>CM060929.1:470695904-473095904 GCA_030765085.1 Allium cepa | reverse complement strand
ACTTTTGAAATTCTCTCATAAACTTGAATTTCAAGTGTCTGATAGATTTGGAAGAGAACCTTCCGATCTTTCTGTTTTTTGCTTTTCAGAAGATCTCTTTGGGCAACTGTGAGTTGCGTCTCATCTTCCGGTGCGCCAACACCTTCTTCAACAACTGTCGATAAGTCTTAAGATTCAAGACAGAGCCTTATTAGATTGCTTCAATAATCAAACTTTTCACCGTTGAATCGAGGAACAAGGGAGACAGACAAGATTGTTTGACATTTTTCAACCAAGCTTCGATACCAATTTGTTAAAATAGAAAAGAGAAGAGAATTATAATTTTAGAGGAGGATAGACAATTTTTTTTATAACTTGCTTTTTGTCTTGCCTACACTTTCATACAACACAGCAAAATGACCACATATATATAGTGGTTTACAACCCTTAAAAACGGACATAACCTTTTTGAATAGACACTCTTTCACTTCAATAGACATGACTTTTACTTAATAGATACAACTCTTCATTTCAATAGACATGACTTTTCAATGAACGGACACGACTCTTCACTGAATAGATATGACTTTTCATTCGAATAGACAAAACTCTTCATTCGAATAGACATGACTCTTCACATCAGCAGACACAACTTTTTAATTTAGGTTTACACCAGCATTCTCTTCTATTTAAGATGAATATGTTAACTATCTTATTAAATATAATCACGAATTCTAATTGAAAACTACCTATGGTAGTATCATTTTTAACCAAAAGAGTGAAGAAAGCTTCGATGTAGAAGAAAGCCACAATATTTGAAACTACAAGCTATGCTAAATATTTACGATTCCTTATAGCATTGACCTTCAAATATTTCTGTTGCTATCGCCTTTTCCTTCACAAACAACCAAGTCAAGTAACACCACTAAATTTACAACCATACTGGTCATCACTCATAATGATCTTTTCATCAGGAATAAATTTCAAAACGCTGAAATTAGTAACAAGCTTGCTTATTTTCCCGTCATCTTCTCAATTAAATGCAGTCTCATAACATTCATCTTATGCCTTGTAGGAAAATGGACCGAATTAGAGGTAATTTTTAGTTCATTCTACACCCAATTACCTTACTTTAAACTGCATGAAAACATATGTATACTTCATTAGGTAACGTGGTTGCTACTGTCAACCCTCATCGGTAAAAAAAATGCTTTCACAATGGTAATGGTAGAACTCTGTTGGTTGTAGCGACTTGTGAATATTTTTAATGGAGGCATACAGGTAGTTGGTCTCATCAATTTCAGGAAGTTGTGATGATGAAGTAGCGTATGGGGAATTGCAATTGTTGGGTGTGGGAGTGGCTGGCAGTGGTGCATTCCAAAATTTTGTTGGTGAATAAGAAGACAGAAGGGAGAGAAGCCTTAATTTTAGAAGCAACGTTTAGGGATTTTGATAAGGAATATTTCGGGATTTAGGCCGTTAATAAGCAAGTAGAGAGGAATGAAAATTAGTGGGCGAGACTTAAGACAAAATACATCCGCTTAAACAATGGTATTTTCTGCTATACCCATTAAATCTAGCTCTTTAGCATCTGCTTTAGCAACATTAATAAAAAATGCTGATTTGACTAATTCTCTTTTGAAGCAAATCAACATTGTTAGGGTAAAGATTTATTTTAAGATATAAGTGCTTAATATAAGTTAGAAATCTATTATAGTCACCAAATCAAGACCGCATAAATCATGATATTCTTCGATTTTGTTACATGAGGTTAAACAATATTTCTTTTTTCAACACAAATAATGTAAGAATGAGAATAAGTTAAAGTTAAATATTCGATTTTATATTTAATGAAGCTTTTTGCACCTCTTCTATTTTCTGTTATATCTTTGCTTTATCACTGCTGTAACATTTTGCACTTCCATTACTATGAAATCGCTAAATGCTTTAACTACACAACTGGAGAGTGAGAATTTTGTTGAAAAAAATTATCGTAAGTGGAGAAAAAGTTTAAAGCTAAAATTTTGCAAAAGAGAAAGTAACAAAAATTCTTAGAAATTATTAAATATTAAGTATATTATTATTTATATATTTTAATGTATACATTATCGAGAAATTAGGTGACGACCAGGCTAAATTGATCGGAAGGCGTTGGACGCGAACCGATCAATTTTTGATTGTTAATTAATTTTTGATAACTAACATTATTTTTAATAATTTATATTCGATAAGTATTTTTTTAGGAAAATTCAAAACTTAATGAAATTGTTGTAGTCGTTTGTCGTTTGAATTCGAATTCAAACATAACAAGATATACCATTTTTTGGGCGGGGCGCTTCCCGCACCCTGCTTAGGCAGTTTCCCACCCTCTGACCCCCTCTTCATACGGGTAAACAATTTAGATAATTTTGTAAAAAATAATTTCAACAATTCAGTTTCCATTTGATAGTTAATGTGAGTTACATATATCCCTATTTTTTGATAGAATTTTCATATAGATTGTCTGACTATTATTGTAGGAAATATAATTCACAGAAAAAATAGGATTATTAATCACTTCTAAATAATATAAACTCATTTAATTTTATTATTTTAGAAATAAGTAAGAGAAAATAAAACAATAAAAAACAATAATAATTCATAATTTATAAATAGGATAAATTAATTTAATATTATTATGCAAGAATAATTAAAATAATGATAATTATGATTAATTATAAATTATTATAATATTTTCAACAAATTATGAGCATATTACAAGTTTAGGACCGATTCAACATTTTCCTATAATGAATGTTTTCTCAATAAATGTTATAAGATCATTTATAATCTATGGTAAAACAACTTTTAAAATGGTTATTATAGATTAATATTAACAACATTTTCAGACGAAACTTCTAAAAAAAGTTGTTATATAACATTTAGGAAAAAGTTTTTAAATAGTACTAATTACAACTTACATAGAAAAATGTTTTTAAAAACCTTTTTTACAACGTTTGTCATTCAAATGTTGCAAAAAGTTACTTTATTATAACGTTTGTCATTTATACATTGTAAAAATCACCTTTTTACAGTGTTTCTGTATTTAAAGTTGTAAAAGTATACTTTACGATATTTACTTTAAAAATGTTGTAACTTGTAGTTGCCGAAGGCTTTCTACAACGGTTTTTTCCATTGTTGTAAATTTAAAGTTTTAATAAGGTATTTTTGTTGTATATATATACACACACAAAAATATATATACATACTTTGCATTTTAATTATATATTTGTATTGCCTTAAAACCAACTTATTACTTGGATTTGGCCCATATTTATTTTATAAAATATGCTATACATATAATATGCGATCTACTAAAATTGTTTTTTTATAACTTAATTCGAAATTATACATATATATATATGTATATATATATATAATCAAACTAAAATCAAGTGTAAACAAATATTTTAATTAAATACTTTCGACATCATTAAAAGATTTTTTGGAAATTTAGATATATAAATATCTAGAAATATGTATTTAAAATTTAAAACCAAATTTGAAATAATAATTAATTTATTTAATCAAATAAATAATTAATAGCCAAAACTTATATATCTGATCTAAATATGATATTCGACTAAAATACAATGTTTTTTCAGTGGGTTTTTTAATCCGAATATTGAGATATTTAAAAAATACATGTATATAAATATTTTTATATTTTTATATTAACAAAAGTAAAATATATAATGTTTGAAAAATATATTTTAACTATAAGTAATCTTATATTCGAAAATGAAATCTAATATATATATGTATGTATGTATGTATGTATTTATTTATTGTATTATATAATTAGCTTACGTATTATAAAATGTGTGTGTGTGTATTGTATTATATAATTAGCTTATGTATTATTGAATTTGTGTATAATATATATAAGTCATTCTTTATTGTGGTCAAAATATTTAAAAGAACCATTATAGATTAAAATTAGTTTATTTTAAATTATTTACTTCGATCAAGCCGATCGATAACACATCATATTGCGAGTTGTGTCCTCCTTTGAGTCTTCCTTCTATGTCTTCCTAGCTTGGTTTGCAAATCTATACTATTGGCTTCAACTTTCTCAAATGAAAGCTTGGTTTGCGAATCTATACTATTGGCTTCAACTTTCTCAAATGAAAGCTTGGTTTGCGAATCTATACTATTGGCTTCAACTTTCTTCGAAATGGAATTTTATAATAATGAGGGAATATGACACTGTTTATAGCCTCTAGAAGGCTAGAATTTTTTTAAAATGTCTCCACCTTTTTCCCTTGATTTTTCCTTAGTAAACTATTTACCAAATAATAACTCAAACCTAACGACATATTTATCATATCCCATATGTATAATTTTTGACTAACTATTAATAATTATTAGTTATTTAAGTATTTATTTTTATCCTATTTACATAGTTAAATCAATATATACCCTTTATATATTTGTTTTTATCAGTTTGAATGCTTTATCTAAATAAATAAAACCTATAATAAATTAATATAACATTTATGTTAGTTTTATTCGTTTTCATTTATAATAATTATAAATTAATTTGATTATGTTAAAGTTGGATATATGTTGACAAATAATGTTGTGCAACTCCCTAGTGTAAGCTTTGCCCTTGGTATATTTAAATAATTTACAAATTAAAACTTATGCTGAAGTAAACAATGGATATGTGTAACGACCATCCACTCATGACGCTTGTAATCAATGCTCAAGACGCACTCGAATTCCATAGGTATTACGGATGACAGTTCGTTGGGTAGTATTTAAAAGTAATAGAGTATATCTATCATAATATGTTTATATTCACCTCACAACGTAAGGAATAAATATAATATCAATATAAACATATAATAAACTAAGGGCACATCTTATAAATAAGGAACAAGGTTTAACATCATAATACATCACATGCCCAATATCAAATAAAGTATAAATAATAAATCAAATCTATATACAACATGTCTCATAATACATAATAGTCCACATGTAATAACCCAAAAATATTAGATAGAATGATGATAGCGATAATGGCTATACTTTTAAAACTCGCATCCAACTAACAGAATTCCTCCTCTAAGTCAACAAATTCAATGAATAAATAAAATAGCAACAAGATTGTAACACCTTGTAAATTTACGTTAGTTAATTAGTTAGACGCCAAAAATAAAATTTGTGCATGGAATTTGGCCACAAAACTTATTCTATTGCATTCGCGGTGACTTTCTGATCAACTTTCATATTTGAAGTTTCACGAACGTTGTTCAAACGAAGAAGTTTATAACAACCCGGAATTTTTATCGTCTTGAGAATTTGAATATTAATTTTTATTTGTTTTCAATTTATACATATATTTATTCTATGGTTATACAAATATAGGAAATTCAAATTAAATCAATTTCTAATTTATAATTAAAATCTAGAAATTTAAAATATTATCTTGGTTTTTAAAATAGTATATTATTACTAATTGTTGTTTAACCAGAATTTATTTTGATTAAAATACCATACTAGTGAATATTAAAAATTAATATTCAAACTCTCAAGTTGACAAAAATTACGGGTCGTTACAAAGTTACAGATGTTTAATGAAATCAGAGCGAAAATAAATATAAATAAAAATTGGAATAAATAAACAGTAATTAGCTGGGTCCCACATGTCGACCCCTGAACGGGGGCGGTCGACACATGGCGGTCGACCCGTCGGAACCCAAAAGGCAAAGATAGAACCTCGGCCAATGGCTCGGATTTTATAGTTTTAAATCCAACGCATATAATTCATTCTAGCATCTATAAATACACATCCAAACCTCTTCCTCTTCTCATATTTTCTGATGCAGGTAGCGAAATTCTACTGTTTTATCTCCTCTACTTTCTCCTCTAAAATAAAATAGACTTTAAATATACAAATTAGATAAGATCAAAAAATAATATGAAAAATAAGAAGAGAGGAACATACGAATTAACATTGAGCAATAACATGGTAAATCTCATATTAATGAATATATATATTTTCCCTTAAATCTGAATTCTCTTCTCAGATCTATGATTCTAATATTATGTATATTCCTTTTTATACATACACCTTGAATTAAAAAGGAAAAATAGTTGAATCAGAGAATTGGATTTAGATTTGGATGTTTGCAAAGCTTAAAAACTGTAAGTGGGAAATTTATGTAAATTTAACATTGTGATTTATCTTGTTGGATTTTGTTTGATTGTCATGCCTAATTGAAAGATCTAGAGTTGTAGGCCTAAAATTTAATGTATGAATGATCGCCTACATATTTTTGTAAATTAGAGAAGATTGAATATAAATTTTTATTACACCAAGATCTGTAAATTTGTCCCAAGTTATTGGTAATTGACTATGAATTGAATGTGGAATTGTTTCAGATCTACCAATTGGTTTAGTGTAGAATTTATTTCAGATCTGTATTCATATTGAAGGGTGTTAACATGAATTAAGTTGTTCTAATTTCATTGAATTGAGAGAGTTTTGGTATTTTAATCTTTTAAGTATGTAATCCGTTCAAATTCCATTAATTTATCTAATCTTTTATTCATCTTGAAAAGTGCGTTTTTTGATTTGACAAGGAATATAACTAGAAAAGAAAAGAAATAGACGTGCAAGGTTTGTAGTTTCACTCTGTAGTTTACACCATCTATTTCAAAATAAAAACGGAATTTAATAATTCATTGTAATTTCAAATAGCGCAAACTGCTTATTTAAGCAAAATTTATCAAAAAATATAACGAAGAATATTTTTAGAAGAAAGGTTCTCATAGATTATACTATGAAGAAATATCCTATTTAAAGATGAATGTAACTAGAAGATAAAAGAGAAATAAAATACATGTACAAAACATATATAACCACGCTAAACCCAAAAAGAAAATCATTTTTAATACAACAAAAATGCGTATAAACATCCGCGTTAAGAGGAATTAGAAATTTATAATAAAAAGTAAATAAATGGTAATATTTGGAAATAAAGGAAGAAAGGTTAATAAACAATTAATTTGGAAATAAATGAAATAAGAGCTGTGAGAATTTAAATGGTCAAAATGTTGTAACTCCAAAAATAAACGAGCAACGATTGAAATAGGAGTAATGAGAATGTAACGACCCGCCTTCTCGAATCCTAGAAGTCGACACTAATACATCCATGGTATTCACGTATCAAACAACTAAGTGTCGAAAAGACAAATTATTAGGGAAAAAAAGAGATAGAAGATACAAGAAACTAAACAATCGCAGAATCTCACAAAGGTATGGAATAATATATATTAATCAACATAGTCCTTTGCATAGTCATTTACAAAATGATACATCAGATGCATACTAAAACAATTTCTAACCTAGGACAGTTATAATGGCCCGTCCTTACCTAACTTATACAAGATACATATAATACAACGGAAACAAAAAAATAATAACTAACTATCGATGAAGCCTCCTGCTCCAAACTCCTCCAAAAAGCATCCGTAGAAAACCTGAACGATTTGGCTGCTCATAAAGATTTGAGCATCCAAGAGTTTTAGGGAAAGAAAATAAAACTCCGGGTCAGACATGAGTCTAGTGCGAGTAAACTCAAAGCAAGTAAATACTTTTAAAACTATTTTAAAATCAAAGGTATGTCGTAAGACCACGCCGCACATAAACACGGCCGAGTTTTTACCTTACGATAACCAAAACACTTTTATAGAAAAATCCAGTGATATTATAATAATGTCTAAGGGTTCAAAGTAAAATATTGAAATAGCTGGAATGCTAGCATCTCACATTCTAACATATTTGGTATATAACTAAAACCGTATAACTCTTATTGAAGAATGGATTCCATACAATGACTAGGCACTTGGGTACCACCTATCACAGTACACGTCTAGAAAATGTACCGAGGACCTCGCTTGGATCCCCTGCCAACACAAGACCGGCATACCCCTTACTAGATAGTACCGAATATGTCATCACCCCGGTTTCTTTGCGAACCTTTTTATCGATATCTCATGCACAACCAATTCATAAATATGTAAATGTATCTAGAAGGGTGACAACGTACCCTAATGAGTGCGATCCACTTAGCCTTGTTGCATCTCTCCCGATTTTAATCATTCCCGGTTGATGAGGCTTGAGGCTACGTTTACCTTTTCGGGTAGCAATCCCACTTAAAATGCTAACACCGCCCTCCAAGTATCAATGCAATGCTAGCATTCATCCATACAAGTTGTCCTAGATAAGGACAAACCGAAGGCATTACTTCTACTGCATTCATTTTGGAATCACCCTTAGGACTAGTAGCAAGCGACCCTTGCACTTCAATAATCCGGCTTCGATTCCATATTCTTCAAGATTTCTTCAGTTCGAAATATGAGTTGGATCGAAGTGGTTTTCGGATAACATATCCGATCCCGATCTCTTCGAAACAACTTTCGTAAATTTCCGGTAAACTCAGCCTCGGTTCTTTATGAAATAAACAGATAAAGATAAGAGCGGAGTTCACCTCCTAACCGATGTGGACGGATTTCCTTATCATTTATCCTAGAACAACGAAACGAGGTTTATATGAATAGTACATCATCATCGGGTATGATTGTGCCATATAACTCACGTGTTTCTTCTATATATTTCTAAAGTTGCGTTTAGGTCCATATTTTGATAGTCGGTTATTTAACTATCAAATAACAATCATTCAACATTGATTCGATTCCATATAGGATCCTTTAAACCTTTATTAATTAATCTTTAATTAATAAAATCACTTTTAAACTTGATCAAAAGATTCACTCGAGACACTTCCCCAACCCCTTAACATTCGTTTGTACTAAAAAAAATATTTAAGTATTTACCGAAACATTCTAGAAATTCCCTTTCCTTAAAATTCCATATTAAATGGCCAAACAATTCTCTTTCAAAAACATCACCTCCTATAAAACACATTTACATGTCCCTGATAAAATTCTTTTTGTTAGTTTCCTTCACATTTCAAACCACTTAAAAGTTTTCAAACTAGATTTAAAACTTCCTTTAAAAATTTCTTAATTGATTTATAAAATCTCTTTCAATTTTTAAAACTATTTATAAATCCTCCTTCATAATTCCTTTATAAAATATCATTTTCAAGACACCATTTGTAAATCACTTTACGTAAAATCTTTTATTTAATAAACCCCTTTTTAAAACAAGATATTATATAAAAATAACTTTAAAAAATACTAATAAAATTTAAAATCATTTATAACCTTTAAACCCAAATTATTAAATAATTATAGTTAATTCAAAACATATTTTAGTAATTCGAAAAAGACTTAGCAATACCAATGGTACTATTTTAAGTTACCATTCAATTTCAATTTCAATTTCAATTCACTTAACAGTTATTTACATAGGTTAACATATATGTAAATACAACTCATATCCAAGTCAGGGAATAACATGTCAATATGAACTAACTATCATATATATGTCCAAATAACATAATAGTAGGACGGTGATTTGTCCTTCTTAATAGTTGTCCAAATAATTCAATCAATTCATAGCAGAACGGGGAATTATTCTGCTAATACATGTCCACACAAACAAATCAACAAACAATTTATAGGAGAAAGGGATATATTTTGCTAATACATGTCCATACAAGCAAACAAATAAACAATCAATTATAGCAGAACGGGGATTTATTCTTCTAACACATGTCCAAACAACCCAACAATCTACATTATAACTCATTCAGAGCAATATGGTTTCTTAATAGTATCAACACTTGAATCACTTGTGTTCAAAATCATCTTTGAAAAAGAAGTACCATTGAGCAGTTTTACCTTTGAAAACCAAAGGATATAAAACTTTTAAACCCTTTTAAAAATAATTATTAAATCCTTATTTGAATCATAATTAATTTTAATTGAATCTTAACTTAATTTAATTAAATAGTCAAACAATAATTAACTATTAATTAAACCTAAATTAAGACTTTATCAATTATTAAATAATTAATTAAACCATTATTAATAATTAAATGTTAATTAATCTCACTTAATTAATTAAGTAATATTTAATTAAACTTAAACAATAAATTAAACCTTTTATAAATAATTTATTATAAATTAAATTTTTAATCAAATAATTAAATCCTTGATTATTAATTAATTAATAGTCAATCCTATATTTAATTAATGATAATTAAATATAAATAATTTACTTAATCCATACTTAATTAAATTAATTAATAACTAATCTTCACTTTAAAAGATAATTGATTAATAACCAACCTTCACTTAATTATATTTATTCAACATTATTTAATCTTTAATTAATTATTAATTATTAAAAACTTAATTAATTAAAAATTAATTATTATAAAATTAAGTAACTTTTTAAAATATTATTTATTAAAAAACATTTACAAAACAATTTGAAATATAAAAAAACTAAACTTTGCAAATATCAAACTTTTAAGCGAACTGCATCCATAACGACTATCACTATGGATACCCGTAATTTCCAACTGTTTTCTCACTAACTCTTCCATTTACTAATTTTACTTACTAACTTTCCATATCGCTTCCAATTCCAAGACAAAGATCCCAATTTTATAACTAAAACACCACCTAAATCATCAATTTAAAGTTCTAATGCTAAACCACAAATTAGCACACACATAAACATCCAAACCATACCATAATCTAAATAATAATATCACCTATACAACCGTATAACAATCGCATATATAAAGGTAATTCTTTCAAAAATTTAAGGAATTTACTCACCAAAAGTTTTGAAAACTTGAAATATTTTGCCGCTCGAAAAGCTTGGAGAACCACAAATTCTTCTAAAAAATAGGTCATTTTGCACTCGACTTTTGGAACCTTTCCTCCTGGATTTTGGTTAAGTGGAAAAAAGGAAAGTTTTATATTGTTCTTTCTTCTATCATTAAAAAAATAATTACTCGAAAAGGTTAAATCTTGAGGAAGTTATGGCCAAAACAGTGAGGGGTATTTCGGATATCAAAATCTAGGTTAAAAAACACTCTTGTAAAAATAATTTTTCGAAGTATCTAAGCTCGAAATCAGAAAAAGTGGTAAACTATAAAGTTGTAGTCGCTAGAAATATACATGGTTTAGAAGAAAAAAAAAATCTTAATTTGGTGGAGTATATAAGAAGTTATGGCCGAATGAAATTGTGGTAAAAATAGAGGAATCTGAATGGAAAAGAAGGAGTTTGAAGCTAAGTTTAATTTTTTTTAAAGTTTAAAAATTGAAAATTTAAAACTTTAAAATGTTAACTAAAGACATTAAAGACAATTAGATTCTATAATGAAGAAGAAGAGAGTTAAAAAAAATATAAATGAAAGTAAAATGAGAAAATGAGTATATATATTATGTGAACAAGTCGAATTACCTAACTACCCTTGTCCTTTTCCCCCTCTCCATGCTTGCCACATCACCTTTCTTATCCCCCCTTCCATGGCATGCTCCAACCTTTATTTAATACTCAAAGTACTCAAGTTGTCAATATGTTAATTCATGTCCCCTTGATGTGATATTTTCTTTTATTTCTTTACTATAGTTGCCAAAATCATTTTCTAAACTTAATTAATTATGCTTAACCCTAGTTAAATTACTAATCTATGTTTATAACATCAAATATACTTGAATATATAAATACACAAATGTGTGCACCACATTTCAAATAACTTTTATATGATGAAACATCGAAAATTCGGAAAACGGTTTCCGGTCACATTTTCTGTTTTTCATCGAAATAAATAGTTTTGTAAACAAATTTTGAAAACTATTTCACCATCATTATTTATTATTAATTTTTTTTATTTTCATTATAAAACCTATATATTGAATATTTAAAATTAATTCAATATCCGCAAATCAAAGTAGTGAAATTCCAGATCGTTACTTTTCTCCTCCTTAAAAGAATTTCATCTCCGAAATTACACCTCAACCTATCACAGAAACCACTTAACGCTACACACTAGTACATATGATGTGCATAAATTATTCTTGTACAAAATCTGATTCGATCAATATTCGAATACCTAACTTCTGAACTACTATCGTTTACTCGACTTTCTAGTACGGACCCCGATCAGTCTCTGTGATTTAGAACCTATGTTCTTCTTACATAGTTGTAACTATGATAGAAAACTTTAGTCTCATAACAAGAATGCTCATCAAATGCTCATCGTCAAAAATCGAGTGGTAGATCCTTGTTTGGAACCAGTGCAAACACCTCAAAGTCATATACTCGAATTTCAGATCAACTATATGAGAATAAGAAATGATCTACATTCAACTTACCCTCTTACTTAATTGGTTCTCCCTAATACCAATTCTTTTCCCACTAAATTATTTATGAAAATATTTCATAAACAACTCTTTATTTTAAACTTGGATAATACCCCACGGCCTAAGAGTATATACCTCTATCTGATTCCACTATTCCATTTTGAATTTATCCCATTAGAAAACTCAAGATCGAAAACCCAGTCTTTATTCAAAAACTTTTCGAAGTGAAACTCTATATTTTTAATCATACAAATATATCGATATAGCTCGAGTAACTCCAAAAGGATACTAAGGAATTGAGTACTACCAAACTGTATCATACACTCCCTTACCAGGAAGGGTAATACTCAAGAGAAATATTTGCCATCCAAACACATCTCTTTTCCAATTTTAAGTTATTTTCGAGCCACTCGAGCTGGTTAAATTTAAAATGTTACTTTTATTTGAAAATCTCATTTTTGAAATAATACTTCTCATATTTCCAACAAAACATTTACCACCAACTTTCTTTCAGTTCTTTTAGGTTGAACTTGTTTCGATTGTACAATGATAAAGAGAATAATTTACTAAGTGCACCACATTGTTCTTCTAGGAAAACATCTGATCATCACTTAGAAGATTATTCAGATCATCACAAAACAATCAAGACTCATTCTCCTAAACTAATCCAAAGAAAACGCTTCTTACTTAACCTTTTCATTCTTAAAACCTTATACTTGAACCGAAAATATTTTCAAATAATAATATTATTATCTTTCTAATCCTTGAAATACATTTTTCAAAAGTCCTGGGATTTTAGTCCTCAAGTTTCAGTATAAATTCTTTTTTATTATTAAAAGACAGCTTCTAATAAATTCATTTGATAATATCAAACTTCATAAAATATTTTCCACATATTTATTTTAAATATTCTAGCTTTTAATAACATCTTTTATTAAACTAAATTTTAATTCAATATTATCATCGAACGCCTAATGGTCAAATTGTGAAACTTAATTCAAAAGGTGTTTGCTTCAGTATTTTCCTCCGTTTCTATCTACCCAACCCATGTCTTAAAAAAGAAAGCTATCTATTCACACTAACAATAGTCGATGCTCAAACTGGACGAGCATGCTAAATAAACCCTAAATGATAAACATAAATTATTCTTATCTCCTAACAACAACACCTCAAAAATACTATATAATTTTTGAAAATCATTCATTTATATATAAAATATTTTTTGGGTAAAATTATTTCACTTACCCAATTTCCAAAGCAATACTATGTCAATTTTCCTATTTCAAGTGTTTAGAAACCCCTATCGATATAGGTGTACCTTCCATATCGACCAGAATTCATAAGCCACTTAACCGATAAATCAACATAACACAAAATGTTTTATATCCCTAACAAATGCATGCTCTTATGTAATACACTCAAACTCATAATAAGGCTTTCCATTACCTTATCGCTTAATTAGTTGCCTCACCAAAGCCAAGGTTCTCGCTTAACCTTACGCTCTGATACCACATGTAATGACCTGCCTTCTTGAACCCTAGAAGTCGACATTAATACATTCACGGTATTCACGTGCCAAACAACTAAGTACCTAAAAGACAAATTGTTAGGAAGAAAAGAGACAGAAGATAGAAGAAACTAAATAATCACATAATCTCATAACGCAATGAAATAATATATATTAATCAACATAGTACTTCACAAAGTCATTTACAAAATGATACATCAGAGTCATACTAAAACAATTTCTAACCTAGAATAGTTATAATAACCTGTCCTTAGATAACTGATAGAAGATATATATAATACAGCGAAAATAAAAAATAATAACTAACTATCACTGAAGCCTCCTACTCCAAGCTCCTCCAAAATTCATCCATGGAAAACGTTAACTACTTGGTTGCTCATAAAAATTTGAACATTGAAGAGTTTTAGGGAAAAAATTAAAACTCCGGGTTAGAGATGGGTCTAGTGTGATTAAACTCAAAGCAACCGAATTATTACTCTTAAAACTATTTTAAAATCAAAGACATCTCGTAAGACCACGCTTATAAACACGGACGAGTTTTACCTTACGATAACCAAAACACTTTTATATAAAATCCAGTGATTTTATAATAATGTCCAAGGATTCAAAGTAGTGTATTAAAATAGCTGGAATGCTTGCATCTCACATTTCAACATATCTGGTATACAACTAAAACCATACAACGCTTATTGGAGAATGGATTCCATACAATGACTAGGCACTGGGGTACCACCTATCACAGTACACGTCTGGAAAATGTACCAAGGACCTTGCCTGGATCCCCCACCAAAACAAGACCAGCCTACCCCTTACTAGATAGTACCGAATATTTCATCATCCTAGTTGCTTTTCAACCCTTTTTATCGGGATCTCATGAACAACCAATCCATAAATATGTAGATGTATCTAGAAGGGTGGCAACATACCCTAATGGGTGCGACCCACATAGCCTTGCTGTATCTCCTCCGATTTTAGCCATTCCTGATTGATGAGGCTTGAGGCTACGTTTTACCTTTTTGAATAGCAATCCCACTTAGAATGTTAATATTGACCTCCAAGAATCAATGCAATGCTAGCATTCATCCATACAAGTTGTCCAGGATAAGAACAAACCGAATGCACTATTTCTACTACATCCATTTTGGAACCACCTTTAGGACTAGTAGGAAGCTGCCCTTGCGCTTCAATGTTCCATCATCGATTTCATATTATTCAAGATTTCTTCAGTTCAAAATGCTTGAGTTGGATCCAAGTGGTTTTTGGATAACATATCCGATCCCGGTGTCTTTGAAACAGCTTTCGATAATTTCCAATAAACTCAGCTCCGGTTCTTTAGGAAATAAATAGATAAAAGTAGGAGCGGAGTTCACCTCATAATCGATTGGGGACGGATTTCCTTATTATTTATCCTAGAAAAAAAAACGAGGTTTATACGCACAGTACACCATCATTGGGTATGACTGTGCCATATAACTCACGTGTTTCTCCTAGATATTTCCGAAGTTATGTTTGGGTCCAGATTTAGATAATTGGTTATTTAACTATGAAATAACATCATTCAACATCGATTCGATTCCATATGGGATCCTCTAAGCCTTTACTAATTCATCTTTAATTAATACAATCACTTATACTTGATCAAAAATTCCTTTCGAAACACTTCCCCAAACATTTAGCATTCGATTATACTCGAAAAAAAATAATATAAGTATTTACCAAAACATTTTGAAAATTCACTTTCCTCAAAATTCCATATTAAATGGCCAAACAATTCCCTTTCAAAAACATCGCCCCCTATAAGACACATTTACGTATCCCTTATAAAAATTCTTTTTATAAGTTTCCTTCAAATTTCAAACTGCTTAAAAGTTTTCAAACTAGATTTAAAACTTCCTTCAAAAAT
Organism: Allium cepa; assembly: GCA_030765085.1. NCBI lineage: Eukaryota > Viridiplantae > Streptophyta > Magnoliopsida > Asparagales > Amaryllidaceae > Allium > Allium cepa. The sequence goes on along the minus strand of CM060929.1, from coordinate 473,080,152 downwards.
ATCTAAATTGATTTATAACATCTCTTTCTATTTTTAAAACTATTGAAAAATCCTCCTTCATAATTCCTTTATAGAATCTCCTTCATAAAATATCATTTTCAAGATATCATATTTAAATCACTTTAAGTAAAACCTTTTATTTAATAAACCCCTTTTTAAAACGAGATATTATTTGAAAATAATCGTATAAAATGCGATGACCCATAATTTCATACCTTATGAGCCAATAATAAACCACACATGTCCAACCCAAATTGCATGGAAGAATGGATTATCAAGGGTAATAAAGAAAAATTGTTAGAAAAAAATCTCACATGAATGGAATGACATATAATACTGAAAATATATCTTTACAACAGAAAACTTTTAAAATACATATATCTGAGTCTAACCTAAATTCAGCTTGGACAGTTATAAACATCTTTCCTTACAATTGCTAACATATATCAAACAAAAAACAAAAAGCAGCGGATAATAAAATACGTTCACGCGTAGGTGAATATCTCCAGCTCTCCTCTGGAAACTTCAACCGTCTTCAACTAAACCTAAAAGTACTTGGATCTGACCTGAGTATTGAAAATACCCGAATCAGGCTTGATAAACCAGCTTGAGGAAAACTCAATAATAAATGACATTGTCATATATCAGCCTTTGAAAATAAAGAATATCTCATAAGACCATGTCCATATATAAACAGACGGGTTTTTACCTTGTGATAACCAAATCGCTTTTATATATCAAAACCTTTAATATTATTTCTAATTACCTTTCTTTTAAAACATTTGCAAATAAACTTATTAATCTTAGCCAAAATTGTTACCATTATTAAATTTTGGGCCTAATCATTTAAGGCTATACAAACAAAACCACAAGTTCTTACTGTTGTATGGATTTCCATACAAATGACAAGGTGAAGGGACTACCTTCTGATGGGCATACCTCTAGATGGATATCCCGAGGATCCATCACAAAGCTCCTCTTCCAACACAAGACCAGCCTACCTATATAACTAGATAGTACCGAATATGTCATCCCCCCGTTGTTACCGACCTTTATCCGAGCGTGCTCTAGCACACAAACCACAATAATTCACATCCTGAACTTTATAGCGGAAAGAAATATATCTAGAAGGGAATGATCATACCCTGATGGAAATGATCCACTTAGCCTTGCTGCATCTACCATATTTCGGTCATTTTCGGTTGATGAGGCTTGAGGCAATGATTATCTTTTCACATAGCATAAATTCTTTCACTTTGCATGCCACATTGTCATTCCATAATCACATGACTGATTTCTACAAACATATAATCTCTGAGCTTGTATGGCTCAGAGAAGGGTGTTAAGCTAAGAGAAGTTGCCTTCTCCGCCACCTTGTAGATCTATGTTTTATAGAGATCACTTAATTAAATTTAGAATGCAATGTCAGACACTTATCCATACAAGATCGTTCTGGAACTGAACGAAACCGAAAGTACTTTCCTCGGCCATTACTAGGCGAGAAGCCCTTGTTTTTCTAAGGTTTTTCATAACAAAATGACCACTGCTACAATAAGTAATTAATCAACAAGTAGTCCTTCGTTATTATTTGTCTCAATATTTCTGTCCTCAAACACCTTCATTCTTCGAACACATAAATTGGTTTGAAGTGGTTTTCGAATAGAAATCACCCAAACCTATCCCCGGTTCATTCGAAACTAATCATCGAATAAAAGATATTAAGTTCGTTTATGATTATCAATCATCAACCAATTACTTTCTCTTTCTATTTAATCAAATATCTTTCTTAGATATATGCTTTTCAATTTATTTCATTTCCTTTTCATGAGTATATGGAATCCTTATGCCTCATTTATCAAATTATTTGGTTTATTTACCTTTCTTTTTTTATCTTGGAATAATTCCAAATCAGTTCATCTTTTGCTTAGGAAAACATTTCCAAATCATTCATTAAATCTTAATCAAAGATTTCTTATATTCAAGCTATAACTTTCAACTTAGGGAAAATATTCCCAAATTATTCATTAAATTCTTGCAAATTGAAGATTTTCACAACGGAGTATTACTGCCACTTTAAATATGGTAAATTTCACCTCCAGGGACTAGTGACAAGTAGTCCTACATTACGAACATCTTTGTCTTCAATGATCTTTGTCATTAATATGTTTTATTTTAAAATTATTTTAAAGGGGTTTTCGGATAGAAATCACCCAAATCCGATCCTGGCTCCTTCGTACCAATCATCGAATAATAGATGTTAAGTGCTTAATTAACATTCAAAGAATGTTTTTCTTTTCTTTTATCTTTGAAAAACTTAAATATGATCTTTTTAGGGCATCCGAGCTTTCCTTTCGATCTGTTCCATCTCTCGTCTAAAAGGTAAAGCAAAGGCCAGGTAAGTTCAGGGCACTGGTTGCTCCATTCCTAACCTCAGTTACATACCTTATTTTACCGTTTAGCTCTCACAGGTAGGACAAATGTAACGACCCGTTAAATTCGATGATATTAAATGAGTTAATTTAATATGATTTCTAATCTAATTTAGAATGAAATAAAAGTCTTAAGATTTTATTTGAGTAAATGTAGGAATTAGATATAGTAACTGTAATTTAAGGTTAACAATTTTAAATGTTTATATGGCAGTAGATTGAATTAACGTAAATTGGCGTTTGTGGTTATAAGTTATAATTTGTTGATTTATACTAGAAGATATAAAGCGGAAATAGTATTAATGAAATAATAACTGAATTGAATTGCAACTATATAAATGAAAGTAAATTTTATTTAGTGGATGTCAACATTGAATAAATTTATTTAAAATAAAAAGATTTAAATGCATGTTGGATTAAGGGGTAAGTAATTAGAATTTAATTCTATAAAATTTGGAACTGAATGTAGATATGTGAAATAGAATGAATAACTATAATTATTGTACGTTACTTATTTTATTGGTTGTCAATTTTAATCTGGAATCAAATTCAATTTATCCGCTAAATTACTGTAGTTAAAGTGAAATAAATTGGTAAATGAAGAATGTTGAATCCAAATAAGATGTAACCAAGGAAAATCCCATTTATAATGTTGGTAGCAATTGAAATTTACTGTTTTGCAAAATAAATGAGAAATCAAGTCAAATGTAAATTATACCGTAAAGGATCAATTCATTTAAACAGTAGGATTTTTAAAATAAATAAACGTTTTATTTAGGTTTCAATTGGATAAATTATGTAGTTTAATGGAAAAATCAATTGCAATTAATCGCCCTAAACTAGTGCTGTTAGGGTAATTTGATTTGTCATTTAAGATAGTAAATTCTATAAGGAGTAATAAATGTTAGTTTCCATTATAACATGACGATTGAGTGATTTAAGAAGCAAAGAAAAATCAAGATTTATTGATTCCTTTGGAATTTGAAATTCAAATTTTGGATTGATTGTGAACAAGTGAAATTAATATTTAACCATTACGTTAATGGAGTCTGATAAATCTTAATGATTTTTTTTTAAATCTTAATTAATACGTGAAAGAGACAAGATTCCACATTTAAACATTTATACAAAGCTAAGTTGTATATAGAAGTACCAATGTAATATAACGTAAATAAATGGGGATCAACATTTATTTATTTATTTAAAGGAATTTAAATTACTATGGTATGTTAATTGCAATTAAATGAAATCAAAATAGCTAATTAAAACGTTAGTTGGAATTTAGCTAGAATATGAGGATATTTAATGAAATAGTGGAATCAAATGGAAATTAAGTTTCAATTATACATTGGAATTTAATGCACTGTAAAAGGTTAAGTGAAAACCAAACGAGTTAAAATGGGAATCAAGCTTTATTTATATAATTGGATTTAATATACGATAATTTGGATTTATTGAAATTAATTAAAGGAAAATGTAAATATTACGTTAAATTAAGAATTTCGTGAAATGGGATAATTATATGATAATTTGCAATCCAATGGTAAACCCTTATATTTGAAATTAATGAAAGGAATGAATATAGGTTAATACGACTTAAAAAGTAAATTTGGAAATTTACCTGTAATTTGGATTTTTATGAGATTTAATATTTATATGGATTTGATCTTTAATGAAATTGACATTTAAAAATTTGTTAGGTCATTTTGAATGTTTGAAGATTTTAAGTGACAAAATTTACCAAATTCGGAAACTGAAATATAAAAATTGGATTTTCTTACAAATTCTTAATTTATTTAATTAATATAAAAATAGCCATTTTGGCCACGGACTCGGATTTCGACGAAACCAGTTTCATCGGATCCGTATCGGTGAATCATTGTAGGGTTTCAAGTTTCGTATCGATCGTACCTGTCGTTTGATCGTACGGACGCGAAACGCCTTGGAATCGATTTAATTAAAATCAATTTGAAATCAATTTGGAAATTTTGTTTTCAGCATAACTTCTTCATACGATCGAATTTGGAAGTGAAACTTTTTCCATTGCGTTCAGAATATTTTAAAATACCTATATGGATATATGGGTTTAATAAATTTCGTTCCGGGGTCAGAACGGGCTTTTTGGGCCAACTACCGTGTAGCACGTTCGTAATTCGTGCTCACCTAGCCTTCTACAATTTGTCTATAAATATGCTGTGATAAACCCTAGCCTCCATCTTCTATCATTTGGCTGTACGTTCATTTTCTTCATCTCTTTCTCTTCCTTAATGGTTGCAAAACCTAGATCTATCTACAATTCAAAATTTCAATGGAAATTCAAACTCTCCAGAAAAATTTCAGAAAAATATATGTTGAAGCTTTTGGCAAGCGCAACTCAGATCTGCAATTGGTTTCTCGATTCGAGTTATCGTTTGTACAGAAATGGCAAATAAATGCTAGCCGTTCGTGTGAGAAATTGATTGATTCAACGGTAGATCGGAAGCTAATCGACGATCGGTTTGTGTCGTTGCGAAGGTAACGACTAGCAGCACACATCTGTACGGCTAGAGTATCGAGATGGTCATCGGATTCGCCGCAAATTGGAGGGGAATAGCCGGTTTTTCGCCTCAGCCTGGGGATGATAGGGCACGTCGCAACTTTGGAGGTGGGGCGCGGCGGCTAGTGGTGACGAGGCATGGTCGTTGGTAGCCTTGGATATGGTCAACGTCGGTCTGGAGGTGGCGTTTTTTTTCGTGTGCGTGCGTTGTTGGGTTCGAATAGTTGCGTGATGGCCTGTAGAAGATGATGGTGCTGTAGCGTGTGTGTGAAGGCAGTGTGGGTGACGTGGATTTGTGTGAGGGTGAGTTGTTTTCTTATTTTAATTTTTATTTTCGATTTCAATAACGTTTATTCGAATAACTTTCTCATACGTAGTCCGATTCACGCGAGATTTTTTTGTTAGGATCGAAATTAAATTTCGGATCTGTTGACGCTAGTTTGGACATATTTGGAGACCGTCGAAATTTTGGGTTTAAATTGGATTTAAATTCAATTTAAATCCCAAAGGTGAGTGTTTTAACCCACTCACAACTTCTAAAAGTTTTTATGTTTGTTAAATTTATTTTAGATATGAGTAGAAATTTATTTATAACTGTTTGGCATGTTTTGTTCATCATATTTGCTAAATTCGCTTTTATTTAATTTAACTGTTAATTTAGTTTATTTATTGCATATTAATTGACAGTTAGAATTTATTTATTCGCCTATAAACTGCTAGTTAACAGTTATAAAATTTATTACTGAATATAAACTGTTAGTTTAATAGTTGTTAAATTATTTTGAACTTAACTGCCAGTTATTACCTGTTATATATTATCTGATATATATTGATATTGATTTATTATTGGATGATGATTGTGATTTGGATGATGGATGATGTTGATGAATGGATGTTTATTTGATATCATTAAATTGCAAGTTATCATACATTTTTCATTTCATTCGGGATTGTGGTTTGAAATGATATACAACCGCAAAATTTTATTTTTAAATTGCGGATTGAAATGATAAATATCCGTATCACTTGACCATATGATAGAAAATTTTATACAGGCACCGTGGTCTACATATATAATATTTTAAAGTGATTTCTATGATTTGGATGGAATACGGTTTATAATAATTTTAATTTTGATATTTTTCTTCTATACATATATACATATGAAGTTAGAAATTTTGAATTACAAAACTGTGTATAAATCTCTTAAATAAAAATGAAATTTTGAGAAAACGGAGTTTTATAATTTATATCATATGTTTAAATGTTTAAGTTTGGAAATTTTAAGATATTATATTTATAATTGGATTTTTCCCAAGATAAATTTGAAATGAATATTCTAGTATAAATTAAATTGAAGAAAATATTTAATTGCTAGAAATTGGAGTTTTATTTATGGATTTTATGTAAATATTCAAGACTAAATAATAGCACGTTTAATTTTCTGAAAGAATAAATTCCAACTTTAGTTTTGAAATATTAATACTCCAAATGGATATATATATATATATATAGAGAGAGAGAGAAATAGAAGTGGTTTTGTAACCTGAAGGGATATTTAAATTTTGGTTTAGACTTTAAATAAAGAAATATATTTGTGAAGCCATGGAAATTTTTTTCTTTACGGAGTAACCTTAAAATTAAACCATTTATTTTATATACCGTTGAATATCCAAACCATTCAAGTTTTAGAAGTATGGTTTTAAAAGTATGAATTCCGGAATATTATGTTTTGAAAGTATAATTCAAATGTTTGGTTTCCAGATATTTAAAATTTTAAACCAGTATTATTTTGGAAAAAGAGTTATATTTGAGATAAAATGATATCATATTATTTTGGGTTTTTAAATTGATATCGTATTCATAGTTTTGAAATGGAAAATTTATTCTGGTTTTTAAAGTATAAACTATTTTTAAATGACCGCGGTGTTATAATATCGATGGGTTGGCAAAGAGACCGGGATCGGATATGGACATACTCTCTGTCGATACCGAAAACCACTTTGACTAACCGTGTACGCGGTGGAGACTCCAGAATGAAGTAGGTTGGTGGTGACGTTTCCTGTAAGGTAAATACGTGGACCCAACTCCCATGAGTTGGCATAAGGTGGCTAAAACAGGAGCGATTCTCGGGCCAATGAGGTCATTCCTCTGATCGAATGCACTCCTTCGATACTATACTCTGACCTTGGATTGTTTCGGTGGCCACTATTGATTTCTTTGATTTGGGGGTGTTAGTTCGAGGTGGGCGGTAGCTGCGGCTATGCGTTACCACCAGCCCGTATAGCAATTGGTATATCTACCCTGGCATTGCCTATTTGTGCCGTGTCACCTACCCTAGCGCGCCTTATACGATTTTGGTTTTGTACCATACCTATGGAGTGCCCTCTGACGACGCCCAGTACGGGGGAGATTACGGTACTGTATAGACTATGCGAATATATTCTGTGTTAAGGGCTATATGGGTAACCCCTTAACGCTATTTAAAAGTAAGTTTATTTTACAAATAGACACTATTATAATAGCGCAATATACTACATAGTAAATAGTTTAACGGATCCTTAGGAGATGTAAATCCCGAGCATCTCTTGAGTTACTGCACTCATATTTATTTCTGTTAATTTAACTCACATAAGATCTTTTAGTTCTGACTCGAGTGTTTTTGTCTTTTCAAATTCGCTCGGGTCAGTCCGAGCGTTTCAGGATTGCAAGATTTAGCTCTGGAGGACGAAGACGAAGATTTATATTATTATTATTTATACTAGTGCACTACACACTGTTCCGCTGCATTGTTATTGGTATGTGTAACTCTGATATGTATTATATAAATGGTTTTGCAAACAGATTTATAAACTGTATATTTGATTATTATATTTTATCCTTCCGCTGTGAGATTCTGTTTAGTTTTTTTTCTTATTTATCCCATAACAATCCGCCCTTCCGTATGATTTGAATTGGCACGTGTGTCTGTTTAAATCGTGCGAATAGGCTAGACGTTACAGTTGGCATCAGAGCTTTGGTTTAGCGATAAACCTTAGCTTTGTGGGGTTTGACTCTTTGCTAATAGGGTAGTAATACCCTATGGGAGTCGCTGAGTGTATATATATGAGAGAGCGTATTTGTTAGTGTTATAAAAAGATTTTGATATTGTGTTAATCTGTTCCGTTTTGTATTTATGAATTCTGGTTGATGCATGGGACGTTATGTCATCAATAGGGATTTCTAAACACTTAATAGGACAGACCGACATAATATTTGTTTTTAATATAGGTGAATGAAATGATTTTGCCTATTATATTTTCTATATATAAAAATATTTTATGAAGATATATATATTTGGTTGTTATAGATTGGGTGTTAGGTAATAGAAATATTTATAATAATTGAAGCTAAGTTGAAATTATAATAAATCAAATTGGAAATTTTAGAACTTAAGTCCGGGATTTTTGAAAATCTGCTTTCAAAGGATTTATGAAATATAATGACTTGGTTTATAAGTATTTTCTTATATAAATATTTAGTATAATTCGGAAGAATTGTTTTAAAGAAGATTTTGGAGAAAATAAATTTTGTACTTTCCTCTCTGTCGCTGGAAAATAATTTCGGTGATGGCGGCCGCATCATCGACTTCTATTTTCGAGTTTCGAAGGGGAAAGGCCACTGTAGTAATTCTATTGCAACTTTATTTTGAAAATATCTAAATTTTTAATTGTTTTTTTTAAAAAAAAAACTAGAGGTATATAAGTTATAAGAATATATTTATCTATTAAAATTTAACCCGGTATTTAATTCTTAATTTCCATTAATTAATTGTTTCAATTATAGTAGTGAAACAGAATTTAATTAATAATTGAAACCCTAAATAAAATAAGAGACTTAATACTAAGTTATAAAGGAAGTTAAAATTTTAACTTATAAGAAAAGGGTAAGGATTTATTGAACAATGAATGAATTAAAGGAATTGAGATAGACTTGTATAAGTTCAATTGCATTTTCTTTAACATATATAACTTACCAATTATGAAAAGTTGAAATGTTAAATAAGAGATTGGAATAGAATATTATACAAGTAGAAATTTCGGAAATAATGAAGTATTCAATGAATTGCTATTATAAATAAGAATTTAATGTTATAAACTTAAGTTATAAATTGAAATCTTACTATAATTAGAGGTAAGTATTATTAATAGGTGAGTTTAAACTTAAGTAAATAGAATGAAATTCTTTAATAAAAAAAAAGGATTGATGTGTAGGGTTATTAACTTAAGTATGATTTAAATGCTAATAGTTTAATATAATAAAAGTAGGTAATATAAATAAATGACTGTAAACCCTAGGTAATAAATTAATAAAATCCTTTATTTATAAGAATGGAGGTTATAGGGTCAAGAATTTAAGTGTAAAGAAAAAGGGTCACTGTAATTAAATATAATAGAATGTAAGCATTTAATAAATGATTGAATTTGAAGAAGTACATTAAATGTAATACCAATAAAAGAGACTTACATAACCTGAATAAATAAAAATGAATAATGGTAAGTAATAAGTAGAAATAAGGAAACAACCATTGAATGAGAAATAAAAATTTGAAGTTGTTAGATATAAATGTATATTATAAAAGGATAATTTATGTGGTATATGAATGAAAAGATCAAGAAGCTAATGTATGAAATAAAAATTTTATAATGAGTTAATTGATTTGTTGGTTGAATTGTTATTGTTTGATTTATGGTTTGGTTGGGTAAGGAAATTTGAAGTAGTTGGATGAATAAATAATCTATTCCGTCTCATCTAAGACTGTTGAGTAAATGATGCACTGGATAGTTATTTTTCATTCCGTACCATTTCAACCTTTGAACCCGAGCAACTATTTGATTGTTGATTATATGATTGTTTATATTTGTTGGGTATGCTGTTTGTTGAAATGGACGGTTGTTGGATTGATTTGATTGTTAGTGATTGAAACCACTTAGAGATTATTTGAAAATGTTATCCAAACTTTATTTATTTAAGTACATAAAGATATAATGATGATAAAACGGGTATATTTCATTTAAGGAAATTAATTTAGTAAATCATTGTTTATAAGTTAATATTTGAAGTAAGATGTACTGTTTTTAATTCTTCCTTCTCCCTTCTTTTTCCTTTTCGGGGATGAAAAGTTTTGAGTGGGGGAGAGTGTAACGACCCGTTAAATTCGATGATATTAAATGAGTTAATTTAATATGATTTCTAATCTAATTTAGAATGAAATAAAAGTCTTAAGATTTTATTTGAGTAAATGTAGGAATTAGATATAGTAACTGTAATTTAAGGTTAACAATTTTAAATGTTTATATGGCAATAGATTGAATTAACGTAAATTGGCGTTTGTGGTTATAAGTTATAATTTGTTGATTTATACTGGAAGATATAAAGCGGAAATAGTATTAATGAAATAATAACTGAATTGAATTGCAACTATATAAATGAAAGTAAATTTTATTTAGTGGATGTCAACATTGAATAAATTTATTTAAAATAAAAAGATTTAAATGCATGTTGGATTAAGGGGTAAGTAATTAGAATTTAATTCTATAAAATTTGGAACTGAATGTAGATATGTGAAATAGAGTGAATAACTATAATTATTGTACGTTACTTATTTTATTGGTTGTCAATTTTAATCTGGAATCAAATTCAATTTATCCGCTAAATTACTGTAGTTAAAGTGAAATAAATTAGTAAATGAAGAATGTTGAATCCAAATAAGATGTAACCAAGGAAAATCCCATTTATAATGTTGGTAGCAATTGAAATTTACTGTTTTGCAAAATAAATGAGAAATCAAGTCAAATGTAAATTATACCGTAAAGGATCAATTCATTTAAACAGTAGGATTTTTAAAATAAATAAATGTTTTATTTAGGTTTCAATTGGATAAATTATGTAGTTTAATGGAAAAATCAATTGCAATTAATCGCCCTAAATTAGTGCTGTTAGGGTAATTTGATTTGTCATTTAAGATAGTAAATTCTATAAGGAGTAATAAATGTTAGTTTCCATTATAACATGACGATTGGGTGATTTAAGAAGCAAAGAAAAATCAAGATTTATTGATTCCTTTGGAATTTGAAATTCAAATTTTGGATTGATCGTGAACAAGTGAAATTAATATTTAACCATTACGTTAATGGAGTCTGATAAATATTAATGATTTTTTTTAAATCTTAATTAATACGTGAAAGAGACAAGATTCCACATTCAAACATTTATACAAAGCTAAGTTGTATATAGAAATACCAATGTAATATAACGTAAATAAATGGGGATCAACATTTATTTATTTATTTAAAGGAATTTAAATTACTATAGTATGTTAATTGCAATTAAATGAAATCGAAATAGCTAATTAAAACGTTAGTTGGAATTTAGCTAGAATATGAGGATATTTAATGAAATAGTGGAATCAAATGAAAATTAAGTTTCAATTATACATTGGAATTTAATTCACTGTAAAAGGTTAAGTGAAAACCAAACGAGTTAAAATGGGAATCAAGCTTTATTAATATAATTGGATTTAATATACGATAATTTGGATTTATTGAAATTAATTAAAGGAAAATGTAAATATTACATTAAATTAAGAATTTCGTGAAATGGGATAGTTATGTGATAATTTGCAATCCAATGGTAAACCCTTATATTTGAAATTAATGAAAGGAATGAATATAGGTTAATACGACTTAAAAAGTAAATTTGGAAATTTACCTGTAATTTGGATTTTTATGAGATTTAATATTTATATGGATTTGATCTTTAATGAAATTGACATTTAAAAATTTGTTAGGTCATTTTGAATGTTTGAAGATTTTAAGTGACAAAATTTACCAAATTCGGAAACTGAAATATAAAAATTGGATTTTCTTACAAATTCTTAATTTATTTAATTAATATAAAAATAGCCATTTTGGCCACGGACTCGGATTTCGACGAAACCAGTTTCATCGGATCCGTATCGGTGAATTATTATAGGGTTTCAAGTTTCGTATCGATCGGACCTGTCGTTTGATCGTACGGATGCGAAACGCCTTGGAATCGATTTAATTAAAATCAATTTGAAATCAATTTGGAAATTTTGTTTTCAGCATAACTTCTTCGTACGATCGAATTTGGACGTGAAACTTTTTCCATTGCGTTCAGAATATTTTAAAATACCTATCTGGATATATGGGTTTAATAAATTTCGTTCCGGGGTCAGAACGGGCTTTTTGGGCCAACTACCGTGTAGCACGTTCGTAATTCGTGCTCACCTAGCCTTCTACAATTTGTCTATAAATATGCTGTGATAAACCCTAGCCTCCATCTTCTATCATTTGGCTGTACGTTCATTTTCTTCATCTCTTTCTCTTCCTTAATGGTTGCAAAACCTAGATCTATCTACAATTCAAAATTTCAATGGAAATTCAAACTCTCCAGAAAAATTTCAGAAAAATATATGTTGAAGCTTTTGGCAAGCGCAACTCAGATCTGCAATTGGTTTCTCGATTCGAGTTATCGTTTGTACAGAAATGGCAAATAAACGCTAACCGTTCGTGTGAGAAATTGATTGATTCAACGGTAGATCGGAAGCTAATCGACGATCGGTTTGTGTCGTTGCGAAGGTAACGACGAGCAGCACACATCTGTACGGCTAGAGTATCGAGATGGTCATCGGATTCGCTGCAAATTGGAGGGGAATAGCCGGTTTTTCGCCTCGGCCTGGGGATGATAGGGCACGTCGCGACTTTGGAGGTGGGGCGCGGCGGCTAGTGGTGACGAGGCATGGTTGTTGGTAGCTTTGGATATGGTCAACGTCGGTCTGGAGGTGGCTTTTTTTTCGTGTGCGTGCGTTGTTGGGTTCGAATAGTTGCGTGATGGCCTGTAGAAGATGATGGTGCTGTAGCGTGCGTGTGAAGGCAGTGTGGGTGACGTGGATTTGTGTGAGGGTGAGTTGTTTTCTTATTTTAATTTTTATTTTCGATTTCAATAACGTTTATTCGAATAACTTTCTCATACGTAGTCCGATTCACGCGAGATTTTTTTGTTAGGATCGAAATTAAATTTCGGATCTGTTGACGCTAGTTTGGACAGATTTGGAGACCGTCGAAATTTTGGGTTTAAATTGGATTTAAATTCAATTTAAATCCCAAAGGTGAGTGTTTTAACCCACTCACAACTTCTAAAAGTTTTTATGTTTGTTAAATTTATTTTAGATATGAGTAGAAATTTATTTATAACTATTTGGCATGTTTTGTTCATCATATTTGCTAAATTCGCTTTTATTTAATTTAACTGTTAATTTAGTTTATTTATTGCATATTAATTGACAGTTAGAATTTATTTATTCGCCTATAAACTGCTAGTTAACAGTTATAAAATTTATTACTGAATATAAACTGTTAGTTTAATAGTTGTTAAATTATTTTGAACATAACTGCCAGTTATTACCTGTTATATATTATCTGATATATATTTATATTGATTTATTATTGGATGATGATTGTGATTTGGATGATGGATGATGTTGATGAATGGATGTTTATTTGATATCATTAAATTGCAAGTTATCATACATTTTTCATTTCATTCGGGATTGTTGTTTAAAATGATATACAACCGCAAAATTTTATTTTTAAATTGCGGATTGAAATGATAAATATCCGTATCACTTGACCATAGGATAGAAAATTTTATACAGGCACCGTGGTCTATATATAAAATATTTTAAAGTGATTTCTATGATTTGGATGGAATACGGTTTATAATAATTTTAATTTTGATATTTTTCTTCTATACATATATACATATGAAGTTAGAAATTTTGAATTATAAAACTGTGTATAAATCTCTTAAATAAAAATGAAATTTTGAGAAAACGGAGTTTTATAATTTATATCATATGTTTAAATGTTTAAGTTTGGAAATTTTAAGATATGATATTTATAATTGGATTTTTCCCAAGATAAATTTGAAATGAATATTCTAGTATAAATTAAATTGAAGAAAATATTTAATTGCTAGAAATTGGAGTTTTATTTATGGATTTTATGTAAATATTCAAGACTAAATAATAGCACGTTTAATTTGCTGAAAGAATAAATTCCAACTTTAGTTTTGAAATATTAATACTCCAAATGGATATATATATATATATATATATATATATATATATATATATAGAAATTGAAGTGGTTTTGTAACCTGAAGGGATATTTAAATTTTGGTTTAGACTTTAAATAAAGAAATATATTTGTGAAGCCATGGAATTTTTTTTCTTTACAGAGTAACCTTAAAATTAAACCATTTATTTTATATACCGTTGAATATCCAAACCATTCAAGTTTTAGAAGTATGGTTTTAAAAGTATGAATTCCGGAATATTTTGTTTTGAAAGTATAATTCAAATGTTTGGTTTCCAGATATTTAAAATTCTAAACCAGTATGATTTTGGAAAAAGAGTTATATTTGAGATAAAATGATATCATATTATTTTGGGTTTTTAAATTGATATCGTATTCATAGTTTTGAAATGGAAAATTTATTCTGGTTTTTAAAGTATAAACTATTTTTAAATGACCGCGGTGTTATAATATCGATGGGTTGGCAAAGAGATCGGGATCGGATATGGACATACTCTCTGTCGATACCGAAAACCACTTTGACTAACCGTGTACGCGGTGGAGATTCCAGAATGAAGTAGGTTGGTGGCGACGTTTCCTGTAAGGTAAATACGTGGACCCAACTCCCGTGAGTTGGCATAAGGTGGCTAAAACAGGAGCGATTCTCGGGCCAATGAGGTCATTCCTCTGATCGAACGCACTCCTTCGATACTATACTCTGACTTTGGATTGTTTCGGTTAGGGGTGGGCGCGGTCGATTAACCGCAAAAATCGGTTAATTTTTACGGTTAACCTAAACTAATATGCGGTTCGGTTAACCGATATTCGATTAATCGATGTTGGTAGTATCGACCGAACCGCAATATTTAAACCGCGGTTAACCGGTCATATAGAACGGTTAACCGACTATTATTCGCGGTTAAACGGTTAATCGGTTAATCGGTAAAGTTAGAACGGTTAACCGATTGATTGTTTGCAAATTTGAAATTTTTGCATAGAAAATAAATTGTTCAGATATGTGCACAGACAATGGCACGCCACTTACTAACTCAAAAGACAGTAACTAATGAAAGTAACATAAATCCCAACACAGTCAAGTCAATAATTCGAACATATAAACAAACAACACTGGTTGACTCAAAAAATCATACAAACTATAATGCCAGCCGAACCCAGAAAGACAACAAAAACAACATCACCAACTTCACTATATGAAGAACAGAGCCACAACAGCTGAAAAAATAAAGGTTCAGATTTCATAGTTCATACTTATGCATATATAACATTAGATTAGATAAAGACACACAACACATTGTATGATTATAAATACATATACTCATGCATATATAACAAGAACAACACATACAAATACAAGTCGCCCATTTTTCATAGTTCATAAAACTTCTATGAGACGTTTAGAACTAAAGACTGCAGCCTGACTATTTCAACTAACATGGCATTCCAAAATTACTATACTAGCATATAATCTCAACTATGTAAGAAACCACTTGTTGCGGAATGTCCATTGCAGCTTTCAACAAGCAACATTCTAGGAGAAAACGCTACTTCTGTATACAAATACTCATGCCATATTAACCTGATTATAGATGCACCTGTATGGCTTGGCCCTGGAAGTTTTTAATGCATGCCTATGATGACACATTGACATATTTTAAGATGATTCAAGTTCAACTGTCAAGCGAATTAACATGCAAGTCAGCATTGCTAAAATAACCAAGGCAATAAACACTATGTGCAAGGATAATTCCTCCAGCAAATCATCTACGATAAGTGATTGTGATATCATTATACTATTACTATCAGTAAAACCTCTATTAACATTACTACGCACGACAGTTTGAAAATGTAGAAATAGTTATGTTGCATATATGCTGCAACACTTATTGATCTGATTTTTCTGCAAAAAAGTTTTTGCAGTTTAGTGGATGATACATGCAAATCTTCCTCCTTGCACATTTAGTTCCATTCGGACAACAAATGGTGTAAGCAGATGTCTTATAACTTAGTTACTTCTTCCTTCCTTCTCCTTACATAAACTATGTCCCTCAAAATCATGTTCATTGGACTCGGACTCGTGATTCTCACGTCTACACTACAGATCTTCCAGGCTTATACATGTACATATCTTCTTGTTATACATTTCATTCTATACTGATTTTCAGACCAATGCTTTTTAGGTGTGAAAAAAGAAGACATAAGATTAGAAATAGAAGATGGAATACACGTGGTAATTAAGAACAGACCTTAGTAAAGATGAAGACCTTAGCATGGAAGACAGAAGAAAGAGCTTCAGCAGTAGTTCAATACATGGTTATGAATTAGTTGTCGATGTGGCTGTTGTTATTTTTAGTTGTTCTTCTTGCAGTCAAGAACATAACGATCTTGTAGTATGTTCGTCCTCGTAGTTTTTGGCCTGAAATTGAACAATGCATACACAATCTTGTCTTAATCGTTGTTCACCTTTGCTGCTTTATTTTCCTAAAATTTAAAAGAAGTTTATATTGGTTATGCTCTTCACATTCAATCTTACTTCAATTGTGCTTCTGCCACCTACTCACATTGCATTTTCACCCGCAGCGCGCAGTTTACATCCCAATTTTCGCATCAGATCATCACATCAAGAATTTAGCACCCAGCTATGCTCCTCATACATCAGTTTTCATCCCTGTTTTCGCACTAATCACTTTGTTTCAGTTTTGGTAAATATTGAAACAAGTCAAGATAGAGATGAAAGCTTCAGTCACTTTCAATTACCGTCAGGCCGACCAGTATACTCTGCTACTGCTCATTTACTACTGACAATTGCAGATTGCAACATTACTTGCTCTTGTTATCATGTGCAACTTTCAGCTTCACAAGTTGGCCATCAGTCTTCATGTGTTCACATTTCCTTTGTCATCAACATGCAGCTTCACAACTTCAGCAAATCAGTGTATTTCCGAGCACTCCTCTATCAGTATTCATCCAATAGTTAACTAGTCCATTTCTGCACCATGTCAACCCGTGGCTCAACTTGGTTTACAGTTTCATGATATTAGTTATAAATATATAGTTCACAGACAATGAAAATTTTTAGTTGCTTATTTAATTACTTATAGAGAATCCTCAATCACCAAGCAGTTTGATGTGTCCATTCCCAATCTCTTAGCTGCTTCTATATATCTGAACAATATATTATATCATAATTATTTTACATATAATGATGCTTTTTTTAATTGGTTCAATGGACAATTTTCTTACACATCAGGAGAAGGTTTTCCATTTGCAACTTCATCTCCACCTAGAATTACAGAAAACATTTCTTTCCAGCCTAAAGTTAAACAATTTTGCAAGTATTATGAACTCTAATTACATGTTAACTTCAAATTATATATCAGTAAACTACATGCACAAATATGATCGAAGATTAAAAAATACACTAGAGCAAATCAAAATTTTCTATTAAAAATAAGCATTATAAGTTATTGTCGAATCATCATCCAAATCTAAATAGCTGAAGCAATAAAATTATAATTAAAGGAAATTATATATTACCTTAGGTGTTGGAATCACATCGATGAACAATCGTCGGACAAAAGCGCTCGGCCTAATGAAGGAAAGCTCGGCTAAAAGATGGATGCTCAATATCGATGAAGATGATGAGTTGATTATCATGATTGAGATTCTGAGAAGAACGAATTGTATTTTGAGAATACTAAATAGCGGCTAGGGCAAATAGGGCAAGCATGAATAGTTAAAGTTTAGGAAAAGAGCAATGGGTCGGGTAGCGAAAAGAATTGGAATGGGTAGGCCCCATAATTTAAAAAATAGTTTCGGTTAACGGTTAACCGATATATAACCGCGGTTAACCTTTAACCGAACCGATTTTGGTCGGTTAACATCGGTCGGTTAACCTAAAGTTCGGTTAACCAATTTTTTCGGTTAAAGCGGTTTGATTAAGATCGGTTTGGTCGGTTAAGTCGGTTCGGTCGGTTAAATGCCCACCCCTAGTTTCGGTGGCCACTATTGATTTCTTTGATTTGGGGGTGTTAGTTCGAGGTGGGCTGTAGCTGCGGCTATGCGGTACCACCAGCCCGGATAGCAATTGGTATATCTACCCTGGCATTGCCTAGTTGTGCCGTGTCACCTACCCTAGCGCTCCTTATACGATTTTGGTTTTGTACCATACCTATGGAGTGCCCTCTGACGACGCCCAGTACGGGGGAGATTACGGTACTGTATAGACTATGCGAATATATTCTGTGTTAAGGGCTATATGGGTAACCCCTTAACGCTATTTAAAAGTAAGTTTATTTTACAAATAGACACTATTATAATAGCGCAATATACTTCATAGTAAATAGTTTAACGGATCCTTAGGAGATGTAAATCCCGAGCATCTCTTGAGTTACTGCACTCATATTTATTTCTGTTAATTTAACTCACATAAGATCTTTTAGTTCTGACTCGAGTGTTTTTGTCTTTTCAAATTCGCTCGGGTCAGTTCGAGCGTTTCAGGATTGCAAGATTTAGCTTTGGAGGACGAAGACGAAGATTTATATTATTATTATTTATACTAGTGCACTACACACTGTTCCGCTGCATTGTTATTGGTATGTGTAACTCTGATATGTATTATATAAATGGTTTTGTAAACAGATTTATAAACTGTATATTTGATTATTATATTTTATCCTTCCGTTGTGAGATTCTGTTTAGTTTTTTTTTCTTCTCTGTTTTTTTCTTATTTACCCCATAGCAATCCGCCCTTCCGTATGGTTTGAATTGGCACGTGTGTCTGTTTAAATCGTGCGAATAGGCTGGACGTTACAACAAACGTACTAGTCGTTTCCGCATACCAAGTTTGTTATTATATTCAATATTCTTCATTTTTTACTTAAGTGTTACAAACAATTTCTCTTAATCATTTATTTGAACTCATATTAAAATTTTCAATCATCTTTAAAATACTTAATTATTCTTTTAAAATCGTTCAAAAAAAGGAAAGAATTGTTAAGTTTAAAACTACACTTCAAAGGTTATTTAAAATTGCTACGAAATGCGTTGCGAAAAGTGCTGCAAACAGTGTTTTAAAAGCTATATTCTTCAAAATGACTTTTATATCCTTTAGAAATCCATCTTTTTTACTTAAATCACTTTTAAGACATTTTTAAAATATTTTTAGAATTTATTTCAAATTTTCAATCATTTAAAAATATTACTTTTATGTCAATTTCAAATTCGGATTTTAAACTGCGGAACCGTGATTTTTTTGAAATATTGTTTTGGACTTATTTAAAAATACACAGGATGTAATCTTAATTTTATTTCTTTATTTCTTTAAACATATTTAAATGTTTATAAAACCATTTCTTACTCATTTTAAAACTATTTCTAAAAGGTTCAAGCATTCCATATACATCATTTCATTTTCGAAAGGAAAGTGATTGCCTTTGTGCTTATCGACGTGTTTTAAACTTGACTTGTTAAAAGAATTTAACAATCATGTCAAACAGTCAATAATTGATGATCAAAGTATATATAAGCATATGTAGCAATGATACATCATCAAGCATGTGTGTGTGTGTATTAAATAGAGTTTCTCACCATAAGCCATAGCGGTTAACTTCCTACCAACATTCTAATCAACCAACACTTCACTAACTAATCCATACTCCATTTAAACACTAGAAAACAACATCCTTTTCTTCCAATAGCTCGGTTAGGGATTGAGATGGAGGTTGGCCAAAAGTATAGAGAAGAAGCGGTAGAGCTTTGAACTTGAATTCTTAAGATTTAGATCTGAAAAATAAGTTATCCTGTATCCGCTTTTAGGCCCTCTAAATCTCAAAATCTAGAAAAGTTGTTAACTAAAAAGTTGTTGAAAATTATTTTTCTTCAAATTAATATCAATAATAATTTAAATCCAAGTTGTTTTGAGGGAGATATGTTAGAACGAAGAAGAGGGATTGTCGAATTAACAAAAATAAAGCCCTAAAATGCACTTCAAAGAATGGAGTTTCATGTATAGAAAACCTCAAAACTGGAATAAGTGATCAATGTAAAAGTTGTACCCATTGGAATTTTATATGAAATGAAAAAATGATTTTCTTATTTGGATCAGTTATGATCAAAACATAATTGATTATTCTCTGTCTCAAAAACTAGGCTAGAGAATGCACTGGAAAGAATTGGATTTTTGACATACTTAGACAAAGTGGTCAACATGAAAGTTATAGCCACTGGAAAAGTACATGATCTGAAAAAAATAGTTTTTCATTTTGGTTCTTTTTAAGAAATTATGACCAAGAGAAGAAGAGGTAAAATATGAAGAAATGATGAGTTTGATTTGGAGAGAAGGAACATTGATTTCTTTTAAATATTTTGTAAATATTTTAACATTATTTATTTCTAAAGACACTAAAGAGGAGAGGAAGAAGGTAAAAAAGCTTGAGAAAAGAGGAAGAAAAAGTGTGAATGAAAGTGAAGAAGGAGGTGGGTATTTCTAGAAAAAGAAAGAAGTGGTAAATTTACTAAAATAACCTCTTGCCCAGTTACCAAACTAACATTACTTCAACCTAAAGCAAACTCTACTTTTTCAACACTTAACATCATATTTTCACTTTTTACTTTATGTCTTATTCCCTTAAGAACTAGCCAAATAAAATAATAATTATGTTGGTTTTTGATGTGATATTGATTTGATGTTTACTTTTTCTTACTTTTGTTAATTCTTACTTACTTTTACTAATGACTTCTAGATGTTTTCTAATTATATTTAGTAAAATTAAACATGTTTAGTTCTTTTCCTTTTCTAACCATTCTTTGATGAATCATGTGCATTCATTTACGAAGTCAGCCAGAGCTTATCCTTTAATTGCCATACGGGGTTAGAACTCAACATCATAAAGCTCAATTCCCCATTTACTAGTCTTCCCGATGTTTTAGATTTACTGAAAACATGCTTAAGCTGGAAATTAGTTAGGACTTTGATTGGATATGCTTGGAAATAGGCCCTTAGCTTTCAAGTGGTAAGCATTAAATAGTATGCCAACTTTTCTATGTTCGAATACCTAATTTCCGCATCCTTGAGCCTTTTGCTAAGATAGTATATTATAAGTTGAACTCCATTCTCTTCCTTTATTAAAACAGAGCTTACTGCATGCGGAAACTGCCATATAGAGTCCCCCTTCTACTGGGGTAGATAGGATTGGAGGCTTTTCATAATGATCCTTTAGTTCTTTAAAGGCACCTTGGAAATCTTCTCCCCATTCAAAGTTTTTATTCTTCTTGATCACAACAAAGAACGATATGCACTTATTAGTGCTTTAGAGATGAATCTATTCAAAGTTAGCACTCTCTCATTCAAGCTCATTATATCTTTACTCTTTTTGGCTCCGCTATATCCCTAATCATCTTAATTTGGTCAGGGTTGGCCTCAATTCCTCTGATGCTGAAAATATGTCCCGAAAACATCTCAGATTGTATCTCGAAAGAACACTTCTATGGATTTAATTTCATCTTGCATTTTCTTAATACTTCAAACATTTATTCAAAGTCTTTCTAATAATTGGCTTCCTATTGATATTTGACTAGCATATCATCTACATATACTTCAATGTTTTGACTAATGTATTCTTTAAACATTATGTTCACCAACCTTTGGTATGTAGCTTATGCATTCTCCAACCCAAAAGGAATAACTTTGTAGCAGTATATTCCCTAATCTATTATGAAACTTGTGTGTTCTTCATCCGGCTTGAACATGGGGATTTGATCTTACCTTGAGTATGCATCCATAAAAGACAACAGTTTAAGCTCACTTGTTGCGTCAACTAATTGGTCTATTCGAGGTAAGGGATAGCAGTCCTTAGGGCTTGCTTTATTCAAATCAGTACATTCAACACATGTCCTCCATTTTCCATTAGGTTTTTACTAATACGGGATTGGCCATACTTTTGGTTTGAAAACTTCTCTAATGAATCCACTTTCAAGCAGCCTTTTGACTTCCTCTTTAAGCACATTAGCTTGAACTTTATTGAACAGCCTTTTTTATTTGTCGAATATGAGTGATGCTCGGATCTATGTTTAGGGAATGACTCATGATCGCTGGATCTATCTCGACCATGTTTGAGCGGGTCCAAGCAAATAAATCCTTGCAAGATTAAAAAATTGAATAAGTTCTCCTTTGAGCTTGTTATCTAACTCCCTTTCGATCTTTACTATTTTTGTTGAACCAAGCGAATCCAGGCTTACTTCTTCTAAATTTTCAGTTGGCTATATCATTTCCTACTCATTTCTGCAATCTAATTTAGTGTTAATTTCTTCGCCATCTATTTCCTCGTCTAGCAGGTTTGCCTCTTTCCTTTTTCTTTTCCAGTCAAAAAAGTTAAATCTTTTCAATTGCCTTGTGACCTAGAGGACCACCATCCAAGGGCATATTGATTTCAATTTTGATCGATTCGCCTTTCTTTGAATCATA
Source organism: Allium cepa (assembly GCA_030765085.1). NCBI lineage: Eukaryota > Viridiplantae > Streptophyta > Magnoliopsida > Asparagales > Amaryllidaceae > Allium > Allium cepa. The sequence goes on along the minus strand of CM060929.1, from coordinate 473,057,565 downwards.
ATAAGAAAGATTATCCCTTTGTATTGATCAAAGGTAGAAAAATACAATTTTCGAGAGCTGAATTGATCACCCCTTATTGCTCCTCATCCACTCTTGATTAGAAGTTTCACCATCATATATTTTGGTAACATGAAAGCATCCACCTCATCCAAGCTCAGTCTCCCAAAGAAAGCATTGTAGCAGGAAGGTTAGTCAATCATGACTTACAAGGTTGTGAAAGTTCTCGAATAGGATGGAATCTCCATTTGCACTAGAAGCTTAATCTGCCCCATTGGAGTGGATCCTTTGTTGTTGAACCTAGAGATGGAATCGAAGGTTGTCGTTAACTTTTCTTCTGGAATTCTCATCTGATTGAAGGCACGCTTAAAGCTAACATTCACTGCGCTATCGGTATCAACTAGAATTTTGGTTACTATGAAAATTCCGATCTATGTAGTTATCAATATTTAGTCATTGTACGGATGGCGAACCCCTCATAACTCCTGTGGCGTTATCATCAGACCGTATAACGTCTATTAGATTAATTTGTGGAATAAAATCTTGCTAAGAATTATTTTCCGCAAAATTCATGGCATTATTTGGCTACCCCTGACTACTTTCCTTACGATGGGCAGGTTTTTGATTCTTATTGAAAATTCCTTCAGGAGCCCTGATTGGATCATATTTTGAATGACTCCAGCTAAAACACGACATTCGCTAGATTTGCGCCCGTTCGCTTTGTGATAGGTACAATAACCTCCTCCTATTTTTGGCTCGAGGTTATTCCTTGCCCTGTAAGAAGTTGGGAAGTTGCCTTCATCTTTAGTATAGAAAAACTATATGAGATTGGTTTGTTTAAGGCTACGTAGTTATATTTCGAGATCTCCTCACATCTTCCTCTCTTACTCTCTTACCATCTTACGTTCTTATTGGGGTGATCAAAGCCAGATCTTCCTGCTTCCTTCATTTTCTGAGACTTTTTCTTAGTTAGATACATCTCATCCACATGAATGAATTCATTAGCTTGGAAGTGAAAATCTTGAAGGTCTCTCTACCCATGAATATAAAGTTTCTTTGAGAAGGGAGCTTTCTCAATCAATCCTGAATGCACTACAATTAAAATTTTCTATCAGTCATGTCCACTGCTTTCAATGCCTCCATGTTGAATCTTTTTAAATATTCACTGAGCAGCTCTCCCAGTCTCTGCTTAACAGTGCCAGCATAATAGCATCGATAGTAGGGTCCTTGCATACACAAAATTATGCTAAGAATTCGTAAGAGAACTTCTTCCAATAATAAATGGTTTTCTTCCTGTAATGTCTATACCACTTAGCAGCCGCTCCTTAAAAAAGGTCGGAAAGTGCCTACAACTGTGGCCCTAGCTGTGGCTCCCCACCCCACGACCCATGTTAATAAAGAGTATTACTAGGTAGTACCGTCTGCTAATGTGGAGAATAGGGCTGGTTAGGAGCGACCATCTATAGCCTGGTCTTAAATATCTATTGAATACATCGATCAATGCTCTATATATTTTTGTCTAATTCAAGTGGATTGACATATCCAATAAATACTTAATACAAAGCCATAGGTGGCTATAGGATCTATAAAACAAAATACAATAACTCAAATGCATAACACATCACAAAACAACAAACAGATATATAAACACACACACATATACATATATGACGATACATCCAAGTATAGTACAAGTGTTACCAAATCCCTTAATCATTGTGTCCTTTATCTTATCATGTCTTTTGGGATAGAATTTTGGGATACGTCTAGGAATATATTTTATTCCGTAGTATTCCATAATAGAATTGATGAAGTTTTCTAGTATGTGCATACCAAATTTCAGCTCAATATGAGATCGTTTGGTCCTCTGTTCTAGGCCTGTAAGTTGAACCTATGATAGTTTTCAGGCCTAGACACATTTTTGTTTTTCAATTGTTGTAAACATTGTTTGAGTCCATGTTAGAGACAGTGTAACCTTTTCATTTCCAATCGAAATTCATCGATTCTTTTTTGTTTGAAAGGTGAAGTTTTGTACTGTGTGCACCAATTTTGAGTTCAATCAGAGGTGGTGTGGCCACCAAGGGCATTTTACACATATTATTCTTTCTATGAATGGGGCTTCATTAAAATTGCTATTGGCTCTGGGATCAAGGGTCCTCTTTCCTTTTGTATCAAGCATGTCCTTTGCCATTTTATCAGCTATATCTCTTAAGTAGGCTGCATTATCACGATAATCACCTCTATAAGGCCTGTACTTCTTATGCGAGATTGAGCTTCTCGATTTTTTATTAGACCATTTTGCTAATTCTTCATACTGCTTTAATCAATTTATCTACTATCAATTTTAGAGAGAATGTCGCTGCTCCAACCTTTTGGACTACTCTTTTCTATGGGGTCATAAAAATTTTGCACTTATCCTTGCTTTTGATCGTAGAAGTATTTAGATTTCTCCTTGGTGATTCGACCTCTTCTCCTTCGGTGGGTTTTGTCATTTTGGAAGACTTATGTGGAAGGACCTTCTCTAGAAGTTGTTGCATTACCACCTTTTGCTACGTTAAGTCTTTGATTTTGTCTTCACTATTTGTTGAATTTGATGATTTTAAAAGTTGACTAGGTTTCGCATTTTTTGGATTAAAGTGTGGAGTGACGTTGTCTTCCAATGTTGTTTGCTATATTTTCTCCTCGTTTGGAACATTAATTCTTTTATTTCTTGCCATTTTCCTAAAACAAAACTTCAAGTAATTAGTTTCAAGATAAATATTATTGGTTTGGAGGTTTAAGCCCTCATTCTAGCACCAAAAATGTTAAACTAAATATTGGTTTAACATCCATGATGCCATATTAAACCAATAAACTGGTTTTACATCCTTGACATTATTTTAAGTTGAGCCATTTAATAGGTTCATCAAGGTGTTATTAAACCAAATATTGGCCAGTCATCCAAGACATAGCACAAGATGATGTTATTTTAAATGGATCCATGTTGCCAATGGACCCTTGGATGAAATATAAATTTGCCCAAGAGTGCATGTCATATGCTCAAGGGAAAATTGCACAAAGATGCAGTGGTTTATTCAACATTAGTTTATGCAAAAAATAGACAATGTCTAAACCATAATCCTCTGTTCAAGTGAAGATAGGCAAGATGGTTATTATACCAAATAATGTTAATTCAATCAAGGACTTAAATGGCCTTATTTTAAAATAAAGCCCAAATGTCAAGTCCAAAAATTAGTCATATGAATATCCATGTTAAATAATAATCAAATTGCATGACTAAGGTAATAGGTTATGCAAATCCATTCGTCTATGTCCTTGTTCATAAGTTTCAAGAGTTACAAATCAATTCATGATTTTTCCATAATTCAATTTGGGGTTATAACTTTTCGAATTTAAGAAGGAGGAAAAGAAATGATTTTCCGCTTTTTGAATGGCTAAGGGGGTCTATTTTTAAGAGTGGCAGTTGGCAGCACGACTACCACGTGTCATTTGGCATTGTTGTCTTCCGGCAGCCTTCGCTGTGTTGGTGAGAAGCGGTAATAGTCTTCATATTGGTGATTTGAAACATCCTTCTTTACATTGGTGATTTATGACATTACTTTAAGCGTTGATGACTCATGATACCCTTCACTAGATTGATGATCTACAACATGACAATTTATGTTACACGGTATCCTCACTTGCATTGTCGACATTTGACATCTTTGATGGGATTGATGATATGCGGCATCTTTGATAGTTTTGGATGTCCAGTATCTCTCATACTCCTTGAAGCCCAACATCCTTTGCTGCTTCTTCATGCTTTACCATAGATATAATTGTAAAGGCTTGACAACTAGAGATTTTCGATATACCTCCTTGTCATTATATATGCGATTCCTTTCAACGATGCGGTACCCTTCAATGATGCGGTATCTTCTTTTATCTGCCTTCAAATTCGATAATCTATTTACTATAGCTTTTCGGCATCTGTTATCGTTTGATATCACTTAGGATTTGCATGATATCTCTTCCTTTTCATGCAACCGACGTCCCCAAAGGTTGTTGAGGACTTCAATCAACTCTTAGTAATGCTTGAAGTGCGACATCCCTAGAAGCTGTCTTGAGATGCGATATTTCCCAACCTTTACATTTTCGAAAACCCCCCTGGAGTTGTTCATCTTCTTAACAGTTTGAAAGACTACATCCTTGGTTGAGTTTTTCATTGCTATTCCTTCAACGCCTTTATATAGAAGCTTGACATCATTTCTGGAGTTTCTTAAAGTTTGATATCCCTTCTTGTCTTTAATTTCGATATTCTTTGTGGCATAGCGTCCTTTAGTTGAAGTAACATTATCTTCCTTTGCTTCTATGTATATTCCTCTTAGAAAATATGCGGATACTTATTTTAAATTTAACCGTTTAAATTCAAATTTTTATTTTCATTTCAAAAATAGATTTTGAAAATTAGTCCAAGGGCCTAATTCTATTTGGTCCTTTATATTGGGGATAACATTTAGGCTTACCTCATCCTCTCATGCCAGTAGCCAGGTAGGGCAGAGTACTTGATTAACCAAATCCAACCTTAGATAGTACTTTTCTAAACACTCTACTATTACCGACAAGTTTTTCACCAGTTTCAGAACATACTCAAATAGGTGATTTAGACTTCGATACGGTGAAAGAATGGATCCAAGGACTTAGAATTCTGCTTAGAAGAACATAATGAAGTGACTTAAGAGATGCATAAGCCAAATTAATAATGAAAAGAGGTCGGTACTGACCACTTTTTTTGTTTGTACAAAGATGAATTTCTTGAGGCTAGGTCCATGCAAGAACTTTGGAGAATAAAGAATTGCAAGAACATATAGGAAATCGTACCAAGATGAAGCAAAAAAGAGCTCGATACTGACTACTTTATGGTTGGTACCGGTCTGATTTTTTGCCTCGAAACTTATGCATGGTGACCTATTCTTCATGCTGGATTTGCGGACCTTGAAGACTTAGATGTGTTCTAGCCTAATTGTGAGAATTGGAGGATGGAATCACTAATACATAGGAGGCTTAAAGCAACTTGGAAAGGGCTGCTATTTTTGGGGACTTCTGACACTTTGATTCTTTTCTATCTTCTTCCCCAGACACTCCAAAATTTGAGATCTACTACATTGTGGTCGAATTTTAGTTGTTGTCATAGTACTCCAGACAGAGTCGTTTAAATAAGAAGATTAAAGTAGACGTAGGCTAGAGTATTTGTCGAAGCACTATAAAAATTGCTTGTATGTTCTTATTTTCTTCTTACTTTTGCTTGTTTGATTTGGGTTTGTCTACTTTGGGGTGTTATGACATTTTTCGGTGCAACATTATTGAAGCTTTCACTAAGAAAGAGCTAGCTTTGATAACCTAAAGCTGGAATCTGAAATATGGAAGTGATGAAGAGGCCTTCTAGCAGAGTAGTCACGAGACCAAGTTAACCAAAGCATAAGGGCAGTCAAGAGGTGTCCTCAAGTTTGAATCCACCCATCTATGTGAACAGAGAAGAGATGGAGAGGATGATGAAAGCGATGCAAGATTGAATAATGGCTTAACAATAGGAAATGCTAGATGGATTTTTCAAAAGGATGGTCAATAAAAAACATTCGGTGTAGTTGGGATTCAGAAACAAAGACCAGAACCAAATGCAAGAGCATCTGAAGTTGGAGTAGAGCAAATTGGAATAGTGCCCCATAACCAGAATAGGTTGGTACCAACCTAAATCAGGTCGATACTAAGAACAATTTACTTAGGGGCAATGTTTGTTTGGGCTTAGGGCAAGCAGGGATGCCGAAAATGGATGATGCCGGAGCTAGAAACACAAATCTGAACATGAATGCACAACAACTAGAGGAATACAATCTAGAGCTTTCCCGTAGAAATGGGGGGCAGAATGAAGCTAGAGGTGCAAACCAGAATGCAAACGTTCAGCCAGAGATGTATGTGCTGAGCTTCCCTATAAAAATGGGGGGAAAACATAGTTATGAACCGAAGACCTCCATTATACGACAATGACCGGGTCATTGAGATGATTAGAAGGATAGTGAAAAGTGGACCTCTAGATTAGAGGTTGGAAGACGTTAGCAGGAATCCACTTACCCCTAACATCCAGTATGCAAGGAACCCACTCGGTTACAGTCTACTGAGGTTGGAATTATATGCTGGAAGGACACATCCAACCATTCATCTGATGAGATACATCCATATATGTGCCATTTCTAAGAAGGCGTAGGCCTTACGAGGAAAAATAACGTGTGTTGAGGACTAGTGCTATGATGAAAAATCAAACAATATTGCCCTTTGAATGGTCCAGTTGAAAGTCAGAATTGTTTGCTTATAAGCGTTGGTAGCACCTTAGTGTTATCATGGTGGTGTCTACTGAGTGTTAATACCAGATATTGATTTTGATGACAATCAAATAAATATAAGCACTAATATTTTCCCAAGTAATATAGAATATTTTATAGAATGTTACACGGATTTATATAAGTACAAGATAGTCAAGTTTGAAGATTAATCAGTAAAAAGACTAGAAATCAAGATTAAGAGATGATCAAGAAAATTAAAGACTCGTGAATTTAAAGACAAAGGCACGAAGAGTTCAAGATGATAGGTAATAGTTAACTAACATTAGATAAATTTGTTAAGGTCCTTGAATAGAACTATCTTTTCTTTGAATGCTCTTTCACCAAAATACTTATTTTACATTCAAATATATCTCTACAATATTTTTATAAATGTTTTATATATTAAAATATTTAAGAATTAATTTCCTAAAATGATTTTACAAAATACCAGAATTTTGTAACGCTTTAAATGTGTTGCTATTTTTCCAAACATATAAGGGTATGTCGACATACGCTTCCTAAATATGTCGAAATATGTATTACTGAATTTTTTTTTTTGAATTCTGAAAAGTTGTGATTTTTGGCTCTATCTCTTTGCGAATAAATATGTCCCTTCAAACACTGTATAAAGCGACTGAAAAACAAATTTTTAAACAATATTCGCTCCATTCTTCTTACTCCAAATTCTCATTATATATTTCACAAAATCCTCTATATAAATCCACTAGAATTAAATCTACATCACTACATACATTCTATATAATCTACTCACTATTTTACAAGAATACTTTCATCGATTCAAAGAACAAAGTGCTATAAAAGGGCTATAGGATATTTTATATCCATATTACACTATTTGTATTTGGAATCAACAAATCTCTACTACTAAATTGTGTTAGTGTGCTTGTATTTCATTGAAAACAAGTAGGTGCGCTTGTTGTCCTTTCAAATTTAGTGGGTGTGTTTATTGCCCATTTAAATCAAGTGGGTTATATAGTTGAGTGGTTAAATCTAGAGAGTCTACTATGAGTTCAGAAAGCCAAAAGGATGTATCTTGTTAATTTGAAATCAAGATCTTATTCTGGTGTATTTGCTACCTGATTAAAGTAGGTTTTGTGTTGGATCTTATGTTTTGATTAATGATAAGAAATTCAACCGACACATAGATTCATGAATCTACGACAAAGAACTACGAAGACTGGACTCAACAATACGAAGTATGGTTCATATATATGTTATTTACAGTCTGTATATTATATTACAATTATCTTAAAATCTCTCCGATATTATATAGATACCGACACATGCACAAAACTATGCAAATGCTCATTTTAGACTTAAATCAGTCGGCTGAATGTCCCCATTCATACGGTTGACTGCTGAATCAAATCATAAATTTTTATGAAGATTCAGTCGGCTGAATGAAGACATTCAGACGACTGAATTAGATCTAAATTGGCCTTTTTACTTGCTGCATCGAATTTAAATCGATTCAGATGGCTGAATTGAAAAATTCAGACGGTTGGTTATCGATAACGACTATTTTTCCGAAGGGATGCTTCTCTTCAATGAAGAGAAACATCTTCTAATTTAAGGGTTGCATCCATCCCTTTTCATCGCTCTTATTCATCAAAGATTGCAACTCTTAAAACTCTATAAATTGAGTCTAGAATATAACAAATATTTTATGACAACTGATTATTAGTTTTCTTGATTTCTTAACTCTAATTCTCTATTTGCCATTTGCACTCAAAATACATACAATCTCTTATCGTTGATCACTCTATCTTACACATTCTTCAAGCATATTACACTATATTTATCAGAAAGGAGAAGATTATAGGAAAATTGTACATCATTGACTGATCAATGCAATTTAAACAGCATATTACAGTCAGATACTTTTGTTTATTTATAAAGAAATCATGTTCGGTTGCTCATGCGGTAGAAGTCCTATTCGGTTGTTTGGGCGGTAGAAGTCCTGTTCGGCTGCTCGGGCGGTGTAAATCTATTGCTCCAGGTTAAGTGAGGGTCACTAGTTTGATTCCAAAAGAAATCTGGGACTGGATGTAGAACGGGAAGTTCGAACCAGTATAAAATGTATGGTGTCATTTGCTTTACTAATTTATTTATTCACTTACCTATTTTATATTCCGCATAAGTAGCTTATAGATACATCTATATTACACGATCCTATAGCACAGTCACTTTCAGTTTGAAAGGAAATCTATATAGATAATGTATAAGACTTGATGTAGGATTGGTCAATCTAAACCAGTATAAAATTCTTGGTGTCATCTCTCTTGTTTTTACTTTATTTCTACTGCATATGTGTGTGTGTATGTGTATACATATGCCTATTAAAATATATCTATTTTAATCATCTATATTTTGATTTAAATCTTAAAACTACTTAGAATAGTTCTATATAAGTTATAAAACACTATTCACCCTCCTCTAGTGTTAAAGTAGCTTAAGATTTCACGCTAGTATATTTATACTACATCATTTCCTACATTTAGTATCGGGGCCTTAACTTTTCAAAACTCATTGTATGATTTTTTTTAATATTGAATGGCTAGTAACACTGGTATTACACTTTTTAACACTGTAGAAGGACAATCAACTGCTTGACCTGCGCTATTTAACGGTAGTGATTATGATTTGATTATGATTACTAGTCATGTAGGATGAAAAATTATTTAGAATCCAAAGGATTAGATATTTGGTACATTATACAAAGTGAATACACTGACCCCAAACTAAATATTCACAATGGACCGTAGACCAAAAAACACAAGCATTCAATAACTCAATGGCCATCAATATTTTATTTTACTCTCTAGATAAAAATGAATTAAATCGAGTTGCTATTTGTAAGTTTCTTTTCAAATTTGGAGAACTTTGTAAGTCACGCATGAGGCCACTAGTAAAGTATAAAAAACTCAGATTTCCATGCTAACCAACCAGTTTCAACTTTTTAAATTAAAATAAATGAGTCTATTTCTGACATGTATTCAAGATTTCAAGCCATAGTTCATTCACTAATAACATCAGGGAAAAATTTCTCCAAATAGGACCAAGTTAGAGAAATCATTAATTCACCCTCTTTAGAATGGGACCGAAAGACATTAGCAATAGAGGAAGCCAATGATATTATTATATTAAAAATTGAAGAACTATTTAGTAATCTAACATCTTATGAAGCACAGTTGTAGGGTAGAAGGGGAAGTAAGGCGGTTGAAAAGAAATCAATTCCATTCAACGCAAGAACAGGCGATGTGGATTTAAATTATGATGATAAAGATGAGGAGATTGCTCTTGTAACTCAACATTTAGAAATTTTCTAAAATATAGAAAGATGAAAAGCTTTCAAAAAATTGAAATAAAAAACCTAGGAAGTGAAAATGTTTTTAAATGTTATCCCTATAGTGAACCTAGTCATCTACGAAGATCCTATCTGCATTAGAAAAACCAAAGAACTCGCCAAACACTGATTCAGTTAAAAAGAGAAAAGGGCTTTCAATGCAGCCTTGGATGATTCTGATACAACATCCAATGACAATAAACCAAACACTACAATTATCAAAGTGTGTTTCACAGTGATGGAAGATTAATCAAGTCAAACAAAGGTGCAACGACCCACCTTTTTGGATGGTTTAAATCGACAATAAACCACACCTGTCTAACTCAAACCATTCAAGAGGGAGAATTGTAAATGGTGTAAATAAGAAAATAAGAGAAAAGAATAAAAAACAAAACACAGAATCTCACAGTAGAATGACAAAATATAATAATCAAATAAACGGTTCATGAAGCTGTTTTATAATATACATTTGATTACACAATTTTTACAATCAGAGTATAAACAACGACATACGAATAATGATGCCGGAGAAAATTACTAATAATATAATATACCAAACTCCATATTTGTCCTTCAGAAATAGAGTCTTCAATATTGAAATGCTCAGGCTAACCCGAGCGTAATGAAAAGACAAAACACTCAATTCAGAATTAAAAGATCTTATGTAAGTTAAATCAACAATGAGTAAATATGAATGTAATGGCTTCAGAGATGTTTATGGGATTTTACATTTCCTATCGAGTGTATAACGCATGTGCAGTAACTTAAGATATGTTACGGGATTTTCCATCTCCTAAGGATCCGTTAAACTATCTATTTGTAGTAAAGTATTCTTTATATATGTAGTGTCTATCAGTAAAGTATTAAATAGCGTTAAGGCGTTACCCATATCCCCCTTAACACATTTTTATAGGCATCGTAGTCTGTACAGTACTGTAAACTCCACCGTAAACTAGTGGGCTATCAGGGAGCACTCCAGGGGTACGAGACAAACCAAAATCGTAGTGGGCTTGATAAGGCATACGACGAGGCGCGCAAGGCAATGCCCAGGGTAGGATTCTACCGTCTTGCACTCCCGACTAGTGGTAACGCATAGCAGCTACTACCATGCACCTTAAAACAAACTTCCATAATCAAATCGAAGGTGGCCACCAATCAATCACAAAGTAACATATACGGTATCGAAGAATTACATCCGATATGAGGAGTGACCTCACTTGGCCTGGTACATCTCCTGTTTTAGTCATATCAAGCTGACTCGAAGGTCAGGGCTGCGTTCTTACCTCATACCAGTAGCATTTGCCAAACCATCCTACTTCGTTCTAGATTCTCCACCACGTGCAAAGTTGTTAAAGTGGTTTTGGAATTGGCAAAGAGTATGACAATATCCGATCCCAGTCTCTTTAACAAAAAATGTTTATTTCACACCGTGGTCATAAAAAAAATTCATATAACAGTTTATACCTTCATATTAAGATATCCATATACTTTTTCCAAAGTATACATAATTCATAAATACCGAGGAAGATTTTCTTTCAATCAATTTTGAAAATAATTTATAAATCTCTCTTAAACCATTTATAAACTATTTATATGCTTTAGAAACATTTATAAAGCTATTTATAAATTCCAAAAACGTTTACAACTCTTCCCCTTTTCATAAACTTCTATGCAAATTCCTTTAAAATGCTTCCAAATCCCTTTGTACAATATCTTTTATAAAATCCTTTAAAACATTTATAACTCCTTTGTAAAACCATTATAAAATCCATTATAAAATCCTTACAAAACCCCTTACATTTTTATTCATTAAAGTTATTATAAAATCTATATTTATTATATTAAATTGAATTTAAATGAGCCTCTTAAAACTATATTAAATATTTTGTTAAATTTAATTTTATATAAATCTCTTAAAACTATGTTAAATATTTTATTAAATTAAAATTTAAACCACATAAAATATATTTTTAAAACTAAATAATATTATAAGTAAAAATCTTAAATTTACCATTTTAAAACATATATTAACATATAATTTGAAACTTTAAAACATATAAAATAAATTATTTTCCAAATACAAATTTTTAAATAAAATCATTAAATATAATTTAAAAATCAAATTTAAAAATCAAATGCACTTTAACATTTTGAAAATAATTTAAAATCGACGAGCGGTGTCTGTATATAATTTTCCACCCTATGGTCAAGTGATTCGGTATGTATCATTTCAACCCAAAATAGTTAAATTTATCGGGTATATATCGTTTCAACCCGCATCTCGAATCAACAATTTCCAAATCAGTAAAATTACTCGGGTATGTATCATTTCAACCCATAACGATTTTCTCTAATTTACAAGATTATTCGGGTGTGTATCATTTCAACCCATTGTCGTTTTCCTAACAACAAACTAAAGGAACTTGCAGTGTGATAACAACATATATAATAAACATAATATCCGATCATTCAAAATGTAGACAAATAAACATCCATCAAAATCAACATCCAAATCAGTCTATAAATCACAACAATTAACTGGTTATCAATATCAGGTATTTAATCTATTTAATTTAAATGGTAATTTAATTCAAATTAAATTTAAATGAAAATTTAAATACCAAACAGCAATCAATAAAATTGTTATCAATTCATAAATTTAATTCAACTAATATAAGAAGGTTTAGTATTTCATGAGTGGCTCACCTTTGATTTCTAGTTGACTTAAAATCCAAATAAAGCTCAAAATTTGAGCAGTCTTCAAATTCGACCAAGCTACTTCCATGTTGTCCGAAAATTCGATACGAACCCAACATAAGAAACTACGTCCAAATCCGAGCTCATATGAAATAGTTATGATAGTTAGAAGTTATAAATTTAAAAAATAGAATTAAAATTAACTAGGGCAAAATAGTAATTTCAATTACCTATGAAACCTCAGCTGTCATTCACGAACCACATCTCGACTTCTAGCCACCAACATCAGTTGACCAACGCACGTGCCTAGGGCCACCATACTCCAATCATACAATGCCTTTCGCATCCCCACCTCCAACCGACCACCCAAGCCCCACGCGCACGACTCCGACCTCCCTTGTATGCTCTGCCATCGCCTTGATTCACGAGAAAATTCTGGCAATCAATGGTGCCACTCGCATGAACGAAGGCCACAGATTAGCTCCTCACATCGCCCACTACGACGCAGTGCCCTCCGACCGTCTTAAGGTCGACGATCCACCATTGAAAACAAAACCCTAATATGAGGGCCGAAACTTCTCCGCCAAATTCTGGATAAAGCGAAACTCAATTGCAAAAATGAACTATAGAAATATACTATGCTTATCGAGAGCTTTCCAACAATATATAATTTACTATGGTTTGAGGAGTATGAATTTTGGAGATTGATTTGAAATTGAAATTAGGGTTTTAGAAAGACAGCCATTAGAGAAGGAACTGATGAGAATAAAGTACGTATAGAAATCAGAAATAAAAGTTGCTAGGGTTTCAGAAAATATCTATTTATATTGACAGAGATGGATAAGAACGAATGGACAGATCGAATTGGGTCGAAACGTTAACAACGATCTGAAAAGCTCGTTTCATTCCCGAAACGGAAGTAGGTCATCCCAAATATCAAAATATAGGTTTTCGATATTTTTAAACTCAATAGAACTAGTTTCAAACACTAATAACATTGTATATAGAAGTTAGCTTTCAAAAATCAAATTATATTCATTTAAATTCTTTTAATTGATTTCTATGCGTTTGGAGCTTGCACGATCAAACGATAAGTCCGATCGCAATGAAACTTGAAAATCTATAATAATTCACTATTATGGATTCAATAAAACTAGTTTCATCGAAATCTGAGACAGTGTCCGAAAACCCAGTTTTGTAGTTAATTAAATAAATTATTAATTTAAAATCAATTAAATCACCTTTAAATTCAAATTTAAAAGTTAACCATTTTACCATCCTGGATTAAACTAGAGTTACACAAAAATTTATAATCTTTTGAAATTTAAATTTTCTATCTTAATTCCAAGTGTTCAATTACAACTGCAATAAATTTTTTTCATTATAATTTAAATTCCAATAAATTCTTTTATTTCGATTCTCACTCTTATTATTGAATCAAATATCACCTTATGAACATAATTAACATTAGTTTACATTTTATTACATTCATATTCTACCGTTATCATCTTAACTCATATTAATTGTAATATTTAAATTGCATAAATTCCACAAATTACTAATTTAATTTCAATGGATTAAATACTAATGTGAGAATAAAACAATTGTTATACATTAGTAATTCATATCTATTAACTTTATACATTAGTAATTCATATCTATTAACTTATTGTTTAAAACCAAGGTTATAAATTTCTTACCAAAACTAATTTCATATTCTATAACAAACCTATTTCAATTAATAAAAGATAATTTCAACATTGAATCCAACATTTAATTTATTCCATAACTACAATTATAACTAAATTAACTTTATAATTATTTCAGTTGATTGAAATTACATTAAATAATTATCAATAACATTCAAACAATATTATTAAATCATATTCTAAATATTTTTCTCTTTAATAAATCATAAATTTTAATTTATAATAATATTAAATTTCAAAATCTTATTTAATTTAATAGTTTTAATTACTAAAAATACGGATCGTTACACTCTCCCCCTCTCAACACTTTTCGTCCTAAAAAAGGAACAAGAAGGAATTAAGAAACTTGATATAATTTTATTCATAATAATCAATTTATAAACAATTGATTTACATAATCTAGTTTAATAAGAATTTGAAAATAACTCAACTTTCATAAAAAATTTCTAAGTCCTAAATTTATGAAAAAAAATTGGTAGGGTCTCCTCTACGTGGTTCGGTCCGAAAAAAATAATATTGTTAATAATTTCAATATATATATATATATATATGTAATATTTCAATAATAAACATCCAAAACTATGGGAAAAATAATAAAATAACATTCCAAAACCGTAATCCGAAAACGTACCTATTCGTCGTGCAAACAAACTCTATTTATGAAACCAAAAGCAGTAGCTATTTCTTCCATAAACCTGTATTTCACTTATATAATCCAAAGAGTTAGAATTATGTTAAAGAGTAATATTTTAGTTGTTTCAATCAATGGTAGAAGCAACATACAATATACAATAATCATATGCGAACAAAAACAGTACAACCGTTATACGCCACAAAATAATCCATCAACCACCTATAGTAACCAAAACTAATGGTTCACCCAGGTTTAGAAACTTTTCTCGTACAAGGGTGATAAATAAACTTTCAAGTGTACCTTATGCTCAACAGCCTTAGATAATTACTTAATAGATTATTCATACATCCTTATACAATTTGAAGTATCATTTTCCAAACTTTCCATCAACCAAAACAAAAAAGAATTTAAGTATTAATTAAAATTGCACGATGTTCATAAATCTTTTATGCACAATATAAATTCTAAACGCTTTCTTGAATACACACATTCCATTTTCGAACTAGTATTGTTAACCCGATCACTGTAGTGTAGACCGTGATCCGATTTCTTGATTCGAAATTTCTATTTTCCATGCATAGTCATAAACCATGATAGAAAACTTCAAATCCATATCAAAAATTTGTATCAATTGTTCGCCACCAAGAATCGAGCAAAAAATCCTAATTCGAACTGGTGCGAATTACTACCAATTTTGTATTCAAATCTGAATCAGATTTGTTATGTGATTAAATGATTTATGCACAATTTACATATTTTATTCTATTGGTTTCTTTCCACATCATTATTTACTTTTCCTTTATTTCAAATTCATTCATACAATAATTATCTTTTATTAGTTTTTCTTCATTACTTACATAATTAATTTCCTATTCAATATTTGAGATCATCAATGAATCCATTATTAAAATATTATGCACATTTCATTGCAGTTTATTTCACATTTATTATTTACTTGTAACCATGATATTCATTTTAATATTAATATTCATCAATGAATCATTTTAGTCATTTTCTTGAATTTGTAATCATTTACTTAAATAGTATTCATTTTTTCCTATTTAATTTAATTACTAGCATTTCAAAATATTTAACTTATGTTTAAAAAATTTCTTGTATGTCATAATTCTTATTTGCATACATCACCATTATTTAAGTTTTACTTGTATAAAATTCTATTACATACTCATATTAACATTTCAACTTTTAAATATTTCCGGTAAGTTTTGTATATATGTTTTTAGAGTGTAATTGAGTATTATACAAATTTATCTTATCCATTTTAGTTAGCAAAATATTCAATAATTTACATCTTATAAATTTCATTACCCTTTAAATTGCAAGTGAAAAATCTCCAATTTCTTTACAGTTTCAATAATCACTTACCTTCTAATTTCTTATTTTTCATTTTAGAAGTTGCTAACTATTAAAATTTCACTCGATTTCTACAACTGAAAATCATTAATTTAAGAGGAACTTAAGAACTAAATACCAGCTTCATTTCAAATCATTTTTTTAATAATATATATTCTATTTTATATATATCAAATCATACTTAAGAAATTAAAATTAAAATTAGTTTATCAAGGAAAATGTGTAGCAAAGCCGCTATAGTGGTCTTTCCACTTTGAAACTCTAAAATGAACGTCGATGATGTCACGATTATCACCGAAATAATTTTTCAGTGACAGAAGAGCGGAGCACGAAACTTATTTCCTTTTAAAATTATTCGAAAAAATTCCTTTCAAATCATATTGAAAATATTTACTATTATATTTTCAAAATCTTTGAAATCCAATTTCAAAACTTCGGAACATAAATTCTCAATTTTCCAATCGAATTCATTTTATTTATAAATCCTATTTTGCAACCAATATTTATAAAATTTCACTTCCTAACAAACAAACATATCACATACAACTATATCCATTTATATAAATTATTCTTTTACATACAAAATATAATACTAGGTAAAATTATTTCACTTGCCTATATTTCAAAAACAATATTGTGTCGGTCTGCCTCCATTAAGTGTTTAGAAATCCCTATCGATGTCATAGCATCCTACATACCGACCAGAATTTATAAATACTAAATAGAACAAATTAAAACAATGTAAAAATATTTCTATAGCACTAACAAATACTCTCTCTCATATACACACACTCCCAAACACATTCTAGGGTATTAATAACCCTATCTCAATGAATTTACCCCGAACAGGATAAGGTAACTATAAACCAACGCTCTAATACCAACTATAACGATCCATCTTTTTGGACGGTTTAATTCGACAATAAACCACACATGTCTAACTCAAACCATTTAAAAGGGAGGATTGTAAATGGGGTGTAACGACCCCAAAATTTTGATATAAATTAGTTAATTTAATTAGATCTTGGTAATTTAGTTTAGAAAGAAATAAAAGTTTTGATAATTTAATATTGAAGGAATGAAATTTTTTATTAATAAGGAGATAATAACTTAAATGAAAAGTAACAAGGTTAACCAAAGTTAATTATTAACTATTTGAATGAAATTACAATTTATGGGATTAGTGTAAATAGTATACTTGGCTATGAATTAATGCAAGGAAACTAATGCAAACATTAAAATTTATAAATGGAATAATATTGAAACAAATAAAAATTTAAATGAATGATGAAATAATAACTACGATGGAATGTAACAACGAAGTTAATTAAAGCTAAATTTGTATAAATTGAATGAAATTTGCAATAAATAAAATAATGTAAAATGTTATAGCTTGGTTATAAGTTGAATATAAGTAACAAATGTAAATGTTGATTTACTAATATGAATCTGTGTAATAAATGGGAATTGAATAGGATTAGTGTGTTATGAGTTGGTATAAAGTATAATCATTGGTGACTAATAATGAATATTTCTTTAGTGACAATTAATATAATAACGGAAAGTGTGTATGTGTAAAATTTCATAGAAACTTAATGTATGTATAAAGTAATAAATTGGTATAAGAATGGAATTAAGGTAAATGCAATAATTGGTTTTAACCGTTAATTAATGTGTACAATTGACAGAAGTACACATTTAGAAATGTAATATTTAGTCAAATTAAGATGTAAGTAGGCGTATATTAGTGTAACGGGATAAAACTAATGTAATTAGGTATGAATATAAGTGTTGTATAAATAAAAGAAATTTGTAATTTGTTAATGAATTTATAACGGGAATGAAATGTAAGAATGTTGATATAAGCTAATAAATAATTAATTCAATGCAATCCTAATTGATTGAAACAACTATTTGGGTTATAATTGATTGTAAATAGGAATATTTGGTAATAAATTAATATAAGAAAAATAAGTGTAAATATTGAATTAATCAATGAATTAATAATGAATAAATAGTGATTGAATAAAATCAATGTTTTGTATATAATTGTTTGGAAATGATAACTTATACAAATATGACTAAGGGTTAGTGGAAACAATTATTATAAAGTAATCACTTATTTAGTCCATTAAATCCAGTTTGTAATCAATTGCAATGAATCTCAATTCAAGGTTATATTAGTATAAATTAAGGAAATAATTAGAAATAATGCTAATTATATTTATAATATGACAATTGGTTGATTTAAAGAATAAAAAGCAAGATTTATTAATTTAATTGAAGTGTAAAATTCAATAATAGAATTAATTGCAAATAAATGGAATTAAACATTTAATTATGGCTTTAGTAGAAATTTAGATGAAATCTGAGAATATTAAGATAATAGATTTTGAATCCAATGTTAAATCCATCTATTTGACAATAATGAATGGAATAATGATTAATTTATTTAATTAAATGGTATTATTGTAAATTTTATTTATAATTTTCGAATTTAATGAATTGAGGCTAACGCTGAAATTGATAAATTAATTAACTTTAAATTGACGTCTAAATTTGTTAAATTAGTGTGAATGATTGGAAATATAAAAATGATAAGAACTGTCAATTTTAGAATTGAAATTGAAAATTTGATTTAATTAATCAATATTAATTTATTTAATTAATGTAAAATAGCCATTTTGGCCACTGACATGGATTTCGACGAAACAAGTTTCATTGGATCCGTAACGGTGAATTATTATAGGATTTCAAGTTTCGTAGCGATCGGACTTGTCGTTTGATCTTACGAACACGAAACGCCTAGAAATCAATGAAATTGAAATCAATTGAAATCAATTTGAAATAACTTGATTTTGGCATAACTTCTTCATACGATGGAATTTGGTCCTGAAATCTATTCTATTGATTTTTAAATATTTTAAAACATCTATTTTGATATATGGGTTGACCCAATTTCGTTCCGGAGTCGAAACGGGCTTTTTCGGGTCATTTTATCGTTCAACGCGTAGATCAATTAGATCCGGTCTATTCTATTTTCAGCTTGCCAATTTATACCTTATTATAAACCCTAGCCTACCTCTATTTCTCATTTGTCTATGTGTATAATTCCTCTTCACCTTCTCATTTCAATGACAGACAATTCCAAATCCAATTGCAATTCAAAAATCAAATTGAAATTTCAAACTCTTCAAAAAAATTCAGTAAAATTATATATCGAAGCTCCCGATGTATGCATCTCAGATCTATGTTTTCCAATTCAAATCACCAGTTGTTCAGAAATTGATGGTTTCTTCTCGGTCGTCCATTGCATCGTAATCAACTACGACGGATCGTCAAATCGATTGAGGGGTTGCATAGAGATCGCCGAGGGTTTGCATCAGCATAGTTTGTTCGGTGGATTGACGGTCAGATCGAGTGCAACAAGTCGATTAGGGTTCGTTTTTGCGGCGGCATGTGGTGTTTTCTGGCGACCGAAGGTTGTTAGGGTGGTGCGGTTAGGTGTGCCTCGACCAGGCGAGGTGAGCGGCGGGGGCTATCGTCGCTGGTAGGCGAATTTCCATGGTTAACGGTGTGGTCAAAGTCGACCTAGAGTAGTTGCGTGCGTGTCTGTAGTTCAGGAGAGAGAGAGCTTTGCATGGTGACGTGCATAGGTAGTTGTTTTAATTAATATATTTAATTCGTTTAAATTTGCTGAGTGTTCTAATTGCTATAATTTTCACATACGAGATCCAATCCATGCGCGGTTTTCTCCGCTAGGTTCTTATTAAAATTCTAGACATTTTGGTACTGGTTTGGACGGATTCTGAGACTGTTCAATTTTTGGGTTTAAATTGGATTTAAATTCAATTTAAATTCAAAAGGTGAGTGTTTTAACCCACTCACAACTTTTAAAATTTCTTATGTGTGTTAAATTAGTTTCTGATGTGATTGGAAATTTATTTATTGCTATTTGGTATATTTTTATCATCATTCCAGTTAAAATTGAATTTATTAAATTAAAGTGGTATTCAATTTATTATTGCATATAAACTGCCAGTTAAATTAATTTATTATTGAATATAAACTGCCAGTAATTACTTGTTATTTATTTTCATTCTATATTGATGTTATTGTTTGGACTGGATGATGATTGTGATAAATGGTTGATGGTTGATATTGGGTGAATGGATGCTGTATTTTATGTCATTATAGACTGCAAGTTGTTATGCATTTTATTTCGTTCGGGATGATGGTTTGAAATGATGTATAACCGTATTTTTATTTTAAATTACGGATTAAAATGATAAATATCCGTATCACTTGACCATAGGGTAGAAAATTTTATACAGACACCGTTGTCTATATATAAAAATTATTTTGAAATGATTTCTATGGTTTTGGAAAGAAATATACGGTTTAATAAATATTAATTTTGAATATTGTACAAATATTATTTTATATATATAGTTAAATTCTTGAATTTAAGCTATGTATAAATTTGTTTAATAAAAATAAGCTTAATAATGGAGTTTGGTTATTTTATATTATATGGTTAAGTACCTGTTTAAGATATTGTATATATAGAGTTTTAATGACTTAAATAAAAATTGAGATTTTAAAGGGTATGATTCTTATAACTTGATTTGGTTTAGAGTGATTTAAATGAATATAAAGTTGATTTAAATGAATATGTCAAGTTAAATAAATCGAAAGAATATCTAGTTATGTGAAGTTAAAAGTTTTCTCAATTGATATTGGATTTATTACGCAAACATTTCAGATCTAAATAATAGTAATTGAATTTGATGTATATGGGATTATCAAAGAATTAGTTTTGAAATGGTGGAATATTTAAAGCTTTAAAATATATAGAAATTGAAATGGTTTATTTGGGGATTCAAATCTTTATTTGGAATTGATTTGTGAAATTTATGAAGCTAATTTATTATTTAAAGAAATTTAATATTAAACCATTTAAGTATTGGAAGTTATGTTTCAAAGTTATGGGTTTTAAGGTATTATGATGTGAAATTTTATGATTTTGGGAAAAGGATATATTTGAAATAAAAATGATATTATATTGATTTGGGTTTTATAAATGACATCATATTGATTTGGTTTTTAAAACGAAAATGATATCATATTTATATGGTTTTGAAATAAATATTATATCCTGGTTTTGAAGTATAATTATTTTGAAATGACCGCGGTGTTATAATAACGATTGGTTGGCAAAGAGACCGGGATCGGATATGGGCATACTCTCTGTCGATACCGAAAACAACATTGACAACCGTGTACGTCGTGGAGATTCTAGAATGAAGTAGGATAGTGGCGGCGTTTCCTTTGAGGTAAACACGTGGCCCCGACTCCCGTGAGTTGGCATAGGTGGCTAAAACAAAAGCGATCGACGGGCTAAGAAGGTAGCACCTTTTATTCGTCACATCCCTTCGATATTATACTCTGACTTTTGGATTGATTCGGTGGCCACTTTTGATTTTTGATTTAGGGGTGTGGCTCGAGATTGGCAGTAGTAGCTGCTACGCGTTACCACCGGGCCAGAAGCGTAATTGGTATATCTACTCTGGCATTGCCTAGTTGTGCCATGTCACCTACCCTAGCGTGCCTTGTACGAGTTTGATTTGTGTCGTACCTATGGAGTATCCTCTGGTAGCCTCTCGATCAGGAGGTATTACGGTACTGTATAGACTACTGGCACTATTACGTGTTAAGGTGGAAAATGTAAAGCCTTAACGCTATTTAAAAGTAAGTTTTTTTACTAATAGATATTATTATAATAGCGAAATATTACTACATAGTAAATAGTTTAACGGATCCTTAGGAGATGTGAATCCCGAGCATCTTTTAAGTTACTGCACTCACGTTAGACACTGGATAAGAAATGTCAAATCCCGTAAACATCTTTGATGTCGTTCCATGCATATTTATTCCTGTTGATTTAACTTACATAAGATCTTTTAGTTCTGACTCGAGTGTTTTGTCCTTTCAATTCGCTCGGGTCAGCTTGAGCATTTCAGGATTTGAAGACCGTATTCTGGAGGACGAAGATGATGATTTATTATTGTTAGTTATTATAGTATTCCACTATATTCTTACTGTTCTGCTGCATTGTTATTGATTTTTCTCTGGTATGTGTAACTCTGATATGTATTATATAAGTATAATCGAATATTTTGTAAAACAGCTTCATGAACTGTATATTTGATTATTATATTTTATATTTCCGCTGCAAGATTCTATTTTGTTTATTTTTCTTTTGCTGGTTTTTCTTATTTACCCCATAACAATCCGCCCTTCTGTATGCTTTAAGTCTGACGTGTGTGGTTTATCATCGGTTTAAAGCGCACAGAAAGGCGGGACGTTACATATGGTATCAGAGCTTTGGTTTAGCGATAAACCTTAGCTTTGTGGGGTCTGACTCTTTATTAATAGGGTAGTAATACCCTATGATGAGTCACTGAGTGTATATATATATGAGAGAGCATATTTGTTAGTGTTATAAAAGATTTTATATTGTGTTAATTTGTTCCATATTGTATTTATAAATTCCGGTTGGTGCATAGGACGCTATGACATCAATAGGGATTTCTAAACACTTAATAGGATAGACCGACACAATATTTGTTTTAATATAGGTGAATGAAATAATTTTGCCTATTATATTTTCCATATGTAAAATAAATTTTTATAAATAAGATATATATTTGGTTGTAATATATTGGTTGTTAGGTAGTGAAATTTATAAATATTGGTTGGAAATAAGACTCAAGTTAAAATAAAATGTAAATTAGGAATTTAGAATCTAAGTTCCGGGGTTTTGAAAATTTCTTTTGAATGTTTTGAAATATAGTAATAATAGTATTTAGAAGTATTTCCTGATATAAATATTTCAATATGATTTGAAAGAATTGTTTTGAAGAAACTTGGGAAAGTGATAAGTTATGTACTCCCCTCTCTGTCGCTGGAAAATAATTTCGGCGATGAGTGCACGCGTCATCGACATTCATTTTCGAGTTTCGAAGTGGGAAGGCCATTGTAGTATTTTACTGCAGATTTGTTTTGATAAACAAATGTAAATTTTAAATTGTTTTAAATATAATTGGATATATAAGTTGTAATTATACATTTATCTATTATTTTAAAATGATTTGAAATTAAACCCGATATTTAATTCTTAAGTTTCCGTTAATCAATGGTTTCAATTATTGTAGGGAAATAGAATATAACTAATTAATAATTGAAACCTCTAATTAAAATAAGAGATTAAATGCAAAGTTACAAGTAAATGAAATTAAAAGAAATTTGAAATGTATAACCTATAAGACAAAGGATGTTATTATTGAACATTAAATTAATTAAAGGAAATAGAACAAACTTGTATAACTTTCGATTACATTCTTAAAGGCATATATATAACTTACCAAAAGATGTAAAAAGTTGGAATGTTATAAGAAAACGTAATGGATATTATACAAGTAAAGCTTATGTAATAGAGTATGATGTTGAAATTATTGTGAACTTAAGTATAAGATTATAAACTTGACTAAATGAATTAATATGCAAAGAAATTGAATTAAAATATGAATACTATGAATAAATGAATGAAAATAAATGAAATTAAGAAGAATGAACGTGGTCTATTGTTTGAAATAGTTGTTTGTTTGACTTATAGCTGTTTGGGCAAAGATATTTTAAATTTGTTTGGGTGAATGATTAATCTATTTAGTTTCATCAAGGACTGTTGAGTAAATGGTGCACTTAGTAGTTTATTCTTCATTTTGTACAATTTAAAGTTTTTGAACCCGAACAACTATCGTTTTGTTTGGTATGAATAAATGATTAATTTGTATTGATTCTATGTGATTGTTGTATGCCTTGTTGCAAGTGATTGTTGTTATATTAATTTGTTTGTTAGTGGTTGAAACGACTTTAATATTTTATTTTATATAATTATTAACTCTTTTAGATTATATAAGTAAAATACAGGTTATGGAAGCAATTGCTACTGCTTTTGGTTTCATAATTAAGCATGTTTGCCCGACAAATAAGTACATTTTCGGATTACGGTTTATAGCGTTATTGTATTGTTTTTCCCATGTTGGGATATATATTATTTTGGAAAATATATGTTATGTATTGTTATATTTGATATTATATTTCTCCGGAGCCACTCCGTACAAAGGAGACTCTGCCAAAATTTTCCGTAAATTTTGGACTTAGAAAATATTTTGAAAATGTTTCAAAACTTTATGAATTTAAGTATAAAAAGATTTAATGGTTATAAATTGGTATATTTTATTTAAATTAATAATTTTTGAATATTTATTTGTTTATAAATTTAATGTTTTAAGTAGTTTCCTAATTCTTCTTTTCCCTCCGTTTTCCTTTTCGGGGACGAAAAGTTTTGAGTGGGGGAGAGTGTAACGGCCCGAAATTTTGATAAATAAATTGGTTAATTTAATTAGATCTTAGTAATTTAATTTAGAAAAAAATAAAATTTTTGATAATTTAATATTGAAGGAATGAATTTTTTTTATTAATAAGGAGATAATAACTTAAATGAAAAGTAACAAGGTTAACCAAAGTTAATTATTAACTATTTGAATGAAATTACAATTTATGGGATTAGTGTAAATGGTATACTTGGCTATAAATTAATGTAAGGAAACTAATGAAAACATTAAAATTTATAAATGGAATAATATTGAAACAAATAAAAATTGTAAATAAACAATGAAATAATAACTAGGATGGAATGTAACAACGAAGTTAATTAGAGCTGAATTTGTATAAATTGAATGAAATTTGCAATAAATGAAATAATATAAAATGGTATAGCTTGGTTATAAATTGAATGTAAGTAACAAATGTAAATGTTGATTTATTAATATGAATCTGTGTAATAAATGGGAATTGAATAGGATTAGTGTGATATGAGTTGGTATAAAGTATAATCGTTGGTGACTAATAATGAACATTTCTTTAGTGACAATTAATATAATAACGGAAAGTGTGTATATATAAAATTTCATAGAAACGTAATGTATATATAAAGTAATAAATTGGTATAAGAATGGAATTAAGGTAAATGCATTAATTGGTTTTAACCCTTAATTAATGTGTACAATTGATAGAAGTACACATTTAGAAATGTAATATATATTCAAATTAAGATGTAAATAGGCGTATATTAGTGTAACGGGATAAATCTAATGTAATTAGGTATGAACATAAGTGTTGTATAAATAAAAGAAATTTGTAATTTGTTAATGAATTTATAACGGGAATGAAATGTAAGAATGTTGATGTAAGCTAATAAATAATTAATTCAATGCAATCTCAATTGATTGAAACAACTATTTGGGTTATAATTGATTGTAAATAGGAATATTTGGTAATAAATTAATATAAGAGAAATAAGTGTAAATATTGAATTAATCATGAATTAATAATGAATAAATAGTGATTGAATAAAATCATTGTTCTGTATGTAATTGTTTGGAAATGATAACTTATATAAATATGATTAAGGATTAGTGGAAACAATTATTACAAAGTAATCATTTATTTAGTCCATTAAATCAAGTTTGTAATCAATTGCAATGAATCTCAATTCAAGGTTATATTAGTATAAATTAAGGAAATAATTAGAAATAATGCTAATTCTATTTATAATATGACAATTGGTTGATTTAAAGAATAGAAAGCAAGATTTATTAATTTAATTAAAGTGTAAAATTCAATAATTGAATTAATTGCAAATAAATGGAATTAAACATTTAATTATTAAGTTAATAGAGATTTAGACAAAATCTGAGAATATTAAGATAATAGATTTTGAATCCAATGTTAAATCCATCTATTTGACAATAATGAATGGAATAATCATTAATTTATTAATTAAATGGGATTATTGGAAATTTTATTTATAATTTCTGAATTTAATGAATTGAGGCTAACGCTGAAATTGATAAATTAATTAACTTTAAATTGACATCTACATTTGTTAAATTCGTGTGAGTGATTGGAAATATAAAAATGATAAGAACTGCCAATTTTATAATTGAAATTAGAAATTTGATTTAATTAATCAATTATTAATTTATTTAATTAATGTAAAATGGCCATTTTGACCACTGACTTGGATTTCGACGAAACCAGTTTCATCCGATCCGTAACGGTATATTATTGTAGGATTTCAAGTTTCGTAGCGGTCGGACTTGTCGTTTGATCTTACGAACACGAAACGCCTAGAAATCAATGAAATTGAAATCAATTGAAATCAATTTGAAATAACTTGATTTTGGCATAACTTCTTCATACGATGGAATTTGGACCTGAAACCTATTCCATTGATTTTTAAATATTTTAAAACATCTATTTTGATATGTGGGTTGACCCAATTTCGTTCCGGAGTCGAAACGGGCTTCTTCGGGTCATTTTATCGTTTAACGCGTATATCAATTAGATCCTGTCTATTCTATTTTCAGCTTGCCTATTTATACCTTATTATAAACCCTAGCCTACCCCTATTTCTCATTTGCTTGTGCGTACAATTCCTCTTCACCTCCTCATTTCAATGGTAGACAATTCCAAATACAATTGCAATTCAAAAATCAAATTGAAATTTCAAACTCCTCAAAAAAATTCAAAAAAATTATATATCGAAGCTCTCGATGTACGCATCTCAGATCTGTAATCCGTTTTCCAATTCAAATCACCAGCTGCTCAGAAATTGATGGTTTCTTCTCGGTCGTCCGTTGCAACGTAATCAACTGCGACGGATCATCAAATCGATTGAGGGGTTGTGCAGAGATCGCCGAGGGGTTTGCATCAGCGTAGTTTGTTCGATGGATTGACGGTCAGATCGAGCGCAGCAAGTCAAATAGGGTTCATTTTTGCAGCGGCGTGTGGTGTTTTCTGGCGATCGGAGGTTGTTAGGGTGGTGCGGTTAGGTGCGCCTCGGCCAGGAGAGGTGAGCGGCAAGGGCGATCATCGCTTGTAGGAGAACTTTCGTGGTTAACTGAGTGATCAAAGTCGACCTGGAGCAGTGGCGTGCGTGTCTGTAGTTCAGGAGAGAGAGAGCTTTGCATGGTGACGTGTATATGTAGTTGTTTTAATTAACACATTTAATTCGTTTAAATTTGTTAAGTGTTCTAATTACTATAATTTTCACATACGACATCCAATCCATGTGCGGTTTTCTCCGCTAGGTTCGTATTGGAATTCTGGACATTTTAGCGCAGGTTTGGACGGATTCTGAGACTGTTCAATTTTTGGGTTTAAATTGGATTTAAATTCAATTTAAATTTAAAATGCGAGTGTTTTAACCCACTCACATTTCTTACGTGTGTTAAATTAATTTCTGATGTGATTGGAAATTTATTTATTGCTGTTTGGTATATTTTTATCATCATTCCAGTTAAAATTGAATTTATTGAATTAAATTGGTGTTCAATTTATTATTGCATATAAACTGCCAGTTAAATTAATTTATTATTGAATATAAACTACTAGTAATTACTGGTTATTTATTTCCATTCTATATTGATGTTATTGTTTGAATTGGATGATGATTGTGATAAATGGTTGATGATTGTTGTTGGGTGAATGGATGTTGTATTTTATGTCGTTATAGACTGAAAGTTGTTATGCATTTCATTTCATTCGGGATTGCGGTTTGAAATGATATATAACCGTATTTTTATTTTAAATTACGGATTGAAATGATAAATATCCGTGTAACTTGACCATAGGGTAGAAAATTTTATACAAACACCGTGGTCTATATATAAAAATTATTTTGAAATGATTTCTATGGTTTTGAAAAAAAAATATACGGTTTAATAAATATTAATTTTTGATATTATATAAATATCATTATATATATATATAGTTAAATTCTTGAATTTAAGCTATGTAAAAATTTGTTTAATAAAAATAAGCTTAATAATGGAGTTTGGTTGTTTTATATTATATGGTTAAGTACCTGTTTAAGATATTATATATAGAGAGAGTTTTAATGACTTTAATAAAAATTAAGTTGGAAGATAAATATGAAATCGGTTTGAATTGAATTATTTAAGAATTTTACTCGAATAAATTTGATTTGAAATTTCAATAAAATTGAGATTTTAAAGGGTATGATTCTTATTACTTGATTTGGTTTAGAGTGATTTAAATGAATATATCAAGTTAAATAAATTGAAAGAATATCCAGTTATGTGAAGTTAAAAGTTTTCTTAAATGATATCGGATTTATTACGCAAACATTTCAAATCTAAATAATAGTAATTGAATTTGATGTATATGGGATTATCGAAGAATTAGTTTTGAAATGGTGGAATATTTAAAGCTTTGAAATATATGGAAATTGAAATGGTTTATTTGGGGATTCAAATCTGTATTTGGAATTGATTTGTAAAATTTAAGAAGCTAATTTATTATATAAAGAAATTAAATATTGAACCATTTGAGTATTGGAATTTATGTTTCAAAGTTATGGGTTTCAAGGTATTATGATTTGAAAATGCTATGATTTTCGGAAAAGAATATATTTGAAATAAAAATGATATTATATTGATTTGGGTTTTATAAATGATATCATATTGATTTGGTTTTTAAAACAAAAATGATATCGTATTTATATGGTTTTGAAATGAATATTATATCCTAGTTTTGAAGTATAATTATTTTGAAATGACCGCGGTGTTATAATAACGATTGGTTAGCAAAGAGACCAGGATCGGATATGGGCATACTCTCCGTCGATACTGAAAACCACTTTAACAACGTGTACGCGGTGGAGATTCCAGAATGAAGTAGGAAGGTGGCGGTGTTTCCTTTGAGGTAAACACGTGGACCCGACTCCCGTGAGTTGGCATAAGGTGGCTAAAACAGGAGCGATCGATGAGCTAAGAAGGTAGCACCTTTTATCGGACACATCCCTTCGATATTATACTCTGACTTTTGGATTGATTCGGTGGCCAATTTTGATTTTTGATTTGGGGGTGTGGCTTGAGGTGGGTGGTAGTAGCTGCTTCGCGTTACCACCGGCCCGGTAGCGTAATTGGTATACCTATCCTGGCATTGCCTAGTTGTGCAGTGTCACCTACCTTAGCGTGCCTTGTACGAGTTTGATTTGTGTTGTACCTATGGAGTATCCTCTGGTAGCCTCCCGATCAGGAGGTATTACGGTACTGTATAGACTATTGGCACTATTACGTGTTAAGGTGGAAAATGTTAATCCTTAACGCTATTTAAAAGTAAGTTTATTTTACTAATAGACATTATTATAATAGCGAAATATTACTACATAGTAAATAGTTTAACGGATCCTTAGGAGATGTGAATCCCGAGCATCTTCTAAATTACTGCACTCACGTTAGACACTGGATAGGAGATGTCAAATCTCGTAAACATCTCTGACGCCGTTCCACTCATATTTATTCCTGTTGATTTAACTTACATAAGATCTTTTAGTTCTGACTCGAGTGTTTTGTCTTTTCAATCGGGTCATCTTGAGCATTTCAGGATTTGAAGACCGTATTCTGAAGGACGAAGATGAAGATATATTATTATGAGTTATTATAGTATTCCACTATATTCTCACTGTTCCGCTACATTGTTATTGATTTTTCTCTGGTATGTGTAACTCTGATATGTATTATATAAGTATAATCTAATATTTCGTTAAAAAGTTTCATGAACTGTATATTTTTGATTATTATATTTTATCATTCCGCTGCAAGATTCTATTTTGTTTATTTTTCTTTCTCTGCTTTTTCTTATTTACCCCATAACAATCCTCCCTTCTGTATGATTTAAGTCTAACGTGTGTGGTTTATCGTCGGTTTAAAGCGCACAAAAAGGTGGGACGTTACATGAGGTAAACAAGAAAACAAGAGAAAAGAAGAAAAAACAAAACATAGAATCTCATAGCGGAATGACAAAATATAATAATAAAATAAACAATTCATGAAGCTATTTTTTAATATACATTTGACTACACAATTTTTATAATAATCAGAGTACAAAAGACGACATACCATAATGATGCAGCGTTAAATTACTAATAATATAATATACTAAACTCCGTCTTTATCCTCCAAAAATAGATTCTTCAACACTGAAATGCTCAGGCTGACCCGAGCATACTGAAAAGACAAAACACTCGATTAAGAACTAAAAGATCTTATGTAAGTTAAATCAATAATGAGAAAATACGAGTGTAATGGCCTAAGAGATATTTACGGGATTTTGCGACTCCTATCCTGTAACGACCCAGATTTTTTGTCGTTTAAATTTAGAATATTTAATTGAATTTAAATATTGAAAAGTAAATTTTACAAGTTAAATAACTTATATTTCAAATGTAGTAATTTATTTGGATAATTAAATTGTTTAATTTAATATTTGAAATTACATAAATAATTGAAATTTGAATTTAATTAGAATAAAATTGATTTCTAATGTTGTTTTAAATTCTATTTGGATTAGAATAGAGACAGCAAACTTTTAAAATTGAATTAAAAGTTAATTTACAAAAACTGGAAATTTTAATATTTAATTAACGTGTAAAAATAGCCATTTTTGACACGGTATCGGATTTTGACGAAACTAGTTTCATTGGATCTGTATTATTATATTATTGTAGGATTCCAAATTTCATGTCAATCGGACTTACGGTTTAGTCATGTGAAGTTGAAACGCATAGAAATTTATTTAAGTAATTTTAATTAAAATAATTCGATTCAAAAACCTATCTTCCAAATATGATGGAATTGGCTTTCGGTACATATTCCATTGTGTGTAGGATAAGGGTAAGCATTATAAATGCCAGGCGGCATCCTTTGATTGGAATTCGAAATTTTTCTATATGAATAGTGTCACGAAATTTTATATAAAAGCACCTCACTTTCTACAAATTACGCAAACCCTAGGTTTAGAGGCCCTAGCCACCGTTTAAACATTTAATGGCTGAAATTTAATATCTTTCCTCCTTCAAATCCTCTCAATCCATGCAGAATTTGGTGAAGGTCTCAACTAGAAAATTGTAAAACTCATCGACACGAGTAGACCCATACGGTGATGATCAAGTTTAACGAAGTGGAATGGAGGCTAGGGGTTCGCGTTCATCTTGGGTTTAGGGGCTTTTTTTGGCCAATGGTGGTGTTCTAGGGGTGTAGTCGAAGGCTACAGGGAGAGTGGGAGATGGCGCACGTCATGGTGGTGTTTGATCAACGTGGAGATGAACGTTGGTGGCACGATAATTGATGAAAGTTCGACGGCGTGATGGGTTTATTCACGTACAAGGTCGAATGGGGAAGAAAAATAAAGGCACGGCCCTGATTTGTTGATAGCAGATCTAACGGCCAGGGAAAAATCTAGGCATTTAAAATAAATAAAAATAAAAAGTATAAATTATTATATTATAATTCGTGTAATCTTTAAAAATGTATAACTTCTTTATACGAGGTCGAAATCACATGAAACCAATTGTGTTGGGTTCGTATTGTCGAGCATTATATTATAGAGCTGGTTAGGATGGATTTGGAGCTACTGAAAATTTTGGTTAAAATTAAACACCTATTTAATTTTAATCGGAACAAATTGCAATTGCGACGATTGCAACCGAAGTGAGTACAACTTACTCTCTCTCTCTCTCTGTGTGTCTCGCTTATATTTTTATATAAGTGAGAATAAATTTTATTTATGATGATTGATGAGTGTTTTGGTGATATTTGATATATTATATATATACATATTGATTGGTTTGGATATATTCCTGCATATTTTAGCGGATGAGACCCTATACGTTTCCATGTATGAGCGGATGATCATTTGTACGCGCGTCTACCTCGAAGCGGACATTGTGCATATTTTTCTCATATATATAATTTTGCATGTGACAGGTTAGATGGATCCAACTGGACTCCTCACTAATGTTGATTTTATTTACAGATATTGTTATATATACTATTATCATGTGATATAAGATGTTTGGACGCCATTATTGATATGATTGATGTGAATTCTCTTATTTAGTGCTGTTGTAGCATTGGGCCTTATTTTGGAATTAAAAAATAATAAAATGATGTTCTTTTTTAAAAGGATTTCAAAGTGATTTTGAAAATATATATGTTTTAATAAATTTTGAATTGTTAAAGAAATGGATTTATTTTAAATAAATAAAAAGTTATAATTTTTATGTTATAAAAATTATGCCTCTTGAGAAATATACACAATAAATGATATTGGAAATATAAGGTTAACTAAAATTGTTAAAATAAGTTAAATTGAGATTTTTGGACTTATTATGAATGGTTTATATATAAGATTTATGAAATTGATATTTTATAAATAAAAGTAATGGAATTATGAAAGTGTTCTAGAAATGGAATTGTAATCAAATTCGTAAATGGATTTGCAATTGAAATTTAGAAATGAATTTATAATGGATTTTGTAAAAAAATAAGATTTGAAAAGAATGAATTTGTAAATAAGAGGTTTATAAGTAAATTAACTTATAATTGGATTTTGACTTATAAATAAGATAGAAATGGAAATTTGTTAAAAAAAGTAATTTTATATATGGAGCTGTGTAGTTAATGCCCCGCTATTACCCCGCTATATCTCATAGCGGATTTCTACCGCTACGATTTTTCCATATAGCTCCAAAATATAGCCTTTCCGCTTTAAGTTTCGTTATTTCCGCTATATCCCGTTATTCCCGCTATATTTCGCTATTTCCGCTATATCTTCATTAATAAAATGAATTGAAAAAGTGCTTTTATGCATTATAAAAATTATGAAACTAATTTATTTGATTTAATTTTTAATATATTTTCCGAAATGAAAATACTCTAATATTCTACTAAATTCAATTATGTTATATAACAGTTTTATGTTTATTTAAAGTATATTTGCACATGTTTTTATTTAAAATTATTTATGTATTAATTATAATTCAATTGAATGATGATTTTTCATTTAATTACCATTTATATATTTGTAAAAACATTAAGTACGAGTTTTATATGCTATTTTAGAGCCATCCGCTATATCCTCGCTGTATCCCCGCTATGAATTTTTGCACCTCCACCACTTTGAATTTGCCGAGCGCATTAACTGCACTGATATGGAGGTATTTATAAATTATGAATAGAATTTATAAACAATGTTTTACAAATGTGAAATCAATTTAATTTGATAATTTAAATATGAAAGTTTATTAAAGGAATAATATTCACGATTTTGGACAGTGAATAGTCGTTTAAATTTAATGTGTAGAAGTAATGAATTTGTTAAAGGAATTATATTCATGATTTTGGACAGTGAATAATCCTTTAAATAGAATGGATGTTATTGGAAAGTTTATTATAAAATGGAGTTTAGATGGTTTGAAATTAAAATGATTTGTAAATTACTTATTATTAAAATAAGTATATGGATTGTCTTCCAAATATCCAATGAGTGAAATGGTTTTGAATATTATATTTCTAAAGATATTTTGAAGTGAATAATTGGAAAGTGATTTGATGTATAAACGATTAATAAAATCAAGCCCAATGACTATTTTATGTGCTAGATTTTGTTTGTTTTTTTGATAGTTAAATCACTGACTATTAAATTTGACCATTTTAGTTTCTCAAATTGATGAAGAAACTAATTAATCATACATTTAGTACGCAACGGACTGTGTAGGCTTGATTATCATTTGTATTGAGAATGTTGATTCATATAGTGCTGAGTGATTACTCCAATCAATCGAGCTTCCATCTTGCTCGAAGAATAGCAAGTTGAATGTCGGAGATGTGATAAGTCTATGAGACTTAGTTTCTGCGTGAGGTCGAGAAACATTTTCGCGTTGTTGGTGCGAAGAGACTTGAGTCAGATTTATCTGAAAACCACTTCGGACCAATATTTATACGATGACTGTGCAGGTTGGTCGATGATATTGATATTTAGGATTTTCATAGTGAAGGACTGCTTGTTGATCATTTGGGGTTAAGATCCCAATATGTACATATAGTAGCAGTAGTCTCTTCGTTATGAAATATCCAATGCAAGGACCATTCGCTACTAATCCTAGGGATTTCCCAACAGGATGTGGTAGGAAAGTACCTTTGGTTTATCATATTCCTGGACAACTTGTATGGACAGTGTTGACATTTCATTTCTAAGTTACGTACATTGGTTTTTACAAATGTACATCATGTCATGGCGATGAAGGCAACTTCTCTTAGTTTAACACCCTCCTCGAGACGTACGAGCTTAGGGGTTGTATTTTTATGGAAGGTAATTAGTAGTCAATGGAAATGGTAATGTGACATTCAAAGATGATGTGATATGTGACACATGAAAGGTAATCGATACCTCTTTCGGCCTCACTCCTCAAAAAATGACTGAAATAGGGATAGAAGCAGCAAGGCTAAGTGGGTAGCTCCCAATTAGGAGATGTCATCACTCTTCTAGATATATCTTTACATGTTATGATGTCGTGTATCTGATTGTTGTTGATGTATGCTTGTGGCCACAGATAAAGGTCGATAACGGCTGGAGTGATGACATATTCAGTACTATCCAGGTATGGGTAGGCCGGTCTTGTGTTGGTTTAGGCGGGCAGTATCTGCTACCTAGGTACATCCCTCTAGAGGTGTACTGTGTTGGTTCGAAAAGGTAGTCCCTTCACTTAGTCATTTGTATGGAAATTCAAAGTCTTATACGTGCCTGCCATTTTGTATGTAAACCTATTACGTTAGAATTTAATAACGTAACAATTTCAGCTATTTAATTTACTATGTGTGAAATAGACGCTATTATAATATAAGAGAATTTGATAAGAAATGTTTTGGTTATCATAAGGTAAAATCCTTGTCAGTATTTATTTGTGACT
Source organism: Allium cepa (assembly GCA_030765085.1). Taxonomy (NCBI): domain Eukaryota; kingdom Viridiplantae; phylum Streptophyta; class Magnoliopsida; order Asparagales; family Amaryllidaceae; genus Allium; species Allium cepa. The sequence goes on along the minus strand of CM060929.1, from coordinate 473,022,527 downwards.
CGGTCTTACGAGATAAGTAACAATGGTTTTAGTGATTACCTGCAAAAATTAAATTATAATGGTAGTATAATTTAATAATAGGGAAATAAAATAAATTGGAGATAGAGAATTTGTTAAAACTGTTTATTTTGAATAAACAATGAGTTTCCAATAAATAAAAATGGAATTAAAATGTTAATGTTGGTAATAAATGATGAATAATGGTAATATGTCAATTTGAGTACTAATTGAATTAATTAAGTGAGATAAAAGAATAGAATTCAATAATAATCTATTGAAATAAATAAATAATATTGGAAATAAATGTAAAATGTTAGAAATAAAGTATGAAAACTTTAATATGTTTGTTTGTGATAAAAATGAACATTATATCGTTTTCATTTGATAAAATGCAATAATTTTGCAAACTATTGCCAAATGTTAAGTTTTGTAAATTTTAATGAACTATTAAAATTTATTATAATGTATTTTATAAATAAAAGGGTGGAATATTGTTTAAAAATAATATTTGGATGTAAAATATTTTTAACATGGTTTGTTAAGACAAAATAAACAGGAGAAGTGATTTTACGTAATTTTTGTTGTTAAAATATTGATTTATTTGAATAAAAGTAATAATTGAAGTATTTAATTGAAAATGAGAATTTGATGATAAAAATAATTTTAAATGGTTAAAATAACTGTTATATGTGGTAAAATATTTTGTAAACGTAAAACAAGTTAGTTTGATTTTATATAAATTGAAAACTTGAGAATATATGTTGTTTTGGGTAAAATATATGTGCTTTAGTATTAATTAGTATTATAGGCTAATTATTTCTTTTTGGGTCTAAGCCCATTAACCATCCTAACAAAGAAGAAAATAATCTTCTTCTTCGAAATTAGTACGTACAGTAAATTGTAAAAGTGGAGAAACCAGAAAGAAGCTGAAATCTATTTCTCCTTTGAAACCTAAAACCTAAATTTCAATCTCTCCAAATCTTTGTGGAAAATTAATCAATTGAAACCTTTTAAACAGGTAATTCATTCAAAAAAAACCAAGATCTAGTCATCTATTTTTGGTTTTGAGAGATTGTTGTTTGTAATTGGTTTTCTTCTTGCTGCATGTTTCCCTTTTTTCAAGTTTCAGGTTTCTATAACTAATTCATGGTAGAAGATTCAAGCTTGCAAATATAATTCGCTAAAAAACATATAAGGTGAGTATCAAAACTCACATTTTCTAGCTTTGATTGAGATTTCAAGGTAAGAAATCTCAATTTTATTTGTTGCATTTTCATTTGTGTATTGCTGTCAGTAAATTAGGTATATCTTTTTCGTTTTAAATCGGAATTTCGTTTTCTTTGATGTTCTCGAAAGATTGAAAAGAGTGTGATAACTTTCATGTTAAACACTTTCAAAAATTTTGAGCATAAAGGGTCAAAAAACCAATTCAAACTTGCTGCCCTGTCACTGTAAAACTGTGACTTTCAGTGCTAAGTACTGTTGGTAATTAGGGCTAAACTTTTTCGTTTAATGTCCGAATTTGACGATTCTTGATAATCCTGAAAGCTTAGATTATCTGCTAGAACTTTTATGTTTAGAGTTTTGTTAAATTTTGATTTTTACATGGCCGAAAGTTCATATTAGTATTGCTGTCCCAAAATTAAAACGACAACTTTAGTGAAATTGAGATCTGAAATTTGTTTTGACCATATCTTTCATTTTTTTTTTAATCCAATTTCAATAATTTTAGATGTTCTAGAAAGCTTTGACTTTGTGCTAAAAGTTTCATGTTTTAAGTTTTTGGAAATTTCGAAGTTAGCTTGGTCAGAACTGTATTTGTTTGTTGCTATCCCGAGAGCAAAATGACAGCAATAACAATCGTCGACCTGAGAATTGTATTAGATTATTTTTGCTCTCATTCTTTTTCCATTTTGACGTTTTTTTTGAGATGTTTTGAGAGATATGATACCCATCAATATGATAGTTATATTTGGAGAATTTGAAATTCAAATTTAATTAGAATTTGAATTGGTTTTGGGTTAAATTTAAATTGAATTCGTATTGAATTCAAGTTATCGGTCTTGAGTTATCTTTCTTGATTTTCATTGTTTTCGAGCACAACTTTCACTAAACCATTTTTGAAGTGATTTTTTTGAAATAAATGGACGTTTTAAGTTATTATTATATAGTTTTAAAATTGTTTTTTAATATAAAATCTATTTATCACCTATAATAAAGGAATTTCAAATATTGGTTTTGTTAATCTTTTTGGGAAATAGTTTTAAAAGCTTGTTTTCTCTAGTAAACTATTTTAAATATAAAACATACACTTTTACACTATTCGAACGTATGAGAAAGAGAATTAAATGATTTTGTAAAACACGTGGTATGGGACATGTGCGTTTACTATTTCGGTTAATTCCGGACTTCTACGATCGAAGCCATTTGAGATTATTGATTCTGATATTTTCTGCCATTTTATGGTATTTTGAGTTTTATAATTCCTATTTATTGGAATTATTTAAGATCGCTGATATTCGGCAAGTATTATAGTTTGAGATCTCCTATGTAGGAGTATGGTTGATGAGAACCATCACGATGTTTTATTTACTTGTCCATGATATAAGGCAAATCTTGAGTATATGATTTCATATTTTGAGATTTATGGTTTATGATGAACCATCACGATGTTTTCACTTGTCGATGAGATGAGACAAGTTAATATGCCATTTAATATTTGTCCATGAGATGGGATGAGTATGGTATCCCTTTACCACTTGCCAATGAGATGAGGTGAGATATGATTTTCTGAGTTTTATGATGTTCCTAGTGTGGCATCGACTAGCGGCTTGTAAACCGCTAAGTGCGAACGAGTAGTATGTGACACATATTAACACTTTTTGGATTCCTATCCATGAGTGACACATTCACGATGTTTACCTAATAGAACTGCTTTGAGAGGTGTTAGCGGCCTTGTCATGACGATGAACTGCTTAGGGAGGTGTTAGCAACCTTGTTAGGACTGACAAAATAGCTTGGAGAGGTGTCAGCGACCATGTCATGATGATGAACTACTTAGGGAGGTGTTAGCGACCTTGTTAGGGCTGACAAAATGGCTTGGAGAGGTGTCAGTGACCTTGTCATGAGGACGAACTGCTTTGGGAGGTGTTAGCGATCTTGTTTGAGCTTCGGCCGTCTGAGTTTAGCACGTGCAGCATTGCTTCGGCATTGCAATCGGGGATTTGGCCAATTCGAGTTTTCTAGGTTTTTTGTTTTAATGTGATTTCACCATTTTAAGATGTGTTATTACATCAATAGCCTAGTGCTATATAAGATGTTTTATATGTGGTGATTTCATTTATGATGCCTTTAACTCTTATTGAGTTCCTTGAGTCATGAGTTTGGATGATTTCATGATTTTATAGGATATTCTGCGTTTTGCCATTCTGGCGAGTTGAGATTGAGATATATATACATTTATACCAATGAGATGAGGTATAATTGAATTTGGAGATTCTTCTATGTTTGAGTTTTGGATCATCCTATTTGAGAATGTTTTATGTTTGCCATTTTGGCGAGAGTTTGTATTGATGTTTCTCCTTTTAAGGAGATATGGTTCGTGGAAACCATGTAGACATTTTGGGATGTGGCCGATGATATGAGGCAAATGTTTATATTATTTGAGTATTATTAATGAATTTACCTTTTTGAGGTCTTTGTATACTTAAGTGACATTAGTTCACTTAAGTCATGGGTTGTATTCTTTATGTTACCCTTTCTCATTCGAAAGGAATTATCACCTTGTGTCTTATGCTTCATATTATCGTCTATCCTCATTGACTGATTGTTTTTGCTAGACTGACCCGTGTATTTTGTACTCGGATCAGACCGAGTTGTTTCAGGTAAGCATCAGTTACGGGACTTAGCTTTGATGCATCTGCTTGGAATCAGCCTAGCACTTTTGTGTAGTTTATATTTCTTTTCGCTTGACTCCAATATGTATTTGATTAGATGTATATAGTGTGGTCTCTGCACATCTTTTGTGTATCAGTTTGTATCATACTTGTAACGACCCGCCTTTTTGGATAATTTAAATCAACGATCAAATACACATGTCGATTCCAAACCATTCAAAAGGGCAGATAGTTATTAAGGTAAATAAGAAAAGAAAAGAAAGAGAAATAAAGGAAATGAAACAACACAGAATCTCGCAGCGGAACGATAAAATATAATAGTCAAACAAACAGTTCATGAAGCTGTTTACTATACTTTGACAATTATTTATACAACATTTATCAGAGTTATACATATACAACAGAACAATTAAAGTAATGCAGCAGATAACATGATGCAAGGGTAATAATAGTAATAGTATACCAAATCTTCGTCTTCATCCTCCAGAATAGATCTTCAAAAATCTGAAAAACTCAGGACTGACCCGAGCGTAATGAAAAGACAAAACACTCGAGTCAGGACTAAAATATCCTTATAAAAGTTAAATCAATCGTAATAAATATGAGTGTAATGGCGTCAGAGATGTTTACGGGGTTTGACATCTCATATCCAGTGTCAACGTGCATGCAATAACTCAAGAGATGTTACGGGATTTTCCATCTCTTAAGGATCCGTTAAACTATCTACTATGTAGTAATGTATGCTAAGTAGATAATGCCCATCAGTAATATAAAGTATCAAAATAGCGTTAAGGCGTTACCATAATCCCCCTTAACACGTTTTATAATGCCATAGTCTATACAGCACCGTAAGCCCCTCCGTAAACTGGTGGTTATCAGAGGGTACCCCATAGGTATAACACAAAACAAAACGTAGTGGTCGCGAATAGGATAATCAGTATGACAAGGTACATGAGGCGATACCAACTAGGATACTAATAGTTGTGTGATCCGGACTGATGTTGAGCATAGCCAGCAGCTACCCCAACACCGCGAAACAACACTCCCAAATCAAAGGGTGCACCGAAATCGAATCACAAATGTAATAGATATGGTATCGAAGAAGTGTGTCCGCTAGAGGTGGCGAACCTCAATGGCCCAGCGCGGCTCCTGTTTTAGTCATGTCAGGGGTCGTCCAATATCGTTCTCTTTCTTCAGTCAACGCGTTCACCAAACCATCTACTTCATTCTGGATCAACACTCCGCGTATAATAGTTATTAAAGTGGTTTTTGGTATCGACAGAGAGTATGTCCATATCTGATCCCGGTCTCTTTAATAACTACTATTATTACACCGTTGGCTCTTTTACATTTCAAATCGATTCATAATTGATATCAAAATATCATATTCGCTTCAAAAATCAAATCCATTTCAAATATCATCGTATCTATTAAAATGTCAGATTCCGTTTCAAAATCATTTTTCGTCTCAATATCTTATTTCGATTTCAAAATCAATTCGAATTTCAATATAGGTTGCAACTTCATTTAACCCAATTCGTATTTAAATTCAAGATTTGAATATAAACATTTCACCTTATTGACCAGCTTAGAATTTTAGAAAATAGTTTTAAGGAGTTTAAAAGTAGTTTTAAATAATTAAATTAGTTAAAAATAGTTAAAATCTTAAAATGGATTTGAAATAGATAAATTAGTTTAAAATAATTTAAATCGGGTTAAGTAGATTTAAAATAGATTAAGTATTCAAAAATGGTTTATGTAACCGAGTAATTTGGAAAACAAAATAAAACAGCTTCAAAACCAATCCATTTCAATTATAACTTCCCAATTCAAATCAATTTCAATTTTCATTCTGCCGATTCAATTTCGATTTCAATTCAAATCAATGTCAACGTTGACTTCAAATTTATTAAATTTATATCCAACTTTAATTTATTCAATTTCAATTTATATCGATTTGGAGCTTGATTTTTCAAAATATCCATTTATAACACTTAACAAAATTATCCATCAATTTTCGAGTTTAAATCCAAATTTCAAATATGATTCAATTCCAAGCTCGACTTCAAAATATCATTTTTATATCACTTTTACTTAGTAATATTCCAAGCTCGAATTAAGGTTAAATCTTTAAACAAATCAATTTTCAAAATTCAATCATATCCCGATTTTAAATCCCAAAGTCTCCACTTTAATTATTTAACGATTTCTTTTAACCAAAATTTATTTCAACATTCCAAACTCAATTTTCGATAAATTCGATTTCAATAAATTGATTTCAATTATAACCTTTAAATCAAAACATTTAAATAATTTCAAATCGACGATTCCAAAAATTATTAATTTAGCCAATTCGGTGTCCGTATATAATTTTCTATCCTATGGCCAAGTAATTATTTATTTCAATTAAATGTCAGGGATGAATATATATCACTTAAATTAAATCACAGTATCATATGTATGCATAACATGATATATATAAGCAAATAAACATCCAAACATTCAAATATCAACCAATAGCATCCATCGAAATACATCATCCAATAGGCAATACAATTCATGGCAATTTCATAGTTATCGATGTCAGGTAATTAAATCGCAATTCAATTTTAATTTTAATGTCAAATTTAACTGTCAATTTAACTTTCGACTGTTAATTCAAATGACAATTAAATTCTATCAAACAACGACAAATAAAATTCATATCGCTTCATAATATCAAATTTAACTAGCATAAAGATATTTAATACGTTGTAAGCATTATAAAACACTCACCTTGATTTCAATGTAGTTCCAGCGTTTTATTTCGAATAAAGTTAAACGAGAGTTTAATTTTACCCGAAATTTTCACTAGCTCCAAACGATTCCAATCCAGCTCCATAGCGAAGAGCTCGTCGAAACAATTCCAACGCAAAAAGTTTCGTCCGAATCCGACCTCGTATGAAAGAGAAACATCATTTTAAACATTTACAAATCAATTTACATTTTTAATTTTAATTTCAAAACCCTAAATCTAATCTCGGCCGCACACTACCTCAATCTCAGATCTGGGCCGTCCTTTTTGCTTCTCCTCACATCGTGAAATTTACGTACGCGTTCCAGTAAAGGAACGAACCCATGCCGCCACCCCTCATCGAATTATCGCGACCAACGCAAGCATCTCCCACTCGATCAGAGACTACCATTGCAAAGCTCTCACTCGACTCCACCCTCACCCTCATTTGCTTGAAGCTAGGCTATCACATGGCCTCGGAATTCGTGCCTAAAGTCGCTGCCTTCATCTCCATTTTGCCGTTGATTCATTCGCCTAAATTCGATCTCCACGTTGAACTCGCAGAACTCGTTGGCCTCTTCAATATTGTAGTTGATGATTTTGGCTAATTGTTCACGGATTGGAATTAATCGAGGGAAGAAGGAAACTAATTTCTGGCCATTCATTGTATAAGAGGCGGCCGGCATTGTAACCTAGGGTTTGAGTTTTGTTTGAAAAAAGAGAATAATGAAGTGCCTTTATAGAAAAATAACGAATACTATTCAACCCGATTTTTCCGAACTCCGCTTTACGCGTGGTGGCCGGCGTCTCTAGGATTTATCCCGCGTTCCGGACACAATGGAACAGGTTTCGGAGGCTAATTCGATCATCTGCGTGAGTTACAGAAATAAACGATCGATTTAAAATTAAATCGATTAAACCGATTTCTATGCGTTTTGGCTCGCCCCGGACAAACGGTAAATTCGATTGACTTGAAGTTTGAAATCTTACAATAATATCACATTCCGGATCCGATGAAACTGGTTTCTTCGAAATCCGAGACTGTTTGAAAAATGGCTATTTTAACTCGCCAAATTAATATTAAAACAATTTCGATGCGTTTCGAGCTGCCACGGTCAAACGACAACTCCGATTGCTACAAAAATTGAAATCCGATAATAACTAACTATTACGGATCCAATGGAACTAATTTCTTCCAATTACGAGACTGTTCAAAATTTGGCTATTTTTCAATCGATAATTAAATATTAAAATATTCAATTTTCACAAATAAATTTTAAATTCAGTTTTAAAAGTTCTATAACATCACTATAACTCCAATATGATAAAATAAAATTTTATAAATCATTTTCAATCATATTAAACCCGTTATTCAATTATCCAATAATTTTCAATTTTAAAATCTTATTAACTCTATTATAATCCCGATATAACTTACATTCACTTTGGAAACCAATTTGAATCATATTAAATCAAATTTCAATTATTCACTCTATTTTCGTATATTTAATTTCAACATCAAATTAATCATATCAAATTCGGAATTTAATTATTCAAACATTTGTAATATTAAATTTAACAAATTTTATTATTCTTGAATCACTATCTTTTGAGATATTCAAAATGAACTTAAAATTTAACTTTTGAAACGAATTAAAATTATAGAACAACCATTTCCATTATACGGTTATTCAATTCCCATTATTAAATTATTCAATAAATTCCAAATATTAAATTTAAACAATTTCGCTTATCCAATAACTCATTATCTTTTGAAATATTGAAATTGAACTTATAAGATTCAACTTTTAAAACCAATCCACAATTTAGAGCACTATTTCATTTTACGGTTATTCAATTATTCAATAAGTTTTAAATATTTAATTTAAACAATTTACCTGTTCAATATTCAATATTTGATTTTAAATAGATTTTACTTATCAATCAATTACTCTATTATACCCAATGAATTCAACATTTTATTATCCTATTCAACTTTTGATTGCAAAGGCATTCACTAAGTAGCTTTTATTTTTCATTACTTGGATAGTTATTGTTGCAATCATTCCAGTTATTTTCATTCCAAACGAAATTACAAAATTTTTTCTAACATTAAATCATGAAATCTTATTAAATTAGCTATTTTAATTATCGAAAATTTACGGGTCGTTACACTCTCCCCCACTCAAAACTTTTCGTCCCCGAAAAGGAAAAAGAAGGGAAAAAGAACTAAGTATAGAATTCAACATTAGCTATATTTTATTCAAAGTTACCAACTTATAAAACAATGAAATTTCATTTATAAAGTCATAACTACGCTTCCACTAAGTTACTCTGAACGGCTTTCTAACTTTAAAAGTTAGTTATCAAAACAAGTTATAAAATTTTTTAAAACTTGAAAAATTTCCAAACACCCGGATTTTACGGAAAATTTCGGCAGAGTCTCCTTTGCGCGGCTCGATCGGAAAAAAAATATAACAGTATATATATCACAAATATACATCTCATCAAGTGATGAGGCATCCCGCAGGGAAAAAGTGTAAAAAATACGATATGTAATCCGAGATATGTACCTTATATATTGTTAGCAAGCATATACGGCTAATATAGCGCGAAAGCGAGCTCCAAATGCAAAGCAAGCGAAATCCGCACCTACTAAACACTCAATAACTAAGTTAGAACCAAGCATATAAAGATAGATCGATATACTTAGCCTACACAACATATATATAACATATTTAGCTTCAAAACTGAGATTCCAATTTCAGGACAGCAAATAAATCTTAGTTTTAGGACAACTAAACGATAAAAATCGGCAACAGAATCTAAACAAAAGTTGTTGCATTCATTTCAGTCTTTCCGGAATGTCCAAAATCATCGAATTCGGACCATACGTTCAAAAATTATGGCCGTTTTACTTAGAGGATACGCCTCAGTCTGGGCAATGAATTGCGCAGGTCAGCGACGTTCACCCACGTTTTCGACCTTTTAACGACATCAAAACACAAAACACCTAAAACAAAAGTTTTAGCTTAAGTTCTTATCTTTCCAGAAAGCGCAATATCATCAAAATCCGATAAACCGTTCAAAAGATATGGCGAAAATACTAAGGGTGTATACTATTGATTTCACTTATTTTTACACATGACAGCGAGTAACATTCTAGTTTTTAACCTAGTAGACGAATTAATTTTCTCAAGTTATCTAAAGAACGTTGTGCTATAATTTCTAAGCTTTCCAAAAAGTCCAAGATCGTCGAATTTCGTTCACCCATATAAAAGTTATGGTTGTTTTCGTTTCAGCATATATTGGACAATTTTGGATTTTTCCCAAAAATTTGCTTTTATTATTTCAAAGTGCAAACCATCAAAATTTCAAATTTTCTAAAGAACAATCATAAACACAAAGTCATTTATTTTCTTATTCATCCATGCAATAGGTTTACATTCGATTTGTTTTCGATTTATTCAAGTTTGTTTCATTCATATTTTAACTTCAAGTCAATTTGCTTCAATTTAAATTGAATTCAATTATATTTAATTTCACTTTGCTTCAAATTTGAATTTAATTATTTTTAAAATTTTATTCCGTTTATTCAATTCCATTAACACTAATGTATTCTACTTAATCAATTATCATCCATCTAACAACCAATGCATATCAAACATTAACATCCATCCAAAATCTACACTAAATCAATTATACATTTTCAAGTCAATTTTAATTTCATACACTTCCAAGTTTATTGACATTTACTTATATTCAAATTTAATTAGTTTCCATTTACCAATGTATAATTCATTAATTTAAAATTTATTCATTCACTTATACATATCATTCATTTTACAGCTTAAATTTCTTTTATATTTACAACTATCAATAGATCTTCACATTTTATCATTCACTCTCACACTGGTATATTATTTCTCTACTTATCCTTATTAGCATTTTAAACCTTTTAAGTATTTGGTGAGTTATAGTTATGCAAATAGAATGTAGTTAAACAACATACAACTTCTTTTCATTTAAAGTTGAATTTTCAATTAATTAATTCTTAAGTCATTACTTAAATTTCACTATAATTTAATTTCACATTTACATTCACATATAGTATTTCCATTTTATATTAACATAATTGTGAATCACCTTTAAACGTTAATTTAAATTCCAATTATTTACTAACAATTTTATTTATATTTGCAAACCATTAATTAAATGCATATTTCATTATTCAAACCTATACTTGTATATTATCCAATTAACAATTTATATAACATTTTTGAACTTCTTAAATATTTTGGTAAGCTATATCTATGCTATAGAATGAAATTTAATACTATGCGAGTTTTACAGTTTCAATTTTATTTTAAGTTCATAATTTCCTAATTCTAAGGATTTCTACTTCAATTGATATTTTCACTTAGCTCTTAGTTTCATTTCTCATTTCACAATTCAGAAGTTCCTTAATGATTCAAGTCTAAATTTATTTCAATAAAAAAAAATCATTAATTATTAAAGGACTTAAGAATTCCAATCCCAGTTTCATTTCAAATCAAGTTTTGAAATAATATATACTTATATAATTTATATATCAAATCATACTATAGAGAATACAAAATAAAATAAAAGTTGAATCAAAACAAGGTTTAGACAAGCTATTAAGTGGTCTCCCCCACTCGGACTCTCGAAAATAAACGTCGATGATGCGTGCACTCATCACCGAAATCATTTTCTAGCGTCAAGAGAAGGGAATATAACACTTATCATAAAAAAATCCTTCGAAAACAATTTCAACTCAATTGTATTATCATATAATACTCATATTATATTTTTCAAATTCTTGTAAGTCAATTTCAAACACCGGAATTTAAATTCCCAAATCCAAGTTAAAATTCATTTATATTCATTATCAATTGTGTTTACAAGATTTCATTTTCCTAAATCCATTGTTATTTAATCAATTGTTGTAAATATTGACTGATCAAACAATAACAATAATAATCTAATATTATCATCTCCTAACAATCAATTCAATCAAAATGAACAAATATTCGAATAATTCTTTTATATAAAATATATTCCAAAACGATATTGTGTTGGTTTGTCCAATTCGAGTGTTTAGAAATTCCTAGCGACGCCTTGGCGTCCCAAGTATCGACCAGAATTCATAAATACTCAACGGAACAAAGTTAACACAATATAAAACCATTTTATATCAAATAACAAGTACGCTCTCTCATATACACTCAACTCATTCATATAGTTTACCTCTATTTCAATGAGTTATTCCCCACTAGAGCCAAGGTTTATCGCTAAACCAAAGCTCTGATACCAACTGTCACGACCCGCCTTTTTGGACAATTTAAATCGACGATCAAATACACATGTTGATTCCAAACCATTCAAAAGGACAGATAGTTATTAGGGGAAATAAGAAAAGAAAAGAAAGAGAAATAAAGGAAATGAAACAACACAGAATCTCGCAGCGGAACGATAAAATATAATAGTCAAATAAACAGTTCATGAAGCTGTTTACTATACTTTGACAATTATTTATACAACATTTATCAAAGTTATATATATACAACAGAACAATTAAAATAATGCAGCAGATAACATGATGCAAGGGTAATAATAGTAATAGTACACCAAATCTTCGTCTTCATCCTCCAGAATAGTTCTTCAAATATCTGAAAAACTCAGGACTGACCCGAGCGTAATGAAAAGACAAAACACTCGAGTCAGGACTAAAATATCCTTATGAAAGTTAAATCAATCGAAATAAATATGAGTGTAATGGCGTCAGAGATGTTTACGAGGTTTGACATCTCATATCCAATGTCGACGTGCGTGCAATAACTCAAAAGATGTTACGGGATTTTCCATCTCTTAAGGATCCGTTAAACTATCTACTATGTAGTAATGTACGCTAAGTAGATAATGCCTATCAGTAATATAAAGTATCAAAATAGCGTTAAGGCGTTACCATAACCCCCCTTAACACGTTTTATAATGCCATAGTCTATACAGCACCGTAAGCCCCACCGTAAACTGGTGGTTATCAGAGGGTACCCCATAGGTATAACACAAAACAAAACGTAGTGGTCGCGAATAGGATAATCAGTATGACAAGGTACATGAGGCGATACCAACTAGGATACTAGTAGTTGCATGATCCGGACTGATGTTGAGCATAGCCAGCAGCTACCCCAACACCGCGAAACAACACTCCCAAATCAAAGGGTGCACCCAAATCGAATCACAAATGTAATAGATATGGTATCGAAGAAATGCGTCCGCTAGAGGTGGCGAACCTCAATGGCCCGGCGCGGCTCCTGTTTTAGTCATGTCAGGGGTCATCCATTATCGTTCTCTTTCTTCAGTCAACGCGTTCACCAAACCATCCACTTCATTCTGGATCAACACTCCGCGTATAATAGTTATTAAAGTGGTTTTCTGTATCGACAGAGAGTATGTCCATATCTGATCCCGGTCTCTTTAATAACTACGTATTATTACACCGTTGGCTCTTTTACATTTCAAATCGATTCATAATTGATATCAAAATATCATATTCGCTTAAAAAATCAAATCCATTTCAAATATCATCGTATCTATTAAAATGTCAGATTCCGTTTCAAAATCATTTTTCGTCTCAATATCTTATTTCGATTTCAAAATCAATTCGAATTTTAATTTAGGTTGCAACTTCATTTAACCCAATTCGTATTTAAATTCAAGATTTGAATATAAACATTTCACCTTATTGACCAGCTTAGAATTTTAGAAAATGGTTTTAAGGAGTTTAAAAGTAGTTTTAAATAATTAAAATAGTTAAAAATACTTAAAATCTTAAAATGGATTTGAAATAGATAAATTAGTTTAAAATAATTTAAATCGGGTTAAGTAGATTTGAAATAGATTAAGTATTCAAAAATGGTTTATGTAACCGAGTAATTTGGAAAACAAAATAAAACAGCTCCAAAACCAATCCATTTCAATTATAACTTCCCAATTCAAATCAATTTCAATTTTCATTCTGCCGATTCAATTTCGATTTCAATTCAAATCAATGTCAACTTTGACTTCAAATTTATTAAATTTATATTCACCTTCAATTTATTCAATTTCAATTTATATCGATTTGGAGCTTGATTTTTCAAAATATCCATTTATAACACTTAACAAAATTATCCATCAATTTTCGAGTTTAAATCCAAATTTCAAATATGATTCAATTCCAAGCTTGACTTCAAAATATCATTTTTATATCACTTTTACTTAGTAATATTCCAAGCTCGAATTAAGGTTAAATCTTTAAACAAATCAATTTTCGAAATTCAATCATATCCCGATTTTAAATCCCAAAGTCTCCACTTTAATTACTTAACGGTTTCTTTTAACCAAAATTTATTTCAACATTCCAAACTCAATTTTCGATAAATTCGATTTCAATAAATAGATTTCTATTATAACCTTTAAATCAAAACATTTAAATAATTTCAAATCGATGATTCCAAAAATTATTAATTTAGCCAATTTGGTGTCCGTATATAATTTTCTATCCTATGGCCAAGTAATTATTTATTTCAATTAAATGTCAGGGATGAATATATATCACTTTAATTAAATCACAGTATCATATGTATGCATAACAGGATATATATAAGCAAATAAACATCCAAACATTCAAATATCAACCAATAGCATCCATCGAAATACATCATCCAATAGGGAATACAATTCATGGCAATTTCATAGTTATCGATGTCAGGTAATTAAATCGCAATTCAATTTCAGTTTTAATTTCAAATTTAACTGTCAATTTAATTTTCGACAGTTAATTCAAATGACAATTAAATTCTATCAAACAATGACAAATAAAATTCATATCACTTCATAATATCAAATTTAACTAGCACAAAGATTTTAGTACGTTGTGAGCGTTATAAAACACTCACCTTGATTTCAATGTATTTCCAGCGTTTTATTTCGAACAAAATTAAACGAGCGTTTAATTTTACCCGAAATTTTCACTAGCTCCAAACGATTCCAATCCAGCTCCATAGCGAAGAGCTCGTCGAAACGATTCCAACGCAAAAAGTTTCGTCCGAATCCGACCTCGTATGAAAGAGAAACATCATTTTAAACATTTACAAATCAATTTACATTTTTAATTTTAATTTCAAAACCCTAAATCTAATCTCGGCTGCGCACTACCTCAATCTTAGATCTGGGCAGCCCTTTTTGCTTCTCCTCACATCACGAAATTTACGTACGCGTTCCAGTAAAGGAACGAACCCATGCCGCCACCCCTCATCGAATTATCGCAACCAACGCAAGCATCTCCCACTCGATCAGAGACTACCATTGCAAAGCTCTCACTCGACTCCACCCTCACCCTCATTTGCTTAAAGCTCGGCTATCACATGGCCTCGAAATTCGTGCCTAAAGTCGCTGCCTTCATCTCCGTTTTGTCGTCGATTCATTCGCCTAAATTCGATCTCCACCGTTGAACTCGCAGAACTCGCTGGCCTCTTCAATATTGTAGTTGATGATTTTGGCTAATTGTTCACGGACTAGAATTAATCGTGGGAAGAAGGAAACTAATTTCTGGCCATTCATTGTATAAGAGGCGGTCGGCATTGTAACCTAGGGTTTGAGTTTTGTTTGAAAAAAGAGAATAATGAAGTGCCTTTATAGAAAAATAACGAACACTATTCAACCCGACTTTTTCGAACTCCGCTTTACGCGTGGTGACCGGCGTCTCTAGGGTTTATCCCGCATTCCGGACACAATGGAACAGGTTTCGGAGGCTAATTCGATCATCTGCGTGAGTTACGGAAATAAACGATCGATTTAGAATTAAATCGATTAAACCGATTTCTATGCGTTTTGGCTCGCCCTGGACAAACGGTAAATCCGATCGACTTGAAATTTGAAATCTTACAATAATATCACATTCTGGATACGATGAAACTGGTTTCGTCGAAATCCGAGACTGTTTGAAAAATGGCTATTTTAACTCGCCAAATTAATATTAAAACAATTTCGATGCGTTTCGAGCTGCCACGGTCAAACGACAACTCCGATTGCTACGAAAATTGAAATCCGATAATAACTAACTATTACAGATCCAATGGAACTAGTTTCGTCCAATTCTGAAACTGTTCAAAATTTGGCTATTTTTCAATCGATAATTAAATATTAAAATATTCAATTTTCACAAATAAATTTTAAATTCAGTTTTAAAAGTTCTATAACATCACTATAACTCCAATATGATAAAATAAAATTTTATAAATCATTTTCAATCATATTAAACCCGTTATTCAATTATCCAATAATTTTCAATTTTAAAATCTTATTAACTCTATTATAATCCCGATATAACTTACATTCACTTTGGAAACCAATTTGAATCATATTAAATCAAATTTCAATTATTCACTCTATTTTCGTATATTTAATTTCAACATCAAATTAATCATATCAAATTTGGAATTTAATAATTCAAACATTTGTAATATTAAATTTAACAAATTTTATTATTCTTGAATCACTATCTTTTGAGATATTCAAAATGAACTTAAAAATTTAACTTTTGAAACGAATTAAAATTATAGAACAAATATTTCCATTATACGGTTATTCAATTCCCATTATTAAATTATTCAATAAATTCCAAATATTAAATTTAAACAATTTCGCTTATCCAATAACTCATTATCTTTTCAAATATTGAAATTGAACTTATAAGATTCAACTTTTAAAACCAATTCACAATTTAGAGCACTATTTCGTTTTACAGTTATTCAATTATTCAATAAGTTTTAAATATTTAATTTAAACAATTTACCTGTTCAATATTCAATATTTGATTTTAAATAGATTTTACTTATCAATCAATTACTCTATTATACCTGTAACGACCCGTATTTTACGTGTCGATAAAACGTAGAATTTGCAGGTCGATAGTGTTGTTTGTGTGGCCTCTAGCTTGAGTCGTTTAGGAGTTGACCCGAGTGCAAGTGATGAGTCGTGACCGACTCATAGATAAGTCGTAGACGACTTAAGGGGATGGACCGAGTTAAGGGATAGAACGGCATAGTAGTTGCCGACTTAAGAAGAGAGGCGAAATAGGGGTCAAGTGATGAGTCGTGGCCGACTCATAGAGGGCCGACTCATAGGCATTGCCGAGTTAAGGGTTGAGTCGTGACCGACTCATAGGATGGAAGGCTTGGGAGTTAGGTCGTTTGAAGGATAGGTCGTAGGTAGGGGTGAGCGACCTAAGGAGCTAACGGGTTAGGATGTTAATGTGTTGAGAGTTAGGTCGGTTGAGCGACCTAGGATAGAGGAACGACCTAAGAAAGTGACCGACCTAGTGGAGAGCGACCTAAGAGGGGGTAGCGACCTAAAGGTTAGGCGACTTAGAGATGGACCGACCCAGGAAAGTAGCCGACTTAGGGTTTAGAGAGGCATGCTTGAGTCGTTGGTAGATGAGTCGTTAGGTCGCTAGCGCGACCTAAAGGAAATAGGTTGAGTCGTGAGTCGGCTATGTTGTTAGGTCGTAGCATGATAGGTCGGCAACGACCTAAGTTAGGTCGGAGGCTTTTGTATTGTGTGTTTGTTAGGTCGTTGGGGACATAGGTCGGCAGGGGTTTGAGTCGGCACTGGTATTAAGTCGTAAGTCGGCGTGGTGGTTAAGTCGTCATACGACTTAGGACTTGGGATATGCGGCCTGTGTTTTAGGTTATGTCTGGGTTGTGTCGTAGGTCGTTAATGTTATAAGTCGTTAGGTCGGCCTTGGGCTTAAGTCGGCCTTGTTTGTTAGGTCGCAGGGGGTTTAGGTCGTGAGACCCTGTGTGTTTGGATAAGCCGTAGGTCGCTAGGGCGGGCTGGTTTTAGGTCGTAGGTCGTTGGAGTGTTAGGTCGGGGACGACCTAAAGGGCGACGACCTAAGGGTTGTTCAGCCTATAAATAGAGGGGTTTGGCTCACTTTTTGGCACCGGTTTTTGAAGCGACGAAGTGCTGCCATTTTGAGAGCTCGACTACAACATTTCTTCATTTTCTTTTCTCTATTCCAATCTAGTTCTAACATCCATCCAAGATCGAAGATCGAGATTGAAGATTCAAGCGCCAAAGTTGAAGATCTTCATCCAACAAAGCTAGATTTCATCGATTGAAGCGAGATGTTGCCGGATCAAGCCTTGATCTCCGCTGTCCAGATCTGAAGTGTTTAGTTTTTGAGGTGTTTGGGTGATTTGGTGAGTGGTAGTTATCTCTCACGCGGATCCAAAGGAGTATATTGGATTGGTGGCATGTTTGGGTGTTAAAGTTAGAGATTTCATGCATTTTTCTTAGATCTAAGTCTAGATCCATGGTTTTTGAAGATGTTTACTTATGCAAGTTTGTTTAATAAGCATTAGAGACAAAACCCATGTTTTATAATTGATAGATCTATGCTAAAAACCATGATTTCACATATGTTGGACTTTTGCTCGTTTATTTACGAAATTCCCATTATAGTTGAGTACTCTGGGCAAAGTAGATAAGTCCTAGGCACAAGGCAGTGTGCGGAGTCATGGTTAGAACCGGGGTTACCATTAGCCCTTGACAGATGGTCATTCAACTAACGGTGAAATCGAGGCAAGGATAACAGTGATAGCCAGAGTCATGGATGTTTGGTTGTATTATCATTCGGCTTCAAGAGCGGTGTTTTCTGGGTGCTTATCTGATCTTGGTTTAGGCCTTGGGGGTTTGAATTTGGAAAACATCGTCCTTGACTCGAGTGGTATTCGCTTTACCTTAATTGTCTATGTTGTTATGCTTGCTTCTCCTTAGTGTATGTCTGGGGCTATCACTGTAGAAAGAGGTGGAGTGGGATGGTTTGGTTCCTATTCCTTTTATCCTTTATGCTCTTTTGGTATGCTTGATAGTTGATTTACTGCTCACTAAGACTTTGTCTGACTCAAGGTTTTATGTCTCCTCTTATTACCTTGGGCTGTTCATCCATGTTTGGGATGGGCAGACTAGGTAGCAGGTGACAGGTGCTGTGCTAGGAATTCAACGCTGAAGATGACGAAGACGAGCAGGAGGCTTTGCATATTAGTTTTCTTACTATATGTACTGGGTATCCGCTGCTGTATTTGGTTGAGTGATTTGTAGTGAGGCTTTCATGTATGGATTTGAGTAGATGATTGTATAAAACTACTGTGATGCTTATATGATGATGTTCTGTTCTATGGAGCTTCACTATATTATATTTCTCTATTGTATTTTATCCATGCGCTGTGAGTTGTACGATAGAGATTCTTTTGTTTCGTTTTACCCTGACTATCGTCCATGGCTGCCTGGCACGCCTTTCAGCGCATTATTTCCTTGTTTTGGTGCGGGAGTCATGGGCGGTCGTCACATTTGGTATCAGAGCTTTGGTTAATCGATTTTAGCCAACGCTCGCTGATGTAACTACGTAAGAGAGACGTAATTGTAATTTGATGGATGATTACTATATATAATATAGTAGCCTAGAAGGATTTGAACTCCTTATGCAGTTGTTTCTTAAGGTGTTCTAATCATTCTTATTACAGATATTAAGGATGAGTCGAAGAGGGAGACAAGCTGCGAGGGGTAGCCGTGATGCTAGGGAAGCTGTTGATTATGCTCCTATGTTTGAGGCCATGATGACTTCAATCATGAGGAGAATACCAGCTTCAGGATCATCTGTGGATGTGGGAGTTCAGGTCCAAGCTCCAAGACTAGTGGATTTTGCCAAGCTCTGTAAGGATTATACTGCTCTTGGAGGGAAGGTCTTCTTAGGGACGGAGTCGACTATTGAAGTGCAGAGATGGATTGATGCTTGTCGAAGGATCTTTGGTGACTTAGGGATTGAGGATGCAACCAAGAGGAAGCTTGCATCGAGACAGCTTCAGGGGAGAGCTGCGGATTGGTGGAATTCTATCACTATAGATACACCAGAAGAAGAGATTACTTGGGAGCAATTCCAAGTTAGATTTGAAGCTAAGTTCATCTCTACTGCTCAGAAATCGGTCTTGTTTAAGAGGTTTGTGGAGCTCAAGCAGGGTGGGAGGCCTGTTCTTGAGTATATTTCTGAGTTTGAAGCTTTGTCTAAGTATGCCAGATCGTATATTGATTCTCCCTACCAGAAGAATGAAAAGTTTGTGACTGGTCTGGATGCTTATCTTGGGAGGCAGTTAGTGGATCATCTGGATGATCCATTTGAGAAGCTTGTGGAGAAAGCTTTGAGGCACGAGAGTTTGTTCCCTAAGGAAGTATCTGTTGTTGCTGTAACCAGGGAAGGATCTAAACCACAGCAGAGTGGCAATAAGAAGAGGAAACAACAGCAACAGAGGGGTAGGGATGGCCAGAAGAAGCCGAAGAGTGAAGTGACTTGCTATAACTGCCAGCAGAAGGGCCATCTTTACAAAGATTGTAAGAATCCCAAAGTGCCGGGAAAGTGTTACAACTGTGATAAGCTGGGACATATCAAGAAGGATTGTCCAGAACCGAGGAAAGATAGGCAGGTTGTGCAAGCCTATGCTTTGGGGGCTGTTCCATCGTCTTCGAAAGCTCCTACTGCTGAAGAGAAGGGGAAGAGTGTGGTTGTTCAAGGTACTCTTTCTATTTGTGGTGTTCCAGTTAGAGTGTTGTTTGATACTGGAACGTCGCATTCTTTTGTTTGTGATGATTTGGTAAGCCGGTTAGGTATGAAACCGGATATTGTTGATAGGCCATTGGTTGTGACTAATCCAGTCGGGGGTTCGTCTTGTTTGTGTATGCTATGCCGAGGTCTAGTTGTATCGAGTCATGATTGCTCTTTTGTTTGTGATTGCTTTGTTCTGAACTTTGCGGGGTTCGGAATTATCTTGGGTATGGACTGGCTTAGGAAGTATGCGGCTAGGATTGATTGTGAGAGGCTTGAGGTGACAGTCGGGAATGTGGAAGGGCGAAAGGTTGTGATACGATGTAAGCATGAAGAAGGCGTCTTCATGAGCTTCATGTATTCGCTAGTTGTTCCACGGGATGGACTGTCATCGGTGCCTATTGTGAATGAGTTTGAGAATGTCTTTGAGGAAGTCAAAGGGTTGCCGCCGCATAGGGAGATCGAGTTTCGTATCGATCTAGTTGAGGGAGCCAGACCTGTTGTGATGCCTCTTAGGCGGATGGCACCGAGGGAGCAGCAAGAGCTGAAGGTGCAAGTTGATGACCTTTTTCAGAAAGGATTCATTCGGAGAAGTGTGTCCGAATGGGGTGCGCCAGTTGTGTTCGCAACCAAAACGGATGGATCGTTGAGGTTGTGTGTTGATTATCGTGAGCTGAATAAGGTGACTAAGAAGAACAAGTATCCATTGCCGAGAATAGATGACTTGTTTGATCAGCTTCACGAGGCTAAGGTGTTTTCTCAGATGGATTTGGCAACGGGATTTCACCAGTTGAGAGTGGCGAAGGATAGTGTGCCGAAGACTGCTTTCAGGACACCATCCGGGTTTTATGAGTGGCTGGTAATGCCGTTTGGATTGACTAACGCGCCAGCATATTTTGTGGATCTTATGAATAGGGTATTCAGAGATCAGTTGAATAAGTTCGTGCTTGTGTTCGTGGATGATATTTTGATTTATTCCAGAACTGAGGAAGAGCACAAGACGCACTTGAGGATTGTTTTGGAAATCTTGCGGAAACATCAGCTGAAGGCTAAGTTTTCGAAGTGTCACTTCTGGAAGAATGAAGTGAGGTTCTTAGGTCATGTTATTTCTGGAAATGGAATAGCGGTTGATCCCGCTAAGGTGGCAGCGATCCAGGATTGGGTTAGGCCTAAGAATGCATCTGATGTGAGGAGTTTTCTTGGATTAGCAGGATATTATCGTCGGTTTATCAAAGACTTTTCCAAGATAGCTGCACCGTTGACAGGATTGACAAAGAAGAATCAGGTGTTCAGTTGGGATGCTAAGTGTGAGCAAGCCTTTGGAATCCTGAGAGAGCGACTGACCAGTGCTCCTGTTTTGACTATTCCAAGTGGGAATGAAGAGATGGTAGTTTACACCGATGCATGTGGTACTGGACTTGGAGCAGTGCTGATGCAGAAGGATAGAGTTGTAGCATATGCAAGTCGACAACTGAAGCAGCATGAAAGGAATTACCCGACTCATGATTTGGAGTTAGCGGCGATTGTGTTTGCTCTGAAGATGTGGAGACATTATCTATTGGGAGTTCGATTTGAGTTGTTTACGGATCACAAGTCATTGAAGTATCTTTTCTCCCAAAAAGATTTGAATCTTCGGCAGCAACGATGGTTGGAATTTTTAGCATCGTATGATTTTGGTATAGCTTATACTCCGGGAAAAGGTAACGCAGTGGCAGATGCGTTAAGTCGAAGACATGCAGGATTGGGAGCTATGTTTTCGGAATGGAAGAGTCTTGAGTATATAGCTGGATTTGATTTCAGGCCCAGATGCGAATTGGAACCTGAGATGTTGGCAAACTTATCAATAAGGCCTACTCTTGTGGAAAGAATTGGCGAGGGTCAAAAGCAAGACGATAAGCTTGTCAAGATTATCCATGATTTGGAATCCGGATTGGACCCAGAGAAGGATAAAGGATTCGAGGTCGATCGAGAGGGTTGGCTTCGAAAGCAAGGACGATTGGTTGTTCCTGATGAAGAAGGATTGAGAGATGAAGTTCTGAGGGAAAGTCATCACTCGAAGTTGACGATTCATCCAGGTGGGAATAAGATGTATCGGGATATGAAGAGAGTTTACTACTGGGAAGGTATGAAGAAGGATGTTGGAAATTTTATTTCCAAGTGTATGAACTGCCAGTTGGTAAAAGCTGAGCAGAAGAAGCCCAGTGGATTGCTTCAGCCATTGGAGGTTCCTACATGGAAGTGGGAGCAAGTGTCGATGGACTTTATCGATGGTCTACCTAGGACAAGAGCAGGGAATGAAGGGATTTGGGTCATAGTAGATCGTTTGACCAAGAGTGCAAGGTTCATTCCTGTTCGATCGACTAGGACTGCATCGAAGTTGGCTGAATTATATGTGAAGTGGATAGTTCGTTTCCATGGTGTTCCGAAGAGTATAGTGAGCGATCGAGATCCATTGTTCACTAGTAGATTTTGGAAGAGCTTCCAGGAAGTTTTGGGAACTGAGTTGTGTTTGAGTACAGCTTATCACCCTCAAACAGATGGTCAGACTGAGAGAGTCAACCGAGTTTTGGAAGATCTTCTTAGAGCATGTGTTTTGGACTTCGGAGGATCATGGGAAGATCACCTTCATTTGGTGGAGTTTGCTTATAATAACAGTTATCAGTCGAGTATCGGTATGGCACCATATGAGGCATTATATGGAAGACCGTGTAACTCTCCGACATGTTGGTTGGAAACTGGAGAAAAGCTGATACTTGGGCCAGAGATGATTCGACAGACTTCAGATTGCATAAAGATCATTCGGCAACGAATGAAGGCAGCCCAAGATCGTCAGAAAGGTTATGCCGATAATCGTCATAAGGATTTGGAATTCGACGTAGGTGATATGGTTTTTGTGAAGATTTCTCCTCTGAAGAGTGTCATTAGATTCGGGAAGAAAGGAAAGTTAACTCCGAGATTTGTTGGACCATTCCCGATTATCGAGCGTATTGGAAAGCTCGCTTATAGATTGGAGTTACCGGAAAAGATGGCGGGTGTGCACAGTGTTTTTCATGTATCTTATCTACGGAAGTATGTGCATGACCCAACTACGGTGGTTTCTGCTGATAGCTGTGAAGACTTGGAGGTTGATCCAGTTGTTTCGAGACCTCGTAAGCCGCTTCGTATTGTTGAAACCGATACGAAACAGCTTAGGAGGAAGACGATTACGTTGCTCAAGGTACAATGGAGTGATGATGTTAACGACTGTACGTGGGAGGAGGAAGAGAGGATGAAGGCAGCTCATCCCGGACTCTTCGAGGTATGGCCCTAAAGTGTCGTGACATCTCATGAATTTGTAGCTTGTTCTAAGTCTTAGAATTCTGCATGCTAGGCTAGAATTGGATGCATGGTTTGTTGATTGCTAAGGATGGTAGGCATGCGGAATAATTTTGATTGCTGTTGTTTGCTTGGAATTTCGGGGGCGAAATTCCTAAGGGGGAGAGAATGTAACGACCCGTATTTTACGTGTCGATAAAACGTAGAATTTGCAGGTCGATAGTGTTGTTTGTGTGGCCTCTAGCTTGAGTCGTTTAGGAGTTGACCCGAGTGCAAGTGATGAGTCGTGACCGACTCATAGATAAGTCGTAGACGACTTAAGGGGATGGACCGAGTTAAGGGATAGAACGGCATAGTAGTTGCCGACTTAAGAAGAGAGGCGAAATAGGGGTCAAGTGATGAGTCGTGGCCGACTCATAGAGGGCCGACTCATAGGCATTGCCGAGTTAAGGGTTGAGTCGTGACCGACTCATAGGATGGAAGGCTTGGGAGTTAGGTCGTTTGAAGGATAGGTCGTAGGTAGGGGTGAGCGACCTAAGGAGCTAACGGGTTAGGATGTTAATGTGTTGAGAGTTAGGTCGGTTGAGCGACCTAGGATAGAGGAACGACCTAAGAAAGTGACCGACCTAGTGGAGAGCGACCTAAGAGGGGGTAGCGACCTAAAGGTTAGGCGACTTAGAGATGGACCGACCCAGGAAAGTAGCCGACTTAGGGTTTAGAGAGGCATGCTTGAGTCGTTGGTAGATGAGTCGTTAGGTCGCTAGCGCGACCTAAAGGAAATAGGTTGAGTCGTGAGTCGGCTATGTTGTTAGGTCGTAGCATGATAGGTCGGCAACGACCTAAGTTAGGTCGGAGGCTTTTGTATTGTGTGTTTGTTAGGTCGTTGGGGACATAGGTCGGCAGGGGTTTGAGTCGGCACTGGTATTAAGTCGTAAGTCGGCGTGGTGGTTAAGTCGTCATACGACTTAGGACTTGGGATATGCGGCCTGTGTTTTAGGTTATGTCTGGGTTGTGTCGTAGGTCGTTAATGTTATAAGTCGTTAGGTCGGCCTTGGGCTTAAGTCGGCCTTGTTTGTTAGGTCGCAGGGGGTTTAGGTCGTGAGACCCTGTGTGTTTGGATAAGCCGTAGGTCGCTAGGGCGGGCTGGTTTTAGGTCGTAGGTCGTTGGAGTGTTAGGTCGGGGACGACCTAAAGGGCGACGACCTAAGGGTTGTTCAGCCTATAAATAGAGGGGTTTGGCTCACTTTTTGGCACCGGTTTTTGAAGCGACGAAGTGCTGCCATTTTGAGAGCTCGACTACAACATTTCTTCATTTTCTTTTCTCTATTCCAATCTAGTTCTAACATCCATCCAAGATCGAAGATCGAGATTGAAGATTCAAGCGCCAAAGTTGAAGATCTTCATCCAACAAAGCTAGATTTCATCGATTGAAGCGAGATGTTGCCGGATCAAGCCTTGATCTCCGCTGTCCAGATCTGAAGTGTTTAGTTTTTGAGGTGTTTGGGTGATTTGGTGAGTGGTAGTTATCTCTCACGCGGATCCAAAGGAGTATATTGGATTGGTGGCATGTTTGGGTGTTAAAGTTAGAGATTTCATGCATTTTTCTTAGATCTAAGTCTAGATCCATGGTTTTTGAAGATGTTTACTTATGCAAGTTTGTTTAATAAGCATTAGAGACAAAACCCATGTTTTATAATTGATAGATCTATGCTAAAAACCATGATTTCACATATGTTGGACTTTTGCTCGTTTATTTACGAAATTCCCATTATAGTTGAGTACTCTGGGCAAAGTAGATAAGTCCTAGGCACAAGGCAGTGTGCGGAGTCATGGTTAGAACCGGGGTTACCATTAGCCCTTGACAGATGGTCATTCAACTAACGGTGAAATCGAGGCAAGGATAACAGTGATAGCCAGAGTCATGGATGTTTGGTTGTATTATCATTCGGCTTCAAGAGCGGTGTTTTCTGGGTGCTTATCTGATCTTGGTTTAGGCCTTGGGGGTTTGAATTTGGAAAACATCGTCCTTGACTCGAGTGGTATTCGCTTTACCTTAATTGTCTATGTTGTTATGCTTGCTTCTCCTTAGTGTATGTCTGGGGCTATCACTGTAGAAAGAGGTGGAGTGGGATGGTTTGGTTCCTATTCCTTTTATCCTTTATGCTCTTTTGGTATGCTTGATAGTTGATTTACTGCTCACTAAGACTTTGTCTGACTCAAGGTTTTATGTCTCCTCTTATTACCTTGGGCTGTTCATCCATGTTTGGGATGGGCAGACTAGGTAGCAGGTGACAGGTGCTGTGCTAGGAATTCAACGCTGAAGATGACGAAGACGAGCAGGAGGCTTTGCATATTAGTTTTCTTACTATATGTACTGGGTATCCGCTGCTGTATTTGGTTGAGTGATTTGTAGTGAGGCTTTCATGTATGGATTTGAGTAGATGATTGTATAAAACTACTGTGATGCTTATATGATGATGTTCTGTTCTATGGAGCTTCACTATATTATATTTCTCTATTGTATTTTATCCATGCGCTGTGAGTTGTACGATAGAGATTCTTTTGTTTCGTTTTACCCTGACTATCGTCCATGGCTGCCTGGCACGCCTTTCAGCGCATTATTTCCTTGTTTTGGTGCGGGAGTCATGGGCGGTCGTCACAATACCCAATGAATTCAACATTTTATTATCTTATTCAACTTTTGATTGCAAAGGCATTCACTAAGTAGCTTTTATTTTTCATTGCTTGGATAGTTATTTTTGCAATTCATTCCAGTTACTTTTATTCCAAACGAAATTACAAAATTTTTTCTAACATTAAATCACAAAATCTTATTAAATTAGCTATTTTAATTATCGAAAATTTACGGGTCGTTACACTCTCCCCCACTCAAAACTTTTCGTCCCCGAAAAGGAAAAAGAAGGGAAAAGGAACTAAGTGTAGAATTCAACATTAGCTATATTTTATTCAAAGTTACCAACTTATAAAACAATGAAATTTCATTTATAAATTCATAACTACGCTTCCACTAAGTTACTCCGAACGGCTTTCTAACTTTAAAAGTTAGTTATCAAAACAAGTTATAAAAATTTTTAAAACCTGAAAAATTTTCTAACACCCGGATTTTACGGAAAATTTCGGCAGAGTCTCCATTGCGCGGCTCGATCGTAAAAAAATATAACAGTATATATATCACAAATATACATCTCATCAAGTGATGAGGCATCCCGTAGAGAAAAAGTGTAAAAAATACGATATGTAATCCGAGATATGTACCTTATATATTGTTAGCGAGCATATACGGCTAATATAGCGCGAAAGCGAGCTCCAAATGCGAAGCAAGCGAAATCCGCACCTAATAAACGCTAAATAACTAAGTTAGAACCATGCATATAAAGATAGATCGATATACTTAGCCTACACAACATTTATATAACATATTTAGCTTCAAAACTGAGATTCCAATTTCAGGACAGCAAACAAATCTTAGTTTTAGGACACCTAAACGATAAAATTCGGCAACAGAATCTAAACAAAAGTTGTTGCATTCATTTCAGGCTTTCTGGAATGACCAAAATCATCGAATTCGTACCATACGTTCAAAAATTATGGCCGTTTTACTTAGAGGATACGCTTCAGCCTGGGCAATGAATTGCGCAGGTCAGCGACGTTCACCCATGTTTTCGACCTTCTAAACGACATCAAAACACAAAACACCTAAAACAAAAGTTTTATCTTAAGTTCTTAGCTTTCCAGAAAGTGTAAGATCATCAAAATCCGATAAACCAGTCAAAAGATATGGCGAAAATACTAAGGGTGTATACTACTGATTTTACTTATTTTTACACAGGACAGCGAGTAACATTCAACTTTTTAACCTAGTAGACGAATGAATTTTCTCAAGTTATCTAAGCAAAGTTGTGCTATAATTTCTAAGCTTTCCGAAAAGTCCAAGATCGTCGAATTTCGTTCAGCCATTTAAAAGTTATGGTTGTTTTCGTTTCAGCATATATTGGACAATTTTGGATTTTTCCCAAAAATTTGCTTTTATTATTTCAAAGTGCAAACCACCAAAATTTCAAATTTTCTAAAGAACAATCATAGACACAAAGTCATTTATTTTCTTATTCATCTATGCAATAGGTTTACATTCGATTTGTTTCCGATTTATTCAAGTTTGTTTCATTCACATTTTAACTTCAAGTCAATTTGCTTCAATTTAAATTGAATTCAATTATATTTAATTTCACTTTGCTTCAAATTTGAATTTAATTATTTTTAAAATTTTATTCCATTTATTCAATTCCATTAACACTAATGTATTCTACTTAATCAATTATCATCCATCTAACAACCAATGCATATCAAACATTAACATCCATCCAAAATCTACACTAAATCAATTATACATTTCCAAGTCAATTTTAATTTCATACACTTCCAAGTTTATTGACATGTAGTTATATTCAAATTTAATTAGTTTCCATTTACCAATTTATATTTCATTAATTTAAATTTTATTCATTCACTTATACATATCATTCATTTTACAGCTTAAATTTCTTTTATATTTACAACTATCAATAGATCTTCACATTTTATCATTCACTCTCACACTGGTATATTATTTCTCTACTTATCCTTATTAGCATTTTAAACCTTTTAAGTATTTGGTAAGTTATAGTTATGCAAATAGAATGTAGTTAAACAACATACAACTTCTTTTCATTTAAAGTTGAATTTTCAATTAATTAATTCTTAAGTCATTACTTAAATTTCACTATAATTTAATTTCACATTTACATTCACATATAGTATTTCCATTTTATATTAACATAATTGTGAATCACCTTTAAATGTTAATTTAAATTCCAATTATTTACTAACAATTTTATTTATATTTGCAAACCATTAATTAAATGCATATTTCATTAGTCAAACCTATACTTGTATATTATCCAATTAACAATTTATATAACATTTTTGAACTTCTTAAATATTTTGGTAATCTATATCTATGCTATAGAATGAAATTTAATACTATGCGAGTTTTACAGTTTCAATTTTATTTTAAGTTCATAATTTCCTAATTCTAAGGATTTCTACTTCAATTGATATTTTCACTTAGCTCTTAGTTTCATTTCTCATTTCACAATTCAGAAGTTCCTTAATGATTCAAGTCTAAATTTATTTCAATAAAAAAAAATCATTAATTATTAAAGGACTTAAGAATTCCAATCCCAGTTTCATTTCAAATCAAGTTTTGAAATAATATATACTTATATAATTTATATATCAAATCATACTATAGAGAATACAAAATAAAATAAAAGTTGAATCAAAACAAGGTTTAGACAAGCTATTAAGTGGTCTCCCCCACTCGGACTCTCGAAAATAAACGTCGATGATGCGTGCACTCATCACCGAAATTATTTTCTAGCGTCAAGAGAAGGGAATATAACACTTATCATAAAAAAATCCTTAGAAAACAATTTCAACTCAATTATACTATCATATAATACTCATATTATATTTTTCAAATTCTTGTAAGTCAATTTCAAACACCGGAATTTAAATTCCCAAATCCAAGTTAAAATTCATTTATATTCATTATCAATTGTGTTTACAAGATTTCATTTTCCTAAATCCATTGTTATTTAATCAATTGTTGTAAATATTGACTGATCAAACAATAACGATAATAATCTAATATTATCATCTCCTAACAATCAATTCAATCAAAATGAATAAATATTCGAATAATTCTTTTATATAAAATATATTCCAAAACGATATTGTGTTGGTTTGTCCTATTCGAGTGTTTAGAAATTCCTATCGACGCCTTGGCGTCCCAAGTATCGACCAGAATTCATAAATACTCAACGGAACAAAGTTAACACAATATAAAACCATTTTATATCAAATAACAAGTACGCTCTCTCATATACACTCAACTCATTCATATAGTTTACCTCTATTTCAATGAGTTATTCCCCACTAGAGCCAAGGTTTATCGCTAAACCAAAGCTCTGATACCAACTGTAACGACCCGCCTTTTTGGACAATTTAAATCGACGATCAAATACACATGTCGATTCCAAACCATTTAAAAGGGCAGATAGTTATTAGGGTAAATAAGAAAAGGAAAGAAAGAGAAATAAAGGAAATGAAATAACACAGAATCTCGCAACGGAACGATAAAATATAATAGTCAAATAAACAGTTCACGAAGCTGTTTACTATACTTCGACAATTATTTATACAACATTTATCAGAGTTATACATATGCAACGGAACAATTAAAATAATGCAGCAGATAACATGATGCAAGGGTAATAATAGTAATAGTATACCAAATCTTCATCTTCATCCTCCAGAATAGATCTTCAAAATTCTGATAAACTCAGGACTGACCCGAGCGTAATGAAAAGACAAAACACTCGAGTCAGGACTAAAATATCCTTATGAAAGTTAAATCAATCGTAATAAATATGAGTGTAATGGCGTCAGAGATGTTTACGGGGTTTGACATCTCATATCCAGTGTCGACGTGCGTGCAATAACTCAAGAGATGTTACGGGATTTTCCATCTCTTAAGGATCCGTTAAACTATCTACTATGTAGTAATGTACGCTAAGTAGATAATGCCTATCAGTAATATAAAGTATCAAAATAGCGTTAAGGCGTTACCATAATCCCCCTTAACACGTTTTATAATGCCATAGTCTATACAGCACCGTAAGCCCCACCGTAAACTGGTGGTTATCAGAGGGTACCCCATAGGTATAACACAAAACAAAACGTAGTGGTCGCGAATAGGATAATCAGTAAGACAAGGTACATGAGGCGATACCAACTAGGATACTAGTAGTTGCGTGATCCGGACTGATGTTGAGCATAGCCAGCAGCTACCCCAACACCGCGAAACAACACTCCCAAATCAAAGGGTGCACCCAAATCGAATCACAAATGTAGTAGATATGGTATCGAAGAAGTGTGTCCGCTAGAGGTGGCGAACCTCAATGGCCCGGCGCGGCTCCTATTTTAGTCATGTCAGGGGTCATCCAATATCGTTCTCTTTCTTCAGTCAACACGTTCACCAAACCATCCACTTCATTCTGGATCAACACACCGCGTATAATAGTTATTAAAGTGGTTTTCGGTATCGACAGAGAGTATGTCCATATCCGATCCCGGTCTCTTTAATAACTACGTATTATTACACCGTTGGCTCTTTTACATTTCAAATCGATTCATAATTGATATCAAAATATCATATTCGCTTCAAAAATCAAATCCATTTCAAATATCATCGTATCTATTAAAATGTCAGATTCCGTTTCAAAATCATTTTTCGTCTCAATATCTTATTTCGATTTCAAAATCAATTCGAATTTCAATTTAGGTTGCAACTTCATTTAACCCAATCTGTATTTAAATTCAAGATTTGAATATAAACATTTCACCTTATTGACCAGCTTAGAATTTTAGAAAATGGTTTTAAGGAGTTTAAAAGTAGTTTTAAATAATTAAAATAGTTAAAAATACTTCAAATCTTAAAATGGATTTGAAATAGATAAATTAGTTTAAAATAATTTAAATCGGGTTTAGTAGATTTAAAATAGATTAAGTATTCAAAAATGGTTTATGTAACCGAGTAATTTGGAAAACAAAATAAAACAGCTTCAAAACCAATCCATTTCAATTATAACTTCCCAATTCAAATCAATTTCAATTTTCATTCTGCCGATTCAATTTCGATTTCAATTCAAATCAATGTCAACTTTGACTTCAAATTTATTAAATTTATATTCACCTTTAATTTATTCAATTTCAATTTATATCGATTTGGAGCTTGATTTTTCAAAATATCCATTTATAACACTTAACAAAATTATCCATCAATTTTCGAGTTTAAATCCAAATTTCAAATATGATTCAATTCCAAGCTCGACTTCAAAATATCATTTTTATATCACTTTTACTTAGTAATATTCCAAGCTCGAATTAAAGTTAAATCTTTAAACAAATCAATTTTCGAAATTCAATCATATCCTGATTTAAAATCCCAAAGTCTCCACTTTAATTATTTAACGATTTCTTTAACCAAAATTTATTTCAACATTCCAAACTCAATTTTCGATAAATTCGATTTCAATAAATTTATTTCTATTATAACCTTTAAATCAAAACATTTAAATCTGACAAGGGTGCCCTATGTCTTCTTACATCTTTATTCTAATCATGGAAGTGCTCACAGCTATGATTAATCATGAAATCACATGCAAAAGAATTCTCACCCACCCCAAGTGCAAAGACCCCCTTATTTCCTCGCTCATGTTTGCTGATGACCTTATTGTCTTCACCAAGCCTACTTCTCAATCAATTTGAAATCTGATGGATTGTCTCAATGCCTTTCGCAAGTTCAGTGGGCTTGCTATTAATCTTGACAAGTCCTTAATCAAAGTTGCTGGCATTGATGCCGCTGCAATCCTGACCCTTACTAATGATTGTCACTTGCCCCTTGCTCCCAATGATATCTCATACCTAGGGATCCCTATGACATCCTCCAAAGTCACTACAACTCAGTGCATAAAACTATATGACAAGATAACGCATACCATGAAGGCCTGGGCCAACAGGTATCTAACTCAGGCGGGAAGACTCACCCTTATTAAATCTGTGCTATTCTCTTTCACAACATATTGGTCCAGAACTTTCATTCTACCCAGGAAGCTCATTCACATGATTAGGAAGGCCATGTGTAATTTTCTCTGGTTTGGTAGCATACACTCTAATAAGCTCAAACCCATAAACTTTGGCAAAGTTGAAACCAAGAAAAGCATGGGTGGCCTAGGCATTATTAACATACGAAATTGGAATTCTGCCGCCTTTAGTACGCATTTTGATAATCTGCTTAATTCTAAAAACAACATTTGGGTATCGTGGACGAAGAAGCACCAGCTTAAACACAATTATTTTTGGTGTATGGACATCGCCCACGGCAGTACTTGGACCTGGAGATCCATCCTCAATCTTCGACCACTGGTGCTTCCGCATTTAAAACACATTGCGTCTCCTGGTAGCAATGTGAGCTTCTGGAATGATCCCTGGGCTATGCATGGTCTCATTCTCAGCAAAACGATGACATACAACCAAATACTTCAGACTGGTATTCCAATGGATGCCAAGGCCAAGAACTTCATAAGTAATGGAGTCATCTCATTGCCGGTTACCAGCAACCAATCCACACGACAACTGTGGCGGGAGATCAGCAGGCAACAGTACCCTACTGTCACTTGTGACAGGGTGATGTGGTCTCCTGATCTTGTCACTCACTCCATTGCCAACATATATGATTGTCTTTCCCACGTCACGACCGTTCCTTGGTTTGCCTGGGAAAAAAGAGTTTGGGATAGTCACTGCAAAGAAAATGACAACTTTCTGCTTTGGAAGGTCCTCAGAAATGTAATGAATTTCGAAGACAAACTCCATCGCATTGGCATGGTTTCTGATGCTACATGCTGTTTCTGTCTTGAAGAACCCGAAACTAATGTTCACCTATTCTTCAGTTGCATGGTTATACATATGTTATGGAATAGGGTTTCTGCCTTACTAGGTCACGGTAACAGAACTAGAGATAGCAATAGTGAGTGGTGCTTTCTATTTAGCGCCACAAGATGGAAGAATGACTCTGGTACAATGTTGCTTCTAGTCCTCAAAAAATTTATACGTGTAATTTGGAGGGAAAGAAATGACAGAGTATTCAATAGCAAGAGCAAAACTGAAATAGAATTGTGGAATCGGCTGATTGGCTCCATCAAAGATGGTGTTAGAAACTGCACGTTTCAGTTCACCACTGATGTAAACAGCTTTTGGATCTGACTGTGGGCATATTGTCACAGTTTGCTTTGGTTATTTTTTTGGTCTCTTGTTTTTTTTAGTTGTTCTTTTCCTGTTGCTCCATAGAATTGTTATGGTGCAATTTTCATTATTGTTTACGCAATAAACTGGTTAGGGCCAGTCAAACCCGCTTAGCTTTGCTAAAAAACATTTAAATAATTTCAAATCGACGATTCCAAAAATTATTAATTTAGCCAATTGGTGTCCGTATATAATTTTCTATCCTATGGCCAAGTAAGTATTTATTTCAATTAAATGTCAGGGATGAATATATATCACTTAAATTAAATCACAGTATCATATGTATGCATAACAGGATATATATAAGCAAATAAACATCCAAACATTCAAATATCAACCAATAGCATCCACGAAATACATCATCCAATAGGCAATACAATTCATGGCAATTTCATTGTTATTGATGTCAGGTAATTAAATCGCAATTCAATTTTAATTTTAATTTCAAATTTAACTGTCAATTTAATTTTCGACGGTTAATTCAAATGACAATTAAATTCTATCAAACAACGACAAATAAAATTCATATCACTTCGTAATATCAAATTTAACTAGCATAAAGATATTTAGTACGTTGTGAGCGTTATAAAACACTCACCTTGATTTCAATGTAGTTCCAGCGTTTTATTTCGAATAAAATTAAACGAGCGTTTAATTTTACCCAAAAATTTCACTAGATCCAAACGATTCCAATCCAGCTCCATAGCGAAGAGCTCGTCGAAACGATTCCAACGCAAAAAGTTTCGTCCGAATCCGACCTCGTATGAAAGAGAAACATCATTTTAAACATTTACAAATCAATTTACATTTTTAATTTTAATTTCAAAACCCTAAATCTAATCTCGGCCACACACTACCTCAATCTCAGATCTGGGCCACCCTTTTTGCTTCTCCTCACATCGCGAAATTTACGTACGCGTTCCAGTAAAGGAACGAACCCATGCCGCCACCCCTCATCGAATTATCGCGACCAACGCAAGCATCTCCCACTCGATCAGAGACTACCATTGCAAAGCTCTCACTATGCAGGCTTCAATATGCATTGTTTGACGTGTCTGTGTGTCACTCAATATATTATTTGCATATTATCTGGTTGCCTCGAGTACATACGATATTGTGTTCATTTTGTTTCACTGGTGACATTGATATTTGAGTCTTCTGCATTGATTTGAAAAACTATTCTTCTGCGTTCAAGCTTGTGCCTGGTTTGATATACATGGTGTACTTGCTTTCATGTCGCCGGGCTTACTTGAGCTTGCACTGTGTCACTGTTATCTTGTTGCAATCTGATTCTTCAATTATAATTTGTTTTTGGTCTTCATGTAGCTTGTGACATGATTGTTTGTTGTGGCCAGATTTGTTTATGTGCATGTGTATATACATATGCCATTTTATTTTCTGTTTTGGTCTTGTTCATTTGAAGGCATTGTATTGCTTTTACTCATGCTTGAGCTTGTGCACTTTGCTTCCTCCTCTGGCTGTTGAGTTGTACGCATGCCTAAAGTCTAAATACATTTTAGTCTTCATGTATATTGATCATAGTCACTTACTTCGGGACAGTTTGCATGCAGTCTTTATTTTACAGTTTGACTGGTCGAGTATTTTTCAAGAGTACACATTCATCTGAATTTGTTTTTCGTATTGCACCTGGGTTGAATCCAGCGTATAGCTTGGGTTTGACCATGTGCTCATGTCATGAATTTATTTGGATTGCACTTGAGTTGAACCCGGCATTTGATTGGGTTTGACCTTGTGCTCACCTATCTCTATAATTTTGTCAATTGTATATCGGTATGCATGGCCTTATGGCATGTACATTGATACACTGTGCAGGTCACAAGCTTTTCGTGTATGATGAATTCAAAATTAAATAATGACGAACAACCCAAGTAACTGAGGCTAATAATAATTTCAAAAATACATTTTATTTTAGACTGCAAAAATATTCCTTTTTCAATTTTACTGCGTTGGTGTTTATTTTGCAGATTGCTCAGATGCTGGATTCAATCTGGAATAGATTTGAAGGTCAAACACGAGTGAATGAGTGAAATGTAGTGAGGCGCAAATATAGGTATAGTGAAAAATGTGATGTGATTGAAATTGTAGTGTAGTTGAATTTTTATATATATAGCGAGAGCTCAAATTTATACTATTCAAAATTGTAATAAATATTAGTTTGAATTTAAATTCTGTGTTATTTATTTTGTTTAGCAAATATTTATTAATTATGTGAAAATAAAATAGTACAATAACAAATACATTTAAATAGATATATATATATGTTTATTGTCATCAAACAAAAATCATATACTTGCATATTCAACACCATCAAGTTTTCCCCAATACTTTTGTATGATAAATGATGGTTCCAAAAGAGATACTTTCGTTTATATTCACTTTGACTCAAATGATATTTTCAGTATAAACCCAATGGTTTTGAAAGAGGGATTTTTAATGGTTTCGGAAGGGATGCTCCCAAAGGTTTCGAAATGGGTACTTTCAATGGTTTCAGAAGGGATACTTCCAAAGGATACGAAATGGTTACTTTCAAAGGTTTCGAAATGGGTACTTTCAAAGGTTTCAAAGCTATGCTTCTAAGAGTTGATAAGTAAAACTTTATTACATTTGAAAGGTTTCGAAAGGGAAGTTTTAAAGTGTTTCGTAAGGCAGGGGCCTAATGTTTTGAAAAGGGATTTATATGCTTTCGAAGGAGGTTATGCAGTGAGGTCAAAAGAAAGGTTTTGAAAGCCTTAGTTTTCAAAATAAGTAACTCAATCTCATTTTAACAGAAAACCATGGCATAATTAAATAAAGTGTTTTGAAGAAGGGAATTTTTGAAGAGGTTTTTTTTGATTATAAGGTTAAAGAGATTAACCAAGTTATTGTGTTTTCTTCTTCATATATATAAATATTCACATTGTAATGGACCCATAACTGTATTTTGGGGAAGGGAGGAATAACCAAGTAGGTTGACCCAGTAGTTAATATAAATTAAATAACTCTTGAATGAGTAGAATTGCGTCTTGAAGGCCATAAAAACTAGAATATATGATGCTAAAATATTAAAGGCAGATATTGGTAGAGACCAATAGGTTCTCAGTAAGACCATGAAAACTATTTATAGGAGAGGATATTGGCAGGGGACATTAGGTTTATAGTAAGCCCATGAAAACTTTGTACAATTGAAGATGTCAAAAAGAAAGGTTCATAGTTAGCCCATTAAATCTATATTTGATATTGGCAGGGGCCAATAGGTTTGTAGTTAGCCCATGAAAAATATGTCCGGATTGAGGTATTAACAGATGTCAATAGGTTCCTAGTCAGCCAATGAATACTATAATAAGAAGAGAAGATACTAGAGTTACTAATAGGTTCCTAGTCAACCCATGAAAACTAGGATAAGAGTAGAGATATTGGAGTTACTAATATATTCGTAGTGATACCATAAAACTACGTAATTGGACAGGGAGTCCTTAAACATTTTACCGGTTATTAGTCAGCTCATGAAAACTATTAGTTTAGAAACTATAATCGAGACAGATAGCCAAAATTAATGGGGATGGATAATCCAGAATTGATTCACTTGTTTTGTATATCATCATATCATACTGTTTTGAATTGTTTTAACCATTGTGGATGTAGGAGCACGGTATATGGTTTTATAAAGGTTTTAAGATACTAGTGAGGGGAGAACCCGTTCCACTAAGCGGAAAGGTCTCACTAGATATCTAAATGGTTTGAGATAGTAGATTATTATTGATACCATGCTTTATGTCTAACTCGAAGTTTATGTTTTCCCCTTAATCTCTCAGGTACTCAATTGATTTTGAGCAGTTTGAGAGTTGAGGTTTTCAGGTACCTCATTAGATGAATAAAGCTTCTGGAGACGTGCAGGAGGCATGACAGCTATCTAGAGTTCTCATTTATTTTGATTCCATTGTGTTGTTTTTAATGGCAAAATTGTTAAATTGCATGTATATACTCTGATCATCTAAGGGAGCATCTTCATATATCACTCTTGGCATATGTTGTAATAAATATATTTTCTCTAAACGTGGCTAACAATTGTGGGATTATGTAATGAATTAGAAATGTTTTAAAATGGAATGTGATCTTATTTGATGTTTAAATTTTTTTTCCATATTCATGTGTTTCTTTGTATCAATGTATTTAATATTTTCGTATTTGGTCATCGAGGATTAATAACTATGGATGACAACAGCATCTGTAGTCATTAGTTTTGAGCCTCCAGTAGGGGGATGTTACAGAGAGGTCTGTAAAAGTGTGGGAAAATGCTGTTAAAGGAGCAAATTCCATAGTGGATATTCCTATTGAAAAGGATGTGTATGTATCAAATAGAATTACTGAAAATATTATGTAATGCACAGTCGACGGTATTGTTGAAATATCCACAGTCGACAAAATTGTTGAAAATTCTATGTAGTGCACAATTGACAACCAGGGTTGTGCATGTAGCTCCTAGGACGTGCATGGTTGATAATATTGTTGAAAATTAGGAAGTTAATATTATTGTAGAAAGAGAAAGAAATTTTGGTTCAAAGATGGATAGTATAAAGATGATATTATATGAGCATGAAGTTGATTTGACATCAATAGTTGAAAGTAATAGAATAGTTGGCTGGTATAGGATGCAAAAAATAGGCTAAAGTATTGCTACAAGATAATATAAATTTTATGGTAAGGGCGAAAAGTCAGATGATAAACAATTAATTGTGTATAAAGATATCAAGTAATGGTTGAAATGTATAGTACGCTATGGCATAGATTATACTAAGATGAAAGGATGTGCTTGGGATAATGTAAGAGAAACGGGTAAAAAGAAGACGTGTATGGTTTGGAATAATGTACAGGCAATGGGACTTAAACGTGCGAAACGTTATGATTTCAATAAGGATAATGTTAAGTATGGGGTCCATGGACTGTAAATTTCATATTGATGAATTAGATGTGTGTTTGAATATGCTGAGGAGGAGCAGTGAGTGTTTTAATAGAGTGGATAATAGAATGCCTGAAGCCTCTAGCCTAGTGTGTAGAGCGGCTGTTCCTATAGTGCATAGAGAGTTTGGGTCCAGTTGGAGTGTATCTGGATTGGTGAGCAGTGCTCGTCTTCGCATGATAGCCACTAGAGTTTCTAATAGCTCTAGGTTCTTATGGATTTTCTTTTGGGTAGTACTTATAGTCCTTATGCTTTGAGCAATTTATCCACTAGTGACATGCAATATTTAGGTAAGAGTTCTGGATTTATTTTTAATGATGTTCAAATAGATAGTGAGTATATTAAGAGTAAGGAATTAGAATGAATTAGTATATTTGGATTACGAGATACATTAACCAAAACGTTAGAGGTTTCAACGATTTACGTAAATGTAGTAAAATATTTTTTTAAAAGATAATAATATTGATATTATATTATTATAAGAAACAAAAATAGAAAATCCAAATTATCGATTAATGATGGCTTGGGAAAACACTGTTTTAGGCTTTTGCAATCTAATTTTAAAGTTCATTCGATATGGCTCATTTTTACCGATATTAATGATGGTTCATTACTAAATATTACTAATGTTTATGGGCCGAATTCTAAGATTGATCGTAGGATTTTTTGGATTGAATGTCTTGAGTTTAGATCACTTGCTTTAGGTCCATGGGCGATGGATAATGATTCCAATGCAACCAGATTTTTAGGAGAATTATCCCAAACGAAGGAGATTTTATTTCCATTGAAGAGCTTATAACTTTACTGTTGATTGTAACTTAATTGAGTTAAGCTTAAGTAAAAGACAGTTTACTTGGTCCAATGGAAGAGCAAATCTATTGATGACACTTATAGATATATTTTTTAGTTGTGATGAAATAGAATATAAATTCCCTATAAGGTTTTTGGACTTTCGAATTTCTTTTCAGACCATTGTCGAATTGTCCTATCTTGTACTAACAAAAATAGCGGAAATAAAATTTTTAGATTTGAAAAGGTATGGCAGCTAGAAAATAATTTTAAAGACCTAACAGCACATAAATGGCTTTCTATGTATAATTATAATTATAGATTTTCAAGGAACATAACTAAAGTATTTGTTAGTAATCTTAGAGAATTAAGAATTTTTCTTAAGAGAATTAAGAATTTTTCTTAAGAAATGGAGTAAAGATGTTTTTGGTAACATTAGAAATAAAAAGGATAAATTAATAAATGAGATTTTAAAATTGGATAAAATTAAATGGCAAGGAATTTATATACTTCAGAAAAAAAAATATCCTTTCAAATTTAAAAAAAGAATTAAATTAAATTATTTTACAAGAAGTGATATGGAAATAAAAATCTATGATTCAATGGATGGATGAGGGTGATCTAAACACTAAATTTTTCCATAAAGTAGCTAATGATAAATTATGTAGTAATACCATTAATTCCATTCTAATCAACAATATTGAGATTTTTTTAATAAAAAAGAACTAAATAAGGGTTTAACAAGTACTATAGAGAAATTTTTGAAAGTAAGAAAGGGCATAGAATTAGAGCTAATTGGGAAGTGTTGTACACCGATGATATTAAGATTGATTTAGTTGAGTTAAACGTTCCATTTACGGAAGAAGAGGTTTTGAGCACCATAAGGATATGCCTAACGAAAAATCTCAGGGCCCGAATGGTTTTCCTATTTTATTCTATGAAACTTTTCAAAATGTTTTAAAAGATGATATGATTAACAATGAATTTCATGTTGGTTCATTACAATTAGGAAAATTTAGTTTCATAAATGTAATCTTATTGCATAAGAGAGTAGGTGCTAATTAATTAAAGGACTTCAGACCTATTTCATTACTATATTTTCTTTTAAAATTATTTGTAAGGTTTTAGCTAATAGATTAAATCCTAAAATGAATAAATTAATAGATAATACCCGAACTATCTTCAGAAGGGTAGAAATATTACGGATGTGGTAGCTGCAGTATAAGAATTTATAAATTACTATTTTAAAATAACACTAAATGTGCATTTTAAAACTTGACATTGTTAAAGTTTTGATTCAATTGAATGTGATTTTCTTAAAGATTTATTATTAGCCATGTGTTTCAGCGTTAGAAGGTAGGATGGATTATGTTTTTACTTAAAACAGAAATTAAAGTATAATGGTTAATAGTATAATTGAAAATAAATTCAATCGAAACATGGACTTAGGAAATAAGATCCATTATTATCTCTTCTGTTCAAGTTAGCAGCTGATGTTTTTGCTAGGATTATAAAGTTGGCCACTAGTAATAGGATTTGACAATGTAGGACATGAGATCACAAGAAATGGCCTCTCAATCATACAATGTGTAGATGACACTATGATTTTTACATCTCATTTGCTTAAACACATTATTGCGTTTAAATTTATTCTATATAGTTTTGAATTACTTTCTGACACTACACCATATTGGCAGTTTTGCAACTCCTCTATGCGGAAGAATCGCAACGGTTCTGAGTCGTTGCTAAATAGCAACGGTTATCAGCCGTTGTAAATGATTTAGGAACGGCTATGGGCCGTTTTGATTTTGCAACGGCTAATAGCCGTTCTTTAGTTTTCCTATATTTTTTTAATTTGTTAACCATCCACTTACGTGCAGAAACATCCCCCGTTCCCAAAACTAAACTCCCCAAATTACTTTCATTTCTCTCCTCCGCCGCTTTGCCCTAATTAATCGCCCCCATTTACCTCCTCCGCCGCTTTGTCATCGATCCAATTTGAACCCAAAATCAACTCGAGAATTTCCAATGCATTCAAATTCATCTCAATTCCAAGGCTTTTATCAAGATCAGACGGCGGAGGGTGAGGTTGGGAATGAGATCTGTGGAAGGAAGAGGGAGCATCGTGGGAGGACAAGTTGTGTTGCCGAAATCTAGCCACCGTTGGATGGAGGCACGGTCGTAGGTGATGCCGGTGCAAAGACTTACGGGCGACTGCATGATTTCAAGTGAGATTGGGCAGCGGAAGAGGACTGGGGCTTTGATTTCGATGCGAAGCTTTTGGGAGAGTTTTTCGGAGCATGCTTTGCCCATTTTGTTTTCTTAATAACGCTCTAATAGGGATGAAAATCAATCATCTTCCACTTCATTCCTTAACCCCACTGCTCGATGCCTTCTCAAATAACATCGAACCCATTTATGGCCTAAGAATCCATATTTTCTATTTTCTACATCTTCCCGTGGATTTAGTTACAGCTTCAGGTATGTTAAATCTTCAAATTATTTCATTTCAAGCTTTCACGTCATTAAATAATTATGTTGTTTGCATTTTCAAAACTACGCTACTTGCTCTGAATCCTGGTTTTGTGGCCTTCTCCCTTTCCTTTTAGTTCAACTTCAGATATGCACTTGTAGAGTGTTTTTATTTTGATCATTATAAAAAAAATGTAGATGTAAATGTTCTATTCTTACCATTAGTGTTGGTATGTAAAAGTGCAGAGTACTATAACATATCAAAGCAAAAAGAGGAAGAAAAGGATGTTCTTACCATTAGTGATGGCATGGAAGCACCAGCTCTTGCGTCTGGTGCATCTTCAGAGAATATATGTTACAATATTGCAAGAGATGGATCATCTCAGTCTTTTGACAAAGGATTAGAAGTCCAGGTATTCCTTGTCCTAACTTGCATATCAAAGAAAATGACAGTTACCATTTTATTTCGTTTTATTTTCTATACAATCATGATATTTTATATAAACTCTTATAGGTAAATATAATTCAAGAGGGCCAATAGTTGGGTACTGTACCAATGGTACCTTCTCGAGCCTCAACTTTTAGAGAAACTGGATCAAGCTTTATTTCACACGCTTCTGCTTCTTCAGACATGCCTTTCAAGGATCACCATCTGAAACAACTTAGAGCTCAGTGTCTCATGTTTCTAGCATTCAGGTACTCATGCTCAATCATTATCTTCTTTAGTTTTGAATTTATATTAAACAAAATGTACATTTCCAATATCTTTGCCATCCATGACGGGATTTCAGCACTAATATACTAATATAGATCTTACTGAGTGTGCTTATGTTCATTCATGTTATTATAATTAATGGGGTTAAGTCATTATAATGGAAAGTGTGCTTATGTTATTTCATGTGATTACATATTGTTTTGCACTCAAACTTATGAACATGATTTGAATTAATCTTTACTGCACTTTTCCACGTACAGAAACAATTTACTGCAGAGGAAACTGCATCTTGATATTGCTTTAGGAGACTACTGTCCTAAAGAGGGTAAGAATGTGTGTTATTTATAACAATTAAATGTTTCAGGTATGATGCACATAAGTTGCTCTAGTTACACAACACACTGTTGTTATTGCTGAGGCAATTGCATATGCTCCATGTTGCAGCTAAGAAGTGTTGAGCAGCTGGGTGTTGGTATTCTAATTATTATCCAACCGTACTTTACTGGTCCAATTTTTGTTTCCTTTATCTTGCATGATGATGAAAGTTTATACTATAGGCTTTGTTACCCAAATTATTAACTGTTTGATAAGTTAGTAGTAGCAATTAAGTTAAGCTTTGGCTAATTCATTTTCTTTAAACTTAATGATTAAAAACTTCGCCTTCAAACTTTAACATTTACAACTTTGCTGAAATTTAATATTTTTTGTCAGAGACTTAATATTTCTCTTGTAGAGTGTTTTTATTTTGATCATTACAAAAAAATGCATTTCATATTTCTTTTTCAGGTGCCTCCCTTTTTGGTTCGGAAAGTCTTCACTCAAATATTTTCCTTCATCAATGTCCATCTATTTAACAGGTATTGCTACATATGTGCTATTTTATAAAAGAATAATAATTTTACAACCTAAACGTTCTCAATTAATATTTATAAATACTGACTAGTAGTGACTGCTTTTCATTATCGACAGTCTCCTACTAAGAAGAGAATGCTGCTCTTTCAGTAATGGTGAATATGTTAAAGCAGGATTAACTGAACTTGAACACTGGTGCTACAAAGCAACATACGAGGTTATCTCCTACTTCTGCAACCTCTGTTTAATAATGTCTCTAGCATATTCTGAATTCTGTC
Organism: Allium cepa; assembly: GCA_030765085.1. Lineage (NCBI taxonomy): Eukaryota > Viridiplantae > Streptophyta > Magnoliopsida > Asparagales > Amaryllidaceae > Allium > Allium cepa. The sequence goes on along the minus strand of CM060929.1, from coordinate 472,978,893 downwards.
ACTTGCAACATCAGCTATACATAAAGTTTGTGATGTATCTTTATTTTTTGGTTATATCTTAGAAATTGTTTATGAAGTGAGTATATGTTTGGTCATGTTTCTTATATATGTGAGTGTGCAGTATGCAGGTTCAGCATGGGATGAACTAAAGCATATAAGACAGGCTATAGGTTTCCTGGTATAGTAGCTTTTTTACCAGTCAATGTACAAAAAAATAATGTGTTACAGATTGTTCTTAACTCATTGAGTACTTGTTCTTTGAATACCAGGTTATACATCAAAAGCCGAAGAAGTCTTTATATGAAATAAGCCATGACCTTTGTCCCGTAAGTTTTTATTTATTTATTTGTACGTATTTGCAAATGCCTTTTATTCTATGGAAATTCTTTTGAAATCCAATCAGCGCTACTACTCTCTTCTTCACAGGTATTGAGTATACAACAGCTATACCTTACTAGAAAAGCTTGATCCGTGAGGTAACATTTTTTTGTTCACATTACTACTGAAAATAGGTTGTAGAATTAATAAAACCAGTGTTAAACTGGGGGCGGGTTGGTTATTAATTTGGGAATTTAGTTGTGGTTAATGAGATTAGCTGTAGCCTTAGTTGGGACTCCATTGAGCTTAGTTTCAGAAATAGTAATGAGACTTAGGTTATTGCTTTTGATGAGATGCTTAATTTCATGGATTATGGAATCCAGATGTGCTCCCCTTACATTCCAATATCCAATATTGTTTATCATCAAGAAGAGATTGATTTAGAGGCAGATAGCCTAGTGACTCTATTGTTGTTGGATTGTTGCTTGTTGTTTTTATTTTTATTTGCATTTTGAGGCTACACATGCTTATGGGTAAATTCGTCTCCTGAATTCATATCTTCATCCTCAGAGCATTTACATCTACATTTATTCTTGCCGTTTTGATAAAATAATTATTTAGATGAATGTTTGAAAATAGATGGATTTATTTCAGTTCATTGTGTGTAGCATTTTCAAAAGGATATTGTGCAGTGCGTTGAAGGTTTTATATCGATTAGTTCCAAACAGATAAACCAGAACTCTTGCTACTGATGATAAATTCAAACACGTTCCTATTATTAAAAAACAATCATGAACTCTTTGATCTACAGTGACAAAGCTAGCCACAGATTGTTGCAAATATGGGAACGAGTATGAAAGTTCTGGCTTATTACTTTGCTGCTTCAGCTTGCAGAGCGTGCTTTTAACATCCTTTTGATCCATTTTCAGGAAGAGTATGTTCCATTTTCCCCACTTTTTCTTTTTCTCTTTTGAATCTTTATTATTTATTAAGGGAAATGCTCTACTCTCAAGACTTGAGGATCATAGTAATTTTTGCTTCTTTGATAATTTCACATTCTTCCTGTATTTGTTTTTGTTTGTATGCTATAATTTATGAGCTTTAAACAAAATCCCATTACGGGAATCTTGATTCTAGTGATGTATCTTCATTGTGTCAAAAGTTGCACCCAATCTTAGAAAGACTGGAAAAGTTGAGGGAGGTATGTACTTACAAATGCTCAAGTGTGCATAAATTACTTTAGAATTTTCCTTTTCATGCAGAAAGGAGAAGACAAAATGTGTGACTATGTTTTTCAAAGCTTTACTATGAGATTTATAATCTTGTTTTAATTTCTGTTTTGTATTTTTGTGGCTGAAGGTAATCATCGATTACTTATGACTTCTGTTCTAATCAAGCACATAGTTGATAGATGCTAGTTTGTTTTGCTTTGGTACCCGACAAGATTCGAGAACTCGGTTTCGGGCTCGGTCTTGATTTCGGTTTTGTGGATATTGAAATCCCTTTTTGATATGAATGCCAATATGAGGGAAACTACATACAAAATTTTCCATCCATTTTTGGAACACTTGCTATAATTTGAATCAAAAAAGTTGGAACACTTGCTATAATTTTCATTTCAGTCTAGAAATTTGATTAATGGATGGGTTGGTTCTTCGCAACATTATTTATTTCACAATATCTGAATTATTTTTTCTGTAGAAGGCTCATTTTATTTTTATTGCAATTTTTTTAACAACACCTTATATATTCACTAAAATTTCATTGCTAGCTAATAAAAGGCTAGTCTATAAAGAAATGAAGAAGGTTGTTGCAAGAGATTACTCAGTGGCTAAAGAATATGAGTTATCTAAACATGGGCTGATGGAAATAACAAGGAAGAGGGTAAGACTTTATGAGTCAATTAACAAACTTGTTTTATTTTCACCCGAACCGTGCCTTACCCAGTGAAGTACTTGTAAAGAGCGAACATAAAACACATTTGAAAAAGGCACCTTTCATACTTTTTTGTGTGATATTTTAGTCGTTGTGAATTGTATATATCGTTGGAATACATAATGTATTGTCATTTAATTCTTCTATTTGTTCTTTAATAGGTTAAGCAAGTATTACTTTCATAATTAGTGAACCATGCATACGTTTTCATGCTACAGGACGCACTGAAGCTTTAGAAACATCATTTTTGAAAATAGAGCATGAGATTTGCCACTTGCCTGTAAGTATTCTCCCTCCAAGTTGACATATATTTGTGCAGAATAAAACACTAATGTTGTGATGTTTATTTCAACATGATTAAAAAAAATGTTAGACTTGTTACTATTATCATATTTCTTAAAACTTATGTGAATCTAGTATGAAAAGGCTGATACTTGTTAATATCTGTTGTTGGATAGCCAAAGCATCATAACATATACTTGAAGAGAAACTGGGAAAAAGATATAAAGTTAATTCTTTTTTGAAAATTTATTTTGTAGTGTTTCAAAATAAAACTGTATTCACGGTTGATGCTCTTGGAGTTGGTATGTTATAGACGCAGGCTACTTTCATTTGACCAACTGCTGTTGTTAAAATACAAGTATAGGCTATTCAGCTATTCTTTATTCTTGTTCCATATGATTTCAGAGGATTTCTTCAATATATAGTTTTTTGGTAAATTTAATAGGGGATGCTATTAATTTACCCAATATACTATTGCATACCCTTCTCTTATCAGTTTGTTTTGCTTGAAAAATTGCAGGTTTTTTCCTTTCCACGCAATAATTATAGACTACAATACATACACTAGATCTCTAAGCAGGTTTTAGTCCTAATATGCTTCATATGTTTGTTATTTCATTCGTCAAGTTTAGTTCTGCAGTAGATGGAGTATTTAACCAAATTCTTCACATCTCCAAATGTATGGTCTACAGTAGCACTCAAGTTATAGATGCTTTATGTTTTCTTTTGCAGACTGCTTACTAAACACATGGTTCAAATGCACTTCTAACTAGTTTATTTTAATGCATCTTCAGTTGGCAAATAGTTTATTACTGCTTTGTACAAACATCCAGCCTAGTGCAATGGCATCTGTCATGCACAAATTTCTATCACAGTCCTCTTGGATGTACAGTTTTTATAAATTTACATATATGGTGGATTTACAACTATTCAGATATTAATATTATAATGATCTCAATGAACTTCATCAAATATTATAAAATAACTTGCTAGTCTGTAAGAATATTAGTGCTATTAATTAGCCCAATATAAGCCATCAAACTATAACACAACCTGTTAATTTATGTACGTCGTTTGTTGTTATAAGATTGGCTTTTCACAATTTTAGTCGACATGAATGCATTTTGCCTTCATATTGAAATGGAAGAAAATAAGATGCTAACCGATTTGTGAAGTAGACAAAACGGAAGTTCTAAATTTTGTGGTCTGAAAATTACAGAATTAGTTATGTTTCTTGTGCTTGTTCGTAAATTTTTTACCCAACCCACGTCATCTTATTTTTTTTGTCCTTGCTACTTTTTACAGGTAACAATTGGCTTCTTTATATGTATCTTAGTTGAAGAGTCCCGGTTCCTAATTTTCAAAGATATATGTGGAAGGTTTTTCAGGTTTGATTGCTGCAGTAAGCTCTTCTGTCCTAAAGGATACCTCCGTTGTATTAGTGCTGTATACTGAAATATTGAGTATGATAATATAGTATTATTGGCAATGTAGTATTGTTGTTCTAATCATTTGTTATTATTGTCAAACTATGTACTGTATACTGTAATATTGCTGTTGTTGCCGCTTAACTATGCAGTGTAATGTATTGTTGTTGAACATTGTAATTAAAAGATTTGTTATGTTTGGTCTTTGTGCCGAATCTATGAAAAATATTTGGTTTAATGATCTTTCTTTTGTGATATTATGTTAAATTTTCAAATATTTGTATTGAGAATGATAATGAATTAACTCCTACTGTAAGAGGGCAGAAAAAGCAATGTATATTTATAAAAAAATAACGGTTTTGAGCCGTTGCAAAACCAAATTAACAGACCATGTACAACAAGGTTTTGCAACGGCTTTTAGCCGTTGCGAAATTAAATTTAGCAATGGCTCTTAGCCGTTGTAAAATTTATTTTAGCAACGGCTTTGAGCCGTTGCTAAATTTAATTTCGCAACGGCTACGGGCCGTTGCTAAATTTTTACCACTGCCAATTTTGCAACAGCTCTAAGCCGTTGCGAAACTCGTTTGCAACAGCTCTAAGCCATTGCGAAATGACATTTCTGGTGTAGTGTGAATTAAAAATCAATAAAAGCTCAGCACTATTACTAAATGATATAAATAATGTTGAGAAACAAGTTGAATACACGTTGAACTATTAAACAATGAAATTTCTTATATAATATTTAGTGCTTTTGATAAGGCCACAAAAACTTAAACACGATGATTGGCTAACAATAATAGACAAAATAGTAAAAGATTATCCAAATGGATTAGTAAATATTTATCAATGGCACGTCGGATAGTTCTTATTAACTCAATTTTATCTATATTACCTATATACTGTATGTTCGTTTTATCTATTTCCTAAATGGGTAATTGATAAAATAGATAAAATTAGAAGAGTTTTTTCTATGGATTGGGGTTCAAGTCATAGTTCTCAATGCCTTTCTAAATGGGAAATGGTTTGTAAATCTAAAAACGTAGAAGGGCTTAGGATTACATATTTGCAAAACTTTAATATATCCCTTTTAGGAAAATGGTTTTGGAAATTAAATGATAGTAATGAAAATTTATTATGGAAAAAAATAATATCTAATCAATTGTATGGTGGTACATTTAACTTGCATTATATTTCTATTAGTAGTACACATAACATTTCTCACCTTTGGAAATCGATAATAATAAATTTTGGTACTTATAGATTAGGTATTAAAATGCAGTGCATTCGAGGAACAATACTTTATTTTGCATGATTGTGGGATAAGTGTTATTCCCCATAAAGTGGACTTTCGTGAAGTATATGAAATTTGTAATTTTGAAATTGCATTGATATCAGAAATAAATAGACCAATATGAGTTTTCCATAGGAATTTAGTTTTCATCATATGCTAGAGGGAGCCACTTTATCTCAGTTTGTATTTATATATGCTAAGTTATAATTGTACAATATTGAAAACTAAAATGCTATAAAAATACAGTGTTGGGATAAAAGTAAAAATTATACATCTTGTTTATTTGATAATTTGATGAAGTTTTCATGAGAAAAATCAAACATATTTAAATACTATGGAAAGTTGATACTCCACCTAATGCAAAAGTACATATGTGGATAATTATACATGGAAAAATAAATACTATAGAAATGTTAAAAAATAAAATGTACTAAATGATGAATTTTTTATTTTGTAATAACAAAATTGAAAATATAATGCATTTATGCTTCGACCGTAGTAATACAAGCTCTATTCTTTTAAATACTCTTAGTATATTTGATTTAAATATAACAGACAAGAATATTCATTATGAAATATATTAGCATAGTTTTAGATTTTATTATAAAAAAAACAATGGATTTCTACTAAATTCTATTTACACAATTACATGTTGGTATATTTGGTTTGCAAAAAACCAAAGAGTGTTCAATAATCTTGTCATTTTGGAAAATTAATATATATGATCACTTCATTCGTTTTAAATGGGTCTCTAATCCTAGTTATAAATTAAGTAAATATTGTACATTCAAAAGTTTCTTTAAAAAGGTAAAATTTCGTATCAATCTTTTAAAGGAAATTTTTTTCTTAATAATAGAAGAAATAGTAATGGTTTAGATTCAAACTCAATAGACATTTTTTTTCTAAAGACAGTTATGACAATTTACTATTGCTAGAAAATTAATTTTGAGTTAGGAGTATCATTTTACTACAGCTTATTTTTCTAATGAAATTTATGATAATTTTTCCTTTTTATAATTTCTTACTCATAAGCTTTTATGTAGTTTGATCTACATTGTGTCTTTTACTACATCTTTGTGTATTCACTCTTTTACTTATTTTATTATTATTGCATATACATGTATATAAATATATTTAAATATACTTATACACATATATATGTTTTTGATCTTACATTTTTGTTTAGTCTTATTTGCGGCTTTAGATATGGTCGTATTCATGATGGTGTTAGCTGATTTAAGAAGATGGACATCTTTCATTTTTAGTGGATTATAGTGTTTTTTGTTTTTTTTATTACGGACCTTAATTTTTTAGGCTTGGGGATTATTATTACTACTATTAGCATACGTGGTGGATATCTCTACCTGTTAGGGATGTAGACGGCTACATTTTTTAATTATAGTATAAAATACATGGGTGCTCTCCTCTTTTACTAGAGGATCACTAATTTCACTCAAAAAATATTAATCATTTAAATTTGAGGGAATAGTTTTTAATCTGACTCTTCAGCGCTATAAAACCATATTTCTTCCAGAAAAAACTCAAAAATCGATTCATCCTCTTATTTTTTTCTACTCTACACATCTCTTTTCATAAAAATGAATTCAAATGTTTTTCCCAACAAAAAGTAAGTGTCAATCTAAAATAAACTCTTCAATCATTCAAGAATGTAGTTTGCTTCATTCTTCACAATCAATGACATTTGTAGTTGAATCAAATGTAAATTATCAAAGAACAAGAAAAACATATTGATTCTTTTCGATGTTTGATTTCCTGTTTTGCTAAAGATCTTCAAGGCAACATCCTTAAATGCTCAAACTCTAAAGTGAAAGTGGAACATCAAGAATGGGAAGTTATAAACGCTAATCCAATCTTTGATTTGAAGGATGGGATGAAGTTCCTAAGAAAATCTAGTTTATTATGTACCTAAAATATGTATTTATTACTAGTGTATTTTAATCTGTATAATTCGAAACTAATTAATGTTATTAATTATGTATAAGTGTGTAAATAAAAAAATTGCAATGTACGATTTAAACAAATGTAATTATAAAAGTATATGTATAAAGTTATTTCTCAAAAATATTGTTTTGCAATTTTTGTTGATTTTCATCCACATATAACATTATCACATTTTATAATATTTAACTATGTCACATTTAGGAGGAGTTTATATTTCTTTACTCAATTGTTTTGATGACAAAAGTGGAGAAAAATATAAAATATAATATATGCATGTACTAAGAGGGAGTTTTCAAAATAGGGGAGTTAACCAATTTAAAGGAAGTTACAGTACGTTTTATAATAGCAATATGTATATGGTTGTCATCATCAAGCAAGTGGAGATTGTTAATAAACATATATTGATTTTGACGACAATAACCATATAAGTAAGGGCACAAATGTTTTCCCAAGTTCTATAGAATATTTTTCGAAATATTACACAAATTTATACAAGTACAATATAATCAAGTTTGGAGACTGGTCAGTAAAAAGACTAAATATCAAGATTCAGAGATGTTCAAGACAATTGATGACTAGTAAGTTTAAAGAGAAAGATATGAAGAGTCCAAGACTATAAATAATAGTTAATAGACATTCGATAAATTTGTTAAAGTCCTTGAATAGCAACTTTCAACTCTTCGAATACTTTCCCATCAAAAAAATTTATAAATATATCTCTACAAATATTTTGTAAATGTTTTATATATTAAAGTATTTAAAAACTAAATTTTAAAAATGATTTCACAAACTACCATAATTTTGTAACACTTTAAAAGTGTTGTTGCTTTTCCAAACATACAAGGGTACGTTGACACACCCTTCTAACGTATATCAACATATGTACCTTCAAACACTATAGAAAGGGGATCGGAAAGCAGATTTTTTTAGCAGTATTCTCTTCATTCCTCTTACTACAATTCTTATTGTATATTTCATAAAATCTACTTTCTTTACTCTTCGAATCCACTCAAATTCAATCTCAACTTCACTGCATTTAGTTTCTATAATCTACTTACTGTTTTGCAATATTTCCTTTACCAATTTAAAGATCAAAGTGCTATCAAAGGGCTATAGGATATTCTGTATCCAAGTTACAACTGTTGTATTTGGAATCAACAATTCTCTACTACTAATTTGTATGGGTGGACTTGTTTCCCGTTCAAATCAAGTGGGTATTATTGTTGGCAGTTAAAATCAAGTGGGTGTGCTCGTTGCCCATTTAAATTAAGTGGGTGATCTGGTTGCCGGGTTAAATCAAGAGATTCTACCCTAAGCTTTAAAGGTCAGGAGGGTGTATCTTGTTGCCTTGAAATCAAGATTGTATTTTGGTTTGCTTACCACCTGATTAAGGTATGCATTTAAAGGAAATGTGCATAGATACTGTATAGGGCTGGATGTAAGATTGGTCAATTCGAACCAGTATGAAGCTCCTCGCATAATCTCTCTTACTTATACTTTATTATTAGTACATTTATATATATCCACGATTGCCTGTTAATATATATATATATATATATATATATATATATATATATATATATATATCTGTGTGTGTGTGTGTTGATTATCTGTGTTTTGATTTAAATCTTAAAACAACATAGAAAAGTTCTATATAAATTATAAAACACTATTCACCCACTCCCTCTAGGGTTAAAGTAGCCTTAAGATCCGTTCACACTAAAATAATTTATACATCATTTTTCACATTTGACATAGGAGCCTTCGGTTTTCAAAAACTTGTTATTTGGTATTTTTAAAATTGTAAATGGTTAGTCACACTGGTAGTACACTTTTTAACACTTTTGCAAAAGGACAATTGCAACGACCCATAATTTTAGACATTTGAAATTGAAATATTTAATAGTTTTGAAATATTGAAATGTTAGTTTTACAAGTCAAATAGCTTAAATTTCAAGTATAAGGGTTATTTGAATTTTGGGATAATGATTTAAGCATCAAAATTATTTAAATGACTAAATCTTGAATTTCATTTGAATAAATTGATTTCCAAAGCTTATTTAAATTCAATTTAAATAATACATGGTTAGTGAAAACTTTTAATTTAGAATTAAAAGATTGAATGGTTTTAGTAATAATAAATTTTAATTAACATGTGAAATTTTCATTCCGAGGCACTATCTCGAACTTTGACGAAATCAGTGACATCGGATCCAGAATAGTAAATTATTGTATGCCGACGAGTTTCGTGACGATCGGGCTTGTTGTGTGGTCGTGCATACTCGAAACACGCAATGTAAAATCCAAGAGAATAAAATATTATTATTATTTTGTATAAATGATCATCACTTAAACCTAATTTCAAATTCCCTCCTTCTCTTCTTTCAAAACTCAATCTCCACCCTTCATTTACATCGACCAATTAAATTGAGTTAAACAGTTCATGAAATTGGCTGCAGTTGGATTCATAAGCATCGTAGTGGCATGAGCTTTGCAATGGTTTGCTTGGATTATGGCACGATGGTGTTTGGGTTTTTTCGACCCATAGCAGTGGAGCTAGGGCTTGCAATCGTCGTTAATTGAAGGGATATAAGGCCACATCGTCGATGGCATTGGGCATGGGTAAAGAAGATGAAGTTGTGGCGGTGAAATGGGGAGGTGTGATGCACGTTAGAAAATCATGACCGAGGATGTCAATTGGGCACGAAGCAGTTGGAAAATGCTAGGACGGTGCGGTGATGATGGCAAGGGGTCCAACACGTCGAGCTCGAGGAGAGGGACACGTTGGTGCAATTGGTTTGTCGGTTCGTTGAGCTGCATAATGGGGAGGGACGAGGACGTGCATGAGTAGGTGAGTGTGCATGGTTTTGTTCTTGTCCAGGAAATTGATTAGAGAGGAGGGAAGATAATTAAGATATGTTAATAATAAATAGTGAGTAAATTATATTAACTAATTAATTTTTTTAAATTAAAATTCTTATAAAAATCGTATCTTGTTCATAGGAGGTTCTATTGAGGCACCATTTTTGTCGTTGCGTTCATAGCAAGATTATCTATGTCGTCGAGTTGGATTTGTCAAATTTGGTGCCTGTAGAATTTTAAGCTAAAAATCTAATGCAACTCTATTTTAGTCGGAACCAGACTCTCCTCTCTGGCCCACTTATATTTTATGTAAGTGTGGATATTTTTATTAATGCATGTTTGTTTCTTGTTTGGATGATTTACGACTGCATGAGTTGATTTGGAGTTATTCCCACCCTTGGAGCGGATGACTGACGCAGCAGATAATAACAAATGAAGCAAAACGATGGAACAATACAAAGATAAATTGGTGAATTGATGATACCAAATGTCCAAATCCGTTGATCTCTCGAGATATTGGATTCTAGCTATCTTCAACACGTTGATCGCGCATGATGCCGCGTTAGAAGATCTACGATTCTTCGATGTTGATCTCGTGCACGAGATTCCATGAATCGGCTTCAAATTCGTTGATTCGAGCGCACTCGAATAACCGAAGATGGAGAAAGGAGCTTACACTCAACTTCCAAGTTTTAAAGAGGCACAAAGCTCTCAACAAAATTTTATTCAAAACAAACTCCTTTACAACTGGCAACACACCCCTATTTATAGGGTTTACAACACACACTTGCCAGTTGTAAAGGAGTTGGTTTTGAATAAAATTTTGTTGAGAGCTTTGTGCCTCTTTAAAAATTGGAAGTTGAGTGTAAGCTCCTTTCTCCATCTTCGGTTATTCGAGCGCACTCGAATAACCGAAGATGGAGAAAGGAGCTTACACTCAACTTCCAATTTTTAAAGAGGCACAAAGCTCTCAACATATTTTATTCTAAACCAACTCCTTTACAACTGGCAACACACCCCTATTTATAGGGTTTACAACACACACAACTCAACTTAACATATACGCATAACAACACGTTACAACATATATGCGACATAACAACACAGTACAATACAAACGACTTAAGAAAATAAAATACAAGCGACTTATCAAACCATACGACCTAAGCAAGTAACGACCCAAACAAGCACGGCAGCGACCTAGGCAAGCTTCAGCGGCGACATAGGCAAGCTTCGCGACATAATGATCCTGGAACGACATAAGAAATAGCGATCTATTGGAAGCTCGCGACCTAAGGAAGCTCGCGACTCAGGAAAACGATTTTGGAAATCTGGAGCGACTTAAGAAGCTCCGACCTATTGGAGGCGACATAAGAAAACCCCGCGACTTAAGGAGTTCTGTAGCTCGGGACCTTCTCTGGTCGCGACCTAAGGAAGATCTGCTCGTTCGCAACTTAGGCTGGAGCGATCTAGGGCTTCGTTCGCGTCTTAAGGTATGCGCTGCATCATCCTCCCGTGGTTGAAAAGAATTCGTCCTCGAATTCATACTTTTCTCTTCTTCGACACGCTTATCTTCATGATATGGAATCAAGTGTTTGACGTTGAAAACGTCAGCAGTATGAATATGATCCGGCAATCTCTACTGATATGCATTCTCATTAATCTTCTTCAAGATTTCTAAAGGACCAATCTTTCTAGCTTTCAATTTGTTGTAAGTTTCAACTGGAAAATGATCTTTCGTCAATACTGCGTAAACAAAATCACCCTCTTTGAAGTCCACACTCCATCGCTTCTTATCTGCCAGTTTCTTATACTTCTCATTTGACTTAAGCAATCGTTCATGAACAATCCTGTGACACTCCTGCAACTCATTCACGAAATCACAAGCTCGTTTAACAACCCCTTTCTGACGTGGAACTGTCGACAAATCCAACGGTCCCTTCGGAATTGCTGAATATACTACTTGAAATGGACTGAATCCAGTACTTAGATTAACGGCATGATTATGTGCGAATTCTGCCTGACACAAGTTCACATCCCAGCTCCTCAAATTATCCTTCGCAAGACATCTCAACAAGTTTCCTAAAGATCTGTTCACCACTTCCGTTTGCCCATCCGTTTGTGGATGATAGGCGCTACTAAAATTCAGCTTAGTCCCAACCATCTTCCATAGAGTCAACCAAAAATAACTTAGAAATCGAGTATCCCGGTCAGAAACAATGGTCTCAGGTAGCCCATGTAGTCGATAAACCTCTTTAAAGAACAATTGAGCAACACGGACGGCATCGGCGGTCTTTTTAAAAGCTATGAAATGTGCCATCTTCGAAAATATATCCACCACAACATATATAGAATCATTCCTTCGATGAGTTCTTGGCAAACCCAAAACAAAATCCATGCTAACATCAACCCATGGTCTAATAGGCACGGGCAATGGCATATACAATCCTGCATTCGTAGCTGTCCCTTTGGAAACTTGATATATGTGACATCTCTGCACAAATCTTTCAACTTCTTTCCTCATGGAAGGCCAAAAATATGATTGAGAAATAAACTACAAGGTATGATCTCTTCCCACATGACCTTCTTCATGCAATTTCTTCACAATCTTCATTCGCAAACTGCACTCTGGTATACACAACTGATTTCCTTTGAATAGAAAACCATTTACCAACACATACCCATCCGTCTTCCCTTTCTCGACTTCATCTACAATCTTAGCAAAGTAAGGATCCTCAACAAACAATTCTAGAAATACATCAAACCCCGTCATCTCAACTCTCATCGTAGTCAACAAATGATTTCTTCTACTCAATGCGTCCGCCACACGATTTGTAACTACCGACTTATGCTTTAAAACAAATGTAAACCGTTGTAAGTATGCGATCCATGAAGCATGTCTGGCTACAATCTTATCCTGTCCCTACAAATGTTTCAATGCTTCATGGTCAGTATACAACACAAACTCTTTATAAAACAAGTAGTGTCTCCAATGCTTTATGGCTTGGACAATAGCATAGAACTCCAAGTCATAGGTACTGTATCTTGTCTTGGCTCCAGAAAGTTTCTCGCTAAAATAAGCAATTGGATGACCCTTTTGACTTAACACTCCACCAATTCCAACTTTAGACGCATCAGTATTCAGCTCAAAGGGAAACTGAAAGTCCAGGTATCTAAGAATCGTTGTTGTAGTCAAAAGTGTCTTGATCTGTTGGAAAGCAGAATCAGCCTCTTCGGTCCACACAAACTGCTTTCCTTTCATACAATCTGTCACTGGTGCCATCACGCTATAGAAATGTGGAATAAACCTTCGGTAGAATGATGCTAAACCGTGGAAACTTGCTTACTTCAGTTACAGTCTTGGGTTGTGGCCAATCCTTGATTGCTTCAACTTTACCTTGATCCACTTGGATACCTTCCTTGGGCAACACATACCCCAAGAACAAAATACTGTGTGTCATGAGTATGCACTTTTTTGTTGCCGCGTAAAATTGCTCCTGACGAAGTATCATCAACACTTCCCGCAAGTGTTGTAGATGTTCTTTTGTGCTTCCACTGTATATCAATATATCATCAAAGTATACCACCACGAACTTTCCAATAAACGGTCGAAAGATCTTATTCATCACTCGCATAAAAGTACTAGGTGCATTCGAAAGACCAAATGGCATGACCAACCATTCATACAACTACCCCCCCCCCCCCCCCCGGCGTCCTAAAGGCTGTCTTCCATTCATCCCCTGCTCGAATTCGAAACTGATGATACCCACTCTTAAGATCAATCTTTGAAAAGATAGCAGCTCCACTCAACTGATCTAACAAGTCGTCCAATCTTGGCATCGGAAATCTGTACCTCACTGTAATCTTGTTTAGTGCTCGACTATCTGTACACATTCTCCAAGTTCCATCCTTCTTTGGTACTAAAAAGGCTGGTACTACACAAGGACTTAAACTTTCTTGTATGCGCCCATGTTCAAGTAACTCCTCCACCTGCCTTCTCAAATCTTCATGCTCCTTTAGACTGATTCTATAATGTGGTCTATGTGGTAACACAGCTCCCGGAACAAGATCAATCTGGTGTTGTATGTCTCTCAACGGTGGTAATTCTTTTGGTAATTCTTCAGGAAATACATCTTCAAATTCCTTCAACAGTGGCTTAACTTCCTCAGGAATGTCAACGTTTCACTACTTTTACGTCCAATCAAAAGAAATACTTCAGGCACGTCCTCTACTTCTTTGACAAACTCCTTCAAAGCTAACAGAGTCTTTAGTTCCTCGATTTCCTCCAACTTGCTTTCACTTTGTTGTCGCTTTTTAGGAACTAAAGTGATTCCAGTGCCATTGAACATGAAACTATAGCAGTTAGTCCGACCATCGTGTTGCACGGCTCTATCAAATTGCCACGGTCTTCCCAACAAAAAATCACATACATCCATATCCATCACGTCACACCTAATTTCATCCTTATACTTCTTTCCGATGGAAAAAGTTACACAAGCTCTTCGACTAACCTTCACTTCCCCATCTTTCCTCAGCCAAGCCAATTTGTAGGATTTGGGATGCTTCTCTATCTTTAACGCTAACTTCTTTACAGCTTCTGTAGAGATGATGTTATCACAACTTCCTGCATCGATAACAAACTTACAAACCTTTCCCAAAATAGTGCACGTCGACTGAAAAATATTACTCCTCAACCAGCTAGTCTCCTCTTCCTGCTTTGGCGTCAAGCAAGATCTCCTCATCATTGAAGAATATCCCTCGTCTCCCATCAGTAATTATTCTTCCTCCTCAACTTGTGGTGAATTGGAACATTCTATTTCTGCACCCTCATCCTCAAGCTCAGCAACCATCGCTCGCTTCTTAGGCCTCGGGCATTCATTGCTCTTATGACCAAACTCCTGACAGTTATAACACTTGAAATTATTGTTGACCTTGGTCTTAGCAACTTCATTGACAACCGGTTTACTAACAGCCTTGGAAACATTAGTATTGCTACTAGCCCCTTTCACCTGATTGATCAAACTTGTAAGCGCACCACCTCCTCTTCTACCTTGCTTCTCCCAAGCTAGAGCCTTCTGGTGTGCTTCAGCAACGGATCTTGGATCAAACACATTTACCATATCCTGAATTTGCATTCTCAATCCTCCAACAAATCTAGATGTCAACTGTTCCTCCATTTCCATGATATCGTTTCTAGCAATCAGTTGATAAAACTCGTCTGCATAATCATTTACTGACTTTGTCCCTTGTCTCAAATTCTGTAAGCGCTGGTACATAAGAGACTGATAATTATAAGGCAAGAAAGTAACCTTCATCAACTTCTTCATCTTTTCCCATGAAACAATCTTCGACTTTCCCATTCTTTCCCGTGTAAGTTTAGTTTGTTGCCACCATGCCATAGCTCTTCCCCTAATCGTATAGCAACCAACTTAACTCTACGATGCTCGGGTACTTCCTTGAAGTCAAAATTTTCTTGAACATTTGATAACCAATCCAGAAATTCTTCCGCTATCATTCCCCCTTTGAATTCTGGAATCTCTGTTTTCATCCCTGACTCCCATCAACGATCATCTTCGAAATCTCTATTTCGACTTCGTCCTTGGCCATGGTTTCGACAAAAGCTACTATCACCATCACTGGATTCCTCCAAATTTGACGTATGTCGATGTCGATTCTGACCATCAACATTTCTATTGCCACGCACGTCTGTTTCTCTCAAAACTGATAGTTCTCTTCTTCCCTGATCTGATAGTGGTGACATTCTTCTCCTCTTGGAATTTGATGGCGAAATTCTATGTCCACCTTGATTTGAACCTGGCTATGCTCTTTGTCGAGTTTGATTTATATCCATCATGAGCCTTTCCAATCTACCAATTCCCTCATCAAACTTCTCATTTAATTTATCACTAATTCGTTGCTCCATTTGTTCAGCATCTTCTCTTCGATACACATCTGTAACATTATGATGACGATTAACTCAAGGAGGCATTTTCGAATCTTCAACAAATCCAAACACACACTTTAGCATAACTTTCAATGATGCAAAACCTACGTACAAACTCCTAGTTTACGACTTGAACAAATCTCGCACAAACTTGAACAAGCTCGTTTCTAGCTTTAACTTTAACTCGTCCTAGGAACTGATTAGGCTTTGATACCAAATTGACGCAGCGGATAATAACAAATGAAGCAAAACGATGGAACGATACAAGGATAAATTGGTGAATTGATGATACCAAATGCCCAAATCCGTTGATCTCTCGAGATACCGGATTCTAGCTATCTTCAACATTGATCGCGCACGATGCAGCGTTAGAAGATCTATGATTTTTCGACGTTGATCTCGCGCACGAGATTCCGTGAATCGGCTTCAAATTCGTTGATTCGAGCGCACTCGAATAACCGAAGATGGAGAAAGGAGCTCACACTCAACTTCCAAATTTTAAAGAGGCACAAAGCTCTCAACAAAATTTTATTCAAAACCAACTCCTTTACTACTGGCAACACACCCCTATTTATAGGGTTTACAACACACACAGCTCGACTTAACATATGCGACATAACAACACGTTACAACATATATGCGACATAATAACACAGTACAATACAAACGACTTAAGAAAATAAAATACAAGCGACTTATCAAACCATGCGACCTAAGCAAGTAACGACCTAAACAAGCATGGCAACGACCTAGGCAAGCTTCGGCAGCGACATAGGCAAGCTTCGCGACATAATGATCCTGGAACGACATAAGAAACAACGACCTATTGGAAGCTCACGACCTAAGGAAGCTCGCGACTCAGGAACGCGACTTTGGAAATCTGGAGCGACTTAAGAAGCTCCGACCTATTGGAGGCAACATAAGAAAACCCCGCGACTTAAGGAGTTCTGTAGCTCGGGACCTGCTCTGCTCGTGACCTAAGGAAGATCTGCTCATTCGCAACTTAGGCTGGAGCGATCTAGGGCTTCGTTCGCGTCTTAAGGTATGCGCTGCATCAATGACCTTCTTATATATACCCGCCTAGTAGCAGATGACCTATACTATATGATTATATGTTGTATATGATGCAAGGGCAGGTTGGAGGGATCTAATAGGATTCCTCACACGATTGATTTTATTTGGATATATCTGTGTGTGTGTGTGTGTGTGCGCGCGCGTTGATATATATACGAGCTGTGGTGTAGGGGGACGGGTTAGAGGGATCCAATGGGATTTCTCACATTGTGGATTTAATTTCCATATACTATGATATATGATTTATCGGATTCCATATTTGACAATATGGACATGATTTCACTTATTTGATGCTGTAGTAACACTGGGCCTCATTTTTTGTATTCTGAAATACTATAAAATAACAATTTTGAATTGAAATGATTTTTAAGCTGATACTTGAAATAATACATGTTTTAATAATTATTTTAAATTATTAAAAGAAGGAGTTCACTGAAATGAACTAAGGACATGATTTTGGAATATTAGTTTAATTGTTTTGTGAAGTATTTCTAAATAGAGATTTTCGAACTGTATTATAAAGGTTTTAGAATTTAATAGATAACTCCATCTTTTATTATAAAGGAACTACAGTGTTAAAGAAGATAGAAATAGTTTGAAACTAATATTTTCGAAATGGTTTATATAAAAGATTTATAAAAGCAATATTTTATAAATAAAGTAATAGATTTATAAACGATGTTGTATAAATATTAAAAATGGATTTGTAACTGATATTTTTTAAATAGATTTATAAATGGGATTTTATAAATAAAGGAGATTTAGAAAGGAATAGATTTATAAAAGGAATTTTATAAATAAAGAGATTTTATAAAAGGAAGTTTTATAAAATAGGAAGGAGACTATAAAACATAGTTTTATAAATATAAAAGGGTTTATCTTCATAAGTGAAGAACGTTTTTTATGAAGGAAAATACATTACGTTTTAAAAGTCAAAATAATCTTTTAAAGGAATGTTTTGAAAGTGATATTTGCAAATAGTGTTTAATGGTATAAAAAGTGATTTAAAATGTGTTAAGGATAGGAAGTCATGGATTTCAACATCTTTGTTATAATAAATTTTTTCGAGAGAGCAAGGAAGACATATATTATAACACTGTTATTATAGTAAGCGATTTCTGAAATGAGATGTTTTATATAGTATACGGGATTTATTGATTTCCTATATTTAATGTTAGTATTCGAGGTAGGTAACTTATATCTCTTTCGAAGTTAAGAATGTCGTCCATTCAAGGTCTGAGAGGTAATGATACCCCAATTTGATCGGCTTCATTTTTAACTAGTAAATAGATTAAGTACAACATCGAAAATTAATATTAAGTATAATTAATTGGATCCCTATACTAGTGTTTTTGGATTATCGTAACGGTGTTTTATGCAACATTCGTTTTGACCCAATAAAGTATGTTCTAGAAAATATGAAGCTTTCCTCAAAGATTAGTAAATATACTTCCTTCAGCTTTAAGTATATAGAGGTATTTTCTAAATGTTGAAAATGAAATGGTTTGTGAATATACTTTTACTATTGAGATAAGTATATGGAAATGTTTTCCAAATGTCGAAAGATTAAAAGTGGTTTTGAGAATATATCTTCGTAAAGATATTTTGATAAAATTATTTGGAAAGTGATGTAATTGATGATAGATTAATTAAACTAGCCTAATGACAGCTTGTGTGCTAGATTTCATTTTTGTTTCTTGATTGGATGTGTAAATAGATTAGTCGTGTACTTAGTATGTAGGCAACCGAGTAGGCTTGATTATCCTTTGATGTTAAGAATGATGATTCGAGTGGAGCGGAGTGACTATGGCACTTCAATCTACCAGGCTTCCTTCTTGGTTCGATGGATAGCAGGTTGAAGTTAGAAACATGATACGCTACGAGACTTGGTTTCCATAAGTAACATTCTCGGTTTTTGAGTCAAATTTGAATTGATAATTAATATAACTTTTGCGTTAAATTATGAATTAAATTGAGTTTTTCCAAAATAAATAAAGATATGTGTTGTTTATTTATATATATGTATATAAATGGATTTTTAATTTAAATAGAATTTTTAATTGGAAATTTAGAAAATATATTTTGAATAATATATTGATCTATCACGACCCGAATTTCAGCGTTCAAAAATTGGCACCCGTAAAAATTTATTAGAAATAAATTGGTTAATAAATATAAAGTTAAAATTGATTTGTATCGATAAAACGATCTCGATTAAAACCAAATTTGAAATTCTATTGTAATTTCTTGTGAGCATCAAAGTCCGAAGAAGAACAAGCCGGTGTAAACTTTGGGGTATTTCGACCTGAGTTTGGATTCATACCTAGTGTTTGAAAATTGTGGAAGATTGAATCTATTTATTTATTCTTTAGGGTCTAGACACATTCTACGAATGGTTAGTTATCCCTTCGAACTAACCGGTGCTTCTGCATATTTTGTAGACTGGATGACCCGAATACTTCGTGAAGTATTGAATGAGTTCGTTCTCATAATTATTGATAATATTCTGATTTGGCAAGCTAAATGCAGAATAAAATTTCATTTTGATCTGGTAAACTATATCTTAGATGTGTTCATCTTTTATTTGTTGTCTCCCTAGCAAATTTCGGAAACGAAATTTTCTTAAGGGGGAATCTGTAACATTCCCGGTTTTTGAGTCAAATTTGAATTGATAATTAATATAAATTTTGGGTTAAAATTGTGAATTAGATCGAGTTTTTCCAAAATAATTAAAGATATGTGTTGTTTATTTATATATATGTATATAAATGGATTTTTAATTTAAATAGAATTTTTAGTTGAAAATTTAGAAAAAATATTTTGAATAATATATTAATCTGTCACGGCCCGAATTTCAGCGTTCG
Organism: Allium cepa; assembly: GCA_030765085.1. Lineage (NCBI taxonomy): Eukaryota > Viridiplantae > Streptophyta > Magnoliopsida > Asparagales > Amaryllidaceae > Allium > Allium cepa. Next base: position 472,958,934 of record CM060929.1, on the reverse strand, counting down.
AAAATCGCCACCCGTACAAGTGAAGTACGGATGCCGATTTTCGAACGCTGAAATTTGGGTCGTGACACCATACGAGGTTGAGGATCTCTTATCGATTGTTGCTCCGGAAAGACCAGGATCAGATTCATCCGCAAAACCACTTTGGACAAATGTATGCTTTCAAAAGTGAAATTTATTTGAAGATAATGTTTTTGAAGATGGAGATCTTCATAATGTATGGCTGCTTGCCACTAACCTCTTGGATGATACCCATATTACATATTACATATATATATAGTGGTAGTTGTTCCTTCGTTATGAAATCTTCAATGCAAGGACTGATCGCACTAATCCTTGGGATGATTCCCAAATAGAATGAACTGGAGTACCTTTTGTTTGTCCTGTTCCTAGACAACTTGTATAGACGAATGTCTAACATTGCATTTCTAAGACCACATACAATGGCGTTTACAAATGTACATCTGTTTGATGTTGCACTTGGTAACCCTTCTTGCACTTAACACCCTTCCTTGAGGTGTATGAACTCGAGGGTTGTACTTTTGTGGAAATCAATTAGTGTGTTGCTGGAAATAGCAATATGGCATTCAAAGTGGTATTTGTCATGTGAAAGGTAAAACGTTATCTCAAGCCTCACATATCGGGAGTGACAAAAACTGGGTAGATGCGGCAGGGCTAAGTGGGTCGCTCCCATTTAGTATGTCATCACCTTTCTAGATTACCCTATATATTTCGGGTTTGTTGTGTGTGCTGCGGCCACGGATAGGTCGAGAACGACCAGGGTGATGACATATTTGGTACTATCAGTGATAGAGGTAGGTCGGTCCTGTGTTGGTAGAGGGCATCTGGATTGTGCCTCGGTACATTCTTCTAGAGATGTATTGTCGAAAGATAGTCCCTTACCTTGTCATTATTGGAAATCCATTCTCCAATACATGTCTTTAGGTGATCGTAGAGCCCAGTATGATGGAATTTAATTAATGTAACAATTTCGGCTATTTTAATACGTTATTTGAAAAGGGTTTTCAAATAATGTCATTAGAAATAATATCAAATAATTTGATAAAAATGTTTTGGTTACCCGTCCGCGTTTATATGCGTCGTGGTCTTACGAGATACCTTTATTTGATAAGGTTTTATAGCTTTAAAATACATTTAGATGTTTTTCTCACACTGGTTTACCAAACTAACCTGGGAATTCTTCACTTTTAATGCTCGGTCGGATGGAGTATATTTAAAGATTAGATTCGGATGTATTTTGGAGGAGCATGGAGCAGGAGGCTTCATCGAGAGCTGGTTATTATCTTATTTCCACAACATTGGTTGTTTAAAATTATCATTGTTTGTGAGGATGGGTTGTTGTAACTATCCAGGTTGATGATCAGTGATTTGTTGTTGTACTCAGATGGATGTATGTATTTTACAGTTTCATGTTGTAAAGATCATTGGTATATTATATACTGTTTCGTTGCGTCGTGAGATTCTGTGATTGTTTAGTTTCCTTTTGTTCTATTATTTCCTCTTCTTTTCCTCTAACGATCGGTTTTTACGACACTTGAATGCTCGACACATAATAAATTGGACGTATTAGTGTCAATTTTCGAGGGTCAAAAAAACTCGAGCCGTTACACATGGTAGAATGTCAAATTCGGAGCTTGTAGAATTTCAAGCTAAAAATTAAATGCTACTTTATTTTAGTTGAAACCAGAATGCTTTGACGATAACTGGAATTTAGGTGAGTTAACTCGCCTCTCTGGCCTATTTATATTTTATATAAGTGCGGATATTTTTATTAATGCTTATTTGTTGCTTGTTTAGATGATTTACTGCTTTATCAGTTGGTTTGGATTTATTCATGTGCTTGGAGCAGATTACCTATTAATATGTACCTGCCTAGAAGTGGATAACCCATATTATATGATTATATACTATGTATGATGCAGAGGGGCAGGTTAGAGGAATCCAATAAGATTCCTCAAAATATTGATTTTAATTGCATATGTATGTGTGTGTTATTATACATACATACACATATGTATGTATGTATGTATGTATGTATGTATGTATGTATGTATGTATGTATGTATGTATGCATATGTATATACATGTATGTGTGTGTGTGTGTGTCTGTGTGTATATGAGCTATAATGCAAGGGAACAGGTTGGAGGGATCCAACAGTATTCCTTACACTATTGATTTTATTTTTCATATATTGTGATATATGATTTGTTGGATGCCATATTTGATGGCATGGACATGATTTCACTTATTCGGTGCTATAGCAGCACTGGACCTTATTTTTAGTATTTTGAAATACTATAAAATAACAATTTTTATTGAAATAAAATTTAAGGTGATACTTGAAATAATATATGTATTAATAATTATTCATAAATTATTAAAAGATGGAGTTTACTGAAATGAAATGAAAACATGATTTTGGGAATATTAATTTAACTTTTTTGTGAAGTATTTCTAAATAGAGATTTTCGAATTGTATTATAAAGGTTTTAAAACTTAATAAAGAAGTCCTTTTATTATAAAGGAAATATAGTTTTAAAGAAGATAGAAATGGTTTGAAACAAATATTTATGAAATGGTTTACATAAAAGATTTATAAAGTAATATTTTTAAATAAAATAATAGATTTATAAACCATGTTTATAAATATTAAATGGATTTGTAATTGATATTTTGTAAATAGATTTATAAATGGAATTTTATAAATAAAGGAGATTTAGAAAGGAATAGATTTATAAATGGAATTTTATAAACAAAAAGATTTTATAAAATGAAGTTTTATAAATTAAGAAGGAGATTATAAAACATGGTTTTGTAAATATAAAAGGGTTTATCCTAATAAGTAAAGAATGGTTTTTATAAAGGGAGATACATTACGTTTTAAAAGTTAAAATAATCTTTTAAAGGAATGTTTTGAAAGTAATATTTGCAAATGGAGTTTAATGGTTTAAAAAGTGACTTAAAATGTGTTAAGTGTTAGGCAGACATGATTTTCAACATTTTTGTTGTAATAAATGTTTTTGAGAAAGCAAGGAAAACATAAACTATAATACTGTTGTTATAGTAAGTGATTTCCGAAAGGAGATGTTTTATATAGTATATGGAATTTATTTATATCCTATATTTGGTGTTAATATTCAAGATGGGTAATTTATATCTATTTCGACGTTAAGAATGTCTTCCATTCAAGATCTGAGAGATAATGATACCCTAACTTGATCGGCTTCGTTTTTAACTAATCAATAATTTAAGTTCGACATCGAAAATTAATATTAAGTATAATTAATAGGATCCCCATACTAGTGTTTTTGAGTTGTAGTAACAATGTTTTATGCAATATTCATTTTGACCCAACAAATTGTGTTTTGGAAAATATGATTCTTTCCTCAAAGATTAGTAAATACAGCTATTTCATATTTAAGTACATAGAGGTATTTTCTAAGATGTTGAAATTGAAATGGTTTGTGAATGTGCTTGTACTGTTGAGATAGGTATATGGAAATGTTTTTCAAATGTCAAAAGACTAAAAGTGGTTTTAAGAATATATCTTCCTAAAGATATTTTGACATAAATATTTGGAAAGTGGTTTAATTAATAAAATATGAATTAAACATTCCAAGTGGCTACTTGTGTGCAAGATTTTATTTTTGGTTCCTTGGTTGGATTTGTGTAACGACCCGCAATTTTCGACCCAATGCAACGAACCGCAATTGTCGACGTCGAAAATTCGACACTAATACATTCACTGGAGAAGTACCGAGCAATCGAACGTCGGAAATTCTAGATTTTTAGGGAAAAGAAGAAAAAGAGGTAGTAGAGGAAACAAAAAACAACAACACATAACCTCACAATCACATTGGAACAAAATATAATATCAATAACGCAATTATACTAAGAAAGGCTGTAAATGTCAATTTACATACAATATATCAGAGTACAATCATTCACAAATAAACTGGACAGTTATAATTAACTTGTCCCTAAATACAGATTGCACAGTCTCTAATACATAGCGGAATAATCAATACGTCTCTACCATCCAGCTCGCCTCCTGAGCTCCAAATCGTCCTAATCTGAAAATCTATAATACTCGATCTGACCCGAGCATTACAATAAAGTAACACCCGAGTCAGGCTGGAAAACTAACGTGAGTAAACCCATTTAATATGAAATACTTAAATTGTAAAGCTTCTTTGAAAACCCAGGCAACTCGTTCATCACTACAAGTTTTATGTTGCCATAGCCAAACACTTATTTCACAAATAATATCTAAGTACTGTTACTTAGTTTAAATGGCCAGGTTACTTAATTTATTCCATTCCAGCCTATTCGATTTTATAATCAAATCTATAAAGAATTATAGAAGTTACTAGTCAAGGTGGTTCCGGATATTGCTTATATCCGACCCTGATCTCTTCGAATCCAACACCATCTTTTAAGCCAAGTTGTTTAAGTAAAAACAATTAAATTAGAATTTCAGAAAGTCATATTCTCACAGAAATTCCATCACAGATATCTATTTTAATAAAAGTCTCACACTTATATAATTAGTTAAATCCAGGGGATTTCATATCACAAAATACAGGAATTAATATACTACAAATATTTAAACAATCAAAGTATTCAACTCAAATTAATCACTCGTAGGCTAGGTTAACCAGACCACAACCATCCAATTAATTTATTTTAATTAAATATTTTAAATTAATTAATTATTATCCCGTATAAGAACTTAAGGGTTTTAAATTAATTAATCCTTCAAACAACTTAATTTACTTAAACCATTCATTGATTTCGTCTATTTTATTTTACTTAATAACTTCTGTAGTAACTAAATAATTAACATATATAGATAGCTCGAACTTAATTAATTTAAGTTAAATCATTAACTTGCATTATTTATTAATCTATGTTGAAGTAAATTTATAGCTTTAAATTACTTATTATTTTGAAAGTTTTAAGTTAAAAACATTCGACTTAAAAATAATTGGTTAAAACTTCTTTAGAAAACTTTGTTTGTTTTCTTTTTCTTTACTTTTTATTTTCCTTTTATCCTTACTTTACCTAACCTTTTTCTTTTACTTTCTTTCTTCCTATTCCTTAATTCATTTCTTCTTACCTTTCTTTATTTCTCCGGCCCAAACCTCTGGCCAAACTCTCTCCCTTCCATTCTTCTCGGTTCTTCTCTTATCTTCCAAGAAAAACCAGTGCACATGATCACCGTGCACGTGCATACGTCACCCGAAGATTCGTCGACCACCGCTGACCCACCTCCAAGTTGCCTTAGCCCCTCTCGTCCACCCCGGCTACCCGAAACCCTACGAAAACCCCCGAGACAATAGTCGAGCAAAATTCGCCATCACCAGAAAGAAGACCCAGCCTGAAACCGCCTCATGCCACCGCCTCTGACCACCGGAAGCCTCGCCGTCACACCTGGAGTCGTGCCTAAGTCTCCTCTCACCTTTCCGCTACCTCCGAACAACCTCGATGCCAAAATGCCGTCGAAATCACCAGACACATCACCCCGACCTCGAATGGTATTTAAACCCTAACCCTCCTCCGCCTCGCCACCACGGCTCCTTATAAATCCAGCCACCGTTTTTCTCATGCTCCTCGACCCTCGAGCTACCTTCGGCGACGAACTCGACTCACGAATCTCATCCGATCGTCGAAAATCGAATAAAAACTCAAATTCGTTCGACCCATAATTCCTTATCAAATTCTAACTTAAAATTTATGATATGACCATTAAGAATCATCATTTTACAAATCGATATTGATGATATAAGCAAAACTTGAGATTTAAACAATTTAATTTCTGACATGTTTTGATTCCCACTGTAAATTCATTTTTTTCTAGATAATTACTTAATAATTTCACTTGAGACTATTTTTAAAAATAGTATTTCATCAATTCAAACACATTTCCACTAGACATTTTAACCTAGAATTGATTGAGTGAAGATAAATTGAGTTTTGTATGATTATTGGGTCTGTAAAATAAGAACAGAGGCATGCATATACATATACACAGACATGCACACAATTATTCAACTTATATCCCAGCAAAAATACATTTATTCATTCATACCAGTCGCATTCAAACAATTCCTACAAACAAAACTTACATGCACAGTGGTATAAAGGAAATTTAGCTTTAAAAGGTGAAGTTCACTCACCTTAAAAATGTTTGCACAGAGAACAGATATGATTTGAAAACTGGTAGTTGATCTTTATCTACTTGTTTAAGCTTGAATTTTAATCGAGAAACTTGATCTATTTGATTAAGTTGAATCTTAAATCTATGCTTGCTTCAGATTGAAAGCTTGAAGATTCAACTTGATAAACTTAGTTTATTTTCTGGTTTTAGTTTCTGTCTGGCTTGGTTTGTTATTAAAAATGAAAGAAAGAGGTGGAAATATATGAATTTAAAGCACTGCCTATTACAACACATTGTTTCTCTAATTATTCATTTTTCTATTTTTTTTATGAAGAAAAAATTTCAAAGAGAACTTGACATTTGTATTTGCATGACATTTCCTAGCTCATACATGTCTAATGCAAATATTTATATTTTCTTACGTTTTATTTTTATTATTCTATATTTTCTTTTGTTTTAGTTTTATATTTTTATTAACTATGTTCACTTAATATTATAACCCTTTTATTTTATTCTTGTTTTATTTCAAACTTAAGTCATTAATATTTTTAATTACTAATTATATATATATATATATATCAAATGTTTTAAAATGCATAGTTAAAATTTAAATTATGTTTGAGAGATTACTTTGAATTTCAAATTATAGCTTCCATTCACAAATCTATATACATATGAAAAATAGTAGATAAATAGCCTTTTATTTGTTTGAAAGATAAGTTTGCAATTTTAAATAATTATACAAGAAGATCATCAAATAAATATTGCCAAAAATCTCGGGTTGTGACATTCCTCCCCCCTTTAGAACTTTTCGTTCTCGAAAAGGAACGAAGCAAGAATTTTATTACAACGTTTATTATCAGTTAAATTACTCTTTAAACATTTTTAACTCTTAACTCTTTTTATTTAAATTTTTAAAACATTTTTTAAAAATCTACATAATATTATCAAAATAGTTTTATAAAAATACTTTTATAACTCAATGTTTCAACAAATCCATCCTTATTCTCACAGAAATTCAGTCATACGTTAATCAGGCGTAGGACTGAAAATCTATAAGTACTTCGCAGACCCATTTTCAACACTTAGTGAAAATACTTGAAAAACATTTGTGAAAACGTAGAAAACATTTTTGTGACAATGCATTGGAAATCATCACCCCCTCCATGGTCGCAGTTAGCTCGATGATTACGTCGCCATCTCGGCGAAACCATAGAACACTGTAGGCATCCGCGCCCCTTGATTACACTATGGAACCGCCACAGATCGCAGCTACACTCAGGGTTACTTTGCCATCACGGCAAAAAACCATGTAACTGCAGGCATCAACTCCCTCGAATTTCGCTGCCAAATGAAACTTCACCACACAGACTACATAGATCGCAGACTACATCAGTGGAGTACCAATGTAGCTTGTAGGCACTCACTGCCACACGACTTTTGCCATGTCTTCGTAAATCATAGTCTACCGATGTTACGTCGCTCTCCCAGCGAAATCAAACATAGACCTTAGGCAATCACTTCCCCTCGACTTCCACTATGGAATGTAGTAGATCGCAGCTACATCAAGTTACACTGTCTTCACAGCATAACCCCAATGTCTCTGTAGGCATTAGCGCCCTCGACTTTCGGTACCCCAACCATAATCCTCAGGAACTTCAGTTTAGTCTGGACATCCTCTGGGATCAAAATTTAGCACCCACCTTAGAGCTCAAGGCAGAACCACTCCGTGGATCTCTTACTAAGTTTCAACTCGAAATGGGAATGCCTTTTTCCCCATAGCATTCTCAAAACATTTTTATACTATACACATATAGTATCTTTCAAATCATACTCTTTATATGCATTACACTATAAATCCTATTTACACAAATTCGATATCCCAAAATCGATAATTCTCAAACTTGACTTTCCAAATTCCTAAAATTTTCTTTTTCTCAAAATCAAAAAGCCTTTCAAAATCATTGGGTTCCAAAAACCTTTTTTCTGGGTTCCATAAACCTTATATATATATATATATATATATATATATAAGTTTATTCTTTTAACAAGAACAAAATATTTTTGGATCACTTTCTACTTATATGAATTCCTTTTTATACTTCAAATATTTTTCAAAGATCTTTTCTTCAGGTTATAGATTCAACAAGGGTAGTTTATCATATATAACAAATATATATATATATATATATATATAATTTTATTGATGCCAAATCAACATTCAAATTCGATTTCCTTTATAAATTATTTGCCACACTACTTACTTTTTACGAAATGAGTTTCAGTTATGGCGATATCCAACTTCCATTCTTATTCATCATATATTTCTCAAAATATACTTTTCCATTTCAATTTTTTTATTTCTTTTCAAATTTCAATATCTATTTCATTCAAGTACGTACGATGTACATATATCATCCGTACGTAATATCAAATCTGGTCGTTCACTCGATCACACAATTTCACTTCCGAAGTAGTATCGTCCACCCGACTTCCTAGTGCGGACTCAGATTTGGTTTCTTGGTCACAAACCATCATTCTCCATGCATAGCCATAACTATGATAGAGAATTTCCAAAATCAATCAAAAATCCATATCCAGTGTTCACCGTCGAAAATCGAGTGAAAAATCCCAACTCGGATCGATATACTATCTTAAAATTTTATGCTCAAACCTGGATCAAATCGTTATGCGAATAGAATAATATACGTACATCCTACGTATTTATCTTCATTGATTATTAACTAAATCAATTTTCCTTTCATTCACATTCATTTTGATTTCTATTCACTTATTCACAACTGTTTAATTACCATCTGGGTTATCATTTCAATTATTATCTCAATTGATGTTTAAATATAAACAGTTTCTACTCTGACCGGTTTGAATTTAGAAAATAGCTTGAAAAGTTTAAAATGGACAAGTAGTTGTAAAATAGTTGTAAATAGTTAAGTTGTTATAAAATAGTTATAAAATATTAATTAGTTTTTAAAATAGTTGTAAAATTGTAGTAAAATAGTTTCAAAATAGTTGTAAAATTAGTATAAGATAGTTTGGGTTTAAAAAGAAAGGTTGTATAGTAAATAGCTAGGAAAAATCGATTTAAACATTTATAGTGAAACAATTTATTTGAAAATAGTTCAGAGCCAAACTGTTCAATCTCCCAATCTCCCATTTCAACCCATCTCAATTTACATTCCCATTTAATTGATTCAATTCCAGTTCAGTTTGAATTAACCTCGATTCTCATTCCAAATTCAAATCAATTCCTATTTGAATTTAAACTTATTCAACTTCGATTACACTCCCAATTAATTTAATTCAATTTCAAATTCCAATTAATTTAAATCAAATTTCAATTTAAACTAATTTTCAACTCCAATCTCAACTTTAAACCATCTCAAATTACATAAATTCGAGTTAAATTTTCCAGTGTTGATTTAATCCCTTAAATCAAATTAACCTTTACTTTTAATTTAACAACCTATGTCTTTAAACAATTTAATTATGAGTCCAAATTTCAAATATTCATTTTAAATTACCTTTACTTCTACATAAACTTATTTCTAGGTTCAAGTGAGAGTTAAATCTTTTTAAACAGTTTAATCTTCGGAATCCAATTTATTACCCAATTTTAACTTCAAAAAATTTTAAAACCCAATTCTTAAGCAATTTCAATTGACAAGTTATTTTTAACAATCAAATCTTAAGTTCGAAATGATTTCTTTTTCATAAGTTCAATCTTTATCTCTAAAAATCAAAAGCATTTAAATGGTTTAATAATAAAGTTTAATCTTAATTCATTAATCCAATTCACAGATTATAAATAACAACATGATGATATCAGGATATGTCAAAGTAAATAAACATCCAAATTATCTAAAATATCCATCAATAGTATCCATCACACGCTTCCAGAACTCAAACCCGTTTTGAGATCATACATAATTCCCTATTCAATTCAACCCATTTAACTTCCCAAAGTTAAATCTCAATTTTATCTTGAAATTTCCAATTCAGGTTGTTTGCTCTAGACTTATTTAACTTCTCCTAAGTTAAATTCAATTCATTCAATCCAGTCAACCTTACTTAATTAGAGTTTTCCATTTCAAATTTTAAACTTCTTCTCAATCTCCTTTCACACTTATAAGTTCAAAAACTTATTTGTCTTTGGGTATTTAAAACACATTTCATGGGAAAAATTCAAAATTCAACACTTAATGCTTACTTCAAATCAACTTTGATATTATGTATATCCCACATATGTACATATATTTACTTATTTGCACAACAAGTCATACTTTCAATTTTAAACCATTCTTGATTTTCAATTCAAACAATTTCCCTTGAAATTTTCAAAACAACTCTTGTTTAAAACAAAACTCCTACATTCAAGAATATTCTGAATAATATTTATTTATTATATCTTTAAACACTTTTGAAACAATTCCAAAATCTTTCTAGGCTTAGATTTAAAACTTCACAATTTTAAATCTAATACAATTTATAGGTCATACTTATCTAAATTGTTACTTCCTTAAAACATTCCATTCTGCTTTGTCATTATTTAATTTTAGAAAATAAACATCCCTTTTATTTAGATCTAACACCCAATTTATGATAATTGTCATGTCAAGAAATCATACACACCATATATTCCGTAATCATTTGTTGGAAAATCAAATCAAGGTAATTTATTGCAATACTTTGAAAATTCTTTTGAAAATTCTAGGATTTAAATTCAGTTTTGAATCCATTTTGAACTCAACTTATTTGCATAGTCAATCCTTACTCGAATTTCTATTTGGTTGTGTATATATATATTACCACTTAATTTTTATTATTATATTTAATTTCAATGATCAACAACCAATTATCTTAATATAATATAATAATTAGAAAATTTATTGCTTATATACCAAAATATAGACTATAAATAAAAAATACTTCTAAAACCGTTTATAAATCATTATATAAGAAAATAGCAAGTACGCCCTCATATATAATACACTCAACTCATTCAAGGGTACTACTAACCCTATCTCTAATGAGTAATCCCCACCAGAGCCATGGTTTTCGCTTAACCTTCAGCTTTGATACCAAATGTAATGACCCATAATTTTCGACCCCGAAAATTCGACACTAATACGTTCACTGTAGATGTGCCGAGCAATCGAATGCGGAAATTCCAGATTGTTAGGATAAAGAAGAAAAGGAGGTGGAAGAAGAAATAGAAAACAATAACACAGAGTCTCACAATCGCAGTGGAACAAAATATAATATCAATAACAACATTTATACTAAGAAAGGCTGTAAATGTCAATTTACATACAATATATCAAATTACAATCATTCACAAATAAACTGGACAGTTATAACTAACTTGTCCCTAAATACAAACTACATAGTATCTAATATACAGTGGAATAATCAATACGTCTCTATCATCCAGCTCGCCTCCTAAGCTCTAGATCATCCTAACTTGAAAATCTGTAATACTGGATCTGACCCGAGCGTTACAATAAAGTAACACCCGAGTCAGGCTGGAAAACCAGCGTGAGTAAACCCATTTAATATGAAATACTTAAATCGTAAATCTTCTTTGAAAACCCAGGTAACTCATTCATCACTACGAGTTTTATCTTGTTATAGCCAAACACTTATTTCACAAATAATATCTAAGTATTGTTACTTAGTTTAAATGGCCAAGTTACTTAATTTATTCCATTCCAGCCTATTCGACTTTATAATCAAATCTATAAAGAATTATAGAAGTTACTAGTCAAGGTGGTTCCGGATATTGCTTATATCCGACCCTGATCTCCTCGAATCCAACACCATCTTTTAAGCCAAGTTGTTTAAGTAAAAACAGTTCAATTAAAATTTCAGAAAGTCATATTCTCACAGAAATTTCATCACAAATATATATTTAAATAAAAGTCTCACATTTATATCATCAGTTAAATCCAGGGGATTTCATATTACAAAATACAGGAATTAATAATACTAGAGATATTTAAACAATCAAAGTATTCAATTCAAATTAATCACTCGTAGGCTAGATTAACTAGACCACAATCATCCAATTAATTTATTTTAATTAAATATTTGAAATTAGCTAATTATTATCCCGTATAAGAACTTAAGGGTTTTAAATTAATTAATCCTTCAAACAACTTAATTTACTTAAACCATTCACTAATTTCGTCTATTTTATTTTACTTAATAACTTATGTAGTAACTAAATAATTAACATATATAGATGATTATCTCGAACTTAATTAATTTAAGTTAAATCATTAATTTGCATTATTTATTAACCTATGTTGAAGTAAATTTATAACTTTAAGTTACTGATTACTCCGAAAGTTTTAAGTTAAAAACATTCGGCTTAAAAATAATTGGTTAAAACTTCTTTAGAAAACTTTGTTCTCCAACACGAGCATTTACGGTTTTGATTGTAGAGCTTAGTATGCTGGAATTTAATTAATGTAACAATTTTGGCTATTTCAATATGTTAGTTGAAAAAGGTTGTCAAAGAATTTTATTAGAAATAATATCAAATAGTTTGATAAAAATGTTTTGGTTATCATAAGGTAAAAATCCATCCATGTTTATGTGCGGCGTGATCATACGAGATACCTTTATTTCAAAAGGTTTTTATAGCATTAAATCCAATTGAGATGTGTTTTCTTACTCTGGTTTACCAGACTGATCCAAGCGTTCTTCCCTTTTACTGCTTGGGTCAAACATAGTTTATTTACAGATTAGATTCAGATGCATTTTGGAGGAGCTTGGAGTAGGAGGCTTCATCGATAGCTAGTTATTATCTTATTTCCGCTGCAGTGGTTATTTAAAATAATCATCATTTGTGAGGATGGATTGTTATAACTGTGCAGGCTGATGATTACTGAATTGTTGTTTTACTCTAATGGATGTATGTATGTTACATATTTTCATTTTATAAAGATCATCGTTATATTATATATTGTTTCATTGTGTTGTGAGATTACATGATTTTTAGTTTCTTTTCTTCTATTATTTCTTCTTCTTTTCCCCTAACAATTAGTTTTTCTAACACTTGAATGCTTGGCACGCAATGTAGTAGATGTATTAGTGACGATTTTCGAGGGTCAAAAAATCTCAAGCCATTACAACATTCAACTCCTAAACTCCTATTATTATTTAATAGTAGTAATTGTGATTACTAGTAATGTAGGATGAAAATTTATTTACAATCCAATGGCTTAGATATTTGGAATATTACATAAAGTGAATACACTAAACCCCAAACTAAATATTCAAAATGGACCGTGACCAAATAACACAAGCACTCAATAACTCAAAGGCCATGATATTTTATTTTTCTCCCCAGATAAAATAGATTTAATTGACTTTCTATTTGTAAGTCTACCTATGAAATTAGGAGAATTTGCAAGTCACATATGAGGGCACTAGTAAAGTAAAACAAACTAAGATTTCCATGCTTACCAACCAGTTTCAACTTTTTAAAACGTAACAAAATGAGTCTATTTTTGACATGTATTCTAGATTTCAAGATATAGTTCATTCATTAGTATCATCAGGTAAAATTTTCCTAAAAGAGGATTAAGTTAGAAAAATCCTTAATTCACTCTCTTAGGAATGGAATCAAAAGACGTTAGCAATAGAGAATGCCAACGATATTAGTATATTAAAAATTTAAAGAACTAATCGGTAATAAATGTCCTATGAAGCATAGTTGCAGGGTAGAAGAGAAAGTAATATGACCGAAAATCAATTGTATTTAGCGCAATAACTAACGATCAAGATTTGGATAACGATGATAATGATAAGGAGATTGCTCTTATGGTGCGAAATTTTTGAAAATTTCTGAAATATAAAAAGATGAACAACTTTCGAAAACTAAAAATAAAAATTCCAAAAATAGAAATGTTTTTAAGTTTTACGACTATGGTAAAGATAATCATCTATAAATTGACTGCCCACATTAGAAGAAACTAAAGAATCACTAAACACAAATTCATTGAAAAAGAGTAAATGAGGTTTAATGCAACCTTGGGCGATTCTGATACAACATCCGATGACAATGACAAAACATGGAAAATATTAACATGTGTTTAATATTGATTGAAGGTTAATCAAGTCAAAGGAAATAGCAAAATCAATATTTTTTATGTTGACATATTTCTTTTATTCAACATAATGATAAATACATAATAAAAATAATAAGTATAAATATAGTTATATTAATATATTTCTTTATTTTTTGAATATTGAAATTCTGGCTTATATGTCGACATATGCCACCTAGGTTTGTCGACATATCAGATAGAATTTGAATAATCTTTTCAAAATTAGAAATTTTGCAATTCCTTCTCTTTTGCATTCAATTCAAAATTTGAAAAATACATTTTTGGTTGTTACATGCTCATTCAAACTCAATATATTCACTCCTTCTAACCTCGTCTTCAACACACTTTATTTCAAAAATCAAAAAACTATTTATTCTCTTTCTTCTAAAACAAACCATAATGTCTTCTTCAGACCAACCCACTTCATCAAAGCCATTAGGCTTACTAAAAGAACCAAAAGTCAACTTTTCAACGATCATGAGTCCATTGAAACATACATTGAGTTTGCAACATATGGTAAAAAAAATTCGGGATAATTTTCTCATTTTAATGAATTTTAATCTTACGGTTTACTAGATCTTAATTTGGAAAATGGTATTTTCGGTTTAACCTGTTTATCACAAAATGATTTTGATTGCTATCGCGATTTGGTCAAAATATTTTATGTTAATTTATATGGAATTTTTCAAGAAAAAGAAGGTCAAATTTGAAGTAGTATCAAATCTACTATTATTATTGTAGATTGTGAAATTCTTGGTCAAATTCTAGATTGTAAAAGTAGTGAAATGACCTCTCCAATTTTGAAATTGATTATGGAAATAGAGAAGTAATGCGTGATTTATTTCCAAATGATGAAGAATATGGTTTTTATGACGACCCGCAAATCGATACCCTTTGAATCGACAATAATCCACCCATGTCCGACCTAAAAAAGCACCAACTGATGGAAAGACAAGAGAAAAAGAAGAGAGAAGAAGAGAAGGGAAGAAAGAGAGAAGATAGAACTAACAGAACAATACAAAATCTTACATTATAGCGGAAAATATATAAATATCAATGATCTTTACGAAACAGAAACTATATATACATACATCAATTAGAGTACAACAATCAATCAATAGTCATCAACTTGGACAGTTATAATAACCTATCCTCACAATTGCCGACAATATAAAACAACTAAGCATTGGATAATAAACAGATACGTGTATACGAAAATGAAGATCTTTAGCTCTCCTGTTGAACCTCTAAAAGTACCAAATCTGAAACTGTAAATATACTTGGTCTGACCCGAGCATTAAAAGGGAAGAATGTCAGGATCAGTCTAGTAAACCAGCGTGAGAAACACACTCAACTGAATTTATTAAATTACTATACTTTTCCTTTATCAAAACAACAGTATCTTGTAAGACACGCCCATACATAAACACGGACATGTTTTTACCTTACGATAACTAAAACATTTCATATCAAATTCTCTTATATTATAGTAGTGTCTAGTATACAAATAATATTAATCATAGCCAAAATTGTTACATTGGTAAAATTACAGCATATAGCCCAAAATGGGTAATACAATCAAAATGGAAGGTACATATTGGAGTTTGGATTTCCATACAAATGACTAGGTGAAGGGACTATCCTCCGTTGGGTACACTTCTAGATGGAAGTCCCAAGAAACCAACACAAAGTTCCTCTACCAACACAATACTGACCTACCTCTATAACTAGATAGTACCGAATATGACATCCTGCGGTCTTTACCAACCTTTTCCAAGGGCCCTCTAAGAATACAAACCACAATTATCTGATACACGACGTCATAGCGTGTAAAGATATATCTATAAGAGGATGATCATATCCTACTTGAGAGCGACCCACTTAGCCTTGTTGCATCTAACCCTGTTTCGGTAACTTTCGGTTAATGACGCCTGAAGTAACGATTTCCTTTCACATATCACAAATCACATCACTTAGAATGCCACACGGCCATTTCCGTTGACTACTAATTGCCTTCCATAAAAATACAACCCTTAAGCTCATACATCTCAAAGAGGGTGTTAAGCTAAGAGAAGTTGCCTTCTCCGCCACCACTGATGTACATTTGTAAAAACCAATGTACGTAATTTTAGAAATGCAATGTTAGACAAACATCCATACAAGTTGTCCAGGAATATGATAAACTGAAGGTGCTTTCATACCACATCCTGTGGCGAAATTCTTAGGATTAGTAGCGATATTTCATAATAAAGAGACTACTGCTACTGGATGTATATTGAGATTTTAACCCTAAACGATCAACAAGAAGTCCTCCACTATGGAAATCCCGAATATCAATATCATCACAACCAATCTGCATAATCGTCACATAAATGTTTGTCCGAAGTGGTTTTTGGATAAACCGATCCCGTTCTCTTCGCACCAACAACGTAAAAGCGTTTCTCAACCTCACACAGAAACTAAGTCTCATAGACTTATCACTTCTCTAACTATCAACTTGCTATCCTTCGGCCAAGAAGGAAGCTCGATAGATTGGAGCAATGCTCCGCACTAAGAATCAACATCCTCAATACAAACGACAATCAAGCCTACACAGAAGGCTACATATTAAGTGTATGACTATATTGTTCCCACGTCAAGTCGAGGAACTAAAATGGCCAAATTTGATAGTCGATTATTTAACTATCAAAGCAAACAAACAAATATTTAGCAGCATAAGAAATCAATAGGCCCTTTTAATTATTCTTTCATTAGTTAAATCGTTTGCCAAATATTCACTTCAAATTATCTTTAAAAAGATATATTCCCAAAACCATTTCAACATTTGAAAACATTTCCATATACTTATTTATAATAAGTAATACACAAATCAATTTATTTTCAACACTTAGAAAATATTATTTATACTTAAATCACGATTAAGTATATATTTCATTCTTTAAGGAAAACATTTTCAAAACACATTTATTCGGGTTAATACGAATGTTGTGTAAAACATCGTTACGAAAACCCAAAATCATTAGTATACGGATTCGAAAATTAGATAGATATATAAATCCATATACCATACAAAATATCTCCTTTCGAAAATCATTTACTATAACAACAGTGTTATAGTCCATCATTTCCTTACTTCTCGAAAACATCTATTTCAACAATGAAAGTTGAAATCTAAGGTTTCGGTACTTAACACGTTTTAAATATCTTCAAAACATTTTACATTACTTAAAAGATCACTTTTCAAAACCTGTCTTTAAATTTAAAAGATCACTTTCCAAAACATTCATTTATATAAAAAGGTTATTCACTGTTCAAAATCATGAATATAATTCATTTACCAAATCCAATATTTCTACACATTTATTAAAGGATAATCCACTGTCCAAAATCATGGATATAATTTCTAACCAAATTCATTACTATTGCATAATCAAAGGATTATCCACTGTCCAAAATCGTGGATGAAATTCCTTTAATAAACTTCTATATCTTGTTTATCAATTTAAATTGATTTCACATTTATGAAACAATGTTTATAAATTCACATTTATATTTTATAAAAACTTCCATTTATAAAACCCTTTATTTACCAATTCTATATATAACTCATTTACATGCTAAAATCCAAATTGTAAGTTAATAACTAGTAATTCTCTTATTTACAAACTCATTCCTTTTTGTAACTTCATAAATTATAAATCTTATTCACTTATAAAATCCATTTATAACTTCATTTTATCATTTATAAAACTCCTTTATAATTTCATCACTTTTGATTTATAAAAATTCAATTTTATAAATCTTATATATAAACCATTTATAATAGTTCAAAAATCTCAATTTAAACTATTTACAAAATAGTTAACTCCATATTTCAAAAAATCATATTTTGTTTCCATTTAAATACAATTATTCTTTCTATAATTTACAAATCGCTATTAAAACTTGTATAACTCCAAAAATCATACTTAAGTATATTTCACAAAAATCATAATTTTTGAAACATAAAAATTATAACTTTTATTTATTTAAAATAAATTCCTTTTTTTTATTAATTCAAAATTTAACAAAACATATGAATTCAAAATCACTTTTAAAACCCTTTTAAATGTGAAAATAATCACTTTAACATTTTTAAATTACCAAAAATAGGCGCAATGCTGCAACAGCATTAAATACATCAATCACAACATCCAAAACATAATATTTCACATGATAACAGCATATATCACAAAATCTGTAAATAAAACCAATACTGATGAGGAATCCAGTTGGATCCCTTCAACCTGTCACCTGCAACAAATATACATATTAGAAAATATGTACAATGTCTGCTTCGAGGCAGATGCACGTACAAAGGGTCATCCGCTCATACACAGGAACGTATAGGGTATCATCTGCTCCAATAGGCAGGAATATATCCAAATACCAATCAATATATAGATAATATATCATATATCTTCCAAACAATCATCAACCATCATAAATAAATTTATTTCTCACTCATACAAAAATATCAGTGAGTCAAAAAGAGTGAGTTGTACTCACTTTGGTTCCAATAGCAGTTGCAATGTTTTATTCCGAATAAAATTAAAACAGCCGTTTAATTTTACCCAAAATTTACCGTAACGACCCGGAGTTTTCGATCCTGAAAATTCCAGATAGTTACATTTGGTATCCGAGCCAGGTTAAGCGAGAACCTTGGCTCTGGTGGGATTACTCATTAAGGATAGGGTCAATGGTACCCTAGAATGAGTTGAGTGTATATATATATGAGAGCGTACTTGCTATTTTCTTATATAAAGATTTTGAATGATTTTATATAAGAACATATTTTGATATATAAAGCAATATTTCTTTCTAATAAATATTAAGGTGATTGGTTGTTAAATTATTGGAATTAAATTAAGTGGTAATAGAAGTACAACAAAATTGAAATTAAATAAAGATAAGTTTGAAATGGATTCAAACTGAAATTTAAATCTTGAATTTGGAGAAGAGTTTCAGAATAAGGTAATAATGAATTGGTTTTCAGATATGATAATCTGGGTTATTATCATAAATGAGTGTTGTGTTTAATAATAAAATGTGTATTAATAAGCAAGCAAAATGAAATGTTTTAGGGAAATAAAACATTTAGGCAAGTATGACTTATAAATTGAAATTGAAGATGACCTAAATTGTGAAGTTTGTATCCTAAGATTTAAAAACATTTGAAATTTTTTTTCAAATTATTAAAAAGAATAATAAATAATATTATTTGAATGAGACAGCTTGATTCAAACAGGAGTTGTTTGAAGATTTAATGAAATTTGTTTGAATTAAAACCAAAGGTGGTTTAAATTTTAAAATTTGGCTTGATGTGCTAAGAAATAAATATGTGTATGTATGGATATGCGTAATATCAAAGAAGGTTTGAAATAAACTCTACGTGCTGTGTTTTAAATTCTTATTTGGAATAAGATGAGAAAACCCAAAGTGATATAAATCTTGAACTTATAAGTGGGAAAGAATTTTGAAATTAAAGTGGGAAATAAATTGAATTTTGAAGATAGAATTGTTTAGAACTTTTATTTGAACTTTGAAATGAGTTAAGTAAAGATGATTTAAAATGGAATTTTGAAATTTGGACTCAGAATTTAAGTGTTTAAAGACTTTAAAAAAGGATAATTTGGTTTAATGGGTTAAACCAACATTTGAAATTTAACTCGAATTTATATAATCTGAGATGACTTAAAGTGAGATTGAATTTGAAATTGGTTCAAATTGATAATTGATTTAAATAATTTGGATTGGTGATTAAAGTTAAATATTTTTAAATTCAAATGGAATTTGATTTGAATTTGGAAAAGGATCAAGGATAATTCAACTTGAATTGGGAGTAAATTCAAACAATTCAAACTGGAGTTGAAATGAATTGAAACTTGAAATGGGTTCAATTTGAAATTTATTTGAATTAATTGGAATTATGATTGAAGATGGATAAGTTTAAAAAAATTCAAATGGAAATTTGGATTGGATAATATGAAATGAAATTGAAGTTGAATGAGTGCAAATTCAAATAGGAAGTTGATTTGAATTTGGGATGAGAATGGAAGTTAACTTAATTTGAATTGAAATAGAAAGTTAACTTGAAATTGGCAATTGATGGGAATTGGGATTAATTCAAGTTGGAATTAAGTCAATTTAAATAGAATTGGAAATTTAAATTGAATGGATGAAATGGAGATTGGGAATGGAACAGTCTGGCTCTGGACAATTTTCAAAATAAATTGTCTTAATACATATCTATTTTTCCAAGCTATTTATTATATATACAACCTTTCATATTAAACCCAAAACTATCTTATACTTATTTTCTAACTACTTTTGGGATTATTTAACTATTTTGTAACTGTTATATAAACTAATTACTATTTCTCAACTATTTTACAAATTAATTACTATTTTACAACTATTTTGCAATTATCTAACTATTTGACTATTTTCCAACTATTTTACAATTACTTAACTATTTTACAGCTATTTTACAAACTAATAATTATTTTTCAACTACTTATCTAATTTTTAAATTCTTCAAGCTATTTTCTAAAATTAAGCTGGACAGAGTTCAAACTGTTTATGATTAAATATCCATTTGAGATAAGAATTGAGGTGATAATCCAAATGAGGATTTTAGCAATTGAAAGCAAGTGAATGAAAATCCAAGTGAATGTGAATAGAAAAGAGGAATTGATTTGGCTAATAATCAATGAAGTTAAATACGTAGGATATACGTATATTATTCTATTCGCATAGTGATTTGATCTAGATTCGAGCATAGAATTTCGAGATAGTTATATCGATCCGAGTTGGGATTTTCCACTCGATTTTCGATGGCGAACCTGGATATGGGTTGTTGATTGGTTCTGGGTATTCTCTATCATAGTTATGGCTATGCAAGGAGAATGACGGTTTCTGATCAAGAAAACAGATCTGAGTCCGCACTAGGAAGTCGGGTGGACGATATTAGTTCGGAAGTGAAATTGTGTGATCGAGTGAGCGATCAGATTGATATAGCGTACGAATGTTATGTGTACATCGTACGGTTTTGAATAAATTGATATTGAAAATTTGTGGATAAGAATTGTAAAATGTTTTGAAATGAAAACATATATTTTGTGAAATATATGATGAAATAAAGTGGAAATTGGATATTTCTATAGTAGAATGGAAATATGGTTAATAACTTTATAAGAGAGTAATCAAATTTGAATATTTGATTTGGAATAAAAAAAATTATATTTCTTGTTATATAAGATGAATCTACCCTTGTTGAATCTATAGCCAGAAGAGAAAGGTTTTGAAAATATTGGAAGTATAAAAAGGGGTTTTATACAAGTTTGAAGTGATCCAAAGATTTTTAAGGTTATATATATATATATATATATATATATATATATATATATAAAGGATCTTATGAGAATGATCTTAGAGGAAAGGTTTTTTAAAACCTATGGATTTGGAAAGGCTTTTGATTTTTGGGTAAAATCAATATTGGAATTTGGAAAAGCCTAATTTGAGAATTATCGATTTTAGGATAATTGATTTTGAGAAGGGAGATTTATTTGAGATTCATACTAGGTGTATGGTTTGGAAGATACTATATGTGTATAGTATAAAGTGTTTTGAAAATGGCTCTGGGGAAAAAGGCGCTCCCTTGAAATGAACTTCTCTGGAGTGCCATAGGTTGGTACTGCCTTGAACCTTAAAGGGGGTTCTAAAGTTGATCCTATGAGGAGTTCGGACAAAACTAGTTCTTGAGGATTTTATGTAATTTGTAGCGGAAGTCGAGGGCGCTGAGGCCTACAGAGGCATTTGGATTATCCTGTGATGATAGTGTAACTCGATGTCACTACGATCTACTGCAGACCATAGCGAAAGTCGTGTGTGCCGCTGAGAGCCAACAGTCTACGTTTTATTTTATATCGGTAGACTGCGACCTATGGTATCATAGCGAAAGTTGTGTATGCCGCTGAAAGCCAACAGTCTACGTTTGATTTTTTTATCAGTAAACTGCGACCTATGGTAACATAGCGAAAGTCGTGTGCGCCGCTGAGAGAAAACAGTCTGCGTTTGATTTTACATCGGTAGACTGCGACCTATGTAGGAGCGGAGAAGTTTCATTTTGGCAGCGAAAATCAAGGGAGCTGATGCCTACGGTTACATGGACTTTTGCCGCGATGGCAACGTAACCCTGGAATGTAACTGCGATCTGCCGTGGGTTCCATGGCATAATCGAAGGGCGCGGAGTGCCTACAGTTACATGGACTTTTGCTGCGATGACAACGTAATCCAGGATGTAACTAGGACCATGGATGGGGGTGATGATTTACAGAGCATTCTCACCAAAGATATTTTCATCTATTTTCAAAAATGTTTTCCCTAATTTCAATAAAATTATTTTTTAAGTATTTTCACTGGATGTTAAAAACGGGTTTACCAAGTACTTATAGATTTCTAGTCCTATGCCTGATTAACGTATGACCGAATTTCTATGAGAACAAGGATGGACTGGTTGAAACATCGAGTTATAAAAAGTATCTTTATAAAAACTATTTTATAATATTTTTAAAGTGTTTTAGAAATTTATCGAAGGGTAATTTTTTTGATAATAAGTATTGAATAAATTATAGCTTCGTTCCTTTTCGAGGACAAAAAGATTCTAAGGGGGAAGGAATGTGATGTCCCGGAATTTTGGACAATATCAATTTAATAATCTGTATAAAAATTAAATTGATTTGATAATTTTTGTTAATAAAATTTGAATTAATTTAATAATCTAATTAAATAAATATTTAATTGGTGAATTTGTCTTTTAAAGGCTAATAAAATGTTTCTATTTATAATGTGTGTATATATATATATATATATTTGTATATACTGTAAATAGAAAAGCTTGCTTTGAATTTAATGAATAAAATCTTGTTTTCAAAATCTAATATGCATTTTGATAATTTGGGAATTATGATTTATTTAATGTATAAGTTTTCAAAGCTATTTAATAAATAACTATATAGTTTTAAAATACATAAGATAAATGTTTAATTGTTTAAAAATAGAGTTTTAGCTTAAGTTTAAATCAAAATAAAAGATTTGTTTTATTTCTTTTTAAATATTACTTGATAAATATGATTTGAAAATGGAAGTTTAAAATACAATATAGCATATGATATATTAAATCATTTAATAATAGAAGTAATTAATAACCTCTTTTATAAATGATTTAAAATGGTCAAATTTGTTATTTTCAAATAATAATCATAATACTTAGTTTTTATAAACATAAATAGATTTTATAGAAATAGAAATGTTTAAATTGAATATGTTATTGATTCTAAAGTGGATTTTATAATTTAATTTGAATTTGAATTTAAAGTTTTTAAATTCAAAAGAATAGATATTTAAAAATAGTTGGATTTAAAATATTATGTATAAACTTTTAATTATATATATAGTTTTTTTTATTTATATTTTCTTTAAAGTAATTTATATACATATAGATAAGAAATTCAAATATACGTTTATATAAGAATTAATAAAGTAAGTTAAAGCATTATTTAACATTCTGAAATTAAAATAAATACTTAAAGGACAAATGTTATCATATTAAAGCTTAATAAAACATGTGTAATTTAAATAACTAATGAGTATGACAAGTGTTGAATTTTAGACCAAGTGTCAATTTATTTTAGCTTTTCTTTTATTTTAATAAAATCAAATTTCAGCCTATGTACATTGTTTTCTCATTCATCATTTTCTTTTCTATTTTTTTTTTTACTCAAAACTAAGAAGAAAACTTAAACAACTCTTCCTTTTCAAATCTGAAAATCAATTTCCTCAAACCCATTTCTTAAAGTAAAACCAGAAATGCAAGCATTCTTTCAATCTGTAATCAAACCTGTAATGCAATAGCAAAATCAAAAGCTTGCATCATCTTCAAAACTAAAGCTGTAATCTCATTTTCAAATCTGAACAAAAGCAAGAATCAACCTAGAAAGTCCAATTCAAATCAAATATGAAGGACAAATGCAAGCTTCAGTTTTAAAAGAATTCTCAGATCTTAAGTGTTCAAGTTTCAGTAACAAGTTTTTATTAAAAAAATCAAGTTTTCAATTTTCAAGAGCAGAAGCTTCCAACTTTTCAGGCTTCTATTTCAAGCTCTCTGTCTTTTTAATTAGGTGGGTAAACATCATTTTAAGAACAATTTAAAACCTATGATCATAACCTGATGCTTATGATGGATTGTGTGAAAATATAGTTTCTTATATTTATGTGAATGAATGCATGTATGTGTATATATATATGATGTGCTATATATATCTAGATGAATGCCTAGAAATGGATGTTCATTCTCTTTGTTTAAAAAACTTTGGTGAATAAAACATTTAACTTAAAACAGTTTTGAAAATATGTAAATATGTTTAAACGTTGGTGATGAATTTTTGAAAGAATAATATGGTTTGTATGTATACATAAGAATGTATGTGTGTATTTGCCTGTTCAAACTGTGTGTATGAAAATAGCCTCTGTTAATATACATGCATCTAAATTTGTAGAATAAAATTCATATCTCTCCATATATCTGATGATAAGCTAAAATTTGTAGATAGAAAATGTTTGTGAGTGTATAAACTCAATTTCAAAAATAAAATTCATAAATATAGATGAACTGTTTATATACAAAAATATGAAATACCCAGGTCTGATCAAAATTGGTCCAAATTTAATTATTAGTATATTATGAATCAAGTCTATAATCAAATTCTAGTTTGAAATTCATGAATTTGGAGATTGGAATTGTGATTTTTAAATTAGAAATGGATGAGTTAGGGCGGGATGATGGGTTTCGACATTTTTGTCGATTTCTGGTGAACGGCGTCGAAGTTTGTGGTGAGGTTTGGTCTGGAGGTGGCCGGAGTGCCGTGGATCAAGGGAAAATTGGAGAAGGATTTTTATGATGGCCGAGGTTGGTGATCGAAGGTGATTTAGGGTTCGATAACCTGTTTGGGAAGTCGAGGTAATCCTGGTGAACTCAGCGAAAATGGAGCTTCGGGCTCGATCGCGATGGTTGCAATCGAGATGAGATGGTGTGAGGCTACTATGGAAGAAAGGTCGTGGGTTTCGGTCACCTAGATCATCGGCGATGTGTGGTTCTTTGTTTCGAGTTGAGGTTCCAGTTGGGGTTGAAGCTCTCGATTTCGATTCGAGAAAGAACAGTGGGATCTGGTCGATGGGGAGGCTTCGCAAAGTCATCGATGATGTGTGGGAGGCTTCGCAGTTGGTCGGCGTCGAGGGGTTCGCCGTGCACCGTGCACACGTGCACATCAGGTTCTGATGGGTTGAAGTCTTCGGGTAACTCGAGTTTTACTCGAGTCATTCTCGAGATGGTCTCGAGGCAATGGGGTAGCGCGTGAGTATAATGTTTGCTCGGGAAAGTTGTCGAATTGGTCTCGGGTTATGCTTTGATTAAGGAATCAGGTTTTAAATTTTTAAATCTAAGAAAGGTTTTTCAGATTTAGATCAAAGAACCTGTACTTTTCAAATACTTCTAGGCTTCAAAGAAAAGTAAAACAAGTTTTAAAATATAAATTGGAATTAGTTCTTAAAACTTATACTTGATAATGTTCTAAGTTATTTTAAGGAAGATAAGTTTTATTAACTTTAAATTTATCTAGTTAAATGATTATTTTATTCTAAAATCTTAATTAATGATTTAATTAAGTAAAGGTAATCATAATGATAAAATGTTTTAAAATGGTAATGGTAATAAGGCATTAATAAGATAAGTTTTATCTTAAGATAATTAAGGTTTAATGCCTAGAGATTAATTAAGTTGATTAAGAAATTTGAGCATAATTAATTAATGAGATTTATGAGTGTAATTGCCTAGTGTAGTAATTGATGGATGAATTATCGATGTAATTAATATAAGGAAATTTTACTTAATGGAAGGAAATTAAGGGTTAATTACTTAGAAGAAGTAATTAAGGATTAATTACTTGGTATAATTTATTAAAGGATTAATATAATTAATTAAGGAGTTAATTAATTAAGGTAATTAATTATAAAATGGTTAGTCACTATTATGATTGACTAAGGCTGATTAATGGAAATAATTAATTAATGTAATTAATTAACGTAATAAATGAAAGTAATTAAAGATTTATTTACTATAAATGGTTATGGATAATTGATTTGTATAATTAATAAAAGGATAATTACTTTATGTAATTAAAGATATTAATCAAGGATGATTAATTAAAATGGACAATTAAAGGATGATTAATTAATTTATATGTAATTAATTAATGTTAAATAAGCAGGATTAAGGGTGATTGAAGTAATTAATTTAATTTGTTTAAATTAATTAGAAATGGTATGACTAATTTATCTTGCTTATGATTGAATAATATTGCATGCCTTAGATTGATTGATATCCCGGATATGTGATTTGCGATGCTATGTGATATGATATGTTGGGTTTAAACTGAGATAATGTGGTTATCTATCGATGATGGGTTAATGTGTATAGGTGACACCCTGTATTTGAAGTTTGAACTGTGTTTCGTTTGAATGATTTGGGATAGAATGGTATTGAATTCTAAGAGACCGAAGTCGGGTATTAGTAAATACCCGAAACCACTTCGATTCTTTAAAGATTGATATGTGAAATCAATAGGGTGGTATGGAATGATTTAAGTGAATTGGACCATTTAATCTAAGTTTTGGTACTTAGAAATTGATGTGTGAAATAAGAGATGTCTATAACAACTTGTGAAGTTGTAAATTGATACCAGATACCCCGGGTTTATATAAATTGTATGCTTTAGTATTCCATGTTAGATGGGTTTACTCACGCTGGTTTCCAGCCTGACCTAGGTGTTACTTTAATGTAATGCTCGGGTCAGACCGAGGATTACAGATTTTCAGGTAAGGACGTTCTGGAGCTCAAGAGGCGAGTTGGATGGCAGGAACGTATGGAGTGTTTCCGCTGTGATATATAGTTGTATATCTAGGATATGTTGTTTTAAAATTATCCGGTGTTTTGTAAATGTTGTTACTCTGATGTATAAAATGTAAATGTACTGATACAGTTCATCTTTCTAAAACTATTATTTTATTTGATATTATATTTGTCCGCTGTGAATGTGAGGTGTTGGTCTTTCTGTTCTTCTTTTTCTTCTATCTCTTTTCTTCTTTTCCAAATTATCTGGAATTTTCGGGATCGAAAATTCCGGGTCGTTACATTTACACTAGCTCCAATCAACTCAAAACAAGCTCTAAAACGTAGCGCTTATCAATATGAACCCAACACAATCTATTTCGCCAAAAACAGACCTCGTATGACAAAGTTATATCATTTAGAAGTTTATACGAATAAATGTATAATTATTTCAAATTCATTTTTAATTTTAAAACCTAGGAAAATCTGGGCCGTATATTTCTGCATTTTAGATCGTGATCGTGCATTGCTTTCTTCTTCCCATCGATCAAAACCCACGCGTGAAAACCCATGGCCACCATTTTTCTACAAATTATTATACCCTCTACATGATGCTTGAAGATGATTGGAGACCCCAACGTCGAAGCCCCCATCGTCTAGGATTACCGTCCAAAAACCGGTCGAGCTTGGATGCTTCGCTGCCTCAGAAAACGTGCATGAAATATGTGACTTCATGGTAGAAATTTGGCCTCTATGGCGCTCCATCGATGATCATCACCGTATGGATACGAAGATCTCATGAAGCTTTTCAACTTTCGTGTAGAAGCTGGAGTGTGCAGGTGTATGGATCGAGAGAGATTGAGAGAAGAAGTTTCAAGTATTTTTGGCCATCGAAAATTAAGGTGGCGGCTAACCCTAGCTGTTTTAGGGTTCTTGAAAAATGAAGATAATGGGGCCCTTTTATATAAAAAATTTGTGCACTATTCATCCGAAAATTTTCGAACTCCAATCGAAGCATGCCGCTTGGCGTTTATAGTGTTTTATCCCTATTTCGAATATAATGAGATATATATCGGAGGCCAATTTGATCGTATTTGGAAGATAGGTTTTCGGATCGACTACTTAAATTTAAAATTTTACTTAAAAAATTTCTACGCATTTCAACTTACCACGACTGAACCGTAAATCTGATTGACACAAAATTTGAAATCCTACGACAGTATAATATTACAGATCCAAAGAAACTGGTTTCGTCGAAATCCAAGACTATATGAAAAATGACTATTTTTACACGTTAATTAAATATTAAAATATTCAATTTCTATAAATTAACTTTTATATAGATTTTAAAAGTTCTCTAAAGTTCTCTAACATCATTTTAATTCAAATAGAATTTATTACAATTTTATAAATCATTTTTATTCACATTAAATTCAAATATCAAGTATTTCAGCAATTTCAAATATTAAATTAACAATTTAATTATCCAATTAAATCTAGATATTCGAAATATAAGTTATTCGACTTATAAAATTTACTTATGAATATTTAAAATAAATTAAATATACGAATTCCGAATGACTAAAATTCTGGGTCGTTACATTCTCCCCTACTTAAAAGAATTTCGTCCTTGAAATTACCAAGTAAGAAAAGTCACCAAAATCCATTACTCTTCAAAACAATTCGTTCAAATTAGATTTTAAATTCATTTAAACCTTTTAACTATCCAAAATCATTAGTTAAACCTCTTACAAAAACTTTTCTAAGTTTTTAAATCCATACTTTGTTATCTTTTCCAAGCCAACTAATATCGTTTAACTTTTTAACTCAAAGTTAAAATAAATATAGTTATCAAAATTTTTCCAAAATCTCAAAATTTTCTAACACCTCAAATTTTCAAAAAAAATTGTCAGCGTCTCCTTTGCGCGGTTCGATCATAGTAGGATCACAACATATATATATATATATATCATAAATATGCATCTCATCTTCAAGGATGAGGCATCTCGTAGGGAAAAAAAAATATAAAAGTACGATATGTAATCCGAGATATGTACCTTATATATTATTAGCGAGCATATACGGCTAATAAAGCGTGAAAGCAAGCTCCAAATGCGAAGCAAGCGCCATTCACACCTACTAAATACTCAATAAACAAATGAGAATAAGTATATAGAAAGTAATATCAATATACAACATATACCAATATAACAACTATATATGCCAATACAGCAGATGTAATCAAAATCAACAAATCCAACCATCAAACAACTACCATCCAATAAACCAATATCTATCAAATCAATCAATACCAAATCA
Organism: Allium cepa; assembly: GCA_030765085.1. Lineage (NCBI taxonomy): Eukaryota > Viridiplantae > Streptophyta > Magnoliopsida > Asparagales > Amaryllidaceae > Allium > Allium cepa. The sequence goes on along the minus strand of CM060929.1, from coordinate 472,929,316 downwards.
ATATAAATTCATTTCTTATTAATATTCGATGAATTGGTTTTTAATTTATTCACATTTGGTTCATTAACATTGGATTTTACTGATATTCATTCATTCATATTCAATTAGTTTACATTCACTAATTCATATTAAAGTTTATTCACTTCCAAATCAAATCAAATTCAATTCTATTTAGATTCACTTCACTTCCAATTTGAATTCAATTTTTTAGCTTTCCATTTCATTAATTCAATTTCATTAACATTTAATGAATATTTATACAATGAACTAACATCCATTTAACAACCAATGTATATTCAACATTAACAAATTTATATTTAATTTACTTTACATTCAAAAGTCATATTTACTTTGTTTACATTCAATTTGGTTTAACTTTTTTAATTTCAATTGGTTTTAATATTCAATATAGATTGAATTCTAGTATTCACTGTATTCACATTTCTATACAACACTTTCAATATTATTATTAATTTACAACTTCTTAACTTAAGTTTTTTTTTCAGTTCTTAACAACAGCATTTCTAATCCATGTTTATTCTTTCACTTATACAATTAAAGTAGAATTTCATTATATAACTCAAGTTCATATTCATTAATTACTTTATTTTATTAATTCATTTTGATGTCAAATTCAACTTCATTTAACATCACTTAAGTTAAATTTCATTTCATCCTCATTTACATTTACCTCCACTATACAACTTAAGTTCATTTCTTATTTAATCCAAATTCTAATTTATTTAACTTTTCCAAAGTTCCATTTTTGTTTCATATTATAAGTCCAAAACTCATTTTACTTATGTTCATCAATTCCAACTTGGATTTTAAATTCAAATTTGTTTATCACAACAAAACTTCAATTTCAATTTATTATTGGTAGCAAATCCATCACACGGAAACTCGAAAATGGTACTGATGATGCTGCAGTCATCACCCTTATTATTTCCCAGCAACGATAGTGAATTCAATGCTTTATGTTCTTTTAAAAATCCTTTTATTTATAAATCACATTTACAAATCTTTTTACTTATATAATTTCACTTATTTCACTTTAATTATATAAGATTCGTTCCAAATTTATTTATCTTCTTTAGAATTATAATAATATAATCTCTTTTAACTTTTGAAAACAACTTTCAAAATCATGGGATTCAAATTATCAAATTCTTAGTTAAAATTCATTTTTATTTATAACTCATATTTACAAATATATTCATGTTGTTTCATTTCTTATATAAGATTATTTCACAATTGTAAATCATATAAATTATAATTCCATACTTTATTATTCATTAGCATATATAATTTATCCTTTTACAATTGTTGTTTTTATTTTTAGATTATTCTACCAGCTTTTATTAACTTATATATATTTACATTTTCAAACAACCAAATAATCAATTTATGTACACTTTAATAAATTCTAAAAAAATTGTTTCCTTTATATATAAATATAAACGAGGTAAAATTATTTCATTTGCCCAATTTAAAATAATACTATGTTGACTTGCCTCGTTTAAGTGTTTAGAAATCCCTATTGATAACATGGCGTCCCATATACCAAATAGAATTCACAAACAATGCAACGCATAAGCAAACACAATTTAAAATATTTTATATCACTAATAAATAAGCACTCATATATATACACACACACACACACACATACTCAAAATCAATCTAGGGTGCTACTGTCTCTATCTATATTGAGTACACATCAAAGCCTAGGTACATAAAAAATCTAAGCTCTGATACCACGTGTGACGACCCGCAAATCGATACCCTTTGAGTCGACAACAATCCACCCATGTCCAACCCAAAAAAGCACCGACTGATGGAAAGTCAAGAGAAAGAACAGAAGTGAGAAGAAGAGAAGGGAAGAAAGAGAGAAGATAGAACCAGCAGAACAATACAGAATCTTACATCGCAGCAGAAAACATATAATATCATATCAATTATCTTCACAAAACAGAAACTGTATATACATACATCAATCAGAGTACAACAATCAATCAATAGCTATCAGCCTGGACATTTATAATAACATGTCCTCACAATTGCCGACAATATAAAACAACTAAGCAACAGATACATGCATACGAAAATGAAAATCTTCAGCTCTCCTACTGAAGCTCCAAAAGCATCAAATCCGAACTTGTAAATATACTCAGTCTGACCCAAGCATTGACAGGGAAGAATGTCCTGATCAGTCTGGTAAATCAGCGTGAGAAACACACTCAACTGAATTTATTAAATTACCAAACTTTTCCTTTATCAAAACAATAGTATTTCATAAGACATGACTACACATAAACACGGACATGTTTTTACCTTACGATAACTAAAACATTTAATATCAAAATCTCTTAAATTATACTAATGTCTAGTATACAAATAATATTAACCACATCCGAAATTGGTACATTGGTTAAATTCCAGTATATAGCCCAAAATGGGTAATACAATCAAAATGATAGGTACGTATTTGAGTTTGGATTTCCATACAAATGACCAGGTGATGGGACTACCTTCTGATGGGTACACTCTAGATGGATGTATCGAGAAACTATCACAACGTTCCTCTACCAACACAAGACCGACCTACATCTATAACTAGATAGTACCGAATATGTCATCCTCCAGTCATTACCGACCTTTTCCGAGGGCCCTCTAAGCATACAAACCACACTAATCAAATACCAGACGTCATAACGTGTAAAGATATATCTAGAAGGGGATGATCATATCCTACTTAGGAGCGACCCACTTAGTCGTGCTGCATCTAACCCTGTTTCGGTCATTTCCGGTTGATGAGGCCTGAGGTAACGATTACCTTTCATATATCAAAAATCACATCACTTATAATGACACACGGCCATTTCCGTTGACTAGTAATTGCCTTAAAAAAATACAACCCTTAAGCTCATACGTCTCAAGGAGGGTGTTAAGCTAAGAGAAGTTGCCTTCTCCGCCACCACTGATGTATGTTTGTAAAAACCAATGTATGTAATCTTTAGAAATGCAATGTCAGACAAACATCCATACAAGTTGTCCAGGAACCGGAAAAACCAAAAGTACTTTCCTACCACATCCTATCGGGAAATCCCTAGGATTAGTAGCGAATAGTCCTTGCATTGGATATTTCATAATGAAGAGACTACTGGATGTATATTGGGATTTTAACCCCAAACGATCAACAAGCAGTCCTCCACTGTCAAAATCCAAAATATCAATATCATCACAACCAATCTGTACAATCGTCGCATAAATGTTGGTCCGAAATGGTTTTTGGATAAACCGATTCTGGTCTCTTCGCACCAACAACGCAAAAGCGTTTCTCAACCTCACACTGAAACTAAGTCTCATAGACTTATTACGTCTTCAACTTTCAACTTGCTATCCTTCGGTCAAGAAGGAAGCTCGATAGATTGGATAATGCTCCGCACTAAGAATCAACAGCCTCAACACAAACGATAATCAAGCCTACATAGAAGGCTACGTACTAAGTGTATGACTAAATCGTTCCCATATCAAGTCGAGGAACTAAAATTGCCCAATTCGATAGTCGATTATTTAAGTATCAAACCAAACAAACAAATATTTAGCACCATAAGCAATCAATTGGCTTTTTAATTAATCTTTCATTGATTAAATCACTTGCCAAATATTCACTTCAAATTATCTTTAAAAAGATATATTCTCAAAACCATTTCAACATTGGAAAACATTTCCATATACTTATTTAATAATAAGTAATTCAAAAATCAATTTATTTTCAACAGTTAGAAAATATTACGTATACTTAAATCACGATTAAGTATATATTTCATTCTTTAAAGAAAACATTCTCTTAACACATTTATTCGGGTCAAAACGAATGTTGCGTAAAATATCGTTACAACAACCCAAAATCATTAGCATATGGATTCAAAAATTAGATAGATATATAAATCCCATATAATATACAAAATATCTCCTTTCGAAAATCATTTACTATAACAACAGTGTTATAGTCCATCATTTCCTTACTTCTCGAAAACGTCTATTTCAACACTGAAGGTTGAAATCTACGGTTTCGATACTTAACACGTTTTAAAATATCTTCAAAACATTACTTCATTTAAAAGATCACTTTTCAAAACCCGCCTTTAAATTTAAAAGATCACTTTCCAAAACATTCAATTCTTTAAAGAGGTTATTCACTGTCCAAAATCGTGAATATAATTCATTTACCAAATCCAATATTTTTACACATTTATTAAAGGATAATCCATTGTCCAAAACCGTGGATATAATTTCTAACCAAATTCATTACTATTGCACTTTTAATTAAAGGATTAACTACTATACAAAATCATGGATGAAATTCCTATAATAAACTTCTGTATCTAGTTTATTAATTTATATTGATTTCACATTTATGAAACAATGTTTATAAATTCACATTTATATTTTATAAAAACTTCCATTTATAAAATCTTTTATTTACCAATTCCATATATAACTCATTTACATGCTAAAATCCAAATTATAAGCTAATAACTTATAACTCTCTTATTTACAAAATCATTCCTTTTTATAACTTCATAAATTATTAATCTCATTCACTTATAAAATACATTTATAACTTCATTTTATCATTTATAAAACTCCTATAATTCCATCACTTCTGATTTATAAAAATTCAATTTTATAAATCTTATATATAAATCGTTTATAATAATTCAAAAATCTCAGTTTAAACTACATACAAAATAGTTAACTCCATATTTCCAAAAATCATATTTTGTTTCCATTTAAATAAACTTATTCATTCAATAATTTACAAATAGTTATTAAAACTTATATAAATCCAAAAATCAAACTTAAGTATATGTCACAAAAAAACATAATTTTTATAACATCAAAATTATGACTTTTATTTATTTAAAATAAATTCCTTTCTTTTAATATTTCAAAATCTAAAAAAATGTACAAATTCAAAATCACATTTAAAACCCTTTTAAATTTGGAAATCGTCACTTTAACATTTTTAAATTACCAAAAATAGGCCCAATATTGCAACAGCACTAAATACATCAATCACAACATCCAAAACATAATATATCACACGATAATAACATATCTCACAATATCTATAAATAAAACCAATACTGGTGAGGAATCCAGTTGGATCCCTCCAACCTGTCACCTGCAACAAATATACATATTAGAAAATATGTACAATGTACGCTTCGAGGCAGACGCACATACAAAGGGTCATCCGCTCATACACGGAACGTATAGGGTCTCGTCTGCTCCAACAGACAGAAATATATCCAAATACTAAACAACATATAGATAATATATCATATATCATCCAAACAATCATTAATCATCATAAATAAATTTATTTCTCCCTTATATAAAAATATCACTGAGTCAGAAAGAGTGAGTAGTACTCACTTTGGTTCCAATAGTAGTTGCAGTGTTTTATCCCGAATAAAATTAAATGGCCATTTAATTTTACCTAAAATTACACTAGCTTCAATCAACTCCAAACCAGCTCTAAAATGTAGTACTCATTAATACGAACTCAACGCCATTTGTTTTGTCAAAAACGGACCTTGTATGACAAAGTTATAACATTTAGAAGTTTATACGAATTAATTTATATAATTATTTCAAATTCTTTTTTTATTTTAAAACCTAGGCAAATCTAGGCCGTATATTTCTGTATTTCAGATCGAATTTATATAATTATTTCAAATTCTTTTTTTATTTTAAAACCTTGGCAAATCTAGGCCGTATATTTCTGTATTTCAAATCGTGACCATGCATTGCTTTCTACTTCCCATCATTCAAAACCCACACGTGAAAACCCATGGCCACCATTTTTCTTCGAATTATTGCGCCCTCCACATGATGCTTAAATATGATCGGAGACCCTCACGCCGAAGCCGCCATCGTCTAGCACTAACGTCCAGAAACCGGCTGAGCTCGAATGCTTCACTGCCTCGAAAAACATGCACAAAATGCGTGACTTTACAGAAAATATTTGGCCTCTACAGTGCTCCTTCGATGATCATCATCGTATGGATACGAAGATCTCATGAAGCTCTTCTACTTTTGTGTAGAAGCTAGAGTGTGCAAGTGTATGGATTGGGAGAGATTGAGAGAAGAAGTTTCGAGCATTTTCGACCATCGAAAATAAAGGTGGTCGCTAACCCTAGCCGTTTTAAGGTTTGTGAAAAATAAAGATAATGGGTCCTTTTATATAAAAATTTTATGCACTATTCATCCGAAAAAATTTCAAACTCCAATCGAAGCATGCCGTCTGGCGTTTGTAATGTTTTAGCAACTATTCCGAACACAATGGAATGTATATCGGAAGCCAATTCAATCGTATTTGGAAGATAGGTTTTTAAATCAACTATTTAAATTTTAAATTTTACTTAAAACAAATTTCTATGCGTTTCAGCTTAGCACGACTAAACTGTAAATCCAATTGACATGAAATTTGAAATCCTACAATAGTATAACATTATGGATCCAATGAAACTCATTTCGTCAAAATCCGAGACTACCTGAGAAATGACTATTTTTACACGTTAATTAAATATTAAAATATCCATTTTCTATAAATTAACTTCTAAATCGATTTTAAAAGTTCTGTAACATCATTCTAATTAAAATAGAATTTATTACAACTTTATAAATCAGTTTTTTGCATTAAATTCAAATATCAATTATTCACAAATTTCAAATATTAAATTAAAAATCTAATTATCCAATTAAATACAGATATTCGAAATATAAGTTATTCAACTTATAAAATTTACTTGTGAATATTTGAAATCAATTAAATATACGAATTTCGAATGACTAAAATTCTGGGTCGCTACAATTTTAGAGGTAAAAATCTTAGGTCAAAAGCAAGATCAATGAGTCTTATTTTACAACAAAGTATTACATCTTGGACGGGGAATTACAATACCATTCACAAAGTTTTCAAAGCTCGTTTTTACTATTTTCAAAAAATAAAATATAAACTGGGCTCAAGTGAATTTGGATGACTTTGTTCAGAAGAATATTTTTAGACATAAAACACACTTTACCATGGTGTGTATCTTACTAAAATCTTCAACTACTTTGATAATTACCTAAAAGGATAAAATATTTTACCTCATTAAGTTTTTGACAAAATAAACCTCTCTGTCATGCACATTCCTTGCGTATTTGAGCCTTATGAGTCTCTTACCAAAAAAGAAGAAAGATTGGAATGAGAAGAAGAGCAAGGGATTCTTCAAGAAAAAGAAAGTGATGACATGAAAATAGAAGAGAAGGAAGAAAAAGAAGAGGAGGAGGAGAAGGAAATGGATACATCTGGCGAAAGCTATGACAAACCATATCGCTATTCAAGCATAGAGTCCTTATAAATCAAAAGAAGCGTCTTAATAGTTAAAAGAAGTTTAAGTGTTCTTTTAGTAAGAAATTCACTAGCCTCTCAAACAAAGTTGACAGATGCTGTAGGAAGATAATGACAATGCTTGTGAAAATTCTTCTTTTTCATCATTCTAGACCTACCAAGCTATCTTTATATTTTCTAGTTCTATTTATGTCATTTCCTTGTAATTTTCATTACTTTTATTGTATCTCTCTATTTTTGAAATTTACCTAGAGACTTCATTTTGTTGTGAATCATGTTCTTTTGTTCATTGGAATCATAAACTAAAATAATACAAAATATAAACAAAATATAAAACAAACAAAAATATGCAATTTACTATATGTATGTCGACATACCCTACATACATAAGTCGATGTATTTTGGTATTTCCAAATTTCGAATTACAAAAAGATAGGTTATTTTAATTGGAGAGATTTTTTTTAATCCGACCCTTACCCACTATAAGACCATATTCCTTCCAAAACGTCTCAAAAATCAATTCATCCTCTTATTTTATTCTTCTTTACATATCTCTTTTCATAAAAATGAATTCAAAAATTAATTTCACAACAAAAACTAAGTGAAAATCTAGAAGAAACTCTTCAATCAATATTCAAGAATGCCCTTTGCTTCATTCTTCGCAATCAATGACACTTTAAGTTGAGTCAAATGCAAATGATCAAAGAGCAAGAAAAACATTTCAATTATTTTTGGTGTTTGATTACTTGTTTCGCTATAAAACCTCGGAATGCTCGAAATCTAAAGCGAAAGTGGAACATGAAGAATGGAAGTTATCAACACAAATTCAACCTTTGGATCCAAGGGATGGGTTGAAGTTCCTGAAAACCTAGTTTAATATGCATTTACAATATGTATTTATTACTTGTACGTATAATTGAAAACAATTTACTTGTAATTAATTGTGTATAAATGTGTATAAGTATAAAAATTGCAATGTAAAAAAATGTAATATAGATGTATATATATAAAGTTATTTCTCAAAAATATTATTTCGCAATTAATATTGATTTTGATTCCACATACAACATTATCACATTTCATAATATTTAATTATGTTACACTTAGGTGTAGTTTATTTTTCTTTACCCATTTTAGTTAATGACAAAAGGAGAGAAAAATATAAAATATAATACATGCATATACTGAGGGTGAGTTATTCAAAATAGGGGGAGTTAACCGATTTAAGGGAAGTTACATTATAATTTATAATAACTATATTTACATGGACGTCATCATCAAATGGGGGAGATTTTTATACCACATATATAGATTTTGATGACAACAACGATATAAATATAGTTAGTAATGTTTTTCCAAGTTGTGTAGAATATTTTGCAAAATATTACACAGGTTTATACAAGTATTGGATAACCAAGTTTGAAGACAGCTCAATAAAAATACTAGAGATAAAGATTTTGAGATGATCGGGATAAATGAAGACTCATGAGTTTAAAGACAAAGACATAAAGAGTTCAAGGCTATGGATAATGGTTAATAAACATTAGCTAAATTTGTTAAAGTCCTTGAATAGCAACTTTCTTTTCTTTGAAGACTCTCTCACCAAAATATATTTTTATTTTCGTATACACCTATACAAATATTTTATAAAAGTTATATATATATAAATGTATTTAAAAACTATTTTTCAAAAATGAATTTACAAAATATCAGAATTTTATAACACTTTAAATGTGTTGCCATTTTTCCAAGCATACAAGGGTATGTTGACGTGCCCTTCCTAAGTATGTCGACATATGTACTGTTTAAAAGAATTTTTAAAATTTTAAAAAGTTGTGATTTTTGGCTCCATCTCTTTATGAATAGACGTGTCTCTTCAAACACTATATAAATGGGACTAGAAAATGTATTTTTTAACAATATTCTCTTCATTCTTCTTACTCCATATTCTCATTATATATTTCACAAAATCCACTTTCTATACTCTTCAAATCAACTCAAATCCAATCTCTACTTCACTACATTTATTCTCTATAATCTACTCACTATTTTGCCTGAATTCTTACACCAATTCAAAGATCAAAATGCTATAAAAAGGGCTATAGGATATTACGTATCCAAATTACAATTATTTATATTTGGAATTAACAACTATCTACTGCTAATTTGTATAGGTGTGCTTGTTTCCCATTCAAATCAATTGGGTATGTGCTTGTTTCCTATTCAAATCAAGTGGGTGTGCTTGTTTCCCGTTTAAATCAAACTGTTGTGCTTATTGCCCTATTAAATCAAAAGAGTCTACCCTGAACTCGAAAAGTCAAGAGGGTGTATCTTGTTGCCTTGAAATCAAGATTATATTTTAGTTTACTTGCTATCTGATTAGAGTAGGCATTTGAAAGCAAATCTACATAGAGACTATATAGGATTGGATGTGGGATTGGTCAGTCCAAACCAATATAAAACTCCTGGCGTCATCTCTCTTGGTTTTACTTTATTTTATTGCGTATATAATATACATACATACATACATATATATATCTATGACCACCTGTTACTATATATTTGTGTTGATTATCTATGTTTTGGTTTAAATCTTAGAGCTACTTACAAAGGTTCTATATAAGTTATAAAACACTATTCACCCTCATCCTTTAGTGTTGAAGTATCCTTAAGAACCATCCACACTAGTATACTTTATACTACATCATCTCCTATATCTGGTATTAGAGCCTTAGGTTTTAATAAACTCGTTATTTGAATTATTTTTGAATTATTTTTGAATTATAAATTGTTAGTAACACTGGTAGTACACTTTATAACACTTTTATAGAATAATAATCAACTTCTAGACCCTCACTATTTTACGATAGTAATTATCCTCAGTAGTTATGTAGGATGAAATTTTAGCAACAATCCAACGACTTAGATATTTGGAACATACACAAAGTGAATACTCTGAATCCCAAACTGAGTATTCGCAATAAATTGTAGATCAAAAGACACAAGAACTCAATAACTCAAAGGTTATGAATATTTTAATTTTCTCCGTAGATAAAAATAAATTTAATCATGTTTCTATTTGTAAGTTTTCTTATGAAATTTCGAGAACTTTTCAAGTCACACATGAGGGCACTAGTAAAGTAAAACAAACCAAGTTTTCCATGCTTACCAACTAGTTTCAACATTTTAAAATGAAACAAAATAAGTCTATTTATGACATGTATTCTAGATTCTATGATATAGTTCATTCATTTGTATCATTTGGGAAATATTTCCCAGAAGAAGATCGAGTTAGAAAAATCCTTAATTCATTCTATTCAGAATGGGATTAAATGACATTAGCAATAAATAAAGCCAATGATATTAGTATATTAAAAATTGAAGAATTAATTGGTAATCTAATGTCTATGAAGCACAATTGTAGAGTAGAAAGGAAAGTAAGGTGGCCAAAAAGAAATCAATCGCATTCAAAGCAACAATTGACGATCAAGATTCAAATGACGATGATAATTATGAGGAGATTGCTCTTATGACTTGAAATTTTAGAAAATTTCTAGAATACAGAAACATGAACAACTTTTGGAAAACTAAAAACAAAATTTCTAGAAACAAAATTTTTTCAGTGTTATAACTGTGGTAAATCTGGTCATCTACAAAGATATTTTCTGCCTCAGAAGAAAGCAAAGAATTCACCAGACACTGTTTCATTTGAACAGAGAAAAAGGGTTTTCAATGCAGCCTTGGATGATTCTAATACAACGTCAAGTGACAACGAAACTGATACTGAAAATATCAACAGATGTTTCACAGTAATGGAAGATTAATCAAGTCAAACAAAGAAAATAGCAAAATCGGTATTTTTTACATTTCATTTTTTTTTATTCAATATAGGAATTGTTAATGCCAAAAATAGATCAATGCCTAAGAATAAGTTATAGGGAACCTGTAGGACCTAAATCTAGTAGATAGTGTTGAAAGTAAAAGAAAATAGAATAGAGAGACACAAGATTTTTATAGTGGTTCAGCAATTTCTGGCCTATATCCACTTTATAGTTTTACTGGTTATGGATCTGAGATAGTTTGTATAAGATTATAGAGAGTTAGAGTCACAAGTACAAGAGGTTGGCAAGCTCAAAGGCCTAGAACTGCCAAGCGTAGCTGCCTTGGTGACTATTGTGAGGAGGGAAGATGGTAAAGAGCAATGGAATCCCAGATCCTAAGTGAAGGAGAAAGAGAAAGGGGAAGATCCTATTTTGGTTGCACTATGGTTTGTATTTATAGGGAAACATGAGTGTTGGTTCAGAAGCCTTCTTGCACTGAAGCCCAAAAGGTAGCCCGAAGCTGTACAAGAGAAATCGGGACACCGTAAGTTAAAATGAAAAATCAGTACCAACCTAGTGGTCCATAACTCGATACCAAGTTATTTATGTTGGTGCAAATCCAACTTTGCAACTTGCACTATTATTCTATCTTCTGTCTGAACTGTTTTAGCCCATTTTCTACCGATTTTGACTTAATTCATGTGATCTTGTCGATAACACTTGTATTATCCTTCTTTTTTGGCTTTCTTCTTATCAACTTGAAAATTGGTCATTCAAACTCGAGGAAAACCACTTGATCAAGAGTAGATGGAGTGGATTATGAGTCACATGTAGTTCGGAAGGTGAGTAGGGAAAGAATTATTGGTTGGTGTAGACCTATCTTAACTCGGTGTCCAGTCATAGCCTTAGCCCCATTTTGAACGAAAATTTTCCAAGTTGATGCTCTATCTCCTCTAAGCGTACTTTCTAGTTTTTGAGTCATTTTGTCTTCAACTCGACGTTCTAACTTCTGTTGATTTCTTATTAGTTAAAAACCAGGTTAATACTTACCCCCATAGTATGCTTTCATTGAAAACAAAGCGTGCGTTGGATTTAGACAAGTCCTAGACTATTATGCTTCAAATTCTGGTTGATTGTTCGAGTATCGCCATGAAACATTTCTTTAACTTGGTTGACTCTCCTTTAACCATTTGGCTTAGTTGTAGTTAGAATTCCATTCCTCTGCAGCAGGGATGTGATTTGCACTTCGAATACAGCTTCACGTTTCAATTGAGTACAACTTATCTTTGCCACACTTTCTGAATGACCAAGGGGAGTGAAACAACAAGGCACTAAGTTAACTAACTCAGTACTGAGTTAAATGTTCCCCTTAACCTATATATAAGTTTAGAAAAAATTCTAATCACTTCTTCCTTTACCTCTTACACCTGAGTTTTCCTTATACCGATCCAACTTTGCCAACCTCCGGCCTAATTGACCTGCCACCGACCGATCTCTATCGTCGTTCTATCTCCATCGGCATTGCCGCCTGTCATCAGAGTCGCCTCACCTTTATTCGTTACCAATAAACCACTGCCGAAATTAGTAAGGGCCTACTCAACCTAAAACCCTAGTTCTAATTTTCCTTAAGATCTAACGTTTGCGGTTGCTTGGGGTTATAACGGACGATGGCAATTGTGATGCGGGTTTGGTCAATTGCAACTGAAGAGAGATGGTTGAATTCTGGGTTGCGTTTGATTAGTGGTGAGTCAATAGTTTTACCCCAGTCAAGTGCATGCAGCTCAGGAGACAAGTCTCGTTTTGTTCATCTATCTCTTTTCAAAATCCGGCTAAGTCCTAATCATCGCTTGAGTTCCAATATGACGACTGGTTCCAAGATCAATCGTAATGGACGATTCCATCACCCTGCTTTCCTCTGTATCCGCTCTTTACGGTGGTCCTAAAAATAAAATCTTTTTGTGCCACTCTGGACAATGGCTCCGTCATCGATTACTCATCGATAACAGGTAATTCTTAATAATATAATTTTAAAGAGTACGATGTTGCTCGTTTTTCTAGCACGAGCGAGCTATCTGCACTGGATGGTTCGTTTGTTGTGTATAGTACACTAGACTCATACTGCATAGATTAAAACAATTCCCTTGCCCAGGTCTACACTCAGAATCTGATCAGTCAACACACGTAGACATCCATTGGATTTTGGGCATTGGTCACAAGGGTTTACTATTTGAAATAAAACGTACATGACCATGTTGAACACCAAGTTTTATTGTTTAACATGACTCGTTGGTTACCCCACCTTAAGACTGGTGAAGAAACGTTTACTCCTTTTAAAGCTGGATCTTCTATAGCTTAGGCTCCACTATTCATCCCTACAAGGTCAAGCCATACCGAGACCCTTAAATCCCAGGATCAAACAATTCCAGTCATGCCAATATTTGGTCAGATACCTTGGGGATTAAGAATCTAAAACAATCCACCGGAGTAGGTTCCTTCAATCCTATCTGCCAGGTTACTCCGAAACATATATCTTCAACATGAAATCCTTGAGGAGGATGTCCGTCTGCCGACAAGGACAGGCTTCACTCACAATCCACCATCGGACTTTACCACATGCAATTGTTATTATGTGCCTAGGCAGTGTCGTTCCACCCTACAATCCTTTTTTAATAATGGTGTTGTAAGAACTTGGACTAGCTCCGTTCCAAGCCCACCCAAATGGGTATTCTCTTCTGATTTCACTCTACATTCTTTTCATGAATCAGTTCAACCTACCCCCAAGATTCAACGAGCTTACATACTTACTTCAATTCAAGAAAAGGAAAGATTTTCCATCCTTCATGATGATCTAAGCCTGAGGGGATAAAAAGTCATTGAGAAGCTCCACAAAAAGCGATCTTACTTCAAGAATGAATATTTCTTCATATGATGCATGCACTGTTTCAACTGGTTTTGGCTATCCAAATGTATGCTTCTTTTCCCTTCCTTCTCCAATATAGAATTTCTAAGTTTCTAACTTGATATGTGTCTCCTCGTAGGCATCTCGGCTTGGAAAATAGAGATGAGCACTAGAGAACGCTTAATGCTCTGAAGGTAGTTAGATTCAGCCAACGCACTGTGACATTCTTTCTAACGAATGACAACCAATGGTAGTGTGGTCTGCTTTTCCATAACATATTTGTTTTTGTTAGGTCTCTAGTGAAAAGTAGCTCTAAGGATCATACCTGTTCTTCAGCCCCCACTCGTAGCTCTAATGAGAATGTTCAAAGGGAAGTGCCCATGATGAGAGAGCTTGTAGGGCCTATCAAAGATGATATTCCAAGTAGTCGAGATGAAGGCATGAGGATGCATTCGATCTTAGAAGAAGACGAGGGATACACAAGGAGAGAAGGAAAAGAAATGGTCGAGGAAGAAGAGGATGTCGGTGATAGTGATAACGACTATCGCACTAGTGAGGAAGGGGAAAAATTATTCGGTGAATTGCTCGGCATGGGTCCAGATCACCCTAGCTCGCCTCGTTAGGAACACATTACCGTAGAAACTTCAGAAATGGCTGGAGATCAATCTACATTTCTTTTAGTTGAGATTTCACTTTGATCCTACCCAATTGCGACATCTTCGTTGGTTTAAGTGACATTGGTTAGATCAACTTCACGGTTAGCGACATTCTAGAGGATATTGGTTCAGAATTCTCTCTTTTACCAGTGGGCTTTGCAAATAAAGATGGAGAGACCCCCACTTTAATTCCTTTCCAATATGGTCGGTAGAGCATTAAAAGGGTCATTGGCACCGCACACTTCACTAGGATTACAGACACTCATTCTTGCATTGAATTTTACTTCGAAATTCCAATATTAATATTGTTCACTTCTTTATTTCAGCTTCCATGGACCGTAGTTATTATGAGAAATTCTCCTGGCATACCAATATGCACAAAGGCCAAACTCCCAACGTCATCCACCATGTCAGTACGAGTCCAAGGAAGCAAGGTGAAGGAGGAAAGACCGCAAGTACGACGAAGCTCATAAGGCCGATAAGGAGACGAACAAGAAGAGGGAGAAGAAAAGAAGAAAGAGGGAAGTCGACATTGAGCTATCTCGTGAACCTTCTAAGTAATCAAGAGATTCCTTAGAGTGCTATGGACATATTTCTGCTAATGTTTTGCCTCATTACAGGCTCAGAATTCTTCGAATCAACAAATTCCGACCTTCCAAGCTATGACTGCAACAGTCCCGCCTACTTCCAAAGGAGTCTCTGCTCATTCATTCACTCTTCCTCATGATCCTCCCAACTCAAGCCGCATTCCCATACCTCTTTTTGCATGGCATAAAATTTTACTAAGACATCTCTGATATGCTAAAAGAGGTGGTGACAAAAGGTATAAGTGGAAGAAACTTTGCACCACTCTTTCCGAAGTAAACAAGGTCAAATACACGTCTACACCAATATTCAATCCTTCTAATATAAAGGAGCTTCTTTCAAGTGAATGATGAAAAAGAGAGGATGATTTGATTAAGGTTACCAGAGAGAGGGACCATAGTTTGAAGCAGAAGAAGAGCATAGATAAGCCAATGGATGAGTTAAAACTTGCCCATAGCCGCGCTGAAATCATAATGAAGAATGAATTAAAAGCTTCTCGTGTTGAAACTTCAAAGTTCAAGAAACAAGTGAGGAAAAGGCACAATCGCTTACTCAAAAAGATCAACTTATCTAGGCTCGGGACCAGACCATATTGGAGCAAGCTAGTAAACTCACTAAGCTTCATAAGGAAGTTCAAAATTTTCCAATGAAAAGGAGCAGCTTTCGACAAATAAAGATGTTATCGGTCTTGAACTTGTAATTTTCGAGTAGGAGCTCAAAGAGCTTCGAGACGAAAAGACCAAGATTTTGACCGATCTTGATGCTAACATGTTATATTTTATACCAACTTGGTCACGTTCAAAAATCTAAGAAGGATGGGCAATGACTATCCTGTGGCGCTTATTGGCACTTGGGAAGAAGTGTTAGGCCAAATGGTGCAAGCCGGAGATAATTGCTCCGAAGAAGAACTGATGGCTGCTTATCTCGAAGCTAAAGATATTGAAACTCTTTCCATTAGAAAGATTATCCTAGATAAAGATGCCACTAATGCTACTACTGTTGATGCCGCCATAGCTCCTGCTAGCCTGAGCTCTTTGGGTCAGAGTGAAACGTCCATTTCAAAATCTCAAGAGCCGACAACAATCATTCCAGGTTCTTTAGGGGTTATCTCTGCTACTACTTGCGTTATTGTAGCTTCATTAATGGGTACCCCCCATGAGCAATGCATTCCTCCCATTGTGATCCAACTCGGGGAGCTTGGCACAGAAGAAGCTGAATTTGTCGTATCCCAATAGGATCCTGCTATAGGTATATCTCTTGTTTCTCTAGTCTTAAAGAAGCTTTAGTTCTTATGAGAATCCATCAATAAACTTTATCACTCTATTTGCTAACTTAAAGGTCAACCTCAATTGCCTCCTCCACCTCCAACTACCCAGGGTTCAGGAACTGAAGCCATCTTTATTACCCCAACCGCTGATTCTGTAGGGCTTACAACATCCATTCTTCACTCCAATTGTGGCCCAAGTCCTGACTTCGAGAAGATCGCCCCTTTAAAGAGCTAGAGGTCATTTTTGTCTCTCAAGAGAAGGACTTTTTCATCACAGGCACTTTTTACCTGACTAAGCATGAAACTCTGGCGAAAAGGTTAAGAAAGGACATTGAGAGGATTTAAGTGAAGAAAGAGCCTGGGACCATCAAACCTGTATCTTCGAAACTAACAAGCTCCCATAAAAAAGTTCCCACTTTCAAGACTAGGCCGGCAAAGCACATTGATGACCCCACTGTCAAGTCCGTGGAGCCCGGTTCTATGGCCGGTGAAGAGTCCACTCATTCAGAAAGCAGCACCCACTAGCAGGGAACCCAAAGGGAGGAAAAAAATCAAGACCCACCCAGGAAAAACCGATAAGGGAAGCCAAGGCGGCAAGAAGTAGATAGCCTAGGGGGATAGGATAGTCGAGTCATTTTTTTTGGGTTATTATATCGATTAAATCTATATTTTTGTCTTCTCACTTTCAAACGGGTTGAAATTGTGTAGGTATGGACCATGCTGTTTGTCTTTACATAAAAGGATTATAAGTAATGAAAGATTATATTTTCCTTTGTAATCACTCTTCTGCGTACTTTTCTACATTTTATGTACTGTGCCTATTTTTGTATGTATATAATTTGAGTGCTTCTACTGTAATTTCATGTATTATATATTTTTGTCTCTATGCAATATGTTTATTTAAAACAACTCTATGCACGTAAATAATATTCTTGCAATTGCTTTAATATATTCTATTGCTTAGCTTTATTATTGACTAGTAGATTACTCTATTCGGCATAATTGCACTTTAAATTATAGCCAACTCTATGGCTATTCGTATTCGAGTTCGGTCGAGTTCTTTTTGATAAATTGTTGACGGATGTGCCTCTGTCATGGGGCTACACGTTAGATATCAAGCATCGACGAGAGCCTAGATGCCCTGAGGACCTCGTTCATTTATCCTCAATCTAGTTTGCATGGTAATTCCTATCTCCAAAAACTAATAACTTTTGCTGCTTGATTCCAAGCATTGTATATTTAATGCCGTCAATTTCTTGGTTGCATTATGAATTCTTTCAAGTTGACATCATCAGCCAATATCATTCTGGATGTATGTATCGTAAAGATGCATTATCATCATCTTTCATCATTACAAATTCCTTCAAATCTAGTGTTGAGATCCTGGTTGCTCATCAGTTTCTATCTCCAGAAGCTTATACATGAATGGCTTAACTCAACGGATATTTCCTTGATGTTGCCTGCCTCGAGCCCTGATTAATTCCTTTTGTCTTCGCCTATCTCAAGTGATGTCAAGTTTGGAGAGGTTTGAGTCGACTTTCCAGTTGACTCAGTACTTTGGAGTTTACTAACATTACTAGGGCAATATCGGTACTTAGAAAGTATGGGTCGATTTGTCCATCGACCTGACAATTTTAAACATTCCCGATGTTGTCAGAGAAATGCTGGTTCTTAGAAGGTAGGGATCGATTTTCTCCCTCAATGTAGCGATTTTAGTCTATTTTCCTTATTGACTCGATGGTTTTGACCTTCGACGTTGCTGGAGCAACGTCGATTTTCAAAAGGTTGGGGTTGATTTTCATTGTCGAGTCGATGGTTTGACTTGATTTTCCCCTTCGACTTGATAGCTTTGGGACTTCCCGACGATACCGGTACAACGTCAATTCTCAATAGGCAGGGATTAATTTTCTAGTTGATCTGGCAGTTTGAGTCGATTTTCCCCATCAACTCAATGGTTTTGAGCTTGCCGATATTGTTGGAGCAATGCCGATTCTAAGAAGGTTGGAGTCAATTTTCACTGTTGACCTAGCGGTTTGAGTCAATTTTCTCCGTCAACTCGATGGTTTAAGGCCTTCCCGATGTTACCGAAGCAACGTCAATTCTTAGAATGGAGGGATCGATCTTTCATCAATTCGGTGGTATGAGTTGATTATCCCCATCGACTCGATGGTATTGACCTTCATGATGTTGCTAAAGCAAATCAAGTTCTCAGAAGGTTAGGGTCAATTTTCACCGTTGACATGATAGTTTGAGTCGATTTTTCCCGTCACTTGGTGGTTTTGACCTTCTTGACATTGCTGAAGCAACATCGATTCTCACAAGGTTGGGGTCAATTTTCATAGTTGACCTGGTAGTTTGAGTCAATTTTCCCCAACGACTTGGCGGTTTTGACCTTCCCGACGTTGCCAGAGTAACTTCGGTTCTCTGAAGGTTGGGATTGATTTTTACCATCGACTCGGCAGTTTGAGCTGATTTTTCCATCGACTCGGCGGTTTGGTCCTTCTCGACATTACTGGAGCAACATTAGTTCTGAGAAGGCAGGGATCGATTTTCTCTTCGATTCAGCAGTTTGAGTTGATTTTCTCTATCAACTTTGCAGTTTTGACCTTCCCAACGTTGCCAGAGCAAGGTTGGTCCTCAAAAGGTTAGGGTCAATTTGTAATGTCAACCTAGTGGTTTGAGTCGATTTTCCCGATCAACTTGCTGGTTTGAGTCGATTTTCGCTGTCAACTCAGCTATTTTGACCTTCTTGATGTTGCTGGAGCAACATCGGTTCGTAGAAGGTTAAGGTCGATTTTCATCGTTGACCCGACGGTTTGAGTCAATTTTCCCGATTGACTCGGCGGTTTAGCTTACGAGAACATGGTTCCATTGGCTCAAGAAGCTAACTTTATTGATAAATAGAAGATATGGCAAGTCCTGTCTATTTACATGCCCCAGTGACTGTGGATGGCATATTTGCGAAAAGAAGGAAAGCTAGATATATAACGCCGTAGCGAGTCGTTGTTCCAAGCATGCAGGATGGGAACTCTATTTACTATAGCCAGCTTGAATGTTCCATCTCTAAGCTTCTAGCTAATCATATAACATCCTTCCTAGTTTGGACCAAGCACCCATGTACCTGGGAAGATTCATTTCAGGACAAGATCTCCCACCTCAAAAATACGATTGCGAGACTTGGCATTAAAGTGGCATGCCACTCTTTTCTGGTGGGTAGTGTCCCTTAGTTCATCCTCCCTGGCTCCTCATCATTTGGTTAAGGGACTCGAGCAGTAGCTGTTCGTTCTCTCTTTGATTGAAGTGTCTTTTGCGATGAGAAGGGACCTCAATTTCCAGTGGGATCATAGCTTCTGAACCATATGCCAAGGCGAACAGTGAGTGCCTAATCACTGAGTAATGTATTTTTCGGTAGGCCCATAGTGCGAGTGGAAGCTCATCAACCCAATTTCCTTTATCTCTAGTAAACCGCTCCTTTATGGTGGACTTAATGATATGTTTTTACTACTTCCAATTACCCATATGCTTCTGGGTGTGCTATCGCGGAAAAGCTCTTCTTGATTCAGTAGTACTTGCAATAGTCCTTGAACTTGGTGCTCTCAAACTAAGTTCCATTGTCTGTGAAAATTTACTGTGGTATTCTGAACTTGCAAATAATATTTTTGTTACAAAATTATTACTTTCTTAGCAGTGATCATGGAAAGCAGTTCCATTTCAGCCCATTTTGTATAGTAATTACTACAACGATGGCACATTTGGCTCCTCCTTTTGCTATTGGTATTACATCGATTATATTGATTCCAAGACCGCAAATGGCTAGGGATTGACCATCTGCGTAAGTTCTGAAGATGATACTCTTGGAATCTTTGTGAATCTAGCATTGATCACATCATCTATTGTAATCTGTTGCATCTCGGTTAATTATTGGCCATAAATATCCGTAGCGGAGTATCTTCTTTGCAGTGTCTAACCCTAGTGTGGCCGCTGCAGCTGCCCTCATGCAGCTGCCCTCATGAATTTCCATAAGGATCTTCCTAGCTTTATCTTTGGTTACACACCTAAGTAAGAGGGGAGAATCCTCTCCTATATAGCAGCACTCCATCATATATTATGAATCATGTTGCCTTTTGAAGGAGCTTCTTTCATTCATTATTTTCTATGAGGAGTACTCCATTGAGAAAATAGTCCTTTATTAGCGTCATCCATGATTCTACCTTTTTGTAGTCTCCAAAACCCAGTTAACATCCATTTGATCTATGTTAGGGATAGTCAATACTTCTACTAGGACAATTCCCATCAGTTGCGCTTCTCCAGAGCTTACTAGCTTTGCTAAGGAATCATCCTTCATATTCTTCTCTCTAGGAATGCGAGATATTATGTAGTGTTTAATTTTGTTAACACCCAAGCTTTCGAGAAGTAAGGGGAAAGTTTCACACCCTTAACTTGATATTCCCTTCTAACCTAGCAGATGACTAGTTGGGAGTCGATATAGATATGCAAAGTTTTTATTCCTAGCTCCTTCGCAATCTTTAGTCTCGCTATCAACACCTCATATTCTGCCTCATTGTTGGTGGAAGGAAATTCCACCTTCAGTGCGTAACAGATTGATCATCCTTCAGGAGTTTCAAGCATAAATCCCGCTCTTGAGCAGAATTCATTTAACGCACCATCTACCAACCATTTCCAGTGGAATACTGTAACGACCCGTAAATTTCGACAATTAAAGTTGTTAATTAAATAGGATTTTGTAATTGAAATTTTGAGAAAAAAATTTGGTAAATTATTGTAAATGTTTGAAAATTATAAAGTGATAAAGATTTCAAATTTCAGAATTTAAAATTTGAAATTTGATTTAATTAATTTATTTTAAATTTATTCAATTAATAGAAAATAGCCATTTTGGCCACTAACTCGGATTTCGACGAAACAAGTTTCATCGGATCCGTAACAGTGGATTATTGTAGGGTTTCAAGTTTCGTAGCGATCGGACTTGTCGTTTGATCGTGCGAACGCGAAACGCCTTGAAATCGATTTAATTGAAATCAATTTGAAAATATTGTTTTCAGCATAACTTCTTCATACGATGGAATTTGGACGTGAAACTTTTTCCATCGCGTTCAGAATATTTTTAAACATCTATTTTGATATATGGGTTGACCCAATTTCGTTCCAGAGTCAAAACGGGCTTTTTAGGCCAATTATCGTTCAGCACGTTTGTTTATCAGATCCATCTACTCTATTTCTAACCTACCTATATAAACCCAGTTATAAACCCTAGCCTCCATCTATTCGCATTTGTTTGTGCGTTCATTTCCTGAGCTCTTCCTCTTCCCAATGGCTGCAAACCAAACCTAGATCAAATTACAATTTCAAAATCAAAGTCAAAATTCAAAGTCCTCAAAAAATTCCCAAAAAAATATATGTTAATGCTCTCGACGAGGGTAATTCAATGGTGTAATTCGTTTTTCAATTAGAGTTATCATTTGATCAGAAAGTGATCGTTTATTCTCAGCCGTTCGTTGACCATCGATCAACTTTGCCTGATCGAAAAATCGAAGTTGCTAGATTGGGGAGATTCGCGAGAGGAGTTCATCGGTGAAGTTTGTTGGGAAAATTAACAGCTAGAACTGCAAATTTAATTGGATTAGGGTTTCAAAACCCTAGATCCAAGCGGCAGAGGCTAGGGGATGGGGTGCTCGGGCCATGGTCAGTAGGGGCGGCTCATCAAGGCGAGAAGGATGGTGGTGGTCGGCGTTCGTGGCATGGTCTAGGTTGAGGGCGGCAGTCGGTCAAAGCATGGTCAATGGGGTGCGTGCGTTCGGTTCCAGTAAAGAAGAAGGACGCGTTTTCAGGAGGGAGGGTGAACACGTGTGCTGATAAGAGAGGTGATTTGTGATTTTAAAATTCTTATTTTCTTTATTTGTTTTATTTGAAAATCATCTCGATCTAACCCGAATAACTTTCCCATACGGACTCCGTTTCACGTGAGATTTTTTTGTTTGGATCGAAATAAAATTTCGGATACTTTGATGCTGGTTTGGATGGATTTGGATACTATCAAATTTATGGATTTAAATCGGATTTAAATTCGATTTTAAATTCAAAAGGTGAGTGCTTTAAGCCATTCACAACTTCTTGAATTTCTTATGTTTATTAAATTGATTTATGATATGAGTAGAAATTCATTTATGACTATTTGGCATATTTTATTCATTCATCTCAGTTAGATTGCATTTATTTGAATTAAATCGTTATTTAATTTTATTACTGCATATAATTTGACAGTTAAATTTATTTATTTTGCATATAAACTTCCAATTAAACAGTTATTAATTTATTTGTGAATATAAACTGTTCGTTGATACCTGTTATATTTTATATGTTATTTATTGATGTTTGTTCAAATTGGATGATGATTGAAATAAGTGGTTGATGAATGATGTTTGGTGATTGGATGATGTGTTCTATATTATATAATCTGCAAGTTATCATGCATTTCATTTCATTCGGGATTGCGGTTTGAAATGATATACAACCGCATTTTTTTTAAATTACGAATTGAAATGATAAATATCCGTATCACTTGACCATAGGATAGAAAATTATATACAGGCACCGCGATCTATGTATATAAATTATTTTGAAATAATTTCCATGGTTTGGATAAGATACGGTTTAATAAATATTCAATTTGGATATTATATAAATATATTTTATGTATACATATATAGTTAAATTTTTGAATTTAAGCTATGTTTAAATCGGTTAAATAAAAATAAATAAGTTGAACAATGGAGTTTGATTATTTATGTTAAATGGTTAAGTACATTTTAAGATATCGTATGTATATATAAAGTATTAATGATTTAAATCAGTTAAGATTAGGAGGTAAATTGAAAATTTATTTGATGGAACTTATTTAAAAAAATTCTCTCCATAAGTTGATGTAAACTTATTAAAATTGGAAATTTTAAAGGTATGGTATTTATAACAGGATTTTTATTTAAGATAAATTAAACGAATATTTCTAGCATAATAAATTGAAGGATATATTTAAGTTGTTAGAATTTGGAATTTTAATTTAAATGACTTTGATCTATTATGTAAACATTTCAAAACTAAATAATAGGACAATGAATTTGTGAATATAAATTTCCAACCTTAAGTTTTGAAATCGTTAAATACTAAAAGTTAGAAATATATTGAAATTGAAGTGGTTTATTTAAATGAAAGTGAATTTAAAATTTATGGATTTAGACTAAATTTAAATGAATAAAATTGTGAAGACGCGGAATTATTTTATAAAGTAATTTTAAATTCAAATTATTTTATTCTATATACTATTGCATATCCAAACCATTCAAGTTTTAGAAGTATGGTTTTAAAGCTATGAGTTTCGAAGTATTATGTTTTGAAAGTTATAATTCAAATGTTTGGTTTCCAGATATTATAAATTTTAAAGCAATATGATTTTGGAAAAGAAATATATTTGAAATAAAATGATATTATATTAATTTGGGTTTTATAAAAATAGTTTCAAATGAGTTTGTTTTGAAATGGAAAGGATATCGTAATTATACGGTTTTGAAATAGATACTTTATTCTGGTTTTGAAAGTATAAACTATTTTTAAAGACTGCGGTGTTATAATAACATTTGGTTGTTGAAGAGACCGGGATCGGAAGTTGTCATACTCTCTGCCAACTCCGAAAACCACTTTAACAACCGTGTACGCGGTGGGGATTCCAAAATGAAGTAGGTTGGTGGCGGCGTTTCCTGTAAGGTAAATACGTGGACCCAACTCCCGTGAGTTGGCATAAGGTGGCTAAAACAGGAGCGATTGACGGGTTAATAAGGTAGCACCTTTGATCGGACACTTCCCTTCGATACTATACTCTGACTTTGGATTGATTCGGTGGCCACCTTCACTTTTGATTTCTTTGATTTGGGGGAGTTTGTTCGAGGTAGGTGGTAGCCGCGCGCTACGCGTTACCACCAACCCGGAAGCGTAATTGGTATATCTACCCTGGCATTGCCTAGTTGTGCCGTGTCACCTACCCTATCGTGCCTTGTACAAGTTTGGATTTCTCCCGTAGCCCGTGTGGTATCCTCTAGTGGCTTCCCGATTAGGAGGGACTATGATATTGGATGGACTACTGGGACTATTATTGTGTTAAGGGGGAGATTGGGTAACTCCTTAACGCTATTTAAAAGTAAGTTTATTTTACAATTAGACCCTATTATAATAGCGAAATATACTACATAGTAAATAGTTTAAAGGATCCTTAAGAGATGTGAATCCCGAGCATCTTTTAAGTTACTGCACTCATATTTATCCCTGTTGATTTAACTTACATAAGATCTTTTAGTTCCGACTCGAGTGTTTTGTCTTTTCAATTCGCTCGGGTCAGTCCGAGCGTTTCGGGATTTGAAGATTTTATTCTGGAGGACGAAGACGAAGATTTGTAGTATTACTATCTACTATATTATTCCACTACACTATTTAATTCCGCTGCACTGGTATTTATTGGTATGTGAACTCTGGTATGTATTGTATGAAGAAGAATCAAATGTTTTGTAAACAGTTTTATGAACTGTATATTTATTATTATATTTTATCCTTCCGTTGTGAGATTCTATTTAGTTTTTTTCTCTTCTCTGTTTTATTATTTATCCCATTTCAATCCACCCTTCCGTATGGTTTGAATCGACACGTGTGTCGATTTAAAGCATGCGAAAAGGCGAGACGTTACATCTGGTATCAGAGCTTTGGTTTAGCGATAAACCTTAGCTTTGTGGGGTTTGAATTTTTGTAAATAGGGTAGTAATACCCTATGGGAGTCACTGAGCGTATATATATGAGAGAGCGTATTTGTTAGTATTATAAAAAGGTTTTAATATTGTGTTAATCTGTTCCTTTTTGTATGCATAACTCTGGTTGGTGCATGGGACGCTGTGACACCAATAGGGGTTTCTAAACACTTAATAAGACAGACCGACACAATATTTGTTTTATTATAGGTGAATGAAATAATTTTGCCTATTATATTTTCTATATATATAAAATAAATTTTATAAAGATTATATTTGGTTGCAATATATTGATTGTTAGGAATAAAATTTATAAATAATAGGTAAAATAAGATTGAAAATAAATCAATGTAAATTTGGAAACTTTAGAACTTATGTCCGGAATTTTGAAAAATTGCTTTCAAAGGATTTTGAAATATAATAATAGTATCTAGAAATATTTTCTGATAGAAATACCTCAATATAATTTGAAAGTATGTTTTAAAGAAATTCTAAAAAGAAATAAGTTGTACTCCCCTCTCTATCGCTGGAAAATAATTTCGATGATGAGTCCACGCATTATCGATGTTCATTTTCGAGTTTCGAAGCGGAAAGGCCACTGTAGTAGTTTTACTACAAATTTATTTTGATAAACAAAAGAGAATTTTTAATTTGTTTTAAATATACTTGGATATAGATAAGCTGTAAGTATATTTATCTATTATTTTAAAATAATTTGAAATTTAACCCAGTATTAAATTCTTAAATTTCCGTTGATTAATTGTTTCAATTATTGTAGTGAAATGAAAGGTAAGTAATTAATAATTGAAACCTCTAATTTAGGTAAGAGATTTAATGCTAAGTTATAAAGGAAATAAAAAGAAAGTTGAAATTGTAAGCTGAAATTGTAAGTTGAAATTGTAACTTATAAGAAAAAGGTAAAAATTTATTGAACAATGAATTAATTAAAGGAAATGGAACAAACTTCTATAACTTTCAAATTACACCCTTAAATAACATATATATAACTTACCAAATATTAAAAGTTGAATGTTTAATAAGAGATTGTAATAGAATATTATACAATTAGAAATTTTAAATAATGAAAGTATACAATGAAATTGCTGTTAAATGAGAATTTAATGTTATAAACTTAAGTTTAAATTGATAAATAAATGAAATGAAGTAGTGTAAATGAATGATAATGAACTTATATAAACAGTTGAAGCTATTTATAAATAAAATTAGTAGGAAAATGAATACTGTAATAAATGAAATTAAGTAATAAATAAATGAGAACATGCAATAATAAATGAATGAATAATTATAACGAAATAAAAGAAACTGGCGTGACCTGAGTTAATGGAAATGAATAATAGTAAGTAGTAAGTGAAAATAAATGAATGTAATATAATAAAGAGAAATTGTAAACTTAAGAAAAAGGGTTGAAGTTATTTCTAAATAAAATTGAAAGAAATAAAATGAAAATAAAATTGAAAGGAATAAATGAAAATAAAAAGATAAACCGTTATATGAATGAAAAGAATCAAACAACAAATGTATGAATGGAATAAATAAGAATAGACTAAATCTATTGCTGAAATTGTTGTTTGTCATGGTTTGTGGTTGTTGGGTAAGGAAACTTTAATTTTGTTGGGATGGATGAATAATCCATTGTGTTTAATCTAAGACTGTTGAGTAATGATGCACTTATTCCGTACAATTTAAAAGTTTTCAACTCGAACAACTATTTTTTTGTTTGATTGAATGATTGCTTTGTATTTGTTGTGTATGCTGTTTGTTGAAATTGATGGTTGTTGTATTGATTTGTTGTTAGTGAATGAAACCACTTAAATATTTCACTTTATATAAATTGTTAACCCGTTGGATTTTATAAGTGAAATGCAGGGTGTGGAAGCAATTGATACTGCTTTGGCTCCATAAATTAAGCGTAAATTGTCCGACAAATAGGTACGTTTCGGATTACAGTTTATAGCGCTATTTTATATATTTTCCCGGGTTGGGATATAATATTTTGGATCATATATGTAATATAATTGTTATATTTGATATTTTATTTCTCCTGAGCCTCCCCGTACAAAGGAGACTCTGTCGAAATTTTTCGTAAAATTTTGGACGTAGAAATTATTTTGAAAATGTTTTTCCAAACTTTATTTATATATATAAAAAAAGATATAATAATTATAAAATGGGTATATTTTATTTAAAGTAATAAATTTTGTAAATTATTGTTTATAAGTTAATATTTTGAATAAGATGTATTGTTTATTTAATTCTTCCTTCTCCCTTCTTTTTTTCCTTTTCGGAGATGAAAAGTTTTAAGTGGGGAAGAGTGTAACGACCCGTAAATTTCGACAATTAAAGTTGTTAATTAAATAGGATTTTGTAATTGAAATTTTGAAAAAAAAAATTAGTAAATTATTGTAAATGTTTGAGAATTATAAAGTGATAAAGATTTCAAATTTCAGAATTTAAATTTTGAAATTTGATTTAATTAATTTATTTTAAACTTATCTAATTAATAGAAAATAGCCATTTTGGCCACTAACTCGGATTTCGACGAAACAAGTTTCATCGAATCTGTAACAGTGGATTATTGTAGGGTTTCAAGTTTCGTAGCGATCGGACTTGTCGTTTGATCGTGCGAACGCGAAACGCCTTGAAATCGATTTAATTGAAATCAATTTGAAAATATTGTTTTCAGCATAACTTCTTCATACGATGGAATTTGGACGTGAAGTTTTTTCCATCGCGTTCAGAATATTTTAAATATCTATTTTGATATATGGATTACCCAATTTCGTTCCAGAGTCGAAACGGGCTTTTGGGCCAATTATCGTTCAGCACGTTTGTTTATCAGATCCATCTACTCTATTTCTAACCTACCTATATAAAACCAGTTATAAACCCTAGCCTCCATCTATTCGTATTTGTTTGTGCGTTCATTTCCTCAGCTCTTCCCCTTTCCAATGGCTGCAAACCAAACCTAGATCAAATTACAATTTCAAAATCAAAGTCAAAATTCAAAGTCCTCGGAAAATTCCGAAAAAAATATATGTTAATGCTCTCGACGAGGGTAATTCAATGGTGTAATTCGTTTTTCAATTAGAGTTATCGTTTGCTCAGAAAGTGATCATTTATTCTCGGCCGTTCGTTGACCATCGATCAACTTTGCCTGATCGAAAAATCGAAGTTGTTGGGTTGGGGAGATTCGCGAGAGGAGTTCATCGGTGAAGTTTATTGGGAAAAGTAACGGCTAGATCTGCAAATTTAATTGGATTAGGGTTTCAAAACCCTAGATCCAAGCGGCAACGGCTAGGGGATGGGGTGCTCGGACCATGGTCAGTAGGGGCGGCTCATCAAGGTGAGAAGGATAGTGGTGGTCGGCGTTCGTGGCATGGTCTGGGTTGAGGGCGGCGGCCGGTCAAAGCACGGTCAATGGGGTGCATGCGTTTGGTTCCAGTAAAGAAGAAGGACGCGTTTTCAGGAGGGATGGGTGAACACGTGTGCTGATGAGAGAGGTGATTTGTGATTTTAAAATTCTTATTTTCTTTATTTGTTTTAATTGAAAATCATCTCGATCTAATCCGAATAACTTTCCCATACGGACTCTGTTTCACGTGAGATTTTTTTTGTTAGGATCAAAATAAAATTTCGGATGCTTTGACGCTGGTTTGGATGGATTTGGAGACTGTTAAATTTTTTTGTTTAAATCGGATTTAAATTCGATTTAAACTCAAAAGGTGAGTGTTTTAACCCACTCACAACTTCTTGAATTTCTTATGTTTGTTAATTTGATTTATGATATGAGTAGAAATTCATTTATGACTATTTGGCATATTTTATTCATTCATCTCAGTTAGATTGCATTTATTTGAATTAAATCGTTATTTAATTTTATTATTGCATATAATTTGACAGTTAAATTTATTTATTTTGCATATAAACTACCAATTAAACAGTTATTAATTTACTTGTGAATATAAACTATTCGTTTATACCTGTTATATTTTATATGCTATTTATTGATGTTTGTTCATATTGGATGATGATTGAAATAAATGGTTGATGAATGATGCTTAGTGATGGATGATGTGTTCTATATTATATAATCTGCAAGTTACATGCATTTCACTTCATTCGAGATTGCGGTTTGAAATGATATACAACCGCATTTTTTTAAATTACGGATTGAAATGATAAATATCCGTATCACTTGACCATAGGAAAGAAAATTATATACAGGCATCGCGGTCTATGTATATAAATTATTTTGAAATAATTTCCATGGTTTGGATAAGATACGGTTTAATAAATATATAATTTGGATATTATATAAATATATTTTATATATACATATATAGTTAAATTTTTGAATTTAAGCAATGTTTAAATCAGTTAAATAAAAATAAATAAGTTGAACAATGGAGTTTGATTATTTATGTTAAATGGTTAAGTACATGTTTAAGATATCGTATGTATATATAAAGTTTTAATGATTTAAATCAGTTAAGATTGGGAGGGAAATTGGAAATTTATTTGATGGAACTTATTTAAAAAACTTCTCTCCATAAGTTGATGTAAACTTATTAAAATTGGAAAATTTAAAGGTATGATATTTATAACTAGATTTTTATTTAAGATAAATTAAACGAATATTTCTAGCATAATAATTTGAAGGATATATTTAAGTTGTTAGAATTTGGAATTTTAATTTAAATGACTTTGATCTATTATGTAAACATTTCAAAACTAAATAATAGCACAATGAATTTGTGAATATAAATTTCCAACCTTAAGTTTTGAAATCGTTAAATACTAAAAGTTAGAAATATATTGAAATTGAAGTGGTTTATTTAAATGAAAGTGAATTTAAAATTTATGGATTTAGACTAAATTTAAATGAATAAAATTGTGAAGACGCGGAAATTATTTTATAAAGTAATTTTAAATTCAAACTATTTTATTCTATATATTGTTGCATATCAAAACCATTCAAGTTTTAGAAGTATGGTTTTAAAGCTATGAGTTTCGAAGTATTATGTTTTGAAAGTTATAATTCAAATGTTTGGTTTTCAGATATTATAAATTTTAAAGCAATATGATTTTGGAAAAGAAATATATTTGAAATAAAATGATATTATATTAATTTGGGTTTTATAAAAATAATATCAAATGAGTTTGTTTCGAAATGGAAAGGATATCGTAATTATACGGTTTTGAAATAGATACTTTATTCTGGTTTTGAAAGTATAAACTATTTTTAAAGACCGCGGTGTTATAATAACGTTTGGTTGTTGAAGAGACCGGGATCGGAAGTTGTCATACTCTCTGCCAACTCCAAAAACCACTTTAACAACCGTGTACGCGGTGGGGATTACAGAATGAAGTAGGTTGGTGGCGGTGTTTCCTGTAAGGTAAATACGTGGACCCAACTCCCGTGAGTTGGCATAAGGTGGCTAAAACAGGAGCGACTGACGGGTTAATAAGATAGCACCTTTGATCGGACACTTCCCTTTGATACTATACTCTGACTTTGGATTGATACGGTGGCCACATTCACTTTTGATTTCTTTGATTTCGGGGAGTTTGTTCGGGGTGGGCGGTAGCTGCGCGCTACGCGTTACCACCGACCCGCAAGCGTAATTGGTATATCTACCCTGGCATTGCCTAATTGTGCCGTGTCACCTATCATATCGCGCCTTGTACGAGTTTGGATTTCTCCCGTAGCCCGTGTGGTATCCTCTGGTGGCTTTCCGATCAGGAAGAACTATAATATTGGATAGACTACTTGGACTATTATTGTGTTAAGGGGGAGATTGGGTAACTCCTTAACGCTATTTAAAAGTAAGTTTATTTTACAATTAGACACTATTATAATAGCGAAATATACTACATAGTAAATAGTTTAACGGATCCTTAAGAGATGTGAATCCCGAGCACCTTTTAAGTTACTGCACTCATATTTATCCCTGTTGATTTAACTTACATAAGATCTTGTAGTTCTGACTCGAGTGTTTTGTCTTTTCAATTCGCTCGGGTCAGTCTCAGCGTTTCAGGATTTGAAGATTTTATTCTGGAGGACGAAGACGAAGATTTGTAGTATTACTATCTACTATATTATTCCACTACACTATTTAATTCCGCTGCATTGGTATTTATTGGTATGTGAACTCTGATATGTATTGTATGAAGAAGAATCAAATGTTTTGTAAACAGTTTTATGAACTGTATATTTATTATTATATTTTATCCTTCAGCTGTGAGATTCTGTTTAGTTTTTTTTTCTCTTCTCCGTTTTCTTATTTACCCCATTTCAATCCGCCCTTCCGTATGGTTTGAATCGACACGTGACCGTTGCCTCCTCCTCACTATCTTAAATAGTGAACTCGACGATGTAGTCACCCAATGCTTGTACATTAATCACTCTCGGGGTGGTAAGTCACATCATACTACCTTAACTCGATGTTCCACTTTAGAAGTCGTCCTAAAGTCTCAGGTTAATCGAGTACCTGTTTCAAGGGTTAATCCATCAACACCTTGATCGAGTGAGGCTAGAAATATGGTTTCAATTTCATAGATGCTACCAACAAGCAGTATGCTAGCTTTTCCAATTTCAGGCAGTTCTATTTGGCTCTAGTGAATCGCTTGCTAATGTAGTAGACGGAATATTGGACTCTAGCTTCCTCATGCACAAGTGATGCTTAATGTGTGGGTAGAAACTGCCAAGTAAATGAATAAGTCCTTGTCGTCCATCAGTTTAGACAAAACCAGTGGTGTCTCCATATGTCGCATTAATTCTTCGAAAGCTGTTTGGAAGTCCATGACACACCACCTCTATACACATGCTATCTAATAGTATTACAAAGCAAGACTGTCATATAATACGGAGAATGTGGCTATATAGAGTACACACGTGAATATTTCCTTGAATTAACACTGGTACATATTAAAACATCAAGTACATAACTCACATTTACGTACACAGTATCGGTACAAAGAAATAGACATGTGTGTCTCCAGGATAGAACAATACATAATATTTAGTACAACATAGAGAACACAGAGTCAATCGCAGTAGTAACATATAATATGAATACATTAACGTTATACAATACAATTCATATATCAATTATAATATATACATACAGTCAATATCATACAAGTATTTTGTAATCATCCTAATATAATGCTCCTCCAAACCTAATAAAACTGCAAGCTGGTCATGCAGTCTCTGTACCTGAAATGTCTCGGACTGACCCAAGTAAAATAACACATGGGTCAGACTATGTCTAATGTATGATATATAATAATAATAATGGAAGCGCAATATGTAATCATTGAATAATAAGGTTTATATATCCATAAATAGTCTTCAAGGTATCACATTACCCAAATATCTCAAATCCATATGAAATAGTCAATACCGATTTCAAAGATGTCATCACCTATAAAGAAATATATCTAATCATACGATCATAGAATCAATACAAATTGGTGAATCATACATATCTAGAAATTGTCATCAAAATTAAATTAATCAATAATGAGACATCCTCAAGTGAAGTCAGGCAGTAATGAAACAATACCTACTATCTCTCTCAATCTCATATTATAAAATATCAATATCAAATCAATAAAATTAACAAGAAAGATTCGAGACGGCTCATAACAATATCCAAATGTAATCAATAATAAGTAGGTCGTTTGCCTGTAAAAGATAGGTCGTCTGCCTAAGAATGGTACGAGGTTGACCCTACTCTAGACACGGTCTCAGGTATAATCTCATCTATACATATTGTATGTCTATCTACTACCCACATACGTACACATATATCCACATATTCTGGGACCGGACGGGAGACTGATAGCACGTCTGCTTCCTCTAAAAGCCACGCGTGGTCCATATGACATAACTTCTACAGTCATTGGTTTCCATTATCTCTTCCCTCTCGGTATCGTGACAATGATCCACTGTAGGCTCGACAACGCGTAGCCACTTCAGCCACGACTACCGACATGTGCCCCTATATGGTACCGACTACGGGTCTATGCGACACAAAGGGCAACCAATTATCTATTTCGTAATGCGCATCGAATATAATATGATAACGGTGCCGTGGATCGGAGGCGCGACCTCCTCGATCAGGTGCCAGGGTGGATACTGACCAATCTAGTTCACTGTCGAAACATAAAAGGAGTCGGACAAAGGTAGACAGGCATATAATATACACAAACTATGTGGTTAACAAGTAGCCTCCATACGTGCTCATTATAAACACAACATACCCTCGTATAAGTGTCATCCATGAGCAAAGAATAACTGAATAAATAACACATTGGTGTCCCGTACCACAGCGTGTTATTGGTCCATTTATTCAGTGCTCATACATCACACTCGCCCTTCTTTATTCTATATAACAAGTCCAAAGAATAACCGTAAAAGCATTATCGAAAATCTCATACCAGATGATATTACTAAACCGTTTATTCTAATTTCTCATTACATAGAATAAATATCAATAAAATAAATTAAATAGAAAGGATTCATCACCATATCATATTAAAATCAACAACTAAATCAATATCAATAGTGAATCATTCATATAATTCCGTTTAATAAATAAAAGAAGTAAACTTAGAAAATTAATATTTAGAATTAGATAAAATTACAATATAGAGATCAATTAGTTAACAATATTTTTGAAATGAACAGACCGAACTTACCACTTGTTGTGGCTTGTGCACATAAAGATTAATACGAACATAAAATGTGGAAACAGTGTAAATCAAGATTGCATCCATTAGTTGTACTCTACATAAATTAAAATGATTTTTACCCACAACACTCATTTTCTTAAATATAACAGTCTATTGAGCAGTAGTTATTGAACAAAAAGAATGAATAATATACTGAGGCCAACAATATTTAAAATATACTACAATGCATGGTGAAGAAAGATTAACAGTATCAAAGTATGGACTACCAAAATATGCAAATACACATACATGAATTCACGCATACCCTTACACGCACTCACGAATAAACCCAGCAAGGTAACTCCAAACATGCTACAGACTCAAAAACATACGCATGTGACCAAATGCCCAAATACCCAAACCTGTAATCATATGATAAAAACTTACTAAACCCTTATTATCTTCTTTGGTTTTATAAAATAAAAATATATAGTATTGTAATATTATTGTCTCATCCTTCAATATAAAACATTACTTTTGCACATGAATATATATGTTTACTCACGCATACCCTGTATTTTCACCCACTAATGTCTGTCTCATTCATGTAGCAACTAAGATTCGAAGTTCTGGTTTCCGTTTCCGTTCCGGTCATATGAAAAATTCAAAATTTCGGTCCCATTTCGAGATTTCCGGAAATTCCGTTTTAAATCCGATTTGTGAATTCCGGTACGTTTTTGTTATAAATACGCAAATAAATATGCAATACTGGTAGTCAATTACACTAAATTATTCAAGTGACATAGAAGTTACAAAACATACAACATAAAAATTTAATACCAATAGCTATTTCTCTGAGCATCATATAAATTTTTTCCATCGATCTCTTCATCTTGTGTCGGGTTATAATATACTGAAAAAACATACTGCTGTATCTGATCCGAACTTAAAAATGTCGTCATCATATTATCAAAGGGTGAGGGTTCATCTTGGCTATTTGATGGCTCAGTAACATACGGTTGATTTAACCCACAATCGAATAACCTCCAGTATAGTCAGATGTAGAATACCTAAAACTGGGGACATTGTTAGAAGTATATCTGTCATCATAATCCCCTTGATCTTCATGTACAACGTTCAAATTTCTATCTCTTCGTCGACTATAGTCATATGCTTCATAATTTTGGATATGTCTTTAAGACTCATCAAAAGTGGAACCAACGCCATAACCACTAGAACCAATAACGTCACCACCACCATTACCTGAATCATCATTTGATGAACTATCATTTTCAGTATTTTCTGCAGATACATTATCATTATCCGACCAAGGATTATCGCTTGCATTATAAAGTAGTGGATTCTTAGCTTCTCTAGTCCATTCTGCAAGTGGATCCTCCTCATGAAAGATGTAATCTAAACCAATAAATTGGTCGGTTGTTTGTTGGCGTTTAGCATGTCGTGCTCTTAATCGCATATTATAATGTACAAATACCAATTTTTCTAAGTTTTCCATTTTTATTCTGTTTCTTAACTTCGTGTGAATCATTGCAAATGTTGTCCAATTTCTTTCACAATTTGAAGAAGAAACTGTTTGGCTAAGAATACGCATAACTATGCGTGTTAAATTTGGAACAGCTTCCCTACCAATTACTGACCACCACATAGCTGGAAGACACGACTTAACTGCACGTTTCACTTTTGCAGATACATCAAGTTTCATTCTATATTTTTCAATCTACGAATCATTCATAATAAACCAAGTTATTCTTTGCGCTAAACATTAAGTTTAATAATATGTTTATTACCTCTTTTGAAATTTCAATTTGCATAGCAATATCAGGTACCATTTTTTCAAGTACATTTGTCCATCCATTTAAAACATCATCATCGTTTGTTGCATTATCTCCCTATTGTATATGAGGATTGAGAAAATAACCTAAAACAATTTGATAGTTCAAAGAAATATTGACATGATATGTACTTTTATAATTGTGCAATAATTAAAAATAATACCTGCTGCATGAATAGGTCGATGCAATTGTCTTTTTCATCTTTTATCGATTATATTCCACCACTTTTGACACTGTCTTACACCAACATTTTTCTTAATTAATTCCTTCGCTCGATCCATTGCTTCATATAGATATCCCTTCTCTGCTTTATCATCATTGTTAACCATTCTTAAAACTTTTACAAGTGGACCAAATACGAGAATAATAGCAGCAACGTTGGCCCAAAATTTATCACTGGGGATCAAATTACAGATAAGAATTGCAGTTTTTTTATCTTTAGGACCGAGTTTAGGAATCTTTGCACTCCACTCCCTCGAATAAATCATTCTTCTTAGATTCTCTTTATGTGTGTATATAGATCCCAATGCAATAAAGTGAGTAGCAAACCTGGTTACTGCTGGCCGAATCAGCTCTTTATTATTGGTTTCTTTTCTCATTACGGTAAGCAACCAACCATGATTGTATATGAATCATGTTATTGATTGACAATTTAAAATTATCGATTTTACCTTGGTTTCTTTTGAAACATCTTCAAGAATCAAATCGATACAATATGCTGCGCATGATGTCCAATATAGTTTTCTTCTTTTTTCCATCAGTAGTTGGCCAGCAGTTTTGTAATTTGCTCCATTGTCAGTTACTATTTGCACAATTCTATCTTCTCCAATAAAATTAACAACATTATCCATTAGACCACAAATATGCTCATTATTTTGAAATTTGTCGGTAGCATCTACAGATTTAAGAAAGACGGTTCTTTGGGTAGAATACACAAGAAAATTTATGATTTTTCTTCTATTTTGTGTGCTCCAACCGTCGCACATCAACGTACAACCATACTCATTCCAAAAGTTGAAGTAAGTGTCGATGTGTTGTTTGATTTCAGTGCACTCTAGATCTAAATATGCTTTTGATAATTCATGTGCTGTGGGTCCTTTAACTCCAAGACCAGCTTCTTGAATGACATCAACCATAGTTTCATAGTAAAGACTATTAGCAGTATTGTGCAGGATATGATTAAAGTAAAAAAAATGTTGATATTGCACGACCTATGTGTTTTTTGCATCTTTACTGCCTTTTATTGCAGTTCTAATAGAAGGTTGAGTTCTACCTCCTCGTTTTTGTACATAGAGATCAATCCTTCCAGCTGTCAGTGTTGCTAAATCGTCATCTATTCTGATTGATCTAGAACGGTCATTGCGCTTTAGTCCGGTAGATCGTATACCTGCTCCACTAGATCCTACACCTGAGTTTATATAACTTTCCTTACTTTCTTGCAAGGCGCATCTTAGCTCTCTGTCATCTTCACCTCCATCACTGTCGGTATCTTCATTTTTTTGTTCAGGCATGCTCATTAGCTCTTCTTTCACACGTTGTTTTTCGAGCTTCCCTTGATTTCGCTCACTTCTTTTTTTATTCAGATGTTCTCGTATAAGTTTTCTGACTTCTCTGGGAACAGTCGGACATGCTGCCACGTCGTCTGTTTGTCCTCTGCTAAATGTTCTTTCATACGTGTTATAGCACCACCAGAAATTATTTTATGACAATAATTACATTTGTTTTTTCTTTTTTCACCAATAACGACCGTACAATAATTCCAAACGGTACCACGATTTGCCATAATCAGCCACCTAAATAAGAAACAAAATAATTTAATGTTTAATTACTTAACGCTAATACATTTTAATGCAAACTAAATAATATATTATTTGTATTATAGAACTTCCAATCATAATTGTTCAATTATCAAATTAAAGTATATATGCATATGCAGAATAAATGTTAACCTTCACAATTCAATTTCACATAAATAATAAATATATAAGCATGAATTACTTGTTAAAAACTTAAAACTATACTATATGATATTCTTTTGTAGATTTGGATCTAGGATTTGGTCATGTATATCAATAAGACAATTAAACCAGTCCACTAAAACAATTCATTTTTAAACCACAGTGTACATTTATTCAGTTAACCCTAAATCATTCACAGCCGGCCCATTATCTATCTCCCCTTTCATACGCAAATCAAATATACGAAAGTCACGAAATAGATCGAGCTCGAGCAAATCAAAATTGACGCAGTAAATCAAATTGGATAGAAAAAAACCTAAACGACGCTTGTTGTTGAAGGAGATTGAGCTCGTGCAAGGAGTCGCCGTGAAGTGGTGCTGTCGGAGTTGCATAAATTGAATCGTCTGGTTTATAGAGGAGTATAAATTGATTCACTTGTATATGGCCGACAAAGTTTTGATTCACGTGAATAAACTGTTGATTGAATTTGTCTCTGATTTTACAGCATAAATTGATTCACATGAGTAAAGTTTAGTTTTTGTTGTTTTGCTTCACATGCGATTGTTCTCTACAAAAAAAATTTAAAGACGAAACGGTTTTATTTCATAGTTTCGGTTCGGTCGACGCCGGAACCGGACCGAGATGGCCAAAACTCCGGCGTGCCGGTCGGACTTTGATACCTTGGTAGCAACCACACATCTATATAAACTTACTAATGGACACAAATTCCAAATCACACATATGTAATAGAGACTCACATACCTGCTACACATCACACACACAGTTTCACCCTACATACATGTATACAGTTAAGACTTTCAAGTACATATATAATCACTCATGCATACACACTATAATGCAAAGCCACGCAACACGTACAGACAGGAAACTACACATGCAGATTCACATACGCATCTCCAGACTTCACTACACAACAGTACACCTAAGCACGAGCATCAGCCCATATGAACTCTTGGCATCCTACTTACAAAAGCAAAAGTATACACAACGAACAAAAATATGCATATATCTAATTCAGACTACTACTTGCTACTGAAAGAAGAAAATATAGACATAGGTTATGAGTGTTTTACTCACCTGTAAATCGCAATACAAACTTCTCTCTCTTTACTGACTAATGCAATCGTCCATCACCAATGCACTGCAACCCACATGACTCAAAGAAGTAATGTTAATAGGGTCTTAGAACCCAATATTTAAATTTTGTAATTATTTTAATTTATATGATTTTTGATTGATTTTAGAAATGATGAAAGTTTGATTTTGATGGCTTGCGTAGATGATAGAAAATAATAGAATGAACTTGTGTGAGTGAGCCACCAGGTGAAAAAAAAGATATACATCAATATTTAGTGCAGGGGAGAAGTACAGAGAATGCTAGAAATGAACTTGTGTGAGATAGTTTTGGGGTTGGGCCTAAAATAGAGCAATGAAATATGCGTATGTTTTTATTCTCTTCATTTAACAAACATAAATTTAATTTCAAAGTCGGTTCTTTTAAATACCAGTGTTGTATTTTAGTTATATTACTTTTATAAAATATTATTTTGCATTTTAACTTACTTGATTTCTTAATATTACATTCTCACCATTTAAATTCTTGTATTAAACAATTTCAAAACCCATTTTCTAAATGAATCTCTCAAATTCTAAATTAATTACTTAAACTACTATTATTAACTTAAATTATTCATTTCTTAAAAACCAGGTTGTTACACAGTCCCAGTTTCGTTCAAAGTTTTTCTTACCTTTCTTTAATGCATTAAAAAATGGTATCCACTTATTTGTCGCTCTGGAGATGAATCGGCACAATGCAACAATCTTTCCAATTAAGCTTTTTAATTCCTTCTTCATGGTCGGGGCTCTAACAATTTGTAAGGCATGCTCCGGATTAGCCTCAATACCCTTTGCATTCACAATAAAACCAAGAAATTGTTCTAACGCAGAAGAACACTTCAGTGGATTTAACTTCATTTTGTACTTCCAATACGTATCAAACATCTCCGAGAGGACATCCAAATGATTTTTGGACATTCACGACTTCAATAGCATGTCATCTACATAAATTTCCATCGTACGTCTGATCTGGTTCTTGAACATTGTATTCACCAGTCTCTAATAAGTAGCTCTAGCATTCTTCAGACTGGATGACATTATGCAACAGTAATATAGTACCAAGTCTGTTATGGAGTTGGTGTTCTCCTGATCTGGTTCATGCATCATAATGTGATTGTACCCAAGTAGGCATTCATAAATGAGTGCATTTCATGCCCGTGGTTCCATCAATAAGCTAGTCAATCCTAGGCAAATGAAAGCTATCATTCGTGCAGATTTCGTTCAAGTCTGAATAATCAATACAATATCATCACTTCCCATTCAATTTTCGGACCAATATGGGATTTGACACCCATTTAGAATATGTTGCATTGTGGATGAAGTTGTTGGCCAACAGCTTATACACTTCTTCTTTTAGTGCACGGATTACTCCGGACCCAGGCTGCGCCTCTTCTGCCTTTGTGACGTGAACTTGGGATCAATGTTAAGTGCATAACACACTATCTCTGATGATATCCCACACAAATAGAAATGCGTCTAAGCCAACACGTCCTTATGAGCATAAAGAAATTTTATTAATTCCTTTTGCATCTTAATTCCAAGTCATGAGCCTACTTTTAAGACTCGAGTTGGGTCGTCCATGTCAATAGGGACAACCACCATAATCTCCACCAGTGCTACCCGCATTTCCCCTGACTCTTCTTCCTAGGGTACATAGCCTTGTTGAAGTGACTATGGTCCCCGAGCCAGAGGCAGTTCGATAATTGCTATGCTTACGGTTTTTGAATGTGGAGAGTATTCTCCTACATTCATTTTCTTTTCACGGCGTTTAGCTTCACATAATTCAAAAACATAGCACTCCCTTACAGCACTTTGATCTCCTCTTACTACTCCTACCCCATTCTCCGTTGGGAATTTTATCGTGAGACACCATGGAGCCAAAGCAATTCTAAAGTCATTAAGGGCCGGTCATCCCAAGAAAGCATTATAAGCAGAATACTCATCAATAATCACAAATGTCTGGATGAGAACCCTCCTTTGTTCTCCTTCTTTGAGTTCTACAGGTAGATCGATCATTCCAATCGATTGTTTTGGTTCACCTGTAAATCTCTAAATTTTTGTTCTGTAAGCAGTCATATCCTTCATGCTAATCTTCATTTGGTCGAACATTTTTCGAAATAGGATATTGACAGAATTCCCATTATCAACCAAACATGATGCACAAATGTTGGTCCGATCCCGACCTTTATCACCATTGGGTCAAGAGTTGTTGCTTCTACGCCTTCAGTGTTCGGATTCCTAAAAACAATGTTATCCGTAATCATCCTTTGTTTCTTAGCTAGAGCTCCATCATCGACGGCGTGCCAACCCTCATGTGGTGCATGATTCAACGAACTATCATATCGTTCCATCTCGCCCCAAGTCTTCTGCGTTAGGTGAGGTCCTCCAGTATTGGTGTTTATGACCAATCTTCCATCTATTCACTTAGGCCCTTCCCCACTGGGCCCATGCCGATTTCCTTGAGCATTATTTCCTCTTATAGTAGTTCCAGAACCATTTTCATATTATTTGACCGCAACATTACTCTGAATTAATTTTTTCAACTGCCCATCGACAGGCTTGCCATCAACCATATTTTCTTCTTCCAATATCAGAAATTTATTTAGCTTCTAATGGAATTCCTCTACGGCAATGCGTTGGTTCATTTTTATCCACCTTATGAAGTTCATGTCTGGGTGAATGCTCGGACAAGTGCCATGAATACAAGATCTTCCTTCGGATTGCTAACTTCTGTAACATCGATGTTAAATTAGTTCAAGATAGCTTTCAGTGACTTCTTAGGTCCTTGTGACAAGCTAGCAATGACATAATGTCCCTTAATCATACCATTTAGAGCCTGAACTCCTCTAGAAACTTCTTTTCCAATTCATCAAACATTGTTATGGATTTAGGCGCAACCCTGGTAAACCACATCGAAGTTATTCCTTCCAAGAAGATAAGGAAACACCTACAATGAAAACATCCATAGCTCTAGCTCTATCTTCCAATCGTATTTGAGTAAGTATTGTCTGGGATCAGTAGTTCCATTATAGGATGGCATTGTCGGCATGGTGAACTTTCGAGGATATTCTTCTCTCCGAACATTTTCAGTCAATGGAGTTCGACTTGGTACTAAACCTCAGTCTTCTTCTTTCTTACATTTTCTCTCCTCCACCAACCATTTGACCATGTCAATAATGTACTCCTC
Source organism: Allium cepa (assembly GCA_030765085.1). Classification (NCBI taxonomy): domain Eukaryota; kingdom Viridiplantae; phylum Streptophyta; class Magnoliopsida; order Asparagales; family Amaryllidaceae; genus Allium; species Allium cepa. The sequence goes on along the minus strand of CM060929.1, from coordinate 472,887,035 downwards.
AGTGGCACGGTAATCTATAGGTCGATTGTCAGGGGCTGCACCAAGTGTTTGGCTCCACAAATGATCTTTGTTTGCTGACTGAAGCCTAAGTGCTCCATTCTCCGAGAGAACCACTCTTATAGAGTTTTGTTGGAGTCCAGTTGGTCTTGTTGTGGCGGTTTGAACTCCAGTTCTAGCGTTTTATTCATTAACATCAGTATTCAACCCCTCATAGCGATCATCCAACTACATGTCATTATAAAAGTCATAAACCAGCAATGCATCTCCCTACTAAGCATCATTAAGTGGAATATTTGGGTTGGCACCGAGTTATCTTGTCTCATTACCAAGTTTTTTTCGTACCAGGGGATTGCTCCTATTTCCTCCCACAACAGCTCTTGTAACTTCGCCAGTTACTTCCTTTTGTTTTTTCTTCCCATCTCTCCTATTTAGGCCAAAAACGAAGTGTTCTATTGTTCTATTGCAGGAGTAGTTTCTCTTCTACCTCTTCTTACTACTAGTGGCTGTAAGGTTAGCAACATGTCCATCTTATCCATGAGGGCTTTCTGGCTATCAACCATCTTAGGGTTAAATTCATGAATTATCTTATTAAGCTCTCCTTTAGTAACAACTTCCTGTTGAGTAGAGGGTTTGTGTATTGCATTTCCTTTATTAACTTCTGTTTGATGAGTGTTTCCTTCATCACCATTAGCCATCGCTCCTACGGATCTTCCAGAAGTAGATCTTCCTTTATTAGGCACCATTGATCTTCAACTACAAGTTCTTAAACTTCATAGAGCGAGTTTTCTGTATCTAACCACTAGATTTTTCCAAACCAAAGTAGAGAGCTCTATCTAAACTTGAGTTTAATTGTCAGTGAAAGCACCAAAAATGTTGATGCTAAAAATGGATAAACGCCAAAGACTAAGTTGTAGGGAACATGTAGGACCTAGATCTAGCAGAAAGTATTGAAAATAAAAGAAAATAAAAAAGAGATACTAAAGATTTTTATAGTGGTTAAGCAATCTCTGGCCTACGTCCACTTTTTATTTTAATGATTATGGATCCGAGATAGTTTGTATGAGATTACGGAGAATTAAAGCTATAAGTATAAGAGGTTGACAAATTCTAAGGCCTAGAACTGCCAAGAGTAGCTACCTTGGTGACTATTATGAGGAGGAAAGAAGGTGAAGAGCGATGGAGTCCCAGATCTAGAGTGAAGGAGAAAGAGCGGGAAGAAGATCCTTTTTTGGTTGCACTATAGTTTGTATTTATAGGGAAACAGAAGTGTTAGGACAAAATCCTACTTACACCGATGCCCAAAAGTTAACCCAAAGCCGTATAAGAGAAATTAAGACACCACGAGTTAAAATAATAACTCGATACCAACCTATGGGCCAAAACTCGGTACCGAGTTAGTTATGTTGGTGCAAATCCAACTTTGCAACTTATGGTGTTCTTCTATCTTCTACCTGATGTGTTTTAACTATTTTCTATCGACTTTGAGTTAATTCCTGCAATCTTTTCGATAGCACTTTGATTATCATACTTTCTTAGTGTTTTTCTCATCAACTTTAGAATTATTCGTTCAAACTCTACGAAAACCACTTGATCACGAGTAGATGAAGTAGACTATGAGTTGTATGAAGTTTGGGAGGTGAATAGGGGAAGAATTATAGGTTGGTGTCAACCTATCTGAACTCGGTGCTGAGTTATAACCTTAGCCCCATTTTGAGTGAAACTTTAATGACCCTGACTCGACCTCGACACAAAATACATCATCCGTATTCGAGTGCCGTAGATTCAAATGTCGAATCTACTTTGCCGGAGCTTATAACACATTAAGTACAACAACACAGCGAAAGAAAAACTATATATCATTGATACAACAATGGATACAATATCGGATACAATATGATACAACAGATGCCCAACACTATCAGAGCCAAAAATGCACAATAGTGGAAACACAGCAGCGGAAAGATAACACCAATATAGGCTCCAAAAGAATCTGACATCCACACTGCAACTCCATCTCCAATGCTCCAAAACCAAATAGCTCAACCCAAAAGTTTCAAAGACTCCAATTCAATAAGCTCGAACCACCATCAATGCTGAACTTAACTAAATCTGGTGCGCAATGCGATTGCCAAAATTCAAAGACTTTGAAGATTGCCATAAGCTACTCCTACTATATGACTATCTGAAATTCTGACTCTAGGCCGCCCGTATGGAAAATTATGGGCATCCAGAGCTTAGAAAGGGAACAATAAACTTCAGGTCAGTTATGGGACTGGTGTGAGCAAACAAAAACAGTTGTTTTGAATAAAACAAACAAAAAGAATTTAAAAGAAGTTCGCTATGCTTTTTGAAAAATGAAATAACCATAAGGCCTCCCCATACACACAATGAAAGCACACAATTGGAGGAGATTTCTCCTTATGATAGTCTAACATACTTGATACGCGAAATGCTTTTGATATTAGTATTAGTGCATAGTGCAGAAAAATATTTCGAAAGTATAATATTAATCTTAGCCAGCATACCACCATTATGGTATAACTACTATAGCTACCATTTAAACGGTAGGTCACCACCATAAATAAATGGCAGGTTATACAACTAAAACCGTACAGGGCTCGTATTGTTTGATTGGATTTCCAATAAATGGTCAGGCTATGGAACTTCCTACACCACATTGGGACGCCTCCGGAGGGACGCCTCGAGAACTTAACCAGCTCTCTGCCAACACAAGGCCGGGTTACCTCTGTAACTAGGTAACTAACTGTCACGAGTATGCCATCTCTCAGTTGTTACCGACCTTTATTCGAGAGCTCTCAACACCAACAAATTTGCAGCAACCACATAGGTTAAATATCTGGGCTCCATACCATGATACCACTTTTTTCCAGAAGGAAATGGACATACCCTAAAGGGTGTGACCCTCATAACCTTGTTGCATTCTTCCTGTTTTGACCATTTTCGGGTTGTAAGGTTCGACGAAGTCTCGTCCACAATGCTACGCTTTTCATAAAAGCCATGCTTCGACCAACAAATGATCAGCAACACTCAGCATGCCACATTACCAAATTGGGAATGTATCACTAGTAAATATCAACTACATAATCTCTGAGTTTGTACGTCTCAGAGAAGGGTGTTAAGCTAAGAGAATAAATTCTCCACTACCAAACAGAAATGTATTTGATAGAAACCAGCTTTACATCCCAAAGTGTAATGTCAGACATACGTCCACACAAGTCGGTTTCAGGTTCGAACAGAACCGAAGGCACTTCAAAAGAAGCCCTTGTAAATCTGGATTCCCTAATCACGTCCAGACTCCCCATAACAAAAGGTTATCAAATCTCTATGTCGGGGCCATTCGGTGCAGAGACATTCGACAGGTAATCCTTTCGCTTTCAAAAATACATGGTCTTCACTGCCATCTTCAAATGCTATCCAATTCGTCGTATCACTATTCGAAATGGGTTATATGAAATAAATTCCTCTCCTGGCTAAACCAAATAATGAGCGCTTAATTAAAAACCATATGGATATGTTGGGATCTTAGTTAAGTCACAACTTTTACCCAAAACCTTTCTTTTAAATGGTTTAAACAAATTTCCAATTTATTCTTTTTAAACAAAAGATTCAACATTAAAATCCTCTTTAATTTGAAAATAAAGTTCACCAATCTTTAGCAAGGATACACTCATAACTTTCAAAACAATTCCATTTCAAATTTGAAACTCTTTCAATAAAAAATGGAAGTTCTTTCTTTATATGAAAGCAATTATCTTTTGAAAACAAGAGTTTTCATTTCGGAAAAATCTGATTATATTTGCTCAAGTTAAAGCCCTTCAAGTATAAACTTGGGTTAAATTTAAATTCCCAAAATAATACTTTTAATATACTTCAGAAATGGTTTAAAATCCATATACATATATTATATAACTTGCATACCCCTTTCAAACCGGAATTTTCAAAAATAATTTCAAAACAAGACATAGTATATTCAATTTCAAAATTCCTTTTCCAAAAGCTTTTCATACTTAACCCAATTCCGTTTTAAACCATTTGGATTCAAAATTTAACTTTGAAATAAAATAATTTTCAACTTCAAAATATCTGTGACTTAACCGATTCCTCATGAAATCCATATTTGTGTGTGTGGGGCGTAGTCCAGGGGTTTTACACACAACAATAACATATTACAACCATCATCAATTCAAGCACAACAATATAGATAAGCGGTATATTTCTATAACGCTTATCTTCGTTCACATATTCACAAATAAATATGTAAATTCATCATACATAAATAAATCACAGTTCACAGCTCAATCATATCACAAAACATCATGCATCGGGGATATCACACAATTCAAAGCATTCAATACAATCGAAAGATCCATAAGTAAGATCAATTAATAACCTGATTATAATTAATTTAAACCAGATTAATTACTTTATGAATAAATTACTAATCCTGGTTAATTAATATTAATTAATTACGAACCACTTAAATTAATTATTCTTTTATCACTTATTAATTAACCTTTAAAAATAAATAAATTAACCTTTAATTATTAATTAACCAACCTTTATTTATTAATTAATCAATCTTAATTAATAAATCAATCAATTTTTAATCATTAAATAATTAACCCTTAATTATTTAATATCCTTTAATTAATTACCCTTAATTAATTACATTAATTAATTAACCCTTAATTAATTACCATTTAATTAATTATCATTAATTAATTACAATAAGTGATTATCCCTAATTACTTATATTAATTAATTACATTGAGTTGTTATCCTTTAATCACTTGATTAATCAACTTTAATCATTAAATAATTAATTTTTAATTAAGTAATTACCTTTAGGTAATTAATTACTTTAATTAATTAATCTTAGTTAATTAATTATCCTTTATTGTGATTACACAAAGTAATTATCCCTTAATTACATTAAGTAATAATCTTTTATTAATTACATTAAGTAATTATACTAAAGTAATCTCATTAAGTAATTATCCTTTAATCACTCATCATTAATTATTTAACTCATTGTTAATTAATCCTTAATTAATACTTAGTTAACCTTTTATTAAGTAATTGAATTTTAAATTAAAATAACCCATTTATCTCAATTAATTACTTAATTATATTCAAGTTTATTTGATAAACCTTTTAAATTAATTATCATTAACACATAGATTAACTAAAGACATTTAAGTTAATCACAAACTGAAATCATTTCACTCCCTAATTAATTATATAATTACAATATTAAATTTATTTAAAATAAACTTTAAAATAAAGGATATATATATTAAAAACACTTTAACCTTAATAAATTTAAAGTAATTTGTTCAAAACTTTTACTAATCCCAAAAACTTAATTAGGACATTTATTATTTAATAAAAATAGGTTAAGAAAATTGTTTAAATTAAAATTTTAATTTGTTATAAAATTTAAAACTGCCATTTCAAATACTCGGGACCATCCCGAAACAAACCCGACCCCAAACCCGAGTTATTTCTTCTACTTCGTTACTTCGAGCCAACACGAGATCATCCCCGAAACCAACCCGAGCCACTACCTTTCTTCCCAAATTTCACAAACAAACTAGATATCATTGATGCATGTGCACATGCACCAGGACTCCGGCCACCTCCGGTCGACCTCACCACCATCTACAAGTCGACGATGACCATCCCTAACCATCTGACCTCCCAGTACCTTCGATATCATCGGCGATCGAAATTGAGCTATTGAACACATCCTGGAACCCAATCTGGTCACCAAAATCTGCCTCGTGTAATCACCTCCGGCCACCAGAATTGTCGCCACCTCGACCATAGCCTCGCCGAAGTCCCACGCTCCATTTCCTCTATGACCGATCGCCTCCGATCCATCTACGACGATGCAGTAGCCACCCAAACTCAGTTGACAAAAACTGCTAGTCGAACCCTAGTTCGACGTTGTTACGCCACCTCCGCCACCTAAAAATTCTCCTAGTATTTTTCCTATGATCGATGATCATCACCCTACCTTTAGCCACAAACACGACTACTCATACTACGCTGATCATCAGAATTCGTAAACAAATACTGATCATCTCGAGATATCTCAGTAATTAAAGGCTTAAAAATCAAGAGACCTTCATCAAAAATCATCATTTCGTAATTCAAATTTGATTATATAATTGGATTCTAAAATTGAAATGTTCAGTTTTTCCGATTTATAATGATTTGACTATAAACTATATTTTTCATAATAATTTCTTAATATTTTTACCTGAAAATATTTTTAAAATTGACATTTCATTGTTTCAATACATTTTCATTTAGAAATTATAACCTAAACAGATCACATAAAAAGATGTGAATTTTTCTTTTTAAGTGTTCTTAAGCCTGTATAATATAACAAAGGAGCAGATATATACATATACATTCACATGCACAGATATATATACACATGCATTTGTATTTATAACTAGAACATTTTCAAATTATCCATTATCATAGGCAAACCAAGTTTTACAGGTTCAAAAGTTTGCACACCTGGAAAAATGAACAAAGGACCTAGAAATGCTTTTAAATCTGGAAATTGGTGAATTAAATTTTGAAACTGAAGCTTTGATTCTTCTTTTTGATCTGAATCCTTGATGTTTGAATCTAATCTGTGCTTCTTTGTATTTGAATTAACTAAGCTTGACCTTTGAAAAACTGGAACTTGTTTATCTTCAGGTTTGATTTAAAAACTAAAATTTGCACTTGAATTTGATTTTCTTGAATCTTTATTTGCTTTAGGTTGAAAACTTGAATACTAGTGTTGTTTTCTGTTTTGATTTTATTTTGATTTCGTTTGATCTGTAGTTTTATTTCAGATTTGAGAACATTGAAAATAACCTGGTTTATCTAATTCTTTCTTACATATATGTTTATGTAATTCAATTTCAAAAGAAAAAAAATGATTTTTCCACTTGTCTATATTAGTTACACTTGTTAATTTCAAATTACAATTATTTCACAAGTGTTATATATGTTTTTATGTATCTTCCACTTGTTCAAATGCAAGAAATTTGTGTTTTAAACCCTACTTTATTTAATTTATAAATTTTGTTTAAAACCCTTATGTTATTATAAATTATGTAATATGTTTTCTTATGTTTTATATTTATACTAAGAAAATGTATTATGTTTTACATTTTTATTTTCTATACTTAATTCTTATATAATTTTTTAAAAAATGTAAATTAAATCCTTTTTATCAATTTCTATTCAAATTTGAACTATTATGCTCATTAAAAAATATTTATTTTTTATACTTATATCAATTTAAAGAAAATGATTTTAAAACTAATTATACTTTAATAAATAAACACAAATATGAATTTTAGATAATATAAAATTTAGCTTTAAACAACTTTTGAAATTACTATATTGATTTTAAAGTATAACTTTCAAAATATATATTACGTATGTACATTATAAGAATTTTTTTTATTGATTTAAAATATAGTGTTCTCAAATCAAATACATTTTAAAATATTTATTTTTGGATTTTCAAATTTAAATTTACAATCAATTCATATACATATATATGAATAACAAAAAAATATCTTATTTTATTTGGAAAAATTCAAATTAATTCATAATTAAATCCCAAAAATTTATATCAATTACCAGATTATATTTGGTTTAAAACCGAGATCGTTACAGAAACTTTTCCAATTTAATTCTCTAGCTCTTCTTAGCTTTCGAATCATTTCATCTTTGTCTTGACGTTCTAACTGCAGGATCATTTTCACCCTGGGGGTGAATAGGGTCTACTAAATATTAATGCGGAAACAAAAATAAAAACAGAAAGTAATGTAGTAAAGATCGCACATAGTTTTAGCCAGCTTTGGCAAAAATTTACCTACGTGCTGCCCCTAAGGTTTCTACTCGAAATTAAGTAATTAGACGCTTACAAAAACACGTAAACTTGTGATACCCGTTAACCTGATTAACCTAACTCTAAGCTCAAAACCCTGCCACAACTCAGCCATTGAGTTGCAAATTCTCGAATTACAGTACCGTAGTTTGTAAACTAGTTAATCTAGATTTTGACATAAATAAGAAAATAAAAAACAAAAGTACCAAAACATAAATAAAAAGCCCTAATATCTAATATGGTCTATATGGCCCAAATAAAAGCATAAACAAGTTTTCCTTTATTTTGCTTGCAACTCATCCATGCCATCTCGTTTCTTTGTGATCTGGAATTATGGTTTTTTTGAATTTTTGCAGCTGCATGGAAATAGAAATTCAAATCGTTTGGCTTGATGCTTTCGTTCCCCAATTTGCTTACTACTGCATCTTAGATCAGTGTTATTCGATTGCTCCAGAGGTTTTAAGTTCGACTTCGGTATGTTTTGTCTCTTGAATGCTTTCGGTGATTATTTTTTGAACTCGTTGTTTTGTCGATGATGAATTGGGTATTATAGGGATCAAAACCCAATAATTTCATTTTGTATATTTTGATTTTAATTTTTCAATTGTTGTGCTCGGCCATTCGATTCTTGATTGAGCAGTTTTGTGAATTTTTGACTTGTTCATTGGTCGACTATATTTCTGATATATTCGAATTTGCATAAATGTATTTGAATTGGTTCCGTTCATTACTGCCTACGACTTGTTCATCATTTGCTGTTCCATTTTCTGAAATATGTTTCCTTATGACCTCTGATTGAATTTCATTGACTTTGTTCAAACTGCTACTGATAAATTTCGATTTTTTTTGAACGCTTCAACCGTGTTTTTCGTTTGGCCATTCTTTTTGAAATAACTCATTGGTCGATTCATGATACGATACATTTCCTTAGGATGACCCATAGATGCTTCATTGTTTTTGCTGTATTACGATTAGTTGGTCTGGGTTTTGTCGTTTCATTGATCTGGACTTGGAGCCTTGGATGTTAGCCTTGCAATGCCTTGTACTAGTAATCAGTGTATGTTTGTGTGTCACCATACATTTCCTTGCTTGAGTTTGATCTGATGTCTCCATGTACATACATACATAAATATATGTATGTGATTGCTATGGTTATTTGCTCTGTCCACCCATGTGACTGCAGTCTGAATTTGCTTGTATACATGTATACATACATACATACATATATACATGTATATGCATATGTATATACATGTCACTGTGCTTGTTAGACTTGCTGTGTCTGGTGCACTTTAGTGTACAGAAACTGAACTTGTATTTATGCATGTTTAACTGCTTGCACCTGACCATGTCTTGTGTACTTTCTGTTTTGTTTTGTTCGAGTCATGGCTGTTGGTGTGAATATTCGGCATTGTTTCTTATTGCCTTGCTGCCATGTTTCGTCCTGATGTGTTAGTCCACTTTTTGTCAGTTTCCCTTTCCGGCTTTGCTTGTGTGGTTCCTGCTTCTAAAAAGCTGACTTTGAACTGGTTGTTTGACTTCTTCACCATGAACTACTTGTCATACTTCCTTCATCCTTTGTACATGTCCGGTGCACTTTGGTCCATGGTTTGCTTGGACTGACCTTGGTTAGTTTTTGTTTTTGTTTGCATTGCACCTGAGTTGAATCCAGTCTCAGCTTGGGTTTGACCTTGTGCTCACCTATCTCGCAATTTTAACAAGCAAGTGTATATCAGTGTGCATGAACTTATGGCATGTATAGTGATACACTGTGCATATCACAAGTTATTCACGTATTTTTTATTCTAGTTTGAAATAGAAAGATGAATTAAAAAATGATGATGAACAACTCAAACAACTGAAGCAAACAATATTTTCAAACACACATTTCATTGTGCACTACAGAATATTTCTTTTTCAATTTTGCTACGTTAATGTTTATTTTGTAGATAGATCAGATGCTGGATACAGGTTGGAACAAGTTGAAGATCAAATACAAGTGATGAGTGAATATGTAGTGAGATGAAACATGTATGTAAAATTGTATAGTAAAAAATTTATTGCAATTAAAACTTTTATTTGGAATTGTGTAAATATAGTGAGAGCTTAAATTTGTACTATTTGAATTTGTAATAAAGTATTAGTTTGATAAAATATTTGTTTAAATAAGAATTCCGAGTTATTTATTTTATTCAACAAATATTTATTTAATTATGTGGAAAAATAAAATATACAATAACAAATGCATTTAAACGAATACAGACACACACACACACACAAATATATATATATATTTATTATCATCAAACAAAAATCATACACTAGTATATTCTAAAACCTCCACCTTTTTTATGATAACAAACATATATTAAGATTTTGACTCTATTAAATGTATTTAGTCTTTATAAATTCTATTAGCTCCCCCTACAACAAAGCTACCCTTCACATATGCATGAAAATAAAATATGCAAATAAAACACACAAAAATGTAATGAACCTAGATGAGAATATGCAAAGATGAGAATATGCAATTAAAAAAATGACTTATTTGCCGAAATCTTAACTTCTCTTCCCATTTTTTTATCAGCAAAAGAGTAACGGTGTTAGATAAGAGTGATAAAGCGACAGAAATTAATATAACATTAATACCTAATCAAGTTTAAATATTAAATTTTAAGAAAAAAATCAAACAAAAATGGTAAATACTCTATTAGGCGCATATTCCATTTTAGAGTGATAGGAGTAATGTTGGCATATAAAACCATATAGTCGTGTCCATTTGTGGTATATTTACGACATGAATTTAAAAACTTACTAACGATGCATAACCGTTTGGACTTTTAAACGAGTTTAGTAGTATTCCTTATTTTTATTAAAAATGAATTCATGAATTCCAAGCATCTTCTAACCACGCATAACTTGAGGACTTTTAAATGGGATTAAAATCAACTCACCTATTTCATCCAATTTTGATATGTGTTCTATACATGCATAACCGTGAGGACTTTTAAATGAGCATAAAAGCACATAATCAGATATTTCAAGTAGTTCACCCATGCATAACCATGAGGAATTTTAAATGAGAGTCGGTACTTTTGGAAGATTTTATTGCTAATTTAAAAAAATGAATAATTTACTATTTAAATACCACATTTTGACATACTATGTTGGATTTCGATGAGTGAATGTCGTAGAAATATGATAGGAATAGAGATGGTCATGGAATTTTTAACAACCAAAGTTATTACAAGTTTTGTTTAAATTTTTAAAGAAATTTTCTAAATTTACTCTCTCAAGACATAATGTGTGATCAAGATCAACACTCATCATTTTTTCAGTCACTATTTATCTTTTGATAATTAATAAGTAGTCGGATTAGTTAACATAGGCATTAAAGATCAAATCAAAAAAAAAAATCACATTTCTAAAATGCCTAAACTGAGACGAAGTCGACATAAACAATTTTCTGAAAGGGGTTTTCTAAAAATGTCAGCCAATTGAGAATCGGTTGAAATGAAGTTTATGAAGGTATTTTCTTTAGAAATGTGATCTCTAGTAAAATGATGTCTAACATCTTTATGCTGGGTGCGAGAATGATGTACAAGATTGTTTGAGAGATCAATTGCACTTTTGCTATCACACATAAGTGGAACTCGTTTAAAATTTAAACCATATTCTTGCAAGGTTTGGATCATCTATAAGATTTGAGCAGAGCAACCGCTTAGAGCAATATACTCTGCCTCAATGGTAGATAATGCAATACAATTATGTTTTCAACTTGACCACACAACTAATGAATGTCCCAACATAAAACACGTTCCACTAGTATTTTTTCTATCAACTAGACTACCAGCATAGTTTGCAGCTGAATACCCTTTTAACTCAAAGTTATCATTAGTTGGAAACCATAGACCAAACCGTCGGGTATGCAACAGATACCTTAGAATCCTTTTTACAGCTTCTAAATGAGATTCTTTTGGATTTGATTGAAATCGTTCACGTAAACAAATAAAGAACATAATATCTGGTCTAGAAGCAGTAAGATAAAGAAGTGATCCAATCATACCTCGTTCCTTTGATCAACTACCTTACCTTTTTCATTCTTGTAAAGTTTAATTAGTGTGCTCATGGGTGTTTTTGGAGGTCTAACATATTTTAATCCAAATTTATTGACAAGATCTCCGATATATTTTGTTGAGAAATGAAAGTACCTTTTTCGCTTTGTTTGATTTGAAATCCTAAAAAGAATTTCAACCTCCTTCAAAGCTCATTTCAAACTTTTCATGCATGGTTTTTTCAAATTTCTCATACAAAAGGTTGTTAGTGGCACCATAAATAATGTCATCATAGGTTATCATTTTCGTGCAATAGAAATAATGTGGTGTCTACATAGCCCTTTTGAACCAATTTTCAATAAGATAAGTGCTAAGACATTCATACCAAGCCCTAGGGTCTTGTTTAATCCATATAGTGCCTTGTTAAGTTTATATACATGGTTAGAGTATTCTTGACTTTCAAAACCTTCAGGTTGTTCAACGAATACGTCCTCTTTTAAAATTCCATTAAGAAAAGCAATTTTAATATCCATGTATCTTAGTTTAAATCCTATATAACAAGAAAAAGCTAACAAGATTCTAATGTGTCCTAGTCCTGCTACTGGTGCAAAAGTTTCATCAAAATAAATTCCTTCAATTTGATTATAACCTTTAGGAACTAACCTAGCTTTGTTCCTAATCACATTTCCAAATTCATCAAATTTATTTTTAAAAACCCATTTGGTTCCTACAACTGAATAATCATTAGGTCTAGGTGCTAGAATCCAAATATCATTTTGTTTAAATTGATTTATCTCTTCTTGTATAGCCATAAACCAACTCTCAACATTGAGGGCTATATCTATGTCTTTGGGTTCAATTTCTGAAATAAATCCATTGTATAGACACACATCATATAAATTTGTAAAGGAGGAACGAGTTTGAATACCTGCGGTAGGATTACCTATTACCAATTTTAGAGGATGATTTGCTTTGAATTTCAATCTCTATGGTTCTAGATTTCTTTGGACTTCTTCCATGGTTGTAGTTTTTTTTGGATTTTCACTTTTATCCTTTTTGTTCTCCTCTTTTCTTTTGATTGTTTCCTTGCTTTTATTATCAATGCCTTCATTAAATTTCACATTGATTGATTCCACGATTGCTCTCGTCCTTTTGTTGTATACTCTATAAGCTTTATTTCTTGAAGAGTATTCCATGAACGTGCCTTCGTCAGCTTTTGGCTCAAATTTTCCCAATTGATCAGCTGTATTGAGAATAAAACATGGATAGCCAAAAATTTAAAATATGCAATGTTCGGCTTTTTGTTGAACCATAGTTCATATGGTGGTTTCTTAAGAATCGGCCTAATCATGACTCTATTCATTACAAAACAAGCTGTATTTACTGCATCTGCCCAAAAGAACAAGGGTATTCATACTCATTTATCTAGATCTAGCCAACTCTTCTAAGGTTCAATTCTTTCTCTGACTACTTCATTTTGTTGTAGAGTACGTGGGCCAGAGAATTCTTGTTTAAATCCATTTTCATCATAAAAATTAACAAATTCATAATTTTCAAATTCTCTACCATGATCACTTCTTAAAAAATAATAGAAACTCCTTTTTCATTTTGAACTAATTTTGTGAAGTTAGTGAAGTATGAGAAAGTTTCTGATTTTTTAGCTAAGAAGTATACCCACATGTATCTAGAGAAATCGTCAACCCATACAAACCAATATCTCTTACCACCTAAACTTGCAATATTGTTAGGTCTAAACAGATCCATATGAATTAGTTCAAGGACTTTAGAAGTCTTGCAGTGTTCTTGGCATGAAAAGATGGCTTTTTAAATTTTCACATAGTACTTGCTTTACAAATAGTTTATGTTTTGAAATCATGAGATGATAAACCTCTTACTAAATCTTTTCTTTTTAATTTGCTTAACAAATACATGCTAGGATGTCCTAATCTTCTATGCCATAAGTTTACTTCTTCATCCTTAGCTGCGAAACGTTTTAAAAGATTGAGATCATCAAAAGATAGAGAGTATATATTATCTGTCCTCTTACCTGAAAATTATGTTTCTTTTGATGATTGGTCAATTTTTTTACACAAATCAGAATCAAAATCAACATGCATTCCCTTATCACATAATTGGCTGACTAAAATTAGATTATGGTGCATATTTTCAACGTATAATACATCGTTTAAGGTAAATGTGCCACTACCTACTATTCCTTTACCAATAATTTTACATTTATCGTTGTTGCCCATTATGACTCTGCCACCTTTGTACTTCTCTAGGCTAAATAACTTTGATTAGTTGCCCATCATGCGCCTGGAACAGCCAGAATCTAGGTACCACTCTTGTTGTTCCTTAGCCTGCCAATACACATATACGAGAAAAGAGTTTAGTGACCTATTTGTTTTCATAGGTCCATGATTGTTAGCGACAGAAAATTCTGAAAAATAAGTTTGCATGGAACTAAGACAGTCTATGTTTATTCCTTTTGGCACCCAGATTTGTTTGACTTTAATGGATTTTACATTTGTGCCTTTAAGAACCCAAATTGGTATGGTTTTCGTGTGTTTGGGTCTATACAAGCTATTGTTTTGAACGTGTCCAATTTTTCCACAAATCGTGCACTTGGAGTTGTCATGATTAGTCTTACATCTACCTTTTTTAGATTGAGTATACCCAAGTCCTTGTCTAATAGTATTAATAGTTTGTTTTCCTAATAGCATATTTAGTGATCTTTCTTCTTTGGAGAATTTTCCTAAAGTTGTAGACAATTATTGGACTTGTGACTTGAGAGACTCATTTTCATTCAATAACAATATGCACTTTTTAATAGAATTTTCTCTCCTAGTATTTTCACTTTCTTTCAAAATCAGAATTTCATTGTCAAGGAATTTAATTTTAGCTCCAAGTTTTTCTATTTCCTCTTCTAATGATGGACACTTATCACACGTAGGGCTCTTTTTTTCTATAGTTTTGAACTATTTGATCAAGATGCACATTTAGTTCTATCAAACTATCCTTTTGTGATTCAATTTTAGAGTACTTCTCCATAAGTATTTAAAACAGCCATTTACTTCATGACAATATATAAGTAATTACGAGTGAGTAAGTTTTGATACCTCGCTTGACTCATCATCATCATTGTCACTTGTTTTTCCTAAAAAACACAGATTTGCTCTTTCACTCTCATTGCCAGTGCTTTCATCATCATCTTCATTACTTCCATCCCAAGTTGCTGCAAAACTTCTCCTTTTTTGTTTCTTTCCTTTGCTGAATCGATTTTGAGGACAATTTGGCTTGATATGACCAGATTTATTGCACTTGTGACAAATGACCTCTTGGTTTTTTGAGTTGTTTAGAACTTTGGCGAATCAGCTCTTTAGTTGTTGATTTAGGGCAGGATTTTCATATTTGCGGTTCCATCTTTTGAATCTCTTTATTATCATTGACAATTTAGCTGCTTCTTCATCATCACCTTCATCATCTTCACTTTTCATCGTTTCTTTGAGAGTTATTGATTTCTATTGCGTATCTCCTCCTTCACGTTCTTCCTCGAATTTGATTTCTAGCTAATAAGTGGTGAGGTATCCGATGAGTTCTTCAACTTTAAACAGTTTCAGATCCATTGATTCTTGGATAGCAGTGGCATTTGCTTTAAAATTTTGTGGAAGAATTCTAACAATCTTTTGAACCATCTCCAGTTTTGTGTATGGTCT
The DNA here is from genome assembly GCA_030765085.1 of Allium cepa. Classification (NCBI taxonomy): domain Eukaryota; kingdom Viridiplantae; phylum Streptophyta; class Magnoliopsida; order Asparagales; family Amaryllidaceae; genus Allium; species Allium cepa. The sequence goes on along the minus strand of CM060929.1, from coordinate 472,871,337 downwards.
TCCTAGGGATTTTGATTTATATACAATATTAGAAAGTCGTCCATACATTACTTTGACACTTGTAGGATGCCACAAGTAGGATCATTATCACCCTAGAGGAGAGGTGAATTGGGCCAATTAAGTATTAATGCGGAAATAAAAATAAAAACAGAAAGTAATGCTGTAAAGATTTCACATAGTTTTACCCAGCTTCGGCAAAAATTTGCCTACGTGTTGCCCCCAGGTTTCTAATAGAAATTAAGTAACCAGACATTTACAAAAAACTATAAACTTGCGATACCCCTAACTTGATTAACCTAACTCTATGCTCAAAACCCTACCATAACTTAGCCACTGAGTTGTGAATTCTCAAACTACAAAATTGTAGTTTGTAAACTAGTTAATCTAGAGTTTGACTTAAATAAAAATAAAAAATAAAAAAAAGTACCAAAAAATAAATGAAAAGCCCTAATATCTAATATGGTCTATACAGCCCAAACAAAAGCATAAACGAGTTTCCCATTATTTTGCTTCCTGCTCATCCATGCCGTCACATTTCTTTTGCAATCTGGAATTGGGTTTTTGTTGAATTGAAGCAGCCGCATGGAAGTAGAAATTCAAATCATTTGCCTTGTTATTTTTTTTCCTCAATTTTCTTACTGCTGCTTCTTCGAACAACGTTAATTGATTGCTCTAGAGGGTTTGAGTTCGACTTAGGTTTGTTTTTGTCTCTTGAATGCTTTCGGTGATTATTTTTTGAACTTGTTGTTTTGCCGATGATGAATTGGGTATTTATAAGGATCAAAACCCTATATCTCATTTTGTATATTTTGGTTTGAATTTTTCGATTGTTGTGCTCGGTCATTCGATTATTGATTGAACGATTGTGTGATTTCTGACTTATTCATTGGTCGAATATATTTGTGCATAAATTTATTTGAATTGGTTCCATTCTTTGCTGCCTATGACTTGTTCATCATTCACTGTTCCATTTTTTGAAATATGTTTCCTTATGACCTCCGATTGTATTTCCTTGACTTTGTTCAAACTGCTACTGATAATTTTTTATTATTTTGAACACTTCAATAGTAATTTTCATTTGGCCATTTCTTTTTGGAACAACTCCTTAGGCGATTCAAGGTATGATACATTTCCTTGGCATCACCCATGGCAGCTTCACTATTTTTGTTATATTGTGATTAGTTGGTCTGGGTTTTGTCATTTCATTGATCTGGACTTAGAGCCTTGGATGTTAGCCTTGCATTGCCTTGTACTAGTAATCAGTGTACGTTTGTGTCACCCTAGGTTGCCTTGCTTGAGTTTGATCTGATATCTCCATGTACATACATACATACATACATACATACATACATACATACATACATACATACATACATACATACATATATATATATATACACGTGTGTGTATGTGTGATTGCTATGGCTATTTACTCTGTCCACCCAAGTGCATGCATTCTGACTTTTCTTGTATACATACATACATATATACGTGTATATGCATATGTATATACATGTCATTGTGCTTGTTAGACTTGCTATGTCTAGTGCACTTCAGCGTACTGAAACTGAACTTGTATTTATGTGTGTTGAACTGCTTGCTCCAGACCATGTCTTGTGTACTTTCTGTTTTGTTTTGTTCGAGTCATGGCTGTTGGTCTGAATATTTAGCATTGTTTCTTATTGCCTTGCTTCCATGTTTCACGCTGATGTGTTAGTCTGCTTTTTGTCAGTTCCCCTTGCTGGCTTTGCTTATGTGGTCCCTGCTTCTGAAAAAAACTAACTTTGAACTAGTTGTCTGACTTCTTCACCATAAACTGCTTATCATACTTGCTTTATCCTTTGTACATGTCAGGTGCACTTTCTCCATGGTTTGCTTGGACTGACCTTGGTTAGTTTTGGTTTGTGTTTGCATTGCACCTGAGTTGAATCCAGTCTTGGCATGGGTTGGTCCTTGTGCTCACCTGCCAAGCAATTTTTACAAGCAAGTGTTTATCGGTGTGCACGACCTTATGGCATGTACAGTGATACACTGTCCATGTCACAAGTTATTCGCGTATTTTTTGTTATAGTTTGAAACAGAAAGATGAATTAAAAAAATGATGACGAACAACCCAAATTACTAAGGCAAACAATATTTTCAAACACACACTTCATTGTGCACTGGAATTTTTTTTTTCAATTTTACCACGTCAATGTTTATTTTGCAGATAAATCAGATGCTGGATACAGGCTGGAACAGAGTTGAAGATCAAATACGAGTGATGAGTTAATATGTAGTGAGGTGAAACATGTATGTAAAATTTTATAGTGAAAATTTTGTTGCAACTGAAACTTGTATTTGGAATTGTGTAAATATAGTGAGGGCTTAATACTATTTGAATTTTTAATAAAGTACTTGTTTGAATAAAATATTTTTTTCAAATAAGAATTTCGAGTTATTTAATTTGTTTAAAAATTATTTGTTTAATTATATGGAAAATAAAATAGTGCAATAACAAATACATTTAAAAAAAATATAAATATATGTCAATTATCATCAAACAAAAATCATACACTAGTATATTGTACATTAACTTCTAACTTCTATTGACTTTTGATTAGTTAAAATCCCGGTTAACAAGAATAAATATGTACTAATAAGAAGTATATATACATGTATATATAATTATATGAATATATTTCTTTATTTTCTGAACATTGAAATTCTGGCATATGTGTTAACATTTGCCACCTAGATAAGTTAACATATCAAACAGAATTTGAAGAATCTTTTCCAAATTAGAAGTTTTAAATTCCCACTCTTTTGCATTCAATTCAAAATTTGAAAAGACACTTTTTTGACCATCACATACCCATTTAAACTCTATATATTTGCTCCTTCTAACCCCATCTTCAACACTCACTATATTTGAAAAATCAAACAAATTCTTCACTCTCTTTCTTCCAAAAAAAACTCATAATCACTTCTTCAAACTGACCCTCTTTATCCAAAGCAATTAGGTTTCCAAAAGAACCAAAAGTCAACTTTTTAATGATGATGAGTTCATTAAAACGTACATTTGCTATGCAACATTCGTAAAGTCTTTTTGAGAAGATTTGCTAATTTTAATGAGTTTAGTCTTATGGTTTATAAGATTTTGCTTTGGACAATGTTATTTTTGATTTAATCAATTTATCACAAAATGATTTTGATTGTTATCTCTATTTGGTCAAAATAGTTTACTCTAATGTAAATGGAAAGCTTTATCAAGGAAATGAAGATCAAATTTGGAGTAATATCCAATATACTATTATTGCTTTAGATTGTGAAATTCTTGGTCAAATTCTTGATTGTAAAAGTAGTGTAAATGGCCTCTCCACTTTTAAAGTTGATTATGGAAATAGATAAGTAATGCATGATTTGTTTTTAAACGATGAAGAATACAATTTTAAAGGTAAAAATCTTATGCCAAAAGCAAGATTAACGAGTCTTATTTTATAACAAAGTATTACACCTAGGATGGAGAATTGCAACAACCCTACTCACAAAAATTTTAAAGCTCCTTTTTCTATTTTTGAAAGATAAGATATAAATTAGACTCAGGTGATTTTGAATGACATTGCTCACAAGAAAACTTCTAGACATGAAAACACACTTTACCATGGTGTGTATCTTACTAAAGTTTTCAATTACTTTAGTATTGACTTAAAAGGTGAAAATATTTTGCCTTATAAAGTTTTCGACAGAACAAGCCTCTCTCTCATGCACATTCCTTCGGATTTGAACTATGACTTTCTTATTGAAAAAAAAGATTGGCAGGAGAAGAAGAGATTCTTCAAGAAGAGTAAAATGATGATATGAAAACTAAAGAGGAGGAAGAAAAGGAAGAATGGGAGGAGGAAATGGATACATCTCTTGAAAGCATTGATAAACCATATCACCACTCAATCAAAGAGATCCTTAGGAATCAAGAAAGCTTCTTAATAATCAAAAAAGTTTAAGTGTTGTTTTAGTAAGAAATTCACTATCCTCTCACACAAAGTTGACAAATACTTTAGGAAGATAATGATGAGGCTTGGTGGAAATTCTTCTTCATCATTATTCTTGATCTGCTTAGCCATCTTTATATTTTCCAATTCTATTTATGTCATTTTCTTGTATTTTTCATTATGTTTATATATCTCTCTATTTCTGAAATTCAATTAGAGATTTCATTTTGTTGTCAATCATGTTCTTTTGTTCTCTGGAATCATAAACCAAAATAATATAAAATATAAACAAAATATAAAACAAAAAAAAAACCAGTAACTTATTGCAGATATGTCTGTGACGCCCCTCCCCGAGACCCACATTAACAAAGAGAATTACTGGGTAATTTTGTCTGCTAATGCAGAGAATAGAGCTGGTTAGGAGCGATCATCTATAATCTTGTCTTAAACATCTACTGGACACGTCAATAAATGCTCTAGGTTTTTTTCTTCTATTTCTCATGGATCGACATATCCAATAAATGCTTTATATAAAACTATAGGTGGCTAATGGATCTATCAGAACAAAATACAATAACAGAATGCATGTCACATCACAGAATAGTAATCATCATACATATATATATATATATATATATATATATATATAAATACATATACACTGATACATCCCAGTATGATACAGACTGATACACAAAAGTGGTACAAAGACCATACTATATACATTTAATCATATGCATATCAGAGTCAAGCGGAAGGAGATATAAACTAATCAAAAGTGCTAGGCTGATATCCAAGTAGATGCATCAAAGCTAAGTCTCGTAATTGATAGCTAACCTGAAACAACTCAGTCTGACCCAAGTACAAAATACACGGGTCAGTCTAGCTAAAACGATCAGTTATTAAGGATAGACGATAATATGAAGCATAAGATACAAGGTGATAATTCTTCTCGAATGAGAAGAGGCAACAGAAAGAATACAACCCATGACTTAAGTGAACTAGTGTCACTTAAGTATGCAAAGACCTCAAAAGAGGTAAACTCAACTATAACACTCAAATAATATAAAGAATCACCGATGATAATCTACAAATCAAAACTCATAAAACTCAATAGAGTTTTATAATCCCAATATGGAAATTACCATAAAGCAACATATATATGTAAGCCTTTCTCTAACTTATGGCTATAAGTAAATTCATCATCTCAAAATTGGTGAAATCAAAATAAAAAACTCATAAATATTCCCTGAGTTGGCTAAATCCCATTTGCATGCCGAAGTGATGCTGCACGTGCCATTCTCAAATGGTCGAAGCCTCTGACAAGGTTGCTAACACCTCCCAAAGCTATTCGTCCTTATGACAAGGTCATTGACGCTTCTCCAAGCCATTTTGCCAGCCCTAACGAGGTCGCTAACACCTCCCAAAGCAGTTCATCCTCATGACTAGATCGCTAAAACCTCTCAAAGTAGTTCTGTTAGGTAAACATCGTGAATGCGTCACAACTTATAGATATGAACCGGAAAAGTGTTAACGTGTGTCTCCTACCACAGTTAGCACCTAGCGGTTTACTTGAGGCTAGTCGATGCCACACTAGGAATATCATGAAACTCAGAAAATCATATCTCGCCTCGTCTCATTGACGAATGATAAAGAGACACCGTACTTATCTCATCTCATCGACAAGTATTAGATGGCATTGTAACTTGTCACATCTCATCGACAAGTGAAAACATCACGATGGTTCCTCATAACCATAAATCTAAAATAGAAATCTCAAACCATAAAACTCGCCAAATATTGGACTTCCAGGATAATTCCTAAAGATAGGAATTATCATCTCAAAAACCCACCATAAATTGGCTAAATAACTCAGAAATAAATAACCCAATTTGTTTCGATCGTTCAAGTCCGAAATTAACCGAAATAGTAAATGCACATGTCCCATACCACATGTTTTACTAAATCATTTAATTCTCTTTCTCATACGTTCAAATAGTGAAAAAGTGTGTGTTTTATATTTAAAATAGTTTACTAGAAAAAACAATCTTTTAAAACTTTTTCCCGAAAAGATTAATAAAACCAATATTTGAAATTTCTTTATTATAGGAAATAAATAGATTTTATATTAGAAAGCTAATTTTAAAATACTATATAATAATAATTTGAAATGTCCATGTATTTCAAAAATCACTTCAAAATGGTTTGGTGAAAACCATGCTAAAAAACAATGAAAAACAAGAAAGATATCCCAAGACCGATAACTTGAATTCAATACGAATTCAATTCAAATTTAATCCAAAATCAATTCAAATTCTACTTAAATTTGAATTTCAAATTCTCCAAATATAGCTAGCCTATTAATAGACATCATAGCTCTCAAAACATCTCAGAGAAAACATCAAAATCAAATAAGAATAAGAGCAAAAATAAGCTAATACAATTCTTAAGTCAATGATTGTTATTGTTGTCGTTTTGCTCTCGGGATAGCAACAAAAAAACACGGTTTTGACCAAGATAACTTCGAATTTCAGGAAACTCAAAACACGAAATTTTTAGGACAAAGTCTAATCTTTTCGAAACATCTAAAATTATTAAATTTGGATACGAAACATGAAAGATATGGCCAATATAATTCTCAGATTTTAAATTCATTGTCGATGTCGTTTATTCTCAGGGCAGCAATAAAGAAATAAGGTTTCGACTATATTAACCTCAAAATTTTGTAAAACTCAAAACAAAAAAGTTTTAGAAAATAGTCTAAGATTTTTACAACATCAAGAATTATCTAAATCCAACTAGAAATGAGAAAGACACACTTAAATTATTAGCTGTATTTAGTTTAGATAGTGTAATTATCAAAGTGACAGAGCAGGGAGTTTGTGATAGAATTTCAGTCAAACTATGCTCAAAATTTACAAATATGTTCAACATGAAAGTTATCATGCATAATGTAACCTTTCTAGAACAATATAAATTATTGAATTCTGATAAAAAATGAAAAAGGTATGGCTAAATCAATTTTAGATTCAAGCTTAGGAAATTTAGTTAACGACAGAATTGTACTCAAAATTCTATTTCAGGTCAAAGAAGTTGCTAAATCTCGTGATACAACCAAAATAGAAACTTTTACGTATTGAATCTAGCTTCCAACAAAAAAACGACCTCAAACGGATAAATAATATGAAAGTTATGGTTGTTTTACTTCAGCGCAATCCAATTATATTTCAGCAATCATCCAAAGTAAGCATTAGATATAGTTACAATAAATGATTTCTTCTTCATACTTGCAATTACAGTCAAGATTTAGCTAGAAATATGAGTTAATAAACTCACCTTGCTATAGTGAAAATAAAAACTTGAATTTGTGTTGAAAGAAGCAATTTGAGGAGGAAGGAGCTTCAAATAACCTGAACTGGAAGAAAACAGTGCATGCAAAAAAAGTTTCACAGTAAATTAGAAAACCCCCTATTGAAATTAGGAATTTGATTAAATTGTAGGGTTTGAAGTTTGATTATCTTTCAATTCACTTTAATTTGAAGAAATTTCAGCTTGAATTGAAGAAAATATGAGTTTGAAAGCTTGGGTTTGCAAAATGGTGGTTTCTCTTATTTTACAGAAAAGAGGAAGAAGATGAACTTGTGTTTTAACGTATAGGAATTGGTTTCTTCTTTTTCTTATTATCTGGCTAAGTCTATATGGGCTTATAGACCCAAAATTAAAAAAAATAATATCAAATGGCCTAAGTTAATTGCTTAACATAAAACCAAATGCATTATTATATACACTAATTTACAAAACAAGGTCATTTTCCTTTCAGTTTTCAACCAAACAAAAATAGTAAATTTACATACACATGAAATAAATTATTTTTCACTATATGAAAAGATTAATTTTTATTTTTAAAACATTATTATTATTATTATTAAAATCCTTTATTTCATAATAATACACAATTTACTGAAATAAATGTATAAAACTCTATTTTAAACTTCTAAAATTCCACAAAAACACTTTTCTCACTTAGAATAATATATTTTAAACCACTTTAAACTCAAATTTATAATTAAACTAATTTTTAAACCAATTTCCAAATTTTATTTGAATAAAAAATCTTTAAAAATTACATACTTCTTTTAAAAATTATTAAAAGAAGTAATTGGCAACAGTTAATACAATTATTGCATTTTCATCAAATAAATTCATTTTCCACTCATTATTCTCACAAATAAACATGATAAAATTTTCCAAAACTTTATTTCCACATTTTATTTTCAAAATTTATTGTTTATTTAAAATAAACAATTTAAATCTCCAAGTTATTTTAATTCACAATATTAAATTATAACTTCCATTATGATTCCATATTTATATGTAATCACTAAAACCAGGGTTGTTATAATGCCGATATACCCTACATATATATCTCGTCATAATCTGGTTTAGATTTTGAATTTCTAAAGGATTAGTTATTTTAATTAGATGGATCATTTTTTAATCCAACTTTCACCACTGTAAATTCCAAAAAAATCAAAAATCAATTCAACTTCTTTTTTTATTTTTCTCTACGCGTCACTTTTCATAAAAATAAATTCAAACATCATATTTTTGTAATAAAAAATAAATGACAATCTAGAAGAAACTCTTCAATAATTCAAGAATGCTTTATGCTTCATTCGTTGCAATCAATGACACTTAGAGATGAGTCAAATGCAAATGATCAAAGAACAAGAACAACATTTTGATTCTCTTCGATGTTTGATTTCTTGTTTTGCTAAAGAAGTTCAAAGTGACATCCTAGAGTGCTCGAACTCTAAAGCAAAAGTTGAATATGAAGATTAGGAAGTTATTAACACTAATCCAATAATAAAATCCGAAGGACGGGTCGAAGATCCTAAGCAAATCTAGTTTAATATGTATTTAAAGTATGTATTTATTACTTGTACATATATAATTGGAAATTATTTTTTGTGTAATTAACCGTGTATAGATATAAAAATTGCAATGTGTGGTATAAATAAATGTAATTGTAAATGTATATATACGAAGATATTTCTCAAAAATATTATTTCGCAATTAATATTGATTTTAATTCCATATACAGCATTACCAAATTTCATAATATTTAACTATGTCACATTTATAAAAAGTTTTTTTTTCTTTATCTGTTTTTTGTATGACAGAGAGGGAGAAAAATAAAAAATATAATATACGCATATACTAAGGGGGAGCTATTAAAAATAAGGGGGAGTTAATAAATTTAAGGGAAGTTGCATTTTATTTTATAATTATAATAATATTTACACGGTTGTCATCATCAATATGGAGGAGATCGTTAATACCACAGATATTGATTTTGACGACAAAACCATACAAATATAGATCCCAAAATATATAGGATATTTTGCAGAATTTTACACAGATTTATACAAGTATGGGATAATCAAGTTTGAAGACTGGTTGGTAAAAAGACTAGAGATCAAAGATTTAGAAATGATCAAGACAATTGAAGACTCATGAGCTTAAAGAAAAAGACATGAAGAGTTCAAGACTATATATAATGGTTAATAGACCTTAGATAAATTTGTTAAATTCTATGAATAGCAAATTTCTTTTCTTTGAACACTTTCATACCAAATATTTATTTTATTTTCAAATATGTCTCTACATATATTTTATAAAGGTTTTATATATTAAAAGTATTTAAAAATATTTTTCGAAAATGATTTTATAAAATATCAAATTTTTGTAACACATTAAAAGTGTTGTTGGTTTTCCAAACTTACAAGCATATGTCGACATATCCTTCCTGAATATGTCGACAAATGTATTGTTAAAAAGTTTATTTTTGAAATTTTGAAGAGTTGTGATTTTTGGTCCATCTTTTTGCGAATATACGTGTCACTTTAAACACTATATAAAAAGGACTGGAAAATGAGTTTTTTAGCAATATTCTCTCCATTCTTCTTACTCCAAATTCTCATTATATATTTTAGAAAATGTACTTTCTATACTCTTCAAATCCACTCAAATTTATTCTCTATTTCATTACACTCATTCTGTATAATCTACTAACTGTTTTGAAGAATTCTTTCACAAATTCAAAGATTAAAGTGCCATAAAAGGGCTATAGGATATTCTATATCCAAGTCGCAACTATTTGTATTTCGAATCAAGAACTCTCTACTACTAACTTGTGTGGGTGTGCTCGTTTCTCATTTAAATTAAGTAGGTGTGATTGTTGCATGTTTAAATCAAGTGGGTGATCTTGTTGCTTAGTTAAACTAAAAGAGGCTACCCTAGGCTCAGAAAGTCTAGAGGGTGCATCTTGTTGCCTTAAAATCAAGATTATATTATGGTTTGCTTACTACGTAAAAAAATAGTCATTTGATAGAAAATCTATACAGATACTGTATAGGACTGGATGTACGATTGGTCAATTCGAACTAGTATAATACTTCTAGTGTCATCTCTATTACTTTTACTTTATTTTTACTTCATTTATATATATCCTTGACTGGGAGTTAAAATACACATATGTTTTGATTTAAATCTAAAAACTACTTAGAAAAGTTTTATATAATGTATAAAACACTGTTCCCCCTCTACCACTCTAAGTTAAAAGTAGCATTTGGATCCATCCACACTAGTATAATTTATACTACATTATTTTTCATATTTGGTATCAAAGCCTAAGGTTTTCACAAACTCATTATTTTATTTTATTTGAGAATTGTAAATGGCTAGTAACAACTGTAGTACATTATTTAACACTTTTGTAGAAGGGCAATCAACTGCTAGACCCCTATTACATATTTAATGGTAGTAATTATGCTTACTGATCTTGTAGGATGAAAATTTATTTATAATCCAATTTCTTAGATATTTGGAACATTGCACAAAGTGAATACACTGAACCTCGAAATGAATCTTCACAGTGTACAAACGTTCTGATCAAAAAGGAGGGAAAACTCATTAATATTGGCATGATTTTTGAGTTTTTCAAGCGATTGAGAAAATGTCCAACGTCAGTCGATCAACGTTGAATTCACAACGACGATCGATTGACGCCATACTTAGGGAAAGTTCATCGATACAACATCGTAACTCAAGTTATCAAAATGAAAACAAAATGAATTAGAAAAGCTACACCTAAATCAAATCAAGATTCAAACTAACTGAAATAATAAAACCAAAGTAAAGATAATTGAAATTGAAGTAACGAAAGAATCACTCACTAGTTAGAGTCGAAATTTTGAGGATGTTGAGTAAAGGTGAAGAAATCAAAAGCCCAAAGTTCTCTTTAATTGTGGAAATAAAGAAAGCTCAGTAAATATTAAAAAGGGGAAAGCAATAGGATTGTATAATGAATGGCATTCTATTTAAGACATTCAATCAGACAGGCAAGAGATGATACAACCCCTTTAGGTTTCGTCAATTACTCTATTAAATCACCCATCAACATTGAACGATTTCAGCAATGTCTCGATAAACTAACCACTTTTGCTAATGGCGTATGGACACATATCGACGACATTAAATGCACCAAAGAAAGGTCTTCCCCTTTTGGTAGGCCTGAAGATAGGGCAAAATGTTATTCGATTTTCTTGCAACTGTAATACAGGTCTGCTCGCATGTTTCCAACATCCTGCATCTTTGCCTGCATGGTTTTGAAAACCTGCACCTTAGCTAACTAGTTCCAGATGTCCACTTCCCATCAAACTACTTGGTACCTACAAAAAAAAAATAGCCTATATAATGCCAATGCACATGCGAGCCTGATAAAGCCTTATGAATATCAACAGATGATGACAACAAATAAAAGTCTAACATGTAAATGGTTCACAGCGGCAAGTGGCATGGACAATTACCTCGCTCGTACCATAGGTAGCCCAATATGTAGAGGTTCTCCATAGGCGAGCGGTCCAGACAATGACCTTGCTTGTTCCTTGACAACTTTCCTCATACACTTTCCAACCATAACCACCCGCAGCTTCTTTGACCATCTTTTTTTGACGTAGCATGCTTTGGCTATAAACGCCTAACTGTCTTGCAAAAAGAAGCAATGACTCAGCACTCTTTCCTTGAAAAGACTAGACAAACAACTACGACACGATATGATAACCACTCTCTATTCTCTACTGCCACAACTAACAAAAGCTTCTCTACATAATCTCTCCCTGATCCAATTCCACTTGTCCTTGACCAAGGAATGCTCAAGTACAAATCACTAAAGGGCGATCATTTGAGCTATAAGATTTAGTTGGCAACCTAGCTAGGCACATATCAGCCGAGCGACTTAATCAACAGCCAAGAGCAATTTTAGAACTTTGGCAACACATTCTCGGCCATCCAAGTCCATTTCTAGCAGTTATTACAGTATATCTTGCATTTTATACGACGATTCAACATTTTCAAGCTCTTATGCACTTATTTTCTTATTATTATCTCTTGTAATCTCAACCACTATAAGAAAGAGAAGTAAAAAGAAAATTATCATAGAGGTCGTAGATCAATTTTGATCGAAACACTCAAAATCTTGTGTGTAACATTCCATACTTAGAAACCTAAAAATGAATGTTGATAATGCTGCAGCCATCACCAGGATTATTTCAAGCTAGTAGATTAAATTCAATATATATGAAAATTAGTCTAAGCAAACAGAACAGCTAAAATACTTACATTACATTTAAACCAGCATAATGTTCATTGCATAATTTTTTTGAATCAACCCAAAAGTCATGCCCGCGCAAGGACAAATTATAATAGAAAATAACATAGTTGGGTATCAAGCCTGTTGGAACTGGTCCAGCCCGCAACGGAAGAAATGGGTGAATTTAAAAAAATTACCATTTTGGATCTTTATTGGGATTATGAAGTCTAACCCATTTAGAACATTTCTAAATTTCTTTTAAATAAAATTATTATTCTATTTAAATTTATAAAAGTGTTACTTTATGTATTTTTATATAGCATTTGAATATGTGTATCATATACATATAAATGGATGTGTAACATAATAAAGTGTGTATGGTTTGACATACCCATGTATAGATGCTGGGATTTACACTACAACGGACATGTCAGCTCCTCTAGTATTCTATGTGTTATCTAAATGAATATATATACGTGTATCAAATATTATGTATATATTTATATAAAATTATGCATATGTAAATTGTAATCAAATATGTATATATGTGTAGAAATAATAATTATAATAATTTATATAAAATATTTAAAATATATTTATACAAATATTTATTTATATTAAATTACAAAATCTTTAATAACTAATATAAAACAATTTAAAAAATAATTATTTTACTGTTGCAAAATCGAAAATATAATATAAAAAATTAGTTATAGCTATTTATAAATATATAAACACATGTGTACATACGAAATTTTATACATATATATGATAAAATTTTAAAATCAACGTAAGCTTACTTAAAACTCATGGTTAAAAGAATTAATCTTTTTTAATTATAATTATTTATAAATATACAAACAGATGTGTATGCACATAAATATAATATATATATAATAAAATTTTAAAATTAATATGAGCATACTTGAACCTCACTACATTAGAAAAAAATTTAGTTTATAAAATAATTTTAAATAAACAATATTAAAATGAATTTTTAATTTAAATAATTAATAAAAAAATCATTTTTGAAATCTAAAAATTATGTAATATTATTATATAAAATTTTATACTAAATTTCATATTATATTAAATATATATGCTGAATATATGTATATATATATATATATCATTGTGGAAATTAGCCACAAGGGCCTCTTTATCAAGTGGAATTAGTTTCTAGGACACACAACTAAAATAATTACTTTCAAGGACGAAACGTAAAATAATTAGTTTCTAGGGCCTAAAAACCTATGAAATTATGTCAATGAAAGTAAACAGACTACTGACTTTGTCCTTGAAAGTAATTATTCTACTGACTTTGGCCTTGAAAGTAATTTCTTTGAATGTGTGTCCTAGAAACTAATTGGACTGCAAAGTTTGTCCTTCTGGTGAAATGCCCATATATTATTTATATAATCATTTTCTAGTTAAATAAATAGTTATATTAATATTTAAATAAATAACACACACACACACATATATATATATACACTAAATTAAAGTTTTCTTGTTGTTGAATTATTATTATGTGAAAGCTAAATTTTATAAATTTAAAAATGTTTATTATATGATTTTAATCTTTAGTTAATTAATTAATAAAATCATATATAATATTATTTAATTATAAAAAATGTTTTTTTTCTTTGGCCATGAGTTAATACCAACAAGCAAACAAAATAATTATTTTAATATATATGTATGTATCTATGTATGCATGTATGTATGTATGCATGTATGTATGTACATGTGTGTATATATATATAGACGCACCAATATATCCAACCATCTAATATGTGAAAGAACACCGATATACCAATTTGTTATAAAAGATTTATTTGACAAGCATTTGATATAATACATGAATATAACAAAGTTAAATCACATGCGTATGTTATACTAATGCCTAACTAGTACACGTTGAAATGAAGATAAGTGCTCCTTGAATTATATTTCAATTTCAAAGTTGTTGGCTCTCGAACTACTTCACCTTTGGAGATCGAATTGCTTTAATTTAATGTGTTTTATTGTTTGAATTTTTAACAATTGGATAAGACACGGTCTACTATCTTTGCTACTCCAAATGAGCGGATTTATAAACAAAAAAAATCAAATGCCATAAAAGTTGAGTAATAAAGGATGTGTGGGATAGTAAAAAGTGGATCGGATCCTCATTTTTCTCCATACTAGTTCTTGCCTTTTATTTACTCAAACTAATTAGCCATGTACCACACATGGCCGGCGTCACCTTTGGATATCTATGGCCGAATTTCTAGCTACCAAATGGGCAATGAAACCATTCCAAGCCTGAGCAAAAATTCCCACATTTAAATCTAATTTAAACTCGTGCCGATATCGTATATCGATTAGTATATTTATAACTATTATAAATATATCATATATCGAGTAGTATATTTTTAACTATTATAAGTATATCATTAATGTAGTTTAACACATCAAATAATATTATATAATTAATATTTTATAAATATTAATTAATCTAATTAATTTGTAACAGTTACAAATTAATTAAATTAGGTGATAAAAGGAGTATTCATCGTTTCTGTTGTGTGATTCTTAGGTGTAAATTTGGTCAACAATTAATACCGAACAATTTAAATATTACCTTTCATATGTTACTTAGCAGGTGATGTGATATTATGGCCAAATTTATCGCTTACTCGATTTTGGTAAAATCCAGTTTTGCTTTGTTAACCGCTAACCCGGTAGTATTAATTATCTAAACTGATTCTCTTTGTAAAACTTACAGAATTGGGAAATGGTCAAAATTCCAATATCATCCATACTTGATCTATAGTCTAAATGCAAAGTGTTTGGTGTAGTAATACTAATTATTAATAATCGAACCGCTCTGGCCAAAGACTTTGACTTTGAGTTAACCATGATACTAACCTCATATAACTGAGGAAACAAATCTGCTCTTGAGTAGCATTTCACTTCCAATGCTTTCACTCGACCCAGCTATAGTCGTTCGATGGATGCATTATAATGATTTAACTATAACCAAAGCAGAGCTTTAGCATTGAAGGTCAATAGTATTCTCAAGTGAAGAGAACTATGTAATTTTGTCACATTAATAGTTTCTATTTGACTTAGTTATATTTACCAACAAAAAACTATCAGCTGAGTCATTTCGTACTTATCTCATTCCAATAATTATTGGTACGCAATCTTTTGGTGCCACCAGCCACCATGAGTAAAACAATGCCCAATATTTCGAGAGCGTTACATATACTATTCTCAACAAATGTATCGATATCCAGTCTCGATACATCTTGACTAAGAATATTCTGTATGTTTATTTTATTGCGATAAATCACTCATGGTTACAACGCATTTTAACTACTACTACAAAACGTAGAATTTGTGGATTTTCTATTAAATATACTTGTAATTAAATTATTTAATTAATACAATATATTATATCACGTATATATTAGAAAGAAAACACCTTTTATTTTGAAAAGGATTAATTATCGAGATAGAAATATGTAATAATCACATAATTGCCACTAGGGCATATCCTTAACTTTATCAATCTTTTACTTGCACTTGGGGCCAATTATGGACTCTCAGTCTCATCCCTTCGATAAGCTTAATGAGAACTGATCGAGTTAAACCCTTCGTGAATGGATCTACTATGTTGTTTAATTACCTACTCTATCTAATTAACCCTCTCCAATGTAGATAAATTATCTTTATCATGTGGAGCTATTTAGATATTTGAGCTCTTACTCTTACATTGTTATCATATAACAATAATGTAGTATTCTCAATACTTTGAATCACCCCTAGCTCAATTATAAATTTATGTATTTGTATTTATATTTATATTTATATGCATTTCTTTTATTTTGGTGCTATTCAAGGCGATGTACTTAACCTTTCATTGAATAGGCCATAACCTTTTATCTAGAACATTTCCAACTCAAAGCTTCTTAATTAAAGTTTGAACATGAATTTAATATCAACATATTATACTCGATAGCACTTATGACATTTGAGTTCGTATACTCCTTCAAAGGATTTTATTGTTTCTATAAACAATTTTCTAGTATTTCGTAAAAACTAGAGAATACTCTAAACTACTAATTAGTGTTCTTAATTTGGATTTGATATTTGCTTCATGTGCCAAACATATAACTTCTTTCTATAAGATCATATACTTAAGAATGGTACACAAAAGTTAATTTCATCTAAAGAATAATTTACAAAATCATGCAAGAACTTTATAAGAAACCACATCATATCCTTGGTTAAGGTGATGACAGGTTATGAAGTCAAAATACTACACATAGTAATTGTTTGTAAGGGATCTTGTACTAATTGCCCTAAAAAAGTTGGGAAACGATAGTCACTAGATGACTAATTTATGTTTTGAGCATAGGTATTGTAAAATAAAACTAAATCAGTTTTATATATAAGGCAATTCATAAAGCGTTAATGAATGTCCATTCCATTATACTAAGAAATAGTTGTTGTTTTAAGAAATACCAACATTACAGCGTTTTAGAAAATATTGGTAGCATTATGGATTCGGATACGATCCAAAAATAATATTTATTACTTAGGATGAAAATAAATTAACCAAACCCAAATATACAAAACATATTAGAGTATCTAAAGAGTATTCTTATATATTGAAGAGAAATCGTGAATTTCTTATCAACATTGAGAATGTATTGTCCTAACTATCAATTAAACCATTAAGAGTATCGACTCTATGTTATGGTATGATGCGCAAATCTAAAATGGATTCTAGGTACATTATCAAAATATGATTTTGATAGTTGTGTCTGAAGGGAAATGATCCATTGGCCACAAATATTTTCTTTAAGAGGAAGACAAATGCAGTTGGAATATTATGAGCCACACTATTAAGAATAACATCGTAAATTTCAATTAATGTAATTAGCGTAATATATTTGTTATTCAACATGCTCAGACTAATTCAGATTTACTCACAAAATTATCGTTTGGTATGACTTTGTGTTTTGGTGTATATGCGTTGAAATGCAAAATCTTGAATAATAGTTTAGAATATACTAT
Source organism: Allium cepa (assembly GCA_030765085.1). Classification (NCBI taxonomy): domain Eukaryota; kingdom Viridiplantae; phylum Streptophyta; class Magnoliopsida; order Asparagales; family Amaryllidaceae; genus Allium; species Allium cepa. Next base: position 472,853,643 of record CM060929.1, on the reverse strand, counting down.
TTACACATAACAACCAAAGCGTCTTAAAGTCGGTGGGAGCTATTGAGTTTGTAGGTTTTCGGATATGATCTAAGAAATGATGCGAAATTATCATTCTATAAACATCAAAGTTGAATAAGTATTTGATAGCAATATCGAACAGTTTGATTTTTAATCAAAATGTAGAGGAAGCATGTGTCCATAAGAAAGAACCACTAAAAGATACAATAATATTTCTAGACTATAAGTAAAATACATAATACTGATTATTAATGATGTATTACATTTACATAAGTAGTAGTTTTCTTGTTTAATACTTGATATTTAATTACTAAATTATATCTTTTACAATAAATATATATGTTGTTGGGAATATCCCAAACGATGCGGAAAGAATCTTATTAAAATGTTTAATACGGCATATTTAAGATTGATTCATTATGTGTTGGCAATAGAAATTGCTATACATGTTGTATTATGTACGATATCATAATTTGATTATGTGGTTGATGCATCAAACGATAATCAAATCCAAATTAAGATCACTAAATGGTTGTTTAGAGTATCTCGAGTATTTACGAAATACTAGAGAATGTTTTACAGAAACAATGAACCCTTATAAAAGAGGGTTTGGACTCAAACTTCATAAGTGTTATTGAGTATAATATGTCAATATTAAATTATTGTTCTAATCTTAATTAAAAAGCTTTAAGTTGGAAAATGTTCCAAACAAAATATTGTGGTTGATTCAATGGAAATGGTAAAGGCATCACCTTGAAGAGTGTCGCAATAAAAGCAATGTACGAATATAAATGCATAAATTTATAACCGAGCTAGGATGATTCCAAGTATTAAAAATACTATGTCTTTTTGTATGAGAACAATGAAATGATAAGAGCTCATTAAGAAACATACTCCAACTAGTTCCACAAGATAAAGGTAGTTTAGAAGCATTGAAGAGAGTTGATTGAGAGAGTAGATAATTAAAACAACATAGTAGATTCATTCATGATGGGTCTAACTCGATGGGTTCTCATCAAACTTATAGAAGGGATGGAATAGAGATTCCATAATTGGATCCAACTACAAGTGGTGGATTGATAGAGTTAAGGGTACATCCTAGGAGGAATTATGTAATTTGTTATATATATCTAACTCGAAAACCAATCCAGTTTGAAATGGTATGTATAGTAATAGTAGTTATAAGATGTTGTAATCATGAGTGATTTATCACAATAAAATGAACATATCATTTTAAATATTTCTAATCAAGATATATCGTGATTAGATATCAATACATCCATTGAGACTAGAGTGTGTATCGCTCTCCAAATTTTGGGTAATGTACTATTCATGGCTGTTGAAGGCACCAAGGGGTTACATACTAATAGTTATTGGATAACTATGGAATGACTCACTCGATAGTTTCTATTGGTTAATATAACCAAGGGGTTACATTTATTAGCTACGGTGTTCTATATTCCATGATAGAGGTCAAATCCTTGTATGACCAATGGGGTACCCTTCATTCTCAACCCAATCAAGCGGATAATATCTTACTCAGTTACTTTACTTACCTCCTTGAAAATGCCTCTGATTTAATTCATCTCTTGACTTATTTGATAGCCTTCCATTGCCCCATAACTCTAGTTCCCACCTTTCTCATCTAAGTGATCAAATCACTATCTAAGAAATTATAACCGTGTTGTTTTCTATGAATAAAAGGTCGTGTGGAGGACCTGATGGATATAATATATTGTTCTATACATCTTCTTTGAATATTATTGGAGATGGTTTTATCAAGGTCATTCTCAATTTTTTTTCCGTAAGTTTAGAATGCTTAAGGAAGGAATGCTACTAATCTCACTCTTATACAAAAACCACTCCTGATATGCATGTAACTAATTTTCATCCAATATCTTATTGCAACGTTACATACAAATGTATCTCTAAGATACTAGCTACAAGAACAGTTAAAGTGCTCCCTCATTTAATTTCCGAAAACCAAAGTGCCTTCTTGCCTAACATGAGCATCTTAGACAACATCATGCTAACCCATGAACTAATTAAGCGGTATGGCAGAAGCCAAGCAATGCCTAGTACCATGATGAAGCTTAACCTCGGTAAAGCCCATTGCAGCATCAGGTGATCAACCATAGTTAGGATTATGGTAGATATGAGGTTCTCGAAAACTTTTGTTTCTTGGGTTTACATGTGTATCTCCACTGCGTCATATTCTCTCATCTACAATGGAACTGCACGTGGGTTTTAAAGGTAAGCAACGTATTAGGCAGGTTGACCCATTATCATCTCATCTATTTCTTACTGTGATGGAAGCTCTTACTTGCATGATAAACATTAACTTTTCACAATCCAAAATCAGTTTCCATCCCAAATGCAATATTTTGAATATTTCTTCCCTCCTCTTTGCTGATGATATTCTTATCTTCACAAAACCAAGTAAGCAGTCCATTGCAACTATACCTGAAACCTTGGGTTCTTTCTATCTTTCCATTGGCCTTAAGTTAAACACTACTAAATCTCACATACTTATATCTGGAGTATCTCTGAGTTTAAAGGAGGGTCTTGTTTCCTTCTCTGGTCTTCAACTTTGAATGGTGAAACGAAATATCTTGGTCTAGCCCTATGCGCATCTAGAGTGTCTATGGCAGATTTCCTTCCTCTCTATGAAAAAATCACCAGCATCATGAATTTTTGGTCAACTAGGATGCTATCTTAAGCAGGCAGACTTGTCCTCATAAAATCTGTATCTTTCTCCATGATGGTTTATTGGGCGAACATTCATATTTCCAGCTTAATTATTGAGGATAGTTAGGAGTGCAATGATGAAATTTTTCTGTTTGGCACTGTTCATTCTAGGAAGCTAGTTCCTATCTCTTTCACCATAATTGAGCTCCCCAAAATGAAAGGTGGTCTCGGGGTTATAAATATAGGCAGATGGAACAAAGCAGCTATGAGTTTTCATTGGTACTTTGCTTAACAGGAAGGAGAGTCTCTGGGCTGATTGGACATGGAGGCATAATATTGGTGGAAAGGACTTATGGGCCATGAGTGTGCCTCGGAACTTCAGTTGGATTTGGAGGAAACTTCTTGGTTTAAGGATTGCTCTTCTTCCTTTCATAAAGTACAAGTTGTCCCCTGGTAGTTCAATTTTTTTCTGGAATGACCATTGATTGGCTGATGGGATAATACTAGCCATGTTATTAACCACATAGTAGATCCTTCAAACGCTAATAAATCACAATGCAAAAGTTATTGATCACATTATTAATGGCATGTTGCTGGTTCCTAGATCTAGCAACCAGGTAGTCATAGCTTTGTGGCATGAGTTTGATCATCTTGGCATCCCTCTTGGTGGCTAAGGTACTATAAGTTGGAAAGGAAGCAGTCATAAAATCAATATTGCCTATTCTCTCCTCTCTGTACATGCTGTAGTGCTTGACTGCATGTGGCATTTTGTTATTTGGTGCAACTAATCTCCTAGCAGATACAACCTTATGTTGTGGAAGACGGTGAAGAATGCTCTGATGACAAAAGATAAGCTTGAGAAATATGGTATGATCATTGGCACTGCCTGCTTATTATGTTAGTCTGGCAATGAAAGCATACACCATTTATTCTTTGATTGCACTTTCGTAAAAAAACTTGTGGCTATCAATTATGGCCACGGCATGTTGTCATGGGTTTACTGGAGTTTCAAGCGTAGACTAGGATATTCTCAGGGGAGCAACAAAGTGGAGGAAGGATAAAAAAGGCTATGATCTTTTTTGTCTTAAAAAAGTATCTAAACATGGTGTGGGAAGAACGAAATGGAAGGGCTTTTCAAGCTAAGAGAAGGACTGCTTGAATTTATGGAATGCTTTGCTTATGGATATTGCATATGGCCTTAAAATAAGCAAGTGTTTTGAAGGATTCCATCTTCTCTTGATGTTATTTTTTCCTCGTTATCCTTATTGTTTTCTTTTTAAATTTTCTTTTCCTTCTTCTGTTAGTAGCAAAGGTATCCTGCCTATCTCTTGCTCCTTTTATTGTTTTATTACCTTTGTTGTAATAAAAAGTGGATGGTCCACTATAGAACTGCTGGCCTTTCCCAAGAAAAAATTTAATATGATAATATTACACAGTTCCCCCGACTTGAGAATACTATCGAGTTCAATATGGAAATGTTGCTTTGATTATGGTTAAATCGTGACACGATGTCCATCAAATGTCCATGGGTTAAGTGCAAGCATTGTAAGTGAGACTCTATTCAAGAGAGAGTTCGTCTCCTCGATTATATGAGGTTAGTATCACGGTCAACTGAAGTCAACTCAAAGTCTTTGGTCAGATTATTTTATTTTAATAATAATTGTTGTTATTGAACCAAGGACTTTATTTATGGACTATAAAGTTAAATATATACGACATTGGTATTTTGACCGTTACCAAATTCCATATGTCCAAATGTGATATAGTTTTGACGAAGAGAATTGGTGTAAATAATAGTCACTACTATGTAACCCTTAAATAAAGTAAAACTGAATTTTACTAAAGATAAGTAGTAAATTTGGTTGTAATGTCACATCACTCGCTATATGACGTGTGAAGGTTTATTCGAATTGTTTGATATTAATCGTTGATCGAATTTCCACATAAGAGTCACACAACTGAAATGCTGAATACTCCTATTATCACTTGATTTAATTATTTATAATTGTTATAAATTAACCAAATTGATTAATGTTTACAAAATAATAATTATAAAATTTTATTTAATTATTGTTGGCCAATACTAAATAGTAGCACATAATAGTTACAAATGCACGTATCAATATACGATAATCGAGCATTTGAATTAGATTTAAATACAACATTTATTGATTTGGCTTGAAGCGGGTTTGAGGCCTGAATGGGACTATAGGGTCGGCCATATCAACTAGGTAATGGGTCGATCTGGATCCTCTTTTCATGTAATGACCCGATTTTTGGTGTAGTATTTTTATTTCATTTATATGATTTTTCTATAATTTTTAATATGAAATTTTTTAAATTATCGTTTGACACATTTTGTGGTGAATGTTGGTATTTTTGGAACTTTGCAAGATATTTTAACGGTTTTATTCACTATGTAAAATCTCACCTTCCTTGGTGAAATCTTCATCACCATAACACATGCTAAGATTTCACATGCTGGTTGCGGTGAGGAATGAGGTGTCGCAAGGAGAATGGGTGATGGAGAGAGGTGATGATATCATAGATGCACATGGAGATGGGAGGTGCACACATGGGTTAGGAGACTTTTTGTTAAGCCATAGAGGGTGGATAATGAACATATTGCCCTTGGATTGGGTGCCTGAAATTAAAGAGTTCATCTGCAAAGTGGAGAAGGCATAACCAAGTTATGAAGAAATTTCCAGAATTATAACACCTCGGCTTTTAAGTCATAACTTTCGTTCCTCTTATCCATATTAAATGATTCTTTTTTGTTGGAAATTTGATTCAAAAATAAATAACTTTCATTTGTATCACATTTTTTAGTTCAAAAGTTATCCTTATCAAAATTGGATTGAATGACAGATCATTTTTTGGAAAATTAAAACCAAAATGTATACCCCAACTTCCAAAAATCATATCAAATCCAAAAATGATTCGATTGACCTTAAATTTTCACAAAAACCGCCCTTTTTAACCCTCTATCCATGTCCAACAAGTGGTGTACCACTTCCTTGGAATAATTTCGATGAAAGGAAGAAAGAAGGTGTACGGTAGTGAGCAAAAGAGGGAATGGGGGAACTTGTCTTGGTAGATTTGCTTTTGGTGATCGTAGGAAGGCTTTAGGGTTCTTACTTTAGATTAAAAGGGCTTGGCCATGAGTTTTAGGACTTAACAAGATGTTAGTAAGATCATTACAATTTTGTTGAGTTATATAATATCTTATATGCAAATATAGTAAACATAACATATTGAAAAGTTAAGTTTGGAACCTTTGGTTTTAAAAGTAAATAGGTAACTCTAAATTAATTACTATCACTTTTACACCTTTTATAATAGGTGACATGGTCTATACTTGGTATATGAATTTCTGTTTGAATGATATGTGAAGTAACAGTGTTTATATATGTTCGATAAAAGGAAGTGTTGATTATCATTTATTATTGTGTTTATCTCATTGATTTATTGTTTGACTTGTGATCGGTCATTTTTATGAGCAATTCCCTTTTACACGTAAAGGGTTGGGTAGAAATAATTGTGAGCATTTAACATCCAACACCTTGTGATTAGAATTTCAGAATTTAATTATAAGGTGTTTAGCAATAACATTTGATCATGATAGATTATAATTAAATATGAATTGAGAACAAACATCTTGTGATTTGAATTTTGCGATCTAACTATAAAATATTTGATCATAAAATTGGTTTAGGAATTAATTATAATAAAAGAATTTTATAATAGTTTCAAAAAAATATTTATCTCTTAAGTGAAATGTTTTTCAAAGTGATATATAGATATTTAAGGGAATAAATATTTATAGAAGTGTTTTCCCATATTTTGATATAGAACATATTTTGGGAATAAGTGTTAGTTTTAAATGTATTAGATCAAATAGGATTTAAAAAGTTATTATTTCGAGATAAATTCCAGTGCTTTTAAAATGACTTTCCAAAGTTTTTAAACAAACAAATAATACTTAGTTTAGGAAGTATTTTTGAATATTAGTGCAAAATGATTTGTCATTTAGGAACACAAAAAGATTTATTATGTTACCGATGATGTGGGTGACCCATAACCGAAAACTAGGCAGTAGGGTTTATGTAACCTTGAGTATAGTCCACTCTTAGCGTAGAGAGATATACTTATTTATTTATTGGGAGAAACCTCCCAATCTGGTTGCATATTGTTGATATGCCTATATAGTAGAGTAGTTTTGATTTCTAAATATGTATATCAAATACAACAGTATAATTATATTGTAACGAACCGATATTTTCAACCATTCGCATCCATTATAAGTGTATAGATAGACACTCATGCCGGAATTGAGTAGCTCAAAATACCGCGTTGTAAATAAAAATTGGGAAAATCTCAGAATATACAGTAAATAAAATCACAGATCATAGACACAGAGTATATAAAAATGCAGCGGAAGAAAAAGAGATAGTAGTTCATGAAGCTACTATATAAATGTGAGATACATCAGAGTTAAATAAGATACAACAGAAGAGTAACAAGATACATCACTGAAACACTGGATACTGAAACAAAATAGAAGGCTGGATCTTCAAGGAAAGCTCCAACGCCGAAGGTGAATCTGGAATGCTAACTCACTCAATCTGACCCGAGCGTAAAGCAAAACACAAAACCCTCGAGTCAGGACATAAATACTTATAATCTGTAAATCAACTCAAGTGAACAGTAACAAAATGCATCAGTAACTTAAAGGATGCTTGGGACCGCCCATCCTCTAAGGATCCGTTAAACTATTTACTATGTAGTAATATATGCTATATACGGTAGTGTCTAATCAGTAAAGTATAATCATATAGAAAATAGCGTTAAGGGGATGGTGAACCTTAACGCGGTCGGATCTTTAAAACCAAAATCGTAGTGGGCTCAATATAAGGATATGACACGGCACGCGAGGCAATGCCAGGGTGGATACACCGTTTGCACTCCCGGACCGGTGGTGACGGCAAGCCAGCAACTTCCGCCCACCTCGAACAATACCCCCGAATCAAAGTGGCGCCACCGAATCGAATCAAAACAGTAATAGAATAGTTTCCGATGGAGCATGCTCGATGAAAGGGTGCGACCCTTTGTGTAGCCCGGTATAGCTCCTGTTTTAGTCATATATGCCAACTCACGGGAGTTGGGTCCACGTAATATACCTCGAGAACGTCGCCACCATCCTACTTCATTCTGTAATCTCCACCGTGTACACAGTTGTTAAAGTGGTTTTCGGTATTGGCCGGCTATAAAACAATATCCGATCCCGGTCTCTTTAACAATCAATCGTTATTATAACCTATGGATATTTATTTCAAATAATTTATACTTCCAAGACCAAAATATCATACTCATTTCAAAACAATATCACAATTGTATCATTTCCATTTCAAAAATAATTCAATATTATATCATTCAAATAAAACCCAAATTTTCAAATCATTGAATATTTCTTTAAATTTATTAAACTTGAAATATTCCTTTAAATTATCATAGCATTTTGGAAATGTTACCTTAAGGAATCATAGCATTTTTGGAATGTACTACTTTCCACTTTACATTGTATATAATCAAGGTATTGATAAGCTTAAAATTTTAACATGTCAATTTATCATAGCCTTATAGTTAAATAAACTTTCTTACTGTAATATACAATTTAAACCGAAATTCTTATGTTAAGTTAAAAGCACCTTATTAACTTACATTATTATTACAATAAGTAACATTTATCATTTTAATCAATTTAAAATACACCATTACATTGATTAAAATTCTACGTGTCAAATGTACGTTTTAAATTTTATATTCATATTACAATAATGAACATTTATTAATTAAATCAATACCACACTACTTAAAACTTTACATGTTTCTTTCTTAATTAAAACTTTACATGTTCTTGCATTAATTAAAACTTTCATGTTCTCTCATTAATTAGGACTTTACACGTTTCTTTCATTAATTAAAAACTTATACGTTTCTTTCATTAATTAAAACTTATACCTTCTTTCATTAATTAGGAATTTACATGTTCCTATCATTAATTAGTACACCATACGTTCTTTCATTAATTAAAATCAATACGTTTCTTTCATAAATTAAAACCTATACGTTTCAGATTTATATTACCATTTTACAAATTTAACTAAACTTCCAGTTTATTTGATTAATTTAACATCTTTAGTTAAAACTCAAATTTCACATTTTCAAGTCAAGTTATATTTTAAAATTTCATTTTCAACAGTCATTTATTCAACCACTTAAATTTATAGAAAATCAATAATTCTTTAATAAATCACTTAAATTCAAATATAAATCAATTTATCATATTTACCATTTCCAAATAAAATTAAAGTCCATTTTATTCATGTAACTTAAATATCATTTTTAGTCAAAATTCCAAATTTCAAACATAAGTTATATTTCAAAATCCAGTTAATCCATTCATAAATTACATTTTTAACACATAGAAAAATCATAATTTATTTATTTTAAAACCTTTCAAAATCTATTTAAATCAAATTTCATAATTTTATATTTTTAAAATACTTAAAATATTCAAAGCACTTTATAGAATAACCACGGGTCTGTATATAGTTTTCTAACCTAGGTCAAGTGATACAGATATGTATCATTTCAATCCGCAGTTTAAAAGGTAAAAATCCGGGTTCTATCATTTCAAACCCGCAATCCCAAGTTTAAATAAATAAATAAAATAACTCAGGCCTATCATTTGAGCCCATAATGATTTTTTATCCTAACAGGGAACTTGTAGTGTGATCATATACAGAAATAATATAAACAATGTCAATATCACAATATACAGTCATGTATCAGATGTCAGGTGAAAATTAACAGTTTTAACATGGTAATAACACGGCATAGCATATCATATGATCATCATTAACTTGCTTAAACATTTTACATTACTAAACACTTGTCATCAATCCACTTTTCATAAGTATATATGTCAGAGTGAGAAAGACTCACCTTTTCGAAGCTAGAGACCAAAACAACAAACACAAGAGCGATTCCAAAAGCACGACAAACACGATTTGAATTGAATGAATGGAAAGCCTTGATAATGATTCTTGTATACAACAAATAAACAAGACCATATAAACATATGCATACAATATAAAGATTTGTTGAACAATAGAAAAGTAGAAGCAACAAATGACATTACCAAGATTTTCAACCACTTTTGCTTGACCACAACTCCATGTATGCTCGGCCATACATGCTTAGGGCTAGGCCACACATGTTTTCAGGTGGAAAAGGATCTGGTTTGGCATCACAAAGGCATGGCAAGCACAAAAATGTGAAGTGGTAGGAGATGATATGAGGAGGTGTTAGGGTTAATTGGTGAAAGGTTAGGTTAAAAGTAAAAGGATGGACTATAAAGGCCCATAGAAAGATAGAAAGTTTAAGGCCTTTCAAATTTCCTTTTCTATTTGATTTTATAAAAACAAAATAAACTATGACTTCAAAAATACAAGACCACTTTTAAAATAGACTATAACTTCAAAACAAAGGTGACAAAAAAAATTTTGTTCATTTCTTTTTTTTTCAAACAAAAGGGCAGAGGGAATATAGACTAGAATGCCAAATTACAGAGGTGACAAAACAATTTTTTTTTTCTCATTTCTTTTTTCTAGAACAAAGGCCAGTAGAAAAATAGATTATAACTTCAAAAATACAAAGTGACAAAAGCAACTTTTTTTTCATTTCCCCTTTTTTTCAAAACAAGGCTCGGTGGCAATATTACTTCAAAAACAAAATACAAAGGCGACAAAAATGGAATTTTTTTCATTCCTTTTTTTCTCAAACAAGGCTCTGTGGTCTGGCATGGGTAGGGTCGGAAAAATATGGTGAATGGCCAAGCACGGTGGCAGGCAATAGGATAAAGCAAAACAATGAAAGGAGAACAAATGAAATAAAACAAGAGTGAAAAGAAGAAAGAAAGAAAAAAGAGAAAAAAAATGAAAGGAAAAGCATGCGCCGGTTCATACCTTCAGGAGATGCTCACGCAAATTTTGATGGAAGCAAAATGAATAATTTGTGGTATGGAACTTTTGAACGTGAAATATATATTAACATTTGCTCACTAATTTATGTAGAGGGCAGGCAAGAGTAAAATGCTTGAACGGTAGAGGCAATTTAATTCTATCCAATAGGTGGAAACGTATGGCAGGCAAGAGGGAAAGAAATAATTCACACACGGAAATGTTTAAGGCAAGATTTGAGCAAGATTTTGGATTCTCAAAAGAGAATATACGGCTGAAAACTTTGCATTGTTAACGCAAGAAAAAAATCAAATAGATAACGAAAAGGCAAGAGCAACAATTAAATAGATGCCCAAAGTAACGTACAAAATATTTTGTTTCTCTTATTAAATAAATTTAAAATACTAACGTTTCTATTAGGAAAAATAAACCATCACTTTAAACCAAAATTTAATAGCTATTATACCATAATTAATAACATTTGATTTAGCTTCATCCAATTGATTGTTAAATATAAAGTTAAGAAACAGATGTAAACATATGTAAAAGAAATGTAAAGTTTATTTCTCGTTTCACACTAATTATTACTAACTTTTTTTTAAAAAAAAAGTATACAACAAATCTGACCAAAACAAAAGTGAAACAAATGTTACACAATTGTATACAGTTCAAGATGAAAATTTTGCCTTTAGAATTATAAAATTTAGAATTTCTATTAAAGTTACACTTTTTTCCAAATCAAATTTTCAGACATTGTTTATTTTTATTTGGACAAATGATCAGAAATCATTTCAAGAAAATTTTCAAAATTAGATTTTTAAGAAAACAAAAGCCAAAGTCTTTAAATAAATGAAAAAAAATTAAAATTTTAAACTTTAAAAATTTTAAGTTGAAAGTCACAGTTTGACTATTTTGACCAAAATCAGCATTTCAGGCAAATATTCAACTTACACAAGTTTGGAATTATAACTCATAAAAATCAAGATTATATTTAAATAATAAATTTAATCATTTCAAATAAGTAAAATAAGTTTTTAAATCAAAATCTTACATTAAAAATAATTAAAATACACAATAAAATAATTACAAAATACAGGGTTGTTACACTCTCCCCCACTCAAAACTTTTCGTCCCCGAAAAGGAATGAGGTATGGAAGGGCACAGAAAAGATAGAGTGAAGTAGGATTAAGATAAGATGACAAGAAGATTGAAGTTATACCTGATAACTGTTGTTATAGGTAAGTTTTACAAGGTGGAGATTATAGAAAGATTTCTAAACAGAAAGATCATAGAAAGATGCATATACCAGTCTATAGCAAGATGAGGACGATAAGAACAACCAAAAGATAGTTTGAAAAACAAAATAAGAAAACGAATTTGAAAGCATGGAGATTTCAACTTAAATAGAAAATAAACTTTCACACAAGTTACATGAATCTTAACTATCTCAAATTTCATTATCTTATTATCCAATCATCTTAAATTAACAACTTTTTTTTAAAACCATGGGTTAGAAAAATAATCGTTTATTACACTCACATTGTATTTATTAAATTTTATTCTTCTTTATTCCTAATAAAAATTAAATTTATTCCTCTCAATATATTTATCACTCATGTTCAATATACTTACACTTATTATAACTGCTTTCTTTTATTCTTAGTTCTTTTAACATCATTTTATTGTAAGTTATTCTTTATTATATTTACCTCTGTTAATCATTCTATAATTAAAATTTAAGTGTATAACATTTATTATAACCACCAAAATTTTATTTATAAAATCTTTTTATATTGTATATTACCCAATTACATTGTTAACTTCTGAAATTAAGGTAAGTTATATTGGAATGGAATTGTGTCATACAAATAAAACTTTCCAATTCAATCATCTCAAGTTTAATCATTTATCCAATTTTTTTTGATTTTCTTTTTATAATTGAAATTATTGTTAAAAATAAAATTTAAGAATTAAATTTTCGATTTCTTCAAACCATTTAAAGATAAGTAATAATATATATAATATGTCAAATCAAATTTCAATCATATATCTATATATATTATAAATTAAGTCATATTTTAGAAATTCAAATCAATTTAATTTCCCAAAACAAAGCTGTAGCAAGACTACAGAACAGTCTCTTCACTTTGAAACTCGAAAATGAACGTCGATGATGCTGCAGTCATCGCCGAAGTTATTTTCCAGCGACAAAGAGAAGAGTACTAATTTTAAACTTAAAATTCTTTGGAAACAAATTTCTATTTGAAAATATTTTAAATATTATATCCCTTTAAACTTTTAAACAAAAGGTTTGGAACCATCGGAAATTAAATTCTCAAATTTCTTTTTCTAAATTCATTTAAGTTCCCATATAAATTTATAAACAATTATTTATAAATTCATTTATAGGACAATAAATGATAAATCAAGTATTATCATTTAAATTATCAATTTGAATCATTTTATTAAGTTCCATAAATATATATATATATCAAAATTTTATTTCATTAACCAAATTTTAAAATAATATCGTGTCAGTTTGTTCTGTCAAAGTGTTTTAAAAATCCTATCGATAGCGTTGATCAGACGAATCGATCGGAAACCCAACTCAACATCAACAACTCAAACAACACAATATATAAACAAAATATAGATTGACAAATACAATTCAAAATGTTTGAAAATATGTTGGAAACAAAAGAAAAGATGATTAAATACAGAGTAGGGAGGCGGATAAGCTAAAATAAATCACGGGCAACCTTAATCGGATCAACCGTGACTTAAAGTATAAGATCGAAGTGGATTTTCTGGGGTAAATCTACATTCGACCTCAAGAGATAGAGTTTGGGATAATAGGAGATACTAGCATCTAAACCGAGGATATAAAATTTTTGGTGAATCGATGCTGTTGTAAAGGAGTTTCATTCCTTTTATAAGAAAATTTTTGAGATTGGCGGGACCGCCAATTCACTATAAAGATCATTCGAAGTGGAGTTATGGGATACTCCAGAATCAAGTGAAGATGAGTAGCGGGGAATAAGAATGGATTTTTGGAACCGCAGGGAACGTTCCAAAATTCAAAGGAATCGAGTCAAAAGAGAGAGATTCAACTCGAATGAAAGTGATTCTGTAAATACATCTACTCCATATGCTGAGTTTTGCCTAGAGCTAACCTGGCTCTGATACCAACTGTAACGACCCGATATTTTCAACCATTCGCATCCATTATAAGTGTATAGGTAGACACTCATGTCGGAATTGGATAGCTCAAAATACCGCGTTGTAAATAAAAATTTGGCAAATCTCAGAATATACAGTAAATAAAATCACAGATCACAGACACAGAGTATATAAAAATGCAGCGGAAGAAAAAGAGATAGTAGTTCATGAAGCTACTATATAAATATGAGATACATCAGAGTTAAATAAGATACAACAGAAGAGTAACAAGATACATCACTGAAACACTGGATACTGAAACAAAATAGAAGGCTGGATCTTCAAGGAAAGCTCCAACGCTGAAGGTGAATCTGGAATGCTAACTCACTCAATCTGACCCGAGCGTAAAGCAAAACACAAAACCCTCGAGTCAGGACATAAATACTTATAAACTGTAAATCAACTCAAGTGAACAGTAACAAAATGCATCAGTAACTTAAAGGATGCTTGGGACCGCCCATCCTCTAAGGATCCGTTAAACAATTTACCATGTAGTAATATACGCTATATACGGTAGTGTCTAATCAGTAAAGTATAATCATATAGAAAATAGCGTTAAGGGGATGGTGAACCTTAACGTGGTCGGATCTTTAAAACCAAAATCGTAGTGGGCTCGATATAAGGATATGACACGGCACGCGAGGCAATGCCATGGTGGATACACCGTTTGCACTCCCGGACCGGTGGTGACGGCAAGCCAGCAGCTTCCGCCCACCTCGAACAATACCCCCGAATCAAAGTGGCGCCACCGAATCGAATCACAACAGTAATAGAATAGTTTCCGATGGAGCATGCTCGATGAAAGGGTGCGACCCTTTGTGTAGCCCGGTATAGCTCCTGTTTTAGTCATATATGCCAACTCACAGGAGTTGGGTCCACGTAATATACCTCGAGAACGTCGCCACCATCCTACTTCATTCTGGAATCTCCACCGCGTACACAGTTGTTAAAGTGGTTTTCGGTATTGGCCGGCTATAAGACAATATCCGATCCCGGTCTCTTTAACAATCAATCGTTATTATAACCCATGGATATTTATTTCAAATAATTTATACTTCCAAGACCAAAATATCATACTCATTTCAAAATAATATCACAATTGTATCATTTCCATTTCAAAAATAATTCAATATTATATCATTCAAATAAAACCCAAATTTTCAAATCATTGAATATTTCTTTAAATTTATTAAACTTGAAATATTCCTTTAAATTATCATAGCATTTTGGAAATGTTACCTTAAGGAATCATAGCATTTTTGGAATGTACTACTTTCCACTTTACATTGTATATAATCAAGGTATTGATAAGCTTAAAATTTTAACATGTCAATTTATCATAGCCTTATAGTTAAATAAACTTTCTTACTGTAATATACAATTTAAACCGAAATTCTTATGTTAAGTTAAAAGCACCTTATTAACTTACATTATTATTACAATAAGTAACATTTATCATTTTAATCAATTTAAAATACACCATTACATTGATTAAAATTCTACGTGTCAAATGTACGTTTTAAATTTTATATTCCTATTACAATAATGAACATTTATTAATTAAATCAATACCACACTACTTGAAACTTTACATGTTTCTTTCTTAATTAAAACTTTACATGTTCTTGCATTAATTAAAACTTTCATGTTCTCTCATTAATTAGGACTTTACACGTTTCTTTCATTAATTAAAAACTTATACGTTTCTTTCATTAATTAAAACTTATACCTTCTTTCATTAATAAGGAATTTACATGTTCCTATCATTAATTAGAACACCATACGTTCTTTCATTAATTAAAACCTATACGTTTCTTTCATAAATTAAAACCTATACGTTTCAGATTTATATTACCATTTTACAAATTTAAATAAACTTCCAATTTATTTGATTAATTTAACATCTTTAGTTAAAACTCAAATTTCACATTTTCAAGTCAAGTTATATTTTAAAATTTCATTTTCAACAGTCATTTATTCAACCACTTAAATTTATAGAAAATCAATAATTCTTTAATATATCACTTAAATTCAAATATAAATCAATTTATCATATTTACCATTTCCAAATAAATTAAAGTCCATTTTATTCATGTAACTTAAATATCATTTTTAGTCAAAATTCCAAATTTCAAACATAAGTTATATTTCAAAATCCAGTTAACCCATTCATAAATTACATTTTTAACACATAGAAAAATCATAATTTATTTATTTTAAAACCTTTCAAAATCTATTTAAATCAAATTTCATAATTTTATATTTTTAAAATACTTAAAATATTCAAAGCACTTTATAGAATAACCACGGGTCTGTATATAGTTTTCTAACCTAGGTCAAGTGATACAGATATGTATCATTTCAATCCGCAGTTTAAAAGGTAAAAATCCGGGTTCTATCATTTCAAACCCGCAATCCCAAGTTTAAATAAATAAATAAAATAACTCAGGCCTATCATTTGAGCCCATAATGATTTTTTATCCTAACAGGGAACTTGCAGTGTGATCATATACAGAAATAATATAAACAATGTCAATATCACAATATACAGTCATGTATCAGATGTCAGGTGAAAATTAACAGTTTTAACATGGTAATAACACGGCATAGCATATCATATGATCATCATTAACTTGCATAAACATTTTACATTACTAAACACTTGTCATCAATCCACTTTTCATAAGTATATATGTCAGAGTGAGAAAGACTCACCTTTTCGAAGCTAGAGACCAAAACAACAAACACAAGAGCGATTCCAAAAGCACGACAAACACGATTTGAATTGAATGAATGGAAAGCCTTGATAATGATTCTTGTATACAACAAATAAACAAGACCATATAAACATATGCATACAATATAAAGATTTGTTGAACAATAGAAAAGTAGAAGCAACAAATGACATTACCAAGATTTTCAACCACTTTTGCTTGACCACAACTCCATGTATGCTCGGCCATACATGCTTAGGGCTAGGCCACACATGTTTTCAGGTGGAAAAGGATCTGGTTTGGCATCACAAAGGCATGGCAAGCACAAAAATGTGAAGTGGTAGGAGATGATATGAGGAGGTGTTAGGGTTAATTGGTGAAAGGTTAGGTTAAAAGTAAAAGGATGGACTATAAAGGCCCATAGAAAGATAGAAAGTTTAAGGCCTTTCAAATTTCCTTTTCTATTTGATTTTATAAAAACAAAATAAACTATGACTTCAAAAATACAAGACCACTTTTAAAATAGACTATAACTTCAAAACAAAGGTGACAAAACAAATTTTGTTCATTTCTTTTTTTTTCAAACAAAAGGGCAGAGGGAATATAGACTAGAATGCCAAATTACAGAGGTGACAAAACAATTTTTTTTTCTCATTTCTTTTTTCTAGAACAAAGGCCAGTAGAAAAATAGATTATAACTTCAAAAATACAAAGTGACAAAAGCAACTTTTTTTTCATTTCCCCTTTTTTTCAAAACAAGGCTCGGTGGCAATATTACATCAAAAACAAAATACAAAGGCGACAAAAATGGAATTTTTTTCATTCCTTTTTTTCTCAAACAAGGCTCGGTGGTCTGGCATGGGTAGGGTCGGAAAAATATGGTGAATGGCCAAGCACGGTGGCAGGCAATAGGATAAAGCAAAACAATGAAAGGAGAACAAATGAAATAAAACAAGAGTGAAAAGAAGAAAGAAAGAAAAAAGAGAAAAAAAATGAAAGGAAAAGCATGCGCCGGTTCATACCTTCAGGAGATGCTCACGCAAATTTTGATGGAAGCAAAATGAATAATTTGTGGTATGGAACTTTTGAACGTGAAATATATATTAACATTTGCTCACTAATTTATGTAGAGGGCAGGCAAGAGTAAAATGCTTGAACGGTAGAGGCAATTTAATTCTATCCAATAGGTGGAAACGTATGGGAGGCAAGAGGGAAAGAAATAATTCACACACGGAAATGATTTAAGGCAAGATTTGAGCAAGATTTTGGATTCTCAAAAGAGAATATACGGCTGAAAACTTTGCATTGTTAACGCAAGAAAAAAATCAAATAGATAACGAAAAGGCAAGAGCAACAATTAAATAGATGCCCAAAGTAACGTACAAAATATTTTGTTTCTCTTATTAAATAAATTTAAAATACTAACGTTTCTATTAGGAAAAATAAACCATCACTTTAAACCAAAATTTAATAGCTATTATTACCATAATTAATAACATTTGATTTAGCTTCATCCAATTGATTGTTAAATATAAAGTTAAGAAACAGATGTAAACATATGTAAAAGAAATGTAAAGTTTATTTCCCGTTTCACACTAATTATTACTAACTTTTTTTAAAAAAAAAAGTATACAACAAATCTGACCAAAACAAAAGTGAAACAAATGTTACACAATTGTATACAGTTCAAGATGAAAATTTTGCCTTTAGAATTATAAAATTTAGAATTTCTATTAAAGTTACACTTTTTATCCAAATCAAATTTTCAGACATTGTTTATTTTTATTTGGACAAATGATCAGAAATCATTTCAAGAAAATTTCCAAAATTAGATTTTTAAGAAAACAAAAGCCAAAGTCTTTAAATAAATGAAAAAAAATTAAAATTTTAAACTTTTAAAATTTTAAGTTGAAAGTCACAGTTTGACTATTTTGACCAAAATCAGCATTTCAGGCAAATATTCAACTTACACAAGTTTGGAATTATAACTTATAAAAATCAAGATTACATTTAAATAATAAATTTAATTATTTCAAATAAGTAAAATAAGTTTTTAAATCAAAATCTTACATTAAAAATAATTAAAATATACAATAAAATAATTACAAAATACAGGGTTGTTACATATATAGGGTATTTGATACCATTTTAAAAGTGATTTGTTTTAAATCCCTAACAAAATTATTATTTGATACAAAAGATATATATTATTATTTCAAAAGGATTTGAAACGAAACTGGGAACTTAGTTCGAAGAGATTATTTTCGAGTTGATTATATTTTGAAAAAAAGTTAATCAGATTTTAGAAATCCAAATGTGAAGATTAATCCTAAGTGGGTAGTTTGAGAATTGTATCTTTATTTAAGCATTGTAGGCTCCTTGAGTCCTATTTGTGGTAGGAGAACTACATTGGCTTGATCCTATATCTAATTGGGTGCCCAATTAGATAAGGGTATGTAGGTAGTCACAAGTGGTTGTGATGCGGCCCCAATAATAATATACATTTTCCTGATTATTGTTACCTACACATTAACATGTATTGAGTTCGTAGGAACGGATGTTGCTATTTTTCCTTCATCAGAGTTGTGCAATGGAAGATATATAGTATTTGAAATTGGGTTATATTAAATTATATACTGTAACGACCCGTAATTTTGCTACTTCGAATATGAGAGATTTCGTTCAATTTAAATTTAAAAGGAGTTTAAATCTTAAATAAATATGTTATATATAATAAAAATTATCTATTTTTACAGTTAATAAATTAAAAAAGGTATAAGTTTGGATTTTGAAACAAATCGACAAAAGTTAAGTTTTGTTAATAATAAATAAAGCCTTAAATAAAGGGATTTAAATATTTATTTAAAAAGGTAAATCTTATTTAAAACATCTAATAAAGATAATATAAGTATGTTAAAAGATTTGAAAGCAAGTTAATAATCGTTTTACAAAAATAACCAAAATTTGTCGCATTTTGTCAGTTTTACATACACTGTAAAATTAAAGATTTTGATATTAATTAAATATAATTTTAAAATATAAAGAGACTTGTTTTAATTTATTTAAAGAAGTAAAAAGATCATTTTTAAATTTGGTTTACATAAATAAATAGTTTAACTAAAACGTCAAAATGTGACCGTAAAACATTTTGTCGAAAAACGACGTTTTGTCGACTAAAAGTTATCGTAAGTCGCACCTTTATTTTCTTACATAGGAACATATATTCTAACTGTGTAAGTGTTAATTAATTAAGTAATCAAGTTTACTTTTACTAAACAAGGTTAGAAACTTCTAGAAAACAATTAAGAAAAAGTAAGCACAAAAAGACAAAAATGTCATTTCAAAGCAAAAAGTAAAACATCAAATCAAACCAAAGATAATTATTACTTTACTTTTCTTACTTCTTAAGTGAAAGTTACATAAAGCATGATTTGAAATGTGATGTTAAGTTAAAAAGTAAGTAAAGGACATTTTGGTCATTTTACATAATAATATTTTATTCCAAACTTTTTCCTATAAATAGCCATGCATACCTCTTTCATTTTCACACAAATCTATCCTTTCTTCTTCTTCCTTTAAGCTATTTTAATGGCTTCTCTCTTTAAAAGAGGTAGGAGGTTTAAAAATAGTGGAGTGCTTAAGCACTAATCCACTTGTTACTCTCTAACCTCTTCTTAATTCACTTCTTCTTCTCTTCTTAAAAAGGGCCTTAGGCCGTGAGTTTGGGAGTGGATAAGGGAAGGGAGTGTGCAAAGCAAGTAGAGATGGAGATGGTTGAGCACTTGGAAGCATGGTTATGATTAGGTTTAGAAAGGTTTAGTGAAGCGTTGAATTAAATGAATGTTGGTAGGAAGTTAAACGTTTTAGTTAAAGGTGAGAAATTCTCATTGCCTTTAAATTTATATTTTGATTATGTTATAAATCATATTTACACCCTTATGACATATGAATGTTTATACCAAATTGATGGTTAATATGGATGATTTGATAGTTAGTAAATTAAGTGAATTGTGATAATATATCCCGTTATGATATTAATAGTGAATGTTAGATTTTGAACCATATGCATGTAATTGGTTGAATGGATGTTATGTTAGTGATAAATATGAATATTGGATATGTTCATTTTGATTAAGTAATCCCTTTATCTAAAAAGACCATATTTTAGTAATATGAGAAATTGTGGAAAAATAAGTCTCTTTTCATTTAGAAGTGAGATTAAAGTTAAAATGAAAGAGAATTTGAAATTTGAAGTGAATCGGATTTGAAAAGAATAGTTAATTTAAAACTGAAATTAAGATGATTAGTGAAATTGAAATTGAAATCGATTTTGAAAAGGTGAAGTTTAGTTTGAGAATGAATTGAAGTTTAAATTGAAATTAGATTTGAAATCTAAGTTTTCAGAGTGTTTAATTTGAGATTAGAACTGAAATTGAGTTGAAATTGGAATTTAAAATGTAATATTAAAATAATGGGAATATAGTAATATTATAATATGGTAATAGTGAAAATATATTTTAAATACTTTAAAAAAAAGTGAAAATATTGATTTAAAACAGTTTCTAATAATTTTACAAGTGTTGAAATCAAATTTGAATAGATTATTTTAAATATTGAAAAATAAGTTAAAACTAGACGCGTCGCGCAACGGTAGTTCGCGATTTCGCGCCGAAAAATTTAAATGAATGTGTAGAGTGGAATATAGCTTGGAATTCTTCGAGATAAGAAAATTTCAGACTATTATATCCATATCTTCTGAACGAAGAAAGAAAATTAAAGTTTTGATAAGTAGATTTTGAATTAAGTCCAAATCAATTTTCTAGAATAAATCGCGCTAATGCAGTTTAGTGACCATAACAGGAAATCTGTTTAAATGAATATTTTTAATTATGGAAAAATATGGAATAAATTTGATAAATCTATTTAAATGATTTAAAAGAGATTTGGATTGGAAAATATGAACTATCGAATGTTTAAAAGTGGTTTGATTCAAATAAGCTTATATACCACTTTCCGCAGCACTTTTATGTGCGAATTGTATAACTTTTGGAATATGAGTTTAAATTTAATGACGTTTATCAGAATAAAATGTGAATGTTTTAAAAAGGGTAATTAAGCGTTTTGAAAGATAATTTGGGATATTTATAAGCAATTCCAAAATAAAGTTGAAAATCTGAGTATGCGGAAACGACTAGTACATTTGTACCGCCTGTGAGATCTGGAAAGACAAAACAAGGTGTTTAACTAAGGTTAGGGATGGAGCAACCAGTGCCCTGAACTTACCTGGCATATGTTTTCTTTTCTTAGGCGAGGGGTGGAACAGATCGAAAGGAAAGCCGGATGCTCTTAAATAAAAAGGTTCTGTTAAGTTTTCCGAAATAAAAGAAGATTGGTATTATCCGAAAGTTAAGCAATCTCCAGAAAGAATGATTTCTATGATTCTATTTACTCAAAAATATTTGTTAAGATTGATTTAGGGTTTATCGTAAACGATGTCTTAAATAACATTGTTTTTGACCTGCTTAAAAGTAAAGAAACTTGGATCAAGAATTAAGTAAGAAAATCTGGGATATTTTCTAGAGCAGAAGAATAAATTTCTTAGAATCATCCTAAGTTAAAAGAAAGAGATTTCAAAATCATCCGAAAAGAATTAATGTGAAAAGAGACTTAATAAATCCTATATACTCATATTCACTTTTATCGATGATTGGATTTCGAAGGAACCGGAGTCGGATTTGGTTAATTCTTATCCGAAAACCACTTCGAACCAATGTATATGTTCAAACGTGAAGACTTGTTGAAGACGATGATTATTGAAGACCGTGGATCTTCATAGCGTGAGGACTGCTTGTTGACTTGCTCTGAGTATCTCCCGAGTTATATATAGCAGTGGTCTCCTCGTGATGGAGATTTTGCGGATTGCAAGGGCTTCTCGCCTAGTAATGGCTGAGGAAAGTGCCTTCGGTTTGTCCTGTTCCTGGACAATTTGTATGGACGTTTGTCTGACATTGCATTTCTAACTATTACGTACATCGGTTTTGCTTGATTATGTTCAGCATGATAGGGGGTTCTCGCTTTGTGAACAGTGACGAAGCTTTGACTCTTGCCCCTACATGTCCCTAGTGTGAAAGGGTTGGTTGATAGTCGAGAGGCTTGCCGTAAAAGCAGATCCGAGGTATCACTTGTGGTCACCTCCATGTTGAAAAGCAGGAGTACACCTATGTTGAAAAGCAGAAGGGTAGCGGGATGGTTGAAAAGCCTACCGGGGCAGGTGCAGGAGTTGCCCGTTCGTTACACGTGATAACAGAGCTTTACATTTGGTATCAGAGCTGAAGGTTAAGCGAGAACATTTGCTCTGTTATGGGTAAAATATCATCAAAGATAGGATTAGTAATATCCTAGGATGAGTATCTCATTAGAGATATGGTTAGTAACATCCTAGAATGAGTTATGAGAGTATCATATATATGAGCGCGTATTTGTTAATTTTATAAGAATGATTTTGTTTTAGAGAAATTGGTAAATGAAATAATTTTACCTTGGGTTCATATTATAAATATTAAAGGGGGTATTATTGTCTTTTGAGTTAAAAATTAAGGATTGATTGTAATTTAGCTTAGTAAAACTAAAATATGAATATCTTGTGATCAGAATTGCACAATTTGACTATAAGATATTCTATATAGCATCAATTAGTTGGAAGATAGAATTTAAAACTTTAATCATATACATTAGATACTTAGTATAAAGAAATAATAATGATTAAGTGATTATCATAATAGATGGGTTTAAAAGCTAAGTACAAATATCTTGTGAAGTAAAATTCACAATTTGAATATAAGATATTTGATGATAATACTGAAGCTAGAAGTGTAATTGGAGGGAAAAAAGGAATGCACACTTAGAAAAAAAAATCTTATCAATAAGATAGAAAAAGATAAACCTAAACTGAGACTTTTTACTAAATATAATATAAAAGATAAATTGTATAACTTATAAAGGAGTTAAGTTGATTTGAAATTTAGACACTTTGATTAGGTTAAAAATTAAAGTAAAATTTTGGATTAAGAGATATAAGAAATATCATTCTAATATAAAAAAAATTGAATTAGTGATACATTTAGGGTAACATTTGTAATTCAAAATGAAGTAAGATTAGAAGAAGATAATTTTGAAAATATGGTTAGTAGTTTGATTGTTGGATGAAAATGTTTAAGTAACAAATACCATGTGAATTAAGTTTCAAAATTTGACTATAAAGTATTTGATGGATTTAAGATTAAGAAATTTGATTTAGAAAATGGATAGGTAAATAAGTTAAGTAGTTAATCATAGAATCAGTAAGAAAAAAAGTGTACACTTAGTAAAGTTGTCTTATTAATATATGGATTGGATAAATAATAATAGCTAAATGGAAACCTTAGGTAAAGAAAACTAAGGATTGGGTTTTATAACTTATTTATTTGGAATAATAGAATTCCACGTTTGTTGAGGAACCAAATTGAAGTAATGATGGTTTGAAGATTAGGGATATGTATATATACTCTTAGGAAGTAAAGGTATATTATACAAGTTTAAGTCATATTTGTATGTTTAAGTAATAATGGATTTAGTAAATGGTAAATGGTTTTGAAATAAAGTTGGATTAAAAGAAGTTTTGAAGGAATGTATTAGGTAAAGATGAATGTGACTATGTACATAAGTTAAACGTATATCATTTTGGCACATAAATTTTGATCTAAGATTTGAGTACAGAACTTTGAGGTGTTTACACCAATCCGAAAAAGGATTTATCACTCGATTCTTGACGGCGAGCATTGATGAGAGTTTATGATTATGTGCTCAAGTTTTCTATCATAGTTGAGAGCTATGAAAGGAAAGCAAGGGTTTGTGATTAAGAAGTCTGATCAAAGTCCTCACTAGAAAATCGGAGGATCGATACTGGTTCGGAGGTAAAGTTGTGGATTTGAATAATAGATCGAATCAAATATCACATATAGTATGATGTTTTGGGTCTGTCTACTTAGTAGTTGGATAGTTATCTCAAATAGTAGGCACTAAGATATAGTGGTTAGACTTATGTTTTGATATACGTATATTTATATAGACCTCAGATATAATACATGCTCGGGACAGAGGATGAGTTATGTGGTTGTATGCATTAGTATCAGTATGGTTGTTTTTGGATGTATAGTATTGTTTGGTTGTTGTATATATATCTTAAGTGTACAGTATGCACTAGGATGGGTAAGATAGAAGTTTGAGTTGATGTATGTATATATAATCGTAAGTACGTGATAAGTACCCAGGTTAGTGTGGGAATCTCTATATGCATGTTTGGCATCATCTTTTTTTAGTGTTGTTATGATATCGGTCTTCTTCTTTTCTATCATCAGTAGAAATAAGTCAAATTATTTGAAAAGATGAGTATGGGATAGATTCCTTTGTCTTTGATTTTATTTCGAGGACGAAATGCTTTTAAGTAGGGGAGAATGTAACGACCCGTAATTTTGCTACTTCGAAAATGAGAGATTTCGTTTAATTTAAATAAAAAGGAGTTTAAATCTTAAATAAATATGTTATATATAATAACAATTATCTATTCTTATAGCTAATAAATTAAAAAAAGTATAAGTTTGGATTTTGAAACAAATCGACAAAAGTTAAGTTTTGTTAATAATAAATAAAGGCTTAAATAAAGGGATTTAAATATTTATTTAAAAAGGTAAATGCTATTTAAAACATCTAATAAAGATAATAAAAGTATGTTAAAAGATTTGAATGTATGTTAATAATCGTTTTACAAAAATAACCAAAATTTGTCGCATTTTGTTAGTTTTACATACACTGTAAAAATTAGAGATTTTGATATAAATTAAATATGATTTTAAAATATAAATAGACTTGTTTTAATTTATTTAAAGAAGTAAAAAGTTCATTTTTAAATTTGGTTTACATAAATAAATAGTTTAACTAAAACGTCAAAATGTGACCGTAAAACATTTTGTCGAAAAACGACGTTTTGTCGATTGAAAGTTGTCGCAACGTCGTCGCATCTTTATTTTCTTATATAGGAACATATATTCTAATAGTGTAAGTGCTAATTAATTAACTAATCAAGTTTACTTTTACTAAACAAGGTTAGAAACTTCTAGAAAACAATTAAGAAAAAGTAAGCACAAAAAGACAAAAATGTCATTTCAAAGCAAAAAATAAAACTCAAATCAAACCAAACATAATTATTGCTTTACTTTTCTTACTTCTTAAGTGAAAGTGACATAAAGCACGATTTGAAATGTGATGTTAAGTTAAAAAGTAAGTAAAGGGCAATTTGGTCATTTTATATAATAATATTTTATTCCAAACTTTTTCCTATAAATAGCCATGCATACCTCTTTCATTTTCACACAAATCTTTCTTTTCTTCTTCTTCCTTTAAGCTATTTTAATGGCTTCTCTCTTTAAGAGAGGTAGGAGGGTTAAAAATAGTGGAGTGCTTAAGCACTAATCCGCTTGTTACTCTCTAACCTCTTCTTAATTCACTTCTTCTTCTCTTCTTAAAAAGGGCCTTAGACCGTGAGTTTGGGAGTGGATAAGGGAAGGGCGTGAGCAAAGCAAGTAGAGATGGAGATGGTCGAGCACTTGGAAGCATGGTTAGGATTAGGTTTAGAAAGGTTTGGTGAAGCGTTGAATTAAATGAATGTTGGTAGGAAGTTAAACGTTTTGGTTAAAGGTGAGAAATTCTCATTGCCTTTGAATTTATATTTTGATTATGTTATAAATCATATTTACACCCTTATGACATATGAATGTTTATACCAAATTGATTGTTAATATGGATGATTTGATAGTTAGTAAATTAAGTGAATTGTGATAATATATCCCGTTATGGTATTAATAGTGAATGTTAGATTTTAAATCATATGCATGTAATTGGTTGAATGGATGATATGTTAGTGATAAATATGAATATTGGATATGTTCATTTTGATTAAGTAACTCTTTATATAAAAATACCATATTTTAGTAATATGAGAAATTGTGGAAAAATAAGTCTCTTTTCATTTAGAAGTGAGATTAAAGTTAAAATGAAAGAAAATTTGAAAATTGAAGTGAATCGGATTTGAAAAGAATAGTTAATTTAAAACTGAAATTAAGATGAATAGTGAAATTGAAATTGAAATCGATTTTGAAAAGGTGAAGTTTAGTTTGAGAATGAATTGAAGTTTAAATTGAAATTAGATTTGAAATCTAAGTTTTCAGAGTGTTTAATTTGAGATTAGAACTGAAATTGAGTTGAAATTGTAATTTAAAATGTAATATTAAAATAATGGGAATATAGTAATATTATAATATGGTAATAGTGAAATATATTTTAAATACTTTAAAAAAAAGTGAAAATATTGATTTAAAATAGTTTCTAATAATTTTATAAGTGTTGAAATCAAATGTGAATGGATTATTTCAAATATTGAAAAATAAGTTAAAACTAGACGCGTCGCGCAACGGTAGTTCGCGATTTCGCGTCGAAAAATTTAAATGAATGTGTAGAGTGAAATATAGCTTGGAATTCTTCGAGATAAGAAAATTCCGGACTATTATATCCATATCTTCTAAACGAAGAAAGAAAATTAAAGTTTTGATAAGTAGATTTTGAATTAAGTCCAAATCAATTTTCTAGAAAAAATCGCGCTAGTGCAGTTTAGTGACCATAACAGGAAATCTGTTTAAATGAATGTTTTTAATTATGGAAAAATATGGAATAAATTTGATAAATCTATTTAAATGATTTAAAAGAGATTTGGATTGGAAAATATAAATTATCGAATGTTTAAAAGTGGTTTAATTCAAATAAGCTTGTATAGCACTTTCCGCAGCACTTTTATGTGCGAATTGTATAACTTTTGGAATATGAGTTTAAATGTAACGACGTTTCCCGGAATAAAATGTGAATGTTTTAAAAAAGGGTAATTAAGCGTTTTGAAAGATAATTTGGGATATTTATAAGCAATTGCAAAATAAAGTTGAAAATCTGAGTATGCGGAAACGACTAGTATATTTGTCCCGCCTGTGAGATCTGGGAAGATAAAATAAGGTGTTTAACTAAGGTTAGGGATGGAGCAACCAGTGCCCTGAACTTACCTGGCCTATGTTTTCTTTTCTTAGGCGAGGGGTGGAACAGATCGAATGGAAAGCTCGGATGCTCTTAAATAAAAAGATTCTGTTAAGTTTTTCGAAATAAAAGATGATTGGTATTATCCGAAAGTTAAGCAATCTCCAGATAGAATGATTTCTATGATCCTATTTACTCAAAAATATTTGTTAAGATTGATTTAGGGTTTATCGTAAACGATGTCTTAAATAACATTGTTTTTGACCCGCTTAAAAGTAAAGAAACTTGGATCAAGAATTAAGTAAGAAAATCTGGGATATTTTCCAGAGCAGAAGAATAAATTTCTTAGAATCATCCTAAGTTAAAAGAAGGAGATTTCGAAATCATCCGAAAAGAATTAATGTGAAAAGAGACTTAATAAATCCTATATACTCATATTCACTTTTATCGATGATTGGATTTCGAAGGAACCGGAGTCGGATTTGGTTAATTCCTATCCAAAAACCATTTCGAACCGATGTATACGTTCGAACGTGAAGACTTGTTGAAGACGATGATTATTGAAGACCGTGGATCTTCATAGCGTGAGGACTGCTTGTTGACTTGCTCTGGGTAGCTCCCGAGTTATATATAGCAGTGGTCTCCTCGTGATGGAGATTTTGCGGATTGCAAGGGCTTCTCGCCTAGTAATGGACGAGGAAATGCCTTCGGTTTGTCCTGTTCCTGGATAACTTGTATGGACATTTGTCTGACATTGCGTTTCTAACGATTACGTACATTGGTTTTTACAAACGTACATCAGTGGTGGCGGAGAAGGCAACTTCTCTTAGCTAAACACCCTCCTTGAGTCATACGAGCTCAAGGGTTGTATTTTTGTGGAAGGCAATTAGTAGTTAAACGGAAATGGCAATGTGGCATTCAAAGATGTGATATGTGCTTTGTGAAAAGGTAATCGTGACCTCAAGCCTCATCAAACCGAAAATGGCCGAAACAGGATTAAATGCAGCAAGGCTAAGTGGGTCTTTCCCAATTAGGGTATGATCATCCCCTTCTAGATATATTTCTTCCTGCTATGACTTTCGGGATGTTAATTAATTTGGTGTATGGAAAGAGAGCTCACGATTAAAGATCGGTTATGACCGGGGGATGACATATTCGGTACTATCTAGTTAAAGAGGTAGGTCGGTCTTGTGTTGGTAGAGGGCAAATGTTCTGTGCCTCGAGAGATCCATCTAGAGGTGTACCCATTTTGGAAGGTAGATCCTGCGCCTGGTCATTTGTATGGAAATCTATTCTCCAATAAGAACCTACGGTTTTGTTTGTAGAGCCTAGTATGCTGGAATTTAATAATGGTAACAATTTCAGCTAAGATTAATAAGTTTATTTGCAAATGTTTTAAAAGAGATGTCATTAGAAATAATATCAAATGTTTTGATACAAAAGTGTTCTAGTTATCATAAGGTAAAAACCCGTCCGTGTTTATGTGTGGGCGTGGTCTTATGAGATTCTTTTTATTTTCAAAGGATTTTATCCAAAGGCTGATATATGACACTCATTTATTATTGAGTTTTTCTCACGCTGGTTTATCAAGCCTGATCCGGGTATTTTCAATACTCGGGTCAGATCCGAGTAGTTTCAGGATAATCGAAGACAGTTGGAGTTTCCAGAGGAGAGCTAGAGATATTCATCGACGTATGGAGATATTCGTTTATCGGCTTTGCTTAGTGTATTTTGTTTGATGTTTGTCAGCAATTGTAAGGGCAGGTTTTATAACTGTCCAAGCTGAATTTAGGTTAGACTCTGATATATGTATTTAAAAGTTTTCCGCTGTAAAAATATTTGTTCAATATTATATGTTATTCCATTCGTGTGAGATTCTGTTCTGTCTTTATCACCCTTAAAGATCCGTCTTTTCGTGCAATTTGAGTTAGACATGTGTGGTTTATTGTCGATTCAAAGGGTACGGGAAAACGGGCCTTTACATATACAGTATATATATATATATATATATATATATATATATATATATATATATGATTTCTCTGATAAGTTGTATTATTAAACTTATATGCAGTACATTTAGTTTAGTGTTGTATATTTACAAAAGTGATGATATGTTTAAAATTGATAGTTATCATTTGTTTGTTTTTAACGGAAAGTTTTTCAGCAATTTTGACTAGTCTGAAATTTCAAGTCGTCACATTCGGTTTCAAAGCTTAGGTTAGGTGCCAAAGTAAAAAATTCATCTAGGGTTAGTAAATTAACCTTGGTTTGTTAAATGAAACTCTATAATTTTGATAAGTAGGTAAGGCACCGTACCTCTGACCAGGGTTATAGGTGATATTATTTTTGGTGTGCTTGACTTTTGTTTATTGTTTCGTTTTCGTCGTATATTTCACTTTTTGAAATTTTGGAGACAAAATTCTTTTAAGGGGAAAGAATGCAACGACTCGATTTTTAGTGGTATTTTTAATTTAATTTATATAATTTTTCTATAATTTTAATTTGAAAATTTTAAAATATTATCGTTTAACGTATTTTGTGGCCAACGTTGGTATTTTTGAAACTTTACAAAATATTTAATGGTTCTATCCACCATCTAAGATATTACATTCATTATTAAACCTTCACCACCATAACATATGTCAAGATATCACATGTTGCTTGTGGGTTGAAGAATAACGTGTCGCAAGGAGAAAGGGTGATGGAAGGTTTGATTTATAAGATGTGATAGAGAGATGTAACGATATCATAAATGCATATAGAGATGGGGGTATGCACATGGGATAGAAGACTTTTTAGCTAGCCATGAAGGGTGGATAGTGACCAAATTTCACTTTGATTGGGTGCCAATAAATAAAGAGTTCATTTGCAAAGTAGAGAAGGCATAACTAAGTTACAACAAAATTTCCATAGTTACACCTCTGTTTCTGAGCCATAAATTTCTTTCCTCTAATCCAGATTGAATGGTTCTATTATTGTTGGAAATGTAATTCAAAAAGCAACAACTTTCATTTGTATTATATTTTGTAATTCGAAAGTTATCCATGTCAAAATCAGAATGCAAGATAGATAATTTTCTGGCTAAAGTTTTAAAACAAGAATATATGCCCCAACTTTCAAAAATCATATCAAATCCAAAAATGATCTAATCGACCTCAAATTTTTACCAAAACCACCCTTATTTAACCCTCTATCCATGTCCAACAAGTAGTGTAGCACTTGGAATAATTTTGAGGAAAGGAAGTAAGAATGAGTACAATCATAATCATAAGAGGGAATGGTGGAGCTTGTCTTAGTGCCTTGCTTTTGGTGATGGTAGGAAGGCTCTAGGGTTCTTGTGTGGCTGAGGAGGGCCTGGCCATGGGTATTAGTACTTAGCTAGAAGTTGGTGAGATCATTACAATTTTATTGAATTATATAATGTCTTATATGCAAGTTTAATGCGATTATAGTAAACATAAAGCATTAAAAAGTTAAGTTTAAAACCCTTGGCTTTTAAAAGTAAATAGGTAGCTCAAAATTAATTACTATCACGTTTACACCTTTTGTAACAAGTGACATGGTATATACTTAGTATATGAATGCTTGGTTGAATGATATGTGAAGTTAAAGTGTTTATAAATGTTCGATAGAAAGAAGTGTTGATTATCTTTTAACGCTATGTTTATTTCATTGATTTATTTTTTGATATGTGCTCGACCATTTTTATGAGAAATTCCCTTTTACACGTCATGGGTTGGGTATCAATATCTGTGAGCAATTAACATCCAATATCTTATGGTTAGAATTTCACAATTTGACAATGATATGTTTAGTAATAACATTTTGTCATGGTAGATGATAATTACATATGAATTGAGAATGAACATCCTGTGATTAGAATCTCACAATTTGACTATAAGATGTTCGATTATAATATTGGTTAAGGAATTAATTATAATAAAAGGAGTTTATTATAGTTTCAAAAAGATATTTATCTCTTGAATGAAATGTTTTCCAAAGAGATGTCTAGATATTTTTTGAAATAAATATTTATAAAAGCGTTTTTCCATATTTTGATATAAAAGATATTTTGGGAATAAATGTTGGTTTTAGAAATATTGGATCAAAGAGGATTTAAAAGGCTATTATTTGTGGTTTTAAAATGGCTTTTCAATGATTTTGAGGAAATAAACAATACTGTGTTTTGGAAGTATTTATGAATGTTAGTGCATAATGATTTGTCACTTTGAAAAACAAAATGATTAGTTATGTTACCGATGGTTCGGGTAACCCATAACTAAAACTGGACAGGATGGTTTATGTAACCCTGAGTATAGTTTACTCTTAGTGTGGAAGGATATACTTATTTATTGATTGGGAGAAACTTCTTGGTTCAGTTGCATATATTTTGATATGCTTTTACAATAGAGTGTTCGTGATTTAAATACAACACTGTATTATTATACATAGTATTTCATACCGTTTTCAGAAGTGATTTGTTTTAAATCCCGAAGAAATGTATGATTTGATACAAAATATATGTATTATTATTATTTTAAAAGGATTTTAAGTGAAACTGGAAATTTAGTTCGAAGAGATTATTTTTGAAAAGATTATATTTTAAAGCTAATAAAGTTAATTAGATTTTAGAAATCTAAATGTGAAGATTTGTAACACCCCTAATTTTAAATAGCATTATTTAGGAGACTTAATTAGATAAATTAAATAGAATAATGTGCGGACTAGAGTGATAAGGGAATTAAGATTTGAAAACCAACTAGGGTTGTGCCATAACTAAATGGATTTATAAAAATGGTTTATAAGTTAAATACTTAAGAGAATAAGGCAAGGGTAATATGGGAATAGTCGAACCTCATAACCCCTAAAACCCCTACAACCTTTTCATTCTCATTACATTCTTACGAAAACATAAACAAAAAGGAGACAAGGCCAACCATAACCCTAGGAGAAGAGAAGCTCAAAAATCAAGTATAAGTTAAGATTCAAGCTAAGAAGATAGAAGTTAAGAACAAATCTCAAGTTCCTTATCTAAACAAGGTGAATAATAATCTAAACCATCTCTTGTATGTCTTCTTGAACGTTTTAAGTTGGGTTGAAGGTTTAAAACCATTTGGATGGATGAATGATGACATGCTTTGATTTATATGCCATGTTATAATTTAAACAAGGATTTTTATGGAATAATATAATTTGATTTTCAGGTTAAAATCATGCAAATGGATTTCTGAATACCATGATGTTTGAATATGTTATGCAAAACATTATTTTGGACATGGGCTTAAATTCTCATAGTATTCCAAGCTATGGTTAATTTTCTTTGAATTTTGAATGGAAGTAATATATAATTTTGGGTTTAAATTATTTAAGGCAATCAAGTATTATTTTTGGGTCTAAAATTTATATATGTTAGAAAACATATTAAAAATGAATAATTGTAATTTTTAGGGATTTTTCCTAAGTGTTTTACTATGGTCGTTAAATTATTTGAGTTAGAGGACTTGAATGTTTTGTAAGGGAAAGGGCTTGTTTGTTGAAATGATTTCATTTGTTAATTGTTGAATTTGGCAGCCTTTACGAAAAAGAATTTATATAAAGAATTGGTAACCAATCATATTTTGACAAATTAGGCAAGTTAGGTAAAAAATAATTACTTTTAAAGGCATAAAAATCAGTTTTGTTTCGAATTACAACTTCGCCACTTTCATTTGCTTGCTCCTATCGCCATACTTCCACTAATGGCCTTTCGCAACCATTCGAAACCAATGCACATGGTATCAAGCAATTGACATGTAGTGTATTGGAGAAAGGTGGAAGGGACTCTGTCGAAGGCTCTTTCAAAGCGGATGAAGCCATTTTTATGAGCTTTCGAATTAATCCAACTTGCCTTTTTTTCAAAGAAAGAGTTGTCGCATTTTGAACTCATTCGATACCTAGTTGCCGCATTCATACCTTTCGAATTGGTTAAATACTGAATTTCTTTATAGCCTTATAACAATGAGTTCGAAAGGAAGGTTTCATTTTATTAACATTGAAGCCGCCTTCGTAATGCTTTCAAAAGAGTTGTTTTTGCCACTTTTAATAAGAGTTTTGGAGGCACTGGTTTCGAACGGTTGGTTTCGAAGTTATTCTCTTCCCCAATTCTTTTACTTGAGATCAATGCTTTCGAAAGGGATACTTTCGCTTTTGTTCCATTTGATCCAATAGTTATATTTAATGTTAAACCTAATGATTTCGAAAGAGATACTTTCAAATGGTTTCGGAGCTGTGCTTCCATAAATTCTTAATTGAACTAAATGCATTCGAAAGGTATGTTCTAAGTGTTTTGAAAGGTATGTTTTTCAGTGTTTTGAAAGGAAGGTTTCCAATGCTTTCGAAAGGTATGTTTTTAATGGTTTCGAAAGAGAAGGTCTAAGATTTAAGTAATTCTTTAAAAAAGGGGAGTGACGGTGGGTAACTCATGATGTCACAATGATCTGAAGCATTTAGTCGAAAGCCTTAGCTTTCAAATAAGAAAACCCAATCTCATTTTTAAAGGCAAACCCATGGCAACATAAAAGAGCTTCGAAATGGCATATATAAATTTGAAATCTTAGAGGAAGTTTTCCTTGCTAGGGATAGTGGGTTAAGGTTATTAACCATGTTTAAGTAGAAAATGACTACAAGGAATTAAATCATGGATGTTTATAATGTTATGTTTTGATCAGTTATCATGTATGCTTTTGTAATCATATTCACTTCATAATTAATCGATAATATCATTTTAGGGTATTAAGGGCAGAATAAACAGCTAGGTGGACCCAGTAGTGAATATATATTAAACTAACTCCTATGTGAGTAGAATTGCATCCAAGAGGTCAGATGGACCAGAATATAGGATTCCCAAAGCCGATCAAAGATCATTGGTTCAGACGGGTTCTTAGTAATCCCATGAAAACTTTGTATGGAAATTGTTATTGGTAAGGGGCCAATAGGTTCTTAGTGATCCCATGAAAACTATTTTCGGAACAAGTTATTGATAGATATCAATAGGTTCATAGTCAGCCTATGAAAACTATGACATGAGAGATATTATTGGAGAATCCAATAAGTTCACAGTAAGCCTATGAAAATTATGATTGGATAATGTTGTTAGTAGATGCCAATTGGTTCTTAGTGATCCCATGAAAACTATGGAACCAAACAGATAGTCCATAAGCTTGGAACAGGTTATTAGTTAGCCCATGAAAACTAATAGGTTAACATTGAATCTAGAAACTATAATGTGAGACAGATAGTCAGCTGCGTGCGGATACGAAATCAGAGCATATTGCATGTTTGCATATCATTATGACACATTTTATTATGTTATATCTTAACCATTGTGGATGTAGTTACACAGTATATGGTTATTATAAATTGCGTTAAGATACCAGTAAGGGTAAAACTCGTTCTTCTATGTGACATGGTCTTACTAGATATCTATAGGTTTGAGATTGTAGGTTATTATTCACACCGGAATTTTTGTCTGACTCGAGGTTTATCCCTTAAACTCTCAGGTGCTCAATTGATTTTGAGTAGTCTAAGAATTAAGGATATCAGGTTCTCCATTAGATGAATAAGCTTTCGGAGACATGTAGAAGGCAAGCTGGCTATTAGGAGTTCTTTCTTTTTGATTCCGCTATGTTATTGGATGCAATGGCAAAGTTTTTCAGTTGTCTATATTTTAGACTCTGATCAACCAAGTAGGCATCTTCATATGTCGCTCTTAGTGTATTTTGTAATAATAATAATAATATTTTTCTGAATGTGGTTTAAGAATTGGGATTATGTAATATATTTGAAATGTGATTTGAAGTGGAATGATAAAAATCTTTCATCCATATGTTTCTGGTATATCAATGTGTATAACATTATCGCATTTGGTCACTGAGAATTAATAAATATGGATGACTGCAGCATCCGAGTAGTTAGTTTTAGGCCTCCAAATAGGGGTTGTTATAAGATTAAGTCTAAGTAGGTAGTTTGGGAATTACATCTTTGTTATACATCGTAGGCTCCTTGAGTCCTATTTGTGGTAGGAGAACTATGGTGGCTTGATCTTATATCTAATTGGGTACCCAATTAGATAGGAGTGCGTATGCAATCACAAGTGGTAGTGATGTAGCCCAAATAATAATATAATGTTTGCATGCTTATTGTTTGCTTTTTTATCATGTGTTAATGCATCTTTCCTACTTATCATTTTATTCCGAATTTTCATATTTATTTAGTTCGCATGAATGTATGTTTCTATCACTCTCTCGTCGGAGTTGTGCAGCGGAAGATTTATAGTATTTGAAATTGGTTTGTTTTAAAATACATCTAGTAGATATAAAGTTGTATTACTAAAATTGCATCCAATACATTTAGTTTAGTGTTGTACATTTATAAAAGTGATGATATGTTTAAAATTTTAGTTATCATTTGTTTGTTTTTACTGGTTTTTCGGTGATTTTGACTAGTCCGAACTTCCAGAATGCCACATTCATTCCTTGACTCTTGCTGATTATTTTCCACCAACCCTTATTCCTTTTTATCTTCTTTTTGCTTAATCTAAATCGGCAAAGGCTAACCATTAGTATCACTATCCCCTTAAAAATTCAAGCTCCAAAACACTAAATGAAATTAAATTTATACACCGGTGGTAGCCACATTCATACTGGTGCCATTTTCTAGATTCAGGACTCGATCCAAGGAGTGTTTTAATCCAGCATTCATTTATGTGTATATAAATATTCATTATGTTATATGTAAGTATAGATAGTGAACTGATATCACAAATCCTTATACTTTATTGTTATCGACATTGGATGTGTATATACATATATTTTTTATATGTGTAAAAAATTATTCTATACTTATTCACGCTCTCTTATCTTTCGACAGCAAAAAAAAATTAAAATTTTATTTGAATTTTCATTTTTTAAATTAATAGTTTTATTATTTTAAAACTAGTTAAGTCTAAAACATATTCATAAAAAAATTTTTAACATATTTACAAATTTTACCTATATATGTACAATACATGTTTTCAAAAAGAAAAAATTATAAAAAACATTATGTGTGCGTATACTATATTTGTATAATTTGTTTAACAAAATATATTATTTGCTATATTTACATATCTATAAAACAAATATAAAATATGGAAAATTTATTAAGGAAAGTTTTTTATACATCACAATGTTCCTTCCAAAAAATATATATATATTTTAAATGATTTCCATGTAGAATTCGTAAATTAAAATACAATATTAAAATCGAATAGAAAAATTGAAAAAAATTAATATTGTTTGGTGGCCAAATGTGTGTATGTGTGTAATTTGATATTAAAAGACATGTAAATAATTCTATATTTTATTGTAATATATATATAATTCTTAGAAGTTTAATATGTATATATATGGTTTTATTTATATATTAATAGAAAATTAATTTTAATTTTAACAAAATGTACATATTTAACTAAAATTAACTTATTGGTTTAAATTTGAATTTATTTGATTTTAATTATATTATAACATATATATGTATATTTGTTACAAACATCATTTTGTAATATATTTATATACAAATTCTTACACATATGTCAATTTACATATTAGATGGAAAATATGTACATGGAGGGGCTAACATGTCCGTTGCGATATAATCCCAATGTCTATACATAGGCATGTTAAACCATTTACAACATTTTATGTTGCACGTGCACGTAAATACTTTTGTGTATATGATACACATTATATTATAGAATATAGTTTCGATAATAAATAAAACATTATTTATAGATTAAATAAAATATCGATTTTGTTTAAACTAAATTTAGATAAGATTTAAATAAACTTAGACTTCATTGTCCCAATAAGATCACAATGGAAGATTTTTTTGAAATTTACCTACTTACCCAGCTATATGCTAACCCAATTCCAACAGGAAGTAGACTAGATATACTCGAAAGATGTTGAAATGATAATCACCACCTCAAAGTCGTTTGTCGAGTATGAACTAATACTCTCATGAACGTCGAATGAATTATAACATGGGTGTGAATCCTAATAGAGAGATACTTTAGTGCAAAGTGTCTCGGTGACATGAAGCAACACATTTTTATAAGAAAAGAAGGACGGACGAGAAAGAGGTGGAATGAATTTCTACCAGGGAAATTTTTGAATCAAGGTTAGCCCCGACTACAGTAGACATTCAAATGTCTACCTTTCAAGAAACCAAAACCCATAAGACTTTAGTGTAAAATGAGAGAAATTTAAACATTTGAATTGCTGAACTAAACGTTTGAAATCAAGGTCAAATGTCTGATTCCTTTGTCCTGATGTTTGAACTGCTATGAAATTAAATAGAGAGGATGTGTTTTAAACCATGGTGATTTCAGGGTTTCGAGTTCATTTTGTTGACACACGTGATCCTCATAAGTTCTAAAATGATTAAAGAGAAATTTTGTGAGTTTAGGGATGGTACTCCGATTCTTGGATAACGTGTGATGCTAAATGATATAAAGACAATAACGGTGATTTGAGATGCGATTTAGTTTGTATGGGGTTTTCTATAGAGTCATCTAATGGCTTCAAAATGAGATGATTAAAGTATTATGGTATACGATTCCATACGATGTTTGGTACAGTTAGTAATCTGGATCCCTAGCTGTAGTTTTAGGATTTGATATTTATTGACCATTTCTGGAATTAGGTGAGGGTGTCTCAACGGAATGTTTTAGGGTAGCATCGATTTGCATATTGGAGACTTTCTGTCTTGGTAGTGTAAATAATTAACCTCGGGCTACATTTTAGCGTGGGTTATTAGCCTTGGGTTACTTATTTATGTTCTCGTGGTGAACAAATGGTGGGGGTTAGGCACGTGTATATCGATGTGAGTACAATATAGTTATAGGTGATGGATGATGCAGTTAAATGTCATGGTATTTGTATCACATTGAAGGGCATACCTATCAGGTCTTGGCTTTACAGGGAGATCCAAGGCCTACTAGCCTAGCATATAGTGGTGAAGTCACGTTTGGGTGCCACAATGATTAGTAGTTGATATACTTATCAATTATTACATAACGCAATACTAAGAATGTGACAAGTTTTTGGATATTCGTGGAGATCCAGGTTCAGGTATGGTTGCATCACCTCATATTATATCATTTGATATTATAATTGATATATTAGCATATTGGTAATCTTTTGGATAAGCGATATTTTCTTTTCACAAAACTTTATGTCTGACCCTCTTTGTGTTTGTAACAACCCACACTTTAATCGGCCCGAATTTTGACAAAAATGAAACCCAAGTCTGTTAGGTGTAGATCATTGGTTTTGTTAACCTGTAATAAACATAAGTATATCAAAGATCGATCAAATAGAACTAACGGGGGAAAAAAAGGATAACATGATAAAATACCAATCAAGGCTAGAACTTCAAGGTCAACCGCATCCTATGGACATCCATAAGCCTTACTAAAATCAAGCATGAAAAAGAATAACTCTTCGTCAACAGTTCTGTTAGTGCTAGTAATCTGTTCCTCTAAATCTATCATGTGGGTTGTAATGAGGAAGGAGTCAGAACAACATTTTGATGACTAGAAAAGTTGCATACGTTACCTATAACATAAAATTATACCGATTTGGCCTCTATTTAATGTTATGTCTATTGTTTAATTAATTAATACATGTGTGTTTATAATATGCGTATCCTTACCTAAGGAAAAGCTACATATATACATATGCCTATATATGTATATATATAGTTCCAAGCGTTTCACTACCCAAAGATTTCCGACCACTTAATACTTCTTAACTAGGAAAGTGGCAAATCCATCTGATAACAAATGCGACGGTCATTCTACATCAATAGGTCCTTGAGACCGCTTAACTTCCATACACAATTTATTGACACATAACTTAACCGTCGTGCATCTACTTCTCTTTCAGCTATATCGTTAGTTTCCTTTGTAAGCTTGAAGGCTTCCAGCATTCTGATGCGTTATCGTCTACGATATGAGAGAGAGTGCTCCAAACCACTTAATACCTCTTCTACTTGGCATTCGGTGGGCTCTGACCATTAAAGAATTGTAAAAAATAGCAGGTCCCATCATTTTAGACCTAACCCCAAGACGGGTCTCTGCACCGCTCTCCCAAACTGACATTTTAAAAGGGTTCCATTAAGTTACCTAATACTTCTTTTAGGAAAGAGGTGGACCCTACCAAAGCCACTTACTAACTCTAACCTGAAGCAGAGCTCTTGCTAGAGATTCCTCTAATCGAACCAATAATGTAATTATGATCCATAAGCCAAACCGTGACGTCTCACATTAGCCTCATTCGTAGGTACTGGTAGCCAAATTGACTAAGAAGTTTTACCCTACAGAATTAGGACTAACTTCGTATCCACTAGGGTTATTTATTATTATAGGCGATGTCCCATATTAATATGTAAAGTCACACCGCTGTTAGTCAGATTTAACTGAATAGACTTCGATGTAACTTTGGACTAACCTCGCGTGTCTGTAACTTATTCATATTTTATATGTATACTACCCATATACATATACCATCTTACATGTTTAATAGTTGAGGCCAAATAAGAAAATACATTATTACGCCTCTAATTAGGAATTAACTCCTTATTTAACTATTTTTTCTAAGATATCTACACTATTAAATTAAAAATCTCTTATTATTCAATGTGATCGCACACATTATTTCTTTCCTTATTCCTTCATAATTACTTTAACATATATCACTAATTAGTCTCACTTATTTCTTTATGACTATTCAAATTCTCTGTAACGATCCGGAATTTTACTGCTTTGATTTGCGGATATCGAATTAATTTTAAATATTGAATATATAGGTTTATAATGAAAATAAAACTCTTTTTAATAATAAATATTGATAGTGAAATGGTTTTCAAAATTTGTTTATAAAATTATTTAGTTCGATGAAAAACAGAAAATGCGACCAGAAACTGTTTTTTCGAATTTTCGACATTTCATCGTGTAAAAGTTATTTGAAATGTTGTGTACACATTTGTGTATATATATTCCAATATATTCAATGTTATAAACATAGATTAGTAATTTAATCAGGGTTAAGTGTAATTACTTAAGTTTAGAAAATGATGATGTGACCTTTGGCAACTATAATAAAGAAATAAAAGAAAATGTCACATCAGGGGACATGAATTAACATATTGGAAACTTGAGTACATTGAGTATTAAATGAATGTTGGAGCATGTCATGGAAGGGGGGACAAGCAAGGTGACGTGCAAGCATGGAGAGGGGAAAATGACAAGGGTAGTTAGGTAATTCATCTTGTTCACATAATATATATACTCATTTTTGTCATTTTATTTTCATTTCTATTTTTTTTTCAAACTCTCTACTTCTTCATTTAGGACACTAATGGCCTTTAAAGGCTTTCTTTAACATTTTAAAGTTTTATATTTTCAAGTTTTAAACTTTTTAAACTTAGCTTCAAACTCCTTCTTTCCATTCAAATTCCTCTACTTTTACCTCAATTGCATTTGGGATTATTCTATATAAATGGCAAAGAATTACATTTATGTATATGGTTTTTATATGGTTGATAGGTAATATTATTATTTGGATTATGGTATGGTATGGATATATATGTGTGCGCTAATTTGTGGTTTAACATTAGAACTTTAAATTAATGATTTTGGTGGTGTTTTGGTTATAAAATTTTGTTCTTTGTATTGGAATTGGAAGTGATATGGAAAGTTAGTAAGTATAGTAAATGGAAGAGTTAGTAAGAGAAAAAGTTGGAAATTATGGGTGTCTGCAGCGATAGTCACTATGGATGTAGTTCGCTTAAAAATTTGATTTTTGCAAAGTTTGGTCTTTTTTATATTTCACATTGTTTTGTAAATGTTTTATAAAATAAATAATGGTATTTTAAAATTTTAGTTAACTTTTTAATAATTAATTTTTAATTAATTAAGTTTTTAATAATTAATAATTAATTAAAGGTTAATGTTGTATAATTATAATTAAGTGAAGATTAGTTATTGATTAATTATCTTTTAAAGTGAAGATTAGTTATTAATTAATTATTAATTAAGTTAATCAAGTATGAGTTAAGTAAATTATTTATATTTAATTTATCAATAATTAAATATAGGATTAATTATTAATTAATTAATAATTAAGGGTTTAAATATTTGATTAAAGATTTAATTTAAAAATTTTATTTATTAAAGGTTTAATGTATTGTTTATATTTAATTAAATATTAATTAATTAATTGAGATTAATTAACACTTAATTATTGATAAAGGTTTAATTAATTATTTAATAATTAATAAAGGATTAATTTGGGTTTAATTAATTGTTAATTATTGTTTAACTATTTAATTAAATTAAGTTAGGATTCACCTAAAATTAATTATGATTTAAATAAGGATTTAACTTTTAATTAATTATTTTTAAAAGGGTTTAAAAGTTTTATATCCTTTGGTTTTCAATAGTAAAATTGTTTAAAGATACTTCTTTTTCAAAGATGGTTTTGAATACAAGTGATTTAAGTGTTGATACCATTAAGAAACCATATAACTGTGAATGAGTTATAATGTAGATTGTTGGATGGT
This sequence comes from Allium cepa, assembly GCA_030765085.1. Taxonomy (NCBI): domain Eukaryota; kingdom Viridiplantae; phylum Streptophyta; class Magnoliopsida; order Asparagales; family Amaryllidaceae; genus Allium; species Allium cepa. Next base: position 472,811,240 of record CM060929.1, on the reverse strand, counting down.
TTAGACATGTATTAGCAGAATAAATCCCCATTCTGCTATAGTTGATTGTTTATTTGTTTGGTTGTGTGGACATGTATTAGCAGAATAAATCCTCCTTTTTTTATAATTGATTGTTTGTTTATTTGGCTGTGTGGATAGGTGTGACGCCCCACCTCTATACCCACGCTAGCCAAGAACACTCCGGAGTAGTGCTGTCAACTAGCACGGAGAATAAGGCTGTTGAGGAGCGACCATCCATGTAATTGCTTATCACACGGTGGCTATAAATAATCTTCGGAAACAAACATAGAAATAATCATATCACAAATCAGTCACAGATATCCATATCACAAAGGCGGAAGAAGATATGAATATATAACTAACACATGAAAGTGTACATCAGAGTAGTGGTCAGTAAGATCCACGATAATACAAAAGAATAGCAACACGTGCTATACAAAAGAATACAACTATGAGTCTATATCTCAAGTGTATACAACAAAAACTGCTAATCTAAACAGTTAGCCAAAAGTCAGAGTGATGAATCCCTGGGAAGAAGTCAAGCAGAAGCACCTGTAACATCTCGGTCTGACCCGAGTATTATTTAAGAAAATAATAAACGGATCAGTCTAGCTATAAATATCAGATGACATGATATAACATAAAAGATATGGCATAAACATAAATATCCATAACGACATGCCACTATAAGTATGTAAATAATGATCAACAGAAGATCAATCAATAAGAGATAATCAATATCACAAGAATCTTCTCAAAGATTCGAAGAGGGCATCATACCCTAAACTTGTACTCATAACAAGTCAATGACATAAATTCCAGAAATCAACACGAGAAATCCATAAATCATAAAAAGGGAAAGAGGCCTATCACATGACGGTCCGAAGACCATGGGGAGCTACCCCACATGTGTGAGTGGAATCACACAGATTGAGGTCAAGACTAACCAAAAAGCAGAAAGGTATGTGTGAATGGAATCACACAAGTGGTGTCTAGTCTAACCTTGCAATGAAAGAGACATCGCGCAATTGCTAGTCTAATTCATAAAGCGATCATCAAGATCAACGAGAAGTGTCAATTACACTAAGCTAGTAAATATAGAAGTTTAGCTTCATGTCCCATAACCACTTGCTTAACTTAAATATTTACGAACAAACTGTAAATCTTCACTAATAAAATTGTCACAAGAGGTTCAATCGAACAAGTCCAAGAATTAACCGACGAAGTGAACGCAAGCGTTTCATACCACTTGTTTTACTAAGTCGTTTAATTAGATTTCTCATCCGAGTGAGGTAAAGGCTTGTATATACTAATAGATTGGAAAACGGTTTAAGAAAAGAGCTTTGTTATTAAAAATAGAGTTGAAATTGTTTGTTAAAAGAGTTTTGATATTTACTACTAGTATTGAAACCTTTATATTATAAAGTGACAAAACACATAAGCAAGTGTAGAAACAATCAGTCACAAAGATCGCATACGGAGATGCGAATAAAATCCCAAGAAATCAGCTCAATGTTTTTCAGATAAGATCCCCTACGGAGGGGGGGTCCAGGGGGGGTGGCAACCCCCCAAGGTGGGGGTGCGGGGGCAACGCCACCGCTTACGGGGTTCGACCTGCCCGGTCAGGTCGCGGGGGTCCAGGGGGCAGCGCCCCCGACGGGGTGCGGGGCAGCGCCCCGACCAAAACGGTACGACCTAGTGAAGATAAAATGAGGTCTAACGACCTAACGACTCAAGGGTCATACGACCTAACGACTCAAGGGTCTAACGACCTAACGACTCAAGGGTCATACGACCTAACGACTCAAGGGTCTACGACTCAGCGACTCAAGGGTCCAACGACTCAGCGACTCAAGGGTCCAACGACTCAGCGACTCAAGGGTCCAACGACTCAGCGACTCAAGGGTCCAACGACTCAGCGACTCAAGGGTGAACGACTCAGCGACTCAAGGGTCCAACGGCTCAGCGACTCAAGGGTGAACGACTCAGCGACTCAAGGGTGAACGACTCAGCGACTCAAGGGTCCAACGGCTCAGCGACTCAAGGGTGAACGACTCAGCGACTCAAGGGTCCAACGACTCAGCGACTCAAGGGTGAACGACTCAGCGACTCAAGGGTCCAACGACTCAGCGACTCAAGGGTGAACGACTCAGCGACTCAAGGGTCCAACGACTCAGCGACTCAAGGGTGAACGACTCAGCGACTCAAGGGTCCAACGGCTCAGCGACTCAAGGGTGAACGACTCAGCGACTCAAGTGCAGAAAATTCAACAAAACGCTAAAAATTGAAGTTTTTTGCCAATCCAATTCAAACCAAATGCTAACATGCATGCAAAAATGATAGGGAATCATTTCCAACAGTCCAATATAGTTATAGGCTAGAATTGTGAGATAAAAATCTCACCTTTGCACTAAAGTTTATGAAGATGAAGCTTGAAAGCAAGGAGAAGCAATCCAAAGCTTGAATCCAATATCTTCTACTTGAATTTGGAGTTGAATGTTGGATTTGCAATTGAATTTGTGCTTGGAGTTTTAATTTCCCATTCCCTCCACCATTAAAGCCAAAGCTTGATTAGTTAGGAAATTTATGAAGAGTGAGGAGAAGAGGGTTGGAACTTGGGCTTAATAGGCTAAACTAACCCAAAGTCCAAAGCGGGAAAAGTTAGTGAAATTTCACTAACTCCAAACCTATCGATGTTTATACTTAAAAAGTTGTAAACGACATTTCGAACTCAATGGAAGTGGTCTCGAGTCCTAATTTGACCGTTTGCAAAAAGTAGCTTTTCGGACCAAAATCCGATTAACGAGTTAATATTTAAATAAAATATTTAAATACAAACTCGATAAATATGCGGGTTGTTACAATAGGAATTAGCAGAATAAATCCTCGTACTGCTAAAAATTTATTGTTTGTTGGTTTGTTTGTGTGGACATATGTTAGCAGAATAAATCCAGTGATGTCATGAATTGATTGAATTGTTTGGACATCTATTTAGCAGGATAAATCATCATCCTGCTATCATGTTATTTGAACATGTATATAATAGTTAGTTCGTATTAACATGTAATTCCTTGATTTGGATAAGAGTTGCATTTACATATATGTTAACCTATGTAAATAACTGTTAAGTGAATTGAAATTGAAACTGAATGGTAGCATAAATTAGTACCATTGGGATTGCTAAGCTTCTTTTCAAATTACTAAAGTTTGTTTTTGAATTATCTATAATTCTTTAATCAATTTGGGTTTAAAGGTTATAAATGATTTTTAAATTTTATTATTATTTTATGTAAGACCGTAATTTTACCACTTTGAAAATTGAATATTTAATTTATTTAAATATTCAAATATAGAATTTTCAAACTTAAAAAATCATGTTTTATATGATAAATAAGAATGGTAAACTTATTTTTAATATTGAATAATGGTTTTGGACTTGTAAACTTGACAAAAGTCGGATTTCGATAAAGTCGGATAAATATTCGAGAAATTTGTTTTAAAGGATAAATAATTATTTTTAAATATATATAATCTATATCAAACTCATTTGACAATAATAGAAATTTAATTTATAATGGTTCGATAAATATATAAAACTTGTTTTATAAAAGTTGACAAATTTCGTCGCATATCGATAAATCGATGCCGTATTTTTACAAATAGATTTGGATATTGTTTTATATTATTTTATAAGTAAAATATACTTGTTTTAACGTTTTAAAGATAATAAGAAATATGTTTTGAAATTTGGTTTACATGAATAAGTAGTTTAATAAAAATGTCAAAATGTGACCGGAAAACATTTTGTCGAAAATCAACGTTTTGTTCAAAATAAGTTGCCGCAACGTTATCGCACCTTTGTTAACATGTTTTAACATATATATTACATATTTTAAGAACTAAACATGTTTAATTTTACTAAATATAATTAGAAAACATCTAGAAGTCATTAGTAAAAGTAAGTAAGAATTAACAAAAGTAAGAAAAAGTAAACATCAAATCAATATCACATCAAAAACCAACATAATTATTATTTTATTTGGCTAGTTCTTAAGGGAATAAGACATAAAGTAAAAAGTGAAAATATGATGTTAAGTGTTGAAAAAGTAGAGTTTGCTTTAGGTTGAAGTAATGTTAGTTTGGTAACTGGGCAAGAGGTTATTTTAGTAAATTTACCACTTCTTTCTTTTTCTAGAAATACCCACCTCCTTCTTCACTTTCATTCACACTTTTTCTTCCTCTTTTCTCAAGCTTTTTTACCTTCTTCCTCTCCTCTTTAGTGTCTTTAGAAATAAATAATGTTAAAATATTTACAAAATATTTAAAAGAAATCAATGTTCCTTCTCTCCAAATCAAACTCATCATTTCTTCATATTTTACCTCTTCTTCTCTTGGTCATAATTTCTTAAAAAGAACCAAAATGAAAAACTATTTTTTTCAGATCATGTACTTTTCCAGTGGCTATAACTTTCATGTTGACCACTTTGTCTAAGTATGTCAAAAATCCAATTCTTTCCAGTGCATTCTCTAGCCTAGTTTTTGAGACAGAGAATAATCAATTATGTTTTGATCATAACTGATCCAAATAAGAAAATCATTTTTTCATTTCATATAAAATTCCAATGGGTACAACTTTTACATTGATCACTTATTCCAGTTTTGAGGTTTTCTATACATGAAACTCCATTCTTTGAAGTGCATTTTAGGGCTTTATTTTTGTTAATTCGACAATCCCTCTTCTTCGTTCTAACATATCTCCCTCAAAACAACTTGGATTTAAATTATTATTGATATTAATTTGAAGAAAAATAATTTTCAACAACTTTTTAGTTAACAACTTTTCTAGATTTTGAGATTTAGAGGGCCTAAAAGCGGATACAGGATAACTTATTTTTCAGATCTAAATCTTAAGAATTCAAGTTCAAAGCTCTACCGCTTCTTCTCTATACTTTTGGCCAACCTCCATCTCAATCCCTAACCGAGCTATTGGAAGAAAAGGATGTTGTTTTCTAGTGTTTAAATGGAGTATGGATTAGTTAGTGAAGTGTTGGTTGATTAGAATGTTGGTAGGAAGTTAACCGCTATGGCTTATGGTGAGAAACTCTATTTAATACACACACACACATGCTTGATGATGTATCATTGCTACATATGCTTATATATACTTTGATCATCAATTATTGACTGTTTGACATGATTGTTAAATTCTTTTAACAAGTCAAGTTTAAAACACGTCGATAAGCACAAAGGCAATCACTTTCCTTTCGAAAATGAAATGATGTATATGGAATGCTTGAACCTTTTAGAAATAGTTTTAAAATGAGTAAGAAATGGTTTTATAAACATTTAAATATGTTTAAAGAAATAAAGAAATAAAATTAAGATTACATCCTGTGTATTTTTAAATAAGTCCAAAACAATATTTCAAAAAAATCACGGTTCCGCAGTTTAAAATCCGAATTTGAAATTGACATAAAAGTAATATTTTTAAATGATTGAAAATTTGAAATAAATTCTAAAAATATTTTAAAAATGTCTTAAAAGTGATTTAAGTAAAAAAGATGGATTTCTAAAGGATATAAAAGTCATTTTGAAGAATATAGCTTTTAAAACACTGTTTGCAGCACTTTTCGCAACGCATTTCGTAGCAATTTTAAATAACCTTTGAAGTGTAGTTTTAAACTTAACAATTCTTTCCTTTTTTTGAACGATTTTAAAAGAATAATTAAGTATTTTAAAGATGATTGAAAATTTTAATATGAGTTCAAATAAATGATTAAGAGAAATTGTTTGTAACACTTAAGTAAAAAATGAAGAATATTGAATATAATAACAAACTTGGTATGCGGAAACGACTAGTACGTTTGTTGTAACGTCCAGCCTATTCGCACGATTTAAACAGACACACGTGCCAATTCAAACCATACGGAAGGGCGGATTGCTATGGGGTAAATAAGAAAAAAACAGAGAAGAAAAAAAAACTAAACAGAATCTCACAACGGAAGGATAAAATATAATAATCAAATATACAGTTTATAAATCTGTTTACAAAACCATTTATATAATACATATCAGAGTTACACATACCAATAACAATGCAGCGGAACAATGTGTAGTGCACTAGTATAAATAATAATAATATAAATCTTCGTCTTCGTCCTCCAAAGCTAAATCTTGCAATCCTGAAACGCTCGAACTGACCCGAGCGAATTTGAAAAGACAAAAACACTCGAGTCAGAACTAAAAGATCTTATGTGAGTTAAATTAACAGAAATAAATATGAGTGCAGTAACTCAAGAGATGCTCGGGATTTACATCTCCTAAGGATCCGTTAAACTATTTACTATGAAGTATATTGCGCTATTATAATAGTGTCTATTTGTAAAATAAACTTACTTTTAAATAGCGTTAAGGGGTTACCCATATAGCCCTTAACACAGAATATATTCGCATAGTCTATACAGTACCGTAATCTCCCCCGTACTGGGCGTCGTCAGAGGGCACTCCATAGGTATGGTACAAAACCAAAATCGTATAAGGAGCGCTAGGGTAGGTGACACGGCACAACTAGGCAATGCCAGGGTAGATATACCAATTGCTATCCGGGCTGGTGGTACCGCATAGCCGCAGCTACAGCCCACCTCGAACTAACACCCCCAAATCAAAGAAATCAATAGTGGCCACCGAAACTAGGGGTGGGCATTTAACCGACCGAACCGACTTAACCGACCAAACCGATCTTAATCAAACCGCTTTAACCGAAAAAATTGGTTAACCGAACTTTAGGTTAACCGACCGATGTTAACCGACCAAAATCGGTTCGGTTAAAGGTTAACCGCGGTTATATATCGGTTAACCGTTAACCGAAACTATTTTTTAAATTATGGGGCCTACCCATTCCAATTCTTTTCGCTACCCGACCCATTGCTCTTTTCCTAAACTTTAACTATTCATGCTTGCCCTATTTGCCCTAGCCGCTATTTAGTATTCTCAAAATACAATTCGTTCTTCTCAGAATCTCAATCATGATAATCAACTCATCATCTTCATCGATATTGAGCATCCATCTTTTAGCCGAGCTTTCCTTCATTAGGCCGAGCGCTTTTGTCCGACGATTGTTCATCGATGTGATTCCAACACCTAAGGTAATATATAATTTCCTTTAATTATAATTTTATTGCTTCAGCTATTTAGATTTGGATGATGATTCGACAATAACTTATAATGCTTATTTTTAATAGAAAATTTTGATTTGCTCTAGTGTATTTTTTAATCTTCGATCATATTTGTGCATGTAGTTTACTGATATATAATTTGAAGTTAACATGTAATTAGAGTTCATAATACTTGCAAAATTGTTTAACTTTAGGCTGGAAAGAAATGTTTTCTGTAATTCTAGGTGGAGATGAAGTTGCAAATGGAAAACCTTCTCCTGATGTGTAAGAAAATTGTCCATTGAACCAATTAAAAAAAGCATCATTATATGTAAAATAATTATGATATAATATATTGTTCAGATATATAGAAGCAGCTAAGAGATTGGGAATGGACACATCAAACTGCTTGGTGATTGAGGATTCTCTATAAGTAATTAAATAAGCAACTAAAAATTTTCATTGTCTGTGAACTATATATTTATAACTAATATCATGAAACTGTAAACCAAGTTGAGCCACGGGTTGACATGGTGCAGAAATGGACTAGTTAACTATTGGATGAATACTGATAGAGGAGTGCTCGGAAATACACTGATTTGCTGAAGTTGTGAAGCTGCATGTTGATGACAAAGGAAATGTGAACACATGAAGACTGATGGCCAACTTGTGAAGCTGAAAGTTGCACATGATAACAAGAGCAAGTAATGTTGCAATCTGCAATTGTCAGTAGTAAATGAGCAGTAGCAGAGTATACTGGTCGGCCTGACGGTAATTGAAAGTGACTGAAGCTTTCATCTCTATCTTGACTTGTTTCAATATTTACCAAAACTGAAACAAAGTGATTAGTGCGAAAACAGGGATGAAAACTGATGTATGAGGAGCATAGCTGGGTGCTAAATTCTTGATGTGATGATCTGATGCGAAAATTGGGATGTAAACTGCGCGCTGCGGGTGAAAATGCAATGTGAGTAGGTGGCAGAAGCACAATTGAAGTAAGATTGAATGTGAAGAGCATAACCAATATAAACTTCTTTTAAATTTTAGGAAAATAAAGCAGCAAAGGTGAACAACGATTAAGACAAGATTGTGTATGCATTGTTCAATTTCAGGCCAAAAACTACGAGGACGAACATACTACAAGATCGTTATGTTCTTGACTGCAAGAAGAACAACTAAAAATAACAACAGCCACATCGACAACTAATTCATAACCATGTATTGAACTACTGCTGAAGCTCTTTCTTCTGTCTTCCATGCTAAGGTCTTCATCTTTACTAAGGTCTGTTCTTAATTACCACGTGTATTCCATCTTCTATTTCTAATCTTATGTCTTCTTTTTTCACACCTAAAAAGCATTGGTCTGAAAATCAGTATAGAATGAAATGTATAACAAGAAGATATGTACATGTATAAGCCTGGAAGATCTGTAGTGTAGACGTGAGAATCACGAGTCCGAGTCCAATGAACATGATTTTGAGGGACATAGTTTATGTAAGGAGAAGGAAGGAAGAAGTAACTAAGTTATAAGACATCTGCTTACACCATTTGTTGTCCGAATGGAACTAAATGTGCAAGGAGGAAGATTTGCATGTATCATCCACTAAACTGCAAAAACTTTTTTGCAGAAAAATCAGATCAATAAGTGTTGCAGCATATATGCAACATAACTATTTCTACATTTTCAAACTGTCGTGCGTAGTAATGTTAATAGAGGTTTTACTGATAGTAATAGTATAATGATATCACAATCACTTATCGTAGATGATTTGCTGGAGGAATTATCCTTGCACATAGTGTTTATTGCCTTGGTTATTTTAGCAATGCTGACTTGCATGTTAATTCGCTTGACAGTTGAACTTGAATCATCTTAAAATATGTCAATGTGTCATCATAGGCATGCATTAAAAACTTCCAGGGCCAAGCCATACAGGTGCATCTATAATCAGGTTAATATGGCATGAGTATTTGTATACAGAAGTAGCGTTTTCTCCTAGAATGTTGCTTGTTGAAAGCTGCAATGGACATTCCGCAACAAGTGGTTTCTTACATAGTTGAGATTATATGCTAGTATAGTAATTTTGGAATGCCATGTTAGTTGAAATAGTCAGGCTGCAGTCTTTAGTTCTAAACGTCTCATAGAAGTTTTATGAACTATGAAAAATGGGCGACTTGTATTTGTATGTGTTGTTCTTGTTATATATGCATGAGTATATGTATTTATAATCATACAATGTGTTGTGTGTCTTTATCTAATCTAATGTTATATATGCATAAGTATGAACTATGAAATCTGAACCTTTATTTTTTCAGCTGTTGTGGCTCTGTTCTTCATATAGTGAAGTTGGTGATGTTGTTTTTGTTGTCTTTCTGGGTTCGGCTGGCATTATAGTTTGTATGATTTTTTGAGTCAACCAGTGTTGTTTGTTTATATGTTCGAATTATTGACTTGACTGTGTTGGGATTTATGTTACTTTCATTAGTTACTGTCTTTTGAGTTAGTAAGTGGCGTGCCATTGTCTGTGCACATATCTGAACAATTTATTTTCTATGCAAAAATTTCAAATTTGCAAACAATCAATCGGTTAACCGTTCTAACTTTACCGATTAACCGATTAACCGTTTAACCGCGAATAATAGTCGGTTAACCGTTCTATATGACCGGTTAACCGCGGTTTAAATATTGCGGTTCGGTCGATACTACCAACATCGATTAATCGAATATCGGTTAACCGAACCGCATATTAGTTTAGGTTAACCGTAAAAATTAACCGATTTTTGCGGTTAATCGACCGCGCCCACCCCTAAAATGAACATGGGCAGGTGCAGGATATGTAATCATTAGCCTCGATGAACATCGATTGTGTTGTGCTGTGAAGTAAGGCTTTCCCGTGACTAATAAATTGGATGAATACTTATCAATGGTAGCAGGACTTACCCTAGCTCTTTAGTTAAAAATTCCAAGGATAGAAGTTTTCAATGATTATCAGTTAATGGTTAATCAACTAACTCATACATATCAAACAAAAGATGCCAAACTAATCTTTTATGTGAAGAAGACACTAAAGATGTTGGCTCAATTTGAGGACTTTTCCATACACCAAGTTCCTAAAGGGAAAATTCTCAAGCCAATTCTTTAGCAAAACTAGCCAGCTTACGAGGAGCACCGAAAACTCGAATTGTGCCCATAGAATTTAAGGAAAAATCCAGCATTGAGGAAAAGGCCTCTGAATCTAAAAGTGAAGTCATGGTGTTAACTAGATCTCATGCCCTTATACAAGCAGATAAAGGAAATGAATCAAGAAAAGGCAATAAAGAAAACTAAGAAGGAACCATTCATGTAGAAATTAATAGTCAATACGGAAACAATTGGATGACACCCATTATTGAGTATTTGATGGAAGGAAAACTACCAAAAGACAAGAGAAGCTAGAAAGACAGGCACCAGGCCCTAACTTTTACCATAATGAATCGAACCCTTTATAAAAAAGGATATTCACTCTTTTACTTAAGGTGTGTTTTTTTGGAACTTGGTTTAAGACTGTTACGAGAAGCAGCTGAAGGATTATGCGGAGATCGTTCTAATAGATTAAAATTAGCAAAAAAGTCATGATGCAACCCTAAATGAGTAATGATGCAGTGAATCATGTAAAGAGATTTGAGAAATGTCATAAATTATCTACAATTCCACATATGCCCCTAAGTGAATTGACCCCAGTTTCAAGTCCATGGCCCTTTAATGTATGAAGAATCAACTTAATTTGGCCATTACATGTATCTAAAGGTGAAGCTAAGTTTGTGGTAGTAGCCATTGATTATTTTACCAAATGGATAGAAACCGAATCATTACCAAAACATAACATTGGGAAAAGTATTAAAGTTTGTGATTAAAAACATTGTTACATGGTTTGGAATACCATATAAGATAATATCCGATAATGGAACTCAATTTGAAAGTGAATAATTCACCAGATTTTGCAATAAGAATGGAATAATCGAAAGCTTTACATTTGTAGCTCACCAAAAGGCTAATGGAGCCGTTGAAGCCGCCAATAAAACCATTAAAGCAAATCTTAAGAAACAACTGGACAAAGAAAAAGGAAATTGGGTAGAAGACCTATCGCTAGTACTCTAGGCACATAGAACTTCTACTAAGACTGCAAAGGGGCATACCCCTTTTTATTTAACACATGGATGTGAAGCAATGCTTCCAATCGTAGTTGAGGTTCCATATCATCGAAGAATTGCATATGCATTTGATCCCTATTAAGAATTGAGGAAAGAATCCTTAGATTTGATCAATAACCTAAGGGATAAAGCAGCCGTACAAACGATCGAATATTAACAAAGAATATTGAGGTATTAAAACTCCAAGGTTAACGGAAGATTATTTCAAAAAGGAGATTTAATACTTCTAAAAGTTATGGTAAATACCGAAAATCCATCAACCGGACCACTAGGACCAAATTGGGAACGTCCTCTTATTATTCATGAGGTAATTCCACTGGTGACTTACCAATTATGTCGACCTAATAGCAATGCAATAGCAAGAATTTCGAACGTCGAACATTTAAGGCCTTACTTCCTAGCAATGGATGAATAAAGAAAATTGAGTTAGGCATATCTATGGAATGAATAATCAAATAAAAGAAATAAGCTAGAAGGAAAAGCCTAAATCACTACCCAAGATGGTAGTAAGGGGTGAAGGAAAGCCTTTGATTACACTACAAGGGCCTGGTCAAAGCACCTTCTAGAGGGAGGTCAGAGTAAGGTTTTGGTCCCGCCTAAGATAGCATAACTAAAGCACTGCAAGCCTTTGGTCCTTCCTAGGTGGCTTGGTCGAAGCGCCTCCTAGAGGGTAGACGGAGTAAGCCTTTGGTACCGCCAAAGATGACCTGGCTAAACCACTGAACTAGCCTTCGATTCCACCTGTAAGGCCTGATCGGAGTGCCTCTTAAGATGGGTAGCTAAACGCACCAACCAGCCTAAATTATTACGTATAAGGTAATAAAGGGCTCAAGCCTAAATCACTACCCGAAGAGCAGTAAGCGTCAAAGAGAATTAAAGCCTAAATCATCACCTAAAGAGTAATAAAAGGCAAAGAGAATTAAAGCTTAAATAATCATCCAAAGAGTGATAAGAGGCAAAGAGATTTAAAGCTTCAATCACCACCCAAAGAGTAGTAAGGAGCAAAAGAAATTAATCGAGCAAGTTAAAAGATGCCCCAAAGATAGGTCAAAGCAATCTTCTGGAGGAAGAACAGTTAAACAAATTCAATTTTGCATCTAGGAAAAGTTAAAGTAACCTCAAAAGGAAGGTGGAAAACAATCTATTGCAAGATGATTTTCTGGTCTTCTATTCAAATGTTCTTACCATACGAGTTTCTGGTCATCTATTCAGAAATTACTGCCAGATGAGTTTATGGTCATCTATTCAGATGTTATTACCAGATGAGTTTCTATATTCATATGTTTTTACCAAATGATTTTTTGATCTTCTATTCAGATATTATTACCGTATGAGTTTCTGATCTTATATTTAAGGAATTACTATTACCATATTATTTTCTGGTCTCTATTCAGAGAATTATGATATTATTGCCAAATGGACTTCTGGTTCTCTATTCGAAAAAGAGAAATTATTACTAGATGGTTTTCTAATCTTCTATTCAAATAAAATAATCGTATTAGTGCTAGTTGGATTTCTAGATTTTTGCCCAAGTGAATCTATAGTCCTCCTAGTGTGCAAACCTCTGGTTTTCACAATTAAACTTCACTTGACATCGAATTTACAAAAAACCTCTTATAAAGGAAAGGATGAACTAATCTTTATAAAATTCGAATGGGATTATTTAAAGCTCTAAAAAGTTAACAAAGAAAATCATCATCATTTAGTTTATATTTTCTATGAAAAACCAGGATTGAAGAAATAATTTTGCAAAAATTCAAAAAAGTAGGAAAATTCTTGGTTTTACAGTAAATTGTAATTCTTTTATACAAGGAGGAATGCAAATGTTATCCATATATTTTCAAAGAGGAAAAACATAGAAGCAAGGTAAGGTAATGTTACTTCAACCAAAGGATGTTGTGCGATAAAGAATGTCAAAATTAAAGATAAGAAATGATATCGATCTTCAAGAAAATCCATAAAAATTGTCAAATTTCTATATAAAGGTGTTGAAGGAAAAGCAGTGAAACGCTCAACAGAGGATGTCGTCTTTCAAATATTTTAAGAAGATGTCAAACTTTAATAACCCTGGGGGGAGGGGGCGTGTTTCCAAAAATGTGAAGGTTGGGAGATATTGTATCTCAAGAGAGCTTATACAGAAATCGCATTTTAAGAATTACTAAGAGATGATTGAAGTCATCAAAAACATCTAGGGTTGTCGAATGCATGAAAATGAAGAGATATCGTGCCAAACCTAAGTGATACCAAATGGCAATAGACACTGAAAAGCTATCGCAAAGAGATTATCAAAATTGAAGACAGATAAAAGGAGATACCGTATTATTAAAGGATGCCATAGTGTTAAAAGGAATCACATATAACCAATATTGGAACTCTGTAGATATCAGGCATTTACAATTATATCTATTATAAAGCATGAAAGAGTGGCAAAGGATGTCGGGCTTCAAAGGGTATGAGAGATATCAAATATCCATAGTTGTCAAAGATTACGCATATCATCAGTGCCAACAAAAATGTCAAAAGCCGACAATGCAAGTGATGATACCGTGTTTCACCAATCCCATAAATTTCCATGCCATAAATCATCAATCTAGATAAGGGATGTCATGAGTCATCAATGCTTAAAGTAATTTCATAAATCACCAATGTGAAGAGAGATGTTGTAAGTTACCAATGTGAAGACTATTACCGCATGTCACCATTGAAGGTTTCCGAAAGATAACAATGCCGAAGTACACATTGTAGCAATGCCGCCCACCACCACTCCTATAAACAGACCCCCATTGGCCATTCAAAAATGGGAGAATCATTTCATTCCCTCTTTCTTAAATTCAAAAAGTTGTAACCCTAAATTGAATTGGGACAAGATCCGGAATTGATTTGTAACTCTTGGAACTTGTGAATAAGCACTTAGACCGATGGATTTGCATAGTTTATTACCTTGATCATGCGGATTTGATTATTGTTTAACATGGATATGCATATGACTAGTTTTAGGACTTGGCGTTTGGGCTCTATTCTAAAACAAAGGCCATTAAAGCCCTTGATTGAATTAACATTAATTGCATAACCATCTTACCTACCTTCACATGAACAAAGGATTATGGTTTATACATTGTCTATTTTGTCCATTAACTAATGTTTATTAGACTGTTGCCCCTTTATGCAATTTTCCCTTGAATATATGAATTACACTCTTGGGAAAATTATAATTCGTCCAAGAGTCCATTGGCAACATGGATCCATTTAAAATAACATCATCTTATACTAGTCTTGGATGATAAGTCAATCTTTGGTTTAATGACACCTTGATGAACCTATCAAATGACTCCACTTAAGATAATGTCAAAGGTGTTAAACCAGTGTGCTGGTTCAATATGGCATTATGAATGTTAAACCAACTTTTGGGATAACAATTTTAAAAATGTAGTAAAAATAAATTTTAAAATTGTTTTGAAAATAAAATAATTATTTTCAAATTTTTTTAAATATTAATTGGGTTAATAAATTTAATAATTAATTAAAAGTTAATTAATTAAATAAAATAATATATGTATAAATATGTAACATTATCTTAAGTTGTTAAGGCAATATATATATATATATATATATAATTTTTGAACTAACTACAATTAACTAAAATTATTTTAATTAAATAAATTAGTTAAATGTTAATTAATAAATACTATAATACATACATATGAGATATATGTGTGTAACTATAAATATTATATTATGCACATTCAATATAAGATGTTTTAATTGAACAATATATAATTAATTAAAATGTTAATTAGTTCAATTAATTCAATAAGATTTAATTAATGTGATCTTATACATAAGGCAACTATATAAGTTACATAATATTTAAAACTTACATAATATAAATTTATAAATTAAAGGTGGTATGATAGGTTACCCTAACTAGACTTAAGGGATAAATACACACATATATAGTACATATATCGTGATTTCTGATGTGTTCGACACTTGAATTATGAGGATATTTCATAAGAAATATATTATTCCATAAGCTGAGATCACTTAATTAAATATATTAAAGATAATCAATCTTTAATATAAGTGTCTTCCTCTACCATTTATATATTAATAAACTACTTGCATACTCTCTGGTAGTTAAGCAAACTAAAGTTAAGAATGTTATGTGTAATGTTATTAATATATAGTTTAGATGAGCTAAGACAACTTTATGTAGTTGCTAAGGAAACTCGAGGTACATATACTATACTTAGCTCGTAGAAAAATGATAGGTATGAATGGATAATTTCTTTTGATTTGTTGAGCAACTCAGGGTCAAAATGAGATTAGGACAAGGAATCACGGGTTAGGAGCTGTATATGACACAATCAATAAGGAATTATACATCGTATGTGGGTTATGACTTGTTGAGCAAACTCAAGGTTAGAATCCTAAGGCGGACGGGTACTAACATCCATTAATGGAGTCGGAAGACTTATATGATCATCTTAGGATTTGGAGAAATATAAAAGACTAGTGGAAGCCTTATTAGAAAAACGAAATGGTAATATTTTACTTTTCTGACATTGTAAGAACATCTGTTATGTGTAATTTACTTTTCATTGTAAGAACATCTGTTATGTGTAAATTAAAATAATTTACATTAATAAATATGTGTAGCTAATAAAATTGTTAAAATGTTTATCGATTAAATATACAAAGGAATGGAATTAAAAGTTAATCGAAATATAAAATATTGGTACTAATAAATATTTTTTGCATGTTATTGATTCAATACCCATGCTAATGGATAATTTTACAACTACTAAACTCATTTGTAATTGGTCATTTACATGTGTATTTGCCCAAGGCAATGTATTTTCCTTTATGAGTTTTGAACTCTTAAAGCAATACTTGAATATAGACATTTGATCTATATTTGATCATATATAAATGTTATATGATTAACATTCATTATTCTAATGTATGAAATTTCGTTAAAATTAGTTTAGTCAAAATAAGCAAGTATACCATAATGTGAGATTGTGTATCAATATGATTGAGTACGATGACGATCTTGTCATGTTAAATGTAAATTTGGACGAACAGATACAAGATTGGTCCAACAATTCGATCATCGAAAAGTCGGTCTACTTAAAAGGCAACATATTCAATATCCTTAAGTGTTAAGGGTAATTGCATGCATTTTTGTAAATAGTTCATTATGATCGTGTAGTAAGGGTTTCCTTTTTGAATGGTCGACCATATATATAGGAAAACGAATGAACGAGAGTGGATGTAGCTTAAGGCATAGTTGGGTTGAAGAGAGTCAATGGTCACTTTTTTCTCATAAAGAAACATCGAAAACAAGAATTGTAAATTGATAGTAGATAATCAACAAGGGATAAAAAATATGACATCTATTCCAAGTGTATCTTCACATGGAAAATTGTTTTTTATGAGATTTATTTCTTTGAGTTTAAGACATTGATCTAAAAACTATAAACTATAAACAAGATATAGTAGTTTTAATAATTATTCTGTATTAAATAGTTGAATGAAGCTACATATTCATATTCTGTTATAATAATGGCAGAAATAGTGGGAGTATGTCATATAGCGCTTATTGGTCACATCAAGTAATGAAAACTATTTTGATAAAAAAATACCAAGCATTATTTATGAAATAATAACTATTTTTCAGTGTTGTCTTAAAAATAGACATAGTTTTATTTCAATACGAATATTATAAATTTTCGTTATAAAATAAAACTATATTAGTGGTATTTTTTCATAACAGAAGTGATGCACTAGAAAATATGGAAGTATATGAATTTTTTTGCAATTATTTTGGAATTATTGATTGAGCCATAATTTAGAGAAATAGTTCTTTGATTATATGATTATGAACCTTATGGTATTAGTGAATTATATCTCAAAAATTAAGAGCAAAGCATCTATTTAGTTGGAGCGTCATAAGAGTTGATGAACTCTTTAGATATATGTGTGTGTGTACACTTATATATATATGTGTGTGTGTGTATGCAATCATACGTCTATTAATACCAAAACAATTCAACCTGCTTTATTATATTCACTGATGAGTTGTCATAAACACAAATATGTGTATTTAGTATACATGTAGCATATCTATGATAATCTAATAGAATATATAATAGGTGCAAATAAAGTAACATGCAATAGAAATAAAAATGATCGATTTGATCAAATATGTCAGTATATTGGGAAGAATTATAAACATACCTAGAGATGAATGAAGATTCAATCACTTCTCCCTATGATACATAATGATGTATCGATAAGGAGTAATCGAACTCTGTTGAACAAAGTATGATTAATTTATAGATAATCATAATTAATAGTCTGTACAAGAATTAATGCATAAATTTTAAGAGGGTAACTGTTTATAAATTGCTAAAGAAATTCATAAATAACAATTAATAATCTATATTAAAGTAATTTTAAAAATTTATTATTATTTAGAAAATGGCGTAAAATTTTATAAATAATTATTTGATCTTTGTGAAGACTTTATTATTTTCGAGTAAATAAAAATACGATTGATTTTATAGATTTTATGGAAAATGATGCAGCTATTGTTATTTAAACAAATAGTAAATGGAGATATTTTAAAAAATAGAAAATAACAACAACAACAATAATAATAATAGAGTTATTTTTTAATAGTAACAAAGTGGTGGAGAGAGATTATAAGATGATTTAAATAAATTTTGTCTACTGGGCATAATCCCTGCCCTAGCAATAATAGTAACTGCTCTAAACCACTACTACCCAGCGCAAAGAAAGTAAGACAACATCCTATTGTGTGGTTCATTTAGTACTGCTATTCAGAAATATGCAATCCGACCTCTTACGAACTGGTCACATTGATCTCGTCCCCCCTAAACCTAGTTTTACGCATAATAACGTTAACTCTTTTCCCATTGGTAGTGCTTATAAACCCTTTCCCCCTCGCATACCTCTTTAAAGACTCCTTTTTGGATACCAGAGGAAGGTAGGGGGCCTATAGTAAGTGGAATATCCTTGCTGCTAAGGTGCTTGCATGAAGGATGGTCAAAAGACTAGACTAAAGGGGTAGTTCACATGCTAGCGTAGTGCTTCTCTCCCACTCATTGCAGTCCACTCATTGGACTCGTGTCACCTCTACGACCATGCCACCTCTTGCGATCGTGCTCTCATAGACCGTGCTCGCCCAGTATAAACATTGGCTTTTGGTTGCCTCCATACTAACAAGAGCACTATGTCCCATAAACGATAGTAAAGCATAATTCTTTTATTTCAACCTGAAGTAATAATATTATCGTTTTGAAAGTAATTATACGTAAATTACTATGTTTGATTGAATAATAATGTTTTGAGATATGTAAAGTAATATTTTTAATAATGAAGTATTTTAAAGCATGTTATCACTTTGAGAAATATTATTATTTTTAGTTAATAGAAATAAATATATTTTTGTAATAAATAATAATAAGACAATTTTGTACTTAAGTGGAAATAATAGGTACGAGTGCACCAATTTGGATAACTCCGATGGTGGTCCTTTCTTTATGTTCTCAAGGGAGGTGGAGTGGTTGGCCCCTAGGGATGAGAAACCTATTTATGGTAGTGGGTTCCACCGCTTTGAGAGCCCTTGAGGAATAAAACGAAGCCATCATGCTTATGCTCCTTCAGTAGGTGGCCGGTGTGACTTTGGAGGCCATGGCTCAGGTGAGCCGACCCAAGTTTGGATAGGGTCCTCAATCTCGAAAGGTGGTGGTGGATTACAAGCTAAAGGAAGCCGATCTAGAAAGGGTTCTCAGACTCAACAATTTTTATTTACTTTCTTATTCCTAACAATTTCTTGTACTTGCCCTTTCTGTTGGACGGACCTCGTGCCCTCTACATCAACATGGACCAACAAGCTTTACGGAAGTAGATCAAAAATGAGGTAGAGGCATGTCGATTTGTGGTAGGGAAGTGAAGGAGCTTGAGAGGCAGTCCCTCGAGCCCAAGTGAGCGAGGCATGCGGCGGGGGTGGCCAGAGACACTACCGTCAAAGAGCGAGTGGAGAACAAAGAGAGGCTAGAGGGGGCTTAATCGATTGTGGGTGGAGTTTCAGGTCAGTTGCAAGGAGGCTGATGAGTTATGGGGATCTCTTTAGCAATACCTGACCCTACATGATCTGGAAGGAGAAGGCAGTGACGAGTTTCGCCCAGGACAAGGCATGGAACAATAGGTTAACGACCATGATTAAGATGATATTTAATGCTAACTACCACCTCCTTTTGTCATTAGTTTCCTTACATCTAACAAAATGTTGATCGTTGTGAGGTAACAACAGAGATGATAGTTGCTCGTCGAACTCACCTGCTGGTTTTGACCCTGGAACAAATTGCTTCCTTAATCGACACCCCAGTGGACCGCCATGTAGAAGCTGTTCTACAAGTGGATAATGAAATGATGCACGCTGATGATTGTCAAATCATCGAAAACCTTTCTCCATTTTGAGCAGCGGAGTAGATGGCTAGTTTTTTTAGTAGTTTGTAGGTTAGGTAAGTAATGAATAAAAGCATATTTGTAATTTGATTTGACTATTTCCACCACTATGTCTTGTGTTTATTTCTTACTTTCCTGCTAGTACCCTACATACATGTCTATCCGTCATGTTTTTTTATTATTCATTTATGATTGTTATTATTATTGTATCAGACGACTCAAGTGACTTTCGTCTATTTTAAGCAAAAATATAAATCTGACATTTATGCACAATATAATAAATAGGGAAACGAAAAGTAAACAAAGAAGAAATAAGCAATCAAATGCTCATATTTTTGCTGAGATGGTCTTCTCCTAGATAGCATGTACAAGCAATCCCAAATTTTACGGCATGATAATCTTTCATAGATGTTAGGCCCTCAGGTTTTCGATCTGCTCTATAAGTGACCCTAGGTGTGCTAGTGATGGCACAATTGCCCTATTCTGCTTGAGGGATGAGCAACATCACAGGAAAACAAATCGGGACCATGACATGAGCTGTCATGCCATTTATTTATCGATGCCTCGAGTATTAAAGGGAGCATTGTATGGCTCAGGAATCCATGTGGAGCAGCATTACGGATGCCAAATTCTAGATTACATTATGGATAATTGCACCTATTTAGTCACTAGTGCCTTGCCTTGCTAGGGGATGGGCAACATCATGGGCGAACAAATTGGGATTAAAATATGGATGGTCGTGTCATTTGTTCGAGATGCCTCCGGCACAAAAGGTGGCATCGAATGGCTCACTCATCATCACACAATAGACTATGGATGCCAAATTTAGGACTACATCATGCGTAATCGTACTCTTCTTGGCACCAGTGCCCCCACCCCATTGGTGGGACAGGTAGCATCATGGGGCAAATGAATTGGAACCATGACCTGGGTGATCCCGCCATCTATTCATCGATACCTCCAACATGGAAGGGAGCATTGTCTAGCTCGCGCATCCTATCGTAGTAGTACACCATAGATGGAATTTGGATAGTAACATGGGTGGTCATGACATCCATGCAACGTTGTCCCCAGTACGGAAGCGAGCATTGTTTTGCTTGTATGTCCTCTTGAAGGAGGACATCACGAATTTGAGAACCGGGACCATGGCATGGGTGGTTGCATCATTCATGTGACCTTATCCCTAATATGAAACAGAGCATTAATTGGCTCACACGACCTAATAGAATAGTTTTGGCATACCTTGGTGAAGAAGAGAGCATTTAATGGCTCATCTGTACCGAATATCCTAGGCATGTCTTGGTATGGAAGTTGCGTTATATGGCTTAACCACATAGGGTTTCCTTGAGTGATGGTGTTCCCATAGTAGGAAGCAAGCTTTGTGTGGCTTATCATTACTGGATAGCCTTGATGTTGTTGTTGACATTGTGTGATGATTGTTTTGGGAATGTTCCACTTATATTTCATATGAGAAAAATATCACAAAATATCCCTCGCCTTATAATTAGGGCTTACAAATTTTCCTACATAAAGTAAGATTGAAAGTGCTCTGGGTTTCAAGTGCATGTCACATAGGTGCTTCCGGGTGCATGAGGCGATATGCCTCGCTAGCTAATGGGACATCAATTACATATGGGCCCTCCAAGTTTGGCCTTAATACAACTTTGACCGAGTTCTTTGTATTTACAATAACTTGACTTAGGACTAGGTCACGTATGAAATTTGGTAGAGTTTTTAACCCTGCCTTGTAGTGCATGGCTAACTTTCTCTATAGGCCTCGATGAGGAGTTATACTTCCACTCTTCTTTCTTTTAAGGCATCGAGTCCAAGATATAGTAGTTCTTCGTTTTTCCTGGGGTCATGAGTGAGGCACCTGGGAGACGGGATGTCTACTTCAATGGGAAAATGGATTTTATACCAATAGGCTAAGGAGAAAAGAGGGTGTCCAATGGAAGTTCGACTTAAAGTCCAGTATGATCAAAGAACAAGCGGGTGGTCTTTAGCCTAGTTTATCTTCACCTTTATGAGGCGTTTCTTTAATGTTGACTTAATAGTTTTGTTTACAGGCTCAACTTGCCATTTTTCTTGCGGATGGGTGATGAAGGGAAAACATTTCTCTATCCTATTCCACTAGTAGAAACCTTGGAATAGACTGCTCTCAAATTGCATGTTGTTATCAATGATAATCTTCCTTTAGAGTCTGAAGTAGCAAACGATATCTTCTATTACAAAATTCGGTACTTAGTGGCAATGACCCCAATGTGGGGTTCCATCTCAACCTACTTTGTGAAATTGTTGATAAAGGCAAGACTATATCCTCCTTTAGCATTGGGGAGCTTTCCAATCAGTTCAATCCCGTAGGTATTGAACGACCATAGGGACGTCATGTTAGTCGGTAGATTTAGGGAGACTCTAGTAACCTTGGAGAGCCGCTAACATCGATCACATTTCTTAATATACTCTACCAAACCCTTGATCATGGTTGGCCAATAGCAACCTTCCTCGACAGCCTGTTTTGCTAGATCTGCTCCCAACATGATCTTTGCAGAATCCCTCATATAGTTTCTCCAATATATGGTCGGGTTCTTCATTTGTCATGCATTGTTGAAAGGGAATGGAGTACCGCCACAGATATAGTTTCCCATCCATGATCGTGTAGTCAAGCACCCGGTAAAAAACTTTCCAAGCCACTTTCTTATCCGTGGGTATCTCAACCCTCATAAGATACTTTAGTAGTGGGGTTATCCTAGTACTGATCTGGGCTTCATCAATTTCTGTATTGGTTTCGAATTCTTAGCCATAGATGGTCCACGTCGAAGCAATACTCTCTTTGGGGCTGCTTCCTACCTTAGCTAACTTGTTAACTTTAATGTTAGTCTCATGCGATATCTTTTCCAGCTTGTAATATTAGAACATACCAATGAGTTCTTGGCTTCTAAAACATATAGGGCTATTGTGCTAACTTAACCTAGAATCGCTCGCCAGTTAACGAACAACGTTGAGTCATCGAACACATGTAATGGTTCAACCCATAGTTCTTTAGCCATCCTAAGACCGACCCGTATGGCTATAAATTCGGCTTCGTTGTTGGTGTCCTAGAGGGTAAGGTGGATGGAGAAGCAAATTTATATCCTTTAGGTATGACTAGGACCTTGGCCGCCTCATTCCCTTTATCATTGGATATATCGTCTACATATACTTTCTATGTTTGCTAGTTGGTGGTCGTTTCTTCCTCATTGTTGTACGAGCTTGAACACTCCGTTATGAAATCTGCCATAAATTGACCTTTTATGGTAGTGCAAGGATGGAAGGTGATGTTATCGGAGTTCCACAGACTACTTCAAGGGTCGGCTCATAACCGAATTCTTAGTACTATGTGTACGCTACTATGAAAGATAGATCAGATTCTTAGGCATATGCTGGTGCATGGAAATAATGGAAGCCGACATAGCCCATTCTGTTAGTAAGCATGTGTGATGACTGCTTTTGATTTAGAGACTTTCGAGGGATGATAGATGGGAAGGAAAATCACTATGCCGTCTCAACACTTGCTTTAGTGGTTGGTTGGTGAGAATTTAATTGAGTGAGCCTGGAAATATGGTCTTTGGGCCACCATCAGGAGACAAAACATTTTCTTTTATAACTTGGAATATCTTGTCTCTAGGCCTGACAATCTCTTGCTAAAATAATAGACCATTGATCTTTCTCTTTATTATAAACTAGGACAACATAGATCGCTTAGTTAGTTATTGCGAGTAAGTACAAATCTTCCCGTCAATGGATTGAGGAAGTATGCAAGTGTTGCTAGATGTTGTGTCAAATCTTTAAATGCCTTAGTTTACTTCATTCCAAGTGAATGAATTTCCTTTATTGATGAGGTTAAAGAAGGGCACTCACCTATCAATTGCTTTTGACACAAAGCAGCTAAGCATTGGGATCGTCTCATTTAGGCTCTACACTTATTTGACTATGCAAAGGGACATGAATATCTTAGATCATCTAAATCATTTTAGGGTTGGCTTCAATTCCTTTGGCACTTACCATAAACCCCAGGAACTTCATTGATTGGATAGTGGAGGAACACTTCTTTGGGTTAAGTTTCATATTATACCAGTGGAGGATATCGAAAATCTTGGCTAAGTTCTTTACATGCTCTATATACCTTTCGGTATTTACTAGCATGTTGTCTACGTACACCTCCATGGACCGACTAGTCTATTCCATGAACATTCTTTTAACTAGCTACAAGTAGGTTGCACCTACATTGCGGAGCTCAAGCGGAATAGCTTTATCATAGTAGAGTATCGCATTTGTGATGAAAAAGCACACTCCTGTTTTACATCATGTAACACAATCTAGTTATATCCAGAGTAGGTATTCATGGATGTGAGGAGCACACACTCACTGGTCATATCCACAGGTTGACTGATGTGCGGTAGAGGGAAAGTATCGTTTGTGCATGCTTTATTAAGATCTGAGAAATCAATGTATGTTCTCTAAGCCCCGCTTGGTTTGCGAACCAACAATAGATTAGCTACCTAGACCAGGTAATCTGCTTCATACATGCACCCATTAGCAAGGAGCTTTTCTTCCTCTTCCTTGAGCACTCTATATCATTTAGGGTTGAGAGGCCCCGTTTCTCATCAGATGGGGTGAGCTTCGGGTTGATGTTGAGGGCATGGCATGTGATAAAGGGGTCTTTGCTGGTCATGTCAGAGTTCCCTAGCAAACATGTCCTCACTTTGCTGTAGGAAGCATATTTTCTCATTCCTTATTTTCGATCTTATTTCTATGTTAATTTGGATGACCTTGCTAGGTTCGTCTTTGTCAATTGATATTGCATCGGGTAGAGTCTCCGACCCACTGTTGGGGTTTAAATTTCTTATATGGTGGTCGAGTGGATTGTCATCAGTTTCTTCTGTGTATGTTTCTAGATCACATTGGTCCAGTACAAGTGTGATGCTCTCTTTAACTTCCTTGGCCAAGATAAATGTATGTGCTCGAGCCTAGGACCTATTGAAATGACCCGACTTTTTTACCATAGAAAATCACATCATTTTGAAGAAAGAAAGGGATAAAGAATAGAAAGAAAGAGAGGAAGAAAGAGACAACACATCAGAATCTAAACAGCGGAACGAATAAATTATATTAATAACATAAACATTACATAGTTTACAACCATTATCAGAGTTACACAGATATACATCACATAGTAGATAGTTATAAACACCTATCTAGTTATTCTACTCAATACAGTACACGGAACTACTCAGAGAAAACTACACAGTGGAATACTATATATATCTACACGCAGAAGCCTCCTGCTCCACTTGCTCCTTCACAATTCGTCAAAGCTAACCTGAATCCCTTGGCTACTTATAAAAATTTGAGTACCCAAGAGTATAAGAAAAATAGAATAAACTCCGGGTCAGACATGGGTCTGGTGTGAGTAACAGGTTAAAGTTGCTTAACTTTCAAAATCCTTTTGGAAAGAAAGGTATCACGTAAGACTTCCCACACATAAACATGGAAAAGTTTTTACCTTACGCTAACCAAGGCATTTGATAGGAAATCTGGTGATATTATAATAGGTCTAGGGTTTTCAAATAAATATGAAATAGCCGAAATTGTTACATTATTAAATTCCAGCTACTAGCCACAAAAGTGGGTAATACAATCAAAACCGTTGGCACTTATTGGATTTTGGATTCCATACAATGGCAGGGCTACTGGGGTACCGCCCGTCACAGTACGTGGCCTAGATCACCGCACCGAGGAGTATGCACGCTCCCCTACAACACAAGGCCGGAACCATTCCTTACTGAACAGTTTCGAACAAGACAACCCCGACGGTTGGAGCTCACAACCGTCCACACAGTCGAAATAAAAGGGACCTCTAGACAAGGGTAAATCTCACTCTCAAGTGGGGGCTAACCACGAAGCCTTGCTGCACCTCCCATGTTTTAGCCATTCCTGGTTGATGAAGCTTGAGGCTACGATTACCTTTAGTGAACACATCACTTAGAATGCTCATCGTCCACCTGACGATGTTTAGAAAGCATTCAATCCATACAAGTTCGTTCCGGGTTCGAACGAAACCGAAGGCATTATCTTGTTACACTCATTTTGGAATCACCCTCAGAGTTAAAGACGATAACCCTTGCACTCTGAATCACCATCTCGAACCTATAGGAACTAATTCCGTCAAACTCATTACGGAATCACCCACAGAGTTATACTGACGTATAGTCCTTACACCTCGAGTCTTCACCAAGCTCCACTTTGATTCACGACCTAACGTTTAATTGGAATCAATGTAGTTTTCTAATATCCAAATATGAAAACTCGATCCCGGTCTTATCGAAATCCAAGCATGTCTTTTAGGTCCAAGTTGTTTTAAAGTTTAAAACAATTCAATTATCTATATACATACAAATAGATAACTCACAAATCACAATTGATAATCAATATTATCAAATAAATGGATGATCCAAATCATAATAGGTAATCCATATCATCACCACAATAGATAGTCTATATTATCATCACAATACAACCAAGCATTCATACCACACAACACTACTTATCTCATTTCTGAGATCACAAAGCATCCAAGACAATCAATGTCATTCATTCATATATAAGCAATGATTCATTTCATCACAATAAAATTAATTTGGAATGAATTAAATTAATTACCTTCATCTCTAATTAATTTAAAGTGAATTAAACTAATTACTCCATTTTTAATTAATTTAAAATAAATTAAATTAATTACTTCATCAATATATCCTGCTTACTCAACCATTTAATTAATCACAATCAATTAACTAATCATTCAAAATTAATCACCTCAATTAACCATCCTTTGATTAATTATTCCTAATTACATTCATGTAATTATCCTTAATTAATTCCACAAATTAATTATTCTTAACCAAAACAGTAATTAACCTTAATTACTTCAATTAATTAATTAACTATAATCAATTACCTTAATCCTTAATTAATTCCATTAATTAATTACTTCTAATCAACTATCATTGATTAATTATTCATAATTAATCAACTTTAATTACATCATTAATTATAATAATTAATGATCCTTAATTATATTTAATAAATTATCTTCCTAAATTAATTACCTTGAGTAATTAACTCATAATTATTACTCCCCTCTGATTAATCATATTCAGTAATTAACTAACTTAATTATTTTATTGAAAACAAATTAATTATTCCCTAATTAATTTCTTAATTAATCCCTTGATTAATTACAAGTAATTATACTCCAAATTACTTCATCTTAAACATCTTCAATTAATTACAGTCTGTAATTACTAATTAATTACTTCATCAAGTAATTTTCAGTCCATAAATTACATAAGTAATTATCTTTAAAACCTCAAGTGTTTAAAATTAATTAAACTTAATTAATTAAAATAAACAATTTCATTAAACTAAATTAACAACATTAAGTAATTAATTTCTTAATTACTTCATTAAGTAATTATTCTCTACAATTCACAATTGATTATTATTAAATTAATTAATCTAATTAATTATAAAATTAATCACATTAATTAATTATTTAAATAATCCTGGTTAATGACCTTTATTAACCCTTCTCTAAATATCTTTATTAAGTAATTAACTAAGATTAATTACAAATTTAATTATCTTTAGTCATCTATTAACTAAAGTCTAATTATTTAATTAATTAACCTTGATTTAAAGCTTAATTACTTAATTAATAATTCTTTAATCATAAATTAATGATATTAATTTCAAATTGATTAATACCTAATCTCTATTCATTAAATTTTAATAAATAAATAAATAAATTATTTCTTAATTACCTTTTTAATAAATTAATTTCTAACATTAATTCTTAACTTAATTTTAAGTTAAAACTTTCCTTAATTATGTTTAAAAACAATTTATTTAAAACATGTACTTTAGAAATTACTTTTAAATTTCATTTCAAATGCAAAATTTAAAAGGAATAAATTTTAAACTTAACCAAATTTAAACAAATTAAAAACTTTTTAAATTGCAAGACAAATAAGTGGTTTGTTTTTAGATATGAAATTCAACAATATTTTGAAACTAATTCCATTTCAAAATTCAATAAATTAAATCTACATCTTGTTTAAATTTTCAAATTTAAATCTTCCTTAAATTTTAAAACTAAAGTTTAAGTTTAACTTTAGATTTCTAGATTTAAATAAAAATTTAAATCTTGCTCATATCATAACAACTTCATTTTTTTTAAAGGTTTAAACTAATTTTCCATATAAAGTAGTTAAACAAATTTAAAGTTTAAAACTTTATTTTAATTTAAAATCTGAGATTTTAAATTTAACTTGGATTTCAAAAATTCAATATTTGAATTTAATTTTTTTGTTAAACTCTCTTTGCATCAAAATGCCCAGGTTCACAAAATTTAAACCCAAAAGCTACAGGTTTGTCAAACCTATAAAATAATGAAAGTACCCGAGACCCCCAAAAACTTCTTCGAGTAATTCCATCCTTTGCTTCGGGTCAAAACTCGAATAACTCGAGTTCAATCCCGAGTTCAAAACTGCACTCCACAAAACAGTTTCCCCTGAACTTCCAACTGCACGGTGCACGTGCACCATGGCCCCGGCCATCACCGACCATTCACCATCGCTTCTACCCATCAGTGATCACCTCCACACACGAACACGAACACCAGAAAACCACCATAGTAGCACAAAACGAAAACGAGCTAACTACTAAACCTGGCAACAGCAAATTCAGGTTTTCTTCAAAACCTATCAACGGCGAGAACGCGCCCCTCTGACCATCAGCAGGTCAATGACTTCGACCATGGCTTCAACTACAATTATACTACCTATTTCCAAAATATCTAAGCACTCGATCACTTGTATAAATCGAAATGTTCGATTCACCAAACCATCCTAAAACTAAGGTTCCAACTTTAATTTCCACTATCGCATCTTTTTTGGTGAATTCCATCACAAAATAGCATTTTTCCCATCTTCTCTTAGCTCCCCTCCATCACCAGGAAGAACCTCATTCACTCCAGATGCATGAATCACCCGAGCAACCCCAAAGATCATATGCAGTTCATCCATTAACTGCTCCTAAACCCCTTCACTAAAAACTATAATATTTGTTTTAAAAATCACATTATGATTTTATTATTCAATCCATATTCAAGAATCCAGAAAACATGATGTTTAAATTTCTAGTTATTTTTGAACTTGCTTTTCTTATTTGATTTTTAGAGCCCATTCCAGTTTATTAATATCTAAATTAAATTTTAACTTACTTAATATCTTAAACAAACAGTTATTGTCCTGTAAACTAAATTCTACAGTGATTGGATCAAAAATAACATGACAGAGGACATTCAAATAAAATGCATACCAATACACTTCACATCAACAATCACACATGAAAACTTATTTATTTCAGTATCCAAGCATGCAACCATTTTTTTTTAACTTTTAAATTTGAAAAGGTTACTCACCTATTTGAAAGAAGGCAGAGCTTTATATTTGAAAAGCTTTGAGTTAAATTGCTGAAAACATCTGTAGATAACTTGATGTGCTTTTGGTTTTGAAACTGCATGCATGTTTGTTGCTTTTGGAACTTTGCTGAAGATATGCAAAAATCAATCTTTTGGTTTGAAGATGATTACAAGGATTTGTATTGCTCAATTTCAAATGGCAAGCAGAACAAGTTTCCAGATTCAACTTGATTTGAATTTTAAAACTTGGGTTTGCAGACCTTCTTTTGCAGATGCTAAATTTCCATGTTTTTTTTAAAAAAAATGCAGACCCTTTGAATTAGAGGAAGTTGAAGATGCAATTTTTTTTCCTTTTTGAGGATGTTCAGATATTCTCTTTTTGGATTTAGACAGGTATTTGAATATGCAGGGTTTGAACTGCTTTGATTTTGAAGAGGAATTACTGATTTTTAGATCATGGGGGTTTTGATTTTTGAATAGGTGTTTTGAAGCTTTCTTTTGATTTTAGGAAATGAGAAAAAGAATGGAAATGAATGGTTGTATATTTATACAGGTTATTTTCAGATTTTACTAAATCAAAGAAAATTAAAAACAAAATGAGTCACTTGTAAGAATTTCAACATTTGTCAATTTAATAAGTTAATCTTTTAACATTTGGTTATGAGAGGCTTACTATTAATACACTTGTCTTTTTAAAGTGGTTTGTATTTAATTTGCATGTTCACATATGTATTAAACTAAATTTTACTTTGTTAGTTAATACTAAATATGTACATAAACTTTTAAAAGAACTAAAAACAATTTGTACTTATAAATGGAGCTTATACGTATGGAAATTAAAACAATTTAAAATTTATACTTTGGAAATTAAATTCAAATTAAATTCATAATCTAATATTAAAAATCAAATTATGAATACAAATTAAAATTTGAAATAACAATAGCTATTTTTAACCAAAAATCTATTTGTAACCCAATACATTGTTAATATTGTATTTAAAATGTCTCATTATTAAATTAAAACCATTTTAAAGGAAATTATATTTTTATTAATAAATTATCTATTTAATTAGGCTATAAAACTCTTTTGTCAATTTAATTAAATTTAAAACTCAAGCTGAAACTATTTTAAACATTTAAACATTTTCCTTAACAATTTAAAAAAATCATATATTTATTTATTAAATAGCTTTGAAAACTTAAATTTAATAAAAACTAAAATTTCCAAATTATTAATGTATATATTAGAATTTTTAAACCATGATTCATTTATTAATTTAAACCAAGATCATTTATTTTATAACTTTGAAAAGCTATTATTAAATAAAAACTAATTTCCAAATTATTAAAATATTGGAATAAGAAAATATGTTTTATTTATTAAATTTTAAACAATGCTGTTCTATTTACAACATAAACTATATATTTATTTTATAAATAGAAATTCAGTTATTATTTTTAAAAGATAAAATAACCAATTGAATATTTCTTAAAGAAGAAATTTTAAATCAATTTGAATTATGATTAACAAGAATATCAATATCAATTTAATTTTTAATACATATTATTAAATTGATATTTTAAAAATTCCGGGATATTACGCATATGGTCGTCTCGGCTCTCACAGCTAAGTCCTCCAATATTGAAAGGGAAAGAGATGTGGTGTTTTTCGTTCCATCTTGGTAACAGGGATGGACATACTCATCCCACATTTTTATGAGCACCTTCATCTTGTGCAGGCTGGCCAGCGAAAGATGGTCCTCGCTAACCTTACTTTCTCTTGGCCTCCGGTATGAATGGAAGAATAGAGTGGCACATGCATTCTCTCAGGAGTGATACTTAATGTCGATGACTCCTCAATAGTTTTAATATCGTGGCCATCCCTCCCATGAAAGGGAACATTGCATGGCTCTCGCGTTCTCTCAAGTTTACCGTCATTGAATGTGGTTAGTTCTTTTTGCAACATGAGTACCTTTATCTTTTCTATTCTAGTGATATGCTTCAGTAGTCTCTACTGACATATTGATTACTGCAAATACATCTTATGCCTCCCTTAATCGATAACTTCATCATAGGACATTGACAGGCGATGATAGAATCCAAGTTCGACAATGTCGGTCTAATTATTAAGATATTATAAGTGGATGGGAAGTCCACTACTACAAAGTTTACCAAAATCTTGATTGCAAGGGGTTCCTGGCGGAAGGTGACTATATGAGAGGTCATCCCATATGGCACTATGCCAACACCCCTAATCCATAAATGGAGAGTGCACAAGGAGTGAGACTAGATGCATGGAGCTTCATTTTGTCGAATACACATTTGAACATTACATTGATCGAGCTTTTGGTGACATGATAGGGAAACTGAATCATCCCTTCTCCTTGTTGGTGAAATTAATGTATGTTTCCTTTGCTTCAAACTAGCGAGTCATTGGGGCCTAAAGATCGATCGAATACATCTGTGGATTTGACTCGAGTTCTCTTCTATATTAAGATTGTGCCCCTTATTTTTTCCCATCATACATGGCCTTCGCAGATAGATAATATTTTAGGTTGACGAGGACAACTTAATTATTGTTTTCCCATTGTGGCTAGGTAGGGGATTAGCTCAGGCTGCACTTTGTTCCACATGCCACTTGACATATTTCAGTAATAAGCCCTCATAGATTAGCCACACTATTTCATCATTCAGAGCCGCAACTCATTTGCATTGTGACTGTTAAACTAATGGAACTCACAGTACTTTCCATTACTTTTGGGCTTCTCCCTCCATCTATATCAAGAGATGGGGCACTAATATGGAGCACAATCTTGCATGACGAGATATGTTGTTTCCAAGTCATGATTTAAAGTGGCTTAGTTTGTGTACCTAGGTTTATAGCGTAATCCATCTTCAAAATGCTTCCTTTTGTTTACCTGCTAGTCATTCCTTTAGCATTTTTTTCTTCTCATGTACACCATTATTATTATTTTTACTATCCTCATCGCTATTAGAGAGATCGTCCTCTTCCATCCTCATTGCATTGTTCGCTCTTTGAAGGAAGTCTACCAATGATGAGGCTGGTTGTTTTGCATCTTTTTCCACATCCTAGACTAGTACCATACCCCTGAACAAAGGGGCACAACCAGGCATTCTTTTCTACTCCTTTTGTATATGTTAACTTTTTTTGAAGCGATTCACATACGAGCCGAGGGAATCAGTCGGACCTTGTATGATGTTGCATATCTCGCTTGCAATCATAATACTAATTTTTGATGCAAAAAAGGGAGTTTGAAGTTGGTGCATAATTGGGCCTATGAGTGTATACTATTGACCTGGAGATAAAGAAACCAGTGGGAGGATTGTCCGGCTAGGGTGTTGCAAAATAGAAGACACTAGGCATTGCCAAAAAGCTAGTTGGCATGGGTTATTGAGTTAAGATATAATATGGTTAAATGGGTCAGTGCTCTTGTTATACTTCTTAATAAGAGGCAAGAGATACCTTCGATGGATGCAGGCACCAAGAATTTCCTTAAAAGGGTCTATGTTTTTGTTATCCAACCGACCCTCGTCGCTAGTGTTTCTAGATTGGGTTCTATGCATTTGTTGACACAAAGCCGCCATTTCTTCTTGGAGGTTAGCTTCTGCATGCCACCCATGGTGCTGACCGCTAGCTAGGGAAGTACTCCTCTAGTGCCTAGTTGGTGAGGGGATCGACGCATTGGTAGGGAAAGAGGGGAACGATGATGGCGAACTAGCGTAGGTGATCTGTTTCTGCTGAATTAGGGCGATCATGACTGCTGCATTGCCCTTCATGGGATCTTCTTGGACCAAGAGTGGGTTGATGGTTCTCTATGTTCAAGATTTCTAGCTTGCCACCTCTATATGGCAATTAAAAGGCAGATTGTGCACTCCATTCGCTTCCTAAGGGTGATTAAACATGGACATCTCTCTATAGAGAAGGAGCTGTAATCTAGTTGGGCTTCTTGTTATAGTATTGTTTTAGGTTCTAGGACATCATGGTCTTATCCTTTCTCATGTACATCACACACATCTTTGTTGCATGCGGAAGCACCTCTAATAGGAGTCTCTAGCGCAACCCTCTCATAGGCATCGTGTATTATATTATATATGCTTGAACTGGCATGCTATATTGAATCTGATTAGTCATTGGCTGGAATACCAAGTTAAAGTTCATAGTTTTCTGGAAATCCCTCCTAACTCAAAGGTCATTCAATTCATGAGCTATTTGTCCAATATTGGTCAGATCATTTATAATGCTGAGCCATATGTCATTGCTCATCCCTGGGATATGATTATTGCACTAGCCCAAGTGACTGCATAGTGTTGTGGCCATTGGATTTGTTAGCAGTGTTTTCACTGTTATTTAACATAGCGCAAATGTGATGAGTTTATAGAGAAGAAAAGTGACAACTTTTAAGGGAGGGCCATCCTTCTAGCACCAACTTGTTGACTAGAAATATAGCTAACCTCGAAATTATGGTCGATGATCGATATTAGCGAAGTTGACTTGTTGCACCTTGACTTAAAAATGGAAAATGGGGATTGAAATAAATATTTGATAAGAAAACTTACATAATACTTAGAATAGTTCGATCAAAGTTGATCTTTGTCCAATATGGTAGTTTTACTATTACTTTGCTTCTCTTATAATGGTTGAGATTACAAGAGACGACAACAAATGCTTGAGAGATTGAAATATTTAATCCTTGTGCAAAAGCACGATAAGTTGTATTTATAGCTACTATAATTGAGATGGACAGCCGAGATCATGCTGCCAAATTTAAAAAATCACTCTTAGTAGTCGATTAGGTCATTTGGTTAATATGTGCACCAACTACGATGCCTACTGGATCATATGGAATAGTTTATCTCTAGATAGTATATACTAGAGCACGCCTTGGTTAGGGAAAGGGGAACAGAATCTTGGAGTTGTTATGTAGATATGCTTTTTTCAGTTGTGGTAGTGGAGGACAGAGACCGGTTCATATATAGTATCGCCTTTGTTAGATGAACAATGTCTTATGTGCTTATCTTTTAAGGGAAACAGGGTAGGGTCTTTGCTTCTTTTTGAAAGGGAAGTCAGACATCCGTGGCTAATGCCTATTGAGTTAATATAAGATAGCTGAAGACGGTGCAGGCGGTCTTGGTTACAAGGTGAGTGGGTGAAAGTTTTAAGGAGTGGTTGAGGTTATTGTCTTTACCACTTGCCTCTACATAACCACTGCATGTTGGGCTACCCAAGATATGGGCGAGGCAATTATCGAGGCTACTCACCTTTTGAGAACCATTTTCATACTGGACTATTACTTGCTTATTGCCATTGTCCGCTAATAGTCGTAAAAGATTTGTATGGCTTAAAGGTGCATTGGTGCAGAACGAACCTTTTTGTTGTGGGATCCAAGTAGTTCAAGTAGGACTCGAACATCTAGAACTAGTCGAGCCAAGTGCAGGCTTTCGAGATAATGTGGGCTAAGATGCGGTTGTTAGAAACATGTCGGGTGGTCAATATTATAATTGCGAGAAAATTGAGAAATGTTAGATATGCGATATCTGGAGACTCAATAACACTTTGACATGCGATATCTAGGGTCTCCATAGCGCTTAATATGTGATAGCTAGAAGCTCGATAGCATAGTCATAGAAACTCGATAGTTATGCATATGATAGTAAATGGTAATAATTTCGTTAACTAAAATATGTCAACTATCAATAGCATTTTGAAAGTAAGTTTCCAAGATGTTTAATTTGAATTTAATAGCAAGTGAAATTATAAAAGAGGAATGACATGTTAAAATGTTACAATTTTGTGAAGATGGAAATGGCTAAGTGGTAAACTATTAAATGATAAGTTGTATCATAATAAAGAAATATTAAAATATTTTATATATATAAAGAACTGAAAGATTTTTATCTGAACATGAGGATATATGGAATTTAAAGGGCACACAACTAATAAATGAAAGCAATGGATTGAACCCAAGGTCTTAA
This sequence comes from Allium cepa, assembly GCA_030765085.1. Lineage (NCBI taxonomy): Eukaryota > Viridiplantae > Streptophyta > Magnoliopsida > Asparagales > Amaryllidaceae > Allium > Allium cepa. The sequence continues at coordinate 472,775,885 of CM060929.1, read as the reverse complement.
AATATGACCAGTCATGTAGATATTGATTGGTAAGGTGCTAAGGCTTAGTGAGGTCTAAATTCAATGGATATATGGTAGGATGCCAATATTTGAGAATTCTATTGGGTTCAATTTAGAAATTTTAACCCTAGTGCAAGTAATAACATCAAAATGGATGTAATTAATGGATGAATCGACAATGCAAGACAAAATTATTTTTGGCACTAAGAGAGGCTATCGACGCTTAAAAAGGACTCTTTCTATAATATATTAGAGGTCCTTACATTCAATCTCCTAAGATAGTCAAGGTAATCCCCAAGGTGGACGAGTCATCATTTCACCAATGAAATTATTCGAGTAAAAAAAAGCAATAGATAAACCTTGTGTGGTAATCACTAAGTAATGTTAAGGATAACTTGTGAATTGACACATAGATAAAATTCAAGGTGATGCTTGTGAATGTGGACGATAAACATTTCCTGAAATGTTAATAAGTATACGTTATACATATGCGAAAATGGATGAATGTATGATATGGTTCATAATTGAAATTATAGGGTATACACATGTTTTAAATGATGCTTGTGTATTTATGTTGTTGATGATCTACTACGAGGAAACCTGCTCCACTAAACGACTCGGTCTTAGTATGTGTTATGTTTAGGGAAATGTATCACTTATACCAGTCGTTATGTATAACCTACGTTGTATTTTATTTTTCTCTATATACTCATTTGAGTAGGATGGGTTTATGGGCTCAATTAGGTTTTGTTAGAGATGAAAAAAAGATTTCAAGACATAGCAAGAGGCTAAGTAGCTAATAAAGTTTATTTTATTTCTCCTATTGTAAAACTAGGTTGTATAACTAGTTAAATGCACAAGCTGGCATCTTCTTATGTTGGACATGTCACTGTTATCTAAATTTGCCACTACTTACGCAAAAAATGGGAAATGTAAGGACAATTTGTTTAATATAAATTATTAAGCCACTATTTACTTAATGTTATTGAAATAAAACTGAACCCACTTTGTCATTTAAAAATAATTCTAGTGATAGCTGTTGTAACGACCCGTAAATTTTGATAAATAAATTGGTTAATTTAATTAGATCTTTGTAATTAAATTTAGAAAGAAATAAAGAAATAAAAAAAATTACAATGAAGCAATTGTTAAAAATGAAATGTAGCAATGGTAACTAAAATTAATTATCGACAATTGGAGTGAAATCCCAATAATGAAATAGTGTTAATTGTTGCACTTGGGTATAAAATTTAAAATAAGTAAATAGAAGTAAGCATTTAATTAACCAATGTAATAATTTATTGATTAATAGTAACTGAATGCAAATTAAGGTAGTAATGTTAATGCTAGTTGATAAATAACTAATTTAGTGCAACCCCAATTTAATGAAACAATGGTAAGGTTATAATTGATTGTATTTAGTAAATTGAAAATAAATTTCAATAAATATAATTAAATAGTATGTTAATGATGATTGAATGAAATTTGTGTGATGTAAACAATGGTAATAATTGTTTGGGAATAATAGCTCATAAGTGTGATTGAAAGTAAAAGGTAACAAATATTTTATGTTACCTATTCATTTAGCCTGTTAATTTAAATGTGGTAAAAATTGCAATAAATCTAAATTTAATATTTTGTTAATGTGAATTTAGTTAATAATGGGAAATAATATTTACTTCTTTCATAATATGACAATTGGTTGAATAAAAGGAATGGAAATTCAAGATTTATTAATTTATTGGAATTTAAATTTAATAATTGAATTAATTGCAAATAAATGGAATTTAAAATTTAATGTGAAATCAATTGCAGTAATTTGTGCAGTTAGGGTAGATTTGATTTGTCATTGAAGACTGTTAATTCAACAAGAAGTAACCAATGTAAACTCTATCCATAATACGGCAATTGATTGAATGAAAACAATTGAAATTCATGTTTGATTAATTTATTGGATTTTGAGCTGACATAAATGGATTACTGAAATGAAATGAAATAATTATTACGTTAATGGGAATTAATATGAAATGAAACATACATTAATGAAATGTAATATAAATCAATGTTAATTATACCCACAAGATGTCAATTTATTGAATAGAAAGATTTTAAATCAAATAAATGGATGTATTGAGATTTAAATTGATAATTAATAATTTGTTTAAATCTGAAATTAAATACAGTAATGGGTAAATTTATTAACTTTAAATTGACATCCGAACTGTTTAAAGGATTGTAATGGTGTAAGTAATTAAAAATGATAGAATTTGTAAATTAAGGAATTGGGATTTAAGATTGATTTTTATTAATTTAATATCTATTTATTTAATTAACTGAAAAATACCATTTTGTCCACCGACTAGATTTTGACGAAACCAGTTTCGTTAGATCTGTAACGGTGAATTATTGTAGGGTTTCAAGTTTCGTAACGATCGGACTTGTTGTTTGATCGTACGGACTTGAAACGCCTAGAAATCTATTAAATTGAAATCAATTTGAAATAACTTGATTTTTGCATACCTTCTTCATACGATGGAATTTGGACTTGAAACCTGTTCCATCGAGTTTAAAATATCCAAAAACGTCTATTTTGATATACGGGTTGACCCAATTTCGTTACTGAGTCGGAACGGGCTTTTTGGGCCATTCTATCGTTCAGTGTGTAAATAAATCATGTCCATTCATCTCTATTTCTGACCTACCTATATATACCTCGTTATAAACCCTAATTGTTCCTCATTATTATTTATCTGTACGTACAATCCAGTTCCTCCTCTTCCTCAACGGCAGACAAATTCCCAAAACCAAAATTCCAATTGCAATTTCAAATAAACTTCAAAGCTAGAAATTCAAACTCTTCAAACTATATCATATTTTACATCGTCGAAAATCTCTCAAAGAGAGTAATCTTTTGGTGTGATTCATTTTTCAAATCGGTTCACCGTTTGCCTAGAATTCGTGAATTAATTCTGGCCATTCATAGAACATTGCCATGTTGGACGGTGGATCTTCGTCAATGCGGTGATCGGGAAGTGCAGTATCATAGAGATTCGTGAGCAGCATGCATCGGCACGGTCCCTTTGGTTGAAGGGGGATTGGATTCGCCAGGAATGGAAACCCTAGGTCGCGGCGGTGCAGACCATTTGGGATGGCGGAGTGGAGCCGCAAGGCCAGGGAGAGGGCGGTTTGAGGTGGTGGTCGTGGTAGCCACGTCACATCTTGCTGAAGTCAGGCAAGGTGGCGACAAAATTTGATTGATGAGTAGCGGCTGTGGTGTTGAGGGTTCGAGCAATAGCTATTAGGGTTTTACAGTGGAGATGGCGTCATGGCAGTGAGGGGAGGTATAAGTGTTCTTCTATTTTATTTTATTTTTATTTGAAATTCAAACACACTAATTGACATAACTTTTGCATACGAGGTCCGATTCACGCGCGGTTTTCTCCGCTAGGTTCGTATTGGAATTTTGGACATTTTGACGATAGTTTGGATGGATTCGAGACTATTTGAATTTTAGGCTTAAATTGGATTTAAATTCAATTTAAATTCAAAAGATGAGTGTTTTAACCCACTCAGAACTTCTAAAATTTCTTATGTATGTTAAATTAATTCCTGATGTGATTAGTAATTTATTTATGACTGTTTGGCATATTTTTATCATCATTCTAGTTAAATTGAATTTATCGAATTAAATTGTTATTTAATTTATTATTGCATATAAACTGCCAGTTAAATTGTTATTTAGTTTATTATTGAATATAAACTGCCAGTAATTACCTGTTATTTATTATCTGTTTTATATTGATGTTATTGTTTGAATTGGATGATGATTGTGATAAATGGTTGATGATTGATATTGGATGAATGGATGTTGTATTTTATATTGTTATAAACTGCAAGTTGTTATGCATTTTTATTTCATTTGGGATTGCGATTTGAAATGATATATAACCGTATTTTTATTTTAAATTACGGATTGAAGTGATAAATATCCGTATCACTTGACCACTGGGTAGAATATTATATACAGATACCGTGGTCTATATCTAAAATATTTTGAAAATGATTTCTATGGTTTTGGAAAAAAAATATGGTTTAATGAATATTGATTTTTGATATTATATAAATATTATTTTATATGTAGTTAAATGCTTGAATAAAAATTAAGTTTAATAATAGAGTCTGATTTTTTAAAATAAATGTGAGTAAGTATTTAAATTTTATTTTAATCTAGAGTGTATAATGATTTAAATAAATTAAGGTTAGGAGATAAATTGGAGATTTATTTGAAACTAAATTTATTTAAGAATTAAACTCAAAAAGGTTGATGTGAAATTTATTAAATTGGAAATTTTAAAAGGTATAATTATTATAACTTGATTGTGGGGTCAAGGTGAATTAAATGATTATTTCAAGTATAAATGAATTTAAGGAAATATTTAGTTATTTATAATTTGAGTTTTATTTAAACGATAAGGGATTTGTTATGTAAAATATTTCAAAACTAAATAATAGAAAATTTAATTATTGAATCGAAATTATCAAATTTTGTTTTGAAATTTTGGAATATTTAAAGCCTTGAATATATCGAAATTGGAGTGCTTTATCGAAATTGAAATGTTTCAAAGTTATGAAATTTAAAGTATTATGTTTAAAAGTGTTATTATTTCAAATGTTTGGTTTCGAGGTGTATAAATTCGAAGCGTTATGATTTTTTGAAAAGGGATATATTTGAAATAAAATGATATTATATTGATTTGAAATAAAAATGATATCATATTGATTTGGTTTTAAAATGGAAATGATATCGTATTTATATGGTTTTGAAATGGATATTATATTCTGTTTTTAAAAGTATAAACTATTTTGAAAAGACCGCAGTGTTATAATAACGTTTGGTTGTTAAAGAGACCGAGATCAGAAGTTGTCATACTCTCTGACAACTCCGAAAACCACTTTAACAACTGTGTACGCGGTGGAGATTCCAAAATGAAGTAGGATGGTGGCGGCGTTCCTTTAAGGTATATACGTGGACCTGACTCCCGTGAGTTGGCATAAGGTGGCTAAAACAGGAGCGATCGACGGGCTAAGAAGGTAGAACCATTTATCGGACACATCCCTTCGATATTATACTTTGACTTTTGGATTGATTCGGTGGCCACTTTTGATTTTTTGATTTGGGGGTGTGGCTCGAGGTGGGCGGTAGCTGTGCGCTACGCGTTACCACCGTCCCGGAAGTGTAATTGTTATATCTACCCTGGCATTGCCTAGTTGTGCCGTGCCACCTACCCTAGCGTGCCTTCTACGAGTTTGCTTTTCTCCCGTAGCCTGTAGAGTATTTAGGGTAGTCTCCCGATCTAGAGATGCACTGATACTGGATGGATTACTAGGACTATTATTGTGTTAAGGGGAATATTGGGTCACTCCTTAACGCTATTTAAAATTAAGTTTATTTTGTCAATAGACATTATTGTAATAGCAAAATATTACTATATAGTAAATAGTTTAACGGATCCTTAGGAGATGTGAATCCCGAGCATCTCTTAAGTTACTGCACTCACATTAGACACTGGATAGGAGATGTCAAATCCCGTAAACATCTCTGATGCCGTTACACTCATATTTATTTCTGTTGATTTAACTTACATAAGATCTTTTGGTTCTGACTCGAGTGTTTTGTCTTTTCAATTCGCTCGGGTCAACCTGAGCATTTCAGGATTTGCAGACTTTACTTTTGGAGGACGAAGACGAAGATTTTATTATTACTATTTATTATTATTTCAGTACATCACATTGTTACGCTACGTTAATAGATTATTCTGTAGTATGTGTAACTCTGATACGTATTGTAAGTATAATCAAATGTTTTGAAAACAGCTTCATGAACTGTTTATTTGATTAATATTTTATCGTTCCGCTGCAAGATTCTGTTTTGTTATTTCTTTCTTTGATTTTCTTATTCACCCCAATAACAATTCTCCCTTTTGTATGGTTTGAGTCTGACATGTGTGGTTTATCGTCGATTTAAAGCATACAAAAAGGCTGGATGTTACATCTGGTATCAGAGCTTAGGTTTAGCGATAAACCTTAGCTTTATGGGGTCTGACTCTTTATTAATAGGGTAGTAATACCCTATGATGAGTCATTGAGTGTATATATACGAGAGAGCGTATTTGTTAGTGTTAATTTTTTTTAATATTATGTTAATTTGTTCTGTTTTGTATTTATAAATTCTGCTTGGTGCATAGGAAGCTATGACATCAATAGGGATTTCTAAACACTTAATAGGACAGATCGACACAATATTTGTTTTGAATATAGGTAAATGAAATAATTTTTGCCTATTATATTTTCTATATATATAAAATATTTTTTCATAAATGATATATATATTTGGTTGCAATATATTGGTTGTTAGGTAACGAAATTTATAAATAATAGTTGAAATGAGATTGAAAATAAAATAAATAAAAATTGGGAATTTAGAACTTAAGTTCCAGGGTTTTGAAAATTTCTTTCGAATGATTTTGGGATATAATAATAATAGCATTAGAAGTATTTTATGATATAAATATTTCGGTATAAGTTGAAGAAAAATAAGTTTTGTACTCCCCTCTTTGTCGCTGGAAAATAATTTCGGTGATGAGTGCACGCATCATCGACATTCATTTTCGAGTTTCAAAGTGGGAAGGCCACTCTAGTAGTTTTATTGCAGATTTATTTTGGATAAACGAATATAAATTTTAAATTGTTTTAAAGATAATTGGATATATATAAATTGTAAGTATATACCTTTATCTATTATTTTTAAAATGATTTGAAACTTAACCCAGTATTTAGTTCTTAAGTTTCCGTTAATTAATAGTTTCAATTATTGTAGTGAAATTGAATGTAACTAACTAATAATTGGAACCTCTAATTTAAAATAAGAAATTAAATGTAGCGACCCGACTTTCTATCACCAGAAAATCGCATCACTAATTAAGAAAGAAAGGGATAGAAGAAGAAAAGAAAGAGAAGAAAGAGAAGAAAGAGAAAACAACACATCAGAATCTCACAGCGGAACGATTTAAATATAATATAGAACATATACATAGTATCATATACATCAGAGTACACAACTAAACAACTCAAATTTAGACAGTTATAATATTTCTGCCTAATATAATACAAGACATCAACACAGAATACCACACAGCGGAAACTCTAACTATATCTACACACTGAAGCCTCCTGCTCCAAAGTTCCTCCAGAATTCGTCAAGAGATAACCTGAATCACTTGACTACTCATACAAAATATGAGTACCCAAGAGTTTAATAAAACATAAAATAAACACTCGGATCAGACAGGGGTTTGGTGTGAGTAAACGGTTTAAGATTGCTTAACTTTAGAAAATCTTTTGAAAAGAAAAGGTATTACGTAAGACTTCCCACACATAAACGTGGAAAAGTTTTTACCTTACGCTAACCAAAACATTTGATAGGAAATCTAATGATATTATAATAGTGTCTAGGGTTTTCAAATAAATATGAAATAGCCGAAATTGTTACATTTATTAAATTCCAGCTACATAGGTATACAAACAAAACCGTAGGGTCTCGTAGGGAAAATTGAGTTTCCATCAATGGCAGGCCTATTGGGGTACCGTCTGTCACAGTGCGTGGCCTAGATCACCGTACCGAGGAGCCACCCTAACTCCCCTGCAACACAAAGCCGGGACCATTCCTTACTGAACAGTCCCGAACAAGACCACCCCGCGGTTGGCTGCAGATCCAACTGCCCACAAAGCCGAAATAAAAAGGGACATCTAGACAGGGATGTATCTTGCTCTCCAGTGGGAGCTACCCACGAAGCCTTGCTGCACCTCCCCTGTTTTAGCCATTCCCGGTTGATGAGGCTTGAGGCTGCGATTACCTTTATAGGACACATCTATCTTAGAATGCTCATCGTCCACCTGACGATGTTCTGAAAGATCCAATCCATACAAGTTCGTTCCGGGTTTGAACGAAACCGAAGGCACTATCTCGTTGCACTCATTTTGGAATCACCCTCAGAGTCAACGACCATAGCCCTTGCACTATGAATCACCATCTCGAACCTATAAGCACTATTCCGTCAAACTCATTACGGAATCACCCACAGAGTTATACTAACGTATAGCCCTTACACCTCGAGTCTTCACTCGCTCCTTTTGGATTAATGACCTAACGTTTAATTGGAATCGATGTGGTTTTCGGATATCCAAATATGGAAACCCGATCCCGGTCTCATCGAATCCAAACGCCATTTTAATGTCCAAGTTATACTTAAGGGATTTAAACAATAAATATTTCAGAAAATATCACTTAACATAAATAGATGTACCATATTACACAGATAGATAAGCATCTATTATCACATGCATCTATACATATCACAAAGCAGCATATATATCACATTCAGATATAGCATATTCACATCATCACCCGTCAATCAATGTCATCCAACAACAAACAATATCATTAACTTATCCAATGATATATATCACCCAATCATTAATCATTCATAAACAAGTTTGATTCAAACTTGATTAATTTAATTAATCCTTAAATTAAATTAATCCTTAGTTAATCACTTGGATTATCATTAATCCAACTTACTTATTCATTAATTAATTACAAATTAATTAAATCACTTAATTATCCACATCAATTAATCTTCCTTGATTAATTATTACTTAATTACTTTAAGTAATTATTACTTAATTACCATATTAATTAGTCTTCCTGATTAATTACTTCCAAATTATACTAAGTAATTACCTCTTAATTACCTTCTAAATTAATCATACTTGATTAACTTTCTTTAATTATCTTGATAATTATTCTTTAATTATCCTTTAATCATACCTGATTAGTCACTTTTAATTAATCACACTTGATTAATTACCTTTAATTAATCATATTTAATTAATTACTTTTAATTAAATACTTGATTAATTACTTTTAATTAATCATATTTAATTAATTACTTTTAATTAATTACCTTTGATTAATTACTTTAATTACATTTAGTAATTAAAACTTAATTATAAACTAATTATTCTTAAATTATAAATTTACAATTAATTAATTATTTTCATTAATTAATGATTACCTCATTATTTAAATTCCTTTCTTGATTAATTACTTTAACAAGTAATTAATCACTTAATTAATTACTCTTAATCCTTTTATTAATTAATCATAAATCAAATAATTTAAACCTTTAACTAATTATTAATTAATTCTTTAATTAATAACTCAAATGATTAACTCTTAATCACATTACTTAATTACTTTTCATATAGTAATTAACTCTTACTTAATTACCTCTAGTACTTAACCACTTAATTTCTTTAATTACTTCCCCAAGATTAACCCATAAGTGATTATCTTAATTAATCACAAATTAATTATTTAATTAATTATTTAACCTAATCATTTAAAGTTAATGAAATGATTCTTAACTTCTTATATTATAAAGTTTCTTGATTAAGAAAACCATTATCTTACTTAAATCATTTATATTAACCAATAACCTTTCAATGGTTAATAATTTAATTATCTTAATTACCTTTCCAAATTTAATTATCTTTAATTAAATCAAAATTCCAATTTACATAAGATAAATCTTTATTACAATTGATTATCAAATTCTTAATCATTAAAATATAACATTTAAAAATCAATTATAATTAAACACATTTTAAATTAAACTTTTAAATTTTTAAAACTTTCCCAAAGTTATCAAACAAAATTTAATACAAACTTTATTTCAAACATATCCATTTCTTTTATTTTGAAAACTTCCATATTCTAATATATATAAAACTTGTTAAAAATTAAATTTTGAAACCAATTAGTTTTACAAGTAAAACTTATTTAATTTTTGTTTTAAAACTTTATTCCAAAACCAAATTTCTTTGTTTCCAAACCCTTTGTAAAATGTTGCAATTAAATTTAAAATCTTTTAAAAACATTCTGACAAGTTTTAGGACTAATATAACTTCCTGAACTAACACAAAGGCCTGCTCGAGCAATCCCACTGCAAAACTCACGTCAACTCCGAGTAAAACAAACAAATTCCCGAGTCTCTCCAACCTTATGCCTACTTCGTGCCATAACATCTCTTACCCGATAACATCTTCGAGTTTCCCTTCTCTTCTTGTTCCCAGAACCCAATACCAAATCATGTCACCGTGCACGTTAACGTGCACAGCGCCGGTGGACGCTGGCGAACTCCACGCCGACTATCCCCAAATTTCTCACGTCCCCAACATCAATATTCGAAACCCAGAAAATGCAAGTTCGATCGAGAACGAAATCTCGACCTTCAACCCAAAATCGTTCAAACCACCATCACCCAAAACCACCCCTCCACGGCAACACCAAACTCGAGAAACCCCGCCACCTTAGACATAGCTTCCCCACGTTGCCTTGAAACCACAGCACCACTCGCGACCACCTCCGGTAGTCCCACGTTGAAGCAAAGCCCAATAGAACAACATCGGCACCTACAGCAAACTAAACCCTACTCACTCAATTCTCGGCCAACTCAATCCATAATAAATTCCAATTGTATTTTTCGCTTGACCCCTGTTGCCTCCTCCACCTTCATGATCAACGGCAAGGTCCAATTCGCCATGGTTTGCCGTGATTTTGCTAAAAACCCCAAAATAGATAAACCACAAATTCACTCTAATCACTAATCTAAAAATTGTGTTTTATCCATTAAAAATCATGATTTTCTATCACTATTCCTAACATGCAATCAATTCTAAAAATTGAATTCATCAAATTTTGACCCAATTTATGTTTTACTGTAAACTTGAAAATTTACAACTAATTATTCAAATTTAAAACTTACAAACATTTTTAGATGATAAGTTAAATGATTACCAACAACTTTCATTCACAACTCATCAGTAAATTTGGATTCAACATAGAGTTATAGATTTTAATATAGGATTGATATCTGTTAATATCACACAGATATATGAAAACTATACAGGCATTCAAAATGCTTAATTCAAGCATGCATCCAAGTTTAATTCCAGTTTTCAAATAGTCTCCAATATTTATTCACAATACAAGGTAGAATTCAAGTTTTAAAACTGGTTTTTTTAAAATTTATTCACTCACTTGATTAAACAGAGGACAGAGCAGAAGTTTCAATTCACAGGCATTCAAAAATTCATACTTCCTAAAACATGCATTTACTTCAAATCAAATATTTCAGAAATCAAGACCTCATTCAAAAACAAGATGGAATTCAGGTTTAAAACTGTTTTTAAGATTCGTTTACTCACCTGATAGAAGTTGTTCTTGAATTAGATCTAGCTGCTGTATTAATGTTTCTCAGCCCCCTCTAAACCTTACTGCATGTTCTATTTCCAGAATTTCTTGATTTTTGAATTTTCTAGCATCTCCTCCTCATGTTTTTGAATTCCAGATTTTACTTCTTCCCTTTTTTTTACAAGTTTCAGATTTGTATTCATTTTTTTATGAAAAGAAGAAAATAATTTCTTAGCTGAAAATTAATAGTAAAATCCTTCTTCATATTTTACAAACTTTAAATTTTAAATTAGGTTATCAATAGAATTTCCACTTGTCCCTTATATGTTTACATTCTTACAAATGTCTTTTAATAAGCCAAATATCCTTACAAGTGTTATTTTAATGTTTAATTAATGTTTTAAATGTTATTTTCCTTTTATAATTTATTTTAAACCTTTTATGAAATGTGTATATGTATGTAATGTATTTTAATGCTTGCTTATTGATTTTATTATGTAATATTTATATGATTGTAAAATGTGCATACTTATCTTTTAAAAATAAGCTTTTAGATAAATAAAAAAAATGACTTCATGTTAGTTTATAAATTATTTATGTTTTTAATTAAATTTGTTTTAACTCTTAAGATTTTAAAACAAATTTATCTTGTGTTAAAATTAAAATGAAAGGATATTAAGCAATGAAATTTTAAATTTAAATCTTATCTAAATCTCAAGTTAAACTATTTGTTTATAATAATAAGAAATTAACTTTGTTATGCAAATTTAAATCTCAAATATTATTCCAAAAAATATTAAATCAAATTAACATTTCCATTTACAAATTATATATTTATTAAAGTTTGCAAATACTTATTAAATTCAAATTAATACAATTCCTATTTCAAACATATATATGCAAATATATGTACACATTTTAAATAGAAAAGCAATTTAACATTAAATTTGAAAATTACTGTATTAAATTTTAAAACAAATCTCAAATCACAATATACACATTCATATATATTACAATTTGAATATAAAATTTTATTACATTAAAAACTTCTTATTTACCAAAATAAATATTTCCAAATCTAATTATTATAAACTTTCAAAAGAATTAATCTTGCTTATTTATATTGTTAAGAAAAAATGTTTATAGATATTAACAAATTATTATTTTCAGCCTTAGAAATAATTTTAACTTGTCAATTTATAATGTAAAATGATCAAATCAATTTAACTATTATCAAATATTATTAAATTGATATTGCTCAAAATTCCGGGTCGTCACATTCCTTCCCCCTTAAAAGAACTTCGTCCCCGAAATTTAAAAGCAAAGATAATTTAATAACCCAGCTAAAGAATTTAATTTTTTATCAGAAATCACACAATCAATCATAGCAACCAATTCAAACAAATAATTTTATCTATCCACACAATCAATCAATCAAGAGTTTTCCAGGTACCTATACTGGAATACTCGCTCTACAGAATCTTAAGTAACTATACTACTAACCAAGAACTCCCTCATATGATCCTACACATCGGAACAAGATATCAGATTAAACTCAAAACCAGCTCAACCACCAGATTCTTCTAAAATACCGATTCTATCACTCGAAGAATCATACACATATTCCTTAGAGATATGTTAAATACAATGAATTCCAGCTATCCAAACTGGCAATTCAATCCTGAAGATCAAAATCTAATCTCTAGAGAACACAGGAAAAACTCAAAATACCTTCAAAGCTATCTTTCCAGTTTTACCAAATCTTACATCTCCTTTAATCGGATAAAACCAAGTCAATATCCAAACTCTAACTGCACATTCCAAATTTCTCAATTCTTAACTACACAACTCTTCAGATGCTCTGAGTCACCTCCAATATTCCTGATCAGCCTAACCCTTGCTAATTGCTTCAAGAAACAACAGCACCAACTCAAACCAAATCTCCAGATCCTACTCAACAAAATGGCTCTCCCAAAAATAATTTGCTGAATTCCAAAATACAACTCTATACTACAAGCATCAATGGATTTCAAACCTACCTCTCCTATCTGGAATAGCCAAACATTTGCACTTGACAACCTTGCCTTCCAAATCCAGAAAATTCCTTCATACTTGAATTTCCAGTAGAAATTTCTTTACTGCACCCCTAGTTGCTCCCATTCTAGAATAATTCCCAACTAATCGCAAGTCACTTTTGCGATCCTACTCAGTTCAGATTCCAAAGAACTGTCTCCCCAACTAGAACAGCTTTTCCTATACAAGATAAATCTTTCCAGAATGGCTTATCTACCAGAAACTGATAGATTACTTCCAACAGATATCCCACCCCGCTGAGCCTTCCGAAGAAAAGAATAAGCCTTCACTATCTGCCTGGTCTGCTGATAGTAGAATTTCAAAGATTACTGAATCATCGAAGAAATAGATTCATGCTACTGCTTCCAAATTTTACTTCAATGATACTACTAAGCCAAAAGATCTTCCTTAACCAAAAGCTCCTTGAAACTCAAAACTATCACCCAATTCCACTAAAAAGCCTTGAGACGAGTAGACGTCTCCTCAAAGAAACTCGGCTCCAACCCAACACCAACCACTTATCTTTTTAAGAAAACAATTGAGACCATGTCCGAAATGAGGTAACTCATCGACCTTAGTCTCATACTTTAATAAAGACAATATACCCTTACTTGAGATCTAGAAAATCTCTAAACATCTGAATCTCCACTGCAGTAGACATTACAGTTCCCTTAGCTCCATCTAAATCTGGCTCCAAAAGAAACATCTTCAGAACCATCTATGGAAACTGCATCTCATCACACAGCTATTCCTTCTTGAAGCCACCAAGATACCATCACTCGCTTCTATTTGGCTGACAAACTCAACTCTTGGAAATCCCTGCTCATTCGAGAGCAAATTAACCTCACACTTCAAGAATATACTCTAATCCTTGAAAAAGACTTCCTCTGGACACAAAGAAATCTTTTACCAATCTACAAAACTTATTCGAGATGGTAGTAGGTCTACAATCTCGATAAACACCTCCAACCACAACATATAAACCTCTTCCATTAGTAGTAGTTGTGTTCCACAAACTTCTACCTTATCTACCTCTATAGCCTATGTTGGAAAATCCGAACAGATAACCCAACAGGTTAGGGGTATATATATATATATATATATATATATATATATATATATATATATATAAATTACAAGTACGCTCTCTCAAGATAGACACCACTCCAGAGCCTAGGTATTCACCCAACCTAATGCTCTGATACCAACTGTAGCGACCCGACTTTCTATCACCAGAAAATCACATCACTAGTTAAGAAAGAAAGGGATAGAAGAAGAAAAGAAAGAGAAAACAACACATCAGAATCTCACAGCGGAACGATTTAAATATAATATAGAACATATACATAGTATCATATACATCAGAGTACACAACTAAACAACTCAAATTTAGACAGTTATAACATTTCTGTCTAATATAATACAAGACATCAACACAGAATACCACACATCGGAAACTCTAACTATATCTACACGCTGAAGCCTCCTGCTCCAAAGTTCCTCCAGAATTCGTCAAGAGATAACCTGAATCACTTGACTACTCATACAAAATATGAGTACCCAAGAGTTTAATAAAACAGAAAATAAACACTCGGGTCAGAAAGGGGTCTGGTGTGAGTAAACAGTTTAAGATTGCTTAACTTTAGAAAATCTTTTGAAAAGAAAAGGTATCACGTAAGACTTCCCACACATAAACATGGAAAAGTTTTTACCTTACGCTAACCAAAACATTTGATAGGAAATCCAATGATATTATAATAGTGTCTAGGGTTTTCAAATAAATATGAAATAGCCGAAATTGTTGCATTTATTAAATTCCAGCTACATAGGTATACAAACAAAACCGTAGGGTCTCGTAGGGAAAATTGGGTTTCCATCAATGACAGGCCAACTGGGGTACCGCCCGTCGCAGTGCGTGGACGAGATCACCGTACCGAGGAGCCACCCTAACTCCCCTGCAACAAAAAGCCGGGACCATTCCTTACTGAACAGTCCCGAACAAGACCACCCCGCAGTTGGCTGCAGATCCAACTGCCCACAAAGCCGAAATAAAAAGGGACATCTAGACAGGGATGTATCTTGCTCTCCAGTGGAAGCTACCCACGAAGCCTTGCTGCACCTCCCCTGTTTTAGCCATTCCCGGTTGATGAGGCTTGAGGCTGCGATTACCTTTATAGGACACATCTATCTTAGAATGCTCATCGTCCACCTGACAATGTTCTGAAAGCATCCAATCCATACAAGTTCGTTCCGGGTTCGAACGAAACCGAAGGCACTATCTCGTTGCACTCATTTTGGAATCACCCTCAGAGTCAACGACCATAGCCCTTGCATTATGAATCACCATCTCGAACCTATAAGCACTATTCTATCAAACTCATTACGGAATCACCCACGGAGTTATACTGACGTATAGCCCTTACACCTCGAGTCTTCACTCGCTCCTTTTGGATTAACGACCTAACGTTTAATTGGAATCGATGTGGTTTTCGGATATCCAAATATGAAAACCCGATCCCAGTCTCATCGAATCCAAACGCCATTTTAATGTCCAAGTTCTACTTAAGGGATTTAAACAATAAATATTTCAGAAAATATCACTTAACATAAATGGATGTACCATATTACACAGATAGATAAGCATCTATTATGACATGCATTTATACATATCACAAAGCAGCATATATATCACATTCAGATATAGCATATTCACATCATCACCCATCAATCCATGTCATCCAACAACAACCAATATCATTAACTTATCCAACGATATATATCATCCAATCATTAATCATTCATAAACAAGTTTGATTCAAACTTGATTAATTTAATTAATCCTTAAATTAAATTAATCCTTAGTTAATCACTTGGATTATCCTTAGTCCAACTTACTTATTCATTAATTAATTACAAATTAATTAAATCACTTAATTATCCACATCAATTAATCTTCCTTGATTAATTATTACTTAATTACTTTAAGTAATTATTACTTAATTACCATATTAATTAATCTTCCTGATTAATTACTTCCAAATTATACTAAGTAATTACCTCTTAATTACCTTCTAAATTAATCATACTTGATTAACTATTCTTTAATTATCCTGATAATTATTCCTTAATTATCCTTTAATCATACCTGATTAATCACTTTTAATTAATCACACTTGATTAATTACCTTTAGTTAATCATGTTTAATTAACTACTTTTAATTAAATACTTGATTAATTACTTATAATTAATCATATTTAATTAATTACTTTTAATTAATCACCTTTGATTAATTACTTTAATTACATTTAGTAATTAAAACTAAATTATAAATTAATTATTCTTAAATTATAAATTTATAATTAATTAATTATTTTCATTAACTAATGATTACCTCATTATTTAAATTCCTTTCTTCATTAATTACTTTAACAAGTAATTAATCACTTAATTAATTACTCTTAATCCTTTTATTAATTATTCATAAATCAAATAATTTAAACCTTTAACTAATTATTAATTAATTCTTTAATTAATAACTCAAATGATTAACTCTTAATCACATTACTTAATTACTTTTCATATAGTAATTAACTCTTACTTAATTACCTCTAGTACTTAACCACTTAATTTCTTTAATTACTTCCCCAAGATTAACACATAAGTGACTATCTTAATTAATCACAAATTAATTATTTAATTAATTATTTAACCTAATCATTTAAAGTTAATTAAATGATTCTTAACTTCTTATATTATAAAGTTTCTTGATTAAGAAAACCATTATCTTACTTAAATCATTTATATTAACCAATAACCTTTCAATGGTTAATAATTTAATTATCTTAATTACCTTTCCAAATTTAATTATCTTTAATTAAATCAAAATTCCAATTTACATAAGATAAATCTTTATTACAATTGATTATCAATTCTTAATCATTAAAATATAACATTTAAAAATCAATTACAATTAAACACATTTTAAATTAAACTTTTAAATTTTTAAAACTTTCCCAAAGTTATCAAACAAAATTTAATACAAACTTTATTTCAAACATATCCATTTCTTTTATTTTGAAAACTTCCATATTTTAATATATATAAAACTTGTTAAAAAATAAATTTTGAAACCAATTAGTTTTACAAGTAAAACTTATTTAATTTTTGTTTTAAAACTTTATTCCAAAACCAAATTTCTTTGTTTCCAAACCCTTTGTAAAATGTTGCAATTAAATTTAAAATCTTTTAAAAACATTCTGAAAAGTTTTAGGACTAATATAACTTCCTGAACTAACACAAAGGCCTGCTTGAGCAATCCCACTGCAAAACTCGCGTCAACTCCGAGTAAAACAAACAAATTCCCGAGTCTCTCCAACCTTATGCCTGCTTCATGCCATAACATCTCTTACCCGATAACATCTTCGAGTTTCCCCTCTCTTCTTGTTCCCAGAACCCAATACCAAATCATGTCACCGTGCACGTTAACGTGCACAGCGCCGGTGGACGCTGGCGAACTCCACGCCGACCATCCCCAAATTGCTCACGTCCCCAACATCAATATTCGAAACCCAGAAAACGCAAGTTCGATCGAGAACGAAATCTCGACCTTCAACCCAAAATCGTTCAAACCACCATCACCCAAAACCACCCCTCCACGGCAACACCAAACTCGAGAAACCCCGCCACCTTAGACATAGCTTCCCCACGTTGCCTTGAAACCACAGCACCACTCGCGACCAGCTCCGGTAGTCCCACGTTGAAGCAAAGCCCAATAGACCAACATCGGCACCTACAGCAAACTAAACCCTACTCACTCAATTCTCGGCCAACTCAATCCATAATAAATTCCAATTGTATTTTTCGCATGACCCCTGTTGCCTCCTCCACCTTCATGATCAACGGTGAGGTCCAATTCGCCATGGTTTGCCGTGATTTTGCTAAAAACCCCAAAATAGATAAACCACAAATTCACTCTAATCACTAATCTAAAAATTGTGTTTTATCCATTAAGAATCATGATTTTCTATCACTATTCCTAACATGCAATCAATTCTAAAAATTGAATTCATCAAATTTTGACCCAATTTATGTTTTACTGTAAACTTGAAAATTTACAACTAATTATTCAAATTTAAAACTTACAAACATTTTTAGATGATAAGTTAGATGATTACCAACAACTTTCATTCACAGTTAATAGTAAAATCCTTCTTCATATTTTACAAACTTTAAATTTTAAATTAAGTTATCAATAGAATTGCCACTTGTCCCTTATATGTTTACATTCTTACAAATGTCTTTTAATAAGCCAAATATCCTTACAAGTGTTATTTTAATGTTTAATTAATGTTTTAAATGTTATTTTCCTTTTATAATTTATTTTAAACCTTTTATGAAATGTGTATATGTATGTAATGTATTTTAATGCTTACTTATTTATTTTATTATGTAATATTTATATGATTGTAAAATGTGCATACTTATCTTTTAAAAATAAGCTTTTAGATAAATAAAAAAAATGACTTCATGTTAGTTTATAAATTATTTATGTTTTTAATTAAATTTATTTTAACTCTTAAGATTTTAAAACAAATTTATCTTGTGTTAAAATTAAAATGAAAGGATATTAAGCAATGAAATTTTAAATTTAAATCTTATCTAAATCTAAAGTTAAACTATATGTTTATAATAATAAGAAATTAACTTTGTTATGGAAATTTAAATCTCAAATATTATTCCAAAAAATATTAAATCAAATTAACATTTCCATTTACAAATTATATATTTATTAAAGTTTGCAAATACTTATTAAATTCAAATTAATACAATTCCAATTTCAAACATATATATGCAAATATATATACACATTTTAAATAGAAAAGCAATTTAACATTAAATTTGAAAATTACTGTATTAAATTTTAAAACAAATCTCAAATCACAATATATACATTCATATATATTACAATTTGAATATAAAATTTTATTACATTAAAAACTTCTTATTTACCAAAATAAATATTTCCAAATCAAACTATTATAAACTTTCAAAAGAATTAATCTTGCTTATTTATATTGTTAAGAAAAAATGTTTATAGATATTAACAAATTATTATTTTCAGCCTTAGAAATGATTTTAACTTATCAATTTATAATGTAAAATGATCAAATCAATTTAATTATTATCAAAGATTATTAAATTGATATTGCTCAAAATTTCGGGTGGTCACATTAAATGCTAGGTTATAAATGAAATAACAATAAAGTTGAAATTTGTAACCTATAAAACAAAGATATGAATTATTAAACGTCTAATTAAGTTAAAAGAAATGAGATAAACTTGTATAATCTTTCAATTACATCCTTAAAGCATATATGCAACTTACCAAATATTAAAAGTTCTAATTTTTAATAAGAAAATGTAATAGGTGTTATACAAGTAATAAACTTGAGGTAATGAAAGTATTTAATGGAATTCTTTTATAAATAAGAATTTGATGTTGTAATTGTTATGAACTTAAGTTATAATTGAAATGTTACTGCAATAATGGTAATAGGAAGTAAGTATTGTAAGTATAAGATTATAAACTTAAGTAAATGAATAAGTGAATGTAATACAAATAAGAGAATCTGCAGTACATGGATTAATGTAAATGAATTTGTAAGTAGTGGATAGAAATAAATGAAAATTGTAAGAAATAAAATGTGAATTAAAAAGGATTATAACGTAAGTTAATGAAATTGCCATGCCAAGTGACTGAATTGAGCATGAATATTATTAAATGAATGTAAATGAATGAAATCAAGTAATGAATGAATATATGATACAATAAAAAGAGAATTGACATGATGTGAATAAATTAAATGAAGATAAGTATTATATGAAGAAAAGGAAATCAAACAACAAAGGTCATGAAATGAAATTGAAAAATTAACTTGATTTATTGTTTGGAACTGTTGTTTGTTTGGTTTATGGTTGTTTGGGAATACTTTAAAATTGCTTAGATGTATGAATAATCTATCGAGTTTTATCTAAAATTGTTGAGTAAATGGAATACTTCATTGTTATTTGTCATTCTATGTGATTTAAAGTGTCTAAACCCGAACCAACCAATTGTTTTGTTTTGATTGAATGGTCGATTTGTATATGATGTGTATGCTGTTGGTTGCGAATGATTGTTGTTTATATTGATTTGTTTGTTTATGGTTGAAACAACTTTAAACATTTCATTTTATATAATTATTAACTCTTTTGGATTATATAAGTGAAATGCAGGTTATGGAAGCAATTGCTACTGCTTTTGGTTTCATAATATAAGTGTAAATTGCCTAACTAATAGGAACGTTCTTGGATTACAGTTTGTAGCGTTATTATATTATTCTTCCCGGGTTGGGATATATATTACTTTGGAAAATATATGCTGTATATTGTTATATTTGATATTATATTTTCTCCCGAGCCTCTCCGTACAAAGGAGACCGTGATAACCCGTAAATCAGTACCCCTTGAGTCAACACTATTCTACATCAATCAACTCAAGATGAACGGAAACACGAACCATTTGGGTTAAAGTAGAAGAGGTAGAAGAAGAAAATAGGAAACAACATCAGAATCTAACCATCGCAGGGGAATGAAATATAATAGATAATAACAGATATTTACACAAAAACAAATACTATATCTGTTTATACATACATCATCATAGTACATCAATCACATAACACAATTGGACAGAAATCATAACCTGTCCTCACACAACTGAATACACAGCGGAAAATAAATCAAGTATGGAAGTACGTCTCGCCATCCAGCTCGTCTCCTGAGCTCCACAGCATCATATCCTGTATTCTATAATACTCGGTCTGACCCGAGCATTATAGTTAAATAACACCCGAGTCAGTCTGGAAAACCAGTGTGAGAAATCACACTCAAATTGATTATTAAAGTTTCAAAAATCCTTTGAAAATCGAAGCATCTCGTAAGACCATGCCACATATAAACATGTTGGGTTTTATCTTACGATAGCTAAAAAAACTTTTATTAAAATTCTCAGATATTATAATAGTGTCTAAGAAAGTAAAATAGAATCTAACTGAAATGCTTGCATCTCACGTTTCAGCAATAGTTGGGCACAATCAAAACCGTACGGGCGCGTAGGGTAAATGGATTTCCAACTAATGACTAGGCATTGGGGTAGCACCTGTCATGGTACCTGGTCTAGATCAGCATACCGAGGATCACTCTCGACCCCCTACAACACAAGACCCGGACTACCCCTTACTGGATAATCCCGAGTAAGATCACCCTACGGTTGGGATCAGCAACCGCACCACTAAGCCGAAATAAAACGGACATCTAGACCGGGATGACCTCACCGGAAATGGGTACTACCCACCAAGCCTTGCTGCATAACCCTTGATTTTCAGTCATTCCCGGTTGATGAGGCTTGAGGTAAAGCGTTACCCTTTTTTAGAACATATCCCTTAGAATGCACATCGTCCGCCTGACGATGTCCTGAAAGCATTCACCCATACAAGTCCGTCCCGGGTACGAACGGAACCGAAGGCACTATACCTACTACATCCATTTTGGAAATATCCTCAACATTAGTAGCGACCGGCCCTTGCACTTCGCTGCTCCATCTTCGACTCCGAACTCGTTTTCCACGAAAGCGTACAAATCGGATCGAAGTGGTTTTCGAGAAATTAATCCTGGTCCCGGTCTCTTCAAAACGATCAGCGCATTGTCCAATATTGATAATCGGTTATTTAACTATCAATTAACAGTCACAAACAACCATCAACCGTAAATAATTTCACCAAATTATTTATTAATCCCAAAATATCTTCACAAGATATATTTCTATTTTCAACCCTTTGAAAACAATTTCAAACCATACTTTTCTCATAAGATAAATTTTGAAATATTTATTTCCACCGAAAACAACCAAGCACAAAACTTTCGATTTTTAAAATAATTTAAAAACACTTTATCATGAAATATACTTTAAAACATTTAAATTAAAAGCTACTTTAATACTTATTCAAAAATAAATACTTTAAGAATATTTAAAATAAAACTACTTCAATACTTTATTAAAAATACATATTATAGGAATATTTGAAAATGAGGTTACTTTATCAAATATAAAACTAGATTTTCTCTTTTAAAACAAAATATCAAGTCACCTTCAAATAATTACTACTATAAATAGATTTTAAAAATACTTACTTCAGAATTTAAACATTTAGAAATAATAAATTTTCTAAAACATGCTTTTTAAAACGACATTAAAAAAAATTTACTTTGAAACGTACTTGGCTATTCGGGGAAATATACTTCTCTTAACATCCTTTAAAAATAAATCACTATTTATTTTTAAACAAAATTTCTCATTCCTTTAATAAATTTCCACCATGAAATTATTCTTTTGAATATCCACTGATATATTGCTTTACTTTTATAAACACAGTTTATAAACTTCATAGTCACATTCTCCCTTAAATTTCCAATTTCAAATATTAAAATCAATTTCCAAATTGATTTCCAATTTACTCCATTTAAAATAAACTCCTTTACTTACCCAATTCGTTGCAGAATCCATTAATTATAGACTTTATTATTATTATTCTTTCGTTTTGATTTTAAATCTTTTAACTGAAACATACTAATTCAGATGTTCCATATTTCTTCTTTATTCTCTTCAATAATTTAAATCTTAAATTTAAAATAAATGCTTTATTCTTTTAAATAATAACACTGAAGTTTAAAATTCATTATCTTCCTGTTTATTCAAAATCCCCTTCTTATATACGGAATTTATTTATTAGAATTTTAAAACTACTATTATTCTTATCCAGTTCATTCTTAAATTTATTTAAATTCTCTATAATTATTTCACTTACAAATTCTCTTCCTTTTTATTTCTTTTCAAAAATCCCATTCCTATATATTATGATAACTCGGTGTACGAAAATATATTCAAGTAAACCATAGCATTAAATATTCCAATTATCAATAATATTCATCACAAAATATCGAACATGCATAACAGAGAATATTAAACAATATAAATAATTTTGAGGAATCCAGTTGGATCCCTCCAACCTGTTTTCCCTGCATCCACATATGTTAGCACAATATAAAATACCAATTCCACTTCGAGGTGGAATATCACGGTATATAGGATATAAATATAATATCATCCGCTATTATGCGGCGCATAGGGTCTCATCCGCTATAGAATGTGGGAAATCAATCATTCTAAGATATATTATATACTACTATATATAATATTGCACATCAAACAATTCAATCATTCAATCAATTATTCAAATTTAACTATTTAAATTTAAATATCAACCAGATGAGTGAGATTAACTCACCTTTGATTTTGTTGTGCAACCCGATCCAACCCAGCTTGCTTCTTTTCAGATTTTGACCTCAACTTGAACAGGAATCCACAATCACCGAGCCTCTGCTCGAAATCCAAATCGTGCCTTTTTCCGATCCCATCCCACTGCGTCGAACCCTCCATCACCAAGTCCTGCTCCTTGCCTTTGTCCACGTCGCGACACCTACACATCGAACTCGCCACATTCCAGATTGCGATCCCCAAATCGCAATGCTTCCATACCCTAGCTCACCGCTTCGGCTCGCATGACATCGCAATGTCACTCCTCATTCCACCTCTCTGCCAAAAGACAGCACAGGCGAACACGGCCCCATCCGCACACCGCCATCGCGACCTCCCTCTCTGCCACATGTCGATCGATGCTGCCAGGATCACCTCGCGCGATGATTTATTTATTTGTATTTTTTTTAGGCGAAAGAAATAGATTTCGTTCGAATTTGAAGAGGGGAAAAGGAGGTTCGGCATTTAATCGAAGGAAATTAAATTCCTGGAGAGGAAAGAAATGAAATTGAGAGAAGGGATTTTGCTCAGCCATTTATTATATTTCCCTTGTTTGAACGGTAAAAAAAAGAAAACCCCGATTGATTTAAAATAAACGAAGGGAAAAAGATGTATATTTGTGTGAGCTAAAAAAACGAGAATGGGGGACACAATGATATGTTACAGCGACGACCACAGTGACTTCGAAAAGAGAGGGAAAAGTTGTGATGTGATTAGAATTCAGCTGGGCTTTGACTGGATGTATATAAATATATGCTTAATTAAATTTAAATTTTTAAATTTAAATCGTCTAGAACTACGCAACTCAAAATCTCAACCTCCTATCAAGGCATGCTGCTAGGCGTTTATAATATTATACCCCTATTTCGAACACGATAGAAAAGGTTTCGAGTCCTAACTCGATCGTATGGAGAAAATAGCTTTTTGGACCAGTCATTATATTGAAGTTTCGATATAGATTTAAGCGCGTTTGTATATCGTACGCTCACACAACAACTCCAAACACTACGAAAATTGAAATCCGGTAATAATACAATATTACGGAGCCAATGGAAGTGGTTTCGTCGAAATCCGAGACTGTGCCTCGGAAGGCTATTTTTAAATTCAATTTAAATGATGTATTTTCAAAACTGAACAAATTACCTTTAAATTCAATTTTAACACTTTTACGATCTTCAGTACTATCAATATTAATTTTACAAGTCTTTGAATTATTTTTAACAGGCTTAAAACAGAAGATTTAACAGCTAACCCAATTTCAGTTTATTAAATCCAATAACTTAATTGCTAAATTATAATAATATTTGAATTCAAGTTAAAAATTAACTTTAAATATTTAAAATCAATCAAATATTCTGATTTCAAATGCCTAAAAATTCCGAGTCGTCACATTCCTCCCCCCTTAAAAGAATTTCATCCCCAAAATTACTAGTTAGGAAGAATGGTCCAATACTCGTTTACTTATCCCTAAAACCAAACAATTCAATATCTTACCAACTATCTTTTTATAAAAGACCCATTATCATTCTTACTAACTTTTCAACTCTCACAAATTTCAAACAATACTATTTTCTCAATCATTCAAGTTTCAATTTAAAACCAAATTTTGAATTATCAAAATTTTCTCA
Source organism: Allium cepa (assembly GCA_030765085.1). NCBI lineage: Eukaryota > Viridiplantae > Streptophyta > Magnoliopsida > Asparagales > Amaryllidaceae > Allium > Allium cepa. Next base: position 472,750,455 of record CM060929.1, on the reverse strand, counting down.
AAAATTTTCTAACTCTCTAAATTTCCGAAAAATTTCGCCAGCGTCTCCTTTGCGCGGCTAGCTCGGTACAACTACAAAATGCCTCTATGGTCTCCCAAATTCCAAAAGAAAACAAAAGGCCAAGTGGCTGGATCAAAATCCCAATCCAATTTCATACTGAAATTTAAATACATACCTTTTTGGTCAGGCAATTCAAATTTATCTTCTGAAATCAAAACCAATTTTCCTTTCCCTTTATAATACTTGCATATCCTATTTAGTAATAATATCCAATCATAGCATTTCAAAAACACTTTATTAAATCTTCACTCCAATGTTTATTCAATATATTTTCTTGACACCCATATTACTTAAGAATCTTACCATTTATTCTTAAGTTCAGTATAAGTATTTTGTACGCTTCTTATATTTATTTTTACTTTACCACTTTAGTTTATATCTATTTCTATTCAAATTGATTCTCTCATTTCCATATGAACTCAATTTACCTTCAACTCTAAATATTGAATTTTATCTTCCATTTATAACTGATTCACGGTATTATTTTAAATTAATTTCATTCACTAATTTCTTCAATTTCCAATTTGAAATTGTTTTGTCGCTAACAAAAATTTTCCCAAAAATTTGCAAAAAATTTCTAACTCCCAAAATTTTCGAAATTTTTTGGCAGTGTCTCCTTTGTACGGAGGAGCTTTTACAATTTGACAAAAGATAAAAATATATATGTACATCGACCCACACGGTCGGAAAAACCAAAACAGTTCATATTTCCTATTTTTATAGCGTAGCGTACCTTTATTTAGCATTTTTAAGCAAGCGGCTTATTTAATTAGCATTTTGCGCAATCAAATCCAGCCCAACAACTTCCCTGAACCTGTACTTACTCAACTAAAACATGTAAGTGTCAAATATATGAAGTTTAACAACATTTCACTTATTTGCAATAGTTAAACACACGAATTCTAAAAGCAATGCACCCTAAACACTTTCCGTAAGCAATTTATATAGTTTTAATACTAATTCAACTGTTTTCAATTAATTCATATACCATTTTCATTAAATTTGAATGGTTTACAATCCACTTGCTTACATTCAATTCATTTTTAATTTTAAACAAACCCATATTATTCCAATTGATTAAAAATTCAATTTTATTCACCTCTGTTAATACATTTACTTTCGTTTACGACAAAATGACAAATTTTCTGTGCAAATTTGATGTTATTCATGCAAATAACAATTACTTCAGCTTATAACCATTTTAAATTGATTCCACTCACTTTATATTAATTCTATTCCATTCTACATTACTCACAACCCATACACTTGCATTTTCATTTCATATCCGTATTTGTTTATCCAAAACTGGTTTATTTAGCTCGAAAATAATCCAGGCTAATTCATTCAATAACTATTTCTCAACTTATTTAAACCACACTTCTATTTGAGTTCAGCTTTCATTCAACACTTACTTAAGTTAGTAACTTAAGTTCATTTCCATTTGACCAACCTCCATTTCTTTTTGCAACAAGTTCTATATCCATCTTTCATTTCATTCTTATTTAACCAAATTCCATCCATTTATTTATTCAATACAATTAGTTTATTCACTCAATCCATTATGAATTTTAATTTCCATACTCAATTCATCCGAAATTATTTTATTAATAACAAGGCCATTTCCAATTTATTTCTACTTATTTGGATTTTATTTGCAATACAAACTATTACCACTTTAATCCAATTTCTTTTTATTTGGCAACATTTTCAATTATATTTACTCCACTAACGATTCAAGTCGAATTTGATTTATAACTTGAGTTTTATTTACAAACTTCAATATTAACTCACAAATCCAACTTCTATTTAACTACATTAGGTTCCATTTACATATTTCATTAATGAATTTATTATCTAATTAGTTCTCCCCCTATTTATAATTCAATACTTGATTTTAATCTCAAAAACCACTTCATTTAATTTTCTTAAGTTCAATTTATTTTAGAATTCAAGTTTGGATTTTTTTTTATTTTCCAAAACATCAAACAATATTTATTTTGGGTTTTCTATTCCACTTTTCAATTTTATAAGTCACAACTTATTATTTTACACATTTTCGTTCATTCTAGGCTTAAATATATTCGTCCTTTATTTTTTAAACTCAAGATTTATGCTTATTGATAACCCAAGCATATTTTTATTCCATGGATTTTTAATTCTTTTATAAGTTATTCTAATTCATTTATTCCAACTTATTTCTTATCCGACTTACTCCATTTATTTAAGTAAGGATCTCATTCCATTCAATATCACCCTATAACTCAACTGAATTTTATACCAATTCAATTCTATTTTAACTCAGATTTATTTAATTCAATTCGATTCAATTTTCTTCCTCAATCTAAGTTAATTTTATTTTTAACTTTTCACTTTAAATTTAAATTCCAACATTCAAAGCTCATATTTCCTTCCTGATTTAAAAATCATCTTAGTTTATAAGCTTATAACCTATCTCATCAGGATTTTTAAACACCAGGCTTTTGGTTCAAATCATTTTAAAACCACCATTATCCTAAAATCACATTTCTTAATTTTTTTAAACCAATCCTGGTTTTTATTCCTAACAAATTTCCTTTGAAATTTCAAAAACAAACTAGTTCTTCTGAACAAATCAATTTGGCAGCAATCCGTCACTTAGAAACTCGAAAATAAATACTGATGATGCTGCGCAATCATCACCAGGATTATTTTCGAGCGAATGAAGTGAGCTCAATGCTATATCCCTTCTCAAAATTTATTTGAAACAATTTCCTTTTAGAAATATCTCCAAAATAATAATGCTATTATTTATCTTCAAAACACTTCGAAAAACACCTCCAAAATCTCCATGATTTTAAATTTTCAAATTTGATTTAAATCAAATGTTAACTATAATTCATTTGCATAGTTTATGCTCATACAAATTCCCATTTGATTATATTTCAATTTATAAACCACATTTTTAATTCATATTTATAAATTTCATTTTATAAATGAATTTATTTCCTTAATCTTTGGTTATATTTTCAATTTCTAGTTAAATTTCCACACAACAATGATAATAATTTAATATTATCATTCCTAACATCCAAGCGGCCATATATTAGCTAAAATATTTTACAAAAACTATTCATTTATATCTAAATATATTTTGGGTAAAATTATTTCATTCGCCCACCTTTAAAACAATACTGTGTCAATTTATCGTGTCAGGTGTTTATAAACTCTTCTCGAATAGCGGCCAACTTACTCGATCAGAATTCATATTCCACTCAACCAATAATATTAAAACAATTTATATTCACTAACAAATATGCGCTCATATCTATTAATACGCTCAAACTCATTCTAGAGTACTACGGACTCTATTTTCAGTGAGTAATCCCCACCAGAGCCAAGGTTATAACCAACCTAAGCTCTGATACCAACTGCGATGACCCGCAAATCCGTACCCCTTTAGTCAACACTATTCTACATCAATCAACTCAAGATGAACGGAAACACAAACCTTTTGGGTTAAATAAGAAGAGGTAGAAGAAGAAAATAGGAAATAACATCAGAATCTAACCATCGCAGCAGAATAAAATATAATAGATAATAACATATCTTTACACAAAAACAAATACTATATCTGTTTATACATACATCATCAGAGTACATCAATCACATAACACAATTGGACAGAAATCATAACCTGTCCTCACACAACTGAATACACGGTGGACAATAAATCAAGTACGGAAGTACGTCTCGCCATCCAGCTCGTCTCCTGAGCTCCACAACATCATATCCTGTATTCTATAATCTCGGTCTGACCCGAGCATTATAGTTAAATAACACCCGAGTCAGTCTGGAAAACCAGCATGAGAAATCACACTCAAATTGATTATTAAAGTTTCAAAAATCCTTTGAAAATCAAAGCATCCACTACACCAAAACAGGCAAATTCTCACACTTATAAGTGTTACAAATAATTTCAGTAACACTTTTTAAGTGTTACTAATGGACTGTGAGGAATGGAGCGGCCAAATTTGTAACACTTATAAGTGTTACAAACGTACGTATTACTAACACTTATAAGTGTTGGTACCTAAATATACGGTAACGCTTATAAGTGTTGGTAACGAAATATACGGTAACACTTATAAGTGTTGGTACAGAAATATACGGTAACGCTTATAAGTGTTGGTAATGAAATATACGGTAACACTTATAAGTGTTGGCACAGAAATATACGGTAACGCTTATAAGTGTTGGTACAGAAATATACGGTAACACTTATAAGTATTGGTAACGAAATATACGGTAACATTTATAAGTGTTGGTACAGAAATATACGGTAACGCTTATAAGTGTTGGAAAATGATTATTTAGTAACACACATATATACACCAAAACTTAAACGCAAAGTTTAAATATAAACACTCTGCAAATAATGGTTTCCATATCACAAACAAATTTTCTTTTTATTCATTTCTTTTGCTCATTTAAAATTATTTTCCTTTCACAATTTTACATTTACACTGATTAAAAAAAAAAAAATATTTCTGTGCATATAACAGTGCACTATTGCACCTTACTGCCTCTTCTCAACTCCCCTTCTAACAGTCATATCACTATCCATTGGCAGTAGCAGACCATCATCTTCCCCTTCCTATCCTCTGTGCACACTGACCCATCCAACTGCATTTCACCACTTACCATACTACTGTCCCATCAAACCACCACCCACTGTCAACCAGAACGTCACTGCAGTCAGTCAACAAACCTTCGTCAAACTCCTGCTATCTCCACTATCCATGTTACACTTCTCTTCCATCAGACCATCACCCAAACAACATTGCCTCTCCACTTCATCATATAGCATCTGTCTCAATCCAGGCTTCATCACACCTCTGTCCGACAAGACAGTCCCCATCATCACATAACAAACTTCCAGTTCCCCGTCATCAACAGCCAGTGCACAATAGCAGTGCACATTCATCATACAATCATCCCCCCTGACTCCTACTCAATTGCACTTCAAACCACCTCTGCTAAAAACTATCCACCAAAACATCAAGTTCATCCACAAACCCCTCTGCCTAGACTACAACATCCACCAGCCATCTCCTTTAAACCAAACCAACATCAACTATTTTGCCACTAGCACCTCATCAAATAGCAGCAGCTCCTCCACCTCAAAACATCTTCCACCTTCCCACTTGCCAATGCTCTCCACCAACCCTTCTACATCATCACTCCACCCTATTGCTTGCCTGACCACTATGCTCTTCCTGCTCCACAATCACTGAGCCACCTCAAAATTGTCACACAAACAACTACTGCAACCATACATCACAAACTACTGCTCCTCTGCCTCATCACCGCAACAACCTTCCCAAATCAAAACCATAGTCCACTGACAACAACCCGACTGCTCTGCAAATGTAGTATAATAATGGTTTTGAATATTTAATCATCACGATAACTATTGAACATATTTCAGTGCGAATTATAAAATTGTAAGGAAACTTTGAATGGTAGTACAAAGCCAAGCATTGAAGGCGTAGATAACTGTTTGTTAATCTTCATAATATTGTATAGTGCCGACCAACGCTACACATAGCATGCTAAAAAAAGTTGAAATTGAATCTTCTTATCTTTGTTAGATTTCTTTGATTTCTTCAGTTAAGTCATTGATTTTAATCTTATAATCGTTTGGTTTTACAACTGAAGTTATTTTTGCACTAAAATTGGGGATAACCATTCAAAAATAATTAAAGATATGAAACAGTTTGGGTTTTCAATGGTAAAAAGGATATTTTGGTCTTCTAACTTGAACAAGTAAGAAGGCAGATTAAATATGTCACATATATTGTGCTTAAGATGCATACATGTATACTTCAATTATTGGGAAGGGTATACTTCAATTATTTATTGTGCTTAATAGTATATTGGGATGCATACATATATTGTGCTTAATAGTATAACTCTACAATTACTGGGAAGGGTATACTTCAATTATTTATGAAGCTATATCATTAGAATTCACAACTGCAATGTATACTTTGTATCCAGTTAAACAAACCTTACATCAATCATATTAAACTTTCTATGTGTTCGTTATATCCTTGTGGTACAAGATTAAAAGAAAACAATTACTGCCCAAAGCAAATTTCTCTTTTCCAAATCCCCAAAGTGAACCACTTGGCAAAAATCAGGCGTGTGCGACTTTTACAAATCGATGTCAGATCTGGTATCTTGACACAAGCAACCATATTATTTGTTAGTTTTAGTTTATCAACGAGAAGCATAAAATCTGATATCTTGATTATACTTTTACAAATCGATGTCAGATCCTAACTCTAGCAACCAAAACAATCCCCAACCTAACGAGAAATCGAAACTTACTAGTAGCAATTTATTACGCTCTCTTGACTTTGATCAGTGCCGGTACGAAAGCTGAATAGAGAAATTATTCGACGAACTGAATTGTGTTTTCAGCGTTCGAAATTTGGGGAATTAAGCGGATTCAAAATTTTCAATTACTATTCTCTGTTGAGGAAGTTCAGTTTATTATCTATTTTAGCAGGCTTTTCAATTTGGGTAACTTTGGATCATATTATGTTGAAGCCATTTCATTCTCTTCTGAGAGTTTGTTTCAAACAGGGATGTACAGCTTACAAAATAAACCTTCATCTTAAAATGCCTAATAAATAAATAACATGTACACCAAAATAAATAACGTGTATAAATATTATATGCCTAATAAATAAATAACAACTTCCAAAATGTTTTAGCTTTTTTATGTTTCAAAGTACTCATTGTTGGACCTTTAGTAACTTTTTAGAAGAACTGAATCCATATAATATTTAGACTATGAAGAACTTTTAATTTTGTGTAACAGCAAAATTTTAATTTGATTTTTAATATAACAGCAATATGTATAGTTCTAGAATGTGATTTGCAATTACTATGTCATCCTTTCAATAATTAACTTGCAAATTCTGAAAAATATCTGTCATTGTCACCGTGAATCAATCTTCAACCTTCAAGTACAGTGTGAAAAAATATGATAACCAAGTAATACGCATTTTATAGGAATAACATTTTTAAAATTTTCCACAATTGGAAATGGTTTAAGTCATGCTCATCTTAAACCAAACTTATGACCTATTAAACCTTCAAACTTGCAAATGCGTACAACATAAAAGTAAACAGTTGTGGTCTCGGGAAAGAAAGCAATTCAGGTTACTCCTAACAGTTTCAACCTAGAGAGTATACCTCACTTCACATTAATAACATGAATGTTTTGGGTGTATGAGCCTAAAAGCTGGTTTATGTGATTCGTCTTACACGTAAAACAATGTAGTATAAATCATGCACAACATGGTCACTTTCTTGGTTTCGCTTATTTTCGCATACACATACCAGTTGTCGAGTTTACATAGCATATAGAAATCATGCCAAAAATACAAAAACATTCTATAACAGCTTTCTATGCATAATGCAAAAATTATGTGCACAAGCAAATAATGTGACACACCCAAACAAATGATGCAACTCACAACTAAATTTACTCTATCCTGTAAAATTATGTGAAAAATAAGATGAAATGAAAGGCTACCTATCTTATGTACCCTCCAGACTTTCTCACATTAGAAGTTGCAGACTCAGGAACAATGATGTTCATAAATTTCCTCTTTGCAAATGCTAACCACCATTTGTTAGGCATTCCATTTGATCTATAAGCACAGCTCAACAATCTACCGCTCGTTTCCTCTCTATTTTGCTTCAAATAGCTCCTGAATAGTTCTGGAAAAAAAACCATCGAAATTATTTACCAAAATTAAAATAAAGTTTTCAGTTTTATGCCATTGGAAAAAATATGTACCAGCTTCATCATCGGACTGAGCAAGAGAGAAGAGACCGGGAAAAGGAAAGCCTGCCTCTCCAGGAACTGGAACATTTTCAAGTCCTAAGTTAATGATAGCTTTTGTATCGATCGCTAATGTTCTGCAACCTTCGAGTCATTTTAATGCCACATTTATGTAAAATGTCAAGTATATTAAAAGCTTGTCAGCTGAGATTTTAATGTCGAAATTTCTGAAGAAGACATTGGCACGAAAGAATGAAATTTTCCACAATTGAAGTGAATTTTGAACTTTGACCAGTGTTCCTTTGGTTGGTTGAAAGCAATGGATCTTGATTAAGAACGTGTTTTCAAAAATTTTTATCTCAATCTTCGGATTGTCCTCATCAGCGTTTGAAACTGAGACAAGTTTAGCATTTTTATCTGTTGATCGAGCTTCGGTTTCATTTCTGTCCTTAGCAACTTCATCTTAGAGGGTCGTCATTTTTTCTTGCATTTGCTTCATATATTTGATTGTTTTGTTGAGCACCGATGCCTTGTCTCTCTACAACATGAAAATATTCAGCGAAATTCAGAATGTCAATCCATTAATGGTGGTGTAAAGGCATGCATTGTACATTCAGGAAGCATTGAAGAAAAAAATATATATTGCACTTATCTAAAAGAAAGGGTATTTGACATATAAAAACTTACATTTTCCGGTATGCTTGCAGGTTTTATTTTTAAATTTTTCCCTCATGCAAATAAAAAAGCAGCAGTGCTAAATAAAACAATGCGTGGACAATAAACTCAAAATACGTAGAGGGTAAAAAAAAATTTGCATACCTTCTTTAAATCTAGAAGAATAGTTGATAAAGCATACAAATTTTCAGTAATTTTCTCCCTCCTTTTCCTCTCAGCAAGAACATGTTCTCGATTTGCCGAATCAGGCCGACTCCGACCAATTTTCACCTTTTTGGATACTCTTTCAACTGCCTGTATTTCTACTAGGGAGACAGGACCTCCAAATGAAATAATGCTTGGAATATTTTTTTGTGAAGAACTCCATTTCATTCCGTTATTTTCATTATCAGGTTCTTCAGCGTCGCTTTGATCAACGAAATATTGTTCGATATTGTTATTTACTGGTAGAATCTTTGTCGATTCTAAGGATGCATTGTCTGGAGGAGGAAGTTCTTGTATGAACTGATCCCAAGCACCATCTCTGGTTAAATCCAAATCAAAATTTTCTAAATCCCATTGATTTCTGTAATCAGTTTCCATCTCCTGTAATTATTAATCATTTTAAAGTTTCGCAAGTGTTTGCATTGACTGATGATAGTAAAATGAAGAAACTATTATTAACATACCGACTTGTTCAAAATTGAATCGAGGCTAAATATGTCCATATTGATGATCCTGAAAATATGAATAGTTTGAACACGTTCAATTAATTAGCACGTATTTTCATATAATATGGATGAAAATTACACAAAATAAGTTCTTAAAATTACCAAGGACACCGAAACAAATAAGCAATTTTCTTTTTCACAAGCTTCCAACAAATCAAACTGAGTGAAAATATAATAACAGTAGAAATAAGCAATTATCTCTAAACTCATCACCATCACTCATATTTGAATACGAGACTACAACATTTTCATCACTACTGGGCAATGAGTGTGGTATAGATTCACAATATAAAACAGAAGGATAAACCGACAAAGGATCAAAAATCTAGAACGTAAACATCTTATCTAAATCTGATCAGCATGTATTATGTTTAATAAACAACATAGTGGATCTAAGACTAGTTCACTCCATCATCTACGCTTGAAACTTAGAGAATGAGAGAACTAGCGTATAGAACAATTTAAAAGAAGATTCAAATAACATTAATATTCCATGGTTAGTAGCAGCCAATTTTGATTGTATTTTCTACAATGAAGATAGAATATCAGATTCAAATCAACATAATGCAAACCTTTAGTTTCAGGCTTGTGTTAACTTAATTTAGTTGAAATAACTATAAATTAGTGGTAACTTTTATTTACGGAGGAGGGCTCCATGTTAGCACTCGTAGTAGAATGGACAGAGCATTGGGTAATTTTTTTCAAATTCAACCAAGGGACTGTGTAGTGCTAAATCATTCAACTAGTGATCACTCTCCTATACTAATTAACCCGATGGACAGTGCAGAGTAGTTGTTAAAGACCATTTAAGTATAATAATGTTTGGCACCTATAAGATGTATTAACATGTAATTAGAGGGTAACCATGTGTATAGATTTATTTAAAAAATGAAGCTCATCAAAACACATCTGAATCTTAATTAATTTAGGCTAGGATTCTATGTAGCATCCTCTCTCATGGTAGCTGGGACATCATCCTCACCCCCTAATCCTCAAAATGCAATCTTAATCCTCAAAAATGACTTCCTCTCGATCTCAAAACTCATGTTTCAAAGTCCAACCAAAGTCCAACATACATGGGAGAAAATACCTCCTTGAAACCTAAAAATGTCTGAAGTGACAATCAACGTTTTGAAACATAAGATGTCGTGACTATACTTATTCAGATTTTTTGATTAACTCCTAACAAGGACAAATATGTTTTAAAACATACAACTTAATCATGGTGTGTTGCCTGAACTTTTTTCTTGTGAATACTGTGTTTGCACTTGTGATGCCCAGTTTATTTATATGGCTGTTCTAAATGACAGAAGCAAATGCATACTGGGAAAAAACATGTGAAACAATTAACAGATATCGGGGGATTTGCATTAACACCGAAGAATCGAACTTCAATTGCGAAAATGCATGCAAAAATAGAGGATATGTAATGGGTTATTGTAATTGCGAAAATGCATGCTCGGGTTTGCATATCATTACTGAATTTGCATATCAACATTCAGCAAGCAATTTTCGTTATTAAGATGACAAGTAATAGTTTAAAAGATAATTGTTATGCTGCTGTAGCTGTAGTTGTTTAATTTGAGGTGTTTAGGTAAACGACACTTCTCTAATTGATAAAAAAATATAACTATATTGATGATGATGCAGTACTTAAAAGGCTTAAGATTACCTTGGAAGTGGTATTGCATGAAAGTGGTAAGTAACATTTTTTTGTTTTCTGATACATGTGTCTTCAGCACATCTAGATCATCCTCATCTGTCTGTAGTACCTGATTTAGGAGAGTTCATTGGTTATGTGATGATAGCATAAATAACATTTCTCCAAATTTCACTGACTCAAACTTTGCTCGAAATATTATCATTTTACCTGGATGACGCTATTGCATAATCCTTGCGCTATTGCAAAAGCTTCCTTGTTGATTCATCCTTTGGTTGTTACTTGGGTTGTTTCATTGGGAATAGTGTTGAGAACCACGACTGCTGCTAAACTATTTCCATCCACAAGTCTCAACTTCAGTTTTGGATACTTTTGGAGATAGATTTCACCATATTTGTTTAGATCTGTTGTCTATTAATTGAAATTAATCAGTGCGTGCTACAATATTATAACTTTGTTCATGGTATTACATATAGATTTATCTTTGCTACACTGTAGAAAGTATAATCACGACTACCTGAACTGGAAATCAATGAACTAGCAGCATCGGTGATTTGGTCATCCAGAATTATGTGAATAGCAAATAAAAATGATAACTGTTCTGTTAAATGTACAATGTTTACATGGTTTAGAAGTCCTAAACTCATGACTTTAACTCCTTTCTCATCAGCGTCCAAAATTGCTTTCTCAATCATATCATTGATTGTCTCTTTTTCCCGCGATAAACCATACTGCAATAACTACTTGTTAGAAAAAATTCTTTTGTTGTTCAAAGGTAAAAGCTACTTATGTGATATTCATGTAGCTCACTTGAAAACTGTATCTGGGTATAGCCCATGTTTGCATTTTCAAATGTTTCAACTTATTTCTTTCCACAGTGAAAGTTTATAAACACCCGAATCTGCAACAAATGATAAATTACTTTATGAGCGAATCTTTGATGGAGAGCAATTCAGGGAACTCCGCCTTTAGTTTCGAAGCATCCATCTCGTTATTGCTTCTGGCTGCAACAATGACTTTGGCTTGCTCTTCGAGGGTGAAGTTTTCCCACTTGTAATCAGGATCAATGTAATCCCTGTACATTTCGAGGATTTCATTGTGGTTGACAACTCCAGGGTTGGTGAAGTTGTAGATGCCTCTCAGGTTTCTTTTTACCATCTCGACCGATATGGGCAAAAGCTTGTCTAGGACAGTCATGCTGTTTGTGATGTTGACCACTTTGCTGTAGCGCGATATTTTTGTGACGAAGTTGCACGGGTTGCTGAGGTCGGACGAGATGGGTATCCTCACTCGAAAGGCAAGTACAAGCATAACCACAGCGAATATAGCGAAATCAAGAGTGCAGATTCCGCAGAAGGCAAGCATGAAGTACCATGTGGTGGAGGATTCTAGGATGGGGGTCGTGGATGGAGGCGACGAGGTTTGGGAGCGGCTGAAATAATTTCTGGGCCTGGATTTAATTCAGTGCGATTGAGGGAGAAGAAGGGCGTTGGTTTTTTCGTGAGGAAGAGCAAACCCTAGATTAAATTTTAGGCGGCCAAAATCTGGGCAAGCGAGGGAAAAGGGATCCTATTTACAAATTACAAAAGACTCCTTTTGTTATTAAATTATTTACATTTTCACCGATTGTTGTAACACTTATATGCGTTGGCAAAATTAATGTAGAAGACTATTTATTTTTACTAACACGTTTTAGGTATTCTAACACGTTTTTACTGTTAGCGGTCTATGACATTTATAAGTGTTAGCAATTGACAGATATAAAATGTTGCAAAATCACTTATTTGGTGTAGTGATCTCGTAAGACCACACCACAAATAAACATGTCGGGTTTTTACCTTACGATAGCCAAAACAACTTTTATTAAAATTCTCTGATATTATAATATTGTCTAAGAAAGTAAAATAGAATCTAGCTCAAATGCTTGCATCTCACGTTTCAGCAATAGTTGGGCACAATCAAAACCGTACGGGCGCGTAGGGCAAATGGATTTCCAACTAATGACTAGGCACTGGGGTACCACCTGTCACGGTACCTGATCTAGATCAGCATACCGAGGGTCACTCCCGACTCCCTGCAACACAAGACCCGGACTATCCCTTACTGGATAATCCCATGTAAAATCACCCCACGGTTGGGATCAACAACCGCACCACTAAGCCGAAATAAAAGGGACATCTAGACAGGGATGACCTCACCGAAAATAGGTACTACCCACCAAGCCTTGTTGCATAACCCCTGATTTTCAGTCATTCCCGGTTGATGAGGCTTGAGGCTAAGCGTTACCTTTTTTTAGAACATATCCCTTAGAATGCTCATCGCCCTCCTAACGATGTCTGAAAGCATTCATCCATACAAGTCTGTCCCGGGTTCGAACGAAACCGAAGGCACTACTCCTACTACATCTATTTTCAAAATATCCTCAAGATTAGTAACGACTAGCCCTTGCACTTCACTGCTCCATCTTCGACTCTGAACTCGTTTTCCATGAAAACGTACAAACTGAATCGAAGTGGTTTTTGAGTAACTAATCCCGATTCCGGTCTCTTCGAAACGATCAGCGCATTGTCCAATATTGATGGTCGATTATATAATTATCAATTAACATTCACAAACAACCATCAACCATAAATAATTTCACCAAATTACTTATTAATCCCAAAATATCTTCACAAGATATATTTCTATTTTCAACCCTTTGGAAACAGTTTCAAACCATACTTTTCTCATAAGATAATTTTTCAAATATTTATTTCCACTAAAGACAACCAAGCACAAATCTTTCGATTTTAATAATAATTTAAAAACACTTTATCATGAAATATACTTTAAAACATCTAAATTAAAAGCTACTTTAATACTTATTCAAAAATAAATACTTTAAGAATATTTAAAATAAAACTACTTCAATACTTTATTAAAAATACATACTATAGGAATATTTGAAAATGAGGTTATTTTATAAAATATAAAACTAGATTTTTTCTTTTAAAACAAAATATCAAGTCACCTTCAAATAATTACTACTATAAATAGATTTGAAAAATACTTACTTCAGAATTTAAACATTTAGAAATAATAAATTTTCTAAAACATGCGTTTTAAAATGACATTAAAACTTTTTAAAATTTACTTTGAAACGTACTTGGCTATTTGGGGAAATATACTTCTCTTCACATCCTTTAAAAATAAATCACTATTTATTTTTAAACAAAATTTCTCATTCCTTTAATAAATTTCCACCGTGAAATTATTCTTTCGAATATCCACCGAAATATTGCTTTACTTTTATAAACACAGTTTATAAACTTCAAAGTCACATTCTTCTTAAATTTCCAATTTCAAATATTAAAATCGGTTTCCAAATTGATTTTCAATTTACTCCATTTAATATAAATTCCTTTACTTACTCAATTCGTTTCAAAATCCATTAATTATAGACTTTATTATTATTTCTCTTTCGTTTTGATTTTAAATCTTTTAACTGAAACATACCAATTCAGATGTTGCAAATTTCTTCTTTATTCTCTTCAATAATTTAAATCTTAAATTCAAAATAAATGCTTTATTCTTTTAAATAATAACACCGAAGTTTAAAATTCATTATCTTCCTGTTTGTTCAAAATCCCCTTCTTATATACGGAATTTATTTATTAGAATGTTAAAACTACTATTATTCTTATCCAGTTCAATCTTAAATTTATTTAAATTCTCTAAAATTATTTAACTTACAAATTCTCTTCCTTTTTATTTCTTTTCAAAAATCGGATTCCTATATATTACGATAACTCAGTGTACCGAAATATATTCAAGTAAATCATAGCATTAAATATTCTAATTATTAATAATATTCATCACAAAATAACGAATATGCATAACAAAGAATATTAAACAATATAAATAATTTTGTGGATTCCAGTTGGATCACTCCAATCTGTTTTCCCTGCATCCACAGATGTTAGCACAATATAAAATACCAATTCCACTTTGAGGTGGAATATCGCGGTATATGAGATTTAAATATAATATCATCCGCTATTATGCGGCGCATAGGGTCTCATCCACTATAGAATGCGGGAAAACAATCATTCCAAGATATATTATATACTACTATATATAATATTGCACATCAAACAATTCAATCATTCAATCAATTATTTAAATTTAACTATTTAAATTTAAATAGCAACCAGATGAGTGAGATTAACTCACCTTTGATTTCGTTGTGCAACCCGATCCAACCCGGCTTGCTTCTTATTTTGTCCTCAACTCGAACAAGAATCCACAATCACTGAGCCTCTACTCGAAATCCAAATCGTGCCTTTTCCCAAGCCCATCCCACTGCGTCGAAGCCTCCATCACCAAGTCCTGCTCCTTGCCTTTATCCACGTCGCGACACCTACCCATCGAACTCGCCACATTCCAGATTGCGATCCCCAAATCGTGATGCTTCCAAACCCTAGCTCACCGCTTAAGGTCGCACGACATCCCAATGTCGCTCCTCATTCCACCTCTCCGCCAACAGACAGCACAGCCGAACATGGCCCCATCCGCGCACCGCCATCGCGACCTCCCTCTCTGCCACACGTCGATTGATGCTGCCAGGATCACCTCGCGCGATGATTTATTTATTTATATTTTTTAGCAAACGAAATAGATTTCATTCGAATTTGAAGAGGGGAAAAGGAGGTTCGACATTTAATCGAAGGAAATTAAATTCCTGGAGAGGAAAGTAATGAAATTAGAGAAGGGATTTTGCTCAGCCATTTATTATATTTCCCTTGTTTGAACGATAGAGGAAAAGAAAACCTCGATTGATTTAAAAGAAATGAAGGGAAAAAGATGTAAACACGTTGAAATGCTTGCGTGAGCTAAAAAACGAGAATAGGGGACACGATGGGATGTTACAAGGACGGCCACAGTGACTTCGAAAAGAGAGGGAAAAGTTGTGATGTGATTAGAATTCAGCTGGGTTTTGATTGGATGTATATAAATATGCTTAATTAAATTTAAATTTTTAAATTTAAATCGTCTCGAACTACGCAACTCAAAACCTCAACCTCCTATCGAGGCATGCCGCCAGGCGTTTATAATGTTATACCCCTATTTCAAACACGATGGAAAAGGTTTCGAGTTCTAACTCGATCGTGTGGAGAAAATAGCTTTTGGGACCAGTTATTATATTGAATTTTTGATATAGATTTAAGCGCGTTTGAATATCTTATGCTCACACAGCAACTCCAAACACTACGAAAATTGAAATCCGATAATAATACAATATTACAGATCCAATGGAACTGGTTTCGTCGAAATCCGAGACTGTGCCTCGGAAGGCTATTTTTAAATTCAATTTAAACGTTATATTTTCAAAACTGAACAAATTACCTTTAAATTCAATTTTAACACTTTTACTATCTTCAGTACTATCAATATAAATTTTACAAGCCTTCATATTATTTTTGACATGCTTAAAACAGAAGATTTTACAATTAACCCAATTTCAGTTTATTAAATCCAATAATTTAGTTGCTAAATAATAATATTTGAATTCAAGTTAAAAATTAACTTTAAATATTTAAAATCAATTAAATATTCTGATTTTAAATGCCTAAAAATTCTGAGTCGTTACAGTGACTCTGCCCAAATTTTCCGTAAATTTTGTACTTAGTAAATATTTTGAAAATGTTTTCCAAACTTTATTAATTTGAGTATAAAAAGATTTAATGGTTATAAATTGGTATATTTTATCTAAATTAATTAATTTTGTAAATTTATTTGTTTATAAATTTAATATTTTAAGTAAGATATATTGATTTCTTAATTCTTGTTTTCCTTTCTTTTTCCTTTTCGGGGACGAAAAGTTTTGAGTGGGGGAGAGTGTAACGACCCGTAAATTTTGATAAATAAATTTGTTGATTTAATTAGATCTTTGTAATTAAATTTAGAAAGATATAAAGAAATAAAAAAAATTATAATTTATAATGAAGCAAATGTTAAAACTGAAATGTAGCAATGGTAATTCAAATTAATTATTGACAATTGGAGTGAAATCCCAATAAAGAAATAGTGTTAATTGTTGCACTTGGGTATAAAATTTAAAATAAGTAAATAAAAGTAAGCATTTAATTAACCAATGTAATAATATATTGATTAATAGTAACTGAATGTAAATTAAGGTAATAATGTTAATGCTAGTTGATAAATAACTAATTTAGTGCAATCCCAATTTAATTGAAACAATTGTAAGGTTATAATTGATTATATTTAGTAAATTGGAAATAAATTTCAATAAATATAATTAAATAGTATGTTAATGATGATTGAATGAATGTGATGTAAACAATTGTAACAATTGTTTAGGAATAATAACTCATAAGTGTGATTGAAAGTAAATGGTAACAAATATTTTATGTTACCGATTTATTTAGCCTGTTAATTTAAATGTGGTAAAAATTGCAATAAATCTAAATTTAATATTTTGTTAACGTGAATTTAGTTAATAATGGGAAATAACATTTATTTTATTCATAATATGACAATTGGTTGAATAAAAGGAATGGAAATTCAAGATTTATTAATTTATTGGAATTTAAATTTAATAATTGAATTAGTTGCAAATAAAATGTGAAATCATTGCATACAATTGACTTAATTTGTGCAGTTAGGGTAGATTTGATTTGTCACTGAAGATTGTTAATTTAACAAGAAGTAACCAATGTAAACTCTATCCATAATATGGCAATTGATTGAGTGAAAACAATTGAAATTCGTGTTTGATTAATTTATTGGATTTTGAGCTGAAATAAATGGATTATTGAAATTATGAAATAAAATATTACGTTAATTGGAATTAATATGAAATTAAACAAACATTAATGAAATGTAATATAAATCAATGTTAATTATACCCATAAGATGTCAATTTATTGAATAGCAAGATTTTAAATCAAATAAATGGATTTATTGAGATTTCAATTGATAATTAATAAATTTATTTAAATTTGAAACTAAATACGGTAATGGGTAAATTTATTAACTTTAAATTGATATATCAATTGTTTAAAGGATTGTAATGGTGTAAGAAATCAAAAATGATAGAATTTGTAAATTATGGAATTGGAATTTAAGATTTGATTTTTATTAATTTAATTAACTGAAAAATACCCATTTTGGTCACTGACTCGGATTTCAACGAAACGAGTTTCATCGGATCCGTAACGGTGAATTATTTTAGGGTTTCAAGTTTCGTAACGATTGGACTTGTCGTTTGCTCGTACGGACTTGAAACGCCCAGAAATCAATTAAATTGAAATAACTTGATTTTTGCATAACTTCTTCATACAACGGAATTTGGACTTGAAACCTGTTCCATCGAGTTTAAAATATCAAAAACATCTATTTTGATATATGGGTTGACCCAATTTCGTTTCAGAGTAGGAACGGGCTTTTTGGGCAATTCTATCGTTTCGCGTGTAAATAAATCATGTCCATTCATCTCTATTTCTGACCTAACTATATATACCTCGTTATAAACCCTAATTGTTCCTCATTATCATTTGTCTATACGTGCAATCCAGTTCCTCCTCTTCCTCAATGGTAGACAAATTTCCAAAACCAAAATTCCAATTGCAATTTTAAATAAAATTCAACGCTAGAAATTCAAACTCTTCAAACTATATCATATTTTATATCGTAGGAAAACTCTCGAAGAGCATAATCTTCTGGTGTGATTCGTTTTTCAAATAGGTTCACCGTTTGCCCAGAATTCGCAAATCAATTCCGGCCGTTCATAGATCAATGCAGTGTTGGACGGTGGATCTTCGTCAATGCGGCGATCGAGAAGTGCAGTATCGTAGAGATTCGTGTGCAGCATGCATCGACATGGTCACTTTGGTCGAAGGGGGCTCGGATACGGCAGGAATGGCAACCCTAGGTCGCGGCGGTGCTTACCATTTGGGACGACGGAGTGGAGCCGCAGGGCCAGGGAGGGGGCGGTTTGAGGTGGTGGTCGTCGTGGCGACGTCAGATCTTGCTGAAGTCAGGCGAGGTGGCAGAAAAATTTGATTGATGAGCGGCGGCTGTGGTGTTGAGGGCTCGAACGATGGCTGTTAGGGTTTCGTAGTGGAGATGGTGACGTGGCAGTGAGGGGAGGTATAAGTTTTCTTCTATTTTAATTTTTTTATTTGAAATTCAAACACACTAATCGACTTAACTTTTGCATACGAGGTCCGATTCACGCGCGGTTTTCTCCGCTAGGTTCGTATTGGAATTCCGGACATTTTGACACTGGTTTGGATGGATTCTGAGACTGTTCAATTTTTGGGTTAAATTGGATTTAAATTTAATTTAAATTCAAAAGGTGAGTGTTTTAACCCACTCATAACTTCTAAAATTTCTTTTGTGTGTTAAATTAATTTCTGATGTGATTAGAAATTTATTTATGACTGTTTGGCATATTTTTATCATCATTCCATTTAAATTGAATTTATTGAATTAAATTTTTATTTAATTTATTATTGAATATAAACTGCCAGTTAAATTTTTATTTATTGTTATTCAATATAAACTGCCAGTAGTTACCTGTTATTTATTATCTGTTCTATATTGATGTTATTGTTCGAATTGGATGATGATTGTGATAAATGGTTGATGATTGATATTGGATGAATGGATGTTGTATTTTATATTGTTATAAACTGTAAGTTGTTGTGCATTTTTATTTCATTCGAGATTGCGGTTTGAAATGATATATAACCGTATTTTTATTTTAAATTATGGATTGAAGCGATAAATATCCGTATCACTTGACCATAGGGTAGAAAATTAAATACAGACACCGTGGTCTATATCTAAAATATTTTGAAAATGATTTCTATGGTTTTGGAAAGAAATATATGGTTTAATGAATATTGATTTTTGATATTATATAAATATTATTTTATATGTAGTCAAATGCTTGAATAAAAATTAAGTTTAATAATAGAGTCTGATTTTTTAAAATAAATGTGAGTAAGTATTTAAATTTTATTTTAATATAGTGTGTATAATGATTTAAATAAATTAAGGTTAGGAGATAAATTGAAGATTTATTTGAAATTAAATTTATTTAAGAATTAAACTCAAAAAGGTTGATGTGAAATTTATTAAATTGGAAATTTTAAAAGGTATAATTATTATAACTTGATTTTGGGGTCAAGGCGATTTAAATGATTATTTCAAGTATAAATGAATTTAAGGAAATATTTAGTTATTTATAATTTGAGTTTTATTTAAATGATAAGGGATTTGTTATGTAAAATATTTCAAAACTAAATAATAGAAAATTTAATTGTTGAATCGAAATTATCAATTTTTTTTTTTTGAAATTTTGGAATATTTAAAGCCTTGAATATATCGAAATTGAAGTGCTTTATCGAAATTGAAATGTTTCAAAATTAGGAATTTCAAAGTATTATGTTTAAAAGTGTTACACTTTCAAATGTTTGGTTTCGAGGTGTATAAATTTGAAGTGCTATGATTTTTGGAAAAGGGATATATTTGAAATAAAATGATATTATATTGATTTGAAATAAAAATGATATCATATTGATTTGGTTTTAAAATGGAAATGATATCATATTTATATGGTTTTGAAATGGATATTATATTCTGATTTTAAAAGTATAAACTATTTTGAAAAGACCGCGTGTTATAATAACGTTTGTTTGTTAAAGAGGCCGAGATCGGAAGTTGTCATACTCTTTGCCAACTCCGAAAACCACTTTAGCAACTGTGTACGTGGTGGAGATTCCAGAATGAAGTAGGATGGTGGTGGCATTCCTTTGAGGTATATACATGGACCCGACTCCCGTGAGTTGGCATAAGGTGGCTAAAACAGGAGTGATCGATGGGCTAAGAAGGTAGCACCTTTGGACACATCCCTTCGATATTATACTTTGACTTTTGGATTGATTCGGTGGCCACTTTTGAGTTTTTGATTTGGGGTGTGGCTCGAGGTGGGCAGTAGCTGCGCGCTAGCGTTACCACCGGCCTGGAAGCGTAATTTGTATATCTACCCTGGCATTGCCTAGTAGTGCCGTGTCACCTACCCTAGCGCGCCTTGTACGAGTTTGGTTTTCTCCCGTAACCCATGGAGTATTTAGGGTAGTCTCTCGATCTGGAGATACGTTGATAATGGATGGACTACTGGGACTATTATTGTGTTAAGGGGAATATTGGGTCACTCCTTACTGCTTTTTAGAAGTAAGTTTATTTTATTAATAGACATTATTATAATAGCGAAATATTACTACATAGTAAATAGTTTAACGGATCCTTAGGAGATGTGAATCCCGAGCATCTCTTAAGTTACTGCACTCACGTTAGACATTGGATAGGAGATGTCAAATCCCGTAAACATCTCTGATGTCGTTACACTCATATTTATTTTTGTTGATTTAACTTACATAAGATCTTTAGTTCTGACTCGAGTGTTTTGTCTTTTCAATTCGCTCGGGTCAGCCTGAGCATTTCAGGATTTGAAGACTTTACTTCTGGAGGATGAAGACGAAGATTTTATTATTACTATTTATTATTATTTCACTACATCACATTGTTTCGCTGCATTAATTGATTATTCTCTAGTATGTGTAACTCTGATGTGCATTGTGAGTATAATCAAATGTTTTGAAAACAGCTTCATGAACTGTTCATTTGATTATTATATTTTATCGTTCCGCTGTAAGATTCTGTTTTGTTATTTATTTCTCTGATTTTCTTATTCACCCCAATAATAATTCGCCCTTTTGTATGGTTTGAGTCTGACGTGTGTGTGGTTTATCGTCGATTTAAAGCGTACAAAAAGGCTGGATGTTACAGCTGTAGCATCCCCGACATTCATTCTTGGGTATCAAAATCAAGGACATTATAATACTAGTTCAAATAAAAATTTTATTCTCTATAATACTAACCCAAGTTCACCTATCAATCCCTAATCTAACCGCAAGCATTTAACAAAAGTACATAGCCTATACCCTGGTCATAAAGTATAGAGAACAAATACCACTCACCAAATCCTATGAAATACAAGCAAATCGGCTCACTCTTGAAGCTCTCTTGATTTCATAAATCCAGCTCTTATCTTTACCAAATTGTCAACATGATTAGCTGGATTTGTAGAAAATTTCCTTTCTTGAATTCAGATAATATATTCGTAATTTTTTGTTAAGAAATAAAGAATTTTTGAAGGTTTAAAGATTTAGAAAATAAATTTCTTAGTTTTAAGGATAATAAGAAGAGCAATAAAATAATGAAGAATAAACTTCATTTCAGAAACATAATGGATAAATCATGAACTATTTACTATATTACGTCTATCTTCACGTTTTGCCTCTTTTTATCATGTCATCCACTTCTAAGAATCTTGATTTGTTTATCATATGTAAGCAACATTATAAATGTAAGAAAATAAATCTCGAGTGCTAGTTAATTCATTTTTAGAACTACACATTTGAAATCATTCGTTTGATTAAGTCATTTAGTTTAATCAAAATAATTTATTATCTTAATTACTTAGCATTAAGAATACAATTTGTTTCATCCCTCTTAAAATGATATTGCCTTCAAAATCATAAAGAGGTGGAGTAATGCACCATATGTACCTAACTCACATAACATCGCTAAAACTTAATGTTTACCCGTAAAGCAGGTAAATACCCCCAAATGAATAAAACCAAATTAAAATGGAAGAAATGAAAGAAAGTAAAGGAACAATATAAGTTTTTTTATAATGGTTCGGTGATTCAATAGCCTATGTCCACTTTAATGTTTCTATTATTCATTTTTCGTAATTGCAACTGAAATACAAGTCGATTTCAAATCTAGAATTGTACAATTTCAAATTCAGTAGGATCCATCTAGAAAAGGATCCAAAAGCCCCTTTTCATGTATAGAAGATTGCTATTTATAGACGAATCCATGCATTGGAATCACTAGATCTAATTTGAATCGGTCTTTCTTCTAGTTTTGGTTTTTCAGCATGAAGAACGAGTCAAATTGGCATGTTCCATGAGATTTGATCGATCGGTATCGATTGATCCTATAGATCATTGTCGGTCAATATGTTGACCGTATCCTCATCTTTTTTCTTCCAAAAGTCTTAAGTCTTCATGCTTTAAATCTTTTGGAGGAAAATTTGCCAGCACGAATAGATTCGTATCGATCGATTTTCCATCATCAATACTTGTCTTTTTCTCCAAACTTGCATGTATAACCAAAGTGAAGCAAAATGGGACCCAAACCAAGCTCCATGATCGGTTGGTACATATCGATATGGTTTATTCTTACACTTAGCATTTTTCTTTGGTATCCTATCCTTAATCCCTTCCAAGCCTCTTGGTCAATTCATTCATCATTCCATATTCCAGTTTCATCGAACTATCGTTAGGTTCAAATATTGGACAACATTGACCCTCCAAAGTATGCTTCAATGAATGCAAATCATGCTTTGGATCGAGATAAACGACCGAACCCAAATCTCCAAAGATGCTTCCATTACTTGAGTCATTTTCGTGGAACATTGCATCTTTGTTGAGAATATCGGCGTCTTAATTCAAACAACTAAAGAATTACATTTTTTCAGCTGATATAAATGTTAAAGTCTTCTCTTTAAAGTCTTTAATAATGAGAATTTATGAAAGCTATTCCAATTTTCAATCGGGTATAATCATTTTTCCAATTTTCCCAAAAAGAACACAAAGATTGGTACATATCGATTTTCCTTCCTAAGTAATATAAGTAAAATACTTAGAATATTTTAGCCTCACTTTATGTTCTAGTATACTTATGTTTCTCTTCCTTCACTCTTGAGAAAACATGATCGTCTCTATCATTTTCAATATCCATTTGAGCCCGATTCCGTTTATTGACTTCAGATCTACTTGTATTTGTAAGCACCACTCCATCTTGCATAAGAAGAAGAACCTAATCCATGACTTAAATCTTGATTTCACTTTTCAATCACAAATCTACACTTTGGTGGTGCTTCTAAATCCATGGTAGTACCGTTGCCATGCTTAAGAATACCACCAACGCTTCCTTTTCCTTTGCCGCAACTCACACTGATCCATTTCACCGTCATCGCACACCCAACAATTTCGACCCATGATTCAGATGAAGGTCATGATTCTTCTAGAAGAGATGAGGGCGGTGTTGGTTAAGAGAGATGAGCCCTTAATTTTATGCAAGCAGTGGATTGATCTTTAGACCGTAATATAGTCGATTTGTAGAATTCTTGGCTAATGCATTCTAGTTCCAGTGAGTTCAAGAGTCCACATGTCCTAGGACGTTCATCATATCGACACTTGGATTTGATCATCATAGATCCTTTATCTTTCAAAGATAGGGTGGAATAACCCATAAATTTTACGGTTAGTTAATACATTAATTAATTAGTGAACTAGGCTTCAAAGATGTAATTTGTGCGAATGATGGAATTAGACGACAAAATATTCACCACTGCATTTGTAGCAAAATTCGTAGCAACTTTCATGTTTGGAATTTTGCGATCAGAGTCTGAAAGAAGAAGTTACAGACAAAAAAGAAATTCAGAACAGAAATAATTAAGTTAGAAAAGTCAACATTTATATAATAAATACCAAGACCTACCTTCGACCCTCTTTGTTAGGCAGGTTTACCAGTAGCAGTCGACCCTCCATATTGGTAGGTCGACCAGTAGTAGTTGACCCTCTATATTATGCAGCTCGACCGGTAGTGGTCGACCCCCTTGAAGGGAGCGGTCGACCGATCGACTATAGGCGGCTAGGGTTTTCCTTGGCGAAACGACCCAAATTTTATATTGGGGATTTTCACTCAAAGGGCTTCTTTATGCATAGTGATAAGTCTTAAGGATAGTTTACAGGAAAAAGATAAATGAAGTTATCATTTCTAGTTATACAAAAATAATGATAAATGAATTTATCGTTTTCCTGTATAACTTAAAAAGATAAATGAATTTATCATTTTCTTATAAATTATCCTTAAAACAAATTATTCGTAAGTGCTGTCCTTAATACTTATTACCCTAGAATGAGAAGCCATCCAACCTAGTTTCCACCTTTATTTAATTAAATCTAATAACTGTGCTTGATTCGAGTGCCTATAGGTTCAAGCTAAACCCTCTCTTCTCTTCTCATATTTTTTTTTGGAAATAGTAGCAAGGCTCTGTAATATTCTCTTCTCTACTATTTTCTAAATTATCAAAAATATAATATTTGTATTTGTTTATATACAAATTACAGAAGAATATAAATCAAATAAGAGAAGAAGTGATGTGAATCAACACTACGCAATATCGAGGTAATATATATATATATATATATATATATATTTGTATTTTTATTTATATTTTCCTTCAATCCCAAATCTCTTCTCAGATATGTAATTCTAATATATGTATGCACCCTTTTCATACATATTTCTTAGAATAAGAAGAAAATGGAGTTGAATCTAAGGCTTTACTTCAGATCTAGAGATTTAAAATGCTTTCAAAAGATGAGTGGGAAATTTTTGAATTTATTATGATATTGAATCTATTCTGTTTGTTTGATTTTTATGCCTAAATAAATAAATATATGTGAATTATAGGCTAAAATTGAATGTATTAAAGATCGCCTATATATTCTTAGGAGATTCGGTTAGAAATAGTGTTATACCATGATTTTGAAACTAGTCCCAAAAGTTGTAGATATGAATATTGATTAGACATGAAATTTATTCTGGATCTGAAATTGGGTTGTCGACTATTAGTATGATTTTGTTTTTTTAACCTAGTTAGGTTGAACTAGGCATTTTCCATTAATTTATGGGAAGGACATCCGTTTGATTTTATGAATTTGTTTATGTTTCTAAATTGCATAGAAAATGCAGCGTTTGATTTAACAGGGAATGTATGCAAATGGGAAGGAAGAAATGTGTAAAATATAGACTTATTCTCCATAGTTTACACTGTCTATTCCAATAAAAAAAATCATTCCTCATAGTTTCAAACGAGGCAAATCTTTCCTTTTATACTTGATCTTCTGTTTTAAACTAATTCATCGAAATCACAATGGAGAATCTTCCTAAGAAATGTAATTTCAACAAATTAAATATGGAAAAGAATATTCTAATTAAAGGTATATGACTAGAATATATTTGGTAGAAGTAGGTATTTAAACATATTTATATGCGTTAATAAATACTAGGCTAATATGATGATTTTTGCATAAAGCTTGCTTAGGATATTAGTTATATGTAGAAATAGGGTTGAATAATGAATAGAAAATAGGAGGAAAGCTCGGAAAGGTTGTAATTCCAATTATTAGGTAAAAATTGTGAAATGGATACGAGAGTTGGAAGTAATTAATTGGGTAAATTGATTAATGGGACTAAAAATAAAGAAGTTAGGTTAATAACTATGGAATAGTTAGAAAATGTTGCTAACTGAAAATTAGTAAAAATAAATAATTGTCATAGGAAATTTCCGTTAGGATGGTATTCTTTATCATAGACAAATTGACATTTATAGAAGAAGCAAATAAAGGGGTTTTATGGGTAATTGAATATTTTAGATGAATTATATAGCCTTAAATAAATAAAAGGAGTGTACTACGCTAAGTTCGATATTCAATTTAGGATAATAAAATTTAATAATAATAAAGCCTAGGATAACATGGCTTTACTTAGTAAAGCTTAATTGGGCTAAGTATGTTGGGCTGCAAGGTTAGCAGAGTTACATAGTGGAAATCTTCCCTTTACTTGAGGCTACCAATAGTTGTGTCCGCTTCATATTGCTGTATGACTTTTTTTAACTATATGACCCATAGAATAATTAATTGGGCTTAAAAGATTGGGATGCGAGGTCAATTAAGTGACACAACGGTAGTCTGCCCTTCACTCAGAGGCTACCAGCAAATGTGTGCACTTATTACTGATGTGGTACATCACCAACCATAGGACCCATAGGAAATGATTATGGGAATAATAGAATCTGCTTAGGGGTTATAGGTATTAAGTGGTTGTTTGAGGGCCCGCTTCTTTCCCGATTAAAAATTATTAAATGGTCCGAATTAACGATTAAGAGCAGTGCTAGATATCTCGGGAAGGGTCCACTTTGGGTTTGAGGTATTAAGTGATTGATATAGGGTCTACCTCTCTCTTATAAAGAAGTATTAAGTGTCCCAGTGAGATTCCAAAGCAATGTCAGTTAGATAGTACTAGTGAGGAGTCCACCTTTGGGTTAGGTATTAAATGAAAAAGGCTTACCTAGAATATAGGTATTAAATGGTCAAAAGTCTTCCTAGTCCTTATTAACAAGGTATTAAGTGTCTTGGGTATTGTCTTTCAAATGGCTATGATTTTAATGATGATAAATGTGTTAGTAATATGGCTATTATGTATTACAAAGCCATAAATTATGGTCAAAGGGCTCTATATGTAGGACCAGTAGACCAACGATGACGATCTAGAAGTCCGCTATATATTTGGAAGTATTAAGTAGTTGATAGACTTTGATCGATATTTTATACCTTAGGAAGGGCAGTTAGGTGAATCATGCTAGGTGGGAATATCACATGTGAAATATTAGGTTGATTTGGTTAACCTTAAAATAGTAGACATAACAATTAAATGGAAACCCGATATAAATTTATGTTATGGACGCTGTATGGATTTTCCAATCACCAGTGCGTTGTTCTTATCTCCTCCTCCTTACAACCCATATGATGGATTTAAAGGAATAGGTCACTGGTGATGGACGTGAGTGGTTGTTGGAGAAATCTTCTTATCTTTCATGATCAGTACTGATGTGGCGATTTGATATCCAAGGTAGTAACCATAGTCAGTATTTATATCTTATTATCATTTCTGCTGTGAGTTTAGATTTTTATAAATCTCTGATAATGCTAGTGGTTATTTTCATGTACTAAATTCAACGATCCATGCTCAGATGGACTTGGATTTTATTTTTTTTCGAAATTTAGGCCCATTAAAGTGTGGATTGTTACATTTAGTATCAGAGCCTAGGTTAGTCAATCAGAGGAATTATGATAAATCGAGACAACGTATTCATACTTTCCCTATATACTATTATTTTTACGCTAGAATCTATGAATCCTGACTATAGAAGTAGTTGTAGTTCTACTCCAAATAAATGGACAAAGCAATTATGGGTTGGAAATACCTTACAGATAAGATTTTGACGCGGACTCTGAATTACCGAATGGAGTATTGGCAATGCGCAAAAGCATTGATAAAGAAAAGCATGAGTACGATATATGGCAAAATCCTGATGACCAGAGGACATTCGACTTGATGGTTGAGATTATGGTTACCGTGCAATTTTGGATTTTTATGATGACTTGCAGTCGTAGACACACAATTATTCCAAATAAGCGGGAAATAAAATTATGCATGCTGGAAACTTTCGAAAATCAATTTCGGCGAGGGAATGTCCACCAACCACCTTTTGATGGCATATTGGATTATTATTTGCAGAATTGAAGTCAATTCCTTAGTCTAAACCTATGATGAGAATTTTTACAAAATATATTCTGCAAATGCCTTAGATTTTGGAAATAGGGTTTTTAGAGGATTTCTTTTACCAAGGATTTATTTTGGAAATTTGTGTTGGGAAGTTTTAAAATTCAAATTTTCAAGAAACACGTACACCACTAAGTTTGATCGTGTCAAGAAATTTTGGTTTAAAAAGAAAAAGGTTTTGAAATGCTTATATATTTATTTATATGTATATATATCAATAAAGGTTTGATTTTTTAATTTTGGCAAAAAACTAGTTTTTCAATTTGGAAATGAGTTTCAAAGGGTGAATATTTAGCCCAATGATTTTCCAGTTCACAAAAATCTATATTTTTAAAGTTTTGTCTCTTCTAAGGGATGGATAAAATAAGGATTACATTTAATTTTATTAAGGTATGAAGTCAGAAGTGTTGGTGTACCTTCCAGCTATTGAATGAAGTATTTTCGTACAAAATATGCAGAGAATAGTAGTTGGAATATTATAGGGTTTTTGGAAATGTTGATGGTCAAAGTAGTATAAGTTAAGAGTACTATAAGATAGGGAAGGAGCGGTTCAAAAAGTTAGAAGGTAAATTTGGGCACCGTTGTGAAGAGGCAGGGATTTTTCGAATTGTGTCGATTCAAAGTAGACGGTGCAAAATAATTATCGTTATTATTATTAATGTTATTAACATTATAAATTAATCTGGCCTGGAAAGTTATAGTTTCAACTTGTGCAAAACAACTATATAGCGGTCGATCGGTAACACTAGAGTGGTCGACCGGTCAACGGGTTTTTGCTGAACCCAAACTTGGAACACGACTAAAAAGTCGTGTCCAATTTTCTCCCCAATCACATTCGAGCACCGCCCATCGTCTAACAGCCTAACCTAAACATTACCTCCTCCTCCAAATCAGCTCCGACTTCCTCCATCCCACCTTTAGGCAACACTGTCTCTCCTCCCCTTCAACTAATAGCAACCTCGCCTCCCCCTTATGTTGATTTTCATGTGTTAGATCTTCCCCTACCTCCACTCCAGATCTAAACCCTACTTCTCCGCTTCGCAGCCCACGGTACCTCCCCATACTACTAGTTTTTCCTCACGCCATCTTGGTAGTCACCCCTTAAGAGATCAAGTGGCTGGACCAGAATAACCAAAAGATCTTCAACTATCTCACCTCCAGCAACTTCAAGTTTCTTCAGAGGAAACCAATGAACTTTGGAGACTTTGCTGCTTTTGAGATAGAAGAGCTATTCGAGGTGGTAGGATTAGCACCAATCCAACGCTTCAAGACTTTTGAGCAGGGATTGTAGGATCTAGATTAACCCTAGAGGGGGGGTGAATAGGGTTATAGCAAATTTTCACGATTTAAACACAGAAATAAACTGCAGAAATAAATATGCTGAAAAGTAAATCACACACAAAATTTGCCCAGCTTTGGCAACCCCTGCCTACTGCTGCATTCCTAGATTTCTATTAGAATTAAACAGTATCACGCTTACAAACACTCTACTAGACTCGCAGACCCTTTTGCTCCCGCTCACAAACACTCTACTAGACTCGCAAACATTTGCTCCCGCTCACAAACACTCTACTAGACTTGCACACCCTGCTCCCGCCTATAGAGTTTCGTTTACTTGCAAACTCTGCTCCCGCCTATAGAGCTTTGATTACTCGCAAACACTGCTCCCGTCTATAGAGCTCTCTGCAAACTCGCACACCCTGCTCACTGAACTAATTCTAACTAGACAATTTGACACTACCTAAACCTAGGTGGTGATTTACAAATTCTTTGATTTGAAAAATAAAAACAACAATTAAAAAACAAATAAACAAATAAACAAATAACCCTAATTAAAAAATTTAAAGCCCTTAATTAAAACTCTTTTAGAAAATAGGCCGGCCCCTTTGTAATTCGACCCGTCTCTTTTATTTCTTTGTTCGTGACGGCGGCCGTTCCTCTTGCAAATTTAGGGCTTCGTCCCTGATCCAAATTAGGGTTTGATGAAGCTGCCGACTTTATGTTTGATCAATCTTGTGGATAATATGCAAGTAGCTTTGATCTTCTCTCGTTGCTCTCTTCGGCTGCTTCGTTGTTCGATCGAGTTCGACTCCTGTTTCACTGGCACATGTATCATTGTATGTAGCTTTGAGTACATTTACTCGGCTTGCTTTTGATGTATTCTGTTGCGGCCTTTACTTGTTGATCTTCATAGTTCACTCTGATATATATGCATTTGCCACTTTCTTGTGTTCCCTGTTGCACTTTCACCTGTTTACTATTCTTCATTCACTACAGTTTGAACTGTGCAGTATGGTCCATGAATGCAAGATATTGAACTTGTATATATCTGCACATTTGTTACTGTCACTGCTGCAGTCGCTATGCAGTTGCTATGCCTTGCTTTCGAGTTGTTTTGTCTCTGCCCAGATGATGTTCTGTTCATTGCTTGTGACATCCATGTTGCAACTGTTTTGGTCGAGACTTGTTTTTTTTGTTGGCATATTTGCTTGTTGGTTTTCACGAGTGATCTTGTTCATCTGATTTTTGGTACTGTGTCTGATCTGTGCACATTGTTGATACATGACCAATTTGCATGTTTGTTGTAGTAGTTGCTATCTTCATTTGATTGTTGCATGGTTCATGTCACTGGTTCATTTGATAGCACTAGCTGTTGTCTTGTTTGAACATAGCATTCATGTGTACTTTTGATTTGCACCTGAGTTGAATCCAGTTTTAAAACTCGGGTTTGACCTTGTGCTGAGAGTTGTGACTTTTATGTTATTGCACGTGAGTTGAACCCGGCTTTTTATTTGGGTTTGACCGGTGCTCACCTGTC
This sequence comes from Allium cepa, assembly GCA_030765085.1. Lineage (NCBI taxonomy): Eukaryota > Viridiplantae > Streptophyta > Magnoliopsida > Asparagales > Amaryllidaceae > Allium > Allium cepa. The sequence goes on along the minus strand of CM060929.1, from coordinate 472,719,136 downwards.
CCTGCAAATCAATCAAGTGTATATATCGGCGTGCACGGCCTTATGGCATATACAGTAATACACTGTGTATGTCACAAGTTGTTCGTGTATGATGAATTCAAATTTAAATTATGACGAACAACCCAAATAACTGAGGCAAATCATATTTTCAAAAATTATCTTTTATTTTTGAATTGCAAAAATATTTCTTTTTCAATTTTACTGCGTTAGTTTATATTTTTGCAGATTGCACAGATGCTGGATTCAAACTGGAAAGAAGTTGAAGATAGATACGAGTGTGAGTGATATGTAGTGAGGTGAACTGTAAATATGAAATGTGATGTAATTGTAATCAAAGTTGTATAGTTATAGTGAGAGCTTGAAATTGTACTATTCAAAATTGTAATAAATATTTGTTTGAATAAAATATCCATTTGAATTCAAATTCTGTGTAATTTATTTTATTCAATAAATATTTATTTAAACTGTGAAAAATAGAATAGTATATTAACAAATACATTTAAACGAATGTATATATCTTTATTATCATCAAACAAAAATCATATAAGCGCATATTCAACAATCTCCCCCTTTTGATGATAACAAACATATATTTAAGATTTTGAATATGTTAAATGTATTTGATCATTCAATTTGCTCCCCCTATTTGAATGCTTCCTCTCTACATGATACTCCCCCTACATATATGCATACAAATAAAAATATGTAAATGAGCCTATATGCAAATGGAAAATTATTTGACCTTTGCTTGATTCTATTTGACAAAATCTTAACTTTTCTCTCCCCCTTTTGTTATCAGCAAAAGAATAACAGTGTTATAAAAATAGGGATGAAGTGACAGACATGAATCAAGCATTTAACTCAATTGAATATAAATATCAAATTTCAATAAAACTCAAAAAAAAATCATAATTACCCTTGTTAGACGCATATTCCACTTTAAGAAATGATGGGGATAAATTCAACAAATAATCATACAGTTCTGTCTATTTGTGGTATATTTATTTCAGGAAATTTGAATATTTACTAACCATGCATAACCGTTAGGACTTTTAAATGAGATTAGTAGTATTCACAATTTTTATTTAAAAAATGAAATCAAGTATCTTCTAACCACGCATGACCGTGAGGACTTTTAAATGGGATTAGAATCAACTTGTCTATTAAATCAATTAATTTTGATATGCGTTCCATACATGCATAACCGTGAGGACTTTTAAATGAGCATGGAAGCACATAATCAAAAAATCCAAGTAATTAACCCATGCATAACCGTGAGGACTATTAAATGAGAGTGAATACTTTGGATATTTATTTTTATTGCTAAATATAATAAATTGAAGCACAAATAATTTCCTTCACAGATTTAAAGATATTGAAGAACGAATGATTTCCTTTGTAAACTACCACAAATTTACATACTATGTGTAATTTTGATGAGTGATGGTGGATAGAAAGATGGTAGAAATAGAAATGATCATGGAACTTTTACCTAACAAAAAGTTTTTATAACTCTTGTTACGAAATTCTAAAGAAATTTTCTAATTATACTTTCTCGAGTTATAATATATGATAAATATCAACACTCATCACTTTTTCAAGCACTATTCATCTTTTCGATAATCAAGGGGAGTCAGATTAGTCAAAATAGTCATTTAAAATCAAATTCAAAAATTATAAAAACAATTTTTCAAAAATGACTAATCTGTAAATATGGTCAAGCATGATTTTCTCGAGGGGGTTTTATAAGAAAATTTTCTGCTATTTGAAAATTATTTCAAGTGAAAAATATGCAGATATTTTCTTTGAAAAACGATGCAGCAAATGAATGTTTCAAAAATTAATCACGTTCCACTAGTAATTTTTCTATCAACTATATTACCAGTGTAATCTGCATCTGAATTTTACTCTCACTCATTTGTCACTCGTTGAATTTGATTGACCAAACCATGTACTGTGCACCAAGAATTTCAAACTTAACATCAATTTAAATGACATTCTTTTGAATTTGAATTGAAGCAGTGTTAACAATCAAAAACATATCATAGTGTCAATCTTTGAAGCCATAGGATGAACAACTATCAACAGTCATTAAAACTTCATTATTATTTCAATACAATTTCTTGAAGTTTCAACAATTTCATAAAGTTTCAACAATTTCAAAAATTTCTTAAAATCCTTTTTATAGCATGAGTAAACAGTAATCAATCAACATCATAATTTGACCAAACAGATTAAGTTCAATAATGAAAGGATGGTTGGTCTACTTTTAAGCACAAATCAAAGTAAGAACAAGTCAAAAGAAATCATATCAATTAAGAATAAGTCAGAATTAAAAAATCATCTCTTTTCAACATCACAATCTTTGGCTGATTTCATTCAGAATACGGTGTAGATTATCACATTTAATATATCGTTCAAAACAATTTTACCTGTTTTACCTTAACGATAATTTTTCGTTGTTGTCCATTGTGATTCTGTCACCTTTGTTCTAGGCTAAGGAACTTTGCTTTGTCGCCCGTTGTGTTTCTGGAACAACCAAAATCCAGAGAACACTGTTGTTGTTCCTTAGCCTGCCACCACACCTACACGATGAAAGATTTATGTGACCTATTTGTTTTTATAGGTCCATGGTTGTTAGTGGCAGAATATGGAAAATATGTTTTTGGAGACCCAAAACTATTTATATATGTTCCTTTTGGCACCCAAATTTGTTTGACTTTCAAAGATTTTATATTTGTGCCTTTTGGAACCCAAATCGGTATAGTTTTCACATGTTTGGGTCTATACCAACAATTATTGTGATTGTGTCCATATTTTCTACAAATCGTGCACATTGAATTTTCTTGATTAATCTTGTTTTCAACAATTTTAGATTGATTATATCCAAGTCCTTTTCTAACCGTGTTAACAGTTTGCTTTCCTAATAGCATATTCAACGATTTTTCGTTTTTTGAAAATTTATCTAAAGTCGTTGACAATTGTTGGACTTGTATTTTGAGAGATTCATTTTCGTTTAACAATTGTGTGCACTTTTTAATAGAATTCTCTCTTCTAGTATTTTCAATTTTTAAAATCAGAATTTCGTTTTCAAGTGATTTCATTTTAATTTCTGATTTTTTAATTTCTTCTTCAAATGTTGGACACTTATCACACTTAGGGATCCTACTTTGATAGGTTTTAACTAATTGGTCAAGTTGTTCATTTAATTCTACCAAAGTGTCTTTTTGTGATTCAAGTTTAGCGTATTTTTCCCTAAGTTGTTCAAAACAGCCATTCACTTCGTGGAAATAAATAAGTAATTCAGAGTGAGTAAGTTTTGATACCTTGCTTGGCTCGTCGTCGTCGCTATCGGTTATATTCCCATGAAGGCACATATCTGCTTTCTCACTTTCACTGCTATCGCTTTTATTCCACGTGGCTGCAACTTTCCTTTTTGAATTCTTTTCTTTGTTAAGTTGAAATCGGGGATATTTGGGCTTGATATCACCGGGTTTGTTGCAGATGATCCCGTGTTCTTCAGAGTTATCTAGTGCTTTAATTATTTTGCTTTTCAATTGTTGATTTAGAGCTGGATTTCCGTATTTGTTGTTCCACCTTTTGAATTTCTTTATTATTAACGCCAGCTCAGCTGCTCCATCATCATCATCCTCATCACAACTGCTATTTACCAATCCTGTTAAGCATATTTCTTTAACTGAGTCGGTTGTGGAGGACTTCTCATTGCTGTTGACTTTTTCACCATATATTGCATCGAGAGTTTTCCAAATTTTCTGTGCATTTTCACAATGAGAGACGAAATAAAAATTATCACGATTAATATGAGAATATAATATATGCACAGCAAGAGCATTAATCGAGATAATTTCCTTATTTGTTATATGACACCCGTTTTCAATAATATCCCAACATTTAATATTAACAGATTTTAAATAAAATTCCATTTTCAATTTCCAATTCAAAAAATCTATTCCATCGAAAATAGAAGGAATAATATTGAAACGACCCTCAACAAAATTATTATCTGGTGAATTCATGACTCTAGAGTTAAAAATATATACCGTGCTCTGATACCACTTGTAGGATCTAGATTAACCCTAGAGGGGGGTGAATAGGGTTATAGCAAATTTTCACGATTTAAACACAGAAATAAACTGCAGAAATAAATATGCTAAAAAGTAAATCACACACAAAATTTACCCAGCTTCGGCAACCCTTGCCTACTGCTGCATTCCCAGATTTCTATTAGAATTAAACAGTATCACGCTTACAAATACTCTACTAGACTCGCAGACCCTTTTGCTCCCGCTCACAAACACTCTACTAGACTCGCAAACATTTGCTCCCGCTCACAAACACTCTACTAGACTCGCACATCCTGCTCCCGCCTATAGAGTTTCGTTTACTTGCAAACTCTGCTCCCGCCTATAGAGCTTTGATTACTCGCAAACACTGCTCCCGCCTATAGAGCTCTGCAAACTCGCACACCCTGCTCACTGAACTAATTCTAACTAGACAATCTGACACTACCTAAACCTAGGTGGTGATTTACAAATTCTTTGATTTGAAAAATAAAAACAACAATTAAAAAACAAATAAACAAATAACCCTAATTAAAAATTTTAAAGCCCTTGATTAAAACTCTTTTAGAAAATAGGCCGGGCCCCTTTGTAATTCGACCCGTCTCTTTTATTTCTTTGTTCGTGATGGCGGCCGTTCCTCTTGCAAATTTAGGGCTTCGTCCCTGATCCAAATTAGGGTTTGATGAAGCTGCCGACTTTATGTTTGATCAATCTTGTGGATAATGCGCAAGTAGCTTTGATCTTCTCTCGTTGCTCTCTTCGGCTGCTTCGTTGTTCGATCGAGTTCGACTCCTTGCTTCGGTATGTAATTTTATCCTTTTTCTTTTCTGGGTTGATGCTTGAACTCAATCGTGATTCGAGTTGGATGATTTGTTCTTTGTTAAGCTCGAACTCGAATGGATTTGCCGAAGATGATCCTAGGGTTTATATAGGACTCGAATTCCTATTTTTGCGTTCGTATAAAATCATTTGAATTTGTCATATTATTCATCTCGGCTACTTGATTTTGTTTCGATGATTGAGATGTTTTCTGACTTGTTCAAAAACGTATATTGATGGTCACTGCTTTGCTTGGCCACCATGGTATTAAATTCTGACTTGTTCAACTTCGATTTTTGCTGGTATTTTTGGTTTGAACTAGTTGCCTTGGTCATCACGGTTTGATTTTACTTGACTTCAACCATGTTTTGATTACGTGAATTTTTGGTTTCGTGAATTTCTCTATACTGTTGAACTTCGTTCATCTTGTAATCTTCGTCTCTGGCCATCTTCTCTAGTCTCCATTTGATTGTTTTGATTTGAACTTCTGTAGTGATATGATATTACTGCAATGTGAACTGTTGTGATGGTTCCATTGTTGTATCTCTGACCTGTGCATTCCATTCTCGTGTGTTCATCCCTGTAGTATATGCTACAGATACATTTGGAGTTGGTTCATGTTGCATTGACTTGTTTTGTACTGGTGCACTTCTGTTTGCTGTCATGTTGCTGGAATAACTTCGACATTGTTTTGATGCATTTGAATGTTGTAACGCTTGATATTCATTCCTGTAGTTTGCATTCATGTACTTGCTGTCGTAGATGTTGCACTGCTTCACTACTGTTCTTTGCATTTGTTCATATGAATGTGCTCACTGTTTACCTGGTCTGCATGCATGTGCTTTGATGGTTCTGTGGTGTTTTCTGAAACTTGCAGTAGTCTTCATTTGATATCGAGTTGCACACTGTTGCTTGTACTTGGGTTCTTTGTTCATTGGACTGGCCAGTGGTGTTCATTTAATTTTGATAGTCAAGTTGCACTCCTGTTTCACTGGCACATGTATCATTGTATGTAGCTTTGAGTACATTTACTCGGCTTGCTTTTGATGTATTCTGTTACGGCCTTTACTTGTTGATCTTCATAGTTCACTCTGATATATATGCATTTGCCACTATCTTGTGTTCCCTCTTGCACTTTCACCTGTTTACTACTCTTCATTCACTACAGTTTGAACTGTGCAGTATGGTCCATGAATGCAAGATATTGAACTTGTATATATCTGCACATTTGTTACTATCACTGCTGCAGTCGCTATGCAGTTGCTATGCCTTGCTTTCGAGTTGTTTTGTCTCTGCCCAGTTGATGTTCTGTTCATTTCTTGTGACATCCATGTTGCAAATGTTTTGGCCGAGACTTGTTTTTTTGTTGGCATATTTGCTTGTTGGTTTTCACGAGTGATCTTGTTCATCTGATTTTTGGTACTGTGTCTGATCTGTGCACATTGTTGATACATGACCAATTTGCATGTTTTTTGTAGTAGTTGCTATCTTCATTTGATTGTTGCATGGTTCATGTCACTGGTTCATTTGATAGCACTAGCTGTTGTCTTGTTTGAACATAGCATTCATGTGTACTTTTGATTTGCACCTGAGTTGAATCCAGTTTTAAAACTCGGGTTTGACCTTGTGCTGAGAGTTGTGACTTTTATGTTATTGCACGTGAGTTGAACCCGGCTTTTTATTTGGGTTTGACCTGTGCTCACCTGTCCCTGTAAATCAATCAAGTGTATATATCGGCGTGCACGGCCTTTGGCATATACAGTAATACACTGTGTATGTCATAAGTTGTTCGTGTATGATGAATTCAAATTTAAATTATGATGAACAACCCAAATACTGAGGCAAATCATATTTTCAAAAATTATCTTTTATTTTTGAATTGCAAAAATATTTCTTTTTCAATTTTACTGCGTTAGTTTATATTTTTGCAGATTGCTCAGATGCTGGATTCAAACTAGAAAGAAGTTGAAGATAGATACAAGTGTGAGTGATATGTAGTGAGGTGAACTGTAAATATGAAATGTGATGTAATTGTAATCAAAGTTGTATAGTTATAGTGAGAGCTTGAAATTGTACTATTCAAAATTGTAATAAATATTTGTTTGAATAAAATATCCGTTTGAATTCAAATTCTGTGTAATTTATTTTATTCAATAAATATTTATTTAAACTGTGAAAAATAGAATAGTATATTAACAAATACATTTAAACGAATGTATATATGTTTATTATCATCAAACAAAAATCATATAAGCGCATATTCAACAGGGATGCTACCCGCACTACATTTTCCTTTTCGATTCTTATTTGGCATTGAATTTCGATAATGACAACAATTGTAATGACCTATTTTTCCGTACCCTTTGAATCGACAATAAACTACACATGTCCAACTCAAATTGTACGAATAAGCGGATCAATAAGGGTAGAAAAAAATAAAGGCAGAGCAAAATCTCATATGAATGGAATAACATATATTATTTCAGTAATAATCTTTACAGTGGAAAATTTTAAAAACAATATCCGTCTAACCTAATTTCAGGTTGGACAGTTATAAACACCTGTCCTTACAATTGCTGACAACATTAAACTAAAACTAACAAACCACAGCGGATAATAGAATACGTCCATACGATGATGAAGATCTCCAGCTCTCCTCTGGAAACTCCAACTGTCTTCTACTAAACCTGAAACTACTCGGATCTGACCCGAGTATTGAAAATACCCGGATCAGGCTTGATAAACCAACGTGAGATACTTAAAATTTAAAATGACTATGTCATCAAAATCCTGAAAAGAAGGGTATGTAATAAGACCACGCCCACACATAAACACGGACGGGTTTTTACCTTATGATAACTAAAACACTTCATACCAAAATACATTTGATATTATTTTTAATTACATTCTTTTGAAAAGACTTTTCAAATAAACTTATTCAAATAAGGTATCAATATCTGGACTAAGTCTAACGAAATATATCCGGACTGGGTCAACGGAATATACCAAACGGAATATATAATACCAAAACGGGGTAGCTGAAATGTTTACAAGTCATTACAGCAATTTTGGGAATACAATCAAAACCGTAAATATCGCATCGGGATTGGATTTCCAAGATGATAGGAAACTAGTGGCCTTACCTCTGATCCACGCATAACAAACATAGTTCCCATGGTGCCTTAATCGCTTTTCTCAAACTAGTCACTTGGAACTATACTTTCTATACTACAACTGATAACTGGTAGTTTTCTGATTTTCTCAAGCTAACTACTTTATCCACATAGGGCAATAAATGCCTTGAGGCCCAGACGTATCTGGTACCTAGGGCTCAGAACATCTGAAAACCCAAATCACTACTATCTGAAATGCGAGCATACATTTTACCACATAGAATCCCATCATAAATGGGTGTGAGGCTCGTGAGCCTATGCACAATTTCTTCAAAGCCACACTTTTCATACAAAACCACGCTTTGATCATAACAGGTTCCACTTTGAATGCCACACTGCCATTCCATGTCACGCGACTGATTTCTAGAAAAGTGTAACTTCTTGAGCTCGTATGTCTCGGGAAAGGGTTTTAAGGTAAAAGAAGTTGCCTTGTCCGCCACCAACTGATATACGTTTATAGAAACCACTCAAATGTAATTTAGAATATAATGTTAGACGAACATCCATACAAGTTCGTTCTGGGACTGAACGAAACCGAAGGCACTTTCCTTGGCCATTACTTGGCGAGAAGCCCTTGCAATTCGAAAAATCTCCGCAATGAGGAGACCACTACTATAAATAACTCTATAAAGGGGGCCAACCAAAGCATGTGCAACAAGCAGTCTTCACGCAATGAAGATCCACGGTCTTCAAAAATCATCATCTTCAACATATCTACACTTTCGAACATGTACATTGGTTCAAAGTGGTTTTCGGATAGGAATCATCCAAATCCGACTCCGGTTCCTTCGAAACCAATCATCGCTTTAAAAAGATGTTAAGTCCATATGTAGATATCAATCATCAATCAATTACTTCATCTTTTATCTAATCAAATATCTTTCTTAGATATATCTTTTTATTTTATTCCATTTCCTTTTCAAGAGTATATGGACTCATTAAGCCTCATTTATCAAATCATTTGATTTATTTAAACCTTTCTTAAATCATGGAATAATTCCAAAGCATTTTCTCTTTTACTTAGGAAAACCTTTCCAAATCATTCATTAAATCTTAATCAAAGATTTCTTATATTCAAGCTATAACTTTTAACTTAGGGAAAATATTCCCAAATCATTCATTAAATATAAATTAAAGATTTCTTTCTTAATTTCAAATCATATTCTTGCAAATCGAAGATTTTCATAATAAAGCATTATTGCCACTTTAAATATGGTAAATTTCACCTCCAGGGACAAATGGCAAGTTTCACTTCTAGGGACTAATGGAAAGTAATCCTACGTCATGTATACCTTTTAATTTAACGATCACTGTCTTCAATATATTTTATTTCAAAAATTAGTTTGATGGGGTTGTCGGATAGGAACTACCCAAATCCGATCCCGGTTTTTCAGATAGGAATCATCCTAATATGATCCCGGTTCCTTTGTACCAATTGTTGATAAAAAGTGTTAAGGGGTTAATTAAAATTCAAAGAATTTGTTTCTTTTTTCTTATTTTGGAAAACTTAAATATGATCTTTTAGAGCATCCGGGCTTTCCTTTCGATCTATTCCACCCCTCGCCTAAAAAGAGAAAACATAGGCCAGGTAAGTTCAGGGCACTGGTTGCTCCATCTCTAACCTTAGTTAAACATCTTGTTTTATCATTCTAGATCTCACAGGCGGGACAAGAGTACTAGTCGTTTCCGCATATTTAGTTTGTTATTACATTCAATATTCTTCACTTTTTTTTAAGTGTCATCTTAACAATTTATTCAAACTCTTATTAAAACTTCCAAATCATCTTTACATTACTTAATTATTCCTTTAAAATCATTCACAAAAGATTTAGGAAAGAATTTTTATGTTTAAAACTACATTTTAAAAGGTTATAGAATCGCAGCATAAAAGTGCTGTAGAAAATGCTATATATGCTTATTTGATTTAAACAACTTTTTAATATTTGAAAATTCATTTTTTCCATTCCTAATCTCTTTTAAAACATTTTAATAGATTTATCAAATTTATTTCATACTTTTAAACATTAAAAATATCATTTATAAAGAAATTCCGTTTTGGATTCCAAACTGTAAAACCGGGATGCTTTTAGAAAATTGTTTTGGACATATTTCAAAATCTACTTGACGAAATCTTGATTTTCTTTCTTCATTGGAAAAATATTATCATTGTGGACTAAATAATTTTTATTTCGAAGAAATCCGACTTATAAATCATTCTCTACACTACTTTGAAGTTACAGGTTGAAATTTACGAACTGCCGCTACGCGACTAGCTCGATTTTGACCAATTTTGTGAATTGCTTCGGAACTTGTCAAAACACTTCAAATTTGTTTTAAACCATATTTAAACTAATTTAAGCTTATTTAAAATCATTAAGAGGCCACATAACTTCCATATACATATTTGTATGGATTTAATTCTCATTCAATTTACTAGGTTAATTACTAATCATTTCTCCTATCATTTATCAAACAAGTTATCAACCACATAATCGACCAATTTACACTCAAGTTATCAAACATTCATTCAATATATTTAAATTTTTCAATCATTATACTTGAAATAATTTATGGATTAATTAATAAATAAGAGTACTCACCTTTAACCAAATTGTTTTAACTTCCTAACAACATTCATATGCAACAACACTTCACTTAAACTTCAACTAATCAAGTTCGAAAAATTCGGCAGAGCTTCCGCGGCACCTTGAATTTGCTTCTAGCTACTTGGAATGAAATCGACGGCACTTCCTTCTCTTTTTCTTGCTCTGGAGCTTTCCAACTTACTTCCTTCTCTTTATAGGTTCGACCATACCTATATCCTCGCCTTCCTCTATCATTTCTTCACTTCTTAGGTGCTAAACCTCGTTTAAATAGTATTCTAAGGTCTTTGGCAAAGTTTGCTGTTGTTTGGAGTTGATTTGATATGCTTTTGAAAAAGTTAGTAAGCATTTGGAAGAGAAGAAGAAGCCTCTAAAGAGAGCTTCAAGGAAGAAGAAGAAGAAGGTAGAAAATGGTGTGAAAGAAAGTGGAAGAATAGTGGTCTTATTTATGGAAAAGTTTTGGATTAAAATAATATTTTGTAAAAAGACCAAAATACCCTAACTTACTTATAAAGTATCTTATTTTTTTTCAACACTTAACATCGTATTTTAAATCATTACTTTATGTCATTTTCACTTAGATATTAAGTAAATCAAGTAATAATTATGTTTCTTTGATTTGATGATTTACTTTTTGCTTTGAAATGATATTTTTGTCTTTTTGTGCTTACTTTTTCTTAATTGTTTTCTAGAAGTTTGTAACCTTGTTTAGTAAAAGTAAACTTGATTAGTGAATTAATTACTACTTACACTATTTGAATATATGTTCCTATATTAGAAAATAAAGGTGCGACGACGTTGTGACAACTTTTAATCGACAAAACGTTGTTTTTCGACAAAATGTTTTACGGTCACATTTTGACGTTTTAGTTAAACTATATATTTATGTAAACCAAATTTAAAAATGAACTTTTTACTTCTTTTAAATAAATTAAAACATGTATCTTTATATTTTAAAATCATATTTAAATAATATCAAAACCTCTAATTTTACGGTGTTTGTAAAGCTGACAAATTGCGACAAAATTTGGTTATTTTTGTTAAATGATTATTAACATACTTTTAAATCTTTTATTATACTTTTAATATCTTTATTAAATTTTTTCAACGAGGTTTAAATATTTGAATTATTTATTTAAGCAGCTATTTATTTTTAACAAAACTTAACTTTTGTTGATTTGTTCTAAAATCCAAATTTATACTTTTTACATTATCAACTATAAGAATAAATAATTTCTCTATTATTATCTATTATATAAAACTTATTTATTTAAGTTTTAAACCTTTTTAAATTTAAAACAAATGAAATCTCTCAATTTCGAAGTAGCAAAATTATGGGTCGTTACATTTTCCTTACTTAAAAGAATTTCGTCCTCGAAATTACTCAAAACAAAAGTTTGCCCAAAACATTTATCTTTAAACTTAATTCCATATAATATAAACAGATCATGTGTATGAAATATCTTATTCGATCTCCTATTCGAATGCACAACTTTATTTTTGAACTAGTATTGATCCCCCGATCCTCTAGTGCGGACTTTAATCAGGCGCTTTGCTCATAAAGCTTTGTTTTCCTTGCATAGTGTTCAACTATGATAGAAAATTCAAGTACCCAACCAAAATCCCTCATCAATGTTCGTCGTCAAGAATCGAGTGATATATCCTTTTTTGAATCAGTGTAAACACCTTGAAGTTCTGTACTCAAATCATAGATCAAAATGTGTGTGACGAAATGATCTACATATAATATATGCATTTATTAACTCTCAAAACTTTCATTAAAACTTTATCTTAAGTTTAAACATTTTATAAATGTGCTTCTTTATATAATCCCCTTAATTATTTATTTATAAATATTTTTATTAAAGGAATACATTCCAAAGAAACCATTTTTCACTCAAAGATAATTTTTCTGTATTATAATTCCCATAATCCTTTAACTTAGTATATTTCCTTTAACACCAATGTTATTTATGAATCATTTCATGAAACTATTACTTAAGTTTATTAAATCTTATAACTTATGCAAATCAATCACATTTTAAAGACTTAAGTCCAATTCATAATTAATGCTGGAATTCATTAATAAAATATTTTCTAGGTTATAATTTCCTTTTTTTTATAATCACATTTATAAATTATACTTATCCAATTTCATTTACTCAGAGTATTTCACAATCTTTTAGTTTTCATAAATTCCTTAACTTCGAGTTAGGTATGATTCGGAAATTTTCGACTGTCCAAAATCGTTGAAAATCCCGCTTTATCTTATCAATTAGCAATCCCAATTTATCTTTGGTTTAAGCACTTTTATAAAGATTACTAATCAATTTGTCAATTAATGATTCACATTATCTTTATAAATTATGAAAATTATATAGATCGAGTAACTCCAAAACAATCCAAGGAACTGGGTACTACCAATAGTATTATATATCCTCTTAACAAGAAGAGTAATACTTAAGAGAAGTGCTTAACATCCGAACACATCACTTGCCCATTTTTAGTTTATTTTCGAGCCAATCAAATTAGTTATCATAAAATACCTTTTTTATATTTGAAATAATAACATTTTCAACATTCTTTAGAGATTACTTTGTAAAACCTATCTTATAAATTCATTTTATCTTATATTAATTGACTTCTTTGCAATTTCCACAATTCTTTAAATTACTCGAATTTAAATTCTCATTCCTTTTATATTTATCTTTTTACACAATTATTTAAATACATTTTTATCTTATGTCTTCATTTCTTAAACAAATATTATTATCAAATACCCTATAGTCAAATTGTGAAACTTAATTCACAAGGTATTTGTACTTAAACTTTTAAAACAAACAATTAATCAATTTATGATAGTAACTTAACATTATCATATCTTAATTTATTATTCTGGCATAGGTATTAAAGATCTTAATTACCTTATCAGATTACTTACTTGTCGATAATCTTTATGAAACATCCTATAGTCAAACTGTTAAACTCTAATCACAAGATGTTCATATTTAAATTTCACTAATCTGGATTTCTAACTATACATCTTTTCAAAATATATACTTTATACTCAAAATATAATCCTAGGTAAAATTATTTCATTTACCAATTTTTTCAAAATCAGTGTGTCGGTTCGCCTTAATTAAGCGTTTAGGAACACTCAACGATAACGGTGATCGGGCGCATCGATCAGGTCCATAAATCACTCAATAGATAAATCAACACAAAACATTTTATTAGCCACTAACAAATACGCGCTCATATATAACACACTCAAACTCATTCTAGGGTGTTACTAACCCTATCTCTAATGAGTTACTCATCCTTGGGTATTACTAACCCTATCTCTGATGAGTCTTTACCCAACCAAAGCCAAGGTTCTTGCTTAACCTTTAGCTCTGATACCAAATGTAATGATCTAGGCTTTTCAACCATCGACAACGACCAGTTTCCGCCGTTGCTTACACTGGTACCTCACGCTTTTCTTTTACAGCCAGCCTCTCGACTGAAACCAACCCTTCGATACTCGATGTCAGGGACATGTAGGAGTAAGAGTCATCCGTTCGCTACCTAACAAGAAGCGAGAACCCCCTATCATGTACGAACCTCACTAAGCAAAGTGGATAATAGAATACATCCATATGATGATGAAGATCTCCAGCTCTCCTCTAGAAACTCCAAACGTCTTCAACTAAACCTGAAACTACTCGGATCTGACCCGAGTATTGAAAATACCCGGATCAGGCTTGATAAACCAGCGTGAGATACTTCAAATTAAAGTGACTACGTCATCAAAATCTTGAAAAGAAGGGTATGTCATAAGACCACGCCTATACATAAACACGGACGGGTTTTTACCTTATGATAACCAAAACACTTCATACCAAAATACATTTGATATTATTTTTAATGACACTATTTTGAAAACACTTTTCAAATAAACTTATTCAAATAAGGTATCAATATCTGAACTAAGTCTAACGAAATATATCCGGACTGGGTCAACGGAGTATACCAAACGGAATATATAATACCAAAAATCGGTAGATGAAATGTTTGCAAGTCATTACAGCTATTTTGGGAATATAATCAAAACCGTAAATCTCGTATCGGGATTGGATTTCCAACATGATAGGAAACTAGTACCTTTTCTCCGATCCACCCATAACAAATATAGTTCCCACAGTGCCTTAATCACTTTTTTCAAACTAGTCACTTGGAACTATACTTGCTACACTACAACTGATAACCGGTAGTTTCCTACTTTTCTCAAGCTAACCACATTATCCACTAGAGCAATAAATGCTTTGAGGCCCAGACATATCTGGTACATAGGGCTCAAAACATCTGATAAACCAAATCACTACTATCTGAAATGTGAGCATACATCTGGCCACATAGAATCCCATCATAACCGGGGTCTGAGGCTCGTGAGGCTACGCTCAATTTCTTCAAAGCCACGCTTTTCATACAAAACCACGCTTTGGTCATAACAGGTTCCACTTTGAATGCCACACTGCCATTCCACGTCACACGACTGATTTCTAGAAAATATAACTTCCTGAGCTCGTATGTCTCGAGAAAGGGTGTTAAGCTAAGAGAAGTTGCCTTCTCTACCACCAACTGATATACGTTTATAGAAACCACTCAAATGTGATTTAGAATACAATGTCAGACAAACATCCATACAAGTTCGTTTTGGGACTGAACGAAACCGAAGGCACTTTCCTTGGCCATTACTAGGCGAGAAGCCCTTGCAATCCGAAAAATCTCCGCAATGAGGAGACCACTGCTATAAATAACTCTATAAAGGGGGCCAACCAAAGCATGTGCAACAAGCAGTCTTCACGCAATGAAGATCCACGGTCTTCAAAAATCATCAACTTCAACATGTCTTCACTTTTGAATGTATACACTGGTTCGAAGTGGTTTTCGGATAGGAATCATTCAAATCCGACTCCGGTTCCTTCGAAACCAATCATCGTTTTAAAAAGATGTTAAGTTTATATGTGGATATCAATCATCAATCGATTACTTCATCTTTTATCTAATCAAATATCTTTCTTAGATATATCTTTTTACTTGGTTCCATTTCCTTTTCAAGAGTATATGGACTCATTAAACCACATTTATCAAATCATTTGACTTATTTAAACCTTTTTTAAATCGTGGAATAATTCCAAATCATTTTCTCTTTTACTTAGGAAAACGTTTCCAAATCATTCATTAAATCTTAATCAAAGATTTCTTATATTCAAGTTATAACTTTTAACTTAGGGAAAATATTCCCAAATCATTCATTAAATCTAAATCAAATATTTCTTTCTTTACTTCAAATCATATTCTTGCAAATCGAAGATTTTCATGATAGAGCACTACTGCCACTTTAAATATGGTAAATTTCACCTTCAGGGACTAATGGCAAGTTTCACCTCCAGGGACTAATGGAAAGTTTCACCTCCAGGGACTAATGGCAAGTAATTCTACCTCATGAATACCTTTAACTTTAACGATCATTATCTTCAATATATTTTATTTCGAAAATTAGTTTGATGGGGTTTTCGGATAGGAACTACCCAAATCTGGTTTCGGTTTTTCAGATAGGAATCATCCTAATACGATCTCGATTCCTTCGTACCAAATATCGATAAAAAGTGTTAAGGGGTTAATTAATATTCAAAGAATTTTTTTCCTTTTTCTTATCTTGGAAAACTTAAATATGATCTTTTAGAGCATCCGGGCTTTCCTTTCGATCTATTCCACCCCTCGCATAAAAAGAAAAAACATAGGCCAGGTAAATTCAGGGCAGTAGTTGCTCCATCCATAACTTTAGTTAAACACCTTATTTTATCATTCCAGATCTCACAGGCAGGACAAATGTGCTAGTCGTTTCCGCATACTCAGTTTTCTATTACATTAAATATTCTTCACTTTTTATTTTAGTGGTATAAACAATTCATCTTAACATTTTATTCAAAATCTTATTAAAGCTTCCAAATCATCTTTACAATACTTAATTATTCTTTTAAAATCATTCACAAAAGATTTAGGAAAGAATTATTAAGTTTAAAACAACATTTCAAAAGGTTATAGAATTCGCAGCATAAAAGTGTTGTAGAAAATGCTATATAAGCTTATTTGACTTAAACAACTCTTTAATATTTGAAAATTCATATTTTCCATTCCAAATCTCTTTTAAACTATTTTAATAGATTTATAAAATTTACTTCATATTTTTATGCATTTAAAAATATCACTTATGAAGAAATCCCTTTTTGGATTTCGAACTGTAAAACCGCGATGTTTTTAGAAAATTGTTTTGGACGTATTTCAAAATCTACTTGATGAAATCTTGATTTTCTTCCTTCATTGGAAAACTATTATCATTGTGGACTAAAGAATTTTTATTTCGAAGAAATCCGACTTATAAATCATTCTCTACACTAGTTTGAAGTTACATGTGGAAATTTACGAACTTCCGCTACGCGACGAGCTCGATTTTGACCAATTTTGTGAATTGCTTCGTAACTTGTCCGAAACACTTCAAATTTGTTTTAAACCATATTTAAACTAATTTAAGCTTATTTAAAATCATTAAGAGGCTACATAACTTCCATACACATATTTGTATGGATTTAATTCTCATTCAATTAACTATGGTTAATTATTAATCATTTCTCCTATCATATATCAAACAAGTTATCAACCACATAATCAACCAATTTGCAGCCAAGTTATCAAACATTCATTCAATATATTTAAACTTTTCAGTCATTATACTCGAAATAATTTATGGATTAATTAGTAACTAAGAGTACTCACCTTTAACCAAATTGTTTTAACTTCCTACCAACATTCATATGCAACAACACTTCACTTAAACTTCAACTAATCAACTTCGAAAAATTTAGCAGAGCTTCCACGACACCTTGAATTTGCTTCTAGCTTCTTGGAATGAAATCGACGGCACTTCCTTCTCTTTTTCTTGCTCTGAAACTTTCCAACTTGCTTCCTTCTCTTTATAAGTTTAGTCATACCTATATCCTCATCTTCCTTCATCATTTCTTTACTTCTTAGGTGCTAACCATGTTTAAATCGTATTCTAAGGTCTTTGGCAAAGTTTGGTGGTGTTTGGAGTTGATTTGATATGGTTTTGAAAAAGTTAGCAAGCATTTGAAAGGGAAGAAAAAGCCATTAAAGAGAGCTTCAAGGAAGAAGAAGAAGGTAGAAAATGGTGTGAAAGAAAGTGGAAGAATGGTGGTCTTATTTATGGAAAAGTTTTGGATTAAAATAATATTTTGTAAAAAGACCAAAATACCCTTAATTACTTATAAAGTAATCTTATTTTTTTCAACACTTAACATCATATTTCAAATCATTACTTTATGTCATCTTCACTTAAATATTAAGCAAAGTAAGTAATATTTATGTTTCTTTGGTTTGATGTTTTACCTTTTGCTTTGAAATGACATTTTTGTCTTTTTGTGCTTACTTTTTCTTAATTATTTTCTAGAAGTATCTAACCTTGTTTAGTAAAATTAAAATTGATTAGTGAATTAATTACTACTTACACTATTCGAATATATGTTCCTATGTGAGAAAATAAAGGTACAATGACGTTGCGACAACTTTTAACGTTGTTTTTCGACAAAACGTTTTACAGCCACATTTTGACGTTTTAGTTAAACTATTTATTTATGTAAATAAAATTTAAAAATGAACTTTTTACTTATTTTAAATAAATTAAAACATGTATCTTTATATTTTAAAATCATTTTAAATAATATTAGAACCTCTAATTTTACGGTGTGTGTAAAACTGACAAAATGCGTCAAAATTTAGTTATTTTTGTTAAACGATTATTAACATACTTTTAAATCTTATATTATACTTTTAATATATTTACTAAATGTTTTCAATAATATTTATCTTTTTAAATAAATATTTAAACCTATTTATTTAAGCATTTATTTATTTTTTTAAAAACTTAACTTTTGTTGATTTGTTCTAAAATCCAAGTTTATACTTTTTAAATTATTAAAGAATAAATAATTTCTCTATTATTATCTATTATATATAACTTATTTATTTAAGTTTTAAACCTTTTAAATTTAAAACAAATGAAATCTCTCAATTTCGAAGTAGCGAAATTATGGGTCATTACAACAATTTAATTCAGTTGGAGATTAAAGGAGTCAGGATCGAAATGTCTGACGGTGATTTTGGCGATATTTTGGAGATTTCCATAGATGTCATGGATTTGGATGATACTAAGATGTACGACCCAAAGATCTTGCATCGGCTCTTTTCTCAAGATATCAATGTTTGGAGGATGAACATTCTATGTCTAACCACCCATCTTGTCGTGCGCATTAATCAACACACTGTTATCCCTATGATGGGTAGCTATGATCAGATTCATCCTTGGATGCAGAAGGCCATCCATTTAGTTATGGGTGGTATATCCATCAATTGGGCACACACTCTTATGATCCATTTCCCCGATAAGGAGGTTGGCTCCCCATGGAGTTACTTTCTATATTGTCACCCATTTAATCAAATCTTCAGACAATATGGGACGAATCTTAGTGTGGAGACTGCCCAAATTAAGGTCACGTATACCATTGATAGAGCCTCCCTTAGGAAGACGATAATTCCTTTTCTATCAACCGCAACAGCCTAGCCAACAGAAGAGCAACAGCCGTAGCATGAGGCGGAATAGGGTCAACGCATTAAGGGATATCAGAGTCCTGAGCTAGTCATCATTCGGTAGGTCTAGACTGAGCTGTAGAGGATCCACACTGACCGGCGAGAGATGAGCACTGAGCTACAAAACCAAAGTCATGAGATTAGGTGCCTAGCTGCTATGCTTCGCATTTTGAGGTCGTGGCAACGGCTTAAGTTCTTATCGAGGATCGAGACCGTCCCATAGTCTGTAGGTAGTGCATTAGGCTTGTAGTGTGTAGTAGTATCATTTTCTTCTAGAATTTGTTATTTTCTTTTTAGGTTTTTGGATTGTAACTATTATTTGTCTCCTTTTAAGACGTGCACGATATTATAAGATATATTTCTATTTTACTATGATATGTTTTTGAATATATGAACTGCACTTGTATGTATGTTTGGAAGAAACGGAAAAATATGAAAATATCATAAGGACACATAACTGACACCAAAATACAATATGAGACAGGAAGTTTTAAATAGATAAAAAAATTGCAAGCAAAGGACAGGTTAAATTGTTTTGGAATCACAGGTCACTGTTCATGTTCTTTAAAAGCTAGATATTTTGAATAACTGAGTATGATGACATTTTTAAATAAATGCCTAGTCTTATTGGTTAACGTTAGTGGTAGAATGTTAGAATTGAATTTATGCATTTAGCACACAACTGACTTCTGACTAACGCTAAAAATGTGGCTTGAATTGTCAAATTTTTGATAAGAAAAATATATTGAAAAGTTTCTCTTGATTTAAAAAGCTTTTCTTAAAAAGAATAAAACGGTTTTGATTTTTAAATTATTTTTTGTGCTCAAATAATTTTTAGAATTTTTGCCCAAATTTTATTTCAAGGGAAAACTTACGTCTAAATATTTTAGAATTTTTTTCAAGCGACGTACAAATTTGAAAAAAGAAAATGATGTTTATGAATTTTTTGAGTTATAAGGCCACATGTTCAACATAGGGTGGAAAATAGATTAGAAATGTGAATTTAGCGATGCATCAGGATCGATGATACTATAAAATGCAAGCGATAGAAAGGGAAATACTGTTTTAGCCTTGGAATTTCTATTTTCATACCTTGTTGATGACACGCGCAAATCTATTTTTAGATTCAAATCCATTTTAGAGCTTGGAAACAAGCATTCTTATGTGTTTTGTAACACCCTCATTTTTAGATAATTAAATAACCAGAATAATTATAAACAGTGAAAATGAGCATTTTTGGAATTGTAGAATATGGCCTCGAAACTTATAACATTGTGTTCATGGCATTTTTATGATTAATTTACATATAAAATATGCCTCAAATGGACATCATATGAAAAGGTTATTGACATTCGAAGTTTCGTATCAAAAAATAATTATACGTGTAAATGTGCGTGAATATATTTGTTTATAAATATATGCGCGTATAAATTCTAGAAAAAAACGCGCGTTTGAATTTCAAAATAGGTGCGCGTCATAAAAGAAATTAATTGACATCAGCAATTAGAGATAATTAATTAACATTATTAGGCAGTGTTAATAAAATAAGCAATTAAAGGAAAGTAATTTACATTAATTAGCAATGTTTGAATTTCAAAATAAACATGTTTTATAAAGGGAATTAAATTTTCAATTGATGGAAATTAATTAGAACGAATAGGTAACGGTTAAAAGTTAACGTTTAATAATTTGATTTTCACGCAATCTCTAGCGTTGTTTTCTGGATCCAACGATTTGTAGTAAGCCTATGACGTGGTCGCACCAGATTTGATCCAAAAATCCGACGGTCTGAGATCCCCAAACTCCACTATAAAAAGAACTCTAGGCCAAGCTATTTTCTCACAATCTAATTTTCTCCCAATTTGGCTCATTGCCTGAGGCTGAACCGTAAATAGAAAATATTTTTTGGGAGGATATCTTTTTAATAAAAATATTAAACACCTTAAATGGGTATCCTGGAAGACCATGGAGCAATGCTAAGGAAGATAGGTGGGCGGATTTAAATTTTATATCTTTTATGTTGATGATATATAATATCATTAGATTCCCGTTAAATATTTTTAATTTGGCGTTTCTTATAGTTCAACTAATTGCAGTAATTAGTTATGTAAGTTAGTTGTGTTGAAACTGTAAATTTATAAGAAAAGTGTACATGCAAATGTTATTTTTGCGGAAAAAAGAAGAAAATCCAAATGAATATAAATGATATTAGGTTAAAAAATTATAGAGTAAGACATAAACTAAAAGTGAGAAATTAACAGTAAAATATATCAAAACGTGGAGAATGAAATAAAATGGGGAAATCTAATGATAACTTGATTTGAAAGTTTGGGTAGATTAGTTGGTTGTTCGGAAAAAAGGGATACATTTCCATAATTTAATATTGTAAGCAAAATGGTAAACATAATTGCAGAAATAAAAACAAGAGAAATGTAATTAGTGAAAAATAGAGACATTACTGCATTTTGCATTATCCAATAATTAAAGAACTAACAAAAGAAGTATCTTGCAGTTAAGGGTTATTGTTTATGGCATTATTATGTATTGAAATATGGAAATGGATTATAGTATAGTATAGTTTTTGTCACCAACCAAATAGAATAGAACTACTTCCCAGAATAAAAGAGAATAACGCGAAGCATTAAAGAAATTAAAGAAGAAGAAACAATCAAGTTAATTATTTGACAAGACTAGAAACAATAAACAAAATATGGACTAGATCTGCATTTATTGTGCAGATAGTAGAGTAAAAAGTAAAGTAGTTATTATGATAAGTAACATATGACAGTTGGACGTAGTTCCAAGTTAAAACTATTTTATAATATAAGCGAACTAAAGAAAATTTAGTATCATAATAAAAGAAGGCAGACTAGAATAGAAAAGAGAAACTTGCAATTACATTTATAACATGTAGGTTATAAAAGAAAGAAAAGAATATAGAAGTGACAATTGCAAGTATAATTGTAACATGCAGGTTATAATTAAAAAGAAAGAAATAGAAGAGGCTTATTTTGTCAAATTTGGATCTTGAATTAAGTTAGTAAGCAAAATAATAGAAGTGGCCCGTACAGGCAGCATTTCCTTTCAGGTCTAGGACTGATGGTCTTGCATATAGGTAGGGCTGGGCTTGCTGATTAGGGTAAATAAGTAGCCCACAGAATAAGTAAAGTAAACTAAACGCATAGTAAAAGATTAAACATAGGGTCTAATACAATGGTAAGGTGCGTTCGGAGCAGATCGGAAGAGTATTTGGATAAAAAGCCTAACAAGGCAGTTCATCGTAGATTTTAGTACAGAAAGAGCACATCCAACTTAGTTAGTTTGGGCTAGAAGGAAGTAAGAGACTTCAAAGGGACGTGAGGATACTCTAGTATGGCCCTCTAGGGCAGGCCTAATGAAGCTGCACCCCGGGAGGCAGGTCTGTAGGTGTTCCATCAGGAGAGTATGCCTTGACTGCTTTTGCATTGCAGGCCTAACGAAACGGACCATTGTAGGCAGTCAAAAGGATGATGATGGAGTAGGATATTCGTATGACATCGTACTCTGGGTTGCGAGTAGGTTATAGTGGGTAGGACCCAAAAGGATAGTCGCATGCGGAGATCAAGCCATCATTAGTCAGAGCGAGTTCGGGAAAGACTAGAGTTAAACCAACAGGCCAATGATTCTTTTACCATTGAGACATTAGATGAGAGGCATAGCCAATTGGATGTTTAGATTGTTTGATGTAGGGCTCAGCCACTTATCTCTTGAAGGGTATTTCGATTAGTTGAAGGGGGGCCGCGTGGGACCACAACCACGATGAGAAAAGAGACAGACAAAAAAGTATACCTGTATTGTAGGCCTAATGAAGCAGACCTTTACGGATACAGAAAACCCCCGATTGAGGTATGTGTATGTTGATCTTATTGGCGGAGCTTAAGGAGCAGACAGATCGATTACGTGTAGTCCTTAACGTATGCATTGATGGTACATTGTGGATGATTGAGCACTAGCGTAAGCTAGTGCGGATGCAGTTTCACGTTTTCATAGTAGACGACGGAACATCGGTATTGTGGGCCTCACGAAGCTGTCCTTTACAGATGCAGTTACAAAATGCTCTAGAAGCCAGACGATAGAGTCCTTTTCGAGGAGGATACGAAGGTACTATCGGTGGTACCGAGGACCGATGCAGCCTTTGGACATGTAGCTACAAATATATTGGTTATTAGGTCTTAATCTACAAGGGAGTAGATGGGTACGATTCATTAACAAAGGTGAGAGTACTATAAACCCAATGAACCTAGTATAACAGAAAATGGAAATAGAACGGTATATGTAGAATTATGCTTAGAAGTGTATAATTTGTCCATTCACCAGAGCTTTAGTTCTAACCCCTTCCTCATAACATCCCATTGGTTAGGTAGAAGGCAAAATTTTTCCAGCTTTGCGACACTTGTTTAGAAAGTGTTACTATGTAACAACCCGTATTTTTATCTATTTTAAATTATAAAATTAAACATAATTGTCAAATAAAAATGATTAAAAATAAAAATTTAATGATATTGAATGTAAGTGTTGGATATGAACTTGATTAAAATTTTGAAATAAACTAATTTTGAAGTTTCGACGATAAGAAGATTGAAATGAAATTATATATCAACTGGGTTTGAAAAAATCTATAACTATGGTTGGATAATAATTGTGAATTATTTAGATAGAAATAAAATGATGTTGATAACAAAAATAAGAAAAATCCAATATTGAAATTTGTTGAATATTGAACAATTAAATTGTTAAATTCAATATTGGGAAATTATTTGAATAATTGAATAACGGGAATTGAATAACTGTAAAATGAAAATAGTTTTTCTATAGTTTGAATAATTGATTACACATAATACTGTAATTATTTGAATATTTGAATTCTGAGTTAAATATGATTGAAAATTATCGCGGAAATTGATGTAAATTTTATTTAAACAACAATGAAGATCGTTAACATTTTAAAATTGGACTTAAAGGTGAATAATTAGAAATTGAAATTTTTATGTTATAATCGAGACATTAAAGTAGCGATCCGAGGCACAGTCTCGAAATTCGACAAAACCAGTTCCATTGAATCCATAGTAGTATATTATTATTGAATTTCAAATTTCGTAGCATTTGGAGTTATCGTTTGGTCATACGGAATATAAACGTGTTGAAATTAATATCGAAAATTCAATATAATAATTGGGTCCAAAAAGCCATCCTCTCCATACGATCGAATTAGGACTCAAGATATTTTCCACTGCGTTCGAAATAGAGGTATAACACTATGAACACCTAGTGGAACGCCTCGATAGGGGTTTAAGATTTTGAGTTACGTAAACGTTTTGAGAATTTAATAATAAACATATATTTGTTGACTTTACCTTGTATTCACATCAGCACATTTATCTCACTTCAAATCATTGTAGCCTTTCCCTCTTCAACATGCAAAGCATCTCCCTTCCTTTTATTAAGCACGGCCGAGCAGTTACAGGAAGAAAGAAAAAAAATTAACTTCAAAAATCCCTTTCTCTCCAAATACTAAACTAGAAATCATGAGGTTTATTTTTAAAATCTAGTTTTTCTTTCTCAATAATCTAATATGCATCATATATGGTGCGATAAAGCTTTGTGGTGATCGGCAGTAGAGCATAGATTTAGTGTTTGAGATTGTTTTCCATTAGAGCTTCGATTCATGAAACAGAGCCTTGATTTGAGTTCGTCGTGGTTGGCCATAGCTAGGCATGACTTTTGATGGCGTGTGGCGGCTCCAGGGGTGGTGCGACCTGATGGGGTGGTCGAGCGCATGATGGGTCCTGTCGTGGTCGTGAATGATGGTCGAGCTTGGAGTTTTTTTTATGGAGAGATGGAGATCTCGATGAGAAATACGATGGCGAAGACGGAATTCGATTTCATATGTCATAGCTCCGTATCACCCAAAATGTTGCATGCGACCATGGGTTTGTACATATATCGTGTACAAGCTTTTTCTTTAGAGAAGAAGAAGAGGTGTTGGGCTGGGCTTCTTTGGGTATGGATGTTTTTAAAGTGTAATTAGAATTTAATTTAATTATAAATTATCGATGAACTTAAAAATGTATAACTTCTGCACACGAGGTCCGATTGGATCGAGATTTTTTGCGTTGCAATTGTGAAGATGAGAGCTTCGCAATGAACTGGTTTGAATAGATTTGGAGACAGTTGAAATTTGGGATAAAATCGGACGTTGTCCTGTTTTAGTTCCAAACCGGAACGCTCGGCGACAACGGAAAAGTCAAAGTAGTGTTTTTAATGCTTGTAGTGTACTAGAATATTTTTATGCTAGTTAAATTTTAATTTATGAAGTAATCTGAATTTATTGGTCGTTGTTTGATAAATTTGATTGTCCTTTGAATTAATTGTTAGAAATTAAAATTGACGGTTAAATTTGAAATTGAATTGGCAGTAAATTAACCAATATTAATAGCTATGAACTGATGTGAATTATATTGTCCGTTAGTACGATTGATAGTGATGGATGCAAATTGGTTGATATTTGGATGTTTATTTGTTTATATATATATATATATATATCCTGTTGTCACACTATATATTATTTACACTGTATAAAACTGTAAATTGAATTATTTCGAATAAATTAAGAAATATGTTGAAATAATATATACCTATGACATTGTGATTTGGATTGAAATGCTAGATATCCATCCCTGAAATTATATTGAAATTACTGATCACTTGGCCATAGGATAGAAAATTATATAAGGACACAGGATTGGTTAAATTAAATGATATTAAAAAATTTGATTCGAAAGTATTTAAATGAATTTGAATTAAAAGAAATAAAAATTAAATTTATTGAGTAAAATTATTTTCGAACTCGAGTCCTGAATGTTGAAATTTAAACTTGGTAATTGAAATTGTTTAAATAATCGAATTTGAGATTTTGAAGTTAGAATCGAAGTAAAATTTGAATCTTTCGAAATCCACTTGTGTTTAGAAGATTGAATTTTTATTCAAACTTTAAATATTTCTAATTAGAAGTAGTATAAATGATATTTTGAAATTAAGCTCGGAATTGAATTATATTTTAAAATTGGATTTTAAATTGAATATTAAGGATAATTTGGTTAAGTGTTTTAAATCGATATTTTAAAAATCAGGCTCGAAATCGATATAAATTGAATTTGAAATTTAATTAATTGGATTTGAAAATAGAATTGAATTAATTTGAAATCAAAGTTGAAATTGATTTGAATTGAAATCAAAATTTAATGGAAATTTGAATTGATTTGAATTGGGAAGTTGGAATTGAATCGGTTGGACTTCGAAAACTATTTTCAAATAATTATTTAATTTAAAACTATTTAAAAGCTCTCTTCTTAAATATACAAATTACTTTGGTTTTCCAAATTATTTTATTATTAAAACCATTTTAATACTTAAACTATTTTATATTAAACTATTTTAACCATTTAAACTGTTCGTAACTATTTTAGCCATTTAAACTATTTTCAATAATTTAATTATTTATACTATTTTAAAACTATTTAAACTATTTTCTAAAAATTCAAACAGGTAGAAAGGGTGGAATGTTTATATTTAAATCTTAGGTTTAAATACGAATTGGGTTAAATGATGTTATACCCTAAATTGGAATTCGAATGGATTTTGGAAGCGAAATCGTTATATTAAGGCGAAAATGATTTTAAACCAATATAGTATATTTTGAGTAAATATGACGATTTAAAAATGGATTTGATTGTGAAGCGAATATGATATTTTGATATCAAGTATGAATTGTTTTCAAAATGTAAATGTACTAACTGGTGTGTAAAACGACGTTTGGTTGTTAAAGAGACCAGGGCCGAATATGGGCATACTCTCTATCGATACCGGAACCACTTTAACAACTATGTATGCGGATGAGACTCCAGAATGAAGTGGTTGGATTTGACAATGATTTCTGGATTTGAAAAAAGAGAACGATGATGTATAGACCCCGGCACTTGTGCCAATTTGAAATGACTAAAACAGGACGGTGTGACATGGCCAAGTGGGATAATTACCCCGAGCGGACATCCGTTCTTCAATATTCTTAGACTCGGTTCGTACCATTACTCCTATTGTTGGTTTCGATTGGTGCACCTTGATTAGGATAGCATCCCTTTGACTCGATATTAGATGGATGGACGCGGTGGGCGGTCAGGTCTATGATGCGTTACCACCAGCCATGCGACCCAAACTGGTAGTATCCTACCTTGGGCATTGCCTCACATGCCTTGTCATACTTTTATCCCTTACGAGACCCATACAACTTTGGTTTAGTGTTGTCGTATCACGGCGCATCCCTGACTACCATATACTGGTGGTGTCAAATACAAACTGTACGACAATGCTTAAAAATGCGTTAAGGGGGATTAATTTAAAGCCTTAACGCCAAGAAAAATATTTATTTTATTGACTGGACATTATATATGTAGCATATTCTACTACATATAAATATTTTGACGGATCTTAAGAGATGGAAAATCCCATAACATCTCTTGAGTTATTACACACATTATACACTGGATAAGAGATGTGAAAACTCATAAGCATCTTTGACGTTGTGACACTCATATTTTATATGTGATATCGATTGACTTACATAAGGATATTTTAGTCCTAAGTCGAGTGTTTTGTTTTTTTCATTACGCTCGAGTCAATCTTGAGTTTTTCAGCTTATTAAAGACTTATTCTAGAGGATGAAGACGAAGATTTGGTATATTACTACTATTTGTATCTTTGCATCATGTTGTCTGCCGCATTACTGTATTTATTCATGTTGTATTTATAACTCTGATAAATGTTGTATTGAATATAATCAAATGTATTGTATAAACAGCTCATGAACTATTTATTTGATTATTATATTTTGTTATTCCGTTGTGAGATTCTGTGTTTTGTTTTCTTCTTCCTTTTCTCTTTTTTTCTTATTTACAATATTAACAATTCTCCCTTTTGAATGGTTCGAGTTGACATGTGTTGTTTATTGTCGATTTAAATTGTCCAAAAAGATGGGTCATTACATAATACCTTGGTGAGTATTTACTTACCATTATATTTTAGTCAGTTCCGCTGTGAGATATTCATTTGAGCTCTGATATATTTGTCTTTACCTATTTGCAGGATACCAAATACCCTACTCGAACTTCAGTGGGCTTGGATTTTAGCATTTTTGCGAAAAAATCCGGACCCACTGGAATTCGGATTATTACATTGAGTGAACATATTTGTATAGTTGAATAAAATATAAATATATTTTGTAATCCAAATAGTCCCCAATTATAGATTTTAACATATAGAAAGTTTTTAGAAGTATATTTGTGCATAGTTTGCTAGTGGGGTTGGGATGACTCAAGGGTGTTGAGCCCTAGGTTATTGTCGATTTATAGTGTATAATAAGCTATGTTTTGAGAGAAGATTGGTACCCATATGTTATAGGAAGTAGGAAAGTTCCCTAGGGATAGTAGGGAGAGTATATTATTTTGGAAGGAATAAGAGATTTTAATAAGGAAATGAGATTTTCAAGTTTTAGGAAGGGTATTCCTAAGGTGATATGAAGAAAATCCACTTTATGTCTAGCCCAATAAAATGAAACTTTTGGAATTGAAAAGTTGAAAAATATAATTGTTAATATGTTTGAGGAAGTAAATATTAGGTTTTCTGAAAGAAAAAGGTGAAAAAAGTGGTACGAAATTTAAATTGGTTTTTATATGATGTAAATTTTGTTAAAAGTGAAATTCATTTTGAAGAACTATAGAGCATGTATAGCTCGTTAGTTTCTTTGTAGGTAAACAAAAGATTTTGAATATAAAAACCTAGAGTGTGTTAAGTATCGAAAACATGGGTTAGAACATTTATTGTTGTAATATATGTTTTCATGAAAAATAAAGAAAGCGTAGACTATGACACTATTGTTATAGTAGGTGACTCCCAAAAGAAATATTTTTACATAACATATGAGATTAATTAATATTTATTTCAATTGAATCAATATGCTAGTATTTTTGGGTTGTAGTGACGGTGTTTTACGCAACGTCTGTTTTGACCCCAAAAAAATGTGTTTTGAAGATAATTTCCATGTATAGAAATAAAATGGTTTGTATGTACACTTATTATTTAAATAAGTACATGGAAACATTTTCTAGTCATGAAAATATTAAATCAGTTTTGAAAACGAGTTCTTCTAAAAAGTTTGTAAGCTAAATATTAGGAAATTAATAAATTTCGTAGGAAATGTCTATTGTAAGTGAATATAGATTAAACATACTTTAATCTATTGGAACGAAATGAATAACGATATTATTTTCTATGAAACCTAATCACAAATAAAGAGGTTTTGTGCAAGTTATAAAGAATATGTGAAAGAGATGTACAAGGTATGGAAAGCACCATATTTTGTATAGCCTATTTCGATAAATATAAAATAAGTTCCTTATAATTTCACACAAAAATGAAATCCTCTTTTAAAGGATTCATAAAAGGTTTTTAGCATTAACGTTTCTCATAAGAGAAAGTAGTTCCAATACATTAAGGTATAAAACCATGAGGTGTAATAAGAAGTGTAATAATTAGAGACAATGTGAGTTAGGAGGGATATTATATAGGAAAGCTAAGCAATGGAAATTTCATATTTTTTCCATTGATTATGCATATTGGTTGCTTGTTTTTGTAGAAATTCCCCATTTGCAGTAAGCTAGAAACTCCTCTAAGGTTAGGTAATTGGAAGAGTATGAAAGTTAAGGGTTTTTTAATAAAATAATTGTTCCTATCTACTCCAGTTTTTGTAAATTTGAAAATCTATGAAAAGAAGATATTTTGAAAACATGTAAGGACATTTTTGGAAGTCAAGAAAAAATGTGTTTTAAAGACAAGCATGGCATGTTTTAAAGAAAAATGGTTTGGTGAAAAAGTAAATAAGTTTTTGGAAGAGAAAAACTTAGTAAGTAGTTAAATTTAAAATGAAGTCCAAATTTTTTATGGAAAGATGTAAAGGTCTTTAAAAGGAAAAGAGGAATAAGTTTTGAACTTAAAATTGTAAGTTTTCTCCTTTAGGTTTGGGGAATGATTTAAATTCGAAGAGCTGTAAAGATGCAAGTCAAGAAAGATAAAATTTGAAGTAGCCAAGTACCTTTGAATTTAATAAGTAACACTTTTAATGGCAAGAATTTTTTATTTTACAAAAATTTAGAAGCTTTAATTTTTAAAACAAAATAATAAATTCCAAACCAAACTTTTAAATATGAAGTGGATAGGAATAATTTCCTAGGTGTGATGAGAAATGTGTGAGGCTATGTAGGAGATAGCAGTGATTACTTTTGGCAGTAACAATAATAGTTCCCGTAATGTGTATAGGACACTAGTGAGAATGTAGGAATGTTGCTTCATGTATGTCGACTATAGAAGAATAGTGAAGTGATATTAGTAAGATAATAAGACACACCTGGTTGGGATAGGCATACCTTAGTTGGGAAAAAAGAAAGGTAAAAGTAAAGAGAAAATTTTCCCAAGCTTAGTTGCCTTTTTAGATAGAGACTGCATAAATTGAAATCCTTATACGTTGTAGTAAATGAGACTTGGTTATTCCATTTTGAGTATGGAATGGAAAAGATGAATAGATCTTATTCATCGTGAGTAACACAGCGTAAATTAGTAATGGGTAATAGGCGGAAGGAGGAGCATATGAGTTACTTAAATTCCTAAAGTAGGACATTTCTGTGTCAAAGTGGACATGGTCTTAGGCCTCCTAGCCCTAGATGATAGTTGTGTTTAGACGCTGTATTTACCTATATAGTATCACTTTGTAGTAGATTTGTTTTCTCTTTTAGTTATGAGATTATACTTCTATGTAAGCATTTAGTTCCTGTTGTAGTAAATCAGTGATGATTAGTATGATGCTTTTTCTCTGTGTTTATGATGTTCGTAAGAAGAGAAGAAGAACATAGCACGTAAATAATAAAAGAAAAGCAGATAAGAGTAACAAAAAGAAAAACAACAAATTTAAAGAAAGCGACAGAAACGTCAATAGAAAAACTTGAAAGAAAAATTTTCTTATATGAACTGTGCTTGGGAAAGCAAATAGAGATTTTTATAGAATAGTGGCATAAGTTCCAAGTATAGAGAAAGAGGTGCACAAAAGTTAAAACGGAGAAATGTGAGGTTTTTCCGTTTTCTACCTTCTTTATGACATAAGAAATCAAGTTTGGAAAATTAGATTTTTCTAAATTTCGAATATTAAAAGTTGTGTGGTAGGATTTGGATGAAAAATTCATTGAACTACGCCCCTATTTAGTAGGAGTGTGGGAAAAAATGGATGAAAAACGTTTTGAGTTTTCAAAAGGTCGCATTCATATAAAAATTGCAAGTATAGTTAGGATGTGTGCATCATATTTTAAAAAGGAATTTTTAAAGATGAAAAGCATTCATATAGGAGGTACCACTTAGAAATTCATGTACATGCATGTATTTTATGTTGAATGACACTTTGCATAAAGACATGGATAGTTGCAAAAATTGGATGTACACAAAATGGATGTGATTGATTTGGAGAATTACATAGTTTTACCCTAATCGAATTTCGAGGACGTAATTTCCTAAAGGATGGAAGAATGTATCACCCCGCATTTTTAGATAATTAAATAACCAAAATAATTATAAACAGTAAAAATGAGCGTTTTGGGAATTGTCAGAATATGGCCTCAAAACTTGTACTACTGTGTTCATGGCGATTTTCTTATTGATTTACATATATAATATGCCTTGAACGGAATGAAATAGTTATTGACGTTCAAAGTTCCATATCAGAAAAATTACACGTGTAAATATGCATGGATATATTTGTTTATAAATATATGCGCATATAAATTCTAGAAATAACGCGAGTTTGAATTTCAAAATAGACGCGCGTCATAAAGGAAATTAATTGACATCAGCAATTAGAGGTAATTAATTAACATTAGTAGGCAATGTTAATCAAATCGGCAATTAAATGAAATTAATTTACATTAATTAGAAATGTTTGAATTTCAAAATAAACATGTGTTATAAAGGGAATTAAATTTGCAATTGATGGAAAGTAATTAGAATGAATAGGCAACGGTTAAAAGTTAACGTTTAATAATTTGATTTTCACGCAATCTCGAGCGTTGTTCTCCGGATCCAATGATTCGCAGCACGCCTGTGATGTGGTTGCACCAAATTCAATCCAACAATTCGATGCTCTGAGATCCCCAAACTCCACTACAAACAGAACCCTAGGCCTAGCTATTTTCTTCCAATTGGGTTCATTGCCTGAGGCTGAACCGTAAATAGAAAATATTTCTATGGAGGTTATCTTTTTAATAAAAATATTAAAAACTTTAAAATGTGATCTAGGAAGGCCATGGAGCAAAGCTAAGGACGTTAGGTGAGTGGATTTAAATTATATATCTTTTATGTTGATGATATATAATATCGTTATATTCTCGTTAAATATTTTAATTTGGCATTTCTTATACTGAACAAAATTCAGTAATTAGTTATGTAAGTTAATTGTTTTGAAACTGTAAATTTATAAGAAAAGTGTGCTTGTATGCAAATGTTATTTTTATGGAAAACAGAAAAAATTCCAAATGAATATAAGTGATATTAGGCTTAAAAATTGTAGAGAAAGGCACAACCCTAAAGGTGAGAAATTTACAGTAAAATATATCAAAATGTGGATAATGAAATAAAAAGGGGGAATCTAATGAATAACTTAATTAGGAAGTTAGGATAGATTAGTTGGTTGTTCAGAAAAAAGGGATACATTTCCATAATTTAATATTGTAAGCAAAATGGTAAACGTAATTGCCGGAATAAAAAAGAGAAATGTAATTAGTGCAAAATAGAGACATTACTATATTTTGCATTATCCAATAATTAAAGAGATAACATAAGAAGTATCTTGCAGTTAAGGATTATTGTTTATGGCATTATTTTGTATTGAAATATGGAAATGGATTATAGTACAGTTTTTGTAACCATCCAAATAGAATAGAACTACTTCCCAGAATAAAAGGGAATAACATGAATCGTTAAAGAAATTAATGAAGAAGAAACAATCAAGTTAATTATTTGACAAGACTAGAAACAATAAACAAAATATGGACTAGATCTTCATTTATTGTGCAGATTGTAGAGTAAAAAGTGAAGTAGTTATTATGATAAGTAACTTATGACAGTTGGACGTAGTCCCAAGGGAAGACTGTTATATAATATAAGAGAAGTAAAGAAAATTTATTATCATAATAAAAGAAGACAGACTAGAATAGAATAGAGGCACTTGTACATTTATAACATGTAGGTTATAAAAGAAACAAAAGATTATAGAAGTGACAATTGAAGTATAATTGTAACACATAGGTTATAATTAAAAAGAAAGAATTAGAAGAGACTTATTTTATCAAATTTAGATCTTGAATTAAGTTAGCAAGCAAAATAATAGAAGTGGCCCTACAAGCAGCATTCCTTTTCAGGTCTAGGACTGATGGTCTCGCATATTGGTGGGGCTGGGCTTGTTGATTAGGGTAAATAAGTAGCCAACGGAATAAGTAAAGTAAACAAAACGCATAGTAAAGATTAAAATGTAGGGTTTAATATAATGATAAGGCGCATTTGGAGAAGCCTGAAAGAGAACCTGGATAAAAAGCTTAATAAAGCAGTTCATTGCAGATTTTAGTACAGAAAGAACACATCTAACTTAGTTAGTTTGGGCTAGAAGGAAGTAAGAGACTTCAAAGAGATGTGAAGATACTCTTGGATGGCCCTCTATGGAATGAAGCGGCACCCCCGGAGGCAGGTCTATAGGTATTCCATCAGGAGAGTATGCCTTGACTGCTTTTGCATTGTAGGCCTTACAAAGCGGACCTTTGTAGGAAGTCAAAAGGTTGATGATGGAGTTGGATATTTGTGTGACATCGTACTCCGGGTTGCAAGTAGGTTATAGTGGGCAGGACCCAAAAGAATAGTCGCTTGCGGAGATCAAGCCATCATCTGTCAGAGTAAGTTCGGGAAAGACTAGAGTTAAACCAATAGGCCAATTATTCTTTCACTATCGAGACATTGGATGAGGGGCACATCCAATTGGATGTTTAGATTGTTTACAGTAGGGCACAACCACTTAGCTCTTGAAGGGTATTTCGATTAGTTGAGGGGGGCTGCGTGGGACCATAGTCATGATGGGAAAAGAGACAAACCAAATAGAATATCTATATTGTAGGCCTAATGAAACAGTCCTTTACAGATATAGAAAATCCCCAACCAAGTTTTGTACAAGTAGATCCTGTTGGCGGAGCTCAGGGAGTAGACAGAACGATTACGTGTAGTCCTCAATGTATGCACCAGGTGGTACATTGTGGATGTTCGAGCACAAATATAAGCTAGAGCGGATGTACTTTCACGTTTTTATAGTAGACGATAAAACATCTGTATTGTAGGCCTCATGAAGCTGTCTTTTACAGATGTTGTTACAATACGCTCTAGAAGCCAAATGATAGAGTCCTTTTTGACGAGGATACGGAAGGAACTCTCGGTGGTACCTAGGACCGATGCGGCCTTCGGGCATGTAGCTATATATATATATATATATATATATGTTATTAGGTCTTAATCTACTAGGGAGTAGATGGGTACGATTCACGCACAGAGGCGAGAGTATTATAAACCCAATAAACCTAGTATAACAGAAAATGGAAAGGGAACGGTATATGTAGCATTATGCTTAGAAGTGTATAATTTGTCCATTCACTAGAACTTTAGTTCTGACCCACTCATCCTAACATCACACAGGTTAGATAGAAGGAAAAGATTTTCTAGCTTTGTCACACTTGTTTAGAAAGTGTTACTACCTTGGTGAGTATTTACTATTATACTTTAGTCAGTTCCATTGTGAGAAGTTTATTTAAGCTCCGATGTATTTGTCTTTGCCTATTTGCAAGATATCGGATACCTAACTTGGGCTTCAATGGGCTTAGATTTTAGCATTTTTGTTAAAAATTCAGACATACTGAAATTCGGGTCATTACATGTTTTGTGCATGGAAAATTTAAAGTAAATCTAAGACAGCGAGGAAATTTCCATCGTACAATGGGAAATGGGTAACTTATAGAGTGGTAAGAATGTAAAATTCTTTGCTAAATCCCTTTTTCCGCATAGTAGTACGTAAAATTCAATGCAAATTGGTTGCACCATACTTCTATTCGTAAAAGTATGCAGATTTTTGTTGAAATTTTTTTTCAAAATTTGCACTCACGCAGAACTGCCAACATATAGACAGATTGTTTACACCATATTTTTAAAAATGTTTTCAAAAGAAAAGCATTCATATAGGAGATCCCCATTTAGAATCATTCTGCATACATGTTTTCTATATTGTGATACACTATGCACTTATGCATATTGGTTGCAAAAATTGGTTGTACACTAATTGTTTTTGTAGCTAAAGGTAATTGCAAGCTAGAACCATGACTTAGTCATTGGTATAATTTCAGGGATGAAATTCTTTTAAAGGGGGGAGAATCCAACACCCCATGAATTTTACGATTAGTTGTTTAATTAGATAACTAGTAATTTGTGAAAGCAATGGAATTCGATCATGAAACTTTCCTCACTGTGTTCGTCGTGAAATTCTAAGCAATTTTCATATTTGTAATTTTTCAATCGAAGTCCAAACGAAGAAGTTAATGACGAAAAATGAATTCAAAACGGAAATAAGTAATTTAGAAAAGTCAACATTTATATAATTAATACTAGGAGACATGGGTTGACTCCCTTTATTGGACCGCCAACCAGTAGCGATCAACCCCCTTGAAGGGAGCGGTCGGCCGATCGACTATAGGCAATTAGGGTTTGCCTAGGCCAAACGGCTTGAAGTTTATTTACATAAATCTAACAGCTATGGTTGATTCGAGTGCCTATAAATTCGGGCCAAATCCTCGCTTGTCTTCCCATATTTTTCTAGAAACATTAGCGAAGCTCTGTCATCTTCTCTTCTCCACTATTTTTCAGATTATAAAATATAATATAATATATATATATATATATATATATATATATATGTATATTTATATATATACAAATTGGAGAAGAATAAAAATCAAATAAGAGAAGAAGAGAAGCAAATCAACACTATGAGAAAACAAGGATATATATATATTTCATTTCAACCCCAAATCTCTTCGCATATCTGTAATTCTAATATATGTATATACCGTTTTTATACATATTTTTGGAATTAGAAGGAAATGGAGTTGAATTAAAGGCTTTACTTCAGATCTGGAGATTTGGAATGCTTTTAGAAGGTGAGTGGGAAATTTATGAATTGTTTGTGATATTGAATCTATTCTGTTGTCATACATTTGATTTTTATGCCCAAATGAATAAATATATGTGAATTATAGGCTAAAATTGAATGTATTAGGCATCTCCTACATATTCTTAGGAGATCCGATTAGAAGTAGTGTTACACCCTGAAATTAGTCACAAAAGTTATAGATATAAATATCGATTGGATATGAGTTTTATTCTAGATCTGAAATTGGGTTGTAAATTATTAGTATGATTTTGATTATTACCCTAATTAGGTTGAATTGGGGATTTTCTATAATAACCCGCACATTTCTATCATCGAAAGTCAACATCAAATACATCAACGACATTCAAATGTCGAACATTAAATCGCCGAAAAGGCAGATTGTTACAGTAAAATAAAGAGAAAAGAACAAAGAATAGGAGAAACATAATACTACAACGGAATCGGCAACATATTACATAAAAAAGACAGTATAAACTGGCACTCCAAAATAATGAGTATATTAGAGCTAAAAATAAACTTTATTACCTAGATAGCTATAAAATCCTGGTCTTATAATTGTTAGTAGGAGTTAACCAAAAAATGGATCAACACCCTGGATTGAGTGTGAAAGCACCAACCCTATTTATCAAGGAAAATAAAATAGAAACAAGGAAAATAACTTGCAGATAAAGTAAAAGGACAAGATATTTTTATAGTGCTTTGGCTGTTAACAAAGCCTACATCCACTTTATAACTATTTTTATTGACTGACTGCAATCACAAGTTGAATCTGACTACAATTTGATTGGATCTTGTGAGTTAGATCAAGTCGCTAGTGTTAGACTTCACTAGAGAATCATAGTGAACCCTTTAGATGACTGTTGTGTGGGAGGAGAAAAGTGAAGAATAGTTTCTATAAAATTTTAGCAGCCAGTCCATTAGATCCTCTTTGTGTGAAGGTAGGATTCTATTTATAGGGGCTGGAGAGCTATTGGGCTAGGCCGCTTTGCCAAAAGCTTGCATTTGAAGGTACGAAGATACTCCAGAAGTTTTCGAGTGAGCTAATTTGATCTGATGGATCGATAGCGATCCATAAGGCATGGGTCGCTAGCAATCGATGTAGTTGGCGTATTTTTGGCTCGTTTCTCTTGTGCCATGTTCCTTGCCTTATGTAGATGCTTTAGATGTAATTTCATGACTAGATGCCTTGTTTTGATCGTGTCTTATACGCAAGTTGGATAGCACAATGCATGGAAACACTTCTCGAACTAGCTTGCTTGGAATACCATGAAACTTGGTAGACGTACCTAGGAATTATGTTGAATCACGATGCTAGAAGATAGGAGGACCCATAAGAAATACTTATGGATCGCTAGCGATCCATCCACCTTAGGTTATTTTCTTCCTTTTTCTCTTTTGTCTTACTCTATTCCCTCTTCTGATCCTTCTGGTTGGTTCTTGAGTCGTTTTGACTTGTTGTAGATGTTCTAGTTCCCTATGACTTCTATGGGGTTAAAATTCCAGTTAACATTTTCCCCACCCCTAGAGTACGCCTTTGTTGGAAACACGACATGCTCTGGACGTAATTGCCTTTCATTCCCGTTAAGTGAGGTTCAATTGATCATGTTGATGCTATCATGCGAATTTGGCTTTGGTTGTTCAGCCACTTGTTGCATTTGGTCGTGAACCATCGTTGCTCATTATAACAAATCAAGTTTGATCCCATAACTTTCAAGATGCTTGGAAATAACACATGGATCGTGCTTAGTGAGTTTGGAAAAGTATTGTTGCAATTCTTTGGATCGCTGGTGATCCAAGGACTTAATGTATTTTTTACTGTGCAACCTCCTATTTATTTCATTTGAGTCGAGCTATCTTTTTTTCTACATTTTCCCTTGCGATTTGAGCTACTTTTTCTACGACCCAACCTGAATCCAATCAAACCCTCAACTATTCGCACCATCGCCATTGTCGGCCATCCATCGTTGAAGCCTCCTGCTATCGACCTTGCTTAGCCTTACTGCCATCTTGGGCCAGCCTTTAGCACCCGAAACTTCATTAATTTGGATCGCCATAGACCTACCTAACTTGGATCGGTGCCGACTTAAAGTTTGATCGTTCTCGCCTTTTAATTTTTGACTTGAGGTGGGTGGTATAAAATTTGGCAATGGTTTAGCAATTTGGTAATGAGGTTGGATTGGTAATGGACGCAACGGAGAATTCAAGTTGATTGCGATTTTGTGAAAGAAGATAGTAAATCGAGTCTTGAGTTCTTCACTGTACGAAATGCGGGCTTTTCCCAGGTGCTTAACATGTTTTGCTGTCTTCGTCCATAGAATCAGAATTAACTTGCACTGAGTCACATTGTTAATCTGACACGAGGTTTTGCAGATTGGTTTTTGTTTTTGTAGGGGTGATAATAGCTTAGTGTAGCATCTTGTGTGTAGCTTATGCTGTTATCACTTTCCGTAGAGCTAAAAATGACTTATGCTTAGAGTTCTCTACTTAATTTAAACCCATCAATCTATAGTTGCCCACTTTGGATTGGTCCCGTTATTGCACACTTGGTGTACCTGGATGGGAAGAGCTTCTCACGTCGCTTCGGATGGCAGATCCATTATCGACCGTTGATCAATAACGGTTAAGAGTAGGAGAAATAACTTCAGTAAATGATATGTGAAGCTCTATTCTTTCTTCACTATGAATGAACTATCTACACAGGATAGAGAATTTGTGGTGTTCTGGACAACGAGTCCATCCCACATAGATAACACACTACACTTACCTTAGTCAACATTTGGAACCCGATGTGACGGCATAAAATGATACTTTTTTCAAGTTCAAGTGTCGTTGGTGGACTTTTAGTTAAGGATAGAATTACCTGGCTACATAGATGTAAATTCTGTTATATATAATAAAGCACTCATCCTCTTGTCGTAAGTCTAGTGAAGGAAATTCAGCGCTTTTAGAAGCTGAATCGTCATCCATTACGCCTTCACAAATAGTTTCTATAGCGCCTACTTCTTTAGTATCATGAGATAAATACGGTCAACTGGTTCCATTTGGTTCGGTTGTAGACCGGACTCCTCCAAATTTCAAAGTTCTACTCAATCCTACGGAGAGAGCTTCCTCGGTGATCTCTGCTAATGTTCTATATAACATTTGCTTGCAACACAACATTCTAGACGATGATGTGTTCCTTCCAGCGAAGAATGAGTTTGCACATGTGCCGCCTTCAGGGTACACTGCTTGCCACCGATATATGTGCTTAAATGGGACAGTGCCCCTCTATAATCAATTCTTAAAAGAAACCCTTTTGTACCATCCCAGATTCATCCTAATAGGTATACCAACTTGACTTGCCTTCATATCTTGTTTACGCATACGTTTAATTGTGACCCGAGTTTCGATGAGTTGAGATATTTACTTTCATTCAAGAAGAGAGACGAATGTCCATCCCTTATCATCATTGAGGCCCAAGGAAACTACAAAATCATGTTGTAGCTTCAAGGCAACCTGTCTGAATTCAAGACCCACTATTTCTTTGTTAGGTATTCTGAGGGATTTAATCGCCTTTGGATGATGGAGAGTAAGTTCTCTCCTTTACTTATTGACATTTAATACGTCTCTATGGGACTTTTGATAGATTGAATACTTCTTACAGTTATTCTAAGGCCGAACAAAGATCCATCACTCAATCCTATTTTCTATACCCTGAAGGGCGTAGACGCCAAGGAGAGATCGGTCAAGTTTTTGCTAACAGACGAGAATCTGCTTCGGCATGGGCTGTTACATCCTGGGTGGTCTGTCAAGGCCGTCAAAGTTCAGTCTTCTTCTAGTTCCAGAATCCAAACACATTCCACTTCTTCATTGCATAACTCCGAAGAGGGTGATCTCCCAGAAGGTGAAATCCCATTCGACGGTTCGACCAAAGAAATTCACGAAGGGGTATTACAACTGAAGCCAACTTGCCCAGCCAGAATGCCCCCGATTCCGGAAGAGGAGATAAAAGAATTCTAGCAGCATGAGGGCAAGGCTGTGGTGAAAATAGAAAACGAGGAGGGTGAAGTTGTGGGCAGCAGCCGTTGTGATTCGTCCTCAAGTAATGATGAATTCGATGGAAGTTCCAGTGATGGAAACTACGAGCCATGTGATGAAACTCCGAAAATGAGTCACGTTCTCCTGGCTTTGCCTTCACAAGAGATTGGTGATAAAGATACCCCCCTAATAGCCGAGCGACTTCAGGATTCCCCACTTAAGGAAACTGGTTTCAGCTCTAGGGATTCGAGCAATGTTTACATAGATATAGATGAACTCATAGGAGATAATTTCGAGTTTAAGGGATTGTCTCCTCATCCTGGTCATATTGTGTCTAGGTTCAGCCCAATTTCTTACACGGTGGCTTCCCAATCCAATTTGTAACGTCTTTTTAGGCCACCTGTGACATGTTACACATTTCACTAAGGTTATATTTGCTTACACACGCATTACATAGGTCCATTTTTCGTTGCTAAAGCTCTTTATTTATTCTTTATATCAGATACTATAAGACGCCGTGGACTTTATGGAGATCTTGAACATTCACTAATTCGCCACACTTGTCATGACGTTCTTCAAGCCACCACCAGCCTCGTGAAGAAGAGTGGAGAACAGAGAACAGTGTAGGGTTTATATGAGTGGCTATGAAAAGAGTAAAACTACCGACAATCGATAAGAGCCACCCAAAAAGCCGAAGGTGGATCGTGTTTCTCATCCCTCTAAGCATTAAGATTTTGCCTCGACCCCAATCTCTATCAGGCTTAAAGATCCGGCTTCTTCTCTTCAAGTTTCATCTTCGTCCAAATCTCCATCGACTCATGTGGTTCCCGCTTCTGGTCCTTCACGTCCTCGAAGAAGGCCGATTTATATTCTTCCGTCTAACCACCCTAGACTCGAAGCTGCACTTCTTGGGTGGTTTCTAAAGGGAGTTAAATTTGACCGCAACCTGCACCCAATCTGTAAAGATTTCTATATGCCCCATCTCCAGGCGATTCAAAGTGATTTGGATCAAGTTGGGGGATGGTAAAATTTATGCAAGCAGCCGGTAGATATGAACCGCAACAATTATTAAAAGATCCTTTCCTTTAAATCAGAAGAGGACGATTATGAGAGGGCGTTAGCGGAACGTGATGCTAGAGTCAAGCGATTAACATAAGAGAAGGACGCTGCATTCCGAGAGAGTAAGAACAGTGCCAGCTTGCTGAAGGAACTAAAAGAGGCCCATGCAAAAATAGATCTCGTATTCCGAGACAAAATAAAGAAGGCCTACGCGAATGAAGCTAAGCTAAAAGAGGAGATTGAAGCCTATGGAGTGATCATTGAATCTCAAAAGAAAACTATTGCTGGTCATAATGAAGTTGTTGAATCCTATAAAAATGTCGCGTAGCGCTAAGAAGAACCGAGTTGAAGTTGAGATGGCCACCTTAATAGCGGATTACTTAGAGTTGCAGGATACTTTTGAAAAGAAGATGGAGTAGGTGGATGATATCATCCAAAAAATTTATTTTAACTCCTTGCTGCATCAGGGGAGCCTCGGCTATCTGGTCCCCAAATTCCCGCGTACTCTTGCAGTGGTTTAGGGAGAAGTTAACAAGGACGTATACACTGAGCAAGAGTTGGAGGATGCCTATCTTAATGAAGAATGGAGGCAAGCTCTGATAGAGGGTCGAGATATCATTCGAACTGAGAGGGAACAGGTCGCCGATGCTGCTATGACTACAACTACCAAAACATTGCCAGAGCCTTTCATTTTCGGGCTTGACGAATCACCAAACAGTCTCGTGATCAGTTAGCGAGTTTGGCTGATGCTGCCTTTTGTCCGCCCCTCCAAGAGCTGTCTCAGAAGGCTCGGGTGGTCCCGAAACTTCTCCAAATATCGTTCAGCCATCAAAAGAACGAGAAGGTAGGGAGTATGAAGTTGAAATTCTTAGCCATTCTTTTGATGCAGGTAACCTTCTTGTTTCCCTCGAGTTTGAAAATTTTCAGCTCACGCCGCAAGAATAGGATGAACATAATGCTTTCATTTTTGA
Source organism: Allium cepa (assembly GCA_030765085.1). Classification (NCBI taxonomy): domain Eukaryota; kingdom Viridiplantae; phylum Streptophyta; class Magnoliopsida; order Asparagales; family Amaryllidaceae; genus Allium; species Allium cepa. The sequence continues at coordinate 472,676,323 of CM060929.1, read as the reverse complement.
TCTTTTAGGTCCGTCTTTTTTACCTAACGACCTACCGATTTCTTCGATCCCTGGGCTTGCTACTATTTGAACCGCCTTGATGCTACTTTCCGTAGCCGCTTTGATTACTACGCCTGTATCAGGCTCACAACCAAGGGCGGAATTTAGGAAGATTGCTACACTGTAGGGTAATCCGTGAAGATTACTAAATTGTAAGGTCTAAACGACTCTTCTGTATCATTGGAGGGAGATTTCATGGCAGCTAAAGCACGAGAGTAGAAAGATCAAACCGGCCAGCTAAATAAATCTTAACAGTAGATGGTTGCCATTAAAAAGGAAAAGGTCAAGGATAGAAAACCTTCAAGGTGCTCCCGCAAGTCCCGCAAGCACATGACCAAGGGGGGGTCTTCCAGGATGATTGAGGGACAGGAAGGAGATGCTGGCATAGAGGAGATAATTGATATTTTAAATAGTTACACTACTCCTGGCAGCGATTCTAAGAGGATGAAGAAACTTCCGAATAAAGGTATGAAGCAGTGGGACTAGATTTTGGGACATTCTATTTTGTTTCATACATGCTTTGTTCAAGTGTAGAGTTTGCACTTATTGCCTTGATAGCTACATCTATATTTTCCTTTTTTGTTGGCCGATATTTTGCTGGCACGACCCTTCATATTTTGACTTTGTATAGAAAATGCTATAATAATACAATGTTGACATTTTGATTGTAACTTTATATGTCTACTTATTTATGTTCCATGCACTTATGCCAATTTCATTTATTGCTATTTTATTTTACCTAGTCCTATAATTACCACTAAAATTCTTCGTTTAGAGTAACAGAACTGTGAAATGCTTGGTTTTATTTGTTTTGAGTATCGGTGTCTGTGCCCTCCGGTTCATGGGCCTGTTTATTTCAAACATTGACAAATGACCAATTGATCCAATTGATTTTTGGATGTCTATAACCAGACCTATTTTGTAATTTCTATCTTCGGGAACTTGTGATTTGAATACCTCAATTCCAAAGATATTATCGGTCAATGATTAGGATTTTCAACCAATTCATAATCGTGAATTGCTTGATTCTTACCCATTACTTTTGAAAATGGGAGTGGATTGACTCTTGTTAGTCCTGCAATAGGCGAGTTTCCCGGCGCTACCGGGGCATTCTAGTATTTAAGAGTGTGCACGACTTATGAGAAGCGCAGCTTTTGCGATCGATATGAACCATCATCTAGAACAGTTTGGAATTTATATCTCCGGGCAACGTGAGGAGTTCATGTTTCGACATTCCACGGCTCAAAACGTATGCGCGACATTTAAGGTTGTGCTTGCTTGGATGTGATTCCACAATCCAAGACTGGTGTGCGGCTTGCAAAATGCGGCTTTTATTTAGGCCTTCCTGACATCACCGTAGCAACACTGCTTCCTGAAAGGCGAGGATCAGGTTCTGCCGATCCAACGGTTTGAGTCGATTTTCTTTCACCAACCCGGCAGGTAAGTGGGACGTACTTGAGCGTGGTTTCACTATCTCAAGCAGCGGTTGGATGATTTTGAGTCTATTTGACCCTGTCAACTCGGCATGTTACTTTTGTGAACACAATTGTATTGGTTCAGAAAGCAAAGCAATTTTATTAATGAAAGTTGGTCAAGTTTCGCCTATTTACAATGCCTCTGGCATTCCAGGATGACTTATTTATTGGAAATTGGAAATACATAAGATAATCTTAGGTAAAGTAATGACATAGCAGTTCAATGTTCCATGCTCGGTGAATTTGGATTCCATCAATGGTTGTTAGCTTAAATGTGCCATCCCCTTGCTTCTGGCCGATTACATAGAGTCCTTCCCAGTTGGGTCCACGAACACCTGGTATAGGGTAGATCATCTTAAGGACAAGGTCTCCTACTTCGAAGTTGTGATTATGAACTTTGAAGTTGAAGTACTATGCGAAACTTTTTTGGTGAGTGGCAGTCCTTAATTCGGCTTCTTCCCTCTTCTCATGGATCATATCGAGCGACTAGAGTAGGAGTTTTTCATTCTGCCTTTGATCAAAGTTTCGCCTCTAATGAGAAGGGACTTCTAGCTCAATCGAGATCATTGCTTCTAAACCATATGCTAGTGTTGATGGATAGTGCTCAGTTGTAGATTTGTTCGTTGTCTCGTAGGTCCATCGTGTAGGTGGAAGTTGATCGACCCAATTTCCTTTTGCATTAGTTAGCCGTTTTTGATGGTGGACTTGATGATCTTATTTACTGCTTCCACTTGCCCGTTTGCCTACGGATATGCGACAGTGGAAAAGATTTTCTCGATTCAGAAGCATTTGCAAAAGTTTTTGAACTAGGCACTTTCGAATTGAGTCCCGTTATCCATGATGATTTTTTATGGCATCCCTGCAAATAATGTTTTTAGTAACAAAGCTAATCACTTTCTTTGTGTTAATAGTGGCTAGCGGTTCCTCTTTGGCCCATTTGGTGAAATAGTCAACGACAACAATAGCATATTTGGCTCCCCCTTTAGCTATTGGTAATGCACTAATCAAATTGATTCCCCAGATTACAAATAGCCATGCGTTGACCATCTGTGTTAGCTCCATCGGGGGGTTCTTTTGATCTTGCTGAATTTTTGGCATTGATTGCATGGTCTGGCATAATCTACTACATCGTGGTTCACTGTTGGTCAAAAGCACTCATACCAAAGAACTTTCTTTGCAAGGTTTTATCCACGGTATAGTCTTGCGGCTGCCTTCATGAACTTCTTTTAAGACCCTTCGAGCTTCGTCGTTGGTCACACATCCGACCAAGGGGGTAGAGAATCCATTTCGGTAGAGTATCCCATCCTACACTACAAATCGCAGTGCCTTTCGAAGAAGCTACTTCCACTGGTTCCTGTCTGTCGGGAGAGTCCCATGAGCAGGTGTCTTTAATTACTATCATCCATGTCTATGGTTCCTTGTTTATCTCCAAAATCCAATCGGTATCCATTTTGCTTATGCTCGGAGTGGTCAATGTTTCAACCGGGACCAGCACCAATGAATGAGCTTTTGCGGAGCTGGCTAGTTTTTCTAGATAATCTGCCTTCATGTTTTGTTCCATCAGGGTATGAGTTATAGTGTAATGCTCATTGTCGTTTGGTAGTTCCTGTACTTTAGATAGATACGGGACGAGGTTCTCCCTCTAAGCCTGGTATACGCCTTTCACCTGACAAACGACTAGCTGAGAGTCACTATAGATGTGTATGGATATTATCTTGAGTTCCCTCCCAATCTTTGGCCTAGCTATCAATACTTCGTATTCTGCCTCGATATTCGTTGCAGGGAATTCTAAGCGCCAGACATAGCAAACGGATCGTTCTTCTGGAGTTTCGAGCACTACCCCTGCTCCCGAGTAGAAGTTGTTAGACGCTCCAATGAAAAATAGCTTTCAAGGTGTCTCCCTTCTAGAGTCATTCCTTCCTCTTTATCTCGTATTGTAAATTCGACAATGAAATCTGCTCCAGTGAACCGTTTACTAATGCGGTACATGGGTCGTTGGTTCTTAGCTTCTCCTCGTATGAGCATGGCACTCAATGCATGTGGCGAGACTGCTAATTAGAAGTACAAATCTTCTCCATCTATCGGCTTGGACAGGAGTAGTGGGGTTTCCATATGTCAAAGCATCTCCATGAATGTAGTCTTACAAGCTTGATTCCATTCAAAAATTTGTTTCCCTTCTTTAGCGCGCCAATGAACGGTATACATTTGTTGGTCGCTTTTGAGATAAACCGGCTCAATTCTGCAACCTTTCCATTCAGGCTTTGTAACTCTTTCCTATTCCTCAAAGCCTCAACTTCAAGAAAAGCAGTTATTTGCTCAGGATTTGCTTCGATGCGTCTAGTGCTTACGATAAATTCCAAGAAATTTCCTGAGGCTACTTCAAAATGACACTTAAGAGGATTGAGATTCATTCCATATTTGTGGAGTATTTTGAACATTTTAGCAAGATTGTCCAAATGATTTGCAGCTATGCATGATTTAACCAACATATCTTCTACACATACTTTAACTGTCTTCCCAATCTAACGTTTAAACATGGCGTTTACTAGTCGCTGGTCGGTTTCCGTAGCATTCTTTAAGCCAAATGGCATTACTTTGTAGCGATATAGCCCCAGATCAGTAATGAACTTGGTATTTTCTTGATCAGTTCATGCATCATGATCTGGTTGTACCTTGAGTATGCATCCATAAATGATAGGAATCCATGTTCAGCAGTCCCATCTATAAGCTGATCGATTCTGGGCAGAGGAAAGCTGTCTTTCAGGCAAGCTTAGTTCAGATCCAAGTATTCGATAGATTTTGACCATTTCATATTGGACTTCTTGACCAAAATTGGGTTAGATACCTGTTCAGGGTAAGTTGCATCGCTGATAAAGCCATTCAATATCAGCTTGTCCATTTTTCTCTTAGCTCTTTGGACTGCTCGGGCCCTAGGCGGTGCCTTTTTTGCTTCATAGGAGTATACTTGGGATCAATGTTAAGTGTGTGGTAGGCTATCTCTAGCGACATCCAGCACATATAGGAATGTGTCCAAGTGAATACATCCAGATTGGCGTGAAGAAATTTGATGAGTTCTAATCGCATCCTGTTTCCAAGATGCAATCCTATTTTGAGGACCTGTATTAGGTCATCCATGCCGATTAGGACAGACGCTATCAATTCTGTAGGTGCTGCCCGTTCCTGCCTTGAACTCTTCTTTCTAGGGTCCAAAGCCTTATCGAATTGGCTATGGTCCCCGAGCCAGGGGCCGCTTTGTAGTTGCTATTCGTGAGATTCACGAACGTGGAGAGTTCTCCCCATATTCTTCCCCTTTTCTTTTCTTTTAGACTCACGTGATTCCGCGATATAACATTCCCTAGCGGCACTTTGGTCTCCCCTAATAACCTTGACTCCATTTTCTATCGGAAATCTCATAGTTAGACACCATTGGGCTAAACCAATCCAAAAATCAGCTAAGGAGGGTCGCATCTTGAAAGCATTGTAGGTGGAAATTTCATCTATGGTCACAAATGTTTGGACGAGGGTGACTCTTCGGTAGCGTTCTCCGAGTTCTACAGGTAAGTGAATTATTCTTTTGGGTTCACCGCTAAATCCTTGAATCTTTGCTTGGCAGGTGGATAGATCTTTCATACTGATCATCATCTGATCAAAGGTGCGTTTAAAAAGGATATTCATAGAACTGCCATTGTCAACCAATACTCGTTGGACATGGCGGGTACGGTTCCTATTGTCATGACCATGTGGTCGAGAGTTGGAGTTTATATTCCTTTAGTTTCTCGATTTTGGAATACCATGTCGTCGTTCAAGGTTCTTTGCTACTTAGCAGGTATTCTGTCTACGATCGCAAAGCATGCATCTTTCGAAGCATGGTTTAATGAGGTTACATACCACTCCACTTCACCCCAACTCTTCTATGCAGGATGGGTCCTCCAGATATCGTTCCAATGATGAGTCTCTGGTCAGTCCATATAGGTCCCTCTTTGCTGGTTCCATCTTGGTTCCCTTGGTCTCTAGGAGCTTGAGGCGCTATGGGTTGGTCAGGATTTAGTGGTTTCCTCACATACTACTAAAGCTTGTTTTCTTGAATCAACACTCAATCAAGTTCTACAGGTGATGCTACTCAATCATGTTGTGGTCATGTGTGTCATGGAAGCGGCAGTACTTTCCAGAACGCTTTTGCTGTTAAGTTGCTTTTTTAGGTGGCTTCTTGTACTCTTCTGTCCTCTACATTATGAGATAGATGTTTTTTAAAGTATCTTGGAGCGGGGTTATTCTTTGGGCCGTAAACCTTTGACTCTTTTGCTACTTCCATTTCGCTTGTTAGAATTCTAGTTCTTCCTATTATGATTCCCATTCTTTCCTTCGTTCCCTTTAGTGGTCCCGAAGGTATTTATATCTTGGTTCATCGCCTACCATTTTGTCCAATGTTGGTCCGTTGTAAGTTCTTAGATTTCCTTTTAATTCGGCGCCTCTTTCAATCTCAAAAACTGGCTCGCCTTACGGTTGAAGTCCTTTCTAGTTGTGGGTTGTTTCATTTTGATCCATTTTCCGAATTCAGTCTCAGGGTGAACTGAGCGGGCTAAGGCCATGAAAATCATATCCTCATTCGGATCACTTATTTTAGTTATCGAAGTGTTGAACCAATTCATGGAAGACTTTAGAGATTCTTTCCGTCCCTAGAATAGGTCAGACAAGGACATCACATCTTTTTATATGCCATGTAAAGTCTAAATTGATCAAGGAACTTTATTGCTAGTTGATTGAAGATGTAGATGGATCTTAGCGGAAGCCTAATAACCACATAGAAGTGATTCCCTCCAGAAAAATCAGGAAACATCTACATCGAACGACATCCGAAGCATTCGCTCTATTCGTGTACCAATTGTACTTATATAAGTGGGGTTTCGGGTCTCTCGTTCCATCGTAAGACGGAATAGTTAGCATAATGAACTTTTTGGGAACTGCTCATTCAAAATATCAGCAATGAAAGGAGTCTGACTTAGAGAGGATTCCCATTCATCATCCCTTTTGTCCTTACTTTCATTCATTAGTCGCTTGATCATGTCCGCGATATATGCCTCAGAAGTTCGATAATCTGAGGGTTGGGTAACTACAACAAGTGTTTGGTTCTGCAAACGGTCTTGGTGAGTGAGCTGAAGCCTAGGCCAACCTATCTTCGGGAGATCCACTCCCTCAGGGTTCCGTTGGCTTGCGGTTGGTCTAATGGGGGCAACTTCGATCTCCCTGCTATCATTGAAAGCATTGGTATTTCCATCCAACTTATCATCGTCAAGTCTCTCACCATCTTCTAAGTCGGAGAGATCCACGACTATGTCTTCTCATGGGGTTTTCGCTCCTAGATTTAGGTTTGTAGCTGGTTGCTTCGCAGTTGGTGGAGTGTTTGTGTTTCCTTCCATATTGATTCCTACGGTTCCACCTATGACCCCTTTCTACGGTTGCTTCTCGTTTCTCCTGTTTAGGCCATAAATGGAAGAATTTTCTTGTTCCGCGGCAGTCGCGGGCTCTATAATGGTTCTTGGAGTAGCATGCGGATGCAAGGTCAATAGGGCATTTGATTTGTCCATGACATGCCTTTGGCTATTTTCCATCTTCTGGTTAATTTTGTAAACCATTTTATTTAATTTATCTCTAGTACAACTTCATGCTAATAGAGGATCCTGGAACTTGATCTTTGGAATTAGCTCCTAACTGTAGATTGTTAGGACTGCTGACTTTAATTTTCTAAGGGTTTGTTTCTTCTCCAGCAATGGTGGCTCCTTTGGATCTTTTAGAAGTTGGTCAACTTCTGAACGATGCCATTGATTCTCCATAGCATATCTTCAAAGCAAAGATTGAATATCTTACTTATGAACCTATCTGATCCAAAGTAGATAGCTAGATCGAGGCCCGAGTTCAATTTTTTAGCGAAACCACCAAAAGGTGAACCCAAAAAATGGATCAACTCCCTAGATTGAATGTGAAAGCACTAACCCTATTTAACAAGGAAAATAAAATAAAAATAAGGAATAATAACTTATAGAAAAAGTAAAAAGACAAGAGATTTTTATACTAGTTTGATTGTTAACAAAGCCTAGTCCACTTTATAACGTTTGTTATTGACTGACTGCAATTACAAGTTGAATCTGATAACAATTTGATTGAACTGGTGAGTTAGATCAAGTCATCAGTGTTAGAGTTCACTAGAGAATTACAATGAACCCTTTAAATGACTATTGTGTGGGAGGAGAAGAGTAAAGAATAGTTTCTACAAAGTTTCAGTAGCCACTCCAGAAGATCCTCTTTATGTTGAAGGTAGGGTTGTATTTATAGGGGCTGGGGAGCTATTGGGCTAGAATGCTCTGGCAGAAGCTTGCATTTGAAGGTACAAAGATACTCAAGAAGTTTTGGAGCGAGCCAACTTGATTTGATGGATCGCTAGCTATCCATGTAGTTGAACTTTTTTGGCTCGTTTTGCTTGTGTCATATTCCTCGCCTTATGTAGATGCTTTCCATATAATTTCATAACTAGATGCCTTGTTTTGATTGTGTCTCGCACGCAAGTTGGATCGAACTGGCTTTCTCGGAATACCATGAAATTTGGTAGACGTACCTAGGAAAGATGTTGGATCATGATTCCAAAAGATTGGAGGACCCATAAGCAATACTTATGGATCGCTAGCGATCCATGGGTGACGGATCGCTAGCGATCCATCCCCGTAGGTTATTTTCTACCTTTTTCTCTTTTGTCTTCCTTGTTTCCCTCTTTTGATCCTTCTGGTTGATTCTTGAGTCGTTTTTACTTGTTGTAGATGTTATGATTCCCTTCGAGGTAAAACATCCTTTTAAAAATAGGTGTGAAATATAATATAGAAGAAATAAAATACTATGAAAGGTAAACATCTAGCTCTTCCCCAAGCACTCTGTATTAATAAAGACAACTTAGGAAAATACTAGGTCTAACCCAAGCATTATAATAAAATAATACCTAGTTCAGTCTGGAAAACCAGTGTGGGAAAACTCAAGTCATAGGATAAACATAAAACAATTGGTGGAATCACGCTGCAAACGTGGAACAGGGTTTCAACATACCAGAACAACAACTAGACATGAAAGAAAAGGGTAAAACAACAGAAAATTTTCAAATATAAAGGATGGGTACATGTAATAATAAATCTCATACTTAACGAATGGGCATGTATAATATCAAAATCTAAACTTCAGAGAATAGGTGCAAGTAATTAAATATTGAGAAGGGCAAAAAAGCGGTTCTTAATGCAATTAATGAAATAATTAGATGATTTGAATTAAATAACAAAAGAGAAGTTTTTTCAATAATGACTAGGAGAGTGCACCATCCTCACCCACTCTTTGGTTTTATCATTTCAAACAAAGGATATCAAACCTCAAATGAGCGACACATCGCCTTAAATTGACGAAATACAAAATGAAAGATTAGTTACAAGTTTTGAATCATCAAAACAAGGAAAATGAATTTATCAAACATTACTAGGAGGGTACTACCCCCTACACCGAAAGTATACCTCTAGATAAAATATACTTGAGAGCCCATGCCAAACACGCAACACTCTCGAGAACTTCCAGGCTGGACCCCACTTCAGATGAGCATCCAAATATACTCACATCAATGGATGCATGCTACCAAAACCACGAGATAAATATGAACATACCCTAATGGGTGCGCCCCACATGATGGCTTCCACTTGCCTTTGGTTTTAGTTATCCATAGTGTTAGATGCCAACATTCAAAACGAGCGACAAATCATCTTAGAGTGACGAAGCACAAAAAATGATATCGAAATCAATAGTTGAGAAATAAACTATCGAAAAGTAAACTAATACTACTCCGAGGAGACAATGAAGCCGGACAAGATAGGGTAGTGCTGCTATCAGTCTTGACTCAATAGCATTCTTATTTTCAAGGATAGTAAAAGTTTCAAATTCCCAAACGAGCAAAAAATTCGTCTTAAATACACGAAACACAAAGAAATACTAGAATCGAGATCAATAGTCAATAAATAACTATCGTGAATAACAAAGTTATTTTCGAATGGGAATAACAAACTTTTAAAACATTTGATTCATGCTCGAGCTAGAATTTCACATTTCAAATATTTGTAAAACATCTTTAAAAGTGCCCTTTGAAATATTCTATGTAAAAAGGCAAATTATGTTTCTAAGTGTATTAAACAAGGGTTCAAAAACAGATGCCATTAGAACATTGTTTACTTTAAACTCAAAACAATTTGCATTTGCTTTATCTTTAAACAATTTTTTTTAGAAGACCTTCTCAATTATAATCTATTATTTATATATTTCTACAACATTTATCATTCTAAAAGATATTAAATAAATTAATTAATTTAAATACCTTTTGTTAAATTAATTAATTAACATTAAACATCTTTAATAAATTACTTAATTAGCCTTAAATTACTCTTGTTGAATCGATTGATTTACTTTAAACTCCTATAAAAATAGTTAATTAACTTTAAAACATCATTTACTAAAATTATTAATTAATATTTCAACCTCGTTAATTGAAATGATTAACTTACTTCAAATATCATTAATTAAAATGATTAATTAACTTTAAACATCATAAATTAAAATGATTAATTAAGTCCAAATATCAGCAATTAAATTAATTAATTAAATTCAAATATCATTAATTAAAATGCTTAATTAATTTAAACATTTTAAAAAAACCCAACCCCGACGGGAAGTGCCCCTACCTAGTGAGTTCGCCAACCCTAGGAGGGAGTTAAGCCAGCCCTAGCACAGAGGTTTGATGTTCCCAACTGAGTTATTGGTTTTATGGGAATCCACCTTCGTGTCTTAAAGGGAGTAGGTTTGATGTTCCCAATCAAGTTATTAATTTCAAACATCTATATGTGAAAATACAAGCTCAAGTTCAAAAATGCAAAAAGGGGTTAAGGAGATGATAAGTAACGGTATAGCGAAAAACCGCTATAATGACACTTAAATAATTTAAATAGAATGCCACAATTATTTTCAACCAAACATCAACATGGCAACAAAAGAAAATAAATAAATAATTATTGGCGAGAAACCCATTAAGGTCTCTCTAAATATATCCCTTGGAAAATAATGGTTATAAATAATATATAAATAGTCAGATAGGTTCTTTACAATTTAGCTAATATGTCATTGAGTTCCCTATTCATTTGAGGTTACTTAAAGGTAAGCGACAAAATCCTTTGGATTTCTTTGAAGGAGAGTTGTTTTAAACATAAAAATGTTCTTTTAGAAATAAAATTGCTTTAAAACTTAAATATTTTATTTAATAACTAAATATACAATTAAACTCTTTATTAAAAAAGTTAAACCTTATATAGGTCTTAATTAAGCCTTAACTATATCTTAACTTAATTACTAATTAGTTAATGATTAAACCCTTTGATAGATAAAGAATAAATTGAAATTTATCTTAATTAAACAAAAAATAATTAACCATTAATTAATAATTAATTAATAGTTAATCTTTAACTAATTAACTAATTACAATTTGCTTACTTAATTAGTACTTAAGTACTGATTACCTTATGAACCAATGAACAAGTACTAATTAACTTAATTAATTAAATAATCATTAACTAAATAAATAAATGATCAAATAATAATAATAATTACTTCTTCGTACTTAAAATAAGTTTTGAAAACACTTTTCAAAAATATGCTTAAGTAAAAACATTTTAAATTAGCAAAAAGAATTTGGTTTTATGAACTACATCTATAACGACTATCGCTATATGGTCAGTAATTTTCAAAATTTGTTTTATATTTCAAATATCCTTCAAACTCAAACTTTTATGTGCTAACTTATTTTATAACTTTGAATAAATTTTTTTGAAGACCAAATACAATAAACTTAGAAACTTTATAAACCTTTTTCATATAGGCACCTAAGTGTAAACAAGTTTAAACCAAAGAATCTCGATGTCTACAAATCAAGTTCTAATTTTCCCTTAACTTAGAACATCATAAGTAAGGACACCGATGCACACACATACATGCCAAAATCAACATACCCAAGCAAATCAAAACTTGCAAATTTGAACTTCACTTTAACTTTTATTTTCAAGTCTAACGATCATCACATCCAAGCATACATAGTCACGAATATGATCACTCAACGAACATTAACGTTCACCCAAACATACAACTAATCTACGACCAAGTTAAGAGAGCATATAAAGTTTAAATTTAAATTTAAAAGGCAAGCTTAACTCAACAAAAGTCGACGAAACTAAGCAAACTTTCGCTATGATTTGAACATGCCTAAAACTTAACTTTGCCTTAGGAAAAATGATATCTTTGGACGTAGGGTGTGCTTTTGAATTCACCTTAAGGGAAGAAAAAGGTTCGGCCCTGAAAGGTGGAGGGAGGTGTCGCTTGTTTTGGAATGGAAAAGTGGAGTAGAAGTGTAAGGGTGTTATTTAAACAAGGTTTATGAGTTTTATAAATGGAAAAATAATGAAATTTCTAACATTTGGAAGCCATGGATGGATTTGAGAAATTAAAGAAAGATTTTACAAAGAAGAAATTAACTAAGAAAATGGTAATAAAAATTAGGAAATTTGCATATATACAGATAAATAAGTTAAATTACCAAATTGTCCTAAAGGCACATATCCTCCACTACATGATTGCCACATCACAACCCTTGTCCCCCCTCTTATTTTGGAAAATACATGTCCCCTCCACCTCATCACATGCCAACATGAATTTAATGCATATGTGTACTTACGTTTCCATTTTTTTAACTTTGATTTTTTCCATTTTGTTTTTATTTTAAAGCTTACATTAATTATCACATCATTATATTTATACACTTAAATAAATACACACATATATATAGACACACATGTATATGTATAATTATAACTTCATTTATAAATGTATGTGTAATTATATAATAATGTAAATGACAGTTTCGACAACTTTTAGGCAACGAAAGGTCAAAAATTCAAGAAAGGAATTCCGGTCACATTTTCGATTTTTCCTCAAACTAAATATTTTTGTAGACAAAATTTTAAAACTATATCATAATTATTATTTATTATTTAAAAGAGTTTATTTTTAATTATAAAACCAATTATTTGAAAATTTAAAATTAATTAAACATCTGCAAATTCAAGCGGTGAAATTCCTGGTCGTTACATTCTCCCCCTTTAAAAGAATTTTGTACTCAAAATTATTACGGAGTGGAAGAAGCAATATCCAAATCTAAGAAAATCAATTTAGTTACTTGGTTTTAAGTAAATTTTATTAGTTATATTTTCTTAGTTATATTGTTTCTTTCATAAACACATGCAATATAAACACTATAACAACCATATGCAATCAGGTAATATGAGGCAACTAAAAACAATACAACAATCATATGCAACAAAATACAAAGAATATTCCATAATAAATGTTGTGAATCCAATATTTTTAGAAGAAAAATTTAGAACTAAATGTCTGGGTTTTATATTCAAAATATTTTCCAAATTTCATCAAAGAGAAACATATCAAAATCAATAATGATAAGAAAAGGGCTCTCTTGATTAAAGCAGGGTATAACTCTAGAATCATAACAACTGGGCGCATCCAATGGTATTCTGGTTCCTCCTAAAACTAAAGTAAAGAAATATACCCAGCGAGTCTTTCAAATTGTAAAACCCTCCAATTGCCCAAATTAGTCATAACAAAACATTTGAAAAACCAATTAAAAAATATTCTTTTCAAATGTTCTAAAATAATAATACTTTATCAAAAAAATTCCAAAATAATATTTTTATTACTTTTTCTGCAAAATCTTTCTTAAAATTATTTTAAGAAGTACCGGGGTAAAAGTCCTAATAAACAACAATTCAAAAACCTTGGTTTATAAATTCAAATTTTATAAATTATGGTATATAAAATCACACAATCAATCAATCAAATCAAATTCCATAAAGAAATAATCTAACATTAAACATTATTTAAAATGTTAAATGACTAACAACCAAATCTTAGCTTAGGTTCAAAACCTTCTTGGTGGCCAAAGAATATAGATAATTTCCTAAGCGTACCATTTGCTTATCTGCCTTTGGTTAATGCTTACAAGAGTATCTAAGCTTCCTCCGACAAAACTGGAAGTCACTCTCTAAATTTATTGGTTTCATAACTACAAACGATCTTTATAAATCATTTATATTTTCTATTTAACATTTCATTCAACATGAAAATTATTTATGAATTATTTCATAAAATTTTCACCTAAGTTATGAATAATTTATAAAGTTATTTCTTTTGTAAAACATCAAATAAAACTTACTCTATTTTATTTGTATAGTACTCTTCTATATCGAAGGAGTTTATACAAGCCACCAGTTCCATTTTACTTTCAAAATATAGATAGAGACCTAATCAAATTATGGGTCTTTTGAAAACTGAATCAACATATTGACCACTTTACCTTAGAGAGTTGTAATGAAAGATGGTTATGGGTTGGCCCAATAACATCAAATAGTTTACACAACTTGGATGTTTTAAACAAATATATGGTTAAAGTAAATAACTTCTTTTAAAACCTTCCTATCTAATTTAATCCACTTTAAAATTTGAGTTAAAATACCTGGTTTTTATTTCAAAACCCCCTTTTGAAATCACACTACATATATTCCTTTATGAAATAATTTCAAATAATTTATTTACTAAAACTCACTTTTGATTCGTTCGAATTTGAACTCATTCCTATCACACAATGATAAAGAGAATAATTTACTAAGTGCACCACAACTTCGAAAATTACCTGTTGTGAGGGTCCGTTCATGCATCACAAATTCGAAGCCTTCACCATCACCCTCCTTTGTTGGCGGCATAATTGTAGGAGAAATGGGAACGATCCTCTCACTAGTATGAAAATGTGAAGATGACCCACTCGGCCCTAAACGAAAATGGTCAATAACAGCTTTAGTGGTGGTCATAACATCAATGGATTCTCGTTCCCTCTCCAGTCTCAAGATTCTCCAATCTTCCACCAAAGCCTAGCGGGATTCTTTGTTCAAGGACGTCGGAACCAATTCTTCTTCAGTATAGCAGCCACCCATATCTTCAAATCAGGCAAGAACTTCTTCCAAGACTACAACAAGCGTGTCAAGGAACAACGGACCCAAGTAACTTAGGCTCCCCAGATGCAGCAAAAAATGAACATAGAAGCGCAAAATAGTAGCATCTAAGCCTTCCATCTTCTGTTTGAAGGTGCTTTGAAGCTCTAAGACGTGGGCTTCCATGCTAGCCTTCACTGCCGCCAGCTGACTTTTCTCGGCATCCAAACAAAGAATTTGCTCACGAAGAAAGGTAATTTCTTCGGGCTATTTGGTGATGGTTTTCTTCTCCATCTCAACCATTATTGCACTTATCCTCTGTTTTTCTTTTAAAGCCACCTCATCAGTGTGACACTTCTTTATTTCGTCTCTGAATATAAGTGCGGCTTGGTCGGTGGACTCCTTTAGCTCCTTAAACAAAGATGCACTTTTTCTTTCCCTCGTGAGGGCATCATCTCTCTCCATCTTCAGCCTCTTAATCTCTACATCACGATTCGCAAGCTGTTTCTCGTACTCATTTTATTCAGACTCGAATGAGAGAATTTCTTGGGAATTATTTCGATTAACCATGGAAGGCTGCATGCACAGTTTTCCCCACCCCTCGGCTTGCTCCAAACCACTCTGAATCGCGTCCAGTTGGGGTGAATAAGACTCTACACGAACTGATTTCAGGTTAGGCACATCGAAAACAACCCCCCTTAAAAACATATTGAGGAATGCAGCCTACAGGTGCAAGGGACCAGTGGGGAGAATGTAAGGAGTGTGACTAGAAACTGGGAGAGAGGTGGTCATAGCAGCATGAGTGGAGGAGGTCATGACCTTGAAAGAAGAAACGGTTATTCTAGTAGAAGCATAAAGCTATGAAGCGGGTTCCTACCCATGGTTTTTTTCCAGCTTCTTTGATAAATCTTCCACCTCATTTGATAAATCTTCCATCTCAATCTGGCTCTTCCTCTTCTTACGGCTACTTCCTCTACCACGTCTTTGATCTTTCTCATAACGGCAATGCTCTCCAGCCTCCCTATTCTTCCTTTTCTTCTTTTCTTCATCAGTCTCCTAGGAAGCGTGATACGTGGAATAATGTCCCTATGAACGTTGGGACTCCAGCACTCGATCAAGATCACTGTAAAAGCCGAGAGACATGATTCCTGCAACAAATGACGTAAAAGATTTTAGGAAAGAGGCATTTGACGGACTAAAACAAACTAGAAAATAACAATAATATAAATTGTCTAATCTTGGTGAAAGTGGTGCTATAATTGAGTGACCCCAGCAGAATACACAAACCAGATCGGTCACCGACTGGTGCTAGGGCATCGATTCTTATAGGGATGATTTGAGTAAGTTGAGAAGGCAACCCTTTCGAGGCGAAGTCTTCCATCAAATCACCGATATTTAAAAAATGTCTCTTGTATCTCCCAAGTCAATATTGAAACCTTTTGGAAAGGGCTGGGAACATGTTTGTTCTTAGGAGGTGCCTCTTTAGTATATTATTTTAAAGGAGGAGAGGGAATATGTTCGGGGCTCAACTACGAGGCCGCAACGCCTAGATGAACATCACCCTCTTCGGTATTAGTATCCCATTCTACTTCTTATGCATTTAGAAGGTGCCTCTGGATGATCTCTCTTTTCTCTTTCCCATTAATCAATAGAGCCTTACCCACCCGTTGAACAAACTCTTTTACTTTGCCCTTGGGGATCAGTGGCATTTTGAGCGGACTGACGACCCTGACTTGAACGTGGATCTCTTTCGAAGTCTTCCCTGACTCGTCGGATAGGTCACTTTTTTCTTCCATGAAGAACTTAAGAATTGATTTACTATCTTCCTCCATAAAGTCACTATCAGCTCGAATCTTCCAACAACTTCGTCGCCAACCGCTGATATTACGCCAAAATCTGCATCACCAACCATTGAAATAGAGAGAAGTGGGCTGACCTTTGATACAAAGCAACTCAAATTAGGGTATTGATGGATTGGATCGATGACGACTAGAAATAGAGAAGGGCACAATAGTGGAACAACTGTGGTAGCTTAAATAGGCAATGGCTAGTGGCGCTAGAGGCGAAGATCAACGACGATGGCTCTCTTGCGATGGTAGGCGTTGGATCGGCGACAACGTAGGATGCATGGATCGGTTCTGCTAGAAATGGTAAAGTGAAAGAATTAGAGATCAGATCCCATGTATATAAAAAAATGAAACATGAATGAAAGGAGAAAAATAAAAAAAAATTCCATGTACTTGGATCGCACCAATCCGATCCATATTTTCTTCTCCAAATGATCTCGAATTTTTCCTATTCGACCTACTCGATGTTCGTACTAGTCCGGTGAGTTATCAAGTCAAGATCGCTCCATAATTAAGAACAATAAAGATTCACAACTGAGGGCTAAACATTTTGCTGATATGCCATAAATGACTATCCAAGTTGCTAGATACGACCAATAAAACTCCATAAAACAGAAACCGAAAGATGAACAATTCCAGAGTACACCTTGTTTCCAATGAAAGCTTGCATTAAGGTCAAATGTTAACCTCTAACCCAGTAGAATTCAAAAGGATTTAGAGCATTCAGATTACTCAAGAACATTATCACATTATCCTTATGCTCATATTATCGCCTATCCTTGTGAATGGATTTGTTTAGCTAGACTGACCCATGTACTTTATACTCGGGTCAGACCGAGGGGTTTCGGGTTAGGTACCCTTTGGATTTAGCCTATTCTGCTTCCGCATGGACTATTCTACTAGCTCTTTTTGTTATAGCTTTTGTGCAGTCCTTTTTGTTGCTACTCTAATATGTTTTTGACTCGTGTTTGTATTGTGGTTGTCATATCACACATATGATGTATCATTTTGTATACTTGGATGTATCATGATATATGTTTCTATTCTATTTTTATCATATTTTGTTCTGAACTCAGCTTGCCAAACGACTCGGAACTTGACCAGAAGGCCTAAAAGGACGAGACAAGGGAACACAAGAAGTTTAAGTAAAAAATACACCAACTCTTTAGAGCGTTATAGATCCAATCCAATTGGATGGGCACCGATCCAAAAAGTTTGCTTTTGGTTTCTTCTAACCACTTGCATCATGATCTTTTATCTCTTCTAAGCCAATCTACCAAGTTTGGTAATATTTAAAGCATCCAAGTTCAAGAAGCAAAGACTTATCTAATTCAAACTATAATTCAGTCAAGTTCATAGGTAAATTGTCATCAAAGCAAGTCAAAAAGGCATGAAATTACGTGGTGGGCATCGCAAAAAAGTAAGGAAGCCAACTGGATGGAAGTTGTGCAAAATTTGCATGACTATTTGGGTCGATACCAATTCGATCCAATTGGATCGGTAACGATCCAAATTCTTAGCTTAAAATTGCTCCAAATTTTCTGTGTTGCTTCCGATTCTCGACTATATGCTTCTAGTGCAATGGTTCTGGCCCAGGTGCTCGCTAAGTCCTATAAATACCATCCGACCTCCAACAGAAAAGGGGTTCCGAACTTGGTCCCTACTGAAGCTCTACTATTCTTTCATTGCTTCTCTTCTCCCACACAACAACCATTAAGAGATAACTGAGATCCTCCTTTTGTTTCTAACAATGGTGGCTTAATCTAACATGAAGAAGAGAAATCATACTATAATTCAAACTCTCTTATAGTAACAGTTGATCAATAAAAGCTATAAAGTGGACGTAGGCTTCGTTAACAGCCGAACTGCTATAAAAATCTCTTGTCTATTTACTTTTTCTGCAATTTACTTTTTCTTTTCCTATTTTATTTAACTTGATAAACAAGGCTGGTGCTTTCACACTTAATCCAGGGTGATGATCCATTTTTTGGTTTAATATTGGTGCTCTCACTGAGAGACCAATTCAGGTTCAGATCTAGCTATATACTTTGAATCAGAAAGGTTCAGAAGTTAGATCCTCAATCTTTACTTAGAAAATTTGACTTTAGGAATCAATGGCACCGGGAAGAAAGAGAACTGCTTCAGGAAGATCCATAGGAGCTGTAATAATTGGAGAGGAAATTAATCCTTAGCAAGTTGAAGACAACAGCGCCAACACCGGAGGTTAGATGTCAGGATCTTGTATCCAGCATGAAGTCGTCACTCGTGGCGAATTAAACAAGATGGTTAATGAAATCAATCAACAGATAGTGAATAGCCAAAAAGCACTTATGGAAAAACTAGATGCCCTTTTAACCTTGCAATCACTGGCTGCTCCAAGAACCATGCCAGAGCCTGCGGCTGCTGCTGGGCAGGAAAACTCTTCTATTTCTAGCTTATAAAAGAAAAACGGAAAGCAATGGAAAAGGGAAGCAATAGGTGGAGCCGCAGGAATCACCATAGAAGGAAATGCAAGCACTCCACCAACTACAAAGCAGCCTGCCATTGAGTCTAGGGATGAAAGCCGCATAGGAAGATATAGCATTGGATCTTTTTGACTCTAAATATGGAGAAAAACTTGAGATGACGAGTAAAAAGAGAACACTGACGTACAAAGTACCCGCAAAGAGGTCCAAAAGGCCCATGTACGACCTACCGCAAGCCAATGGAATCTGAGGGAGTGGTCCTCTTGAAGACAAGAGAACCTAGGCTTCAGCCTAGTTACTAAGACCGTTTGCAAGATCAAACACTTGGTACAGTCACTGATAACCAATCCACGGATTAACAGACACCCGAGAAATACATCGTGGACATGATCAAACACCTAATGAACGAAATTAAGAATAGGAGAGATGATGAATGGGGATCCGCACCAACCCGGATTCCCTTTACTAATGACATTCTAAATGAATGATATCCAAAAAAGTTCACTATGCCAACCATCTCACCCTACAATGGACTTAGGAACCCGAAACTGCACTTATACAAGTAGAGGTGGTACATGGACGGAGCGAATGCTTCAAATACTATCTGGTTTATATGTTTTCCAAACTTTTTGGAGGGAATCGCTTCCTTGTGGTTCACCAGGCTCCCACCTAAATCCATCTCCACATTCGGTGAATTAGCGACGAGGTTCCTTAATCAGTTTAGGCATCACATGGCGCTACCAAAAGAGGCAATGTCCTTATCGGGCCTATTCCAAGGATGAAATTAGTCTTTGAAATCCTTTATGAGCTTGCTTGGCATCGCAATAACTGAAGTAAGTAATCCAAACGAAAATATGGTCTTCATGGCTCTGACCGCGCTATCCATCCCAACATTGAATTCAAGAAATGGATCAAAATGAAGCAACCTACCACTAGGACTTCAATCGAAAGGCAAGCCATTACTTGAGATTGGAAGAAGTAGAAGAGCTAGAAGGAAGACCTGCTAACCTATAACTAACCAACGTTGGACATTATGGTATCACGACAAACCACGACGCACATACTTCCGGTATTACCTAAGGAAACGTGTGAAAGGACGGGAATCAGAAACGGAAGAATCAAAATTCCAACAAGCGGAACTAAAGCAGTAAGCAACTTAAAGGCTTCAGGCCCAAAGACTACACCCCACTCAATGATACTCCAGAGAACATTTACCTCACAACACAAGAGACATAAGAGTACAAAACGCTACCTAAAAGGGAAGCGACTGAACAACAAAGGAATTTCGAAAAGTACTGTCGCTTCCATGAAACATATGGTCACAACTTGAATGAGTGCCGCCACTTGAAGAACCTGATTGAAGAACTAATTAGAGAAATCAAGCTTCGGCAGTATGTGAGGAAGCCAAAAAATTCTGACCAGCCTGCAGCACTCCAAGCTCCTAGAATTCGAGGAAACCAAGCTGGAAGCAGCGAAGTGGGAACAAGTAGGACCAAATAGAGACTTATTATCAGAACAATATCCGAAGGACCTTATCTCGCATAGAAGAGTTGGGGAGAAATGGAGCGATACGCGATCTCACTAAGACACGCTTTTAAAGATTCATTCTTCGTGATCGAAGACCTAACTCCTACTAAGCAGTAGAGGACCCTAAACGATGACATAGTGTTTCGAAATCGAGACATTGAAAGAATAAAATGCTTCGACCCTCGACCCTATGGTTAAAACTTTAGGAATTGGGCCAGCCATTATTCGACGAGTGTTGGTGGACAGTAGCAGTTCTATAAATGTCCTTTTCAAATACACACTTGATCAGATGAAGATCAATACGAAAGACATATCCACCTGCTGAACGAAGATACATGGATCCACTGGTGAACCTAAATAGCTTATCGAAATAATTGATTTATTCATAGAACTCAGAGAAGGTAACCAAAGAGTCTTCCTCATCCGTACCATTGTGATTGTAGATGGAATATCCACCTATAATGCTTTCTTCGATCGCCTCGCCTTAATAGATTTCAAGATTGCTTTAGCTCTGTGACGACCCGGAATTTTTAACAATCTAAATTGGAGTATTTAATTGATTTTAAATATTTAAAAATTTAATTTTTAACTGGAATTCCAAATATTAATATTTACTTGATAATTAAATTATTGAATTATATAATTCGAAATTGGGTAAGATGTTGAATATAGAATTTTAAGCCTGTTAAAAATAATTTGAAGGCTTATAATTTTTTTAATGATGATACTGAAGATAATAGAATGGTTGAAATTTAATTTAAAGGTAATTTGTTCAGTTTTAATTATATATCGTTTAAATTGACGTTTAGAAATAGCCTTCCAAGGCACAGTCTCGGAATTCGACGAAACTAGTTCCATTGGATCCGTAATAGTTAGTTATTATCGGATTTCAATTTTCGTAGCGTTTGGATTTACCGTTTGCTCGTATGGGTGAGAACGCTTTGAAATTAAAATCGATAATTTAATATTTTAAATCGATTTATAAAGCTAACTTCCACATACGATTAATTTAGCTCCCGAAACACGTTCCATTGTGTTCAGAACGTGGGTAAGACCTTATAATCGCCTAGCGGCATTCCTTAAAAGGAGTTCGATATTCACGATATGCAACGCGAGATATTCTCAATATTCAATTGTATAATAATCAAGCGTACTCAAGAAGCTATTACCCCAAACCGATATTTTATTTTATTTTCGTCTTCCTCTCTAAGCTTAAACGAGAAATCGAACTAATAAAAAAAGCGGGAGTCGCCATTGTTTTTCCTAAACCCCGTTCTATTTCCCCCTCAAATTAATCAAAACTAAACTCAAAATAAATAAAAAAATTTAAAAAAATGGAAAACGAGTTCGACTCGAACTCGAGAGGGTAAAAGGCGCGGTCGCGAGAGAAAAAGGGAGGCCGAGGGTTTTGCCATGTGCGTCGATGTTTTGGCAGCCGAGTAACGCGACCTGGGTCACGCGCGAGCTAGGGTTCGCTGTAATTTTGGGAAGACGAGATGAGGGAAGAGGGGAAACTCTAAGTAGTGGTGGCAGCGACAATCAGTGGAGGTGGGTTTGAGCAATGGTGGTGAGGGTTAGTCGCGATCAATTGTGGAGGATTTGAAACCAAGCTCGAGTGTGGTGGCTGCAGTTCGTGGAGGGGCGAGCGATTTGGGAGGTCGCAATTTGTATCATGGCATGCGATTTGGAGCAGAAGTCGAGTGTTTGGGCTTTGGTCACCGCAAGCATCAGGTCGTGCGTAAGACAGTCGGTATTATCTCTTCCTTCTTAGTTTAAAGTATAAACAGGTTTTTACTGTTTTTTTAAATATATATATGGTAAAAAGAGATTTTATTTTAGGATTTAATAAGTGTATGCGGAGAATTTTTTTTTACAGTAAAGTAAATCACTGTTGTGTGTTACAGAAAAGAAAATAAATATAATTAAATGTTTGATTTTAACAAGTAGAATATACAGTTTATTTCAATTTAATATATATGGACATGAACAGGAAGATAAATAAAGGGTTTTAAATTACTGTGGGGCATAAATAAAAAATAAAATAAATAGTTTAAATCAGTTGAAAATTTAATAAGTAATGGTGATAAATTATTTGATTAATTCAGATATTTACATATCGTGAATTGTTCATACAAGGTCAAAACCGTGAAGACAAAATCAAATTGGAATGGAATGCAAACAGCAAGATAAAAGGTGAGTTAATCTCACACTCCTCGATTTTATATGAATTTAAGTGGTTAAATTTAAATAATTGGTTGAATGATTGGATTGTTTGGATGTGCTATATTATATATAGTAGTATATAGTATATATTGAAGTGATTGATATTCCGCGATGGATATTATTGGTAATTGGAATATTGAATGATGTGGGTTGCTTGAATATTTCGGTACCCCGAGTTATCGAAATATATTAAATTGGATTTTTTTTTGAAAGTGAAATAATTATAGAATAAAAATAAGAATGAATTGGAAGAAATACAAGTGATATTTAAAAACTTAAGTTAAATTGTAAGTAGAGATTTAAGACAAGTTTTAAATCAGAGTTAAATCTGGAATTCAAGAGTGAATCTGGGTTTTCAAACCAATAAGTTTTTTAAAATTTAATTTATTCTAACAACTTGAATGTTAAGTGCATCTTTAAATTGATTTGAATTTAAACTGAATTTGGTTTAAATTCCTTTGAACTTCTATTTTAAAACGAGTAATTAATTTATTTAATGAAGTAAATAAAAGATAGTTAATTATAGGTTGAGATTAATCGATAATGATTAATATTGTGGTTTAATTAATGCAATTAAATTAGATTAGGATAAATTAAAATACAATTAGTAATCATTAATTTATATAATTAATGATGTAATTAAAGGTTGATTAATTTAGATTAATTATTCAATAATAAGTGACATATGAGAAGTTAATTAATGTAAGTAATTAATGATTAGTGTAATTAACATAGTTAATTAATTCATGAAGTAATTAAGATTACTTATTGATTTTGGTTAAGAAGAATTAATATCGTGAAATTAATTAAAGTTAATTACCTGAATGTAATCGAAGAGGTAATTAATCCAGGGTGATTAATTAAGATGAATAATGAAGGGATGATTGATTAAAAGATTTAAAATTAAGTAATGTTAAACGAAGTAATCTAAGTGGTTGAGGTTAGTAATTCAATCAGGATTAATTAAATTAAATTTGTATGTGATTAAGCTTTGCTTATGGATGATTGATTGATATTGGATGCCTTGAATAAGTTGATGTCTTTGATATGAAATGTTGTGTATTTCATTTGGACAACTTGGGTTAGGATGACATAAGACTCGAAGAGACCGGGGTCGGGTATTAGAAGATACCCGAAACCACTTCGAATTTTTATAGATTGATATGTGAAATCTATAGGCTGGGATGAAATGATTTAAAGGAATAGGACTATTTTTAATCTAAATTTTTGGGACTTAGAAAACTTATGTGTGAAATAGGTTATGTCTATAACATATTGTGAACTTGTAAATTGGTTCAAGTTACCCAGGTTCTAGATAAGTTGTATGATTTGTATTCCATGTTAGATGGGTTTACTCACGCTGGTTTCCAGCCCGACCTGGGTGTTACTTTGGTGTAATGCTCGGGTCAGATCGAGTATTACAGATTTTCAGGTAGGGATGTTCTGGAGCTCAGGAGGCGAGCTGGATGGCAGGAATGTATAGAGTATTTCTGCTGTATCATATTATTGTAAATCTGAGGCATGTTGATTTGTATATGTCCTTTGTTTGAGTATGTGTGTAACTCTGATGTATTAAAATGTAATCGACAGATATAGTATTCTTTTTTAAACTGTTATTACTTATTATTATATTTTATCCGCTGCGAATGTAAGATGTTGATGTTTCTGATCTTCTTCTTCTTCTATCTCTTTCTTCTTTTCCTAGCTATCTGGTATTTTCAAGATCGAAAATTTCGGGTCGTCGCAATTGGTATCAGAGCTGAAGGTTAAGTGAGAACCTTGGCTCTTGTGGGGATTACTCATTAAATAGAGTCCGTAGTTCTAGGATGAGTTGAATATATATATATATATATATATATGAAAGCGTACTTGTTATTTTCATATATAAAGGTTTTTAATGATTTTATATAAAAATATATTATGGTATATATAGCAATATTTCCTTTTAATAAATATTAAGGTGATTGGATGTCAAATAAATGGAATTAAATTAAGCAGTAATACAATACAACCAAATTGAAATCTTAAATTGGAATTACATTAAGTGGTAACAGAAATACAACCAAATTAAAATTAAATTGATTGAAAATGAAATTCTAGAATTTGATCTCAGAAATTAAATTGTTTAAAAACTTTAAATAAGGGTTGATTTGGTTTAAAAAGTTAAACCAACCTTTGAGAATTTAACTCGAATTTATTTAATTCGTGATGGTTTAAATTTGATCTTGAATTTATAGAAGTAAGAATAATATAAAAGGGAATTGGTATCTAGATATGATCACCTTGGGTATTATCATAAATAGTTATTGTGTTTAATAATGATATATTAGTTATTAAGTAAGCCAAATGAAGTAAATTTATAAGATGAGTATAACTTCTAAATTAAAGTGGGTTTTAAAATTGTGAACTTTTAAAACCTAAGTTTAGAAATAATTAATTGTTTCAAAGAGTAAACAAAAATAACAAATAATAAAATTCAGAATATTTTGAATATAGTCTAATTTTAAAACAAGAAATATTTGAAAGATTTTTAAGGGATTTGTTTTGAAATTAAAACCAAGGGTAGTTTAAAATTTAAAAGAAGACTGGTGTGTAAAGGAAATAAATATGAAATAAACTCTAAGGTTGAGTTTTGAATTTTCCTTGGAATGTGATGCGAAACCCAAAGTGAAGCAAGTTTTAAACTTAAGTGGGAAGGTTATTAATCTGAAGGTTTAAAATTTGAATGGGAATTGGGATTAAATTCAAGCAGGAATTGAAATGATTTGAAATTAAAGTGGATTCAATTTGAAATTAGTCCAAATTTATTTGAATGATTTGGAACTGTAAATAAAGTTGAATAAGTAAGAATCAAATGGAATTTGGTTTGAAGTTGGAAAGAAATTGAAAATTAATTCAACTTGAATTGGGAATAAATCAAGTCCAATGGAAATTGGAGTTATTTAAATTGGAATTGGAATGGAAGTGGAAATTTAAATTGAATTGACGAGAATGAGGATTGGGAATTTAACGGTTTGTCTCTAGACTATTTTAAATAAATTGTTAGTGTATAAATCTATTTTTCCAAGTTATTTGTTATATATGCAACCTTTCTTATTAAACCCAAAACTATCTTATACTTACTTTATAACTACTTTTGGAGTTATTTAACTATTTTGTAACTGTTTTATCAACTAATTACTATTTTCTAACTATTTTACAAATTAATTACTATTTCACAACTGTTTTACAATTATGTAAAATTTCTATTATTATTTGACTATTTTTCGACTATTCTACAATTAGTTAACTATTTTACAATTATTTTGAAAACTAATAATTATTTTTCAACTACTTATCTATTTTTAAAATTTTCAAGCTATTTTCTAAAATAAACTGGTCGGAGTCCAAACTGTTATTAATTAAATACCCAACGAAGATAAGGACTGAGGATATAATTCAAATGAGAATTAAGGCAAATGTGATTAAGTGAATAAAATTCAAAGTGAGGATGAATAGAAAGGAAATTGATTTGGCTGATAATCAATGGAAATAAATACGTAGGATGTACGTATATTATTCTATTCGCATAGTGATTTGATCCAGATTCGAGCACCGGTTTTCACATAATTATATCTATTCGAGTTGGGATTTTTCACTCGATTTTCGACGGCGAACCTGGATATGGATTGTTGATTGGTTCTGGATATTCTCTATCATAGTTATGGCTATGCAAGGAGAATGACAGTTTCTAATCAATAAACCAGATCTGTGTCCGCACTAGGAAGTCGGGTGGGCGATACTAGTTCGGAAGTGAAATTGTGTGATCGATGAGCGATCAGATTGATATAGTGTATGGATGATAAGTGTACATCGTACAATTTTGAATGAAATTGATATTGGAAAGAGCAATCAAAATTTGAATATTTGTTTTGAATAAACAAAGCTATATATCTTTGTTATATAAGATAAATCTCCCCTTGATGAATCTATTGCTGGAAGAAAAGGATTCTTGAAAATGTTGAAGTATAAAAGGAGTTTTATGCATGTTTGAAATGATCCAAAGTTTTTAAAATTATATATATCTGAATATATATATATATATATATAAAGGATCTTATGAGGATTTAGGAAAAGGTTTTGGGAACCTTGGATTTAGAAAGGCTTTTGATTTTTGGGTAAAATCAATATTAGAATTTGGAAAGCCTAGTTTGAGAATTATCAATTTTTGGATAATCGATTTTATGTAAATGAGCTTTTTATGAGATCATACTAGGTGTATGATTTGAAAGATACTATATGTGTATGTATAAAGTGTTTTGATGATGGCTCGGGGGAAAAAGGCACGCCCTTGAAATGAACTTCTCAGGAATGCCACCGGGTGGTGCTGCCTTGAGCCCCAAGGGAGGGTTCTAAAGTTGATCCTGTGAGGAGTCCGGACAAAACTAGTTCCTGAGGATTATGAGTAGTGTATACCATAGCAAAAGTCATGTGTGCCGCTGAGAGCCAACGGTCTACTTTTGATTTTATATCGGTAGACTGCGACCTATGGTAACACAGCGAAAATCGTGTGTGCCGATGAGAGCCAACAGTCTACATTTGATTTTATATCGGTAGACTGCGACCTATGGTAACATAGCGAAAGTCATGTGTGCCACTGAGAGCCAACAGTCTGCGTTTGATTTACATTGGTAGACTGCGACCTATTTAGGAGTGGAGAAGTTTCATTTTGACAGCGAAAATCGTGTGGGCCGCTGAGAGCCAACAGTTACATGGACTTTTGCTGCGATGGCAACGTAACCCTAGAATGTAACTGCGATCTGTTGTGGTTCCATGGCGTAATCGAGGGGCGCGGAGTGCCTACAGTTACATGGGCTTTTGCTGCGATGGCAACGTAACCCAGGATGTAACTGCGACCATAGATGGGGGTGATGATTTCCAGAGCATTCTCACCAAAGATATTTCCACTATTTTTAAAAACCGTTTCCTATATTTTCAATAAAATTATTTTTCAAGTATTTTCATTGGATGTTGAAAACGGGTTTACTAAATACTTATAGATTTTCAGTCCTATGCCCGATCAACGTATGACTGAATTTCTATGAGAACAAGGATGGTCTGGTTGAGACATCGACTTATAAGAAGTATTTTTATAAAGAGCTATTTTAATAGTATGATGTGAATTTAAAAGTATTTCTAAATTTTTAAAATAAAAGTGTTGGAATTTTGGGAAAATAAAAGGAAATCCAAATTGGAATTATAAAAAAAAGTTTTGAATTCAGGAAAATTTAATGAAGTGATTTTTGTAATAAAATCGAATATTGATTTAAAAATTGGAAGTAAGTTAATCAGCTAAATAAATTATTTGACAGAATATATTAATAAAATTTAACTTGGTTAAATAAAATGGATTGTAAGTTAATAATGGAGTTTGGAAATGAATTCGAATTATGAATAGAATTCAACTTGGATTTGATAACAAATTAAATAAGTGGAGATGCTGTAAAAATAAAAATAAAATAGAGTTGGATCGAAATAGTGATGGTTTGAATTACAAATAATTCAAGAGTGTTATAAATAATATTAAACGTAATTTGCAAGTAAATTAGATATAAGAGAAGTGTTGTCGTATGAAATGAAAGTGAATTATAATAAACATGGTTTGAATTGCAAACAAAACCCAAGTGAATAGAAATAAATTAAGAATGGCTTTGTATTAATAAAATAAATTTGAAAATGAGTTAAGTGAATTAAAAATTCAAATATGGGATGGATAAATGGGTTAATCAAATTAAATAATAAATGGATGAAGTCTGCTTGAATAAAAATTAAATCAAAGTTTTAGTTGGTATTGGGTTATTAGAACGGAAGGTTATTAAATAAAAGGTTTGGGTTAAATTTATTTTTGGGAAATGGATATTAGTTTAAGCATTGAATGTTGTCAAGCTCAATGAAATAGTTTTAAAATGAATCCAATGCGGAGATGAATGACATGCAACGTATGGTTGGTGAATAAATTGCAAATAAAATGGAATTAAATATAGAATGAGTAGAAAATTAATTTAAAGTAGTTATAAACTAAAATAGATACTCTATTAAGCGAATATCGTCGAAACTGCATAAAAATAATTGTCGTTTGGCGTAAACAAAAGTAATTAAAATTCTATGAGTCGATAGAGATTAAATTAAATTGATTTTTGAATCATTTGAAGTGAATATGAGCTTGTTCGGATTAAAAATAAATTGAATGTAAGCACTTGAGTTGTAAACCATTAAAATTGAATGAAATGGCATATAAATTTGGTTGGAAGCAATTGGATTAGCTTTAAATCATATAAATCGCTTATGGCAAGCGTTTGGTGTTTGTTACTTTTGAAATGCTTGTGTTTAGCTATTAAAAGTAAGTGAAATGCTAATAGATTTTCTATGTATGGAACTTACATATTTAAATTGAGTAAGTACAGGTACCTGAGAGCCGTTTGGCTGGATTTGTTGCGCTAATTGCTAAAATTAATAAGCTGCTTGTTTAAAATGCTAAATAAAGGTACGCCTACGCAATAAAAATAGGAAATATGAACTGTTTTGCTTTTCCAACCGGGTGGGTCGATGTATATATAATTATATCTCTTGTCAAATTGCAAAAGTTCCTCCGTACAAAGGAGACTCTGCCAAAAATTTTTGAAAATTTTGGGAGTTAGAAAAATTTTTGTTAACAACAAAACGATTTTAAATATGAAACTGAAATAACTTAGTAGATGAAACTAAAATGAATCAGTTATAAATGGAAGATAAAATTCAATATTTAAAACTGAAGATAAATTGAATTCATATGGAAATGGGAAAAACTAATTTGAATAGGAATAGATATGAAAACTTCTGTAAGGAAATGTATGAAATGATTTTAAAAGGCTATGATTGGATATTGTTGCTAGGTAAGTTATGCAGGTATTATAAAGAAAAAGGAAAATTGTTTTTGATTTCAGGAGATAATTTGAATTGCCCAACTAAAAGGTATGTATTTTAATTTTGTATGAAATTGGATTGGGTTTTTGATCTAGCCACTTGGCTTTTGTTTTCTTTTGGAAATTGGAAGCCCGTAGAGGCATTTTGTAGTTGTAACGAGCTAGCCGCGCAAAGGAGATGCTGGCAAAAGTTTTCGGAAATTTAGAAAGTTGGAAATTTTTTGAGAAAGTTGTGATGAGTTAAATTTGAATTTTAAATCTTAATTTGAATAAGTGAAGTAAATAATGTTGTTGGAAACTAAAAAAGGTTTTGGGAAGTTGGTTGAAGTAATAGTGAATCTTTAATAAAAGATATATTGTGGCAAGTTCATGAAATTGTTGGTTTTGGGGGAAAAGTAAACGGGTATTGGACCATTCTTCTTAACTAGTAATTTCGGGGACGAAATTCTTTTAAAGGGGGAGGAATGTGACGACCCGGAATTTTTAACAAATTAGATTGGAATATTTAATTGATTTTAAATATTTAAAAAGTTAATTTTTAACTTGAATTTCAAATATTAATATTTACTTGATAATTAAATTACTGAATTATATAATTCGAAATTGGGTAAGATGTTGAATATGGAATTTTAAGCCTGTTAAAAATAATTTGAAGGCTTATAAATTTTTTAATGATGATACTGAAGATAGTAGAATGGTTGAAATTTAATTTAAAGGTAATTGTTCAGTTTTAATAATATATCGTTTAAATTGATGTTTAGAAATAGCCTTCTGAGGCATAGTCTCGGAATTCGACAAAATCAGTTCCATTGGATCCGTAATAGTTAGTTATTATCGGATTTCAATTTCATAGCGTTTGGATTTACCGTTTTCTCGTACGGGTGAGAAACGCGTTGAAATTAAAATCGATAATTTAATATTTTAAATCGATTTACAAAGCTAACTTCCACATACGATTAATTTAGCTCCCGAAACACATTCCTTTGTGTTCGGAACACGGGTAAAACCTTAGAATCGCCTAGCGGCATTCCTCAAAAGGAGTTTGAAATTTCACGGTATGCAACACAAGATATTTTCAATATTCAATTATATAATAATCAAGCGTATTCAAGAAGCTATTCCCCCAAACCGATATTTTATTTTATTTTCGTCTTCCTCTCTAAGCTTAAACGAGAAATCGAACAGATAAAAAAAAAGAGGGAGTCGCCGTTGTTTTTCCTAAACCCCGTTCTATTTCCCCGTCAAATTAATTGAAATCGAAACTAAACTCAAAAAAAAAAAAAAAATGAAAAACGAGTTCGACTCGAACTCGAGAGGGGAAAAGGCGCGGTCGCGAGAGAAAAAGGGAGGCCGAGGGTTTTGCCATGTGCATCGATGTTTTGGCAGCCGAGTAACGCGACTTGGGTCGCGCGCGAGCTAGGGTTCGATGTAATTTTGGGAAGACGCGATGAGGGAAGAGGGGAAACACTAAGCAGTGGTGGCAGCAACAATCAATGGAGGTGGGTTTCGGCAATGGTGGTGAGGGTTAGTCGCAATCAATTGTGGAGGATTCGAAACCGAGCTCGAGTGTAGTGGCTGCAGTTCGTGAAGGGCCGAGCGATTTGGGAGATCGCAATTTCTATCATGGCGTGCGATTTGTAGCAAAAGTCGAGCGCTGGGCTTTGGTCACCGCGAGCATCAGGTCATGCGTGAGACAGTGGGTATTATCTCTTCCTTCTTAGTTTAAAGTATAAACAGGTTTTTTTTTAAATATATATATATGGTAGAAAGAGATTTTATTTTAGTATTTAATAAGTGTATGTGGAGGATTTTTTTTTTACAGTAAAGTAAATTACTGTTGTGTGTTACAGAAAAGAAAATAAATATAATTAAATATTTGATTTTAACAAGTAGAATATACAGTTTATTTCAATTTAATATATATGGACATGAACAGGAAGATAAATAAAGGGTTTTAAATTACTGTGAGGTTTAAATAAAAAATAAAATAAAATAAATAGTTTAAATCAGTTGAAAATTTAATAAGTAATGGTGATAAATTATTTGATTAATTCAGATATTTTCATATCGTGAATTGTTCATACAAGGTCAAAACCGTGAAGACAAAATCGAATTGGAATGGAATGCGAATAGCAAGATAAAAGGTGAGTTAATCTCACACTCCTGGATTTTATTTGAATTTAAGTGGTTAAATTTAAATAATTGGTTGAATGATTGGATTGTTTGGATGTGCTATATTAT
This sequence comes from Allium cepa, assembly GCA_030765085.1. Taxonomy (NCBI): domain Eukaryota; kingdom Viridiplantae; phylum Streptophyta; class Magnoliopsida; order Asparagales; family Amaryllidaceae; genus Allium; species Allium cepa. Next base: position 472,644,450 of record CM060929.1, on the reverse strand, counting down.
ATATAGTAGTATATAGTATATAGTATATATTGAAGTGATTGATATTCCATGATGGATATTATTGGCAATTGGAATATTGAATGTTGTGGGTTGCTTGAATATTTCGGTACCCCGAGTTATCGAAATATATTAAATTGGATTTTTTTTTTGAAAGTGAAATAATTATAGAATAAAAATAAGAATGAATTGGAAAAAATACAAGTGATATTTAAAAACTGAAGTTAAATTGTAAATAGAGATTTAAGACAAGTTTTAAATCAGAGTTAAATCTGGAATTCAAGGGTGATTCTGGGTTTTCAAACCAATAAGTTTTTTAAAATTTAATTTATTTTAACAACTTGAATGTTAAAGTGCATCTTTAAATTGATTTGAATTTAAACTGAATTTGGTTTAAATTCCTTTGAACTTCTATTTTGAAACGAGTAATTAATTTATTTAATGAAGTAAATAAAAGATAGTTAATTATAGGTTGAGATTAATCGAGAATGATTAATATTGTGGTTTAATTAATGCAATTAAATTAGATTAGGATAAATTAAAATACAATTAGTAATCATTAATTTATATAATTAATGATGTAATTAAAGATTGATTAATTTAGATTAATTATTCAATAATAAGTGACATATGAGAAGTTAATTAATATAAGTAATTAATGATTAGTGTAATTAAAATAGTTAATTAATTTATGAAGTAATTAAGATTACTTATTGATTTTGGTTAAGAAGAATTAATATCGTGAAATTAATAAAAGTTAATTACTTGAATGTAATCGAAGGGGTAATTAATCTAGGGTGATTAATTAAGATGAATAATGAACGGATGATTGATTAATTGATTTGAAATTAATTAATGTTAAATGAAGTAATCTAAGTGGTTGAGATTAGTAATTCAGTCAGGATTAATTAAATTAAATTTGCATGTGGTTAAGCTTTGCTTATGGATGATTGAATGGTATTGGATGCCTTGAATAAGTTGATATCTTTGATATGAAATGTTGTGTATTTCATTTGGATAACTTGGGTTAGGATGACATGAGACTCGAAGAGACCGGGGTTGGGTATTAGAAGATACCCGAAACCACTTCGAATTTTTATAGATTGATATGTGAAATCTATAGGCTGGAATGAAATGATTTAAAGGAATTGGACTATTTTAAATCTAAATTTTTGGGACTTTGAAAACTTATATGTGAAATAGGTTATGCCTATTACATATTGTGAACTTGTAAATTTGTTCAAGTTACCCGGGTTCTAGATAAGTTGTATGATTTATATTCCATGTTCGATGGGTTTACTCACGCTGGTTTCCAGCCTGACCCGGGTGTTACTCTGGTGTAATGCTCGGGTCAGACCGAGTATTACAGATTTACAGGTAGGTACGTTCTGGAGCTCAGGAGGCGAGCTGGATGGCAGGAACGTATAGAGTATTTCCGTTGTATCATATTATTGTAAATCTGAGGCATGTTGATTTGTATATGTCCTTTTGTTTGAGTATGTATGTAACTCTGATGTATTAAAATGTAATCGACAGATATAGTATTCTTTTGTAAACTGTTATTACTTATTATTATATTTTATCCGCTGCGAATGTGAGATGTTGATGTTTCCGATCTTCTTCTTCTATCTCTTTCTTCTTTTCCTAACTATCTGGAATTTTCGAGATTGAAACTTTCGGGTCGTTACAAGCTCAGTGGTGTCTCACCATGAAACTTCCGACATATAATGGAGTTGGGGTGATCAAAGGAAACCAAAGTGCCGCTAGAGAATGCTACATCGTGGAACTGCACGAGTCTAAAAGGCAAGAAAAGGGGATGAATGCTGGGAGAACTCTCCATATTCATGAACCTACCAAATAGCAACTATAGAGCCGCCCTAGGCATGGGGACCATAGTTGATTTGACAAGACTTTGGTTTCTAGAAAGAAGAGCTTAGGGGGGAACGGGCAGTGCTGGAAGCATTGACAATGACTGTCCTAGTAGATATGGATGCCCCAACATGGGTCTTGAAAATTGGATCACATTTTGGAAACAAGATGCGACTGGAACTCATCAAATTTCTATGCGCCAACCTGGACATATTCACTTGGACACACTCTGATATATATGGGGTTTCGTCGGAGATTGCATACCACACACTTAGTATTGATTCCACGTATACAGCAGTGAAGTAGAAGCAACATAGCCTAGGACCAAAACGGTCCAAAGCACTGAGAGAAGAAGATGATGAGCTAATGGCAAATGGTTTTATCCACAATGTAACTTACCCCGAATGGGTATCCAACCTAGTCTTTGTCAAGAAGTCCAATAAAAAAATGATGAACTTGTATCAACTACTAGGACCTAAAAAAAGCTTGCAAACTACTATAATTTATGGATGCTTATTCGGGGTGCAATCAGATCATGACGCATGAACCTGACCAGGAAAATATCTGTCTCATTACTGATTTGGGACTGTACTGCTACAAAGTGATGAAATTTTGCTTAAAGAATGCTGGGGCAACCTAACAACGACTAGTGAATGCTATGTTCAAACATCAGATCGGGAAGGCTATGGAGGTTTATGTAGACGATATGTTGGTTAAATCACGCTTAGCGGAAAATCACCTAAACAACCTAATCGAAATGTTTATAATACTCCACAAATATGGAATGAAACTCAATCCACTTAAATGTCATTTCGGGGTAGCCTCTGGAAAGTTCTTGGGATTCATAGTAAGCGCCAGAGGCGTCGAAACAAATCCCGAACAAATTACCGCTTTATGGGAAGTTGAGGCCCCAAGGAACATCAAAGAGTTACAAAGCTTGAATGGAAGGGTTACGGCACTGAGCCGGTTCATCTTAAAATCAACCGAAAAATGTAAACCGTTTTTTGATGCGTTAAAGAAGGGAAAGAAGAACTTCGAACAGAATCAAGCTTTCAAACTACATTTGAAGAGCCGTTGTGACGTATGGGAACCCCGCCAATCCTATCTAAGCCAATAGACGGAGAAGATTTATACATCTACTTAGCAGTCTCATCCCATGCATTAATCACCACACTCGTACGTGAAGAAGCTAAGACCTAACAACCTGTGTATTACATTAGTAAATGATTCACTAGAGCAAAGAAGAACAATTCGAAATTGGAAAAAATGGCATATTGCCTCTTGATCGCATCTAGAAAGTTACGACCATACTTCCAAGAACAACCAGTCAAAGTGCTGATAGGTCAACCCTTGAAGAAAGTATTATACCGCCCCAAGACCTCTGGATGGCTTATCAAATTGAACATCGAATTAAGTCAATACGAAATCACATACCAACCTCGAAAGGCAATCAACAGGCAGGCACTAGCATAGTTCATTATTGAGTTTACAATATGAGATAACGAGGAAGAAATGACTCCGGAAGTAGAGACTCGTTGGAAGTTGTTGATCGATGGTGCATCTAACGACTTTTTCCCGAGCGCGGGAGTAATGCTCGAAACTCTCAAAGGGCGATCCGTTTGCCATGCCTTGCGGGTGGAATTCCCTGTAACAAATAATGAAGCGAAATACAAATCATTGATAGCCAGGCTTAAAGTTGTAAAGGAACTCAGGATAAAGTCCATGCACATCCACGGTGTCTCTAAGCTAGTCGTTTACTAGGTGAAAGGCGAATACTAGGCTCGGGAAGAGGATTTCACCTCATATCTATCTAAAGTGCAAGAACTATTAAATAACATCGAACATTACACCATGAGTGATATCCTAAGGGAAAAAACACGAAAGTAGAATATCTAGCCAAACTGGCCAGTTTCGGAGAAGCTTAGTCCTTGGGGCTAGTCCCAGTCGAAACTCTGACCACTCCAAGCATAAGCAAGATGGATATAGATAGGATTTTTGAAAAACCCGAGGAACCGAAAATGTGGATGACATCGATCAAGGACTACCTGCTCAAAGGAACACTCCCTGTAAACAAGAATCAATAGAAAATTCTCCTTTGGAAGGCGCTGCGGTTTGTAGTATAGGATGGGATGCTCTACTAAAGGGGATTCTCTACCCCTTTGATCAAGTGTGTGACCAACGACGAAGCCTGAAGAATCCTCTTAGAAGTTCATCAAGGCAAATGCGGCGATTACAATGGAGGGCGAACTCCCGCAAAGAAAGTTCTCCAATATAGGTTATTTTGGCCATCCGTGATGTAGCAAATTATGCTAGACGGTGCAACCAATGCCAAAGATTTGGAAAGATCAAAAGAACTCCTTCAACACAGCTGATACAGATGGTTAGCCCATGGTCATTCTCTAGCTGAGGAATCGATCTAATTGGTGTATTACCAATAGCCATAGGAGGAGCCAAATATGATATCATTGTTGTTAATTACTTCACCAAGTAGGAAGAAGCGGAACCGTCGGGGTCGGCCACTATTACCATGAAGAAAGTTATTAATTTTTATACCGAAAACATTATTTGCACGTTCGGAGTGCCACAACAGTTAAAGGGACTCAATTTGAAAGCGCCAAGTTCAAAGACTTTTTCAAATGCTTCCAAATTGAGAAAACCTTTTCCATTGTCGCACATCCATAGGAAAACGGGCAAGTGGAAGCAGTGAACAAGATCACCAAGTCCATCATCAAAAAGTAGCCAACTAAAGCTAAAGGATGGGTTGATAAACTACCACTTACACTATGGGCTTACAAGACAATGTGCAAAACTGCAACTGGGCACTCCTCGTTCGCCTTGGCATATGGTTCAGAAACAATGATCCCAATCAAGCCAGAAGTCCCTTCTCATTAAAGGCCAAACATTAATCAAAGAAAAAACTAGTTACTTCTGCTTGAGTTGCTCGATCTGATCGACGAGAATAGAGAAGAAGCTGAGTTAAGGACTGCTACTCACCAAAAAAGGGTCACACAGTATTTCAATTCCAAAGTTTGTAATCGCACTTTCGAAGTAGGAGAACTTGTCCTCAAACGGGTCTATCCTGTACTAGTAACATTCGACCAAACTGGGAAGAGCCCTATTTGATCGGTCAGAAGCTAGGGACGGCACATTCAAGCTAATAACCGTTAATGGAACCTAAATCTCCCAAGCATGGAAGAGCGATTGCTGCATCTTTACTTTGTCTAACACTATTTTATGTACTTTCTATTCCTAGCAAATAAGTCATCCTGGAATACTAGAGGCATTGTAAATAAGCACAACTTGCCCAACTTTTATTAATAAGGTTGCTTTGCTTGGTTATCTAATAAAACTGTGTTCACAAAAGTAGTCCGTTGAGTCGATGGGATCAAATTGACTCAAAACCATCCAATCGCTGATTGAAATAGTGGAACCACACACAAGTACGCTACATCCACTAATCGAGTCAACGGAAGCAAATCGACTCAAACCGTTGGATTTACGGAACTCGATCCCTGCCTTCTAAGAACTAGTGTTGTTCCGGCAACACCGGGAAGGTCTTAATCAAAGTCGTGCATCCCCATAAGCCGCATATTACTTCTTGAGCTGTGAAACATGCTTTTGAAACATGAACTCCACACATTACCCAAAGATTGGCAATGTCAAGAAAATCATAACCACTTCGGATCGACAGGTCATATCGATCCCAAAAGCCACACATCCCATAAGCCGCGCACACTCTTAAAAGCCGCGCATTTCATAAGCCGCGCATACTCTTAAGTTCCGGTATTGTCTCGATAATGCTAGGAAACTTGTCTATTACATTACTAACAAGAATCAATCCATCCCCACTATCAGAAGTAACGGACATGAATCTAGCAATGTCACGCAACTACTAATCGGTAAAGAATGCTGATCGTTGACCGATAAAATCTTTGAAAACAAGACGCTCAAATCACTAGTTCCTGTAGATAGGAACCGCAAAATAGACTCAGTTACAGACATTTGAGGAATCGCACGGATCAACCGGTCACTTGTCGCGTGTTTGGAGCGAACAGTCCCATGAACTAGGGGGTGCATGCATCGACACTCAACCATAGAAGCAAATACTTCAGAGTTCTATTACTTCAAGTAAAGAATTTTGAAAGTAATTGCAAGGCTAAATAAAATAGTGATGAATAAAACTGGCATAAGTGCATGAAACATTGACATGCAGATAAAATAAAGCTATAATTAAAATTTCAACATTTTATAACTTACAATGTTTTTGTTATACAACAACAAATAATGGGGGTTGTGCAACACAATATCGGCCAAGAATGGGAAGATACAACACCACTGTAGCAAAAACAAAACAAATTTCTAAGTGCCGACTCTTCACTTGTACAAAAAGTAGTCAAAAAACAAAAGGAGCAAAAGACAAATCAAGGCTCCTTCTCACCACTTCCCCGACCACCTTTCCCGCCTCTGATCGGTAACTTCTCATGTTTCTCCCCTCCTAGGGCAATCTCGCTCTCTAAAACATAGCCACTTGTTGAACCTCCTTTTGAATTTATGTTTGCAAGGTCTGTGAGAACACTTTGATGACCTCTTATGCTCTTCAACCTTCTCCTTCTTCACCGTTATCATCTGTTGCTCGGCCATGGGATGCTTAGCCTCTGCTTTATCTTGTTAAAAATCCCAACCCACTTGCTCCCATGTGTCAGTAGCCCAAAGCCTTCCTCTTGAGATATGGAGGGGTCTTCCAAACCATGTAGCGCTGTAATTTGCTCAAATTGTGAATTGGGTTACAAGACGGATGATGAGACGACGGTTGATGCGGTTAGAATGGCAGCAGATCCAACATCATAAAGAGGAGGTAACTCAATAGGAAGGGAAGGTTAATCTACAATGTCAAAATAAAGGGTGGTTATCTCTGCAATTTCATCAAGAAGGAATTGAAGTCTTCAAGCATGGAAGAGATAAGAAAATTACCTACCATAGAGGTCTGTTCGTGCGTCACAACTTCGAAGACTTCATCATCAACCTCCTTTACCAGCTGCATAACTGTACGAGAAGTGGGAATGATCCTCTCACTAGTATGGAAATGCGAAAACAACCCACCCGGGCCTGAAGGAAAATTCTCAGTAACATCTTTAGAGGTGGTCGTGACATCAATGGCTTCTCGTTTCCTCTCCAGTCTCAAGATTTACTGGCCTAAAAGCCCGGTGGGATTCTTTGTTCAGCTATGCCTGAAACAATTCTTCTTTAATATAGCAGCAGCCCATATCTTCAAATCGGGCCATAACTTCTTCCCAGACTACAGCAAGTGTGTGAGCGAACAAAGGACCAAAGTAACCGAGGCTCCCTTGATGCGTCACAGAATTAACATAGAAACCCAAAATAGTAGCATCTAAGCCTTCCATCTTTTGTGCGAAGGTGTTTTGAAGCTTGGAGAAGCTGGCTTCCATGCTTGCCTTCTCTAGCGCTAGCTGAATTTTCTCGGCATTGAAATAAAGAATTTTCTCACAAAGAGAAGCAATTTCTTTGGCCTATTCGACGTTGGTTTTCTTCTCCGTCTTAACCATCATCTCACTTATCCTCGGTTTTTCTTTTAAAGCCACCTCATTAGCGTGACACTTCCTTATTTTGTCTTTGAATATAAGTGCGGCTCGGTCGGTGGGCTTCTTTTTCTCCTTAAAAAAAGAAGCACTTTTGCTTTCCCTTTTGAGGGCATCATCCCTCTCCTTCTTTAGCCTCTCAATCTCCGCATCACGATCCGCAAGCTTCTTCTCATACTCATCTTTTTCGGACCTGATCGAATGGGAGAATTTCTTGGTAATTATTTCGATTAACCGTTGGAAGCTACGTGCATAGTTTTTTCCATCCCTCGGCTCGTTCCAAACTGCTCAGAAACGCGTGGATATGGGGTAAATAAGACTGCACGAACGGATATCAAATTAGGTTTATCGGAAACAACCTCCATTAAAAACAAATTGGAGAATGTAGTCTGCAGGTGCAGGGACCAGCATGGAGAAAGTAAGCAGAGTGCCTAGAAACTGGAAGAGAACGGTCGTAGCAGCATGAGTGGAGGAGGTCTTGACCCCGGAAGTAGAAACTGTTATTCGATTAGAAGCATGAAGTTATGAAGTGGGTTCCTACCTTTGGTTTTCTCAACTTCTTTTATAAATCTTCCCCCTCAATTGGGTTCTTCCTCTTGTCATGGCCACTTCCTCTATCATGACCCTGATCTTTCTCATGACGGCAACACTCTTCCACCTCCATATCCTTCCTCTTCCTCCTTTCTTCATCAGTCTCCTAGGAAGCATGATACTTGGAATAATGTCTCTTTGAATGTTGGGAATCCAGCACTCGATCAAGATCACTGTAAAAGCGACGAGACATGATTCCTGCAATAAGTGAAGTAAACAGCTTTAGGAAAGAGGCATTTGACGGACTAAAACAACCTAGAAAATAAAAATAATATAAAGTGTGTGATCCTAGTGAAGTGTGTGTTGTAATTGAACGACCCTAACAAAATACACAAACTAGACTGGTCACCGACTGGTGCCAGGTCATCGATTCTTTGTAGAGATGATTTGAGTAAGCTGGGAAGGCAACCATTTCGAGGTGAATTCTTCCATAAAATCACCCATATTTACCAAAATATCGCTAGTATCTCCTAAGTTAATATCCACATATTCCGGCAAAAGGGGTGGGAACATGTTCATTCTTAGGAGGAGCCTCTTTAGTGTATTCTTTCAAAGAAGGAGTTGGAGTATGTTCGGGGCTCAACTCCGAGCCTTCATGCCTACATGGACATCACCCTCTTCGGTGTCAGTATCCCAATCTATTTCTTATGCAATTAGAAGGTGCCCCTCGCTGATCTCTCCTTCCTTTTCCCACTCAATCAATGGAGCCTTACTTACCCGTTGATCAAACTCTTCTCCTTTCTCCTTCGGGTTTGATGGCATTTAAGTGGACTTTTGACCTCGACTTGAATGTGGATCCCTTCCAAAGTCTTCCCTGACACGTCAGATGGGTCACTTTGTTCTTCCATGAAGAACATAAGACCAGATTTACTATCTTCTACCATAAAGTCATAATCGGCTCGATCCACTGTATCCGTCGCCAACACAACTTCATCGCTAATTGCTGATATTATGCAAAAATCAGCATCACCAACATTCGAAATAGAGAGAAGTAGGCTGACTCTGATACAAACGAAATCAAATTAGGGTATTGATGGATTAGATTAGTGACGACTAGAAACGGGGCACGATAGTGGAACGATGGCGGCAGCTTCAGTAGGCAGCGGGTAGTGCCGCTAGAGGTGAAGATCAACGATGGTGGCTCTCTAGCGATGGCAAGCATTATACCGATGACAACGTAGGATGCTTGGATCGGTTTGGCTCAAAAAGGTAAAGTGAGAGAATGGGATATCCGATCCCACATATATAAAAAAATGAAAAATGAATAAAAGGCGAAAAATTTGAAAATTTTGCTAAATACTTGGATCGGCACCGCTCCAATCTAATTGGATCGGTACCAATCCAAATTTTCTCTTCTAAATGATCTCGAATTTTCTCCATTCGACCTACTTGATGTTTGTACTCGTCCTGAAAGTTATCAAGTCAGGATCACTCTATAATTACGAACAATGAAGATTCACACTTAAGGGCTAAACAGTTAGCTGGTATGCCATAAAAAACTGTTCAAGATGGCAAGATATAAGCAGTGGAACTCCATAAAATAGAGACCGAAAGATGAACAATTCCAGAGCACACCTCGTTTCCAATGAAAGCATGCTCTAGAGGCAAATGTTAACTAGTTTTTAACCCAGCAGAATTCAAAAGGAGTCAGAGCATTCAGATTAACCTAGTACAACTTGGAACTTGAATGGAAGGCCTAAAAGGACAAGACAAAGGAACACAAGAAGTTTAAGCGAAAGATACACCAACTCTTTGGATCGATAACGATCTGATCCAATTGGCTTGGCACTGATCCAAAAAGTTTGCTTGTGGTTTCTTCTGACCACTTGCATCATTGTAACGACCCAGAATTTTGAACAATTTAAATTGAAAATATTTAATTAATTTTAAATATTTGAATGATGGTTTGACTTGAATTTCAAATTATCAGAATGAATTTGGCGATTAAATTTTTGAATTTAATTTATTTGAAAGTTGAATAAAAATTTGAATCTTCAATTTTAAGCTGATTAAGAATATTTCAAAGGCTTGTAAAATCTATATTGATAATACTAAAGATAATAGAAGCTTTAGAATTGAATTTGAAAGTGAATTGTTCAGTTTTGAAATTATATCGTTTGAATCGATATTTAAAAATAGCCTTCCAAGGAACAGTCTTGGAATTCGATGAAACCAGTTCCGTTGGGTCCGTAATATTGAATTATTACCTGATTCCGAATTTCGTATTTTTCGGAGTTGATATGTGAGTACATGGTGAGTAAACGAGTTGAAATTAAATCGAATTCAACATGAATTTAAAATTTAAATTTGCATTTTAGTCAACATCAGAAACACTGTAGCTTCCTTAAAATACGCCCAAAAATCACGGGGAAGAGATCAAGCAAACACGTTCTATCTGCTTGATCATGTACTCTTGTCTCCCTCATTCATTACAAATCTCAGGCAAATCCTTTCAACGCAGAAGGAAAAAAAAATCTTCGTTCAAATTAAAATGGCCGATCAGAGATAATCCTCTTCATCTTCAATTCTGGCCTATGCATAAAAATCAAGATTAAAGATTTCGTTCAACCCAAATTCATTCGAAATTAAAAAATGGCCGCAGCCCCCCTTTTCTTTTTTTGAAATCAAATGATTTCCATTCGATTGAGGCTATGATCGAATCGCTTGGAACTCGAACTAGGGTATGGTCATAACTTCGTTCGTTCGATTTGGGGGGATGGCCGCGATGGTCTCTATCGCAAAACAAGTCGCGATGCAGTTCGTGCTCGAGCGTAGGGGCGGCCATCGCAGGATGGGGCGGAGTGATTCAAATCGTGGGTTGTGGAGATAGCGGCGTCGAGGCACGCGACTATGGGGGGGGGGGTTGTCGTCAGAGTGGTGAAGGTGCAGATCGAAGAGAGGGCGATCAAATTTTGGAGGGTTGCGATCGCAAAGGAGGCTCGGCAGCATCTCGGGGTCGCGGCATCGCGTGGTTGATGCTCGCGTGGGCGGTCTCGAGTGCGGCGCCAAGGCAAGGGGTGGAGGCATTCGTGCGTCGAGCAGTGAGGTATTCGCTTTCTTCCTTTATCGTTTTTACCTGATTTAATGAAATATATTTATAGTTTGAAATAAAACAAAGTGTAAAAATATAAAAACAGCAGATTCCCTTTTTTTCTGGGTTGAAAAAAAAATATGATTATTGCTGAGATTGATTTTTACAGCATAATGTATATAAAACTATTTATTTCAGATTTCAAAAAAAAAAATTTGTACTTATACAGTAAAGAGATCACTGTCTTGGTTATCTACAGATAAAGAGATACGTACGGGTAGATTTTGAATATATATATATATATATATATATATATATATAATTTATGGGAAATTGGTTTAAAAAAAAATAAAATTTTGATTGAACAAATTTAATTAAAGGAAATCAGTTCGAATTTTAAATTTTTAGTTTAAAATGAAAATCATTTGCTTGAGATTAAAATATTGGTTGGATTGAAATTCTAAAATGGCAATTAATTTGTTTATTTACCAATTTAATTATTTTTAGTGGTTAAAAGATTTTAAAGAAAATTATTAGTTCAAACTATTATATTGGAAATAAATTATTAGTTTAAACCCAAATCGTGAGCCAAATTAAATAAATCTATTAAATGGAAATTTATTATTCGATTATATCGAATATTAATGAATGGTGTAAATGATTATACAAGGTCTATAAATCAAGAAAATCAAGCCGGAATGGGAAAATGGATTGCAAATAAAAAGCTAAGGTGAGAACTTCTCACTCAAATTTAAAATTTGGATTGCAGTTATTGATTGCTGTTGGTTGTGATATTAGATATAGTAGGATATATCTATATATAGCAATATATATATATTGGCATATGTATATATTGGAGTTGTTGATTTCCCGCATATTATATAGCGGATGAGACCCTATTGCGCCGCCTATTAAGCGGGTAATATTTTATAAATCCCATATACCGCGATATTCTGTCTTAAAGCGGAATTGGTATTGCGCTAACATCTGTGGATGCAGGGAAACAGGTTGGAGGGATCCAACTGGATTCCTCAACCGTATTTATTTATTTATATATATTGTGATATTTGATTGATTATCATATTGATATATGATGTTTGAAAGTCGTGATTGACTATTTGATGTGTTGCATCATCGGATCCATTTTTGAAGTTTAAAAATAACGATTTTGATTTTAAAGGGATTTTTAAAGTGATTTTTGAAATTATACGTTTATTCAAAATTTTGAATTGATTCATTTTAAATAATTAAAACATTATAAATTTTTATGTTATAAAAATTAAGATTTTTGTGAAATATAACCAAAAGGTGATTTTTGAAATAAGTAGTTATAAATTTATAAAATAGTTAAATCGGGATTTTTGAATTATTTTTAAACGAGTTATATGAAAGATGTATAAAATTGATATTTTAAAATTAAAAATATTGGAATTATAAAACGAGTTTTTATAAGTGTTAAAGAGAAGTATAAATGGATTCATAAGTGAATGAAAATTTATAGATTTATGAATTGTGAAGTTATAAAATGAATAGATGTTGTAAGACAAAAGATTTTAAGGAATTAACTTATAAATCGGATTTTTGCATTTAAATTGAAATCTTTGATGAAGCAAAAATGGTTTATAGTTGAGATTTATAAAATATATATTTTATAAATCGAAATAGTAGAATTTTAAAAGGAGTTCTATTAATGTTGAAAATAGGGTTATAAAGGAAATCTTATAAGTAATAAGATTTATAATTTGTGAAGTTTTAAAAGAACGATTTTGTAAATAAATGGATTATAAACATTTAACTTATAATATGGACTTTTGGTATATAATTGAGTGATATAAATTAAGTTGGATTAATAAAGGAGATTTATGAATCGAAGCTTATAAATAGAAATGGAATTTATAGACATTTTTTTATAAATTCGAAATCCATGGAATTTGATAAATTGAAGTTGAAATTGGTTAAGGAAGTATATTCACGATTTTGGACAGTGAATATATTATCAAATAAAATGGATATGCTTGGGAAAATGAATATTATAAAATGAAGTTAATCGTTTTAACGATGTTTTAAAAATGTATTATAAATCGAATACATAGATTTCAACATTCATTTTTGAAATAGACGTTTTCGAGGAATAAGGAAATGGTGGACTATAACACTGTTGTTATAGTAAATGGTTCCCGAAAGGAAATGTTTTATATAGTATTGGGATTTATATATCTATCTAAATTTCGAATCCCTATACTAGTGATTTTGGGTTGTCGTAACGATGTTTTACGCAACATTCGTTTTGGCCCAAATAAATGTGTTTAAGTGAATGTTTTCCTTAAAGAATGAATTATATACTTAATTTCGATTTAAGTATATTGAATGTTTTCCAAGTGTTGGAAATAAATGGGTTTGTGAATTACTTATTAATAAATAAGTGGGGAAATGTTTCAAATATGAAATGAACGTTTTGAGAATTATCTTTTTAAAGATAAATTGAAAGTGGATGTTTGAAATCGATTTGAAAATCGTATATTCACAGATATATTGGAAATGTAAATTCAATATGGAATTTATAAATGAAATTGGGAAAAATTGGTTTAAAAATATATATCGATTTATTTTTGAAGTATGGGAATTATATATATATATATATATATATATATATATATATATATATCTTGTAAAGATATTTTTGGAAGATAAATAATTTGGAAAATTATTTGGAATCTGGTAATGTTGCGCATCTCTATTGATAGTTAAATAATCCGACTATCAATATTTACCTTTAAATAGGTATTTGTTGTGATTTGCTTGAATTTGAACGCCACACTTATTTTTAAAATAAGCGCTCACTATTCGGGTTAGCCGGGAAAGGATCTTGGGGTCGTATAACCCATTCCGAATATGTGATACGTCGTTATGGATTGCATTTGATGACCGGTGTTGAAGACCGGATATTTGTGAAAACGGACGGATTACCTTCGAGTTACTCTACATCGGCTGATCTTCGATATAGAGGTTTTATCACCCTTAGTGACGGGAAGTCCGGTCGTGATTAGTGAATATCCGGATTGCAAGGACTTCTTTGGAAGTGCCTTCGGTTCTGTTCGAGCCCAGAACAGACTTGTATAGATTGTATGTCTGACATTACAAATTGAGATATAAAGCTGATTTCTTTCAAATATATTTCTTTTGGTGGCGGAGAATATATTCTCTTAGCTTAACACCCTTCTCTGAGACGTACGAGCTCAGAGGTTATGTAGTTGAAGGTTATTAGTGATATACTCCCAATTTGGTAATGTGACATGCTGAGTGTTGCTGTAGAATGATCATTGTTTGATCATTTGTGATATGATCATTTGTTTGATCCTTTATCTTGGTGATCATTACTTTGATCATTTGTTGACCCAAAGCACAGCTTTTGTATATAGCGTGGCTCTGTGGACGAGACTTCGTCGGACCTCACACCCCGGAAATGGTTAAAACAGGAAGGATGCGGCAAGGTTATTAGGGGGTAGCGCCCCTTTAGTGTATGTCATTCCTTCTGGATAGAGGTGGTATCATGGTATGGAGCCCAGATATTTAACCTATGTTGTTGCTGCAAATTTTGTGGTTGTTGGAAATCGAGGATCCTCGGATAGATCGGTTACGATCGGGGGATGACATATTCGTGTCAGTAGTTACCTAGTTTGAAAGGTAACCCGGCCTTGTGTTGGCAGAGATCCGGTTAGGTTCTCGGGACGTCATTCCAGAGGCATTTCCATGTGGCATTGGGAAGTTCCTTGGCCTGACCATTTGTTGGAAATCCAAAGAAACAATACGATCTTGTACGGTTTTAGTTGTAGAACCTATCATTCACTTATGGTGGCACCCCACTATTTGGATGGTAGCTATAGTAGGCATAAGTGCGAAATGCCTATGCTGGCTAAGATTTATATCTTTATTTTCGAAATGAATTTTTCCTCACTATGCACTAGTAATAATATCAAATGTTTCTTTTTAATGCGTACCAAGCATCTTTGACTATCATAAGGAGAAATCTCCTCCGATTCTGCGTTTGCATTGTGCGTGTGCGGGAGGCCTTATGGTAGTCTCATTTTTTAAAAAGCATTGCAAATTGACTTTAAAAATATTCCTCTATTTTGTTTTAAAGATAAACTGTTTTGAGTTCTCACACTAGTCACATGACTGACTCGAGTTTAGTGTTTTCCTTCCTAAACTCTGGGTGCCCACCAATTTCCACACGGGCAGTCTAGAGTTTGGTTATCAGGATATTCTGTAATTCAGGAGTTGTTGGAGGCAAGCTGGATAGCATGACGTATTACTAATATATAGTATTCCTTTCCGTTGTTTGTTATTGTTTGTTGTTGTACACTCTGATGATGAAATGTAATGTAATATGATGTAATGTAATAGCTGTTATAGTTCTTTGTTTAAAGATTATTCATTTATCTATTATATGTTGTTCCGCTGCGATTGTGAGATTCTGATATTGCTCTGTTGTTTCTGTTCTGTTCTATCTTTTTCTCTCTTCTTCTACCTCTTTCTTCTTCTTAAAACCATAACGGTTCGGTTTTTCGGCATCGAAAAATCGCAGTTCTTACATTTGGTATCAGAGCAAATGGTTAAGCGACAACCATGGCTCTGTTGGGTGTTACTTGTTAGAGATAGAGTCAGCAGTACTCTAGAATGAGTTTTAGTGTAATAATAGATATGAGCGCGTATTTGTTAGTGAATATAAATTGTTTGTATTGTGTTGACTTATCGGTTGATTGTTTATAGATTCTGGTCGGTGCAGTCTAGCTAACTGTGTTGATAGGAGTTTCTAAACTCTTAAACAAGATAAACTGACATAGTATTGTTTTAAAAATTGGGTAAATGAAATAATTTTACCCAAAACTATTTTTGTATGGAAAAGAAATGATTTTCTATGAATTATTATAGTATATGGATTCATGGTTGTTAGGTAGTAATAATATTAAACTATTACCATTGAAATTGAAATAGAATTGAAATCATTGTTATATGAAAATTGAAATAAAGATAAGAAAATAAAATCCATATACAAATGAAATTTAAAGAATGTAAATTATAAATGTGATTTATAATTGGAAATAGAATTCCAGAGAAGTATTTAGAAATGTTTTTGAAAGAATTTGGAAATTTTAGAAATTAAATTCCTTTTTGGTTTGGAAATAATTTTCAAAGGTTTTTGGAAAAGTATTTTGAAGGAATGAAAAGCTCTAAACTCTTTTCGGTCGCTGGAAAATAATTCTGATGGTGATCGCGACATCATCGGTGTTCATTTTCGGGTTCTCAAAAGAGGAATTGCTGCCAAATTGTTTTAAATGGAAGTTGTTTGGAAAATTTGGGGTTTGGTTTTGAAATTCAAAAGAAAATTTGAATTGTTTTCAATAATGGTTTTGAAAGGTTCAAAAGACTCTGGAATGCTATATAAAAATATTTATGAAATATTATTAAGTTGAAAATAAATTTGGAGTAATCAAAATGAATTGGAATTGAGTATTGAATTATGTAAATAAATTGAGAATGAATGAATGAATTTACAATTGCAAGTAAATGAAGTAAATTGAATTCATATAGAATTTGGAATCCAGTTTAAATATACGTGGTTATAAACTGAAATTGAAAACTGAATATTGACAACCAATTTGAATTGTGCAACATGAAATGAAATAGAACTTGTAATGAATTAGTAATGGGAACTAATTTAAAATAGTGCAGTTGTGAATAAAAGATGATTGATAAAATTCAATATTTAGAATATAAGTTAAACGGAATTGAATCCAAATCAAATTGAAATGTAAAATTGAATGAAAATGAATATGTAACTTCAATAGTGAAGTAAAAATGTATAAGAAGCATATGTTGAAAATTTTGTAATGGAATTGGCAAAATGGTTTGAATATTGTAATTGGAATTGGATACTACTACTAGCAGGATATACAGGTGTATAATGGAATTGGGATTTTGATTTCAAAGATAAAATTGAATTGCTCGACAAAAAGATACGTATTTCAATTTCAGTATGAAATTTGGTGATTTTCTTCTCTAGCCACTTGGCTTTCTCTTTTCTTTTTGATTCTGAGGGGCCGTGGCGCCATTTTGTAGTCGTACCAAGCTAGCCGCGCAAAGGAGACGCTGGCAAAAATTTTTGAAAATTTAGGGTGTTAGAAAATTTTTGAGAAATTTTGAAAGTTTAAAATTTGAATTTAAATTTAAATTGTTAAGAAACAATGTTGTTTAAAACCTATAATTGAAGTTGGAAAGCTAATTGAAATAATAGTGAACCTTTAATAAAAATATTTAGGTTAGTAAGTTGATAAAACTATTGGATTAGGAAAAAATAGTGAACGGGTTAAGAATCGTTTTTCCTAACTTGTAATTTCGGGACGAAATTCTTTTAAGGGGGAAGATTGTAACGACCCAGAATTTTGAACAATTTAAATTGAAAATATTTAATTAATTTTAAATATATGAATGATGGTTTGACTTGATTTTCAAATTATCAGAATGAATTTGGCGATTAAATTTTTGAATTTAATCTATTTGAAAGTTGAATAAAAATTTGAATCTTCAATTTTAAGCTGATTAAGAATATTTCAAAGGCTTATAAAATCTATTTGATAATATTGAAGATAATAGAAGCTTCAGAATTGAATTTGAAAGTGAATTGTTCAGTTTTGAAATTATATCGTTTGAATCGATATTTAAAAATAGCCTTCCGAGGGACAGACTCGGAATTCGACGAAACCAGTTCCATTAGGTCCGTAATATTGAATTGTTGCCGGATTCCAAATTTCGTATTTTTCGGAGTTGATATGTGAGCACAAGGTGAGTAAACGCGTTGAAATTAAATCGAATTCAACTTGAATTTAAAATTTAAATTTGCATTTTAGTCAACATCAGAAACACTGTAGCTTCCTTAAAATACGCCCAAAAATCACGGGGAAGAGATCGTGCAAAAACGTTCTATCTGCTTGATCACGTACTCTTGTCTCCCTCATTTATTACAAATCTCAGGCAATTCTTTTCAACGCAGAAGAAAAAAAAATCTTCGTTCAAATTAAAATGGCCGATCAGAGATAATCCTCTTCATCTTCAATTCTGGCCTATGCATAAAAATCAAGATTAAAGATTTCGTTCAACCCAAATTCATTCGAAATTAAAAAATGGCCGCAGCCCCCCTTTTCTTTTTTTGAAATCAAATGATTTCCATTCGATTGAGGCTATGATCGAATCGCTTGGAACTCGAACTAGGGTATGGCCGTAACTTCGTTCGTTTGATTTGGGGGGATGGCCGCGATGGTCTCTATCGAAAAACAAGTCGCGATGCAGTTCGTGCTCAAGCTTAAGGGCGGCCATTGCAGGTTGGGGCGGAGCGATTCAAATCGTGGGTTGTGGAGAAGGCGGCGTCGAGGCACGCGGCTGTGGGGGGGTCGTCGTCAGAGCGGTGAAGGTGCAGATCGAAGAGAGGGCGATCAAATTTTGGAGGGTTGCGATCGCAAAGGAGGCTCGGCAGCATCTCGGGGTCGCGGCATCGCGTGGTTGATGCTCGCGTGGGCGGTCTCGAGTGCGGCGCCACGGTAGGGGGTGGAGGCATTCGTGCGTCGAGCAGTGAGGTATTCGCTTTCTTCCTTTATCGTTTTTACCTGATTTAATGAAATATATTTATAGTTTGAAATAAAACAAAGTGTAAAAATATAAAAACAGCAGATTCCCTTTTTTTCTGGGTTGAAAAAAATAATATGATTATTGCTGAGATTGATTTTTACAGCATAATGTATATAAAACTATTTATTTCAGATTTCAAAAAAAAAAAAATTGTACTTATACAGTAAAGAGATCATTGTCTTGGTTATCTACAGATAAAGTGATACATACGGGTAGATTTTGAATATATATATATATTATTTATTTATGGGAAATTGGTTTAAAAAAAATAAAATTTTGATTGAACAAATTTAATTAAAGGAAATCAGTTCGAATTTTAAATTTTTAGTTTAAAATGAAAATCATTAGCTTGAGATTAAAATATTGGTTGGATTGAAATTCTAAAATGGCAATTAATTTGTTTATTTACCAATTTAATTGTTCTTAGTTGTTAAAAGATTTTAAAGAAAAATATTAGTTCAAACTATTATATTGGAAATAAATTATTAGTTTAAACCCAAATCGTGAGCCAAATTAAATAAATCTATTAAATGGAAATTTATTATTCGATTATTTCGAATACTAATGAATGGTGTAAATGATTATACAAGGTCTATAAATCAAGAAATCAAGCCGGAATGGGAAAATGGATTGCAAATAAAAAGCTAAGGTGAGAACTTCTCACTCAAATTTAAAATTTGGATTGCAGTTATTGATTGCTGTTGGTTGTGATATTAGATATAGTAGGATATATCTATATATAGCAATATATATATTGGCATATGTATATATTGGAGTTGTTGATTTCCCGCATATTATATAGCGGATGAGACCCTATTGCGCCGCCTATTAAGCAGATAATATTTTATAAATCCCATATACCGCGATATTCCGTCTTGAAGCGGAATTGGTATTGCGCTAACGTCTGTGGATGCAGGGAAACATGTTGGAGGGATCCAACTGGATTCCTCAACCGTATTTATTTATTTATATATATTGTGATATTTGATTGATTATCATATTGATATATGATGTTTGAAAGTCGTGATTGACTATTTGATGTGTTGCATCATCGGATCCATTTTTGAAGTTTAAAAATAACGATTTTGATTTTAAAGGGATTTTTAAAGTGATTTTTGAAATTATACGTTTATTCAAAATTTTGAATTGATTCATTTTAAATAATTAAAACATTATAAATTTTTATGTTATAAAAATTAAGATTTTTGTGAAATATAACCAAAAGGTGATTTTTGAAATCAATAGTTATAAATTTATAAAATAGTTAAATCGGGATTTTTGAATTATTTTTAAACGAGTTATATGAAAGATGTATAAAATTGATATTTTAAAATTAAAAATATTGGAATTATAAAACGAGTTTTTATAAGTGTTAAAGTGAAGTATAAATGGATTCATAAGTGAATGAAAATTTATAGATTTATGAATTGTGAAGTTATAAAATGAATAGATGTTGTAAGACAAAAGATTTTAAGGAATTAACTTATAAATCGGATTTTTGCATTTAAATTGAAATCTTTGATGAAGCAAAAATGGTTTATAGTTGAGATTTATAAAATATATATTTTATAAATCGAAATAGCAGAATTTTAAAAGAAGTTCTATTAATGTTGAAAATAGGGTTATAAAGGAAATCTTATAAGTAATAAGATTTATAATTTGTGAAGTTTTAAAAGAACGATTTTGTAAATAAATTGATTATAAGCATTTAACTTATAATATGGACTTTTGGTATATAATTGGGTTATATAAATTAAGTTGGATTAATAAAGGAGATTTATAAATCGAAGCTTATAAATAGAAATGGAATTTATAGACATTTTTTTATAAATTCGAAATCCATGGAATTTGATAAATTGAAGTTGAAATTGGTTAAGGAAGTATATTCACGATTTTGGACAGTGAATATATTATCAAATAAAATGGATATGCTTGGGGAAATGAATATTATAAAATGAAGTTAATCGTTTTAACGATGTTTTAAAAATGTATTATAAATCGAATACATAGATTTCAACATTCATTGTAGAAACAGACGTTTTCGAGGAATAACGAAATGGTGGACTATAACACTGTTGTTAAAGTAAATGGTTCCCGAAAGGAAATGTTTTATATAGTATTGGGATTTATATATATATCTAAATTTCGAATCCCTATACTAGTGATTTTGGGTTGTCGTAACGATGTTTTACGCAACATTCGTTTTGGCCCAAATAAATGTGTTTAAGTGAATGTTTTCCTTAAAGAATGAATTATATACTTAATTTCGATTTAAGTATATTGAATGTTTTCCAAGTGTTGGAAATAAATGGGTTTGTGAATTACTTATTAATAAATAAGTGGGTAAATGTTTTCCAATATGAAATGAACGTTTTGAGAATTATCTTTTTAAAGATAAATTGAAAGTGGATGTTTGAAATCGATTTGAAAATCGTATATTCACAGATATATTGGAAATGTAAATTCAATATGGAATTTATAAATGAAATTGGGAAAAATTGGTTTAAAAATAAATATCGATTTATTTTTGAAGTATGGGAATTATATATATATATATATATATATATATCTTGTAAAGATATTTTTGGAAGATAAATAATTTGGAAAATTATTTGGAATCTGGTAATGTTGCGCATCTCTATTGATAGTTAAATAATCCGACTATCAATATTTACCTTTAAATAGGTATTTGTTGTGATTTGCTTGAATTTGAATGCCACACTTATTTTTAAAATAAGCGCTCACTATTCGGGTTAGCCGGGAAAGGACCTTGGGGTCGTATAACCCATTCCGAATATGTGATACGTCGTTATGGATTGCATTTGATGACCGGTGTAGAAGACCGGATATTTGTGAAAACGGAAGGATTACCGTCGAGTTACTCTACATCGGCTGATCTCCGATATAGAGGTTTTATCACCCTTAGTGACAGGAAGTCCGGTCGTGATTAGTGAATATTTGGATTGCAAGGACTTCTTTGGAAGTGCCTTCGGTTCTGTTCGAGCCCGGAACAGACTTGTATGGATTGTATGTCTGACATTACAAATTGAGATATAAAACTGATTTCTTTCAAATATATTTCTGTTGGTGGCGGAGAATATATTCTCTTAGCTTAACACCCTTCTCTGAGACGTACGAGCTCAGAGGTTATGTAGTTGAAGGTTATTAGTGATATACTCCCAATTTGGTAATGTGACATGCTGAGTGTTGCTGTAGAATGATCATTGTTTGATCATTTGTGATATGATCATTTGTTTGATCCTTTATCTTGGTGATCATTAGTTTGATCATTTGTTGACCCAAAGCAAAGCTTTTGTATATAGCGTGGCTTTATGGACGAGACTTCGTCGGACCTCACACCCCGAAAATGGTCAAAATAGGAAGGATGTGACAAGGTTATTAGGGGGTAGCGCCCCTTTAGTGTATGTCATTCCTTCTGGATAGAGGTGGTATCATGGTATGGATCCCAGATATTTAACCTATGTTGTTGCTGTAAATTTTGTGGTTGTTGGAAATCGAGGATCCTCGGATAGATCGGTTACGATCGGGGATGACATATTCGTATCAGTAGTTACCAAGTTTGAAAGGTAACCCGGCCTTGTGTTGGCAGAGATCCGGTTAGGTTCTCGGGACGTCATTCCAGAGGCGTTTCCATGTGGCAATGGGAAGTTCCTTGGCCTGACCATTTGTTGGAAATCCAAAGAAACAATACGATCTTGTATGGTTTTAGTTGTTGAACCTATCATTCACTTATGGTGGCGCCCCACTGTTTGGATGGTAGCTATAGTAGGCATAAGTGCGAAATGCCTATGCTGGCTAAGATTTATATCTTTATTTTCGAAATGAATTTTTCCTACACTATGCACTAGTAATAATATCAAATGTTTCTTTTTAATGCGTACCAAGCATCTTTGACTATCATAAGGAGAAATCTCCTCCGATTCTGCGTTTGCATTGTGTGTGTGTGTGCGGGAGGCCTTATGGTAGTCTCATTTTCTAAAAAGCATTGCGAATTGACTTTAAAAATATTCCTTTATTTTGTTTTAAAGATAAACTGTTTTGAGTTCTCACACCAGTCACATGACTGACTCGGAGTTTATCGTTTTCCTTCCTAAACTCTAGGTGCCCACCAATTTCCACACGGGCAGTCTAGAGTTTGGTTATCAGGATATTCTGGAATTCAGGAGTTGCTGGAGGCAAGCTGGATAGCATGGCGTATTATTAATATATAGTATTTCCTTTCCGCTGTTTGTTATTGTTTGTTGTTGTACACTCTGATGATGAAATGTAATGTAATATGATGTAATGTAATAGCTGTTATAGTTCTTTGTTTAAAGATTATTCATTTATCTATTATATGTTGTTCCGCTGTGACTGTGAGATTCTGATATTGTTCTGTTGTTTCTGTTCTGTTCTATCTTTTTCTCTCTTCTTCTACCTCTTTCTTCTTCTTAAAACCATAATGGTTCGGTTTTTCGGCATCGAAAAATCGCAGTTCTTACAATCATGATCTTATATCACTTCTAAGCCTATCTACCAAGTTTATTGTTGTTCAAAGCATCCAAGTTTAAGAAGCAAAGACTTATCTAAATTCAAACTACAATTCATTCATATTCATAGGTGAATCGTCATTAAAACAAGTCAGTAAGGTATGAAATTACATGGAGGGCATCACAATAAAGTAAGGAAGCCAACTGGATGGAGGTGGTGCAAAAATTGCATGACTATTTGGATCGATACCGATCAGATCCAATTGGGTCAGTACCGATCTATATACTCAACTCAAAATTGTTACAAACTTTCTGCATTGCTTCCTATTCTTGGCTACAGGCTTTTAGTGCAATGGTTCTAGCACAGGTGCTCCCTAAGTTTTATAAATACCATCCCACCACCAACAAAAATGGGTTCGAACATGGTCACTGCTGAAGCTCTACTATTCTTTCTTCACTGCTCTTCTCCCACAAAACAACCATTAAGAGACAATTGAGATCCTCCTTTTATTTTTAACAATGATGGCTTAACATGACATGAAGAAGAAAATCATATTGTAATTTAAACTCTTTTGTAACAGCAGTCGATCAACAAAAGCTATAAAGTGGATGTAGGCTTCATTAACCGTTGAACTACTATCAAAATCTCTTGTCTCTTTACTTTTTCTACAATTTACTATTGCTTTTCCAATTTTATTTTCCTTGATAAACAGAGCTGGTGCTTTCACACTCAATCCAGGATGTTGATCCATATTTTAGGTTAACATTGATAGGTGCACTGTATAATACAGTGGAAATAAAATACCATAGAAGGTGAACATCTAGCTCTTTTCCAAGAACACCATATCACTAAAGCAAACTAGGAAAAATACTCAGTATGACCCGAGCATTACAATAAAATAACAACAGGGTCAATCTGTAAAACCAACGTGAGAAAACTCAAGTAATGGGATAAACATAAAACAATTGGTGGGACCACGCCACAAATGCAGAACGAGGTTCCACTCTTCTAGAACAACATCCAAACATGAGAGAATAGGAATAAACAACATAAACAAATCCAAATACGAAGGATGGATACATGTAATAATAAATCCCATACTTGAAGAATTGGTATAAACAATATCAAAATCCCGACCTGAAAGAATAGGTACAAATAATTAAACATTGAGAAGAGCACAAGGTGGTTTTCGATGCAATTAATGAAATAATTTAAAGATTTGAATTAAATAAGGAAAGATAAGTTTTTCCAACAATGACTAGGAGAGTGCACCCCTTCTCTCGCTCTTTAGTTTTAGTCTTTCCAACAAAGGATATCAAAGCTTAAATAAGCAGCACATCATCTTAAATTACCAAAACCCAAAAGGGGAGAAGATTAATTTCAAGGTTTGAATCGAAATAAGGAAAACGAGTTTATCCAACATAATTAGAAGGGTGCTCCCCCTACACCAAAAGTATACCACTAGATAAAATATACTTGATAGCCCACGCTAAATATGCAATACTCTGGGGAACTTCGATGCTAGATCCCGCTTCAATCAAGCATCCGAATATACTCACAGCAATGCATGCATGCTATCAACGCCACTAGATAAATGTAAATATAACCTAATGGATGAGACCCACATGGCTTGGCTCCCACTCGCTCTTCTGTCTTAATTATCCATGGAGTTGGATCCTAATCCTCAAAATGAGCGACAAATCATCTTAGAGTGATGAAGCACAACAAATGATATCAAAATCGATAGTTGAGAAATCAACTATTGAAAAATAAAGAAATACTACTCCATGGAAACCACGAAGCCAGATAAGATAGGGCAGTGTTGCTATCTATCTTAACTTAACAAACTTCAAGAAGAGTAAAAATTTATAATACTCAAATATGTAACGAAATCGTCTTAAATAGGCGAAACATAAAGAAGACAGCAGAATCAAAATAGATAGTCAATAAATTAACTATTAGGAATAAAAAAGTGGTTCGCATATGGGAATTGAATTGCATACCCTTACCATGAATAATGAATCAAACTTTTAATACATTTAGTTCACGCTTGAGCTCGATTTTCACAGTTCAAATATCTTTAAAACACCTATAAAAATGCTCTTCGAAATATTCTTTTCAAAAAGGCAAATTATATTTTTAAGCGTATTAAAACAAGGGGTCAAAAACTAATATCATTAGAGTATTGTTTACTATAAACCCAAAACAATTTACACTTAGCTTTATCTTTAAACAATTCTTCTTTAAAAATCTTCTCAATTTTAAACTAGCATTTATAAATTTCTACAACATTTACTATCTCTAAAGATATTAAATTAATTAATTAACTTAAATACCTTTTGTTAAATAAATTAATTAACTTTAAAACACCTTTAATAAATTAGTTAATTAACCTTAAATCACTTTTATTAAATCGTTTGACTTACTCTAAACTTCTATTAAACCAGTTAATGAACTTTAAAACATCATTAACTAAATCGGTTAATTAATAATCAAACCTCGGTAATTGAAATGATTAATTATATTCAAATATCATTAATTAAAATGATTAATTAACTTTAAATATCATAAACTAAAATGATTAATTAATTCTAAATATCATCAACTAAATTGATTAATTAAATTCAAATATCATTAATTAATTTAAACACCATTAACTAAAATTGTTTATTTGATTAAAATATTAATTAAAATGTAATTATTCAAACATTTATTTCATGAAAATAGAAGCTCAAATTTAACACAAAGGGGATTAAGGAGGTGATAAGTGACGGTATTGCGAAAAATCACTATAACGACACTAAAACAATTCAAATAGAATGACACGGTTATTTTCAATAAAACGTCAATATGGAAACATAAGGAAATAAATAAATAATTATTAACGAGAAACTTCTTCGAGTCCGCTACAAAATAATGATTACACAAAATACATAAATAGTTAGATGAGTTCTCTACAATTTTGATAATAACCCTATTCATTTGAGGTTACTTAAAGATAATCGATAAAGAAATCTCTTGGATTTAAAATATTTTTAAAAGAGAGTTGTTTTAAAAACAAAACCAGCCTTTTAGAAATAAAGTAGTTTTAAACTTCAAAGCTTTTATTTAATAATTAAATAACATTTAATCTCTAAATTAAAAAATAATTATATATTAATTATGTCTTTGTTAAACCTTAATTAAATCTTAACTTAACTATGAATTAATTAATGATTAAACCCTTCGATAAATAAATAATTAGTTTAAAATTTATCTTAATTAAATAAATAATAATTAACCCTGACTTAAAAATTAATTAATAATGCATCTTTAATTGATTAACTAATTATAATTAACTTACTTGATTAATAATTAATTACTAAATACCTTGTAACTAACGATTAAGTACTAGTTGACTTAATTAATTAATTAATTAAACGATCATCAAATAAATAAATAACGATAATTATTTCTCCATACTTAAAATAAGTTTTAAAAAAACTTTTTTAAATATCCTTATGTAAAAACATTTTAAATTATCAAAATGAGTTCGATTTTACGAACTCCATCAATAGCGACCACCGCTATATGACCCGTAATTTTAAAAACTTGTTTCATATTTCAAATTACCTCCAAAACTCAAATTTTTATATACTAATTTTTTTATAACTTTGAATAAAGTTTCTTGAAGACCAAAAAAAATAAAGTTAGGAACTTTATAAACTTTTTCCATGAAAACACCTAAGTGTAAACAAGTTTAAACCAAAGGATCTGATGTCGATACGAATACAAATCAAGTGCTAACTTTTTCCTTAACTTAGAACATCATATGTAAGGACACCAACACACATACATACATTCCAAAATCAACATACCCTAGCAAATCATAACTTGAAAGTTTAAACTTCACTTTAACTTTTATTTTCAAGTCTAACCATCATCACATCCAAGCATAACATAAGCACGTATATGATCATTCAAACCAACATTAAATTTCACCCAAACGTACAACTAATCTACAACTAAGTTAGCAAGCATACAAAATTTTAAACTTTAAATTTAAAAGGTGAGCTTAACTCACCAAAAGTCAATGAAACTAAGCGAACTTTCACTTTGATTTGAACACGACCTAAAACTTCGCTTTGCCTTAGGAAAAATTATATCTTTGGGCCTCGGCGTGCTTTTGAATTTGGCCTAAGGGAAGAAAAAGGCTCCACCTTAAAAGGTGGTGGGAGGTGGAACTAGTTTTGAAAAGGAAAAGTGGAATAGAAAAATAAGTGTGGTATTTAAACAAGGTTTATGAATATTAAAAGTGGAAAAATAATGAAATTTCTAACTTTTGGAAGCTATGGATGGGTTTGAGAACTTAGAGAAAGTTTTTACAAAGAAGATGTGAAATGATAAAATGGTAATAAAAATTAGGAAATTTGCATATGTACAAATAGATAAGTTAAATCATCGAATTGTCCTAAAGGCACATAACCTCCACTACATGATTTCCACATCACAACTCTTGTCCCGCCTCCTATTTACGAAAATACATATCCCCCTCCACCTCATCATATGACAATATGAATTAAATTCATATGTGTACATATGTCTTCATATGTTTCACTTTTCTTTTTTCCATTTTATTTTTATTTTAAAACTTGCATTAAATGTCACATCATTACCTTTATACACTTAAGTCAACACACAAACACACAAATATATATATATATATATATTAAATTATAACTTCATTTATAAATGCGTGTGTAATTATACAATACTACGTACAATTTTGACAACTTTTAGCCAGCGAAAAGTCGAAAATTTGAAAAACGAATTCCTATCACATTTTATATTTTTCTTCGAACTAAATATTTTTGTAGACAAATTTTGAAAACTATTCACCACCATTATTTATTATTTAAAAGAGTTTTTTTAATTATAAAACTATTGTTTGAATATTTAAAATTGATTAAATATTTGCAAATCCAAGCGGTGAAATTCTTGGTCGTTACATTCTCCTCCTCTTAAAAGAATTTCATCCCTAAAATAATTACGAAGTGGAAGAAGCAATATCTAACCTTA
The DNA here is from genome assembly GCA_030765085.1 of Allium cepa. NCBI lineage: Eukaryota > Viridiplantae > Streptophyta > Magnoliopsida > Asparagales > Amaryllidaceae > Allium > Allium cepa. The sequence goes on along the minus strand of CM060929.1, from coordinate 472,616,133 downwards.
GAAAATTAATTTATTTACTTGGTTTTTCAGTAAATTTGATTAGTTATATTTTCCTTGATTATAATATTTCTACCATAAACACATGCAACATAAACATTATAACAACCATATGCAATCAGGGAATATGATGAAACTAAAAACAATACAACAATTGTTTGCAACAAAATACGTAGAATATTCCATAATAAATGTTATGCATCAAATATTTTCAAAAGAAAAAATTAGAACTAAATGCCCAAGTTTTATATTCAAAATATTTTCTAAATTTCTTCAAAGAGAAAGATATCAAAGCCAAAATCAATAATGACAAGGAGAGGGCTCATCTAGCCAAAGCATGGTATAACTCAAGAATCAAAACAACATGGAGCACCCATGGTATTCTGGTTCCTACTAAACAATAACTAGTGCAAAGAAATATACTTGGCGACTCTTCCAAATTGTAAAACCTCTAATTGCTCAAATTTAGACATAACAAAACTTTTGAAAAACCATTTTAAAAATTTTCATTTCACACGTTCTAAAATAATAACACTTTATCAAAAAGATTTCCAAATAATCTTTTTATTATTTATTTCACAGATTCTTTCTCAAAATTCCATTTCAAAAGTACCAGGAATTAAATCCCAATAAACAAAAATTCAAAAATCTTGGTTTATAAATTCAAATTTTATAAACTATGGTATATAAAATCATACAATCAATCAATCAAATAAAATTCTACAAAGGAATAATCTAACATTTAACATTATTTAAAATGTTAAATAAATAACAACTAAACCTTAGCTTAGGTTCAAAACTTTCTTGGTTGTCCAAGAATATAAATAATTTCCTAAGCATACCATTTTGCTCATAAGCCTTTGGTTAATGCTTAGAAGAGTATCTAAGCTTCCTCAAACAAAATTGAAATTCTCTCTTTAAATTTATTTGTTTCTGAACTACACCAATCTTTTTAAATCATCTATATTTTCAATTTAGTATTTCATTGAACAATAAAATTGTTTATGAATTATTTCATAAATTTTTCTCCTAAGTTATAATAATTTATAAAGTTATTTCTTTTGTAAAACATCAAGTAAACTTACTCTATTTTATATTTATAACACACTTCTATATCCTAGGAGTATATACAAGACACTATTCCATTTTACTTTTCAAATTTTAGATGGAGATCTAATCAAATTACGTGTCTATTGAAAACAGAATCAACCTATTGACCTCTTTAACTTAGAATGTTATAATGAAAGATGTTTATAGGTTAGCCCCATAACATCGAATAGTTTACACCACTTAGATATTTTAAAAAATATATGATTTTAAATAAATATGTCTATTAAAACCTCCTTATGTAATTAAACTTACTTTAAAATTTGAGTTAAACTATCTCTTTTCTATCCAAGAATTTAAATTTTCATTTATCAAATTATTATGTTATCAAAGGTACTTTTATATTTTGAAATCAATCCCCTCTAAGGGAACTTAAAAATTAAATACCTAGTTTTTATTTCAAAACTCCTTTTTGAAAATATACTACATATATTTCTTTATAAAATAGCTTCAAACAATTTATTAACTAAAAATACATTTTGGGTTCATTCAGATTTAAACTCATTCCGTTTGCATAGTGATAAAGATAATAATTTACTAAGTGCATTACAACGCTCGCCTAAGAAAATATTCGATCGTTGCTTAGAAGATTATTGAGATTGCCACAAAACTAGCCGAAATGCTTTCCCCGAATTACCCCAAAGATAATGCATTTCACCTAATTTTACTTCCAAAATATTCTAATTAGAAATACTTCCAAGTTACATTTTTCAATAAATCTTTTTGAAATTATTTTCAAACAATTCAAGGATTTAAATTCAAAAAAAAATCCTTTTTATAACACATTTTATAAACCAAATTTATATAAAATTACCTTTATATAAAATCATCTTATATTATAATAATTCTCCGTTGTTATAATAAAATTTTCTCAAATATTTATTCTGTTAATGTCTTACCCTATCATTTAGATTTTATTAAACAATTTTTATCAAATGTTTTCTTTTAACTATTATTATAATTGAACACCTTATAGCCAAATTGTGAAACTAAATTCACAAGTGGTTCGTTTATAATCAAAACAACAAATGCTCAAAAATGAACTGAGCATAGATAATAAGTGATCAACAAATGGAAATCAATGCTCCTAAATAAATCAAGCAAGACTAATCGAACTATAGTGATAATAAATAAATATTATCACTTTCAAACAAGTAAACATACTCTGTAATTGTATAAGTTTTTTAAAATTACTACTTTATATATATATATATATTAGAGGTAAAATATTTTATTTACCAATTATCAAAATTTAATATCATGTATGTTTGTCTTATTCAAGTGTTTAGAAATCCCTTCGATAACATGAAATCCCACGTTCTCGACCTGAATTCATAACCTTGTCAACTGACTAATTAACATAATATGTTTTTACAACAATAACAAATATACTCTTGAATATATATAATACCCTCAAACTTATTCTAGGATGTCACTTACCCTATCTCTAATAAACCAACTCTCCCTAAGCCAATGTTCTTACTTAACCTTCAACTCTGATACCAAGTGTACAACAACCCTTTTCGACCATCGAAATTTGACACTAAATAGATCCATGATATTCAAATGCCGAACATCCAATCGCCAAAAAAGCGGATTGTTAGGGTAATACAAAAAGAAATGAACAAAGAACAAGGGAAACAAAATCTGACAGCGGAAGCGACAACATATAATATAATGAAGAGAGTATATAACCTGTCACTCCAAAATACATAGTACATCAAAGTTGAAAATAAGCCTTAACAGCTAGACAGTTATAAAATCCTGGCCTTACAATTACTGGTAGGTGTACAATATAATACGGTAGAAATAAAATGCCACAGAAGGTGAACATCTAGCTCTACTCCAAGAACTCCATATCACCAAGGCCAACCGGGGAAAATACTTGGTCTGACCCCAGCATTACAATAAACAACCCGTAAATATATCGCTTTAAATAAATGATCGTTTACCTTTATCGATAATACAAATAATTTTGTAGATAATTATTATTATTAATTTATATGGTTTTATAAATAAAATGTGATCATTATTATTAGTTAATATTAATAGGAAAATTTATTTTCAAAATTTGCTTACAAAAATATGCTTATAAACTTAAAAGAGAAAATATGACTGAAAAATAGAATCGGGATTTGTAACGATGCAACGTGTGGAAGCGGTGCAACATTGTAAGTATATGTTACGTACACATATACATGTACATGCATATACTTAAGAACATGCACATAAACACATATATGTATGAATAATTAAGTTAAAGATATAACATAAAATATATAAGATATTTTAAAATAAACTTACTCCTTAAGCCTCTACAAGTCAACATATGTGCACATGAGATGATGGAAGTGATGTGCACACAGGGGGATTTAGCCATGCAGCTTGAAGGGGATAGTGTGTTGGAGAAGTTTGGAAAAAGTGGTGTTTACATGTCTTGCTTTATACACTTCTTTTTTCCTATAAATACCATACCCACTTCTCTCTTTTTCCATTCATTTCCTTCTTCATATTTTCAGGCTATTTCTTCCTCTTTAATGGCTTCCAAACTAAAAGAAATAATGTCAAAAATTATTTCAAAGAGAAACTAAAATAATAAATTATAATCATATACAGTAAAACACCTCAGAACGATCCAAAAGCTTCTCATTTCCCTTTGTACTTCATAGACCCCTCTTCATTTCATCATAAGTAGAGCCCATTCATTGCTATACCCTAGGCCATGCACCCCTTAGCTTCCTCAAGGCTTGGTTAAGATATTTAGGAGCTAAGATTCGAAGATTAGTGAGCTTCGGAACTCAAATAGTGGAGCTATAGTATTTTTTTGTGAATCATTGGAAATCCAAGGAGAGAACTCCTAAACTACTATATTATATGTTGGATGATGGTATTATGTTGCAAATGGATGCTTAATATGCTTTGATCATTAAGTTTGGCAGTTTTCATATGAATGTTAAATATATATATATATATATATATATATATATATATATATATATATATATGCAAGTCACGTATACACGTCGATAAACACAAAACGAGATCTCTTTCCTTAAATTAATGAAATGGAGTATATGGAAGTATTAAACCTCTTAAAAATGGTTTAAAATGTATTTTATAAACATTTTAAAAAAAATTGGTGTATTTTAAATGAGAATAGGAAATTTAGTCGAAAATAAACGCGTCGCGTAACGGTAGTTCGCATTTCGCGCTATAAAAATCAAACTAGTGTAAAGGTTGGTATGTACTCAGAATTCTTCAAGATAATAATTTTTGAACTATTATATCCATAATTTTCCAATGAAGAAATAAAATCTAGATTCCGATAAGTAGATTTTGAAATATGAGTAAAACAAATTTTGGAATAATCCTGATTTTACAGTTGGGAATCCAAAACTAGATTTCTTTACAAATGATGTTTTTAAATTGTTTAAAAATAAAAAATAAATCTTGTAAAACATTTATGTTTAAAAGTGATTTGAGTGATAAAAATTAATTTTCAAATAATAAAAAGTCATTTTTGATCAATATGGCTTAAAAAACACTTTTCGCAGCACTTTTTGTAACTCTTGAAATATAGTTTTAAACTTAACAAATCTTTTATAAATGTTTTTGTATAGTATTTTAGAGATGATTTAAAGAATTTTCAGAGAGATTTAAAGATTTGGGTCGATCGAGTACTTGACCGTCTTATGGGTATCAAAGAGATAGTGTCTAGGCTTGAGTTTGAAAAATCAGTTTCTTGCTCTCCCTGGCTATTCGGATTGGCCCGACCGAGTGAATGGTGAATTTTCTTTACTCGGATTAATATCTTCCTAAATGAAAAATGAAACTGTTTCGAGTTTATTATAAAGAATATAAAAGCTATTAAAGGATTTTATAAGAGAGGTTTAATATTTCCATATATACCGGAAAGAATGTTTTATAAATGTATATCTCCAGAAGCAATTTCTACAAAAGAACTTAATAAACTAAAGATTGATTCCCTATTCACTTGACCGCTTTTATCAATGATAGGTATGGAGAAATCGGGGTTGGATTTGGATAATTTTTGTCCAAAAACCACTCCGAACCAATGTATACTTTCGAAAGTAAAGGCATGATAATATGATTTTTGAAGATGAGGATCTTCGTGATGAAGGGCTGCTTGCCACTAGTCCCTTGAGGTGAAATTTACCATATCATATAGTTATGATGGTTGTAATTCTCTGTTATGTAAATCTTCGATTGTAAGGACTAAGTGCTACTAATCATAGGGATAATTCTCGACAGGATGTGGTAGGAGAAGTGCCTTCGGTTTCGCTCAGTTCCAGAACAAACTTGTATGGAGGAATGTCTGACATTACATTCTTGAGATTTACATCGTTGCCTTTTATAAACGTACATCAGTTTGGTGGCGGAGAAGGCAACTTCTCTTAGCTTAACACCCTCCTCTGATACGTATGATCTCGAAGATTGTATGTTTGTGGAAGTCGACAGGTGCTCAATGGAATGGTAGTGTGGCATTCAAAGAAAGATGTGTGCTATGTGAAAGGTAAACGCTACCGCAAGCCTCACACCCAGAAAATGACCAAAACAGGGTTGGATGCAACAAGGCTATATGGTTCGCAACCATTAGGTTATGATTATCCCTTCTAGATATATTTCTACCTGCTTTAACGTTCGGGTTTCAATTATTGTGGTGTATGCTAAGAGACATCTCGGATAGGTCAGTAACAACCGGGGTGATGACATATTTGCGACTATCTAAGGAAAGGTAGGTCGGTCTTGTGTTGGTATAGGTGTAGATTTTATGTTGACCTCAGTACATTCCTCTTGAGAAGTACTACTAGAAGGTAGTCCCTTCACCTGGTCATTTGTATGGAATCCGTTCACCAATAAGTGTCGGCAAGTTTGTTTGTAGAACCTGCGTTTGTGGCTACTATTGCTGGAATTTAATCAATGTAACAATTTTGGCTAAGATTAATAAGTTTACATGCAAACGTTTTCCAAGATATGCCATTAAAAATAATATCAATTATTTTGACGTAAAATGTTTTAGTTATCATAAGGTAAAAATTCGTTCCGTATTTATGTGCGGTGTGGTCATATGAGATACTTTTTTATTTTCAAAACGTGTATTTTGAGTTCTCACACCAGTCTCATGACTGACCCGGAGTTTATTTTGTTTCCCTTTAACTCTGGCTGCCCTATTTTCCTTGGCAACCAAGTAATCAGGATTCTGTTTAAAGTATTTGGAAGGAGCATGCTGGAAGAGATTTTTGGAGCTTGAAGATGGAGCACCCGATGGGTATATCTATTTATCTATTTTTGTTTTCCGCTGTATAAGTTAGTAATGCCAGCAAATCTGGGAGCATGTAGTTATAACTGTTCCTAGCTAGGTTAGTGCATACAAAACTCTGATGTACCCAAGTGATGGTAGTTGTATGTACTATTTACCTATTTAACGTAATGTGAGAATTTGTGTTCCTATCTTTTACTATACTTTAACCCTGAAAATTTGCCTCCCCAGCACTTGGATTTACAGTATGTGAATACCGTGGATGTATTAGTGCCAATTTCCAAGAGTCGAGGAGACGGGTCTTCACATTTGGTATCAGAGCTGAAGATTAAGCGAGAGCCTTGACTTTGGTGGGGTATAGCTCATTAAAGATAGTGTTAGTAATGTCATGAAATGAGGTTAATCTTTGGGATATCTTTGAGAGTCTTTACTGTATGGAAACCAACGTGAGAAAACTAAAGTAATGGGATAAACATAAAACAATTAATGGGACCACATCGCAGATGCAGAATGGGGTTTCTTGTAATATCATGTAAAATGAATCATAAATGAATGATGTAAATTAAATTAAATGTGATAAGGTAGAAAATGAAAATTTTATAAATTTTTAAATTTGACCACGAATGTTGTACTATTGTGTTCATGGTGAAATTCTAATTAATTTTCATATATAATATGCTGAAAATGGAGCTCGAATGAAGAAGTTATGAGCGTTTAAAGTTTTCAAATTTAAGGTAATTTGGATAGGATTCAAACAAATAATTAATTCTCTAATTTGAAATTTTAAATTAATTGTGATTAGTCTTGGGGGTTAGCAACGTTAAAAATTTGCAATTGGTGTTAAAAGTAATTAGGTATGAAATCAATAAATAATCAAGAAATGGTAAAGAAATCAAAACATTCCCAAATTAAGGGAAGTAGTTGACCTAGCACTTCAAGGGGTCGACCTAGAGTTTGACAGTAGGGGTCGACCACTTGGAGCATGAGGATCGACCACTTCCTTGTTGTGGAGCCTATTTTGATGAGTTGTATATTCCAAATTTATTCGTTTTTCTCATTCAACGATTCTACTGCATTTCCAACCACTATAACTTGGACCCTAGCCTTTCATTTTTATCCACAAATATTTTGGTAACAATAGTGAAACACTGCCATTGTTATCTCTCTAAATTAGATTCAGAAACTCCGTAGAGAATTCAAGTACGAATCCAATCTATTTTCTATTTATTTATTCTTCCTCACCCTATTCTTATTCTATTCTCCTCTTCTGAATATAATAAATCTATATACCTCTTTCCTATGGTGTGTGTGTATCAAAAGAGAGATTTTGAAATAGACTATGAGGCATGCAAATCCAAGGAAGGCAAAGCTAAGGCTATTTTGTGAGTGAAAACCATAGTATTTCTTTTCAGCAATTGTTGAGTGTATTTCTTTTTGGATTTGAATATGCCTTAGGGGATATGGAATTTCGAAAATATGATAGATAATATCCCTCAAAGTTCCTTTTGTATTTTGATATGTCAATTCTATACTGATGCTCCTAATTATTTACATTAATTTGATGGAATTTGTTTCATTTATGCAATTTTTGATAATTTTATAGTTTATTCCACTTCTCCTTATTCTTTGGATCAAATTGTGATTCTTCAATAAAATATGGGGGTTAGATTACGAATTATATTCGTAGTTTACACTACGAATTCTTATCTATTTCTTTTTGTAGAAGAGGAGTTGCATAGACTATGAGGTTTTTGCAATTCTTATTGTTTAAGATATTCCGTTGAATTGTTGTAATAAATTGAGTTTCAATTTTATTTACAAGTTTATTATTGTAGTTTTGGTTATGAATATTTATTCCATGTTTTGCAAATTATAATCCAATGAAATCTTGGGGATTTGAAGAAAAAGGGCATGTAATAATATTTGGTTAGGGAATTGATATTTATTACTAGTTTAGAGCTTAAAATCCATGCGTTTAGAACTTATTAGGTGTGAATATTTACTTGTCTTTATTTACGCAATAAAGGTATAATTATTGCGTATATGGCGTAGTTAATTAGGCGTTTAATTACATTTATTTTCCCCCGTCATGAAGGTAATTTACTGTGAGGCGAAAAGAAAAGAAAATTCTTATATAGCCTAATTATTATTTTAAGGTGTAATAAGGAAGATTCCTTATAAGGCCTTATTTGTGAAATGGTGAGATGAGTATGTGTGTTTATATATATATATATATGTATATATATATATATATGTATGTATATATATGGAGAGTAGTTGATTATGGCGAAGTCATAGGGATGCGAGGTCAATAGAGTTACATAACAAAAGTCTGCCCTCATTTTAATGCTACAGGTAGTCGTGTATACTTTTATTGATGTGAGATATAAAAACGATAAATATTTGTAATGACACGAGGTTCATCCCAAATTCTATAGGGGAAATCTTTCCGGCTAATCTGGCTACCAGTTCCTACGAATAACGGACTAATATGAGACGTCATTATGAATATGGACCATTAGATGAAGAGCTTGCTTCAGGGTTTTGAGGTATTAAGTGGTTAGACCCGGCTCTTTTCCTCAGATGAAGTATTAAATGGCCAAGGGGACACGTTAGGTAGTATCTCTGTAGGGGTCCGCTTCTGTAAATAGGTCTTAAATGATGTGGTCTACCTTAATTAAGTTCTTAAATGACCAGAGTCTGCCTATTTTCCAGTTGGAAGTATTAAGTGGCCTATGGGATCCCATATGCTGTCAGCTAGATAGTACCATTGAAGAGCGCGCTTCTAAAAATAGGTCTTGAATGATGGGGTCTGCCTTAATTAAGGTCTTAAATGACAAGAGTTTGCCTATTTTCCACTTGGAAGCATTAAGTAGCATGGGTATCATCTCTCACATTATTAGCTATTTATGATATATGATTGGGATATAGGATTTTCGAAACCTACTGCAGGAATGGAAGGTATTAAGTGGTTAGAACCCCCTCCTTTCCTTATAAAGAAGTATTAAATTATTTAACTTGTTTTATGTTCGTAGACATATTTTATTTTGAAATATACTGCCCAAGTACTGAAAAGGCAAGACTCGAGGTTTTTATTCATCAAACACTTATTATTCCGACTCCCTCCTCATTACTACACAGGTTAAGAACAGGGTGATGGCGGTAACGATGCTTAAAGATGGAGAAGCTTGGCTTGTGGCAGTAATTATTATTATTTGCTTTTATGTATAACCATGAATTTAGACAATTGTTGTAAGGGATATTATGTTACGGTTTTTATGTAATTTTGTGCTATGACATTTTTATGGTTTCGAATTAAATTGGTACACTTTGCTATTATATTTTGTTCCATCCGGTGTGAGTTCTGAAATTTTAGTTATGGCTCTGTATTTATTTTCTTAGTATTACCAACGACTTACCTTAGAATGGATCTAAGTTTCTATGGCATTTTTTGGATCAAAATTTAGGCCTGTTCCGAGGTGGGTTGTAACATTTGGTAGCGGAGCCCAGGTTACCTGATCAATAGGAAAAGTATACTATGCGTATGAATGGCAAACTTGTCATTTTCGAAAAAGGTTTTTCAAAAGAATTTTTGAAAAATCATACTATAGATATGTACTTATTTTGAATTTACGCTTAACTCTATAAATTCCGACTATCGAAGTAGCTGCTACCATATTCCGAAAGGGTGGACGAACCCGCTATGCTTTGGAAAATAAATAGAGTTAAATTTATACTTATTTGTAGGTCCAAAACTTCCTTATCATCATATGCCCTATAAGTATTAAGGAAAAAGGTATATGAATCATATACAGAAAGGTTGATAGGAAACAAATGACCCGAAGGAAACGTCCGTTAGGCTGACAATTAATAAAGACAAATTAGCATTTGTGAAGGTGTTATTATTAATAAAATATAGAAGTAAGGAAAGGAGCAAACTTTGATAAGAAGGAGTATATTTATCACACAAGGTGGAAATTAGATATTTAAAGGGTAGAATACTAGGGTTTAAAAAAACCAAGAAATTTTTAATGCCATAAATTAGAAAGTTCTAACTTTTAAGGAAGAGAAAATAAAAGATTTAAAAGGGAGATTATTTTATTCCTATTTGGGAACAAAGGAATTATGAATCTTTGATAAAGGTTTTTATTGAAGTTTAAATTTTCAAAGATGGAGATTTTGAATTTGATGCTTCATGTTTTAAGTGTTGTAAGATATGAAGTAATAAATGCTTATTTTTAAATAAGTTTAAATTATATAAAGATATTTTATTTTGTGTGCGAAAGTTATATTTTTATAAAATTTTATGGAGTTGATATGGATCATGTTCTAGGTAGGATAGACTAAGGATTTTTAGGATATGAATAAAATAGAAATTGAATGTACAACCTAATGTGGAAATTTGAAGTCGGTCCCAAACATCTATTTGAAGAAGTTGGTAAAGTGTAAAGATATTACAGTTCTATAATTGAATTGTGAATTAGGCTGTCCATATAATTTGAATTTTTATATTTTAATTTTGGAGCAATTTCCATAAATTATCCAATTCCTAAAATTTTTATAAAGATGCGTTGTTTGAAGTAACAAAAAAGGAAAGAGATGTGCAAGAGATGGATTTTTTTTCCCTATAGTTTACACTGCCTATTTCAACAAAAAGAAAAAGAAATAATTCCTTGTAATGTCAAATGAAGCTAAACCTTCACTTGCGGTTAATTTAAGAGAAACTATGATGGTAATCTTTTTGGAAAGATAGTTTCGATAAACTAAAACATGAAAATTAGTATTCTAGCTGTAGAATAAGTAGTTAGATATAGATATCGTACAGCTATGCTGAACAACTAGAATATATATAGGTAGCATAGATATGACTATATGCGTATTGGTTAGCAATTGATGGATTAGGATTTGTGGATGTTAGTTACAAATTTAACGGGCAATAAATTTGTAATTAGTGAAACAAAAAGTAATATAATAGAGGATTGATTAAGGAAACTTGATATTACATTTGTGGAAGAAAGAAATTTGAATAATGAATTGATTTTGGAAACCTGAAGAAGGTTAAAAGATTGAAGAATTATTAAGTGGAAATGGTCCAATTCTAATAGTAATGATTAGCTGCTATGAGTATTAATTGAAGCAATAAATGGACCACATTTATTAAAGATCGAAAAAGGGAAATTAAGAAAATGGGTAGCAATGGAATGAAATATCAAAGATAGCCCATCTTAATTTGGAAAGGAGTGTTAGGACCCCAACACCATTTATATTAGTTGATAATAAATGGCAACTTTCAATAAAAAATTCTTTTAGAGTTCTTGGATTATAGTTAGTAGTTGTCTTCCTTAATTATTGGAAAAGCAAATGATGTGGTATAAGATATATTCCCATTTTATTCATGTGTAGACTTTATGAATAGGATTAAAACCACTTGATATATGTTGGGAAGCAAAGTAAATAAGGAAATTAAGGGGAACACTTAACTAGCGATAGACCATAGGTAAAACTGGAAGTTAATGAAGAAATTAGGTTAGCAACCTAAAGCGAGTAAACTTTTCAATCTCAAAACTTTATATTTGGGAAACATAAGGGATTTAGCTCATAAAATGCCACCATGCAAGGATAAGAGAAAATGTATAGGAAAGAGAATGGAATTTCCTATTGATCAAGGACTAAGAAGAAAGTGGCAGAAATTTTCTGTTAGAAGCAACGGAACCGCAACACTGCAACATAGCTTTATGGAGTTGCACTTTGCATTGTTAGTAATAGGGACCAATAGTTTACTAGCAAATTTGGAGGGGTTTGCTAGTGGCTTTAGGAATTTCATTAAATCAGAGCATCGCTTACCGATTGAAGACCGACGGACAAACTAAAGTAATGGATGAGAACTTGGAGGATTTGTTGAGAGCTTGTATCTTAGACTTTGGAAGACCATAAGAGTAGCGCTTATCCTTAATAGAATTCACGTAGGATTGTAGTCATCAACGGACGATTTGTATGGCACTATTGAAGCATTTTTTTGGAGGCTATCAAACCGTCAAATTATGGTGGGAAACCACCAATTAATTCTACTTGAACTAGATTTGTATTGCGAGACTTTGGAAAGTCAGAATTGATTAGGCAGCATAGGATTTGGGTAGTTGGAAACTAGGCACTAGATTAATTGGGCCTTTTCCCAATATGGAAAAACAAGAAAACTTTTATGTTGGCTGAAGGCCATGGTGTTTTTGAGTTTAAGGAAATATCTTCATAACATAGCAATTGTTGTAAAGCCTAATCAATTGGGGAATTTTAAGACGGAGCCAATAGCATCCCATGCCACTACATGCATCACAGAGCAGAGAACTCGGAGGCTCTACAGCAAAGATATAGATTAGTTCAAGTACAATGGTGAGAAAACCTGATAGGAAGCATGAGGACTCTTTGTCCTAAACCTTTCTTTGGAACATTTTCTCTCCAAAATTTGGATTTTGGTTGCATTGTGGTTGCTAAACTGGACGGTAAGAGTCCCAACTACGGTGGGGTTGGGAACTGACCGACCTCCAACAAGGGATCGGTGGCTTCATTTGGGGTTGCCTTGGCAACCCACAAGGTTGCCAAGGTGACCCAGGGGTTATGGCCTTAGCTAGCTTTCTTTCAGCTGGCTAAGCCTTTTTTGCCATATCAGGTTAAAAGAAAGCCGGCTAAACCCCCTTGTTGTCACTATTTAGCCATAGCCAGCTAAAAGAAAGTTGGCTAAAGTGGTTCATTTTTATCTTGCTCGGGTAATGGTTTTACTACTTTGGGGGTTGGTGGGTGTCATGAAAAGGAGAATTGATATTTGGGGTTGTTTCAGTTGGGAATGCTCTAAGGAGATGGTTGCCACATTTTTTCGGAACCACTTTACACTTATGTAGAAATTTTTATTCATGTTTGGGGTATTTGCATACGTACTTTCATGACACGATTACACATTTACGCCAGGATTGACTAGGATTTAGCTCATTTTAGTATGTCTGTAGTACACAATCACATTGCACTATTGGTTGAGTAGATGGCTATGTAGATAACTTGGTTGTATAATATTGATGCTATCGCGTGTTATGTTGTTCTCCCCTTGAATGATTTTGGGATGAAATCATTTTTAAGGAATAATTATGTAACACTCCATAAAATGAACTATAAATAAATGAAGTAAATTAAATTAAATATTATAAGGTAGAAATGGAAATTTTACAAAATTTGGAATTTGACCACAAAAGTTATACCATTGCATTCGTGCTGAAAATCTGATTAATTTCCATATATAATATGCTGAAAGCGGAGCTCGAACGAAGAATTTATGAGCGTTTGAAGTTTCCAAATTTAAAGTAATTAGAATAGGATTCAAATAAATAATTAATTCCCTAATTTGAAATCTGAAACTTATTGTGATTAGGCTTGTGGATTTAGCAACGTTAAAAATTTACAATTAATGTTAGAAGTAATTAGGTATGAAATCAATAAATAATCAAGCAATAGTAAAATAAAATCAATACATTCCCAAAATAAGGGAAGTAGTCAACCCAGCACTTCAAGGGGTCGACCTAGAGGTCGACAGTAGTGGTCGACCGCTTGGAGTATGAGGGTTGACCACTTCCTTGATGTAGAGCCTATTTTGATGAGTTTTATGTTCCAGATTTTTCTTTTCTATTCTCATTCAATGATTTTGTTGCATTTCCAACCACTATAAGTTATACCCTAGACCTTTCACTTTTATCCACAAATATTTTGAGAACAATAGTGAAAGTCTGCCACTGTTGACTCTCCAAATTAGATTCAGAAACTCCATAAAATATTCAAGTAAGAATCCAATCTATTTTCTATTTATTTATTCTTCCTCCAACCTATTCTAGTTCTATTCTCCTCTAACTATTCTAAATCTAATAAATATATATATATATATATATATATATACCTCTTCCATATTGTGTGTGTGTGTATCAAAAGAGAGATTCTAGAAGAGATTGTGAGGTATGCAAATCCAAAGAAGGGTAAGCTAAGGCTATTCTATGAGTGAAAACCTTAGTACTTCTTTTCAGCAATTGTTTAGTGTATTTCTTTTTGGATTTGAATATGCCTTAAAGATTTTGGGATTTCAAAAATATGATAGATAAAATCCCCTATTTTTTTAATTTTGATCTGTCAGTTCTATGTTGAGATTCCCAATTATTTACATTAATTTGATGGAATTTCGTTTATGCAATTTATTATAATTTCATAGTCTATTTCATGTCTCTTACTTCTTGGGTCAAATTGTGATTCTTCAATAAAATAAGGGGTTTAGATTACAAATTCTATTCGTAATTTGCATCACTTATTCTTATCTATTTCTTTATAAAAGAGGAGTAGAATAGAATATAGGGTTTAGACTACAGTTCTTGTTTTTCAGGTATTCCATTGAGTTGGTGTAATCAATTGAGTTTCTATTTTATTTATTAGTCTGTTATTGCAGTTTTGGTTATGAATATTTATTCCCTATTTTGGATATTAGAATCCTATGAAATCTTGGGAATTTGATGAAAAAGGACTTGTAATAATATTTGGTTAGAGAATTGACATTTAACATTAGTTTAGAGCATAAAATCCATGCGTTTATAACTTATTAGACGTGAATATTTATTTATCTCTATTTGCATAATTAACGTATAATTATTGTGTATATGGCGTGGTTAATTAGGCATTTATTTACATTTATTTTCCCCCATTAGGAAGATAATTGATTGTGAGGAACATTAAGAGAAAACTCTTATATAGCCTAATTATTATTTTAATGCGTAATAAGGAAGATTCCTTAAAAGGACTTATTTATGAAATGGTGAGATGAGTGTGTGTGTTTGTGTACACATATATATACATAAATATAAACGGAGGGTAGTTGATTTGTGGCTAAGTCATCGGGATTTGAGGTCAATATATAGAGTTATAAAATGGAAGTTTGCCCTTCAATTTGAGGCTACCAGCAGTTGTGTAAACTTTTATTGTCATGAGATATCCTTATGTTAAATATTTGTAATGACGTGAGGTTAGACCCAAATTCTCTAGGGAAAATTTGCCCAGATACTCTGGCAACCAGTTCCTTCGAATAGTAGACTAATGTTAAATGTCATTACGAATACAAGCCATAAGAAGAAGTGCCTTCTTTGTGATTTTGAGATATTAAGTGGTTAGACCCGCCTATTTCCCCCAGATGAAGTATTAAATGGCTAAGGGGACACGTTAGGTGGTATCTGTGCAAGGGTTGAAAATAGGTCATAAATGATGGGGTCTACCTTAATTAAGGTATTAAATGACTAGCATCTGCCTTCCACTTGGAAGTATTAAGTGACCTATGAGATTCCATATGATGTCAGCTACATAGTGTCATTGAGAAGCATGCTTCTGGAAATAGGTCTTAAATGATGGAGTCTGTCTTAATTAAGGTCTTAAATGACCAGAGTCTGCCTATTTTCCACTTGAAAGTATTAAGTGACTTGGGTACCGTCTCTCGCGTTATTAGCTATTTATGACGCATGATTAGGATATGAGATTTTAGAAACCTACGCTGGAAAGGAAGGTATTAAGTGGTTGGACTTGCCTCCTTTCCTTATAAAGAAGTATTAAATGATTGTATTGGTTTTATGTACGTAGATATATTTCTATTTTAAAAAATACAGTCGAAGTACCGAGAAGGTAAGACTCGAGGTTTTTATTCACCAAAAACTTGTTGTTCTGACTCCCTCCTCATTACAATACAGGTTAAGGATGGAATGATGCCGGTAACGATGGTTGGAGATGGAGAAGCATGGCTTGTGGCAGTATTTATTATTATTATTTTCTTTTATGTGTACCCTTGGATTTTGACAGTTGTCGCAATGGACATTATGTTACAGTTTTTATGGAATTTTGTGTTATGACATTTTTATGGTTTTGACATAAATGGGTACACCTTTCTATTGTAGTTTGTTCCATTCGCTGTGAATTTTGAAAATTTTATGGCTCTATGCTGTTATTTTCTTAGTACTACCAACAACTTACCTTAGAATGGATCTAACTTTCAATGGGCATTTTATGAATCGAAATTTAAGCATGTTCCAGGGTGGTTTGATACATTTCACCCTACCAGAACAATATTCAGACGTGAAAGAATAGGAATAAATAACATAAAAAATCTAGATATTAAGGATGGGTACATGTAATAATAAATCTCATACTTAATGAATGGGCGTAAATAGTATCAAAATCCAGTCTTAAAGAATGGATACAAATAATCAAACACAAGAAGAGCACAAGGCGATTCTAAATGCAATTAAAAAAACAAATCAATGATTTGAAATAAACAAAGAAAGAGAAGTTTTTCTAACAATGACTTGGAGGGTGCACCTACTCACTTGCTCCTTGGTTTTAGTCATTTCCGATAAAGGATATCAAACCTCAAATGAGTGACACACTATCTTAAACTGATGAAACACAAAAGTAAAGAAGATTAATTTCAATGTTCAAATCAAAACAAGGAAAATAAATTTATCCTATATAACTAGGAGGGTGCTCCCCCTACATCAAAAGTACACCTATAGAGAAAATATACTTGAGAGCCCATGTCAAATACGCAACACTCTCGAGAGCTTCCAAGATAGACCCCACTTCACACAAGCGTCCGAATATATGCACATCAATGCATGCATGTTATCACTATAAGAAAATTCATTTTTAGCAGCATTAAATTGCAGCGTTTTATAAAAAATGATGTTTATTATATCTATAGGCATATTAAATATACCTAAAGCGCTGCCTCTCAATAATATATTGCCCGCGCTTTTTTTTATGCCCACGCTCACTTACACTTTCCTCGATTTCTTTTCCCTCCTGAATTTCCTTTCCTCTCACTTCCCCCTTTTTCCCCAATTTCTTTTCCCTTGTACATACCCTAATTGCTTTCCCAACAACCTGCAATTTCGATTCTTTTTTCCTCCTCTTAACCTCAATCCTCTTTTCTTCCACATACGAACACTGCCTCCTCTCAACACTTCACCGATTTGATTTACTCTTAGCATATTGATAGAGTTTCAAATTTGATTTTGTTTCATTTGGTTCAACAATAATATGATCCAGCTACAAGCTATGACGCTCCAATATATCGACCTACTGTTGTTAATATAGATGGTCGTTTCTCATTCTTTTTCACAACACATACTACTGCTACCAAGTACTTACCTTATCAAACTAGCCAAACATAACAAGAGGTACATCACTAATATTTTTTACTAGTTTACTCTTAGCTTCAATGATGTTTTAACATATTGTTGAAATTTTATATTTGATTTCTTAGGTATTGGTTTTTACTCTTTATAGCCTAATTTTTTTTTCTTCTAATCTAGCATAATGCTAGTGGATTCAATTTCATGTAATTCATCCTCTTACCAATAGTTATACATTTGTTCTCCAATTGTATTTATTTTAAAGCAACACAAATGATTTACATTTGGCTTCTTGTTTTAAAAATAGTACTATTGTAGTTACAATTCGTATTTCAGAATTTTCTATTATCTTTTAAAAAAAACACATTGAAAGTTGGACAAAACAACTTAAGTGTCAATGTTGAGTTTATCATAAAGGTTATAGTGAGCATTTGATAAATTGGAAGAAGTTTCTTTATTTGTGTACATGTCCAATTGCATCCCGGTCCACATTTTGTTGATTCATATTGCATCAATATATCTATGCGAACTGGTATGTCATTAAATGGGGCAACACCAATAGTAACGCAAACTCCAGGCATGATCTAAAGCTCAGTTACTGTTAGCCAACAGCCAGTTCCTGTATTTTAGGCAGCCACCTGGCATTCATCTCTCACACTTTCCTACCAACTACCTTCCATACAACAAATATGTACCAAAATTCTACCTTCCACCTCCTTCTATGCACCATTTCTCGAGCAATGGTACCTTCTCCCAGCAAGCCCAGCTGGATAATGTGTATCCAAGCCCTGGACCTACTGACCCTATTAAATAAATATCTCTCGGTATAAACCCACCACTAATGTTGGTAGTCAAATTCAATTTGCAATGGCAGCTACAAGTGATGACCATGCTCTTCTCGGTACAAGGAGAATAACAATGTCTATGCTGCTGGGCAACAGGTACAACTAATTATTATTTTTCGGTATCCATAAAGCTAGAAATACAATAATTAAATATTGAAAAAAATTACCAAAGAAATTAGCAATATAGGCAAACATACAAGTTAATGAGAAAAGTGCTGTTGGGTAGCCTTATTATATTTATAAGCAACACATTATGATAGATATAAAATTGTATTTGGTTAATAAATTTTTATAATAGATTGCTAGCTAATAAACATATATTGTCTGTTAATTAGAAATGACCATTTTTGTTTTTCTTCTAAGCACCTAATCAATATACTAGAAAATTATGTTTATATTACCATTAATTTTTGCAACGGTTTAATAATAATAGCTCATAAATATATTATCATTAATTTTTTTTTTAAATTAATTCTCTAAAAATTATAATACTTTTCTTTTTAATTTCTTTTAAAATTATGTTTATATACGTCAAGTTATGGATAACAAGCTAATACAATCTTCATTATTCTAATTTTATCAAAGTTTACGTTTCTTTTTCTAAAAGTTTTATTCACAAATGCTTAGAAGGATACAACTGTATGAATCTATAATTTTGTGTCCATTTATTATCTTAAGTATCCTACAATTTAAGATGTGAATTGTTTATGTTTATTATTTACTGGGCATGATATGGACTCTTTACTTCTTTACTCTGTTTTATTTAAAGAATAGCTCAAATGGAATAACTTTCTGATGAAGTTAATTATGATACTTACTGCACTATTTTATTGAGTTTTACTATTTTACATATGGATATTTTGATTTCCCTTTATGCCTTACATCTAAGAATGGATCTAAGACCAATATTGATGGGCAGTACAAATATAATGACTATTTCGGAACATGTATAAAATAACCAAACAAAATTGCAAATAATAATACTAATAATAGTAAAGTTCAAGCATTTAATACTTGTGCTCGATGAGAACGTAAACTGATAGAGTTATTGGAAAACACACACGATGACTTGATTCATGAGTACTTTGATTCATATTTAGGACATTGCACCTGTTGATTTTGGGATGGAATTGTTCAGATGATTTCATGATAAATTCAAATAGTTTAAATTTCAGAAATGGGATATTTTAGATGGAATTTGGCTTGAGAAGTTATTTTTTGCTTAAGTCAATGTATATAAGTTCTATACAATATTGTTGTGAGATTGGAATTGAACCTGAAAGAAATTTCACCTAAGATCAGATTTTAATTGCTTATGAATTAGGATATTGAACTCTGTATTGTACCTTGGAAAATTTTGTAACTAAGGAAAAGGGATTCTAAGTCAAAATGTTTTGAAATAGGAAGAGGAATCGAACCCAGCAGTAAATTGTTTGGTAAGTTAAGTTGAGCAAATAGAGACGGGCTTTGATCAACGTTTAAGTTTGCAGATATATACCTGGATAGATAGTTGTTACATAACTTAGTAAATTGAGTTTGGGCAAGCAAATGAAATTTGAAGGAATAGTTCCATTCAAGTAGTTTTGGCCTACTGTTAAGGTTTGTAAATCATGTCTTACCTAATCCAAATATTTTTTATACACTGTTTACGAGTTGTTAATTCCTACATACCTAATTATGCAAGTGATTTTTTACCTTGGATGGTTTTATAAGTTAAATAGTTAAGAAGTACAATTATGCTAAATCTATAGTAGCTAATTGCAAATAATGTCCTTAGAATGATACAAAAATATAATTTCTTTCGAAAATTGAATTAGCACTGTTGCTATAAGTTTCGTATCGTCGTAAGCCGTACAGATGATTAAACTATCTTGTCTCAAACGTTAAAAGGCTTTTCTCAAATAATGAATATATTTTCAACCAACGCTTAGACATAATATGCTTTTTAAATATAGTTGTACAAAAAAGAACTTTATGACAAAGTCTTGATTTTAATAAGGGGTTATGTGTTAAGGCTGCTTTATTTTATTTTCTATTTTTTTCTAAGAAGGAGGACTGGAAAACGAACCATATACTCAATTGGCAATACCTACTACTTGCTACAGCCACTGCCTACAAATAACTAACAAAAACAGAACATGCATGCTTACATCAGCAAGCTTTCACATGTGCAAGCTTATGTCAAGCTTGCAGCAGCAAGCTTGCACTTGTTTTACATGGAGCTGTTTTAGGCGGCACAAGAAATTTAGTGAACTCTACTTTGAAAATTTATACTCATGGTTGTTACATATAATTTTTAGTATAGTAGTTAGAGGTTTACTTTGATCATATCAGGAGTGATTGTACCAGGTCCTGCAAAGGAGAAAAGAGTCACTTGAGGTGCCGGTTGGGTTTTTAGAATAGTAAATGTTTGCGATATTTCTCCTATAAGAAGCTTACACAGTAGTGTTGAGAATGAGATCCCTTATGCATTTATCAAATATAATTATTAAATAATAAATATTATTTCTTAATATTAATCATTAAAATTAATTATTTAACAGTGCTATTAAATATTAGGAACAATTCTCTCATTCAAGTAGTACAAAATATGCTTTTAATCCAAAAGGTGGAATATTTTATTGTGAAAAGTATGAGAGAGTATAAAACGTTGCGCAATATATATTAGAATGCGGTCATGTATTGCGGATCTGGGCCAACCCACAGCTCATTATACAAAATATTTCTTTATAAATAAAATTGTATTGTATCGGTAAAGAATGTTAAGTAAATACAATATTTTCTCATTCAATCAGCCATATAATTCTGTCACTATATCTTTCATGGTATCAGAGCTTGAGTCGACTATTTCTGTCTCCTTCACTTTGTTGATTTTCCTTAATAGATCAGGCCTATCTGGGATGTAAGTAGACTGTATTAGTTTTGAAACATATCTTTGAATGGCAACTAGCACTGCTGCATGGCCAACGGAAGTAACAGGAAAAAGCATAAGGATTCCAGTTTGTATAACTGATGCCAAGTCTGTAAGAGTTCTTTTTAGAGCTTGATTTTCTTTCTATGTAAGTTTATCACTAGTATGTGTTCTTCATAGGAAAACTATAGTAGCAGCTGCGTCAATAGCTAACAATCAGTTCCTTGCCAAACCTCTGTGCTAGTTTTTTTGAGTTTCTCAACTGATTTTGAAATGAATGATTTTTTGCCTCACGATGAAGTATGGTATGATTCCCTGTGGTTGAATTCCACCTTCCATAGTCACCTTTAAGATCCTCTTTTCTATTTTCATCACTTGTTTTTTGAACTCTCTTTTCAAGCTCAATTAGCTCACGCCACAAAATTTCAAAGCGAAGGATTTCATTTGATTCAGAGTCTTTGTTATTACTCGCCACAGACTTTTTATTTTCATCCATTGCTGACTTTACGGGGTCAGTTTTTTGTTGAATTTTGCACAAGAAAGCTCCAAAATTCATGTGATTTGCTCGCTTCATCTTTTGATGGAATTCACTCTCACTTGAAGAAGATATGGAAAGTCCCTCCACATCCCCCTAATTAAGCGAAACTGCTTTAGCTCTAAGTGATATCTCAAGAAATTCAGCCTCTTTTTTAAGCTTTCTTATTCTTTCAAGATCAAAACAGGCAGATTTTAGATGTTTGGGGTTTGAATTGGACAAATGTAGTTCCTGCAGCAAATCTTCCAATCTAACAGGAGCTTCTTCAACACTCTCGAGTGCCTTATCAAAGGAGTCCACTAAAAATCAATTGATGTTTGATCTACATATCCTTGGTCACCTAGATCCTAGACCACACCGTTGTTCCCTCCATTCTTTATCATTCCACTTTCTTTCATACGTTCGGTCAACTTGATATGACCTCTTGAAAGATATCTTGCAGCCTTTATATGTGATGGATTCTCAAGCCATGCACTGTATTTTATAAAGCTTGTCATCTAGTATGAGCATACCATCAATACCAAGGAAATAGCTTCTGCTTGAGGTATACCTTTCACTTCACCTTTATTTTCACTTATTGGTTTTCCATCATTTAAGTTATTTTCGTAAAATGGAAGCCACTCTAACTCTTCACAAACAACCTCAACAAAAAGCTGATGGGTAATGGAGGATAACTGAGGATGGTGTAACACATTTCCACTGATTATATACCTTATGATGCCTTCAATCTGATCATTCAAAGCAGAAACATTATTAGAAGCTAAAAAAATTTGATTGCTACTACCTAAAGCAATAAAAAATCCAAATATTGCCAAATCCTTTTCCAATATCTCAATATTTTCACATGTTGTCAGCCTTGACCATACCGTTATTCCCTCCATTCTTTATCATTCCACTTTCTTTCATACATTCGGTCAACTTGATACAAGAATTTTTTTAAGTGTTATGGTATGTTGTATGTGCTATCTATTTATTTATTTAGAGTGTGTTTCTTCTATTTGCCAAAATTGATAAAAAATTCCTTTGGTTGAGGTTTTTTAGATCAAAATTAATGTTTAATAAACTCTATATCCTATATAGCATGCACTTTGAGGTACAGGTACATATATTGGTTAAAATATCATCTTCCATGTGTACAAAATTCCATCATACTTTGTACATTTTTTTATACATATATGTCTGTATATGCTATATTACCTATTCTTTAGCCTTCTATTATTCTTTTCACATCAACTTGCCTAAGAAAGTTTGACAATATGTTGTTGAATTTGGATGATTCAAATGTTCATTAAAAGGGAAAGAAATTAATTAATTGATTCAATCAAATCAATTAATTTAGCTGATATATGGAAGGATATTTTAAGGAAACTAATTAATTAGTAAATCAATTAATTAGTCTGCTATATGAAGAAATAAATTATTAGACATGGAGAATAAAGGAAAGATATGAAAACGAAGATCACGCCATCTATTTATACTAAAATCAAATCACGCAAATTGGAAAGATATCTGTGTAATCAGGAAATTGATTTGCTTAATCTCCAAGCAACCCTTCATTATCAAGTCTATATAAATGAAGGAGCTTTATCTTCATATGAACAAGCAAGTGTAGTATCCACCATTATTCTTTCCTCTTTCTTTTGTACTATCTTCTTTAGTGAAATAAAAAGTTGTTGGGTCTCCGTGGACGTAGGATATTCATATCCGAACCACGTTAAATCTTCCTGTCTTCTATTTCTGTTATTTTTCTGTGAGACTGCATAATTCTTTTTAAGTGTCATTGATATCTAAATAGGCAATACTAGATTCTGAACAAATAAACCTCTTCCGCTCAAATAAAAAAAAAAATCACTACAGTTTGGTATCAGAGCTAGTGTTATTGTTTCTGTTTGGATATTAATGGCTACTTCTAGTAAGTCTGTTGGCAGATCTGGTGTCAATTATGGAGTAACACGTTTTGACGGAAAAGGAGATTTTGGTACTTGGAAGATGAAGATGGAGGTTGTATTGAAGAAGGAGAAGACTTACAAGGTTGTTTCTGCGCCTGAGAAATTGAAAGATATTGATGCAGCTGATTTGGAAGAGATAGAAGATGAAGCTCTTACAACAATTCAGTTGATCCTTTCAGATGAAGTTCTTAGAGAATTCTCTCAAAAGAAGACGGCGAAAGAACTATGGGATGCATTATCGGATGCATGTCAAGACAAGTCTCTCACTAATCGGATTATTCTTCAGCAACAACTTTATTCGTTCAAGATGAAGCCTGGAGCTGATCTCATGGAGCATGTAGATGCTTTGACGACTTTGATTATGAACCCGAAGGCAGCGGAAGTTGATATTACTGATGAGGCTCAAGCTGTGATCCTCTTATATTCCTTGCCTAAGGAGTATACTGCTTTTGTTAATTCCATGATTTATGGCCGCAGTAAAATTAGCCTATCCGATGTAAAGGCTGGTCTTCATAATAAAGTATTAAGAGGTAGATTGGCAAGCACTAGCTTGGATAGTGATACTGAAGGCTTATCTGTTCAGAGAGGTAGAGGCCAAAGCAGGACGAAGAAAGGTGGAGGACGGAATTATTCACGGTCTCAGTCTAGGGGGCTTAAGAATTTGACTTGCCATTATTGTAAAAAACTAGGGCACTTCATAGCACAATGTCCTAAGCTTGAAGGTAGAAGAAAAGATCCAAAGCAAGCTTCAGCTTCTACAGCAGAGAAATTAGATACAGAAAGTGACACCGATGTATTTACAGCTTCTGGCTCTTCTGGGAAGAGCAACTTATGGCTGATTGATTCTGGCGCATCCTATCATATGACACCTGATGGGAACTGCTTTTCCACTTACCGTGAAATTGATGGAGGAGAAGTTCTGATGGGCAATGATGCTTCTTGTCGTATGGTGGGTGTTGGTAGCGTGATGATTAGGATGTTTGATGGTGTTATTCGTACGATCACCGATGTTAGACATGTACCTGATTTGAGGAGGAGCTTGATTTTTGTTGGGGCATTAAGTAAACTTGGCTTGAAGATTGTAGTGGAAAGAGAGAAAATGAAGATATCGAAGGGTTCCATGATTGTTATGAGAGGTGTGAGGGCAGGAAATTTTTATCTACTAAAGGGCACTACTGTAATTGGTGAATCGGCTTCTGTTACATCTGTTGATTCAGATTCTTCCAGATTATGGCACTTACGGATGGGTCACATCGGTGAGCGCATCATGGATGAGTTGAGAAAACGAGGATTGATTGATGGAGTTCATCATTCAAAACTTGGTTTTTGTGAAGAATGTGTTCTTGGAAAACAGACGAAGATTTCTTTTGGTACAGGAGAGCATAAAGCAAAAGCTGTCTTGGAGTATGTTCATACAGATGTCTGGGGTCCCTCCCCTTGTCCGTCTTTAGGTGGAGCCAGATATTTTGTTTCATTTATAGATGATTTCTCTCGTAAAGTATGGGTATACTTTCTTCAGTCAAAGAGTGAAACCTTTGCCAAGTTTCGGAAGTGGAAATCTATGGTTGAGAAGCAGTCAGGGAAGAAATTGAAAGTTCTCCGTTCAGATAATGGCGGTGAATATGTATCACAGGAATTCATCGATTATTGTGAGTCTGAAGGCATTAAGAGGCATTACACCACACCAGGCGACCCTCAGTCCAATGGAGTTGCAGAAAGGATGAATCAGACATTATTGGAGAGAACAAGATGCCTTAGACTGACTGCTAAATTGAAGAAGGGATTTTGGGCTGAAGCTTTATCTATGGCGGCTTTCCTCATCAACCGCACACCTTCCACTGCCATAGATATGAAGATCCCTGAAGAAGTATGGAAAGGAGAGCCTGTCAGCTATTCATTTCTCAAAGTGTTTGGTTGCCCAGCTTATGTGCATGAGCGCAAAGGGAAGCTGGAACCTAGAGCTCGCAAGTGTATTTTTCTAGGCTACAGGAGAGGAGTGAAAGGATATAGGTTGTGGTGTCCTATTAGCAAGAAGATCGTTATGAGCACGCATGTGACTTTTGATGAGAAGGTTATGTTGAAGGTGGAGCCTTCCTCATCGAATGACAATGAGAGGACATGTGAAGAATACCAGATACAAAGCAAGTCATCTGTTGATTCTTTCCATAAACGTTCAAATAGTGTTTCCGATGACACCGTGGTTGATGAGGATAATATCGATGTTGGTACAGAGGATCAAACTCAAGGTGGAGCTCATTCGAAACCTAGGCCTGTCAGACAAAGAAGAAAGCCTAAGTGGCTTGATGAGTTTGTTGGATTGAGCATCGAAGATATTAACTTCGATGATATGGTAACATATGCTTTGAATGTTGTCCATGATGAGCCCTGTGATTATAGAGAAGCTATCGCATCAGTTAACGGTTCCAGTTGGTTAGTTGCTATGGAGGAGGAGATTGAATCATTGCAGAGAAATCATACTTGGGATTTGGTGCCTCTTCCCACCGACAAGAGAGCTATTGGATGCAAGTGGATCTATAGAGTGAAAGACGGCGAAAACGGTAATCTCAGATACAAGGCAAGGTTAGTCGCAAAGGGGTATGTTCAGAAGAAAGGGGTAGAGTATCATGATATCTTTGCTCCAGTGGTTAGGCATACTTCTATTCGTATTCTTTTGGCATTGGTTGCTCGTTATGATATGGAATTAGAGCAACTAGATGTCAAAACTGCATTCTTGCATGGTGATCTGGATGAGGAAATTTATTTAAAGCAGCCGGAAGGGTTTATTGACAGTAGCAGGCCAGACTATGTTTGCAAACTCAACAAATCTCTAAATGGACTGAAGCAGTCTCCTAGACTATGGTATAAGAGGTTTGATAAGTTTATGCTTTCACAGGGATACTCCAGAAGTTTCAAAGACCAGTGTGTTTATTTCAGGAGATGTGATGGTGATATGATTTATTTGTTGTTATATGTTGATGATATGCTGATTGCATCTCGGAGTATGGTCAGAATTAAGGAGTTGAAATCGGAGCTCAGTAGAGAGTTTGACATGAAGGATTTGGGAAAGGCACAAAGAATATTGGGTATGGAGATAAGCAGGGATAGGAAGCGGAGAGAGTTAAGGCTCACTCAAGCTCAGTACATCGAGAAGGTCCTCGCTCGATTTGGAATGGAGAAAGCTAAACCGGTTGGCACTCCATTAGGCTCTCATTTTAAGTTGTCAAAAGACTTATCTCCCTCATCGGAAGAAGACAAAAGGTATATGGCTGATATACCTTATTCTAGTGCTGTTGGTAGTCTTATGTATGCGATGGTGTGCACAAGACCAGATTTGGCCCATGCAGTGGGTGTTGTGAGTCGATATATGTCTAACCCAGGCAAATAGCATTGGCAAGCTGTGAAGTGGATTCTTAGATATCTTCGAGGCACTTCTTCGGTGGGCTTGTTATATGGTGGAGTGGATGGTGACATCTTTCTTAGAGGATACTGTGATTCTGATTACGCTGGGGATAGAGATGCTAGGAAGTCAGTGTCGGGCTATGTTTTTACACTTGGTATAGGCTCGATTTCATGGAGATCAAAGCGGCAATCTATCGTAGCTTTATCGACTACCGAAGCAGAGTTGATATCGATTGTGGAAGCAACAAAGGAAGGATTATACTTACTTCAGTTGTTGGATGATCTTTCAATGGTGCAGCAGACAGTAGAGCTATTTTCAGACAGTCAGAGTGCGATTCATCTTGTAGAAAATCAAACTTATAGTTCACGGACGAAGCACATTGATGTTAGAGGTTTCTTTCTTATGCTTGAGGAAGAACGAAGAAAGATCAAATTGTTGAAGGTGAGTACTTTGGATAATCCTTCATATATGATGACAAAGTCACTTCCTAAGGACAAGTTTGAGCATTGCTCAAACTTGATCAGTTTGATACCTGTTACTTGAGCGCCATGGGGCGCTAGACCCAACAACTTATATGTTGATTATTTGATGATAAGGTGATGAAGAGAGATTGTTATATTTGAATCAAGGTGGAGTGTTGAATTTGGATGATTCAAATGTTCATTAAAAGGGAAAGAAATTAAATTAATTGATTCAATCAAATCAATTAATTTAGCTGATATATGGAAGGATATTTTAAGGAAACTAATTAATTAGTAAATCAATTAATTAGTCTGCTATATGAAGAAATAAATTATTAGGCATGGAGAATAAAGGAAAGATATGAAAACGAAGATCACGCCATCTATTTATACTAAAATCAAATCACGCAAATTGGAAAGATATCTACGTAATCAGGAAATTGATTTGCTTAATCTCCAAGCAACCCTTCATTATCAAATCTATATAAATGAAGGAACTTTATCTTCATATAAACAAGCAAGTGTAGTATCCACCATTATTCTTTCCTCTTTCTTTTGTACTATCTTCTTTAGTGAAATAAAAAGTTGTTGGGTCTCCGTGGACGTAGGATATTCATATCCGAACCACGTTAAATCTTCCTGTCTTCTATTTCTGTTATTTTTCTGTGAGACTGCATAATTCTTTTTAAGTGTCATTGATATCTAAATAGGCAATACTAGATTCTGAACAAATAAACCGCTTCCGCTCAAATAAAAAAAAAATCACTACATATGTATTCCACACTTTTTTTGACGTAAATCAACAGTACGAGCCACGAAATAATTGTTAAGTTGTTACTGCATATCCATGAACACTTCATTTGATCAACGATATGAATAGTAATTCACTAATTGAAAACAAATACTGATTGGTTGAAAACTATTTTCTTGCATCTTTCATGCTTCTTAATTCTTGATCAAACCTGGACTTTGAGTTCTAACTGGCACGATAACTATACAAATATCAGATCAGTCCATTATATATACTTCATGAATAGATTCAGATCAACACAAGAGATGTAGCAATTACCTAAGTTCAAAACTAGGGCCTCTGCTTGCCTCAGCTTGAAATTAAGACTGCCTCTATTTTGAACTTAAAGCTGCATCAGTTTACTGATAAGTTTATGGTAATCTTATGGTATTTGTATCATGACTTAATATTGTTTAGGTGTTTACAGTGGAAAATAGGATTTTGAGAATTATAGCGTGGGGGAGCGGGTGGGGAATATAAACGCTATAGAAAATAAGGTATGAATTACATGGTTCCTTTTTGTATGTATGTCTGTCTGTTTACATCAACTTCATTGATTTTATAGAAGTAGAGAGAGTGTTGAGACTTGGTTTTGATTCATGACACAAAACTATCACTGCGACATACAGATTTGACGACTGCTACGACAAAAAGAGAATATATACTGCAAGGAGACAAGACTTCAAAACCGATGCATCAATTAAATTATTTTTGAGTCTTAGGTCAATTTTGTTAAAATATCTCCTCGTTTACGTATGTATTAGCATATATATGTAACATTCTTATTCCCAAATATTTTATACATATATAAGCATATAAAATATATAAAAGTGTTTAAAATTATATATATTACTATACCTGTGTAAACTGTGCAAATTGCACGATTTTACCAGGTCAGACGACTGACCAAGAGGCTCAGTCGACTGACCTTGAGAATTCTATGCAACATGCACAGGTGCACAGATATACAGATATGTACTTAAAAATTCATTTGAATATTTAGTCGACTGACCCAGAGGATCAATTGACTAGATTTCTACAACAACTACTTTTTGAAAAGACACAACTATTTGTGAAGAGTTACGAACCTCTACAAAAAGACTTGGACGTAACACTTCAATTGAAACTCTTCACCAACGGTCGCTACTCTTTAACCTCTATAAATACATACTCTAACTTGATTCTAAATCACTGATTTTTCTTATCTTTCTAATCTAACTCTCTAGAATCTATTTTCTACTATACTTTTAATTATTCTGCAATAAAGTAATATTATACCTTTCTATTCTTTATAAACTTCAAATATATATATTTATACTCAAGGAGAAGATTATAGGAATGGTGTACTATAAGTGAAAAATCCGTGTTATTAGAACACACAAAGTCAAAACAATCTTTTGTATTTGTTGAAGTCCTGTTCTGCTACTCAGCGTGTGAAGTCCTATTCGGCTGCTGAGGCGAAATTCTGTTCTACTCTCAGGTCCATGTTCGCCTAATCAGGGGTTGTATAGACCTGTTCCTCCGGGTTAAGTGAAGGTTGTTTTTTAGTGAAATTCCAAAAGGAGTTTGGGACTGGACGTAGGACGGTGCTTCTAACCAGTATAAAAATTTCTGGTGTCATTTTAATTTACTGCGTTAATATTCCGCATTATTTACCGTATAACTATCATCACTATACTCTATATTATTGTACATCCATATTATACGATCCATAGTACACTTTCATTTGGTACCAGAGCAAGGTCATTATATAACCGTAACTCAGTTATCTGATAATCTAATAATATGGAAACTAACACTAACAATAGCATTAACACTAGCTTCATTGAAGGACAATCCACTGCACGTCCACCACTATTTAATGGTGTGAATTATAAGGGCCACACGAATGAGAATATATATGCAAATAAATGGTTTTGATTCATGGAATATAACTTAGACAGAATATATTATTCCTATTGAAGAGTATTCTACTTAGTCAAATACACAAAAACTAGATGCCACAGCTAAAGTCATGAATATGTTGTTTTCTGCCTTAGATAAAAATGAGTTTAACCATGTTAGCATGTGCAATACTGCATATGAAAAATGGAGTACACTCAAAGTTACACACGAAGGAATTAAAAAGGTCAAACAAGGCAAAATATCCATGCTTAAAAGTCAGTTTCAAAATTTTAGGATGAAAGAAAATGAATCTATAAATGATATGTATTCAAGATTTTAGGATATCTACCATTCATTAGTAGGACTAGGAGAAAAATATTCAGACTTTGATATTGTATCCAAAATCCTTAACTCTTAACGGAAGAATGAGAAAGAAAAGTTCTCGCTATTGAAGAAGCAAACGATATTTCCAAAATAACTCCGAAAGAGTTAATAGGAAATCTAATGTTCTATGAAGTGAATTTGCAGGCTAAACGAGTTCAAGCTCAAGATAAAAAGAATATTACATTCCATGCAGAACAAGAAGAATCAGATTCAGACAATGACGACCTAGCCTTTGTTTCCAAAAACTTCAATAAATTCTTGAAATATAGAAAAGGAAATAGAAATAATGGCAAGAGAAGCTCAAACAACAATAAACCACCATCTTCATCAGTTATGGAGTGCTTTAACTGTTACAAAAAGGCATATACAGAAGGACTGTCCAGATCAAAAGAAAGAATATCGCAATAAAAGGAAGGGAAAAGCCTTTTTAGTTGCATGAGATGATTCAAATTCCTCTTCTTCTTCTCGATGTGAGAGTGACAGCGATAATGAACAAGACAACGTATGATTTATGGCCAAAGATAATGAGGTTAGTGATATAACTTTTGATGATATGATAGAGATAAATTCTGAATTACAAGATACTTTAAAAAGTCTCAAAAGAAAATATAAAGAGGCTGTAGAAAATCAGAACAAGGCAGAATTCGAAAGAGATATGCTTAAAGACGAGAAGAAAATATTGGAAGAAGAACTTGAGAAAACTCAAGAATCTCTTTCAAATGTTAATTCTCAACTTATATTATTGATTCAAGAAATTGAAACTCAAAAAGAAAAGAATGATGTTCTTGTTTCTGAAAACCATGTTACAAAAACTAATACTAAAATGGTAGAACTAGAAAATTCAAGTCTAAAGACCAAACTAGAAGGAATCACTAAAAACGTTTCAAATTTTAATAAAGGAAGAGAAAATTTATTTAGAATTATTGAGAATTCACAATTTGTTAACCATAAAAATGGATTAGGATATAAGAAGAATGTCAAGAATTCATGATCTCATAATTTAAACAAAGTTAAGTCTAATAAAACATCCACATCTTCAAAAAGGTTAGTTACTAAAACTATAAATATATGGGTATCTAAAACTAATAACAAGTTAATAAGGAAAAAGTATATTAGTTCATTTATAGAAAATATTCATAATAATAGAAGCTATATTTATAAAAGGGACACTAAACCCACTTGGGTCCTAAGACCTAACTCTTAGGACCTGATTAAAAAGATGGGAACCAACGTTATCTCATATTTTTTTACAGGTCCCACTCAAGAAAAGAGGAAAATGGATACTCGAGAGTGGTTTCTCAAAACACATGGCAGGAGATAAAGATATGCTGATAAATATTACATACTCAGATGGAGGTTCTGTCACTTTTGGAGATAATTCCAAGGGCTATATCATCGGAAAAGGCGATGTGAGCAATTACGGTACATATAATTTACCTCTTATTACAAATGTTTTATTTGTTAAGAATCTAAAATAAAATCTATTAAGTATAAGTCAATTATACGATAAAGGTTTTAAAATATCCTTTTCTAAAAATAAATGTAGTACCTTTGATCAAAATCAAAATATTATTTTCGAAGGAAATAGAGATAAAAACATTTACGTTTTGAATATGAAAGTTAATCATAACTCTGACATATGTTTAATAGCCAAAGAAAATGATCCCTGGATATGGCACAAACGATTCTATCATATCAAATTCAAAAATATAAATAAAATTTCTAAAAATAATCTCGTAAAAGGATTACCAACGATGAATTTTAAAACTAATAATTTATGTGACCATTGTCAATTAGGTAAATTAACTAAATCCTCGTTTAAATCTAAGAAAGTTATTTTGACATTACAACCGCTTGAATTACTTCATATGGATTTATTTGGACCTACCCAAATTCAATCCATAAATCACAATAACTACGTATTTGTAATAGTTGATGATTTTTCTAGATATACATGGACTATTTTTATAAAAATAAAAGTTGTACTTTTGAAAATTTCAAAACATTTGTTAAAAGAATTCAAAATTTAAAAGGTACTAGAATTAAAAATTTAGAAGTGATCATGGAGGTGAATTTGAAAATGAATAGTTTGATAATTTTTGTAAAAAGAAAGGAATATTTCATAATTTTTCATTTCTTAGAACTCCACAACAAAATGGAGTTGTAGAACGAAAGAATCGAACAATATAAGAATGTGCAAGAACTTTACTAAACGAAAGCACGTTACCAAAACATTTTTGGGCAGAAGCTGTTGCAACTGCCTGTTATGTTTTAAATCATGTTTCTATTAAATCCCTCACTAAAAATACACCTTACGAACTTTTTAACGGTAGAAAACAAAACATATCTTATTTTGAAATATTTGTTCAAAATGTTTTGTATTAAACACCAAAGATCAGCTTGGCAAATTCGATTCAAAATGTGGCGAAAGTATATTTCTTGGATATTCGAATCGAATCGAAGCTTATCGAAGTTTCAATAAACGAACTAATACTATTGATGAGACACTCCATGTATCTTTTGATGAGAACTCTAAACTTATTTCTAAAACAAATAATGACGATGATTTACTTAATAATAAAACAAATATAATAATAAACAATTCAAAAGATGATGAACATATTGTTTATAATTCTAGAGAAGATGAAAATAATGTTAATAATTTAGAAAATAGAAATATTACTAATACAATAAGACCTGAAAATGATGGTACAGAATTGAGCAGTGTTGATTGTGATATGGTCGTTCAAGACCATAAAATTCATTTATTTTTAGAAGACGACATGCATCAACTCAAGTCCATCTCCTTAAGACAAAACGCAAGAATTATACATCGTGCGTTAATGAAAACCGTAACTCCGTGTGACAATCCAAGATTTTTAGATATTTTAAATTGGAATATTTAATTTATTTTAAAATTTTGAAGTTTTTTAATTTGAATTTCAAATATCATTATTATTTGGCAATTAAATTTATTGAATTTAATAATTAGAGATTGAGAAAAATATTGAATTTTGAGTTTTAAGCTGGTTAAAAGTATTTCAATGGCTTATAAAATTTATATTGATTTTACTAGAGATAATAGAAATGTTAAATTTGAAATTGGAAGTGTTTTGTAAAGTTTTGAAAATATATCATTAAATTGATATTTAAAAATAACATTCCGAGGCACATTCTCGAAATTCGACAAAACCAGTTCCATTGAATTCATAATATTGGATTATTATGGGATTTCAATTTTCATAGTGTTTGGAGTGATCGTTTGGCCATATGATAGATAAACGCGTTGAAATCTATCAAAAATTCAATATAATAATAAGGTCCGAAAAGCTATCTTCTCCACACGATCGAATTTAGACTCGAAACTTTTTCCATTGCATTCGAATAGGGGTTTAACATTATAAACGTCTAGCGACACACCTCGATTGGAGATCGAGATTATGAGTTGCGAAAATCAGGGCGTTTTTAAATTTTGAATTTAATTTGATATATTTTATTTGCTGAATAACGTTTTCACAATTTAACATGTTTATTCCCTTATTACACTTATCATTCATATCTACATGCTTCCCCTAAAGAAATAATAACTACGAACACGTTTAATAAAAGAAATGGGGTCTCTGTTGAATCAAGTTCATTCTTTTCATTTCACTTTCTCTTTGAATTCAAATCGGAATGCAAAAGAAAAATAATGGCTGAACGAGCATATATCGACTTTCTTTTCATTTCAAAATTTCTCGTGAGCAATTGATCACTTGAGTGAAGTTCCCATTTGGAGTGTCAGCAAATCGTGGACGAAGGCAAGCCGTTGAGGTCAGGTCAAGAGGTGTCGCGACCAAACCATTTTCGCAGCATCGTGATACAGACTTGAGGGTCGAACTCGGTCGGAAGCTTGAGGAGCGCGTGTAGGTGGTTGAGTTAAGTCGACAGGTTATGATCTGTGCTAGGGACTTTCGAGAGTAGCTAGGACGCACGACCGTCGTCGAGTGAGTGGGTTGCTAGAGCTGTGACGATGTTTTAGGTCTGCGTAGACGACTCGTTGAGGTATCTAATTCAATTTGTTATGTATTTGGTAATTTAAAACTGTTTAATTTGAAGTTGTAGGGTACTATTTCTTTTATGAAAAAAAGAAATTTAATAAAGGAACTGTTTGCTATTCACAATTAAGGAAAATGTATGTAACTTTACTTCACTATAAAATATTTTTATTAACAACAAAGCAAATACTTGTTTTTATTATATTTAAAAAAAATATACACATGCCTATCTTAGTTAATTATATATATATATATATATATATATATAAGATTTTGAAATATATAGGGACTTTAAATTTATTTGTGGAATTTATAAAAGTAGATTTTTTTTGAAATCTATAATTTGTTTTTATATATAGTTTCAGAAGAGAAATTAATAGTTTAATTAAATCGTTAGTCAATTAAGGTTTATTACATGGAAAATTTATTATTAAATTAATTCGAATATTAATAAATTATATAAATGTTTATACAAGGTTTAAAATCATGGAAGCAAGCCAGTTTGGAATGGATTGCAAACAACAAAATTAAAGGTGAGTTAATCTCACTCATCAAGGTTTTATTTAAATTTAAATTTTGGTTGAATAATTGAATTGATTGGATGTGGCATATATATATATATATATATTGGAGTGATTGATTTGCCGCATTACATAGCGGATGAGACCCTATGCGCCGCATAATAGCGGATGAGATACTATTATCCCATATACCGTGATATTCCACCTCGAAGTGGAATTGGTATTATTATAATGTGCTAACATCTGTGGATGCAAAGGAAAAACAGGTTGGAGGGATCCAACTGGATTCCTCAAAACGTTTGAATTTCTTTTATATATTCAGTGATATGATTATGTGATGATCTGTGATGAATTATATTAATCATATTAGGAAATGGAATTTATTGAATATTCTGGCTTGGTTAAATATATATATTGGAATTTTGAGAATTGAAATATATACATGAAGTTTGGATTTTTTTTAAAAGTAAATAAAAAGGTAATTTTAAATAAAATAATTATAAGGAATGTGGATAATTAAAATGATTTGGAAGAATAAAAGTCGATTTTTAATTGTAACAAATAAATCCAAAGTTTGGGAAAGAGATATTTTGAATAAATGAATTTAAGTGATAATATTTAAAGAGTAAAGAATTTATTTTTAAAATTCAAGGTTTAAATTTTGCTTGGAAAAGATAAAGGATAAATTTGGAAAGTATGAAATTTGTATTTTGAGTTTAAATAAGATTTTAAATCAGGATAAAGAAGTTAAATCTGAAATTAATGAGTTTTGAAATAAATTTAGAGAAGAAAAGTGTAACGACCCGTAAATTTTCGATAATTAAAATAGCTAATTTAATAAAATTTTGTGATTTAATGTTAGAAAAAAATTTGTAATTCGTTTGGAATAATAATAACTGGAATGAATTGCAACAATAATTATCCAAGTAATGAAAATAAATGCTACTTAGTGAATACCTTTGAAATCAATAGTTGAATAGGATAATAAATATTGAATTCATTGGGTATAATAGAGTAATTGATTGATAAGTAAAATTTATTTAAAATCAAATATTGAATATTGAACAGGTAAATTGTTTAAATTAAATATTTAAAACTTATTGAATAATTGAATAACTATAAAATGAAAATAGTGTTCTAAATTGTGGATTGGTTTAAAGGTTGAATCTTATAAGTTCAATTTCAATATTTCAAAAGATAATGAATTATTGGATAAGCGAAATTGTTTAAATTTAATATTACAAATGTTTGAATAGTTAAATTCCGAATTTGATATGATTAATTTGATATTGAATTTTAATATATGAAAATAGAGTGAATAATTGAAATTTGATTTAATATGATTCAAATTGGTTTCCAAAGTGAATGTAAGTATATTGGGATTATAATAGAGTTAATAAGATTTAAAATTGGAATTTATGGGATAATTGAATAACGGGTTTAATATGATTAAAAATGATTTGTAAAATTTTATTTTATCATATTAAAGTTAGAATGATGTTATAGAACTTTTAAAATCGAATTAAAAGTAAATTTGTGAAAATTGAATATTTTAATATTTAATCGACTAGTGAAAATAGCCAATTTTCGAACAGTCTCAGAATTGGATGAAACTAGTTCTATTGGATTCGTAATAGTTTGTTATTATCGGATTTCAATTTTCGTAGCAATCGGAGTTTTCGTTTGACCGTGCAGCTCGAAACGCATCGAAATTGTTTTAATATTTAATTGACGAGTTAAAATACTCATTTTTCAAACAGTCTCGGATTTCGACGAAACCAGTTTCATCGGATCCGTAATGTGATATTATTGTAAGATTTCAAATTTCGTGTCAATCGGATTTACCGTTTGTCCGAGGCAAGCCAAAACGCCTAGAAAATCGTTTAATCGATTTAATTTTAAATCGATCGTTTATTGCCGTAACTCGCACAGATGATCGAATTAGCTTTCGAAACCTATTCCATAGTGTAACGACCCCGAATTTTATATAAATTTAAATTGATAATTAATTGGATTTTTGAATAAGAAAATTGTGAAATTAATCGATAGATTGATTCGAGTTTCCCCGAATCCACATAAAAATATATTAAATCGTTTTAAATTTAGAAATTGTATATATATGTGAATCTATATAGTTGTGCCTACATGAGTAAATTTGAATTTATATATATATATATATTGGAATTGGAATTTAAATCTTAAGTAAATGGGTTAGGAATAACTATAAAAATATAAAGTAAACAAATAATTGCCAAAATTTTAACAACAAATTTAAATCTATAAATTTATCTATGTTACAAAATAAATATATATAGTTTTATAAATTATAAAGTAAATACATATATATTAATATCTTGATTTATAAACAATAAAAAAAAAATTCAAACTTATAAAACAAGCCAAGGTAATTAATGCAAGCCTCAACATACCTTTTCAGCCAACAATTTGAGATAAACAAATCTCTGGTCAACAAAATAAACAAAATATTTCTAGTACAAATAAAAATATCTTGCATCAATATCATATAACCCTGTACATTTCAGCCTAAACAAAAAGGTATAAAATTAAGTACAAGCAAAACAAACAAATATACAAACTGTTCATACATAAAACAAAATAACATAAGTATGTACACTTTAAAAACAAAACCAAAGCAAAAGCTTGTAAAGCAAATACAAATATAAGCAAGGAATGAAACAAACTAAAAATATAAAATATAACAAAGCTTACATAAGCAAGAAGAAAATAACAAGTAGTTTGCTGTATACACATTTGTACAATATAAAAGAAGACAAACTATTCACAATACACAAAATATCCTGGTACAAATGAACAAAATAAAATATAAAGATCAGCAATCATAATTAGGTGTAGACATATTTGAAGACATATGCATTAATTAGCACACAAATATTGTATCAGGTCAAAAACAAATCATATTCAAGTATGAACAAGGCAACAAAGACATATACATATCTGTTAGCTTGCAAATCAAGACAAAGTTAATTAATACAAAGAAAATCTTTAGTACACAAGTATATATCTCAGCCGAAATTTTAGTTTACAAAATATCTTTAGTCAAAGCAAATAGTAACCCTGTACAAAAGCATATCCTAGAAGCTTCATTTTCTTATATATCAAGCCTCTCTTCATTTTCAGTTCGTCCATAGAAAAACAAATTTATCTTAAAACCTGGAATGAAAATCAGAGTAAATAGAAGGAAGATTGAATCAAATAAATAGCTCAAGTTCAAACTAGATAGAAACAAAGGATCAACATCAAGTTAAAACAAGGCAGTTCTCTGTTTTCTTCCTCTAGAAACAACACAGTGAGTAACATTTTAAATTAAAAACCTAAGTCTGCTTGCTTGTGAAGTCCTGAGATGGATGATGCTTCGTTTATGCATAGTAAATGATAACTCTGTGGTTATGAAAATATGTTGGTCTGCATATCTGATATGTATATATATGTGGCATTGAACAGCTCTGTTCTTGTTCAAAGCTTATAAATTTTGATCAAGAATCCCAAAAAAAAAAAAAAACATTTTTTTCCTGTTCAATATTAATACTTGGATTTTTAAAACAAAATAAGTTGTTTAAGCTTAAATCATGATCTAGGAACTGTCTTAAGCTTGATTACGAAGAGTTTACTCTGTAAACTCAGTTTCACAGTAAAAAAAAATAGATCATAGGATAAATTTGAATATTTTAAAGCATTAATTCGATCATATAATATGAATCTACATTCAAAGATAAGGTTTTTAAAACGAAAATGGGAATTTTTAGATTTGTATACATGATGCAGTTCATAGATGAACTAAAAATGGGTTTTTATCGATTTCTAATGATCAAATAAATTTTAGATGTTGAATTTTTACTTAAAGCTAGTTTGACGATCAACGATCTCAGGAAAAATGTAGAAAAAATTTTCTATTGTAAGAGATGGGAGAATAAATTAGGACTAGGGTTTAAGGACTGTTAAAAATGGCGTTGGGAATTTGGGTTCGTACTCACTCGATAATGCATCGAGTTGCTCGAGATTGATCGCAAGGTTAGCGTAGGGGTTTGTCGTGATGTGGCCGAAGTTAGGAATTTTCTGGTGAACGATGAAAGGAGGACGAGGCAAATTTGGCTGGGTACATTCGAGCTTCAGTTCGACGAAATAGTGATATTTTGATTTCGAGTTCCTTGTGTTGAATCGAAGTTCAATTGCGTGTTTGTGTGGATCGTTCGACCTACCGATGACCTCGATGATGACCGGAGTGGCGGCGCCACGTCGTGCACGTGCGCGGCGTTGGTTTGGGTATCAGATGGCTTCGCGGTAGGAACTCGAGTAGAGACTCGGGGAAGAGAGTGCTTAACTTCGGGGAGAAACTCACATATGCGAGTGAGGTTCCTGTCGTCTGTTTGAACACTTAAGTTTAAACTATATAAAAAAAAGTAAGAGAGAACGGGGGGACGACTCGGGGAGAATTGGTGGGAAACGCGAGTTGATACTCGAGTAAAAGCCTGGGAAGACTCGGGTTGCTTTAAAATGGGTTGAACCCAAATAAAATTTTAGTTTTACTGTTAACAGATTTTAGACTTAGTAAGAAATTAATATTGACTATATTGAATTAAAAGCTTATTACAAATTTTAACTAACTAAGTGAATACCTTGAATAAATTTTTAAAGCAAGGTTAAACTGAATTTTTAAATCATGTTTAAATATAACTTCGAGTATAGTTTGAAACTTAGTTCATGAATAAATAAGTTTTTAAAATTTAAACTTGTTTAAATAACTTTAAAGTGATTAAAAGAATTATAGGATTTGAATTTAAATTGGAAGTTGGAATGGTAAAGTAAGTAAGTTAAACAAAGTCTAATTGTAGCCTGAACTTAACTTAAATTTCAGATTTTGAAATAAAACTTTAATTTATTAAACGTTAAATTATCCTTAAATATGTGAATTTAAGGAAAAGTCAATTTTTACTCATTAAATATCTTTTTAACAAAAGTACTACTTTAACATGAGAATTTAAAGGTTTACAAGGTTGGTTTTAAACTTTATTTAAAATCGATTGGTATTCATTTTAAATCTTGATATTTAAAAAAAAGTGAGTTGAATATAAATGTTTCAAACATATTTGTTAAGTGATAATAAAATCATTAATAAAAGTAAGTTTTATCTCAAGATTAATGAAAACTTAATAATTATAATTCATTGATTATTAAGTTAATCAAAATGGATAATCTATTTATTTAATTAATTGATGATTTGGATTAGTTAAATTAATTAATTAAGGATAATGTGATGTATTAATTTAGTAATTAATTTGAGAATAATTAATCTATTAAAGGTTAATTAACTAATTTAAAGTAATTAAGGAATTGATTGCTTATTGTAATTAATTGATTATTAATTTACCATAACTGACAAATTTATTCATAGGAGTTAATCTGATTTAAACCAATCAGATAATTAAATTTCTTCTATTTATGGATGTTTAGATTGTATTGGATGATTGTATTGTCTGATATCCCTGATATTGATGCTTTGTGATATATCCTGATTCATGTTGTGATCTGTAATTAATTATCTGAGATGTGGTTTATTATCTGTGATATGTATATCTGTGATCGGTGAATAAAAGATAAGCGTTATAGTTTATACCGCTTATCAACTATATTTTAATCTGTGATGATTGAATGTTGTTGCACTATTGGTTGAACCCCCGGACCACACTTACACACACAAATATGGATTTCACGAGGAAATCGATTAAGTCATAGATTTTGAAATGATTTATAAAATTGAATATTTAAATTCAAATGTTTTGGAATGGATTGGGTTTAAAGTGAAAAGCTTTTGAAAATGGAATTTCAAAGATGAAATTTATTTTGAATATCTTGATTGAGTTTTGAAATTTAAATATTCTGATTTAAATTTGGATTCAATATTTGCAGTTGAATCCTATGATCTGGAAACTAGGACTAAAAATGTTATACCAGTTTATATGGGTTAAACTAATTTAAAGATATTGATTTGGGAATTTGAATTTAAATTCAAGCTTTAACTCATGTAAATTTAATTGGATCTTTCTGAAATGAAAACTAATTGTTTTCCAATGATAAAAGCTTTCACTTAAATAATGAACGCCCAATTTGTGTTAAAAAGGACTTCAAGTTAAAAATGAATTTCCAAGTATGGAAATGGTTTGAAAGCTTAAGTTGAATCTTTGATTTAAAGATTAAAAGAGTTAATCAAATTTTGAAAGCTATGAGTTAAATCTTTAGTTTAAAGATTTCAAACGAGTTAATCCAATTGAAATGGAGATTGATTTGAAATCCATAAATGGATCTTTGTGAAAATGAGTGAACTTAGTGAAATAAATCTTCTTGTTTAAAGATTTGAAATGGTAATTTGTTTAAACTATTTGAAGGAAAGTTTTGAATTATTAAGTTGTGACTTAATTGAAATCCCATACCCATATGTTTTAAATGTTGCGCTCACTATTCGGTTTAGCCGGGAGAGGACCTTTGTGTCATATAACCCATTCTGAATATGTGATACGTCGTTATAGATAGCATTTGAAGACCGGTGTTGAAGACCGGGTATTTGCGAGAACGATAGGATGACCTATCGATTGTCTCTGCACTGAGTTGCTCCGGTATAGAGATTTCTTAAGTGATGGGAAGTCCGATCGGGATTGTGAATACCCGGATTTGCAAGGGCTTCTTCCGAAGTGCCTTCCGTTCTGTTCGAACCCGGAACAGACTTGTATGGTTACATGTCTGACACTACACTTTGAGATATAAAGCAGATGTCTTTCAAATACATTTCTGTTGGTGGCGGAGAATTTATTCTCTTAGCTTAACACCCTTCTCTGAGACGTACGAGCTCAGAGGTTATGTAGTTGAAGGTTATCAGCAATATACTCCCAATTTGGTAGTGTGGCATGCTGAGTGCTGCTGTGTGTTGATGATCATTGTTTGATCATTTGTGATATGATCATTTGTTTGATCATTTATCTTTGTGATCATTACTTTGATCGTTTGTTGACCCAAAGCATGGCTTTGTACCAAAGTGTAGCTTTGTGGACGAGACTGCATCAGGACCTCACACCCCGGAAATGGTCAAAACAGGAAAGATGCGGCAAAGTTATGAGGGTCGCGCCCTTTAGGGTGTGTCATTCCCTTCTGTAAAGGGTGGTATTAGGTATGGAGCCCTGATATTTAACCTATGTGGTAGCTCCAATCTCATTTACTGTGTGGTTGTTGCTTAGAGGCGCCTCGGATAAAGGTCCCAAAGGACCGGGGAGTGGCATGCTCGAGTAGTAGTTACCTAGTTACAGAGGTAACCCGGCCTTGTGTTGGCAGAGATCCGGTTAGGTTCTCGGGACGTCCCGCCAGAGGCGATCCCATGTGGCAGTAGGAAGTTCCTTAGCCTGACCATTTGTTGGAAATCCATTCATCCAATACGAAACCCTGTACGGTTTTAGTTGTAGAACCTGCCATTCACTTATGGTGGTCACCACTGTTTGGATGGTAGCTATAGTAGGCATACGATAATGGTCGTATGCTCGCTAAGATTAATATTCTACTTTCGAAATCTTTTCTGCACTGCGCACTTATAATAATAATATCAAATGATTTTGCGTAGTAAGCATGTTTGACTGTCATAAGAAGAAATCTCCTCCAATTCTGCGTTTGCATTGTGTGTGTGGCGGGAGGTCTTATGGTAGTTTCATTTTCTAAAAGCATATCGGATTTTCTTTATAAATCTTGTTTTATGTTTAAAGATAAACTGTTTTTGTTACTCACACCAGTCTTGCTCTCTTAGTGAATGTGATAGGGGGTTCTCGCTTCGCGGTTTGGTGGCGAACGGGAGACTCTTACCCCTACATGTCCTCTCTTAGTGAATAGGGGTTGGTTAGGCGTAAGCCGAGACAGTCGAAAGGCTGGCCGTAAAAGCAAGGTCTGGGGTACCATTGTTAGTCACGGTGGGTCTGGGATGGTTGCAAAGCCTACCGGTCGCCATTGCCTCGTGTCGTTACATGTGGTATCAGAGCTAAGGTTGAACTTTAGCTCAGGAGTATAACACGTTAAGTAGCTCATTAGAGATAGGGTGAAGTAAACCCTAGAATGAGTAATCCCTAAGATATCTGTTTATATGCCTCAGTAAATTCTCTTACTATCCACTGATAGTGAGTATGAGTGCAAGAAGAGAACGATATAGGGGACAGGGAAGTACCACTATAATTGGTCAATGCTCTGCAACAGTGGAAACGATCTTTCTCTATCAATTTCTTTTGATTCGTTCCCAAATTCTTTTGATTACTTCGTAACAGCTCCAGAAGAAGTTTTCGTTGTGATGGTGGCCCTACGAATCATTGTAGGAAATCCTTACTTCGTATTTCATCGGTTTCTTATGAGTTTTGATTCAAACCTTAATGGATATGAATTGAAAATCTGAAACTGAAATTTTAAATAAATTGGAAATTTTAGATTGAGTTAAATTGGTTAATAGAATATGAAGCTAAATTTGAATTATATCAATAAAACGATTTCGTTTAAAACCAAATTCGAAATTCTGTTGTAATTTCTCGGGTTGATCGAAGTCCGAGGAGGGGCAAATTATATATACTTTGGGATATTCCAAACTCAATTTGGAATCCATATCTTGTGTTTGAA
This sequence comes from Allium cepa, assembly GCA_030765085.1. Lineage (NCBI taxonomy): Eukaryota > Viridiplantae > Streptophyta > Magnoliopsida > Asparagales > Amaryllidaceae > Allium > Allium cepa. Next base: position 472,572,166 of record CM060929.1, on the reverse strand, counting down.
AAAAATTGTAGAAGATTAAATCTCTCTTTTGTTCAACATCTCTTGTCAATTCTTCGATGATTCCTGGTAAATACAGGAAGAAGATTTGATATATTAGTGTGGGACACAAACTTCGGATAGACCACAATTGTTTGCTTGGATGTATTGGTTGTTTTGCTGGCTTTGGTTGCTATGATTGATAGATATACTTTGGTTTTTAAACTATAAAATTTTGAAATTATAACCAAGAGTAGACAGATAGGTGAATACAATTTGAGTTCGGATATATTCTACAAACGGTTGGTTATCCTTCGAACTAACCAGTGCTTTGCATATTTCGTAGAATTAATGACCGAGTATCCTGTGTAGTATTGCATGAGTTTGTTCTCATATTGTTGATATTCTGATTTGGTAAGCCAAATGCAGAATAAATATATCCAGTTGCTTTGGAAAGATATTTTTCTATCTTTTATCCATCTCTGTGTTCTTTTCGTGCCTGACGAATTTCGAGGACGAAATTCATTTTAAGGAGGGAAGTCCGTAACGACCCCGAATTTTATATAAATTTAAATTGATAATTAATTGGATTTTTGAATAAGAAAATTGTGAAATTAATCGATAGATTGATTCGAGTTTCCCCGAATCCACATAAAAATATATTAAATCGTTTTAAATTTAGAAATTGTATATATATATGTGAATCTATATAGTTGTGCCTACATGAGTAAATTTGAATTTATATATATATATATATTGGAATTGGAATTTAAATCTTAAGTAAATGGATTAGGAATAACTATAAAAATATAAAGTAAACAAATAATTGCCAAAATTTTAACAACAAATTTAAATCTATAAATTTATCTATGTTACAAAATAAATATATATAGTTTTATAAATTATAAAGTAAATACATATATATTAATCTCATGATTTATAAACAATAAAAAAAAATTCAAACTTATAAAACAAGCCAAGGTAATTAATGCAAGCCTCAACATACCTTTTCAGCCAACAATTTGAGATAAACAAATCTCTGGTCAACAAAATAAACAAAATATTTCTAGTACAAATAAAAATATCTTGCATCAATATCATATAACCCTGTACATTTCAGCCTAAACAAAAAGGTATAAAATTAAGTACAAGCAAAACAAACAAATATACAAACTGTTCATACATAAAACAAAATAACATAAGTATGTACACTTTAAAAACAAAACCAAAGCAAAAGCTTGTAAAGCAAATACAAATATAAGCAAGGAATGAAACAGACTAAAAATATAAAATATAACAAAGCTTACATAAGCAAGAAGAAAATAACAAGTAGTTTGCTGTATACACATTTGTACAATATAAAAGAAGACAAACTATTCACAATACACAAAATATCCTGGTACAAATGAACAAAATAAAATATAAAGATCAGCAATCATAATTAGGTGTAGACATATTTGAAGACATATGCATTAATTAGCACACAAATATTGTATCAGGTCAAAAACAAATCATATTCAAGTATGAACAAGCCAACAAAGACATATACATATCTGTTAGCTTGCAAATCAAGACAAAGTTAATTAATACAAAGAAAATCTTTAGTACACAAGTATATATCTCAGCCGAAATTTTAGTTTACAAAATATCTTTAGTCAAAGAAAATAGTAACCCTGTACAAAAGCATATCCTGGAAGCTTCATTTTCTTATATATCAAGCCTCTCTTCATTTTCAGTTCGTCCATAGAAAAACAAATTAATCTTAAAACCTGGAATGGAAATCAGAGTAAATAGAAGGAAGATTGAATCAAATAAATAGCTCAAGTTCAAACTAGATAGAAACAAAGGATCAGCATCAAGTTAAAACAAGGCAGTTCTCTGTTTTCTTCCTCTAGAAACAACACAGTGAGTAACATTTTAAATTAAAAACCTAAGTCTGCTTGCTTGTGAAGTCCTGAGATGGATGATGCTTCGTTTATGCATAATAAATGATAACTCTGTGGTTATGAAAATATGTTGGTCTTCATATCTGATATGTATATATATGTGGCATTGAACAGCTCTGTTCTTGTTCAAAGCTTATAAATTTTGATCAAGAATCCCAAAAAAAAAAACATTTTTTTCCTGTTCAATATTAATACTTGGATTTTTAAAACAAAATAAGTTGTTTAAGCTTAAATCATGATCTAGGAACTGTCTTAAGCTTGATTACGAAGAGTTTACTCTGTAAACTCAGTTTCACAGTAAAAAAAAAAATAGATCATAGGATAAATTTGAATATTTTAAAACATTAATTCGATCATATAATATGAATCTACATTCAAAGATAAGGTTTTTAAAATGAAAATGGGAATTTTTAGATTTGTATACATGATGCAGTTCATAGATGAACTAAAAATGGGTTTTTATCGATTTCTAATGATCAAATAAATTTTAGATGTTGAATTTTTACTTAAAGCTAGTTTGACGATCAACGATCTCAGGAAAAATGTAGAAAAAATTTTCCATTGTAAGAGATGGGGGAATAAATTAGGACTAGGGTTTAAGGACTGTTAAAAATGGCGTTGGGAATTTGGGTTCGTACTCACTCGACAATGCATCGAGTTGCTCGAGATTGATCGCAAGGTTAGCGTAGGGGTTTGTCGTGATGTGGCCGAAGTTAGGAATTTTCTGGTGAGCGATGAAAGGAGGACGAGGCAAATTTGGCTTGGTACATTCGAGCTTCAGTTCGACGAAATAGTGATATTTTGATTTCGAGTTCCTTGTGTTGAATCGAAGTTCAATTGCGTGTTTGTGTGGATCGTTCGACCTACCGATGACCTCGATGATGACCGGAGTGGCGGCGCCACGTCGTGCACGTGCACGGCGTTGGTTTGGGTATCAGATGGCTTCGCGGTAGGAACTCGAGTAGAGACTCGGGGAAGAGAGTGCTTAACTTCGGGGAGAATCTCACATATGCGAGTGAGATTCCTGTTGTCTGTTTGAAAACTTAAGTTTAAACTATAAAAAAAAAAGTAAGAGAGAACGGGGGGGGGGGGGGGGGACGACTCGGGGAGAATTGGTGGGAAACGCGAGTTGATACTCGAGTAAAAGCCTGGGAAGACTCGGGTTGCTTTAAAATAGGTTGAACCCAAATAAAATTTTAGTTTTACTGTTAACAGATTTTAGACTTAGCAAGAAATTAATATTGACTATATTGAATTAAAAGCTTATTACAATTTTAACTAACTAAGTGAATACCTTGAATAAATTTTTAAAGCAAGGTTAAACTGAATTTTTAAATCATGTTTAAATATAACTTCGAGTATAGTTTGAAACTTAGTTCGTGAATAAATAAGTTTTTAAAATTTAAACTTGTTTAAATAACTTTAAAGTGATTAAAAGATTTATAGGATTTGAATTTAAATTGGAAGTTGGAATGGTAAAGTAAGTAAGTTAAACAAAGTCTAATTGTAACCTGAACTTAACTTAAATTTCAGATTTTGAAATAAAACTTTAATTTATTAAATGTTAAATTATCCTTAAATATGTGAGTTTAAGGAAATGTCAATTTTTACTCATTAAATATCTTTTTAACAAAAGTACTACTTTAACATGAGAATTTAAAGGTTTACAAGGTTGGTTTTAAACTTTATTTAAAATCGATTGGTATTCATTTTAAATCTTGATATTTAAAAAAAAGTGAGTTGAATATAAATGTTTCAAACATATTTGTTAAGTGATAATAAAATCATTAATAAAAGTAAGTTTTATCTCAAGATTAATGAAAACTTAATAATTATAATTCATTGATTATTAAGTTAATCAAAATGGATAATCTATTTATTTAATTAATTGATGATTTGGATTAGTTAAATTAATTAATTAAGGATAATGTGATGTATTAATTTAGTAATTAATTTGAGAATAATTAATCTATTAAGGTTAATTAACTAATTTAAAGTAATTAAGGAATTGATTGCTTATTGTAATTAATTGATTATTAATTTACCATAACTGGCAAATTTATTCATAGGAGTTAATCTGATTTAAACCAATCAGATAATTAAATTTCTTCTATTTATGGATGTTTAGATTGTATTGGATGATTGTATTGTCTGATATCCCTGATATTGATGCTTTGTGATATATCCTGATTCATGTTGTGATATGTAATTAATTATCTGAGATGTGGTTTATTATCTGTGATATGTATATCTGTGATCGGTGAATAAAAGATAAGCGTTATAGTTTATACCGCTTATCAACTATATTTTAATCTGTGATGATTGAATGTTGTTGCACTATTGTGTTGAACCCCTGGACCACACTTACACACACAAATATGGATTTCATGAGGAAATCGATTAAGTCATAGATTTTGAAATGATTTATAAAATTGAATATTTAAATTCAAATGTTTTGGAATGGATTGGGTTTAAAGTGAAAAGCTTTTGAAAATGGAATTTCAAAGATGAAATTTATTTTGAATATCTTGATTGAGTTTTGAAATTTAAATATTCTGATTTAAATTTGGATTCAATATTTGCAGTTGAATCCTATGATCTGGAAACTAGGACTAAAAATGTTATACCAGTTTATATGGGTTAAACTAATTTAAAGATATTGATTTGGGAATTTGAATTTAAATTCAAAGGCTTTAACTCATGTAAATTTAATTGGATCTTTCTGAAATGAAAACTAATTGTTTTCCAATGATAAAAGCTTTCACTTAAATAATGAACGTCCAATTTGTGTTAAAAAGGACTTCAAGTTAAAAATGAATTTCCAAGTATGGAAATGGTTTGAAAGCTTAAGTTGAATCTTTGATTTAAAGATTAAAAGAGTTAATCAAATTTTGAAAGCTATGAGTTAAATCTTTAGTTTAAAGATTTCAAACGAGTTAATCCAATTGAAATGGAGATTGATTTGAAATCCATAAATGGATCTTTGTGAAAATGAGTGAACTTAGTGAAATAAATCTTCTTGTTTAAAGATTTGAAATGGTAATTTGTTTAAACCATTTGAAGGAAAGTTTTGAATTATTAAGTTGTGACTTAATTGAAATCCCATACCCATATGTTTTAAATGTTGTGCTCACTATTCGGTTTAGCCGGGAGAGGACCTTTGTGTCGTATAACCCATTCCGAATATGTGATACGTCGTTATGGATAGCATTTGAAGACCGGTGTTGAAGACCGGGTATTTGCGAGAACGATAGGATGACCTATCGATTGTCTCTGCACTGAGTTGCTCCGGTATAGAGATTTCTTAAGTGATGGGAAGTCCGATCGGGATTGTGAATACCCGGATTTGCAAGGGCTTCTTCGGAAGTGCCTTCCGTTCTGTTCGAACCCGGAACAGACTTGTATGGTTACATGTCTGACACTACACTTTGAGATATAAAGCAGATTTCTTTCAAATACATTTCTGTTGGTGGCGGAGAATTTATTCTCTTAGCTTAACACCCTTCTCTGAGACGTACGAGCTCAGAGGTTATGTAGTTGAAGGTTATCAGCAATATACTCCCAATTTGGTAGTGTGGCATGCTGAGTGCTGCTGTGTGTTGATGATCATTGTTTGATCATTTGTGATATGATCATTTGTTTGATCATTTATCTTTGTGATCATTACTTTGATCGTTTGTTGACCCAAAGCATGGCTTTGTACCAAAGTGTAGCTTTGTGGACGAGACTGCATCAGGACCTCACACCCCGGAAATGGTCAAAACAGGAAAGATGCGGCAAGGTTATGAGGGTCGCGCCCTTTAGGGTGTGTCATTCCCTTCTGGTAAAGGGTGGTATTAGGTATGGAGCCCTGATATTTAACCTATGTGGTAGCTCCAATCTCATTTACTGTGTGGTTGTTGCTTAGAGGCGCCTCGGATAAAGGTCCCAAAGGACCGGGGAGTGGCATGCTCGAGTATTAGTTACCTAGTTACAGAGGTAACCCGGCCTTGTGTTGGCAGAGATCCGGTTAGGTTCTCGGGACGTCCCGCCAGAGGCGATCCCATGTGGCAGTAGGAAGTTCCTTAGCCTGACCATTTGTTGGAAATCCATTCATCCAATACGAAACCCTGTACGGTTTTAGTTGTAGAACCTGCCATTCACTTATGGTGGTCACCACTGTTTGGATGGTAGCTATAGTAGGCATACGATAATGGTCGTATGCTGGCTAAGATTAATATTCTACTTTCGAAATCTTTTCTGCACTGCGCACTTATAATAATAATATCAAATGATTTTGCGTAGTAAGCATGTTTGACTATCATAAGAAGAAATCTCCTCCAATTCTGCGTTTGCATTGTGTATGTGGCGGGAGGTCTTATGGTAGTTTCATTTTCTAAAAGCATATCGGATTTTCTTTATAAATCTTGTTTTATGTTTAAAGATAAACTGTTTTTGTTACTCACACCAGTCACATGGCTGACTCGGAGTTTATTGTTCCTTTCCTAAACTCTGGGTGCTCACCATTTTCCACACGAGCAGTCTAGAGTTGGGGTTTTTCAAATAGTTAGGTTCTGTGGATTATCTGGAGCTAGTTCAGTCTTTGGACATGACTGACCTTGCCTAGCTTGGTGCATCGTTATTGGGAGTTTGAGCTATTTCTGGATTGGTTCTTGGAGTTGGAGTTGCAGTTTTGGAGTTCTCTCTTGAAGGCCATCTTACAGTTATTTGTTCCGCTGCTAGTGTTATTTATTTTCTTTTCCGCTGCTATTTTGTTGTATCGTATCTCTGATGTATATCGATATCTATTGTATCATCTATTGTATCAGGATGTTGTATCAGATGTTGTATATTGATATTCATTGTTTTCTTCCGCTGTGTTGTTTGTTTACTTAATGGTGTTATAAGCTTCGGCGCACCAGGTTCGACATTTGGATCTGCGGCATTAGAATATGAGTGTCGTATTCGGTGCCGATTTTCGAAGGTCGAGTCAGGATCGTTACACATTGTGTCCGGATCGCGGGATAAACCCTAGGAACACCGGTCACCGCGCGTAAACCGGAGTTCGGAAAACCCGGGATGATTAGTGTTTCGATAAATTCTATAAATAAACCCCTTTATTCAAATAATAAATAGCTAGGGTTTTGGAGCCGCCTCCTCTACAACCAATGGTCGAAAATGTCAGTTCTTCTCCCCTCAAATTCTTCAATTCCGTTCACAATTTCAAAAAGTTTTCAACTACAATATTGTAGATCGCGATGTTATCTACCTGTTCAACGGTCAAAATCGTATTTAACGAAGCGGATTGACGTGAATCCTCGTGCAAAGGTGGGCCGGTCAGCCACGTTTTCGAGCCTCTATGCTTGACCGAGTTCGTCGTCCCCTGGGCCGAAGGTAGCTTACGCGAGGGGCTTCGATTTGGCGGTAGTGTGATGGAGTTTCGTTTAGCGAGGTGGTTGCGGAATTCAACCCTAAATATCACGGTGATGGGTTCTTCGTGACCTGTAGAACGTACGTGAAGGGGAGAAGAGAAAGGCGTGCGGGCGGCCTGATGGATGGGGATGGGAATCAACGGTTATGATGTGAGTTAGGGTTTTAATTTAAAAATAAAGTGTAAAAATTTATATATAAATTCGTATTAACTTCTAAATACCATAACTTGTTGATGCGAGGTCCGTTTTGGACGAAACGAAGTGCGTTGGGTTCGTATGGACGAGTACTACGCAATGGAGCTGGATTGGAATCGTTTGGAGCTAGAGAAAATTTTGGGTTAAATCGAACGTCGTTCGATTTGATTTAAAATCGTCAGAATCAAGGTGAGTGTTTTATAACGCTCACAATGTACTGAATATCTTTATGCTAGTTAAGTTTAATATTATGAAGTGATATGAATTTTATTTGTCGTTGTTTGATAAAATTTAATTGTCATATAGATTGTTATTTGAATTAACCGTTGAAAATTTAAATTGACAGATAAATTGAAATTAAAATTTAATTTCGATTAAATTACCTGACGTTGATAACTGTGAAATTGCCATGAATTGTATTGTTTATTGGATGATGTATTTCGATGAATGTTATTGGTTGATATTTAAATGTTTGGATGTTTATTTGCTTATATATACCTTGTTATGCATACATATGACACTGTGATTTGATTTAAGTGATATATATTCATCCCTGACATTTAATTGAAATAACTAATCACTAGGCCATAGGATAGAAAATTATATACGGACACCGGATTGGCTAAATTAATAATTTTTAAGATCGTCGATTTGAAATTTATTTAAATGCTTTGATTTAAAAGTTATAAATAGAAATCAATTTATAGAAATCGAATTTATCGAAAATTGAAATAAATTTTGGTTAAAGGAAACTGTTAAATAATTTAAGTTGAGACTTTAAGATTAAAATCGGGATATGATTGAATTTCGAAAATTTATTCGTTTTAAAAGATTGAACCTTAATTCGAGCTTTGAATATTACTAAGTAAAAGCGATATAAAATGATATTTGAAATTGAGCTTGAAATTGAATCATATTTGTAATTGGGATTTAAATTTGAATATTGAAGGATAATTTTGTTAAGTGTTAAAAATTGATATTTTGAAAAATCAAGCTAAAAATCGATATACATTGAAATTGAATAAGTTGAAGGTGAATGTAAAATCGAATTAATTTGAAGTCAAAGTTGACATTGATTTGAATTAAAATCGAAATTGAATCGGTAAAATGGAAATTGAAATTGATTTGAATTGAGAAGTTATAATTGAAATGGATTGGTTTTGAAGCTGTTTTATTTTGTTTTCCAAATTACTCCGTTATATAAACCATTTTGAATACTTAAACTATCTTAATCTATTTTTAAATCTACTTAACCCAATTTAAATTATTTTAAACTAATTTATCTACTTTAAATCCATTTTAAAGATTTTAACTATTTTAATTATTTAAACTATTTGTAAACTACTTAAAACTATTTTCTAAAATTTCAAAATAGGTCAATAAGGTGAAATGTTTATGTTTAAATCTTAAATGTAAATACGAATTGGTTTAAATGAAGTTGCAACCTAAATTGAAATTCGAAATGATTTTGAAATCGAAATGAGATATTGATGCGAAAATTGATTTTGAAACGAAATCTTACATTTGAATAGATACGATGATATTTGAAATGGATTTGATTTTTTTGAAGCGAATATGATATTTTGATATCAATTATGAATCGATTTGAAATGTAAAAGAGCCAACGGTGTAATAATACGTAGTTATTAAAGAGACCGGGATCGGATATGGACATACTCTCTGTCGATACCGAAAACCACTTTAATAACTATTATACGCGGAGTGTTGATCCAGAATGAAGTGGATGGTTTGGTGAACGCGTTGACTGAAGAAAGAGAACGATATTGGATGACCCCTGACATGACTAAAACAGGAGCCGCGCCAGGCCATTGAGGTTCGCCACCTCTAGCGGACACACTTCTTTGATACCATATCTATTACATTTGTGATGCGATTTGGGTGTACCCCGTGATTTGGGAGTGTTGTTTCGCGGTCTTGGGGTAGCTGCTGGCTATGCTTAACATCAGTCCGGGTCACGCAACTACTAGTATCCTAGTTGGTATCAGAGCTTTGGTTTAGCGATAACCTTAGCTTTGTGGGGTCAGACTATTTATAAATAGGGTAGTTATACCCTATGATGAGTCGCTGAGTGTATACATATGAGAGAGCATATTTGTTAGTGATATAAAATGTTTTATATTGTGTCGGTTGATTTGTTGAGTGGCTTATGGATTCTGGTCAATACGAACGTCATTGATAGGGATCTCTAAACACTTAAGCAGAACAATTCGACATAGTATTGTTTTGAAATTGGGTAAATGAAGGGTAGCTGCTGGCTATGCTCAACATCAGTCCGGGTCACGCAACTACTAGTATCCTAGTTGGTATCGCCTCATGTACCTTGTCATACTGATTATCCTATTCGCGACCACTACGTTATGTTTTGTGTTATACCTATGGGGTACCCTCTGATAACCACCAATTTACGGTGGGGCTTACGGTGCTGTATAGACTATGGCATTATAAAATGTGTTAAGGGGGATTATGGTAACGCCTTAACGCTATTTTGATACTTTATATTACTGATAGGCATTATCTACTTAGCGTACATTACTATATAGTAGATAGTTTAACGGATCCTTAAGAGATGGAAAATCCCATAACATCTCTTGAGTTATTGCACGTACGTTGACACTGGATATGAGATGTCAAACCCCGTAAACATCTCTGACGCCGTTACACTCATATTTATTTATGATTGATTTAACTTTCATAAGGATATTTTAGTCCTGACTCGAGTGTTTTGTCTTTTCATTACGCTCGGGTCAGTCCTGAGTTTTTCAGATTTTTGAAGATCTATTCTGGAGGATGAAGACGAAAATTTGGTATACTACTACTATTATTATCTATGCATCATGTTGTCTGCTGCATTATTTTAATTGTTCTGTTGTATATGTATAACTCTGATAAATGTTGTATAAATAAAAATCAAGGTATAGTAAACAACTTCATGAACTGTTTATTTGATTATTATATTTTATCGTTCCGCTGCAAGATTCTGTGTTGTTTCCTTTCTTTTATTTCTCTTTCCTCTTCTTTTCTTATTTACCCCAATAACCATCTGCCCTTTTGAATGGTTTGGAATCGACATGTGTATATGATCGTCGGTTTAAACTGTCCAAAAGGGCGGGTCATTACAGTTGGTATCAGAGCTTTGGTTTAGCGATAACCTTAGCTTTGTGGGGTCCGACTCTTTATAAATAGGGTAGTTATACCCTATGATGAGTCGCCGAGTGTATACATTTGAGAGAGCGTATTTGTTAGTGATATAAAATGTTTTATATTGTGTTGGTTAATTTGTTGAGTGGCTTATGGATTCTGGTCAATACGAGTAATTAACGTCAGTGATAGGGATCTCTAAACACTTAAATAGAACAATTCGACATAGTATTGTTTTGAAATTGGGTAAATGAAATAATTTTGCCCTAATTATATTTTGTATATAAAGAATTTATTTCAAAATTTATTATGATCTATCTAGCTTATTTGGTTGTTGGAAACGATAATATTGATTGTTATCATTAATTGGATATTGGGTTTTAATAAATAAGGCTTATTGAAAAATAAACAATAATAAAACAACTTGTGGAATAGTTCAAGAAAGTAAAATCCTATAAGAATATTGTATAAAGGTGACTTATAAATTAAAATAGATCTAAATTAGAAATATTGAATTTAAGACCCGGAGATCTTGAAATATGGTTTTCAAAGCTTTGAAGAAAATATATAGTAATATTAGTTGGAAATTGTTTATGGAAATATTTTGAAAGGATTTTTAAAGGAAGGAATGAATTCAGTACTTCTCTCTTCTGTCGCCGGAAAATAATTTCGATGATGACTGCGCAGCATCATCGACGTTCATTTTCGAGTCTCAAAGTGGGGGAGACTTCTAAGAAGCTTTTCTTTTCTTCGAAATTATTTTGGGTATATGGGTTTTGGTTTAAACTCCAAAGGTATGATTTGATATATATATATAAAAAAAATAAGTATATATGTTTATTTCAAACAATTTGAAAGAACCGGGCATTTAAATTTCTAAGTTATGTTAATTAGTAATTTTCAAATTATTTGAATGAATTGTGAATAACCAAAATTTATAAAATAAGAGGATTAAGATATCTAAGCTTATGTTTTGGGAAAACTTTAGAGTTGTAGTGTACCTTTAAAGTTGAAAGGTAAAGAGGATTTAAACAAATTAAATTTGCGAACATTTTAAGTAAGTAAAATGAAATTCTATGAATTTGTATAATACCAAAATTACATTCTGATAACATGTAACAAGACTTACCAAATTTTAGAAGTTAAAATGATGTTTTGGATATGTAATGAGATATTGTATAGATAAACAGAACCTGAAAGTAATTGAAATATACAAGTAAGGAAAACTCAAAAGGAATTAAAATATATATAAATGGAAAATTTGGTTGTGATAAAAATGTTATAAACTTAAATATAACATGAAATGATGATGGGATAAGTGGAACAAGTAAGTGAACTTAAGAAAGAATATAAATGAATCGTATTATATCTTTGTAAATTGGTTATAGAAAATAAATATAAATTGCAAAGGGATTGTAACTTTTAAGATAACTGTATACTAAGAAAAGTCATTTATGAGAGGTTAGACTTTTATAGGATGATTAATAAACTAAAGTGCTGGTTAATAAATTGTTCCATAAATAAATTTGTTATTAACTAAAATTATGATATTGAAGTAAATGTAAACAAAAGAATTTGGTATAGCTAAGAACCAATTGGAAAATGAAATTGAATTTAATTAAAGTATATAGAATGTTTAAAATGAACTTGAGTAAGCAAATTCTATGATATGATGTTTAAGAAAAGATAATGTTAAAGAATATGCTATGTAAAGAAATAAATATACTAACTGAATAATGTATTGCGAGTAATTAAGTGAAAAATATAAAAAAAAGCCAATAGAATAATTTAGTATAGATAAATTGGATAGAAATCCATTGGAAGGTAATACGTGAGATTGTACATATATTATTTTATTCGCATAACGATTTGATCCAAATTCGAGCACAAAATTTCTAGATGATTTATATCGATCCAAGTTAGGATTTTTCACCCGATTTTCGACGGCGAACCCTAGATTTGGATTTTTAATTTGATTTTGGAATTCTCTATCATAGTATATGGCTATGCAAGGAGAGTAACAGTTTCCAATCAAGGAACTAAATCTGAGTCGGCACTAGAGAGTCGGGTGAACGATACTAGTTGGAAGTGAAATTGTGTGATCGAATAAGCGATTAGATTGATATTGCTCACGGATGATATATGTACGGCTTACGGACTTAATTAAAGTTAATATTGGAAATTTAAGATGCCAAATATAAAATGATTCTTTTAAAAATTATATACCAGGATATATATATATATATATATATATATATATATATAAAACAGATAAACCAAATTGAATGTAAAATTAATTATTTGGTATGTTGGGTATGATTTGGTTGTTATATGATTGTTAGTTGATTTCATATAATTCATTAAGTGTTAATGAAAGTGAAAGCTATAAATCATTGAAATCAAATTGGAAGTTAAATGAATTTAAATAGAATTTAATTTAATTCAAATTGGAAGTGAACTAATGTAAATATAAATTAGTGAATGTTAACTAATTGAATTGAGAATGAATGTTAGTAAAATCCAACGTTAATGAATCAACTATGATTAAAATTGAACCAAGTTAATAAACATTAATGAGAAGTTAATTTATATTGATTGGTTATGGATTTGCTGGATGATAGTGGATGATAGTTGATTGGTGGATGCATTTGTTGTTTTGTTGCATTTGCTATGTTGGCACATGTAGTTGTTATGTTGGTATATGATGTATATTGATACTATTTTCATATATGCATGATTCTTATTGTTTGTTGAGTGTTAGTAGGTGCGGATTGCGCTTGCTTCGCATTTGGAGCTCGCTTTCGCGCTATATTAGTCGTATATGCTCGCTAATAAAATATAAGGTACATGTTTATTTTTTCATTGGATTTGGTGATTTTTGATGAGCCACTTGGCTTTTGATTTTCTTTTGTTGGTTTGGGGCCCGTAGAGGCGTTTTGTAGCTGTACCGATCGAGCCGCGCAAAGGAGACTCTGCCGAAATTTTCCGTAAATACGGATGTTAGAAAAATTTTCAAGTTTTAATTTTTTTTTATATAACTTGTTTTGATAACTAACTTTTAAAGTTAGCAAGCCGTTCGGAGTAACTTAGTGGAAGCGTAGTTATGACTTTATAAATGGAATTTCATTGCTTTATAAGTTGGTAACTATGAATAAAATATAGCTAATGTTGAATTCTATACTTAGTTCCTTTTCCTTCTTTTCCCTTTTCGGGGACGAAAAGTTTTGAGTGGGGGAGAGTGTAACGACCCGTAAATTTTCGATAATTAAAATAGCTAATTTAATAAGATTTCGTGATTTAATGTTAGAAAAAAATTTGTAATTCGTTTGGAATAATAATAACTGGAATGAATTGCAACAATAATTATCCAAGTAATGAAAATAAATGCTACTTAGTGAATACCTTTGAAATCAATAGTTGAATAGGATAATAAATATTGAATTCATTGGGTATAATAGAGTAATTGATTGATAAGTAAAATTTATTTAAAATCAAATATTGAATATTGAACAGGTAAATTGTTTAAATTAAATATTTAAAACTTATTTAATAATTGAATAACTGTAAAATGAAAATAGTGTTCTAAATTGTGAATTGGTTTAAAGGTTGAATCTTATAAGTTCAATTTCAATATTTCAAAAGATAATGAATTATTGGATAAGCGAAATTGTTTATATTTAATATTACAAATGTTTGAATAATTAAATTCCGAATTTGATATGATTAATCTGATATTGAATTTTAATATATGAAAATAGAGTGAATAATTGAAATTTGATTTAATATGATTCAAATTGGTTTCCAAAGTGAATGTAAGTATATTGGGATTATAATAGAGTTAATAAGATTTTAAAATTGGAATTTATGGGATAATTGAATAACGGGTTTAATATGATTAAAAATGATTTGTAAAATTTTATTTTATCATATTAAAGTTAGAATGATGTTGTAGAACTTTTAAAATTGAATTAAAAGTAAATTTGTGAAAATTGAATATTTTAATATTTAATCGACTAGTGAAAATAGCCAATTTTCGAACAGTCTCAGAATTGGCGAAACTAGTTCCATTGGATCCGTAATAGTTTGTTATTATCGGATTTCAATTTTCGTAGCAATCGGAGTTTTCGTTTGACCGTGCAGCTCGAAACGCATCGAAATTGTTTTAATATTTAATTGACGAGTTAAAATACTCATTTTTCAAACAGTCTCGGATTTCAACGAAACCAGTTTCATCGGATCCGTAATGTGATATTATTGTAAGATTTCAAATTTCGTGTCAATCGGATTTACCGTTTGTCCGAGGCAAGCCAAAACGCCTAGAAAATCGTTTAATCGATTTAATTTTAAATCGATCGTTTATTGCCGTAACTCGCACAGATGATCGAATTAGCTTTCGAAACCTATTCCATTGTGTCCGAATCATGGGATAAACCCTAGGAACGTCGGTCACCGCTCGTAAATCGGAGTTCGGAAAAGCCGGGATGATTAGTGTTTCGATAAATTCTATAAATAGACCCCTTTATTCAAATAATAAATAGCTAGGGTTTTGGAGCCGCCTCCTCTACAACCAATGGCCGAAAATGTCAGTTCTTCTCCCCTCAAATTCTTCAATTCCGTTCACAATTTCAAAAAGTTTTCAACTACAATATTGTAGATCGCGATGTGATCTACCTGTTCAACGGTCAAGATTGTATTTAACGAAGCGGATTGATGTGAATCCTCATGCAAAGGTGGGTCGGTCAGCCACGTTTTCGAGCCTCTATGCTCGACCGAGTTCGTCGTCCCCTGGGCCGAAGGTAGCTTACGCGAGGGGCTTCGATTTGGCGGTAGTGTGATGGAGTTTCGTGTAGCGAGGTGGTTGCGACATTCAACCCTAAATATCACGGTGATGGGTTCTTCGTGGCCTGTAGAACGTACGTGAAGGGGAGAAGAGAAAGGCGTGCGTGCGGCCTGATGGATGGGGATGGGAATCAACGGTTATGATGTGAGTTAGGGTTTTAATTTAAAAATAAAGTGTAAAAATTTATATATAAATTCGTATTAACTTCTAAATACCATAACTTGTTGATGCGATGTCCGTTTTGGACGAAACGAAGTGCATTGGGTTCGTATGGACGAACACTACGCAATGGAGCTAGATTGGAATCGTTTGGAGCTAGAGAAAATTTTGGGTTAAATCGAACGTCGTTCGATTTGATTTAAAATCGTAAAAATCAAGGTGAGTGTTTTATAACGCTCACAATGTACTGAATATCTTTATGCTAGTTAAGTTTAATATTATGAAGTGATATGAATTTTATTTGTCGTTGTTTGATAAAATTTAATTGTCATATAGATTGTTATTTGAATTAACCGTTGAAAATTTAAATTGACAGTTAAATTGAAATTAAAATTTAATTTCGATTAAATTACCTGACATTGATAACTATGAAATTGCCATGAATTGTATTGTTTATTGGATGATGTATTTCGATGAATGTTATTGGTTGATATTTAAATGTTTGGATGTTTATTTGCTTATATATACCCTGTTATGCATATATATGACACTGTGATTTGATTTAAGTGATATATATTCATCCCTGACATTTAATTTAAATAACTAATCACTTGGCCATAGGATAGAAAATTACATACGGACACCGGATTGGCTAAATTAATAATTTTTAAGATCGTCGATTTGAAATTTATTTAAATGATTTGATTTAAAAGTTATAAATAGAAATCAATTATAGAAATCGAATTTATCGAAAATTGAGTTTGGAATGTTGAAATAAATTTTGGTTAAAGGAAACTGTTAAATAATTTAAGTTAAGACTTTGAGAATAAATCGGGATATGATTGAATTTCGAAAATTTATTCGTTTTAAAAGATTGAACCTTAATTCGAGCTTTGAATATGACTAAGTAAAAGCGATATAAAATGATATTTGAAATTGAGCTTGAAATTGAATCATATTTGTAATTGGGATTTAAATTTGAATATTGAAGGATAATTTTGTTAAGTGTTAAAAATTGATATTTTGAAAAATCAAGCTAAAAATCGATATACTTTGAAATTGAATAAGTTGTAGGTGAATGTAAAATCGAATTAATTTGAAGTCAAAGTTGACATTGATTTGAATTAAAATCGAAATTGAATCGGTAAAATGGAAATTGAAATTGATTTGAATTGGGAAGTTTTAATTGAAATGGATTGGTTTTGAAGATGTTTTATTTTTTTTCCAAATTACTCTGTTATATAAACCATTTTGAATACTTAAACCATTTTAATCTATTTTTAAATCTACTTAACCCAATTTATCTACTTTAAATCCATTTTAAAGATTTTAAGTATTTTTAACTATTTTAATTATTTAAACTATTTTTAAACTACTTAAACTATTTTCTAAAATTTCAAAATAGGTCAATAAGGTGAAATGTTTATGTTTAAATCTTAAATGTAAATACGAATTGGTTTAAATGAAGTTGCAACCTAAATTGAAATTCGAAATGATTTTGAAATTGAAATGAGATATTGATGCGAAAATTGATTTTGAAACGAAATCTTACATTTGAATAGATACGATGATATTTGAAATGGATTTGATTTTTTTGAAGCGAATATGATATTTTGATATCAATTATGAATCGATTTGAAATGTAAAAGAGCCAACGGTGTAATAATACGTAGTTATTAAAGAGAACGGGATCGGATATGGACATACTCTCTGTCGATACCGAAAACCACTTTAATAAATATTATACGCGGAGTGTTGATCCAGAATGAAGTGGATGGTATGGTGAACGCGTTGACTGAAGAAAGAGAACGATATTGGATGACCCCTGACATGACTAAAACAGGAGCCGCGCCGGGCCATTGAGGTTCGCCACCTCTAGCGGACACACTTCTTCGATACCATATCTATTACATTTGTGATGCGATTTGGGTGCACCCCTTGATTTGGGAGTGTTGTTTCGCGATGTTGGGGTAGCTGCTGGCTATGCTCAACATCAGTCCGGATCACGCAACTACTAGTATTCTAGTTGGTATCGCCTCATGTACCTTGTCATACTGATTATCCTATTCGCGAGCACTACGTTATGTTTTGTGTTATACCTATGGGGTACCCTCTGATAACCACCAGTTTACGGTGGGGATTACGGTGCTGTATAGACTATGACATTACAAAATGTGTTAAGGGGGATTATGGTAACGCCTTAACGCTATTTTGATACTTTATATTACTGATAGGCATTATCTACTTAGCGTACATTACTACATAGTAGATAGTTTAACGGATCCTTAAGAGATGGAAAATCTCGTAACATCTCTTGAGTTATTGCACGCACGTTGACACTGGATATGAGATGTCAAACCCCGTAAACATCTCTGACGCCGTTACACTCATATTTATTTACGATTGATTTAACTTTCATAAGGATATTTTAGTCCTGACTCGAGTGTTTTATCTTTTCATTACGCTCGGGTCAGTCCTGAGTTTTTCAGATTTTTGAAGATCTATTCTGGAGGATGAAGACGAAGATTTGGTATACTACTAATATTTTTATCTTTGCATCATGTTGTCTGCTGCATTATTTTAATTGTTCTGTTGTATATGTATAACTTTGATAAATGTTGTATAAATAAAAATCAAGGTATAGTAAACAACTTCATGAACTGTTTATTTGATTATTATATTTTATCGTTCCGCTGCTAGATTCTGTGTTGTTTACTTTCTTTTATTTCTCTTTCCTCTTCTTTTCTTATTTACCCCAATAACCATCTGCCCTTTTGAATGGTTTGAAATCGACATGTGTATTTGATCGTCGGTTTAAACTGTCCAAAAGGGCGGGTCGTTACAAAAAGAAATTTATTTTAAATGGAGTTAGTTTTGAAAAATCAATTTGAAGACTGATTTAGTGGTTGAAACTGTGTTTTAAAGTGGGATGAGACTATGGAATTTATAAACTGGGTTTATAAGGTGAAACAAGATATTAGTGGATATTTGAAAATATGAATTCGCGGTGGGAATTTATAAAGGAATGGGTAATTTGTTTTAAAAATAAATAGTGGTTTATTTTTAAAGGCATGGAGATGGAAAATGTATTTCCCTGGGAAGCCAAGTATATTTAAAGGAGACTTTTTATATGTTATAGGCTTTAAAAATTTATTTTAAAGAAATGTTTTAGAATATTTATTATTTTTAAATGTTTTAAATTTTAAAGTAAATATTTTTCAAAATTATTTTAGTAATAATTATTTAAAGGTTAATTGGTATTATGTTTTAAAAATATAATTATTAATATATATATTTCATAAAGAAGTTTTATTTTGAAGATAGTTTGAGTAAATTTATTTGAAAACTTGTATAGAATTTTGTAACTTTTATTTTAAAATTAGTTGGCTTAACTTTTACTTTAAAAATTAGTTTTATATTTTATAAAGTAGTTTTATTTTAAATTTTTTTAAAGTATATATTTTTGAATAAAGTGCTTAAGTAATTTTAATTTAAATCTTTTAAAGTATGTGTTAGAACAAAATGATTCAAATTATTTTCAAATCTTAAGTATTTAGGACATGGCGATTTTCAGTGGAAATAAAACAATTGGGTGGAAATTTATTTTCAAGGGAGAGAGAAAGGTGATTTGAAAAACATTTCAAAGGTTTGAAATGTAGGAAAATTGTAACGACCCACTATTTTGTACCATTCGAATTCGACAAAACTTAAAAATTGCCGAGCTGGAATAGTTCAAAACAATAGGTTGTAAATATAGCTAAGGAACAAATGAAACCAAATACACAGAATCACAGACACAGATATCAGAATCTCACAGCGGAATGTAAAATATCACAGTGGTTCATGAAGCCACTGAAACTTTTACCAAACAGAAATACATTGTTTATAAACTTCGATACAATTTTAAGCCATAAGCAAATATAAAGTCTTTAATGCTTTGAATTACAAAATAGATAAAGATGAAAAAGCTTCCAACTAGCAAGAGTGATCTATGAGTGGTCCTAGCTCCGGAAAGAAAGCTGTAGCTGCAACTCAGGCTGATCCGAGCGTAACATAAAACATAAACACTCGAGTCAGGACATACATACTTATATAATGTAAGCTAAATCAAGTGTACTGTAATATAAAGCAAGTAACTTAAAGGATGCTTGGGATCGCCCATCCTCTAAGGATCCGTTAAACTATTTACTATGTAGTATATTGCGCTATTATAATAGTGTCTATATTAAAATAAACTTACTTTTAAATAGCGTTAAGGCTTTACATTTTCCACCTTAACACGTAAAATGCCAATAGTCTATACAGTACCGTAATACCTCCTGATCGGGAAGCTACCAGAGGATACTCCATAGGTACGACACAAATAGAAACTCGTAGTAGGCTCGCTAGGGTAGGTGACACGGCACAACTAGGCAATGCCAGGGTAGATATACCAATTGCTATCCGGACCGGTGGAAACGCGTAGCCGCAGTTACCGCCCACCTCGAACAACACTCCCAAATCAAAGGTGCGCACCAAAACAATCACAAGAGTAATAGAATGGCATACGAAGAAGTGCGTTCGATCAGAGGTGCTACCTCATTAATTCGAGAATCGCTCCTGTTTTAGCCACCTTATGCCAACTCACGGGAGTCGGGTCCACGTATTTACCTTAAAGAAACCGTCACCACCATCCTACTTCATTCTGGAATCTCCACCGCGTACACGATTAGTCAAAGTGGTTTTCGGTATCGACAGAGAGTATGCCAGATATCCGATCCCGGTCTCTTTGCCAACCAAACGTTATTATAACCCGTGGTTATAGTTTGAAAAATGGTATTTTTATATTTTTCAAATCAATATATATATTTCAAATACCTTTAATTTCAAATCCTTGATTTAAAACATTTCCTTTGAAGATATACCATTTCAATTTATTCAATTAAATCTGGAATTTATTTCTTTTATCAAAAGAATAGAAATCAATTTTCTTCTTTTAAATCTTTCCAAACTCAATTTCTTACTTTATTAGCAATTTCATATTTAAATTCCAAATCTTAACGTATTCCCAAAATAGAGATGAAATTTTAAATAAATAAATTTTAAATCAATTTCACTTCTACAGCATCTAGGAAATGCTATCTAAAGTATGGGTTTAAAATAGTCAAGTTTCAAAAGACAGCAATTAAATGCTGTAGTAGACTTTTAGCTAAACATCAAATTTCAAATATAACTTATTATTTATTATTTCTGTATTGAAATCTTTACCTTTCCAAAAATATAGAATTTCTAAACAAGTTATATTCCAAAATTTTAACTCAACATTTATTTATTTAACCCCTTTTAAATCATTGTAAATCTCATAAAAATCCTTTATATAATTTAAATTAGAATATCATCAAATTTCTAAATTTAAATAATTTAAAATAATTTCAGAAAATAATATATAAACCACGGGCCTGTATAAGATTTTCTAGCCTAGGTCAAGTGAAACGGATTTATATCATTTCAATCCGATATTTACACAACTCCGGGTTCTATCATTTCGAACCCGCAATCCCAAGACAATTTACAGCAGTTAACAGAACAAGTGAACAATAATAATCAATTTGGCCTATCATTTCAGCCCATACCATCTATAATAACAGGGAACTTGCAGTGGTGATTTAAGCAGTAAATAAACAATAACATAACTGCAGAAATAATATAACAGATAATACTAATGAGGTGTCAATTTAAATGGGGTCCATCATTCTATATTACACTACAGACAGATAATAGTGAAATACAATTTTACACATACACTTGCAATAATTTACCAAAATATAAATACGTATGTCTGGTGAGAAATACTCACCTGAATTTTTGCAGAAAATTTTGAATTTCAAAAATGACAGTTCACCGGTACAGACCGACAGAGGGTAACGATAAAGATTCTCGGACGTCGCCTAGATTCAAATCTAGAAAAATTCAAATATTGAAACGCGACTTAAGAATTTATGGTCAAGGAAAATTAAGAATAGAACAAGAATATGTTTGCTTTGCTCGACCACTTCACCGTGTAACGTGACCAAAACATACCCAAAACTGTGAACCGTGCTAAAATTTTACGACCAAAATTTTTCCTAAACAACTACGGCAAAAGTTGAACACGAATACACGTGCACCAAATTTTCTTCATGAACGTGATATGGATATATGCACGTACGTGCACCACTCTATATTCATGCACACGGCCAAAATTTTGTGCAGCCTTCCCTTCCCATCTTTTCAGTTTTCTTTTTCTTTTCTTCTTTTTTTTTTTCTCTTTTTTTTTTTTTTTTTCTTTTTTTTTTTTCAAAGCTTCGCACTTATTCAATTTCAAGTACCTCCCAACTCCTCTGTAACAGGTATCCACTAAACTCATTTACCCGAGCCAAAACCCACCTACTTCGAGTCTTCCCCACGTCTCAAGCTCACATGCTTCGAGCCAATACTGAAATTTCTTCGAAAAAATGCAAAGAAACTTCCAGCCATCTCTTTTTCAAAAATTATTGGAAACACAAATCCCACACTCACTGACCCCTATTTCCTAGTAGCATCAACATTTCACTTCAGTTATGCATCAATACTCTTGTCCAGATCTTCAATCTCAGAAAATAAAAAAATAAAATAAAGAACATGGCTCCTCTCCCCTACAAACAGACAACCCCTTTCTTATATAAAGGCAACTGAAAGACTCCCCTAAACCCCACATAAATGTATGCAGACTACTCAACACAAATGCAAGTTAACTCCCTTAAAGAATATAATATATATAATATAATAAAGAATAAAATGTAATTTTTTTTTTATTTTTTTTTCCACTACTAACTAAATCAAATCCTGGAAAATCTTAAACAAATCAACCAAAGTCCTTCCCATACATTAAATATCATATCCAGGTTCTTGGCTAAAACTCACTAGCCTACAACTACAAAATGCATGCAAAACTCAACCTATATCTACACTCATCTTTATATCAGTGTTACTTCACCCCACATCCCTCAACATGAAAAAGGCCTACTGATCACTATATGCAGTTTGAAAATCAACAGGTTCAATACAAGGCTATTTCTTATATTGTCACTGAATCTAAACTTCCTAAATGCAACTTATCACTATTGTATAAAATTTCAACCATTCCTCATAACACTCAGTTTCTCCCACCAATCTACTGCTTCACCCTCTGATATGCACAAGACTAGCCTATATCTCAGCATAGGGATGAATGTACAGACATCTTATGCTTGGCATAACAAAGGAAATGGCCGAGCAAGGCACAGGTAGGACAAAATTTCGAGAAAGAGAAAGGGAGAATAAATATCTGAACCGAAAGAAAAGAACAATACTATAACTATTTACCTGATAGATTCACGAGAAGGAGCAGAGAATTGGATCGATGCAGAGAACAAATGGGCAGAGGGGAATGAGTTTATAGGCAGATGAGAAAAATAACGTGTCAGTTTCTATTGATATAAATGCTATTGATATGGACGAGAATTCTTCCCATCAGTTACAAAAGAATATTGCAAGCATTGATCTTCTGGCATGATTAATGGAAAGCAGGCATAAAGAGAAGGCCGAGAGGATTTTATTTTATTTTATTATTATTTTTTTTTTGAAAACTTGTTGATGTTTATAAACTAGATTTTATTTCCTGCGTGAGTTACGTACTTGATTCAAGGATTTGAATTGATATATAACTGATGAGAACAGAGGCTAAAGGAAGAGAAATGGTGTGTATGGTTTCAAGCTTTAATTGCATGCATTTAAGTAAAAAGGAAATCATCAGAGAGAATAAGGTTTTTAATGTTACCCTATAATTAAGTTTGTGTGATGAAGGCAGGGTTAATACACACATTCTTATAAATTAAAACTTGCGTGATTATAGGTTGATAATTGATGAGATAGAGGCAGAGGAAAGGAATTGATGTGCATGTTGATTTCTTTAAAGTGGCAGTTAGGTTTCACACGTCTAGCTTAAATTTTGTACGTTACTACTTGTTGAATTTATTTCAGTTTTATGTATTTTGATTTGATATTTTTCTAGTTTGATATCAAAATGAAAAGGCAAATTTATGTAGGCAGTTGAAATGGAAACGTATACAATATGTGTAAAGTCAAATTGTTAATTAAAACAAGGTAACATTTGCTTTTTAAAACACTGACTGATATTTTTCTTCAAAAATATATGAAAATATGATTTTTACACTACGTTAAACAGACGCAAACTAAAACATCAAAAATTTGTGTGAAAATATCGTTTTGAAAACACACGTTTTATTACGTCACTTATACCCTATAATTGACGCGTCTTCCAAACGCGAAATTTAACAGTTCAAAAATAGCTTAAAATTTTACAATTATTATTTAATTTTATTGGCATACAAAATTTTATAAAATATATCTCCAAATCAAATATTTAACCATATTGTTAAACCTAATCTATAAGAATATTATTTCAAATTTGAATAATTAAAATAAAATAAATTGTTAAAACTAGGGTTGTTACACAAGCTATTAAATAAAGATGTACATAAGAAATATTTAATAGATAAAATAAGATCTAGAAAAATAAAGAAATAAATGTCAAGAGATAGACATAGGAAAATAATAAAGAGGCTAGGCAAATAAAAAGTAAGAATTAAGGAGAGAGAAAACTTATATATAATTTATTTTTAAACGCAAATGAAAATGAGAAGTGGGAAATAAATCTTTTTATTTGAATGGCGAAAAGAAATACACAGTTATAAATGAGGTGGATAAAATATTTCTCACGGTCAGGTATGTTAAGATTTCAAACTTGCCCAATTGATTGATAAAAGCAGGGAGTTTCTTACGTAAATGTTGGCAAGCATTAAATGTTGATTGAACCAAAGAACGGCAAGAAATTTGATTGAATGTTTCATAGATGCATGCTTTATTTCCAGACATACAAAACTTTTGATTTCAACATTTGTTACCAATAAACAGCTGCGTGATTTTAGGAATAACGGTAAACAAATAAATTGGCTTTGAACTGAACATGCAACAAGTATTAAATCTCTTTGGACATTTCAAAGCATGCGTTGATATCCCTTCCAGCTTCTTTATATGTGTGATTGAAGATTTAGGCAGATAAGGTTTCGTGATCAGAGGAATGGCAAAATATGAACCGTTCCAATTATATGAGAATTGATATATATATATATATATATATATATATTTTTAGTTTGATTAATTAAATGACGGCAAGAATTTTTCAAAGCTTTTGGAAATGGAAACGTATATACACCTTTTATTTAAAACCAAAACTGTCAGTTACAACCAAAAGTAACGTTCGTCTTAAAAATCACTAACTGATGTTTTAATCCATAAAGGTGTTTATATATATGATTTTAAAAGTACGTCAAACTGACGTAATACAAAACATCAAAAATATATATATAAAATAACGTTTTAAATTTTATACGTTTTATTACATTACTTACCATAAATTTTACGCGTCCTTTTAAACGCGATATTTAACAGTTTATAAATACACTAAATTCTTCAAAATTAATACTTAACTAAAATTCAAATTGGTTTACATTCTTCATATCTTATATATATATACGGTACTTATTCCCTAAATTTACGCGCCCTTTTTAACGCGTAATTACCCAGTTCATTTATATACAAAAAAATTAGAAATTCTGACCATGCCGAGACTCGAACTCGTGACCTGTCGTGAATAGCCCAAATGTCTTAACCACCTAAGCTATAAATGTTTTCTTAATTAAAACTTGATTTTTCCAGAGATCTTATTAGTTAATCCTAAAATTTATTTTTCACTTTAAATAAACCCCAAGGTTTTTTTTTTAAAAATACAAGTGAAAAATACTTGTAAAAAAAAATTGGGCTATTACACTCTCCCCCACTCAGAACTTTTCGTCCTCGAAAAGGAAGAAGGTAGGGGTATAGAAACAACCTGAAAGAAAACTAAATTGAAACCTAAATTTAGAATCATTAATCTAAACAATAAAATTCAATTTTAAATTAATCTTTGATTTCATCTATTTATACTTAAAATTTTAACATTTATTTATTTACATATTTACTTGTATAATATCCCTACACTAAAAAAAATCATTCAAAATTTTTTTTTTTCCAAATTTTTCACAAGGTATTATAACATTCTAATTTAAAATGTTTAATTTTAGTCCAAATTTGAAATGGTAATTTAACTTGATTTTTTTAAAGTACATTTACCATTTCCCAAAATAAACTAAATTCCCCATTTAATTTCTTCTTTATTCCAAACTATAATTAAATTTATTTTTCTCAATATTTTCTCATCTATGTCAAATATTTTTCTCAATATCTAAACCATATAAATTCAATTTAAATTAATTAATATTCAATAATTGATTTAATTCATTTGATTTTTTACAGAAGTTAAATCAATCTTAACTATTTCCAAATTAATTATCTTATTCAACAAATTTAATTTTCTTTATTCCAGATTATTATTAAATATATTCTGCTTAATATATCTTATCGCACATATTAAGTAGATTATATTTAATATAACTATTCCAATATATTTCTAAATTTCCTTTAACACCATTTGATATTGTATATTATTCAATTATTATTTTATTTCTATTTACCTCTATTTGTCTTGTTGTAACTAAAACTTTAAGTGTATAACATTTATTATAACCACTCAAATTTTTATTTATAAAATCCTTTTATATTATACATTTTCCAATTACATAGTTAATTTCTGAATGATTTAGGTAAGTTATATTGGCATGCAATTATACAAGTAAAATTTTTCCAATTTTATTATTCAAGTTTAAATATTCATTCAAAATTTGACTTTATTTTATCATTAGAATCACCCTTTTAACATAAATTTATGAATTAAATTTCCAATTAACTTCAAACCCTTTAGAGATAAATAAATACATACATATAGTATATGTCAAATCAAATTTAAATCATATATCTATATATATTATAAATTAAGTCATATTTAGAAATTCAAATCAATTAAATTTTTGAAACAAAACTACAACGTGGTCTTTTTACTTCGATACTCGAAAATGAATGTCGATGATGTTGTAGTCATCACCGAAATTATTTTCCAGCGACAAAGAGAAGAGCACTAATTTTTTAAAACTTTTAAAATTCTTTGGAAACAAATTTATATTCGAAAATAATTTAAATAATAATATATCCTTTTAAGACTTTAAACACAAGGTTTGAAACTATCAGATATTAAATTCTTAAATTCTTGTTTTAAATCCATTTCTGTTTCCAAATAAATTTATAACCATGTTTTATAGTTCAATTATTCATTAAGACAAAACCAATGGTTTACAAAACTATAAATAAAATCAAACATTATTATCTCTAAACAACTAGTTAAATTCTGAAAATTATACTTATATATATAATATTAGATTTTCTTTCGAGTATAGGAATAAATTTTCAACGAGGATGTCATCAATAAAGACTAGGACAAATTTATTGAGCACACCGCGAAAAACGCGATTCATCAAGTCTATAAAGAAAGCAGGGGCATTAGTCAAGCCAAAAGGCATAACTAGCCATTCAAAGAAACCATTCTCAGTTCGGAAAGTAGTTTGGGTATGGTTTCCTTAGCAATTTCTAAGCTGATGGAAACCTGTGGCTAGATCAAGCTGAGAGAAAACCGTTGCTCCAGGGATAAGATTGATACGGAATAAATTTCCCGCTTTGGTAAAGAAGTGACTTCACCAAATATGTCGGGAAAAGTTTGACTACAGGGGTCGAATGGATATCATCCGGAAAAGTGTCGAGAGGATAGATGAAACTACCAGCGAACTCCTGAGGTAAGTCACACTGGATCTCTAATGGATTCCCTAAATCATCTTTAAGAGCAACAGTACGAGAACTACAAGAGATTTCTGCACCATGCCTATTTAACCAATCGCCTCCGAGTAGAAGATCGAAAGCGTCGAATCCCAGACATAGAGGTCAAGATATTCTAGGATAAGATACAGCTTAACTTGGACAAGCTTTTAACAAAGGCTTGAATATAACGATGGAGAGAAAGAAGAAATAGCTGGAAAATATATTTAAAAAAAATAGGAAGTTTTATTTTTATCAAAATACTTCTTAAAAACCCTTTGAAAATCATTTTATACTTTAAAATACGTTCTCTCATAAGGAAAAGATTCTGGAATTTGACTTCACTCATTCTAGAGTATTGCTACTCTATCTCTAATGAGTTTTCGTTCCTTAGGCTGTGGTTTAAACCAAAGCTCTGATACCAACTGTAACGACCCACTATTTTGTACCATTCGAATTCGACAAAACTTAAAAATTGCCGAGCTGGAATAGTTCAAAACAATAGGTTGTAAATATAGCTAAGGAACAAATGAAACCAAATACACAGAATCACAGACACAGATATCAGAATCTCACAGCGGAATGTAAAATATCACAGTGGTTCATGAAGCCACTGAAACTTTTACCAAACAGAAATACATTGTTTATAAACTTCGATACAATTTTAAGCCATAAGCAAATATAAAGTCTTTAATGCTTTGAATTACAAAATAGATAAAGATGAAAAAGCTTCCAACTAGCAAGAGTGATCTATGAGTGGTCCTAGCTCCGGAAAGAAAGCTGTAGCTGCAACTCAGGCTGACCCGAGCGTAACATAAAACATAAACACTCGAGTCAGGACATACATACTTATATAATGTAAGCTAAATCAAGTGTACTGTAATATAAAGCAAGTAACTTAAAGGATGCTTGGGATCGCCCATCCTCTAAGGATCCGTTAAACTATTTACTATGTAGTATATTGCGCTATTATAATAGTGTCTATATTAAAATAAACTTACTTTTAAATAGCGTTAAGGCTTTACATTTTCCACCTTAACACGTAAAATGCCAATAGTCTATACAGTACCGTAATACCTCCTGATCGGGAAGCTACCAGAGGATACTCCATAGGTACGACACAAATAGAAACTCGTAGTAGGCTCGCTAGGGTAGGCGACACGGCACAACTAGGCAATGCCAGGGTAGATATACCAATTGCTATCCGGACCGGTGGAAACGCGTAGCCGCAGTTACCGCCCACCTCGAACAACACTCCCAAATCAAAGGTGCGCACCAAAACAATCACAAGAGTAATAGAATGGCATACGAAGAAGTGCGTTCGATCAGAGGTGCTACCTCATTAATCCGAGAATCGCTCCTGTTTTAGCCACCTTATGCCAACTCACGGGAGTCGGGTCCACGTATTTACCTTAAAGAAACCGTCACCACCATCCTACTTCATTCTGGAATCTCCACCGCGTACACGATTAGTCAAAGTGGTTTTCGGTATCGACAGAGAGTATGCCAGATATCCGATCCCGGTCTCTTTGCCAACCAAACGTTATTATAACCCGTGGTTATAGTTTGAAAAATGGTATTTTTATATTTTTCAAATCAATATATATATTTCAAATACCTTTAATTTCAAATCCTTGATTTAAAACATTTCCTTTGAAGATATACCATTTCAATTTATTCAATTAAATCTGGAATTTATTTCTTTTATCAAAAGAATAGAAATCAATTTTCTTCTTTTAAATCTTTCCAAACTCAATTTCTTACTTTATTAGCAATTTCATATTTAAATTCCAAATCTTAACGTATTCCCAAAATAGAGATGAAATTTTAAATAAATAAATTTTAAATCAATTTCACTTCTACAGCATCTAGGAAATGCTATCTAAAGTATGGGTTTAAAATAGTCAAGTTTCAAAAGACAGCAATTAAATGCTGTAGTAGACTTTTAGCTAAACATCAAATTTCAAATATAACTTATTATTTATTATTTCTGTATTGAAATCTTTACCTTTCCAAAAATATAGAATTTCTAAACAAGTTATATTCCAAAATTTTAACTCAACATTTATTTATTTAACCCCTTTTAAATCATTGTAAATCTCATAAAAATCCTTTATATAATTTAAATTAGAATATCATCAAATTTCTAAATTTAAATAATTTAAAATAATTTCAGAAAATAATATATAAACCACGGGCCTGTATAAGATTTTCTAGCCTAGGTCAAGTGAAACGGATTTATATCATTTCAATCCGATATTTACACAACTCCGGGTTCTATCATTTCGAACCCGCAATCCCAAGACAATTTACAGCAGTTAACAGAACAAGTGAACAATAATAATCAATTTGGCCTATCATTTCAGCCCATACCATCTATAATAACAGGGAACTTGCAGTGGTGATTTAAGCAGTAAATAAACAATAACATAACTGCAGAAATAATATAACAGATAATACTAATGAGGTGTCAATTTAAATGGGGTCCATCATTCTATATTACACTACAGACAGATAATAGTGAAATACAATTTTACACATACACTTGCAATAATTTACCAAAATATAAATACGTATGTCTGGTGAGAAATACTCACCTGAATTTTTGCAGAAAATTTTGAATTTCAAAAATGACAGTTCACCGGTACAGACCGACAGAGGGTAACGATAAAGATTCTCGGACGTCGCCTAGATTCAAATCTAGAAAAATTCAAATATTGAAACGCGACTTAAGAATTTATGGTCAAGGAAAATTAAGAATAGAACAAGAATATGTTTGCTTTGCTCGACCACTTCACCGTGTAACGTGACCAAAACATACCCAAAACTGTGAACCGTGCTAAAATTTTACGACCAAAATTTTTCCTAAACAACTACGGAAAAAGTTGAACACGAATACACGTGCACCAAATTTTCTTCATGAACGTGATATGGATATATGCACGTACGTGCACCACTCTATATTCATGCACACGGCCAAAATTTTGTGCAGCCTTCCCTTCCCATCTTTTCAGTTTTCTTTTTCTTTTATTCTTTTTTTTTTCTCTTTTTTTTTTTTTTTTCTTTTTTTTTTTTTTTTTTTTTCAAAGCTTCGCACTTATTCAATTTCAAGTACCTCCCAACTCCTCTGTAACAGGTATCCACTAAACTCATTTACCCGAGCCAAAACCCACCTACTTCGAGTCTTCCCCACGTCTCAAGCTCACATGCTTCGAGCCAATACTGAAATTTCTTCGAAAAAATGCAAAGAAACTTCCAGCCATCTCTTTTTCAAAAATTATTGGAAACACAAATCCCACACTCACTGACCCCTATTTCCTAGTAGCATCAACATTTCACTTCAGTTATGCATCAATACTCCTGTCCAGATCTTCAATCTCAGAAAATAAAAAAATAAAATAAAGAACATGACTCCTCTCCCCTACAAACAGACAACCCCTTTCTTATATAAAGGCAACTGAAAGACTCCCCTAAACCCCACATAAATGTATGCAGACTACTCAACACAAATGCAAGTTAACTCCCTTAAAGAATATAATATATATAATATAATAAAGAATAAAATGTAATTTTTTTTTTTCCACTACTAACTAAATCAAATCCTGGAAAATCTTAAACAAATCAACCAAAGTCCTTCCCATACATTAAATATCATATCCAGGTTCTTGGCTAAAACTCACTAGCCTACAACTACAAAATGCATGCAAAACTCAACCTATATCTACACTCATCTTTATATCAGTGTTACTTCACCCCACATCCCTCAACATGAAAAAGGCCTACTGATCACTATATGCAGTTTGAAAATCAACAGGTTCAATACAAGGCTATTTCTTATATTGTCACTGAATCTAAACTTCCTAAATGCAACTTATCACTATTGTATAAAATTTCAACCATTCCTCATAACACTCAGTTTCTCCCACCAATCTACTGCTTCACCCTCTGATATGCACAAGACTAGCCTATATCTCAGCATAGGGATGAATGTACAGACATCTTATGCTTGGCATAACAAAGGAAATGGCCGAGCAAGGCACAGGTAGGACAAAATTTCGAGAAAGAGAAAGGGAGAATAAATATCTGAACCGAAAGAAAAGAACAATACTATAACTATTTACCTGATAGATTCACGAGAAGGAGCAGAGAATTGGATCGATGCAGAGAACAAATGGGCAGAGGGGAATGAGTTTATAGGCAGATGAGAAAAATAACGTGTCAGTTTCTATTGATATAAATGCTATTGATATGGACGAGAATTCTTCCCATCAGTTACAAAAGAATATTGCAAGCATTGATCTTCTGGCATGATTAATGGAAAGCAGGCATAAAGAGAAGGCCGAGAGGATTTTATTTTATTTTATTATTTTTTTTTTTTTGAAAACTTGTTGATGTTTATAAACTAGATTTTATTTCCTGCGTGAGTTACGTACTTGATTCAAGGATTTGAATTGATATATAACTGATGAGAACAGAGGCTAAAGGAAGAGAAATGGTGTGTATGGTTTCAAGCTTTAATTGCATGCATTTAAGTAAAAAGGAAATCATCAGAGAGAATAAGGTTTTTAATGTTACCCTATAATTAAGTTTGTGTGATGAAGGCAGGGTTAATACACACATTCTTATAAATTAAAACTTGCGTGATTATAGGTTGATAATTGATGAGATAGAGGCAGAGGAAAGGAATTGATGTGCATGTTGATTTCTTTAAAGTGGCAGTTAGGTTTCACACGTCTAGCTTAAATTTTGTACGTTACTACTTGTTGAATTTATTTCAGTTTTATGTATTTTGATTTGATATTTTTCTAGTTTGATATCAAAATGAAAAGGCAAATTTATGTAGGCAGTTGAAATGGAAACGTATACAATATGTGTAAAGTCAAATTGTTAATTAAAACAAGGTAACATTTGCTTTTTAAAACACTGACTGATATTTTTCTTCAAAAATATATGAAAATATGATTTTTACACTACGTTAAACAGACGCAAACTAAAACATCAAAAATTTGTGTGAAAATATCGTTTTGAAAACACACGTTTTATTACGTCACTTATACCCTATAATTGACGCGTCTTCCAAACGCGAAATTTAACAGTTCAAAAATAGCTTAAAATTTTACAGTTATTATTTAATTTTATTGGCATACAAAATTTTATAAAATATATCTCCAAATCAAATATTTAACCATATTGTTAAACCTAATCTATAAGAATATTATTTCAAATTTGAATAATTAAAATAAAATAAATTGTTAAAACTAGGGTTGTTACACAAGCTATTAAATAAAGATGTACATAAGAAATATTTAATAGATAAAATAAGATCTAGAAAAATAAAGAAATAAATGTCAAGAGATAGACATAGGAAAATAATAAAGAGGCTAGGCAAATAAAAAGTAAGAATTAAGGAGAGAGAAAACTTATATATAATTTATTTTTAAACGCAAATGAAAATGAGAAGTGGGAAATAAATCTTTTTATTTGAATGGCGAAAAGAAATACACAGTTATAAATGAGGTGGATAAAATATTTCTCACGGTCAGGTATGTTAAGATTTCAAACTTGCCCAATTGATTGATAAAAGCAGGGAGTTTCTTACGTAAATGTTGGCAAGCATTAAATGTTGATTGAACCAAAGAACGGCAAGAAATTTGATTGAATGTTTCATAGATGCATGCTTTATTTCCAGACATACAAAACTTTTGATTTCAACATTTGTTACCAATAAACAGCTGCGTGATTTTAGGAATAACGGTAAACAAATAAATTGGCTTTGAACTGAACATGCAACAAGTATTAAATCTCTTTGGACATTTCAAAGCATGCGTTGATATCCCTTCCAGCTTCTTTATATGTGTGATTGAAGATTTAGGCAGATAAGGTTTCGTGATCAGAGGAATGGCAAAATATGAACCGTTCCAATTATATGAGAATTGATATATATATATATATATATATATATATATATATATATATATATATATATATATTTAGTTTGATTAATTAAATGACGGCAAGAATTTTTCAAAGCTTTTGGAAATGGAAACGTATATACACCTTTTATTTAAAACCAAAACTGTCAGTTACAACCAAAAGTAACGTTCGTCTTAAAAATCACTAACTGATGTTTTAATCCATAAAGGTGTTTATATATATGATTTTAAAAGTACGTCAAACTGACGTAATACAAAACATCAAAAATATATATATAAAATAACGTTTTAAATTTTATACGTTTTATTACATTACTTACCATAAATTTTACGCGTCCTTTTAAACGCGATATTTAACAGTTTATAAATACACTAAATTCTTCAAAATTAATACTTAACTAAAATTCAAATTGGTTTACATTCTTCATATCTTATATATATATACGGTACTTATTCCCTAAATTTACGCGCCCTTTTTAACGCGTAATTACCCAGTTCATTTATATACAAAAAAATTAGAAATTCTGACCATGCCGAGACTCGAACTCGTGACCTGTCGTGAATAGCCCAAATGTCTTAACCACCTAAGCTATAAATGTTTTCTTAATTAAAACTTGATTTTTCCAGAGATCTTATTAGTTAATCCTAAAATTTATTTTTCACTTTAAATAAACCCCAAGGTTTTTTTTTTAAAAATACAAGTGAAAAATACTTGTAAAAAAAAATTGGGCTATTACAAAAATATCTTGCGAAAATATTTAAAAATAAATAAATTGGGATAATTATTATGGTTTGATGATAGTTTGTGAATGTTACTTAATAATTAAATAACCGACTATCAATATTGGCCAATGCGCTGATCGTTTCGAAGAGACCGAGATTGAGATTTACTTCCTGAAAAGCACTTCGATTCGGTTTGAATATTTTTGTGACAAAGACAAGAGCTGGGAGTCGAAGATGGAGCAGTGAAGTGCAAGGGCTAGTCGCTACTAATCCTGAGGGTGATTCCAAAATGGATGTAGTGGAGTAGTGCCTTCGGTTCCGTTCGAACCCGGCATGGACATATATGGACGAATGCTTTCAGAACTTCTTCAGGAGGACAATGAGCATTCTAAGTGATTGTGTGCTAAAAAGGTAACGCATAGCCTCGAGCCTCATCAACCGAGAATGGCTAAAACAGGGGAGGTGCACACAAGGCTAAGTGGCTAGCTACCAATTAGGGTAAGGTCACCCCTATCTAGATGTCCCTTTATATATTCGGCTATGTGGGCGGTTGCTAATCCCAACCGTGGGGTGAACTTATTTGGACTATCCAATAGGGGGTAGCTCCGGTCTTGTGTAGCAGAGGATCGGGAGGGATTCTCGATATG
This sequence comes from Allium cepa, assembly GCA_030765085.1. Lineage (NCBI taxonomy): Eukaryota > Viridiplantae > Streptophyta > Magnoliopsida > Asparagales > Amaryllidaceae > Allium > Allium cepa. Next base: position 472,537,318 of record CM060929.1, on the reverse strand, counting down.
GTGATCTAGACCATGTACTGTGATGGGCGGTACCTCAGTAGCCCTACCATTGATGGAAATCCATTCTCCCTACGTGCCTTTATGGTTTTTGTTTGTAGAACCCACTTTGTGCGTAGTAGCAGGAATTTAATAATGTAACAATTTTGGATATTTGAATAAGTATTTGTATGTAGACACTATTATAATATCAAAGTACTTTATAAGAAATGTTTTGGTTATCGTAAGGTAAAAACCCGTCATGTTTATTTATGGCGTGGTCTTACGAGGCACCTTTGATTTCAAATGATTTTGAAAGATTTAATAATCTAATTGAGTGTGTTTTCTCACACTGGTTTTTCAGACCGACTCAGGTGCTATTTAACTATAATGCTCGGGTCAGACCGAGTATTATGGGATATAAGATTTGATGTTGTAGAGCTCAAGAGACTAGCTGGATGGCGAGACGTACTTCCGTACTTGATATTTATTTCGCTGTGTATACAGTTTTGAGGACAAGTTTATATAACTGTCCAGCATTTAGATATTGATTATTGAGTTGTACTCTGATGATGTAATGTATAAATCAGTATGGATTTCTTTGTATTTTAAAGTTATTGTAATATATTATATCTATTCCACCGCGAATGTGAGATTCTGATATTATTCTATTTTCTTTTTCTACCTTCTTTTTCTTTTAACCCTAATGGCTCAATTTTTCGGGCGTCGAAAAATGGGTCGTTACACTCCACGAACCAAGAGTTGTGAACTTGTTTATGAATATAACTTTAAAGCCTTGTACGCTATCTTCGAAAACATTAAAATCAACTGGCCACGATAAATTCTAAATGAATTCTTAAGCTTCAATAACGGTCGAATGAAAGTCATCTACTATGATGAATATATTATTCGACTGCTAAAGGCTCGTGAGATTCCGGAACCTAACACGCCGGTTTCTACTGTTGGATATTTAAATTCTCGCACTTTAGCATTAATGAAGCTACCAGTTTCTCGACCACCTCTTATCATTACTTTCGAAGAATGGACTCAACGGAAATTATCTCAAGATCAACCACAACAACATGGCGAAGCATCTCATGTCCATGCCGCCAAAGATCAACTAGTCGTCCACAAGATGAAATTTTGATTCCTAATCCGGGTCTATCTCTACATGAGTCGATTTCTATGATATGCCGTAACCAAAAAATTATCCAATCCCATATCACTAAAGTTGAAAAAAAGCTTGATAAGGTTAAAGGATTTTTTACGAAGCGATGGCAAGCTATCTCATGTTCATCCTGCACTTCCACGGCTACAATAGACGATCCGGGTAAGCAACCCATCTTCACTTAGTCTTCCTGTTCCGATGATCAAGCAAGTAGTAGCGACGATGGTGGAGACAGAGGCGATAGTGGTGGTCAAACATCGCATGATGATAGGGGTAAGCAAAGGATGGCATGAGTTGTTATTTTATATTATGCAAATATTAGTCTTTATTTTATGGCTTGTGTTAAAACAGTCACTCCTTTTCGTATTTCAAGACTCTTGTTTATGGTTTTTTAATGTATGAATGGTTGTTTCCTTCATAATATCTATGACATTATGGCTTCAGACACTTATATTACTTATTTCTTTTTTTCGATGACAAAGGGGGAGAAATATTATTACTAACGTTGAGAATGCAGGATATAGAGTGTCAAAGATTCAAAGGGAGTAAGTATTTATATTATATATACAGTTGAAATCTATATCTATTTACAGGTTCATCAATTAAAAAGGGGGAGAATGTTGAGACTTGGTTTTGATTCATGGCACAAAGCTATCACTACAACATACAAATTTGACGACTGCTATGATAAAAGGAGAATATATACTACAAAGAGACAAGACTTTAAAACTGGTGCATCAATTATATTATTTTTGAGTCTTAGGTCAATTTTGTTAAAATCTCCTCTCGTTTACGTATATATTAGCTTATATATTTAATCATCTTATTCCCAAATATTTTATATGTATATACACATATAAAATATATAAAAGTGTTTAAACTTACATATATTACTATATCTATGTAAAATGTGCATATTGCACAAATTTTACGAAGTCAATTGACTGACCCAGAGGCTCAGTTGACTGACCCTGAGAATTCTGTGCAACAAGCATAGGTGCATAGATATACAGATATATTTAAAAACTCGTTTGAATATTCATTCGACTGACCCAGAGGATCAGTTGACTGAATTTCTACAACGGCTACTTTTTGAAAAGACACAACTACTTGTGAAGAGTTACGAACCTTTACCAAAAGATTTGAATGCAACACTTCAATCGAAACTCTTCACCAACAATCGCTGCTCTTTAACCTCTATAAATACATACTCTAACTTGATTTCAAATCACCGAATTTTCTTATCTTTCTAATCTAACTCTCTGGAATCTATTTGCTATTATACTTTCAATTATTCTTCATTAAAGCAATATTATACCTTTCTATTCTTCATAAACTTCAAATATATATGTTTATGCTCGAGGAGAAGATTATAGGAAGGTTATACTAAAAGCGACAAATCTGTGTTATTAGAACACACAAAGTCAAAACAATCTTTTGTATTTGTTGAAGTCCTGCTCAGCTGCTCAAGCGTGTGAAGTCCTCTTCGACTGTTGAGGCGAAATCCTATTCCGCTGCTCAGGTCCTTGTTCGACTGCTCTGAGATTATATAGACCTGCCCCTTGGGGTTAAGTGAGGGTTGTTGTTTTAGTGAAATTCTAGAATCAGTCTGGGACAGGACATAGGACGGTGCTCCGAACCAGTATAAAAATTCCTGGTGTCATTTTACTTTATTGCTTTTATATTCTGCATTATTTACCATATAACTATCATCAATATACTCTGTATTATTGTATATCCATATTACACGATCCATAGAACACTTTCAGAAAGCACTTTTGGAAAAAGAAGCTAAATATTGCCGATGAAGCTCAGAAGAAAGCTGAAGTGGCTAAGAAGAGAAAGGACTTCAGAGAGAGCAGCACGTCAGGCCTTTTTAGAAGCAAGTTTATTGTTTGCACATGTGTTTAGTATAAGCATATCCATATTTGCATGACTTGTAGTTAGTCATAAATCAACTCCACGTTACCTCATTTGAGCCAATAAACTAGGCACGATGGAAAAGGTTTATTTAGGGATGATAAGACCAAAGAAGAGGATAATAAAGTCTTAATAATAAAAAATTACATTGATAAATCTGGGCTAATTATAGTTGTTCCTAAAATGTCAAATCGACCAATCAAGGTTAGTTATAGTTGTGCCAAGACTATCACATTGATAAATTAATTTTAATTAAATCACTAATAACAAGGTCATTACACTGTAAACTTTATAATTCATCACTATTGATATTTATCGAATCTACAATGCTAAGCAAGCATTTAACAATTGTCTTATTCTCCATTTAATACTTAACAATCTCCATTATATAATTCCTTCCTTATGTTTGGTTGCTACGGCTACTATTGGTAGAGTCGATGCTTATTGGAAATACATATAAAACAAGTAGTTAGGTCACATGTCTTCTTTCATCTATTTTTTCAATGGTAGCAATGTTCTTAAAGAAATACTGAACTCTGCATTTGAATGCACATCGGTAATCCACGAGCTAATTTCCAATTACTATAAGACTAAAATTTGCAAATGGAAAGTCCTTTAGATAAGTAACTGCTAACATAATATATATTGTATCAAGTTATTAAGCAAAAATGCATTTGAAATGCCTGATGATCTAAATGAAAAACTCAAAAGCTGATTATTTTGTTGTTTTATTTTTAATTCCCTTTCTTAACATTTACAAATTATAGACTGCACTTGTAACAAATACAAATTTTTAAGTAACTACTTAACTACACTGTTTTTCAATATATTTATATTTATTGTTGCTTATATTTGTCAAATAAACTAAACCAGATGACTATTTTGCTCCAGTTCAATAAGGAAACCTAAGACAGGAAAAAAATTCACATATCCATTGAATTTCTTTAACTTGGGTATTTTTATCTGCATCTTAATTTTTACCATTGACATTTCTATTCATTTGATCTCTGTCATGTTTAAAGATGTTTATTTCAATTTAATTGCAAAACTGATCACGTAGAAAAATAAATGTGATGTACTATTGCTACATCACTGCTATGTTCAAGTTATTGTGCACCATTATGCAAGCATTAGTTTTCATAAGCTAATTGTTTTCTTACTCCTTTAATAAAAAGTAAAAAATAAAATTCATGGAATAAATATAAACTTCATATTATTCATATGATATTTACAGGCTAAAAATGGTAAGCAGTTCTATATTTGACTGCTAACAACAAGAGTTCTAGTTCCTTCTAAGTTTTGATATGAAACATCAAAAAATAATGAGATGAAATAGAATAGTATTGCAAGTAACTATGTCAAATTAACTTGAACTTGAACTTGCCATATTTGATGCTAAATAAATCCATGTTTGTTCTCTTCTACCACTCTCTAATTGCATTTTTTCCTTATAAGCATATTGGACTCCTAAAGAAGACGGACTTGGACTTTCCGTGGCTTATATTTTGCACTTTTTGCAAGCTCTTTTTATTAGATTATGTTGCTAGCATTTTTTTCTTAATACATTGCTCATGAAATGTTGTATATGACTAAATTTTTTGGTGTATGAAATTGATGTAGCTTTATTATGTTTAATCTTTATAACTGCTTATATTATTAAATTATATCTATTGGTTTTTTATGAATTAAGCATTTTGTTTTTAAATACATTTTTCATGGCTATTACAACTGTTTTAAAACTGCTACAATAGTTGTTAAATGTAACAAAACATTAATATAATGCAGCATTTCGAAAGTGCTGCAAACTATTGAAGAGAAACATGCCGCGACAAAATGGTACATAACCACTGCAATAAAAAACCATTACATAAAATGCTAGGATATTTCCTTTTGCAGCGTTTCAAAACTGCTGCTATAGGACTGGTTCTATTGAAGCTTGGTGTTAGTCTATGTTCTTTAAATAACTGCTAAATGAGTTGGCATTATTTCAGAAACGCTGCAAAAATAATTTACAGTAGCGTTTTAAAAAAGCTTCAGTATCCCTTTTTTAGCAACATTTGTGAAAATGCTGCGGTATTTCCCAACTCTATTGCAGCATGATATTAGGCAGCGTTCTTCGAATCTCTACGAATGAGTAGAACAACTTTTTTTAAAGGCTGCAAAAAGTCTTTTTTGTTGTATTGTATCAACACCACTAGATAAATGTGAATATACCCTAATGGGTGAGACCCACAAGCTTGGCTCCCCCTCACTCTTTGTTTAATTATCCACGGTGTTGGATGCTAACGCTCAAAATGAGAGACAAATCATCTTAGAGGGAGAAGCACAAAAAATGATATCAAAATCGATAGTTGAGAAATTAACTATAGAAAAATAAACTAATACTACTCCAAGGAAACGACGAAGCCAGACAAGATAGGGCAGTGTGGCTGTTTATCTTGACTCGACAACATTCTTAAATTCAAGAATAGTAAAAGTTTCAAATGCACAAACGGGCAACAAAATCGTCTTAAATAGAAGAAACACAAAGAAGACAACAAAATCAAAATCGATAGTCGGTAAATCAACTATCAAGAATAACAACATGGTTCGTGTATGGGAATTAAATCGCATACCCTTACCACGAAGAAATGAATCAAACTTTTTAAATATTTGATTCACGCTTGAGCTATATTTTCACATTTCAAATATTTTTAAAACACCTTTAAAATTCTTTTTTAAATATCATTTTTAATAAGGCAAATTATAATTCTAAGTGTATAAAAACAAGGGGTCAAAAACATATGTCATTAGAACATTATTTACTATATACTTAAAACAATTTACACCTAGCTTTATCTTTAAACAGTTCTTCTTAAAAGATCTTCTCAATTATAAACTATTATTTATAAATTTCTACTACATTTATTATCCTACAATATATTAAATCAATTAACAAACATAAATATCTTTTGGTAAATTAATTAACTTTAAAACACTTTCTGTAAATTAGTTAATTAACCTTCAGTTACTTTCATTAAATAAATTGATTTACTTTATGCTCCTATTAAACCAATTAATCAACCTTAAAACATCATTAACTAAAATGATTAAGTAATATTTAAACTCATTAATTGAAATGATTAATTAACTTCAAATATTATTAATTAAAATGATTAATTAACTTTAAATATCATAAATTAAAATGATTAATTAAGTTCATATCATCGATTAAATTAAATAATTAAATTCAAATATCATTAATTAAAGTGATTAATTAATTTAAACATCATTAATTAAAATGATTTATTTGATTCAAATAATAATTAAAATGATTAATTATTTTCAAACAATTATTTCATGAAAATACAAGCTCCGGTTCAACATATAAAAGGTGTTAAGGAGAGGATAAATGGTGGTCTAGCGAAAAATTGCTATAACGACACTTAAACAATTCAAATAGAATATCACAATTATTTTCAACTAAACATCAGTATGGCAACATAATGAATTAAATAATTATTGGTGAGAACCCCTTAGGGCGTTTCTACAAATGTTCCCTGCAAAATAATGACTGCAGATAATATATAAATAGTCAGATGGGTTCTCTACAATTTAGATAATATGTCATTGGGTTTCATATTCATTTGAGGTTACTTAAAGGTGATCGATAAATAAATCCCTTGGATTTAAAATATTCTTCAAAAGAGAGTTGTCTTAAAAACTAAACCGGTATTTTAGAAATAAAGTAGTTTTAACTTTAAATCTTTTATTAAATAATTAAATAACATTTAAAATCTTTATTAAAAAATAATTAAACCTTTATTAGGTCTTTATTATACCTTAATTAAATCTTAACTTAATTATTAATTAATTAATCATTAACCCTTTGATAAATAAATAAATAATTAAAAACTTATCTTAGTTAAATGAAGAAATAATAATTAATTCTTAATTAATAACTATTTTGTAATTAATATTTAATTAATTAACTAATTATAATTAATTTACATGACTAATACTTAATTACTAGTTACTTTGTTAACTAATGATTAAGTACTAATTGACTTACTTAATTAATTAAATAATCATTAAATAAACAATTAATTAATTAATTAATTAATAACAATTACTTCTTCAAACTTAAAAGAAGTTTCGAAAATACTTTCCAAAAATATCCTTTACTAAAAATATTTAAATTTAGCAAAAAAGAATTCATTTTTAAGAACTGCATCCATAGCGACTATCGCTATATGATCCGTAATTTTCAAATAAATTTCAAATTTTAAATTTTTATGTGCTAACCTGTTTTATAAATTTGAATAAAGTTTTTTAAGACCAAACAAAATTAAGTTAGAAGCTTTATAAACTTTTTCCATAAAAACATCTAAGTGTAAACAAGTTTAAACCTAAGTGCTAATTTTTTTTTCCTTAACTTAGAACATCATAAATAAGGGCACCAACACACATACATACTTGCCAAAATCAACGTGCCCAAGCAAATCATAACTTGCAAATTTAAACTTGACTTTAACTTTTATTTTCAAGTCTAACCTCATCACATCTGAGTATACATAAGCACGTATATGATCATTCAAACCAACATTAACTTTTATCCAAATATACAACCGATCTACAACTAAGTTAAGAAAGCATATAAAATTTAAAGTTCAAATTTAAAAGGTGAGCTTAACTCACCAAAAGTCGATGAAACTAAGCGAACTTTCATATGATTTGAACACGACCAAAAACTTCACTTTGCCTTAGGAAAAATGATATCTTTGGGGCTATGATGTGTTTTGAATTCAGCCTAAGGAAAGAATTAGGCTTGGCCTTGAAAGGTGGAGGGAGGTGGGGCTCGTTTTGGAAAGGAAAAGTGGAGTAGAAATATAAGGGTGGTATTTAAACAAGGTTTACAAATTTTGAAAGTGGAAAAATAATGAAATTTCTAACATTTGGAAACCATGGATGGGTATGAGAACCTAGAGAAAGTTTTTACAAGAAGAAATGAAATAAGAAATAACAAAATTTGCATATACACAAATGGATAAATTAAACTACCAAATTGTCCTGAAGGCACATAACCTCGACTACATGCTTGCCACATCACAAGCCTTGTCTCTCCCCCTCTTATTTTCGAAAATACATATCCCCCTCCACCTCATCACATGCCAACATGAATTAAATGCATATGTGTACTTATATCGCTATATGTTTCATTTTAGTTTTTTTCCATTTTATTTTTATTTAAACCTTACACTAAACGTCACATCATTACCTTTATACACTTAAGTAAATACATATATGTGTGTGTATGTATATGTATACTTTTAATTCATCTATAAATGTATGCGTAAATATATAAAAGTACACAACCTCTTCGACAACTTTTAGCCGATGAAAAGTTGAAAATTCGAAAACGAATTATGGTCACATTTTTTATTTTTCTTTCGAACTAAATATTTTTATAAACAAATTTTGAAAGATATTTTACGATCATTATTTACTATTTAAAAGAGTTTTATTTTAAATTATAAAACCTATTATTTGAATATTAAAATTAATCAAATATTTGCAAGTCCATGCGGTGAAAAACCTGGTTGTTAAATTTTTCATAGTTTAATTTGTGGAAGAATGTCCGTTTGTTTTAAACTAATTCATGGAAATCACAATGGAAAATCTTCCTAAGAAATGTAATTTCAGCAAATTAAATATGGAAAGAAATATTCTAGTTAAAGATTTAAGACTTGAATATCTTTGAAAGGGGTAGCTATTTATACATATTTACACACTCTAACAAATACTTAGCTAATATGGTGATTTTATGTGTAATGCTCGCTTAGGATATTGGTTATACGTAGAAGTAGGGTTGAATAACAACAGGAAATAGGAGGAAAGATTGGAAAGGTTATAACTCTAATTAATGGATAATAATTGTGAAATGGATTCGAGAGTTACAAGTAATTAATAGGGTAAGTGGATTAATGGACTAATAAATATAGAAGTTAGGTTAATAATTTGGAATAGTTAGGATAGGTTACTAAATGAAAATTAATAAATATAAATAAATGTCTTAGGAGATGTCTATTAGGATGATATTCTTTATAATGGACAAATTGACATTTATGGAAGAAGAAAATAAAGTGAATTTATGGGTAATTAGATATTTAAGATAAATTATAAAGTCTTAAATAAATAAAAATAAGGTCAGTAAGCTATGTCCAATATCTAATTTAGAATAATAGTAATAATAAAGCCAAGGATAATGTGGCTTAAATTTGTATAGCTTAGAATAAATAATTGGATTTAGTAGGCTGGGATGCGAAGTTCGTAAAGTTACACAAAGGAGGGTCTACCCTTCATTTTGAGGCTACCGGTAGTTGTGCACACTTTCTATTGTTGTGAAACATCTTTAACAATAGGACTCATAGTTTAATTAATTGGGTTTAGAAGATGAGGATGCGTGGTCGGTTGTTATCCGGTTGCTTGGCCGACTACAAGATGCTAATTATTGAGTTTCTTGGTGGAATCTAAGTGAAACTTGAGCCAGTGAAAGATTGATTTGAATTGAGAAGCTTGGCATATATAATTCATTTGGCATATAAGTTTCATTCGGCCTAATACATCAGTCGACCTCAATAGTCGTTCGGTCGAGGAAGGATGGCGTGTGTCGCCATATATACTTTGTTCGGTATATAGGTTTCGTTCGGCCTGAATACACCATTCGGCTTGATACATCGTTCGGCCTCAATATGTTGTTCGGTTGAGGAAGGATGGCATGTGTCATCCCGGAAAAGAAAGGTGTTGTTGGGAACTTAGTGAACATCGCTCGGCTACCTCCATTCGGCTAACGTCGCTAGGCTATCCTCGTTCGAATGATGTCGCTCGACAACCACCATTCGGTACGCGTGGTTCAATATAGCTGTTTTAAAGCAAGATGAGGGATTTTACTTATTCATGGAGGTCAACATCAAAGTGAGGGGTTCGTCGTTCCTTCACTTCGAGTTCCACCGCGAGTTACTTCGGGTCCTTTAAGAATGCGCTTCGAGTCAATTACCTGGTGACCACCGTTCGACCATCCTGGATCGGCATTTGTTGATCGATGTGTCTCGCTCGGTATACCTGGATCGGTCAAGTCGAGGTTCCCATATATGGGCCAAGGTACTTTTCTCTTAGGCCTGAGAAGGATGTCTAACCTATCTTCGTCTATAAATAGAGGGGCACGAGTGTAGTGAAAAGAGACATTTTTTCGAGAACCCTAGGAAGACTGCCAATTTCTAGGCTCATTTCATTTCTGTTAAAACTTGTATTCAAGCTGTTGGTGTAAGGATTGTATCTGTATTCAATTATTTGAAGAAGTAATAAAGATTACGATCAAAGTGGACGTAGGCAGTTATGCTAAACCACTATAATTCTAGTGTTCTCGTTTCTTACAGTTCTTATTGCATTCTACTATGATATTCCTCGGTTTTAATTTATTTCTTCATTGATCTCTCTACACAATCCTACTCAATGGTGTTAGTGACCAATTTTGATGCTAACATTTTTGTGCTTTCACTGCGAATAGCAATCTCAAGCTATTATGATCTACTTTGTCGCTACTGGATTGAAGAAATCCCCAAAGAAGATCCAAGTTCGTTCACAAGAAGTTCATAGATTCTACTTAGAGTTACTACCAATAACTATATAATAGGAAGACCACGTATTAGATCCACCTCCCACAATGCGGATGTCAATGAGACCGCTAGCGTCCAACAAGTAGGACCGAGCAATCAACAAGCTACTCCAGGTGTGGGGACCACCGCCATCCTAAACCAAACAGAATTTGTCACCAGGAAGAGTTCAACGAGCTAATAAGAGAACTCATGGAAAGCAGGAGATAGCTTAACGGGCAAATTTAAGCAAACGCCAACCTCATGACTCAGCTTACTCAACAACAGCATCAGGATGCTGGAGGAAGTCCCGTTGCCTACTCCTCGTTCGACAGTTCCGCTTCGTCTAGTTAACCACCTAAGCATAGACGCCATAGAACTAACACAACGCAAACAGGTGCAGCTGAACGATCCACCAGGGATGATCCAAGTTCCCTGCCTAAAGCCATGGCCTCTCACTTACACCAGGGTAACCGTACTCAAGTTAGAAAAGGAAACTTAGGATCCATAGCACGAGTGGATGTTGGATGACCGACTTATCAAGTTCACAATAAAGCAAGTCCCTAGGACATGCATTTGGTAGATCGCCAACTGAGGAGGCGCCAACCGGAATGATCCCGCAAGACAGATTCCAACTTGTCATCTTCCACACAAACCTCGCACCTATCAGCTATGGTCAAACAGCTGATGAGGGAAAATCAAGGCTTATCTAATGATGATTGGGGCGTATCTAGGAGCCATACTCCATTCACAGATGCTATCCTACAAGCTGAGTACCCCAGGAAGTTTAACATGCCGATTATTCTGGCTTACGAATGGAGGACTGATTCCCGACACCATGTAATGAAATATGAGTGGATGATGGATTCAGCTAGGGCAAATGATGCAACTAAATGTAGATGCTTCAAAATAACTTTATCTGGAATCGCTACCAAGTGGTTCACCCGACTTCCCCCGCGGTCTATATCTAACTTTGATGAGTTTGCGATGAAATTTATGGAACAGTTCAGGATTCATGCCACTCATCCCAAGGACGTGATGTCCTTATCCAGTGTGATCCAGGCTCCAGGGGAGTCGTTAAAGGGGTACTTACAAAGATTTCACATTGCTGCTACTAAAATTAGCAACCTGAATGACCATGCTATTCTAATGGCCGTGATGCGAGGAGTAAATCCAGATTCGAAGTCTGGTGATTGGCTGGCAGGAAAACATTCGACTACTCTGGAACATTTTTATTCAAAGGTGCATTAATTTATTAGAAGAGAGGAAGCCAAGTGGACGAGGCGAGACAATGCACCAGGGCCTGGCAAGGAGATTGTGAAGAGCAACATTGCTATAAAACAATCTAGTGATAACTCTAAGAAGATCTAGGTCAATGTTCAAAATAAGCCGGAGCAATCTAAAGGATCTGGAGGAGGAAATCTCGAAAAGAAAAGGGAAGAAGGAAAGGGGAAACCAAGGATCCTAACTTACAACGAATACACTCCTCTGAATGCATCTCTAGAAAATATTTACCTATCAACTTGTAATACTTTTCAATATCGAAAGCCATGCCTAAAAGAGTCCACTAAGGAACAAAAGCTAACTGGGAAGTATTGCTGCTTCCATAAGACTTACGGGCACAATACCAAGGATTGTAGGCACCTCCACGATGCTATAGAAAAGCTGATTCGACAGAAAAAGTTACGGGAGTCTGTCAAGAATCCACAGGAAGGCAGACAAGGAACATCGGACCTCGATCGCAGGCAAGCTCCATGCCATCCTAAGGAACCTGCTCGGACTATAGGTAGACTAGTCATAAACACGATTGTTGGTGGGCCTCACCCTACAAACAAGAATTGGCAAGAAATGGAGTGGTATGCTAATTCCCTAAAGCATGTAGATTTTGAATGTTGTTCAAACATGGAAGATGGGACCCCAGCTAAGTAGCAGCGAATGATAACTAATGATATAATGTTTAGAAGTAGAGATGTTGGTCGGGTGGAGGCACCTACAATTGAGCCGATGGTCATCTCGGCAACGATTGGGCCAGAATTTGTGAGAAGGATATTGATTGATTATGGAAGTTTTATTAACATCGTCTTCAAAAAAGCATATGACCGGATGAAGATGGAGACAAAGTATCTAAAATCAACTAAAGCCCGAATTCATGGCTTTAATGGTCCAGCTACTGATGCAGTGGGTTTTGTTGAATTGCCAGTTGAACTTGGAGAAGGTGAACGTAGGAGGTTGTGGATCCTACCATTCATCGTTTTGGATGTCGATTCTCCGTATAATGTATTTCTGTGTCGATCGGCCCTGGCAGAATTTAGAGCAGCTTCGGCCCCGTGATGTTTAACTTTGAAGTTTGTGATAGATAAAGGAGTTGGTGTTGTTCATGGCGATTGGCCGACTGGTCGTGCGTGTTATGTGTCTGAGCCGAGAGAGGCCCAATGAAGAGAGAAAGGAAAGGTTGCGGACAACTCCATCCGCAGCCGAGTCACTGCAGATTGTAATGCCCGAGCCTTGGCTCTGGCGACATGATCGGATCTATAGAGACATAGATCCGAGGGACGATGATAAGGAACCCAAGGAGGCAAATGCAGCACCGTTTGAACTAACGATTGACATTCCGGTCAGCTGCGATGATCCATCGCCAGTACTTAAGATTGGATTACAACTCAACCCCAAGATGATCGAGGATCTTACTGATTTCCTCCAAGCGAATCTATATTTTTTCGCTTGGACACATTCCGATATGTGTGGGATTTCTCCCACCATTGCGAGTCATATGTTGAACATAGACTCGAAATAAATTCCAGTCAAGCAAAAAAAAAGAGGCATGGACCCAGAGAGGTCAGCTACTCTCAGAGAGGAGGTGGACAAACTTAAAGCCAATGGGTTCGTCCGCGACGCCCTCTACCCCGAATGGGTCTCTATCCCTGTACTAGTGAGAAAAGCGAATGGCAAATGGAGGACCTGCGTAGATTAATCAGATCTTAACAAAGCATGCCCTCAGGATAGTTTCCCTTTGCCCAGAATTGATCAGCTGGTCGACTCAACAGCAGGACACGAGTTATTGCCATTTATGGATGCGTACTCGGGGTACAATCAAATCTCGATGCACATTCCATATCAGGAACACACTGGTTTTGTCACAGACGTTGAACTGTACTGATATGTAGTGTTTCCTTTCGGATTGAAAAATGCGGGAGCAACTTATCAACGTCTGATGAATCAGATGTTTATAGACTAAATTGGTAGGTAGATGGAGGTCTATATGGATGACATGCTCGTGAAGTCACGACAGTCAAACGACCACATTCGATACTTGGTGGAAATGTTTAATATACTCAAGTATTACGAAATGAAAATCAAACCTCTGAAGTGGCCGTTGCGTCAGAAAAGTTTCTGGGTTTCATTATTAACGCACGAGAAATTGAAGCTAACCCATAAAATATTCAGGCTATTCGAGACATACAAGTGCCCAGAACTAAAGTAAGTACAAAGCCTGAATGGAAAAGTGGCTGCACTGAGTCGATTTATATCCAGAGCGACATACAAGTGTATTCTTTTTTGCGATATGATAAAGAAAGAAAAGAGAAATTTTGAATGGACGCCCAATTGCGAGGATGCATTCCAATCTATGGTAAGGCATTTGGAAAGTCCCTCGGTGCTATCGAAGCCTATAGACCATGAAGTATTGTATGTATACTTGGCCGTATCTCAACTTTCCATTAGTATGGCTTTGGTTCGCGAGGAGGACCAAGTTCAGAAGACGGTATACTATGTTAGTAAATGTTTAATGGGGATAGAAAGAAATTATCCTAAAATTGAGAAGTTAGCCTACTTCTTGGTGATTGCATCACGCAAGCTTCGTCCATACTTTCAGGAGCACTCGATCAATGTTCATACCGATCAACCCTTGCGACAGGTACTCCAACGACCAGAAACCTCTGGAAGGCTGTTAAACTGGAATATTGGGTTGAGTCAGTTATATATCACCTACCTGCCTCGAAGGGCCATACAAGGGAAAGTGCTAGAGGACTTCATCGTCAAATTTACCATATCAGACGAACCAAACAGTGATGATGTTATTCCCTCCATTTGACGGAAACTATACACCAATAGGGTATCCAACGACTGTTGTTCTAGGGCTGGTGTAATTCTTGTGATTCTTGAAAACCGATCAATTTGTTATGCTTTGAAGCTCAATTTTCCAGCTACAAATAACGAAGCCGAGTATGAAGCATTGATTGCTGGCTTGAAACTTATTAGGGAACTTGGAGTGAAATCGGTTGAAATCTTTTGCAACTCACAATTGGTGGTGTACCAGTTGCGGGGAGACTATCAAGCAAAGGTGCGAAGAATTTCCCCGTACCTTACTCGGGTTTAAGAGCTATTGGAGGACCTCGAATATTACGATATTTCACACATCCCACGTAAGCAAAATGGGAATGCTGATTCATTGGCAAAATTCACGAGTACTGGTGATGCACGACAGATGGGATTGGTTCCCATCGAAATCTTACATGCCCCAAGTATAAATGAGATGGAAGTAGATTTTGTGTTAGAAACAAAATCGAGAAGGAGACATGGATAACCCCATTCAAGCAATAACTGCTACATGTGGTTTTGCCCGAAAGAAAGAACAAAAGACGACAAATCATTCGTGAAACTTCGCGATATGTAATGCAGGACGGGATAATGTATCGAAAGGGATTCTCGGTCCCCTTACTTCGATGCATTACCCACGGTGAGATAAAACAAGTCTTGAAGGAAGTTCATGAAGGAGAATGTGGTGACCATACTAGGGGCGGACACTAGGAAAAAAGATCCTCCGCAATAGATACTATTGGCCAACTGTAAATCGAGATGTTGCGGACTATGTAAGAAGATGTTATAAATGTAAAAAGTATGTGAAAATCCCGAGAGCTCCGCCAATGGAACTCACACAAATGGTTAGTCCCTGGCCATTTGCAATATGGGGAATCGATATAATAGGCTCTTTGCCAATCTCCAAAGGTAGTGCAAAATACGCAATAGTTGCAGTCGATTACATTACCAAGTGGGCGGAAGCAGAGCCCTTGGCTACAATCACCACCAAAAAGGTCATTAATTTCGTTGTGCGAAACATCATATGCAATTTTGGCGTCCCGCAAACAATGATTACGGACAATGGAACTCTGTTCGAAAGTAGGGATTTCAAAGAATTCTACCAAAAATATGGCATTGAGAAAAGGTTTGCAGCAGTTGCTCATCCAAAAGCCAACGGACAAGTAAAAGCCGTAAACAAAATAATCAAATCCATATTGAAAAAACGTTTGGAGAAGGCTAGAGGCAAGTGGGTGGATGAGCTTCCGACAACACTTTTGGTTTATAGAACCACCCACAAGTCCGTGACTGGACACACTCCATTCACATTGGCATATGGCACGGAGGCTGTTATACCCGTGGAACTTATAGTTCCTTCACATCTGGTAACTCATTATGACCCTAAAACGAATTAGGATCTCTTGCTGGAATCATTGGACTTTGTTGATGAAAAACGTAAAGAAGCTTATTTAAAGGCGGTTGCATATAGGCATCGAGTCGTTCGATATTATAATGAAAAAGCCCGACCGAGAATCTTTGATGTCGGAGATCTCATTTTGAAGCAAGTTTTTCCGATCCCATCACATATGAATCTCATATGGGAAGGTCCATACGTCATTGAACGAAAGCTTGGAGAGGGAACTTTCAAGCTAGCGACCGTTGATGGCGCGACACTAAACCGAGCATGGAACAGCAAGCATCTGCGACGTTATTACACTTAGTCTATTTCTTTTTCATTTTAGTTGCAATTATTTCCAGTTTATTTTGTTCTTCTTTGTTTTCGGCATGTAATAAGACAATTCAGTTTGTTTTCATTAATAAAGGCTTGAAGCCATCTTTTCCATGAACTACTGATGTTTCCGTATGTTGTAATTCCATTGCAAAAATTAAATTACATTATTCTGTCTGGCGTATGAATGTGCACACGGACTTAAAAATCTCTATGTCCCCAAAGTGCGGACTGGAGTACTCTGAGTCCCCAGAGTGCGGACAAGAGTATAAACTACTAAAAAATCTCTAAGTCCCCACAGTGCAGACTGGAGTACTCTGAGTCCCCAGAGTGCGAACTAGAGCATAAACGACTTAAAAATCTCCAAGTCCCCAGAGTGCGGACTGGATTATTCTGAGTCCCCAGAGTGTGGACTGGAGTATAAACGGCTTAAAAATCTCCAAGTCCCTAGAGTGCAGACTAGAGTATAAACGACTTAAAAATCTCTAAGTCCCCAGAGTGCGGACTGGAGTACTTTGAGCCCCCAAAGTGTAGACTGGAGCATAAACGACTTAAAAATCTCCAAATCCCCAGAGTGCGGACTAGAGTACTCTGAGTCTCCAAAGTGTGGACTAGAGTATAAACGAATTAAAAATCTCCAAGTCCCTAGAATGCGGATTGGAGTACTCTGAGTCCCCGGAGCGCTGACTAGAGTGTAAACGACCTAAAAATTTCTAAGTCTCCAAAGTGGGGGCTAAATGTATTCTAAGTCCCCAGAGCGTGGACTAGAGGATCTGTGATTCCAAAATAATTTGAGTCGTATGGAAGTGAACCGAATCTTGTGTAACTCATAAGATTTTGAATTTCGGCTACAAGTTATATAGTACGTAAATAGCAAAAATCATCGAAAGCAAAGAAACAAATTTTTATTCACTATCCAAAATAAAGTTCCACTACAACTTCTCCTAAACTAGGAGCAAAAAATCTATTTACAACGACTATGAAAAAAAATAGAAATAATTACATGATCCAGGCCTATCCGCGTTGAACGAGGCATGATAGCTACCTTTTCGACTTCTTTTCCTTCCTCGGTTTCTTTGAGGACCCCTCCCCTAGGAGTTTTCTCTTGGACTCCATGCTTGCTAGGGAAGTGGTGCCCGGGGAAGGGAGAGGGACTTCCAATGGAGAGGTCCCATCGGAGAGAATAACCTTCAGGGGCTTGTTCAGTGGATCATCCAGTTCCACCACTTGGGGCTCAACGTTAATTTCAGTTTTCTTCTTCACCTCTTCGATGATTTGTTCCTCCATGCTCAGTTTTGAAGTGTGTTCGGAGGCGCCCGTAATTTCAAATTCATCATGTTCTTCGACGGGCAATGGATTTTCAGATTTGTCTTCGTCAAGCGCCTCGATCACTTGAGCGTTAGGTCCGGGAGTCTCTCCGTTTGAATTGCCTCTCCCACTTTCTCCTCCCTCTCCATGGCGACATCGCTCCTTGGAGTAGGTTCGGGGTCGAAATGACCTATATGAAATCATAAGAGATAAATGTTAGAATATATTTACTACTCGCCAAAAACGATGGCCCTTTGAACTTTAGGTAGAAAAGTTATGTACCAGTTCCCGGTTGACTCTTAACTGCTAGAGGAGTTTCACCTTCTGGAATAGGAGATAGAGTGTGAATATCAAGTCCATGCTCCTCGAGGTCATAGCCAATATTCTGCTCGAAGGGATCGAGTGGTGGGCGACCAGTTGGCTGAATAGGAGGAGGAATTGAGGACTTGGTTCTAGATGGACCGGCAGTGTCATTTTTTCCCTTTGATGTGGAAGAGTCCCTTCCGTAAAGGACCTTTGCCGTAGATAGGTCAGTGTGCTCATTCTCTCGAAGCACTTCTTTCACAAGGGAATCCTCATCAACCTCTTCATTTCCCAACTTAACCTTTTTAATTTTTATTAAAGCGTCCTGTGCTTCGACAAAAGATTCGAGGTAACCCCGCCAAGAAATATTACGTCGCGATGCATGAGAACTCAAGCATTGTACTCGGCTATGAGTGGATCAAACATGCGCTTAATTTCCTCCCTACCAGCCTTAGAAGCTGCCTCGAGGCGAGAATTGATTTACGAAAGCGCCACCGTTTTTCCCTCCTCATGGGCTTCGTCCTTCAACGCTTCAGCCTTGGAGAGCTCCTCATCGAGCTTTGTTTTTAGGAGTCATGTAGCAATAATCTCTTCACAATATCATTGTGAATCCTCTAGAGCGATAGTCTTTACTTCCTTTTCTTTGAGAAGTAGCTCCTCCTGTTCTTTGACTCGTTGGGCGAGGACATCTTTCTTCTTTTGAATGGAGCCTTTCTTTAAGGCTAAGGCACCACAGTGTTGAACCGCTTCATCAATTTCTTTTTGAGGGTAGCCTCCAAGTGATTGACTACCTCAGTAGTATCTTTAGCATTCTTCTGAGCGGCCTCAAGCTAAGATTTATATGAGGAAAGCTCTTTATCCTGGGCTTTGATGATGTCTTTATCTTGAATGGCCTCAAGCTTCAGGCGATCGATTTCATGCTTACGCTCCGTAAAAACGTCAGAAACTTTTTCGGCCAAGTGAACGAACGCGTCATGTTGGATGTAGACATCGTTTTTGCAAGCATTAGCACTTTGTTTAACGTTTCCTAGAATAGGATGGATCGCAGGAAGAAATTTTAATCCATCAAAGCATATTTTTGGGAATGTGGCTTTAAACTCAGCTAGTTTTTCTACTATCGATGGATCATGTGCAGGGGTTGAAGAAGTTTGTTTAGCCAAAACCATGGACTTCTTATGAGGCTTGTGAGTTTGCCTATTACTTGATGAACAAGAGTATTGGTCGCGAGGAGCTTCAGATTGAGATCCCCTTTGAGTTGATTTCTCCTGCTTTGTTCTGGTTGAGGAGGAGAATCATTGGGGTACGAAGAATGGCCGTATGTTGCCCTTCGAGACGACGATGAATCTTAGGGATGATAGTCTCAATCGCTGTTGTCGTCTCTATCTCGATGTTTACCGGACCCCGAGTCTCGGCTGGAATGATGGAAGATAGTGGACCCACGAAGGCGGTCGAATCCATGTGAGCGTCCCATATCACCTGCACAGAAATTAAGTGAGGACAAGTTAGTAAGAGTAACATGGTGGCTGAGTTTAAGTGCAAGGTGAAATGTAAGTGTTAGTGTGTGTTCTAGTGTTTCCCCCTAACTGACCGGGTTCTTTAGCTTTACTTATCGGAGTTTCTTCTCTTGGGTGATGGGCACGAATGCCTTCATAGACTCTCGTGGGCGAATGAAGTTTTAGGGCTTATGGATCGTTGAAGCCGTAATTGAGCAAGTCATCGGGAATAGTAAGGTATGATAAGCCTTTCAATGAACCCTCTAAGTGTTGTGGAGACGGCTCTTTCTCCATTGGAGTAATTGTAACCTTAAGGTTTCGCCTACTGTTTTCTTTCTTAGCTTGTAGGCTAACTTCTTTGTTCCCCTTTAAAGGAGGAGGTGGTTCATTAATGTCGGGTGCGTCGGTCACAGATTCTGAAGGAGGACTTATATGCTCGTCGGATGCTCCCGGTCCCTGGCCTCTCTAATCTCACCTTCCTTGCGTATGTCGAAGGCCCCGCTTATAGGGGCAGTGAAGGCCCGGCCTATTCTTTACCCTTCTCCGCCGCGGATCCGGTTGTAGTGGCGCCGGATCGAAGACTAGTTCGACGACCTTTCACCAATAGCCCAAACTTTGACAGTGACTCATTGGAAATAACAAATTTGATCTTCCGGTTTTCCACAGGAGTAGCACGAATGGCCTCGACGGCCTTAAAATACCTAGCACCTTCGGGACGTGGTCTGATGGCTGCAAAAAGACCGAAGGAAGTTTAGAAAGAATGCACTTCATGCCTTAGGCGAATAACGAGTCCGGAAGTGAAACTTACTTCCTTCCAACCATCTTCTCGCAAAGCCAATGGGCAGCGCACGTAAAACCGTTCCTGCTTATATTGGGAGAATTTACTCCAAGCGCCCGTCAGGATTTGAAACTTTGTGTATGGCTCAAGGAATATGAAAGAGGGGCTTTCAGATCATCTTTTAAAGTGGTAAATATAGTGGATATCCTCCAGAGTGGGGAGCCTGAATAAGATGTTCATAAAAAGAATGCAAGTGCCGTGGAGGAATGCATTACTGTTGGGGTGAAGCTGTGCCGGAGCGATCCTGATGTACTGCAGCACCTCGCGAAGAAATGTGTTGAAGGGTGGAACACTCCCGACCCAGCATATGAATTTGTTACAAGCTGTATATCGAGCCGGGGGCAGGTGAGGACGATGTTGTCCCGATGGAACTAATACGTCTTCAAAAGGGATTCCATGGATTGAACATAGACGGCGAAGAGCGGTTTCACTGATTCTTGTAGCTTGATAATCAGTCGGATTGTCTAGGATGATTTCTCCATCTATAGTATCAGGTGTCGGGCCAATAAATGCAGCAGATGGATCTGGAATACCCTACATGGAGGTCGTCGGTGGGTTCGAAGTACCAACTACCTCCTGTTGAGAGGCTGGATCAAGCTTATCCAAAACTGTAGCATAACTCAATTTCTAGACATCTTTGAAGAGCAATGGATGTGAAAAAATCATGTTTAAACTATACTTGAAAGATAGTTGATATCAGATAAAACAACGATAGTATATCCCCCCGTTTTGTGTGTGCACTAGTGCTACAACTGAAGTCCGAGTACAAAGAAATTAAAGCACAAATGTGGTTTGATAGAATTTTAAATTATTGTCTTTAGAAATTGTCATTACTGGCTGTCTCCTACAGTTTGTTCGGTGATTGATAGTGGTGTTCTTGGAGTCGGACATTGGCATCACAGAGTGTGAAGACTGTTGTTCGCGTTTGTTAAGTTAGGGTGCATTTGTGCTCATTCATGTTGGAAGGGAGTTAGTTTAAGTCAAGCGCTTGGGCTTATATGCTTTCTTGTTTGTCATGCTTTGTCCAATTTGCTTAGGGTGGGTTATGGATATAAGTCACTCAAATGTGCCTTATGTTTGGGTTAAGACACTTCGAATTATCGAACGATGCTCACTCCCTCTCTTTGGACCGAACGACACTCACTCCCTCTCTCTGGACCTCTCTGGACCGAACGACGCTCATTCCCTCTCTTTAGACCGAACGACGCTCTCTCTCCCTAGAAAGAATGACATCCCATCCCTCTACCTCCCTAGCATTACTCCCACGAGTGGACTACCGAACAACAGATTTCCACCCAAAATACAAATACCGACCCATTCACACTCTCTTCTCTCTCTCTCTCCCTGATTACTGACCAACTTCAATCAACAATTTATCCCTACCTTCCTAACCTAGCAACCACTGTCCCTCACTCGGTGGCTTAACAATAACCTATATCCAAGTGACCACCGATATCCTTTTCTCTTCTCTCCCCACATCACTTCTGTTAAAGCCTTACCAATCTCCTGGCCTAATGCATGTTCTTATTTCCAATTCAACCTCCTTCGTCTACAACAACTCCTACTGAAAAATACTCGCAAAATCGAGCTTCATGCAAAACCCTTGATTTGGAAAAATGGGTTGAATAAGAGATTCGTGCCTATAGGAATGAATTGAAGATTGTAGGGTTCGTGAATTTGGGGTCGAAACTTGTTTTGGTTTATTAACTGAAGGAATTACAAAACAAACATTTTGAAATCCAGAGAAGGAAGGGAAGTTGGAGTAATAGTTGAGGTTCAGGGGAAGATAAGTTAGTAGATCTCGAAGGAATATAGTAAAGGTGGAGAGAAGAAGAAAGAGAGAGCTCTTATGTATGGGAGAGGGGAGGTGAACAAGCTATCTCCTGTTGAACTGGTTGATTTGGTTTGAGAAGTCGGTTGTTAGATATGCACGACCCAGTTCAAGTAAACCTATTGTGTGGGTCGGTCTTCGTATGTCGAACGGCCCCTTGTCTATATAAAAAAAGAGAAGAGGAGGAAGAAAGAAAGATAAGAAATCAAAACTGTGCAAGGCACTAGGAAGGTCCATCATGTTTTGACCTTCACGAAATCATATACTTTTGGATTTTGGAACCAGAAACTGATTATTGATTCAAAGCATGTCGTGTTGCTTCACACGACACACTTTGAGGGGCAAATTTCACCGGTTTCTTGGCCCGACTACGGGATGCTAATTATTGAGTTTCTTGGTTGAATCTAAGTGAAACTTGAGCCAGTGAAAGATTGACTTGAATTGAAAATCTTGGCATATATACTTCGTTCGGCATATAAGTTCCGTTCGGCCCGATACATCGTTTGGCCTCAGTATGTGGTTCAGCCGAGGAAGGATGGCGTGTGTCACCATATATACATCGTTCGGCATATAAGTTAGGTTCGGCCTGAATACATCGCTTGGTCTGATACATCGTTCGGCCTCAATATGTCGAGGAAGGATGCCGTGTGTCGCCGGGCTAAAAGAAAGGTGTTGTTGGGAACTCAGTGAACATCGCTCGGCTACCTCCTTTCGGCCAACGTCACTCGACTACCCTCGTTTGAACGATGCCGCTCGACAACCACCGTACGATACGCCTGGTTCGACATAGCTGTTTTAAAACAAGATGCGGGATTTGACTTATTCATGGAGGTTAACATCGAAGTGAGGGGTTCGGCATTCCTTCACTTCGAGTTCCACCGCAACTTACTCCGGGTCCTTTAAGAGTGCGCTTCGAGTCAGTTACCTGGTGACCACCATTCAGGCATCGTAGATCGACATTTGTCGATCAGTGTTCTTGCCCGGTATACTAGGACCGGTCAAGTCGTGTTTACCATATATGGGCCAAGGTACTTTGCTCTTAGGCTTGAGAAGGAAGTCCAGTCTATCTTCAAATATAAATAGAGGGGCAAGGGTGCACTAAAAAGGGATCTTTTTTCAAGAACACTGGAGAGACTCTGCCAATTTCAAGACTTATTTCTTTTCTGTTAAAACTTGTATTCAAGTTGTTGGTGTATATGGTTGTATCTGTATTCAATTATTTGAAGAAGTAATAAAGATTACAATCAAAGTGGACGTAGGCAGTTACGTTGAACCACTATAATTCTGATATTCTCATTTCTTACAGTTCTTATTGCATTCTACTGTGACATTCCTCAGTTTTAATTTACTTTCTTCATTGATCTCTCTACACGATCCTACTCAAGGGTGTTAGTGACCAATTTTAGTGCTAACATCTGTAAAGTGACACAATGGAAGTCAACCCTTCACTCAAAGGCTAACAGCAGTTGTGTATACTTTTTATTGATGTGGAACATCACTAATCATAGGACCCAGTTTTCTCGACCTTCAAAAATCGATATCAATACGTCCACTGTATTATATGCCGAATAATCGAATGCTGGAAATGCCAGACTGTAAGGGAAAGAAGAAAGAGGTAGAAGAAGAAAATAGAAACAACAATACAGAATCTCGCAATCACAGCGGAACAATATATAATAGATAACAACTGATCTTTATACAAAAAGAACTATTACTGTTTTATACATTACATCATCAGATTACACACAAATCAATAGTACAATACCGGACAGTTATAATAACTTCTCCTCACAAAGATGGATATACAGCATATCATACGCAGCGAATATAAGTCAGATACGTGATATACATCTCCGTCACCCAGCTCGTCTTCCGAGCTCCATAGCATCCTATCCTGTATCTGTAATACTTGGTCTAACCGAGCATTATAATAAATTACATCCGAATCAGTCAGGAAAACCAGCGTGAGAAAACACACTCAATTGAATTATTAAAGTTTTCAAAATCCTTTGAAATCAAAGGTATCTTGTAAGACCACGCCACAAATAAAGATGTCGGGTTTTTACCTTACGATAACCAAAATATTTTATATCAAAATCCAATGATATTATAATAGTGTCTAAGTACAAATACTTATTCAAATAGCTGAAATGCTTGCATCTCACGTTCCAGCAAAATTGGGCACAATCAAGTCTGTATGGAACTTATTGGACATTGGGTTCCATACACTGGCAAGGCTACTGGGGTACCGCCCATCATAGTACCTAGCCTAGATCAGCGTACCAAGGGCCACTCTCGATCTCCTACAACACAAGAACGGAGCTACCCCTTACTGGATAGTTCGAATAAGATCACCCTGCGGTTGGGATCTACAACCGCCCACACAGCCGTGATCAAGGGACTCTAGAAAGGGATGACCTTACCCTACTTGGGTGCTACCCATTTAGCCTTGCTGCACCTCCCTTATTTTAGCCATTCCCGGTTGATAGGCTCGAGGCTACAATTACCTTTTTAGCACACATTCACTTAGAATGGTCACCGTCCTCCAATGACGATGGTCTGATAGCATTCGTCCATACAAAACCATTTTCGGTCCGAACGAAACCAAAGGCACTACTCCTACTATATCCATTTTAAAATCATCCTCAAGATTAGTAGCGATTAGCCCTTGCACTTCACTGCTCCATCTTCGACTCCAAGCCCTTGTCTTCATTCTGAAAACGTACTCATTGGATCGAAGTGGTTTGCGGATAACAAAGCCGATCCCGGTCTCTTCGAAACAACGTTCTCTATTCCCGGTAAACTCAACCCCGGTTCTTTAGGAAATAAATAGATGAAAATAATATTGGAGTTCACCTCCTAACCAATAGTGGATGGATTTCCTTATAAACATACTAGAAGAACGAACGAGTTTATACGTACAGTATAGCACCTCAAAGGGAACTGTACCATATACTTTCCATGTTTCCTCTAGATATTTCCAAAGTTAAATTCAGGTCCAGATTTGATGGTGTTTAAGTATCAAATAAACAATCGTTTCAACCAATTATTTTATTTCCACTGAAAAACACCAAGTCTTAAATTTAGTTTAGATTTTAAATAAATTAAATCATTTTATCCAAAATATACACTTAAAACATTTAAATACAAAGCAACTTAAATTCTTTATCCAAAATAATAATTATGAAATTCTATAATAATTTTCCAAGTAAAACTTTAGCTAAAAACTACTTTTAACAATAAAACTATCATATAAAGTATAAATATTTAACAATCACCCGTTAAATCATAATACTAATTTAACTTTTAAAAATAATTAACTATTAAAATTAACTTAATTACTATTTACTTTAACACTTTTAAAACAATTAAATAATACATTTTCCTAAAAACATTCTTTTTATAAAAGCACCTTTAAAACTTTTAATTTACACTTAAAAATCTTTCTTTGAAAATATACTTAGCTTTTCAGGAAAATACACTTTCACTTCAATAAAACTGGTCTTGTCATTTATAAATCTTTCTCGATTTATCTCCAGTTTAATTTACGTCCTAATCCTGTAAATTTCCTTTCCCACATTTTTAAAAATAAAACCACCATTTATTTTAAAACAAATTACCATCTCCTTATAAATTCCCATCGTGAATTTAATATCTCAAATATGCACTGATATTTTTTACTTCACTTTATATTATAACCTTGTTTATAATTTCCAAAATCTAATCTCCCGTTTATCGCTGTTTCAAAAACACTTAATCATTTTCAAATCGATTTCCCCAAATTAAATTCCATTTTTAAATTTATTTCTTGATTTACACAAATTACCCGAACCCCTTAATTTCAATTTTACTTCCCTCTTCTGATTTAAAATATTATTTAAATCTGAAACATCAGTTCCATGCTTTCTTTCAAAATTCTCCTTTTATTTCCCCTAAACCATTTAAATCTTGAATTTAAAAATAAAACCTTTAATTCTTAAACAATATCGCTTAAGTGCTTAAAACTCTTTTATTTCCATTTATTCAAAATCTCTATTTTTTCCATACTCGGAATTTATTTAATAGGACTTTCAAATCAAAAAATTTATCCTTTTATAAGTTCATTATTTTAATTTATCCAAATTCACCATAATTATTTTACTTAAACACTTCCTTTTAATTTTCCTTTAAAAATCCAATTTTTATATTTTTGATATTTTAAAATACCAAAATATTTTCAGCAAAACCATAGTATTCAAAAATTCCAATTAATCAATATAATCTATCACAGATTATCAAATGAATCATATCACTGAATATGAAAATAAATTTCAATATCTTTAAGGAATCCAGTTGGATACCTCCAACCTATTTTCCTGCACCCATAGATGTTAGCACAATATAAAAATACCAATCCCACTTCAAGGGGGATATCGCGATATATAGGGTTATCCGCTATTCTACGGGACGCATAGGGTCTCATCCGCTATATAATGCGGGAATATCAATCACTCTCATTTATCTATCCTTCTATATATATAATACCACATCCCGACTAATAAAAATTATCAAATTCAATCAGTCATCCAATAATTTAAATTTTAACTAATTAAATTAACCAGTAATCCAATTTGAGTGAGATTAACTCACCTTTGACTTTTAATTTGCAATCCGATCCAAACTTGCTTGTCTCTCCCCGATTTTAGACCTTTTATAAACATTATATTGGTTTATTAACATTTGAATTAATCGAAAAAATAATTACCATTTATTAATTTAATTTAAACTAATAATTTAATTTTAAATTAATTTCCCATGATAAATAATTTTTAAAAACTAAAATAATTAAATGAGTTAATTAAACAAGTTAATCACCTTAATACATCTCTTTAAAAATTAACCGGTAGGTTTACAATGTATATGTATATTTAATATTTGAAACTACATACATACTTATAAAAATAATCTATATAGATTTTAAAGCTATAATTTTTATATAAACTTCCAACCATTTTAAAATTCCTACCTTTCTTTTCAAAACTTTATCTATATTTTTATTTTTATCTATATGTAATTAAATTAAAATATGTTTGTGTATTTATACATACATACATACATACATACATACATACATACATACATACATACATACATACATATATATATATATTTGAAAAAGAGAATAAAACCGCAGATATACCTCACTGCTTTCGAACCACACAACAACCTCTCTGACTCAACCAAATCCACTGTCGATCCGTTATCCATTTCGTCAATACAACACACAGCAACCAAACATCCTGACCCTATCTCTTGCACCCTTGCGCATAGCTACCATGCGAGCCTCCACCTTCTCGCGCCCTGACCCCACTGCAGCCGCGCCACAGACCAACGCTGTCGACATCCAAGTCCAACCCAGCACCTCTTATCATGCGAATCGAAACCGATCTTCTTCCCTCCCTCCTACGCGCCAGTCAAGACCTTCATGCATGCTCCCGCTGTGATTCTATTTCGCGACATCGTGATCTGAACGCGACCACCCTTGAAAAACAAATCTTGTTTGCTAAATCGTCAATCGCATATATGAAGAGAGGGGATGCAATTTCGATTTCAACCGAGTCACTTGGTTTAAGCTTCGGCCGATTACTCCCTCTTTCTTCTTTTTTTTTGGGCATTCGGCCATTAAAATTTTCGAAGCAACTGTATAATTTTTTTCTTTCTTTTGAATTCGATTAGCCTTTCTGTTAATGATTCAGCTGTGGTGTTTTTAAAAGTGAAAAGGGGGAAATGGGACACGAAGAGATGGTTGTGCGAATAATAGGTCTTACATGTTGGATAAGGTTTGTACAGTGATTTGAGATGTTGAAAAAGCTCCGATGTGAATTGCTTGACAAGTCAACTTATATATAAATTACTTAAATTTTAAATTGTCTCGAAATCGCAACTTAAAATTTGACCTCCTATCGAGGCGTGCCGTTTGGCGTTCATAATGTTATACCCCTATTTCGAACACAATGGAAAAGGTTCCGAGACGTAATTCAATCGTATGGAGAAGATAGCTTTTTGGACCCAATTATTATATTGAATTTTCGATACGAATTTCAACGCGTTTAATACCGTATGGCCACACGATAACTCTAAATGCTATGAAATTTTAAATCGCATAATAATACACTATTACAGATCCAATGGAACTAGTTTTGTCGAATTCCAAGACTGTGCCTCGGAAGGCTTTTTTTAAATATCAATTTAAACGATATATTTTCAAAACTAAACAAATCGCCTTTAAATTCAATTTTAAAGGTTCTATATCCTCGGTATTACTAATATAAATTTTATAAGCCTTTAAACTATTTTTAACAAGCTAGAAACTCCAGATTCAATATTTTACCCTACTTCCAATTATTTAATTCAATAATTAAATTACTAATAATTAGTTATATTTGAAATTAAAGTAAAAAATTAACTTTTAAATATTTAAAATCAATTAAATATTTCTCATTTCAAATATCCAAAAATTTCAGGTCGTTACACAAGCGATGTCAGTTTGATAGTACTAGCGAGGAGTTCGTCTTTAGGGTTTGGTATGAAATGACAAAGGTCTGCCTAGAATATAGCTATTAAACGGTCAAGGGTTTGCCTAGTCCATATTAGTCAAGTATTAAGTGGTTTGGGTACTATCTCTCATATGGCTAAGAGCTTAATGACGATAGATGCATTAGCAGTACGACTATTATGTATCATAAAGCCATAAATACTCGTCAAAGGTCTCTGTAGCTAGGACCAGCAGGTCAACGATGACGATGTTAGGAGTCGGCTTCATTTTTGATAGTATTAAGTTGCTAATAGACTTAAATCATCATTTTATACCTTGGGAAGGGTAGTTAGGTGAATCATGCTAGGTAGGAATATCGTGTTTGCACTATTAGGTTAATTTGGTTAACCTTAAAATAATAGACATAATAATTAAACGGAAACCAATTGGTATAAATTTATGTTGATGGACACTATATAGATTTTTCAGTCACCAGAACGTTGTTCTTACCCCTTCCTCATTACAACCCATATGATAGATTTGGAGGAACAAGTCACTAAAGTTGTACATGATTGGTTGTTGGAGAAGTCGTCTTATCTCTCATACTCAGTTCTGATGTGGCGATTTGATATCCAAGGTAGTAACCATGATTAGTATTTATATCCTGTTATTATTTCCACTGTGAGTTTAATTTTTATAAATCTTTGATAACACTCATGCTTATTTGCAGATACCAAATTCAATGATCCGTGCTCTAATGGACTTGGGTTTTGATTTTTATCAAAATTTAGGCCCATTAAAGTGCGGGTTGTTACGTAGAGATTCATACTGCCTTAGATTTCATTCGGTTTATTTGTATAAATCTTACTTTAACGGGTAATATTCGATATAATTTGCCACCTTGAGAAAATTTTCTACACAAAGTGCTTTTGTACACCATGCTAAGGAAACTAGACACACACTGAATAAGACATTGCACTACCTCGGTCTATGTATAGAATCTGATTGGTCAACACACATCGACATCTATTGGCCCTATACGTAAGCCACACATAGGATATTTATTCAAAGTAGGTAATAGAATTTAAAATTACATGACCATACTCGTTCTCAAGATTTAGGTATCAAAACGGAATCTCGCAAATGTTATGAGCGTATCATTGCTAATGTAGCGGCTGCTTCCACCTCTACTTTTATGCCATCAGTAGTAGCTTCAACCTCTGATGTGGATTCTACATCAACTCCTACTCAGGATCAATGCCTTGCTATCTCCAAGAATATATATATATATATATATATATATATAAATATATTAAAGGTTGCTCTGTACATGATAAGAGAAGCGTCTCAAAATGATATCCCTCCTGATGTCGACCTGACTAGCATAACGGTCCCCGATAATTCTCTAGACTCTCTGGCCAAATG
Organism: Allium cepa; assembly: GCA_030765085.1. Lineage (NCBI taxonomy): Eukaryota > Viridiplantae > Streptophyta > Magnoliopsida > Asparagales > Amaryllidaceae > Allium > Allium cepa. The sequence continues at coordinate 472,507,108 of CM060929.1, read as the reverse complement.
ATTAATGGACACATACCTTAGAAGAATATGTAATTCATACATGATTGCACAAAAAAGTCCTTACACCTAAAAACTCATCAACGAGCCCATAATCCACTATATGGCTACATGGCCTGTGACTGATGCATAGGCTTATCCGAGATGGCTCCCCCTTCAACCCCTTTGTTAAGGATATGTTTCAAATTACGAGATTGGCTCCTACACAGCTTCACTCCAATGCCTATGCCATAATCCTAAGGCTTTAGGTTATCATCGTAAGACATCTCGGTAGGTAGCTGTAATTTGGCGACGTTAGATATCTATATAATTTCAAGAAAGAATATACAGCCAATCGCTTACTTTCTTTGAAGCATTTCATTCCAGCAAAGTCATCATAGAGCTTCACTATAAAAGAAGCTATTTCAAAGATGAATACTTTTTCATAAGATGCCTTAATGCTTTGCTCAGAGATCGCTTTCTGAATGTAAGTCCACCATCACATGCACTGTCTTACCCGAGCTTACTCCACCTAAGTCACTAATCCACTTTCATTTCTCTTATCCTTATCTCTCTAAGATTCATGAGTGATGCAATTTTTTGAATGCTTAGAGATCTTAAGGCTTTTGCAGCCAATGAAAGGAAGATGTCACTTCTTATTACAGACCTTCGGCTGTCGTAGTATTGACTCTATACAGTGGCTATAGAGTCTATTATGCACCACCACCTTATGGAACGGCTCCAAGGGCCAAGATAGCTCCTCCAACTCCAACTCATGAAGGAGTTTGAAAGTGAAAAGAAAGTTAAAGAAGTAAAGGTTGAAGAAGAAGAAAGAGAAGGAGAAGAAGAGGAAGATTATGAGCCAACTAAGGAGATCAAGAAGAAGAGACCAAAGCCTATGCTCTTTGATCAAAACATTCAAAAGGATTACTGGGCCAGCACATAAGCCCTATCAAATTCCAATCATAGGAATATCTTCACTTCTGACATATGGTGACATGTATGGCTCATTTCCTAATATAGCACCCGTGGACTCTTCAGGGATTCAACTTCAACACTCTTAAATAACAGGAAATTCACAAAGCTTTCGTTGATTTTCCTTTTATTCCTTCTAAAGGAAATGACATCTTCCTAGATCTAACGTCCAATCCTAGTCTATAGAAATAATAAGACAAATTAATACTACACTTGTGATCATAAGCATGCTCACCTAATACATCCTTTTTCACAATACTGAAGTTGTAATCCAATCTTCTCTTCTTTTATAGGTATAATGGGCCGATATTGCCACTTTGACCAAAAAGACGAGGCAACCTACCCTCCATCAGTTGAGCTCCTGGCCTAGCCATAATTCTTATCGAGAATCAAAGAGAGAACGGACTAATAGAAAAGAAAAGGACAAAAAAGAAGAAGAGTGTATAAGATTCTATTATGATCACGATATTGATTCACGAGAGCATTACTGGTCTTAAAGGGACCTGGTTCTCATCAATCCAGGGGTTAGCCACAGCTTTCCTAAGATTTGGATCTTTCTCTGAGCCGGTCCCATCTCATGTCTCTTGTATTCTCGTCACTAGTGCTAGTCTAATTTCCTAAGCTATGAGGCAAGCTCCTCACCAATCAAGGCCTTCTCGATCTATATCTTAACCTATAGTTGGACAAATCTTGCAAAGGCCTTGAAAGAACCCATCACTACTACTACTACCACCACGTCCACTCCTATGGCGCCATGTCTTACTCCTCCATTGAAGATGTGGCTCTTTCATCATGACTTAGACTAAATTATGGTCCAATTCAATTATAAGGTGGGGAAGTCCCCATAAAAGATCCGTAGATGGAAATTTCACTCCACAATAAAGTGGTGGAATAATACAAGTTATGGAGAAATATGGCAAGAAGTTTGACAAATTTGAATAATAAAAATTACCTCAACTTTGAGATACTGGAAAAGGAGAGCGAATATGACCAGAAAATTAAGGTAAACTTGCGTGATCAAATCGAAAAAGCCGACAAGCTTTGGTCTAGAAAGAAAAGGAGCTTATGGATGAAAAAGAAAACATCAAGCTAAAATGCAAGCTATAAAGAAAAAAATTACTCTTATTAATGATCAACTCTAAGTGGCACATATTCGCAGTGGCTATCTAGACAAATAAAAAGTGGCACTTCTTGGCATAATAAATGCTGATGCCCCATAGTTCACAATTTCTAATGCTAATATCATAAAGCTTCATCTTGCTTTTCAAATAGAGCAGGAAGAGAAAGAGGAGGCTGAGCAATTTATCCCATCACAAGCCTAAAATATTTTTAGTCTGGAAGAAGAGAAGAATGATATCGAGGACAAACTCATAGAGCTAGAATTTCACCACATCCAAGCTGATAAGGAAATGGAGGAGCTCAAAAAGAAAGTCGACAAGACCAGTTTTCGATTTTATATGAAAGTCGTCCAGATAAGGAACCTTTGATAGGTTGACAAGACTTACCCCGAAACCCTTTTAGAGGTTTATGATGAAAGTGTTAGCTAAGAGAAGGAGACAATAAAGGAGTATTGTAGCACCTCGTATTTTGAAATGCCATAATAAATGGAATTAATTAATTAATTAATTAATGTAAATAACTTAGGAGATAATAATTAAGTAAATAGGTCAATTAATATAAGATATGAATGTGAGCCCAATTTCTCTAACTATTTCATCTCCTCATCCATTTCTTCCATACTAACTCAAAAATAAAACATAGGCCGACCACCATCTTGAAGAAAAGGAAGAGAAAATAAACTACAAAGGAAAGGAGTTCATTCCTAATAAGAAAAGAAGATTTTAATCATGTTTAATCAAACTTAGGTGAGTAAAACTTTCTTTAATCACCTCCAAACCCATTTGGATTCGGATTTGATGTTGGTTGGATATTTCAAATGTTTTTAAACATGTTTTTATATTAGTGAATTTGTATGTGTTTAATGATTTACATGAATAGAACTTGATCATGTTATAGAGTAACGAATGACTTAATCTTCTCCAAATGCCATAAATTTTTAATATGATGTTTGTAATATTAAATTAAAATAGGTTTTAACCTGCTTAACTTTTGGATAAAGTAATAATTAATTATGAATTTTATAAGTAGAAAAAAGACCTAATTTCAGGGTTTAATTATTTAAAAATATGATATATGGTAATTTCAATTTGAAATTTTTATATGAGGAAAATGATGAAAAGTTTGATTTTTTTATTTTAGGGATCCTTCGTATGCATTTCCGAGTTAGTATGAACTATCTAGTCAAGGAGAAAAGTTAATTATTACTGGTTATTTAACTAATTAATTAATGAAATAATTAACGACTCCTTAAAAGTGAACTGCAATGACCTAGGAAAACCAATAAATTTCGATATATAATAGGATTTGTGGAAAGTAATTACTTTTTCGTAATAAAACACTTTTCAAGTTAACTACAAAATCACCACTTAGACATGCCAAAACTTTTAAATGTCAACCTGCAGTAGAAAGAATTTTTCAACACACGTCAGCTATGATTTGTTAAATATGCAATACCTATGATTTTTCAAACATGTGATAGCTTATAAGCTCAACCTGCTGAAGCTCTTATAAAACTCAACACGCTAAAGCATATCTACACTGAACCATTGATAGCTTGTGACTTATTATAGTCATTGACATGCGATAGGCTTTAACATGCAATAGTTTTTGACCTGTGATAGCTTTTAAACCATGGTATGCAATAGCCCCTAAAGTTCATCCTTCGATAGCTTGGCATGCAATAAGTTTGCATGCGATAGCTCAACCTTTGATAGCTTTATGAGATGACATATGATAGCTTAGCATGTGATAGCTTAACCTTCGACAACTTTTGAGATGACTTGCGATATCTTAGCACGTGTTAGGTTAGCACGTGATAGCTTAATTGTCGACAACTTTAGATTTCAACATGCAATAGCTTAAATTTTAGACACTCGCTGGCTTAAAAGGAAATAATCTTACGGTAGCTATGGGTATGAAATTTGCTGAGTAAATAATAAGCTAAAATAAAGCAACCTATTTAAAAGTGGAAAATTGGAACTAAGCAGAAGAAAGCCATGAGATGATAAGTGGTATCATTTGAGATGATAAAATGTGGCATAAGGCCTTAGTGTCAATCATATGCTTAAACATGACATTATATCTGGTAATGTTGGTGTAAGACCTTAGTAGACACCATAAGCCTAGACATGACATTATATTCGATAATGCTGGTGTAAGGCTTTAGCGGCAAATCTTATATGAGACAACAACATTATAATTGTAACATTGATGTAAGGCCTTAATGAAAACCAATGTCTAAGAACGAAATTTTATTTGATAACATTGGCATAAGGCCTTGATGGCAACCTAATTATCTACTCATGCTAAAAAATTTTTAGATAAAAGCCGGACATGCAACCTAAAATATCCAACCCCAACATTAAAAGTACTAAGACTAAAGCTTATGTGGCAATTTAAATAAACTCACTATAGAACCTAGTCGGAATATGTGTGAAAAGCAAATCTTAAACTTATGTTCGAGCTGATGACTAAAAATTGACCATGATAGAATGACTTATTACATAATACAATATTATTATTGTTTGAATTAGTGGGAGGAAACTATTCTGCATTTCAGTGACGTGGTTTCGTTATATAATTTTTTGTTTTGGGAGAAGTATTACTCATGCCAGGCTTTATGTCTGACCCAAATTTTTGTTATTTCCCATTAACTCATAGGTGCTCATCTAAGTAGGCTGATTTTATGGTTGAGGCAGGTTCCTTTTGGAAAAGAAGAATATAAACTATAAAGAGGAAGTAAGGGGATTATTTTCTAATAAAGTTGTTTTAAATTTCCATTATTTTAAAACTAGACTATATAACTAATTAATTGTTATAAAGATCCAAATTTTTCGTATCAGAGGATCGTAAAATATTAGTTTTAAATCCAAATTGGGTTTTGTGATGCTATAATTTTGGGGAATATTAAGTAGTGACATTTTTTATCCACACTAATTTCATTGGATGATTTTGACCTTGAAAACTTGTAAAGTTTATGTTTTTTGATAGGAGCCGAATTAGGGATCGAAACCACTTCTGTTGGAAAGATATGATGGTTTCTCTTTTGGTAGCATGGCCATAATAGCTTTGTGGACTTATCATTAAGGAGATATGGCCTTTTGAATTTAGTCATCTTTTGGATAGCTTAGTGGGTAATCAGTGAGGCTTGGTTTAAGTCCAATCGCCCATTTTGGGATTAGAGCCATGTAAGGCCGATGGAACAACCTCCTATCATAATTCCACTTCCCAAAAAAGTTAGAAACTCCATTAATCTTCTCCAAAGAGAATGAACAATCTTTTTCCTTACTTTAGTTAGCCAGATCATATATTAAAAGGCAATTAGTAAGGGGATTAGCTTGATTAACATTTAGTGAGCATTGGGAAGCAGAGGGTTACTGTTCACTTTATATTTTTCTTGGAATTGTGCATTTATTAATCTAGATGGTGGTTTAACAATTGTCACTTTACTATGCTAGTGTTATAACAAAAGTGACTATTTTAAATGGTTTTAAAATGTTAAAATTTTTCTATCTTAAATCTAATCTTAGTGTAGGTTTTAAAATGATCTTAAAAGGATAAATGTTGATTTTGAATAGTTTGGGGTGTTTGATCACGCCAGCCGTCATTTATCTTTTTGTTGAATCTAGGACAATATAATGTTTGTATTGTGTTTGGACTGCTTGTATTTGACATATGAATGATATGTGATGCTTGTATGTAATCATTGCTTCTATTTTAGATTTATTTAGATGTATTGAACGAGTTGTCGTTGTCGAGCAGAGTCGATGAACAAAAATGCTCAAAATCTTTTATGACCAAAGTAGGAAGTTCATTGGAGCCTAGGGAAGTTGCATGAGTGGTCAGAAGTGGTTTGAACTTGAAATGATGTAGTTACAACGTTTACAATTCATGGTTAGTGTCCACTTGAGGATTTGTAGGTGTAAGCTTTGAGCCAGAGTATACTTGGCTTTGGGCGCAAGGAAAATGCTAGTATCGAAGACTTGGAAAATTTGGGCAAGTGCTGAGATAGGAGCATTCAGCACAAAGAGGTATACTTCGGGGAAATGGCACTGAAACTTTGTGATGCATCATAGATTGCTTTAGGAAAATTCAGCAATGACGAGTGGTTTACCTTGATGAAGCATTTTGCCAAATTGGCTAAATGCTAGTCAAAAGTGGTCGTAGCCGACCAATCTAAGGTGGTTGGTACCAATGACTATGGTTAGTGGCCAAAGTGGGCTAATTTCTTTCAACTCATGGGAGAAGCTTTGGGTAGTGTGTCAAGGTGGTTTGTTCATGCGTTCAACGTTCGATTTTTATGTTATGACTTTACGACGAGTGGTTTTAACAATAAAGGGGTAACACGAAGCTTTGACGTGATGACTTCAATAATTTTGACGAGGGTACTCTAAGATTTAGGAGGGACGTCTATAGATGTTACGATAATGATGATTCGATGGTTGGAGTCGATGATCCATAAAACAAGTTTGACAAAGGGGAACTCATGGGTAGAACAACGATGATGGTTTATACTATGGAAATGAACGGAATAGAATGATGATGTTTTCTACTATAGAGATGTGGGCAAAGGGATTGTTAATGACTCGGAGGTTTCCAAAGTGCTCGCAAAGAGGGCCTGTGTGGAGCAACCACTTGGATATAAAGACGCATTATCCTCGATTTGATGATACAAATTTATGTTCCCTAGACCATGAGGATATGTTGGTCTAGTTCCGGGCCTTTTGAGTGGATAGAATCGAGCACCAAAAAACCAAGATTTTTCCGTTACTGGCAAAGTATACAACCATATGACTTATTCCATATGCAATGCACCAAGTGATGTGAGGACTATTTTATGGATGTTATGTTTGCTATGTTCGATTTATCACTCTAGGGATGTCACATGACATAGGTATTATTTACTTGGATACCCGAACACACCCAATACTATACTTTGACATGGAGTACACCATACGATGATGATAGTAGATTAGCATATTCTTTTATGTGCTAATTCTTTAGATGTATGGACATGTCAAGTATGATTCTCCATACCCTATGTTTTATATACTATATTGAGTTTCATAATATTTTAAGATTGTAGATTGCTCATACCATATTGTTATCTGACTTTAGATTTTATATTTTTCTTATTATTATCCTGAGTACTCTTAAATGAGTGTACTAGATAGTAAGTACGAGGAAACACATGGCATTATGCGGATGGACTAGTGGAGGCTACACTTTCTGTATCAATCCACCTTTAAACAGGCCTAATTTTCTACCCATAAAAGGTCGATCGAACATTAAACTCATTACAAAGCTGGCTGTTGGTTGGTAAAAACAATACACCGAGCTATCTAATAATGCTGTCAGAATCTCACAGTGGAAAGGATAAAATATAATATAAGAAACATTGCCCATTTTATAAAAATTCAAGTTTCGTAAAAAAACATTACATCTCAATATCATAGTACAATGCCTCATAATACAATAACATCATGTTTGAAATTGGTACATCAAAGTATATATAAAAACAAAAGCAGACAGATAACTACTACAAGACTCTGCTTGTGTCTCCTCTCCTAGATCTGCATCATCTTCCCTAATCTACGTTGTAATAAGGAGGTAGTCTGAACAATAATGTACGAGGAATGAAATCTCGAGTCTTTCTATTATAGTACTTGGGAAATATAATTAGATAAGAATATGTCTTACGTATTCTGACTATTTTCTCATGAGTGCCTTCAACCGTAGGCCCGATGGCTTTCCCAGACCAATCTTATAACTTATACTTTACTAATCAATCTCTATAACTTACTTTCAAGTATAGGCCCAAGTCCATTCCCAGTCCCGCACATTTACCATCAATCATATATCCTAATAATGGAAGAGAAAGTACCTGGGCCGCTTAATACCCTTCCAATGGAAGTTAGGCAAACTCTGACCATATAATACATATATCTTAGACAGGTAACTGTCATTTAATTCCTAACCTAAGGCGGACCCATTTCTGGTACAATCCAGCTGACATCGCATGGAATCTCAACAGGCTACTTAATACTTCTTTTTGGAAGACGGACCCTACAATAGCAACTTAATACCTTAAACTCAAAGCGGACCCTTCCCAAAATTTCCATCTACCGTGCCTAAATGCTATCCCTGACCATTTAATGCTTACTAATTAGGGAGGGAGGCTGACCCTACAACAACCACTTACTACCCCCAATCCGTGAAGCGGTACTTATGTATTATGAACCGTAACCCAATTATGATATCTTACATTAGTTCGACCATTCGTAGGCACTCGTAGCCATACTAACTAGGTAGACATACCCTACAGAATTAGGACTAACCTAGTGACCTCCATGGTTACTCATTATAGGAGATGTCTCACATCAACCCCAAAGTCACACTGCTGGTAGCCATACTAGCTAGGCAGACTTCCATGTGCTTTTGACTGACCTCGCACCTCTATAACTAAGTCATAATTTACACTCTCTTAACCATACTACCATATACCTTACTGCATGCTACTAAGGCTATAAAGTAAGACTCTTTATTCCACCATTAATCATATTCATTTTTAACTTTCATCCTAGGGGGTTTTAGTGCTAATAACCAACATATTTGTTATGTTATTAATTATACGTTATTTATATACTAATATATATACATATATACATAAATACATATATATATATATAATATTCCAAGGGGTACGATGATTTTTCCCTATACCAATTGTTAAATGTCAAAACTTCCAACTTATGCAAGTTTAACTCCATACCATAACATACAATTTAGCCGATATCCTTATCCCAAAGTAAACTTGCAAAAGAAAATAGAATCAACCACCAAAGTAGTTTCATATAAAATTAGTACCACCAACATTAATAGAATTTACAATTCAATTTTTTACACTCAATTCAACTTTCACATATAAAATGGAAAAGGGATGCACATATAAAAACCCTCAATCATATCAAAAATAAGATGAGAAATGATGATAGGTGGAATAGAATGTGTATTAAAATTGCAATAATTACATAATCCTACCATTGTATTATAAAATAATTGAGATCTCAATAACATAAGAATTGACATTTCACTCTAGGGGAATTTTGGAGGTTTAGACTTGAAGTTCTCATTAACAAAAATTCCCTAAGGCATATATCAAATATATAACGGCCTGCCTTTTGGACCATCGAAAGTCGACATCGTACACTACCACTGTGTTCCAATGTCGCACATCCAATCGACAAAGGGAAAGATTGTTAAGGTAAATAAAAGAAAAGATCAGAGAGCAGAGGAAAAACTGAATCTCGCAGTAGAATCGACAATATGTAATATAACAAGGACAATAAAAAATGCCACTCTAAAATTACCGAGTATATCAGAGTTAAAAACAAACCCTATCAGCTGAATAGTTAGAAAATCCTGACCTTACAATTGCTGATATGGATACAATATAATACAACAGAATTTAAAACACTACGATAGGTGAATCTCCAACTCCCCTCCAAGATCTCCATAACACCAAAGACAACCTAGGAAATTACTCTGTTTGACCTGAGCATTATAAATAAATAACACCCGGATTAGTTTGGAAATACCAACGTGCGATAACTCAAGTAATAGGGAACATACAAAAGTTCGGTAAGACCACGCCGCTGGTGCATAACGAGTTTTTTTTACCTCACAAGAATAACATCCATACATCCAAGAGTATAAATAAACATTAGGAAAAAAAATTCCAAATAAGAATGGGCATAAATAGTATTAAAACTACTTGAAAGAACGAAAATAACTCGAGTAAAATTCAAACTAGACATAATAGATAAAATAAGGAAACAGTCCAAATTTGATTGAATGGACAAAATAAGGTAACGGTCCAAACTTCGTAGAATAGACAAAATCATTACTTAAACATCACGAAGAGTGGTTGACTCCTCTCGTGATAGTTTAAAGATAAACAGATTCAAGGAGTCGAATCAAATAAGGAAGGGAAAATTTCTAACAAATGACTCAGAAAGTGCACCCTCCTTGAAGTATACCTTTAGTATTATACTCCTGAGAAGCTCATATACTCGGTGACACTTCTCGAAAATGTACCATCCGAACCCTACCAAACCTTACCAAGTATCCGAATATTTCACATCTAAATCTTAACCGCTCTTCATGTGACGGTACACAAAAATCTAGGTGAAATGTCGAATACCTTATTGGGAGCAACCCCACATAGCTGGATGTCCTTTCTTGCTTTTGGTTTGGTGATTTATGACAAAGGATAACAAAGCTCAAAGAGCAGCAAATCGCTTTTAAGGTCACGATACACCATGAAGAAAGATGAATCTGATAATGAATAAATCAACGGGATAATTAAAATGATCGTACATGGAAATTAAATATCATGTACTTACCATTACTCGTTGATTCCAAATAAGTGCTATCTCTCGATTGAAAATATAGTTGGATAAATTGAGGTAGTGGTACCTTTAGGCATTGCCTTGACGACATTTTTAACCTTTGAGATAGAAACGAGTCTACCCTCAACGTTTAACGTTAAAAGTATGACTAGATTCTTTCCATATAAGCGATATCGATTATGGAACTAATTTTCCATAACTAAAATCAAACTTTTACTTTTAAAAACTGAACTTGTGCATAATTTCCATATTATAGTATTGTTAGAGCACTTCTACAAATACTCCTTCAAAACGTTCTTTTATAAGACAAAATTTATAACACTAAGTGTATTAATATAAAGGTAAAAAACAAATGTCGGTAAAACATTGTTTACTATAAACCCAAAACAATTTACACTTAGCTTTATTTATAAATAATTCCTTTTAATGGATTTCCACGTTATAAACCATTATTTAAAAGTTTAAAAATATATTTATTTTCTTAATAGATAATAAAGCAATTTAAATATCTTTATAAATTTACAGCAATACTAATTATCGCAAAGATAACTAATTACACTTATAATCTCTTTTATGTAAAAAAAATCCATTATCTTTAATAAATTAGTAAATTATTTCCAAATACTTTTATATCATCAGTAAATTATCTTTAAAATCTTTACTAAATCTATTTATTAACTTTAAAAATACTAAATCAGTTAATTAACTTAAAACACTGTTATCATATTAGTTAATTTACTTTAGTCACTTTTAGTGGATCAATTAATTAACTTTATTTATCATTAATTAATATGATTTATTCAATTCAAATAATCATTAGTTAAAATGAGTAATTCATCTCAAACAACATTAATTAGAATGACTTAACGTATTTCCAAATATCATTAGTTAAAACGATTAGTTAAATTTAAAACAATCATTAATTAAATGATTAATTAAATTCAAATATCATTCTTTAAAATGATTAATTACTTTTAAATATAATTAATTAAAATGATTATTAATTTCCATTATCATTAATTGAAATATTAAATTAAACTCAAGCAATCATTAGTTAAAAGGATTACCTAAATCCTATCTCACTTAAATCAAAGATAAACCAATTTTAAACATTATTTATTAAATTGGTTAATTAATTTAAAACTCATTACTTAAAATAATTAATTATTTTAAATTACCATAAATAAAAGTGATTAATAACTTTTAACATTATGTTTAGCGAAAACACAAGCTCAAGTTCGAAAACATATGATTGGGTTTTGGGGATGAAATTTAATAAATGACAATATACCGAAATCACTATAACGACACTTAACAAGTTAAATTTGATATCGACATTTATTTCAATCAACCGTCAGTACAACAACATAAGGATGTAAATAAGTAGTTATTGGTGAGAAACCCGCAGGATCTCTCTACAAATTTTCCCTGCAAAACAATTATGGATAATATATATATATAATCGTGTGGGTTCATAATGATCAAATTAACATTTCATCCATTTTTCAAATGAAAATTCAAGCAAATACTAAATTAAACAATTTAACTAACATCCAAGCAATCAATAATCATTTACAACATCATAGATGTGATATAGTACAAGTGAATGTGAGTTAAACTCATATTGATATTCGTTTTCGCCGAAATGTTCTGATTTTTGAATAAAACCGAACGGTCGTCCGATTCTAGCATAAAATCCAACAGGACCCAAATCCAACCAAACCAACTATATTGCGTAGATAATTTCAATACGAGCAATGAACGATGTTCGAACCCGACCTCATACGCAAAAGTTATAGATTTAATAAGTTATCGAATTTTTGAATTAAAATTAAACACTAATTACAAGATAGTTCACATCATCACCCTTAACCATTTCTTCTCCAATCTTAACCTCTTCCTCCATAAACACGAACGTCCGTAGGCAAACCCAAACATGGTCGTGCATAGAGATGAGGTGTAATGACCCTGAAATTCAGACCCAGTTTAAAATTTTAAAATCACTTATTTAATGTATAAATTCGAATTTTCACAAACAACTTCCGTTGCTATCCAAACTTCACATTTGGAATGCGTCTAGGTAGACATAGGCGTAAGCCAAATTTCATTGAAAAATATTGAAGTAAATTACGCTCGTCGCATTTACATATTAGTTTAAATCTTATGTGTAAATTTTCTATTGTCCGAACTCAAATATTTTTCACAATGTTGCATAAGGAAAATGTTCTGAACCTGACGGCGCATTTCGTTTTGTCAAATTTCGCTTTTAATTGCTAGTTAAATTGTTCGCTCGTGCAAATGGTTTAATAAGATTTACCACTTCGCAAACAGTATCGAACCATCAATATCTTTATACCGTTGTGTTCGTCTCATTGCACTGATCAAAACGGTATATATGTTTGTGTCAATCGGAGTTCGGCGTTGCAAATTTTAAATTGTTTAACGGAGTACAAACTGGTCCGTTACGCAGCACAAACCGGTACCCAACTTTCCAACGTTCAAAATTCTAGGAGATTTGACCCTTCAGAAACCAAAATGCCGTCACCTTTACAAAGAACATCATTGCTTGGCCTGGGGACTCTAAACCCCTTTGTATATATATCTCTGCAACCCTCTCCTTGCATTAATTACTCAGCTCATTAATTTGTCACTGCGTTTCCTGTTTCTCTCTGGTACGTGATAGCTCTGCTCTCTCTCTTCTCCCTCTACATAATTCTTTTCTCTTCCTCCCTCCCCATCTTTCTTTTACTATTTGGTTGTTCTCTCCAGTGAAGAAAATGAAACCCACACCATGCAACCCAACCATCTCCACGTTGCATGCACCAGCCCACCTCGTTCACCTCCAACCCAGTCCGCCTCCGCCTCCACCACCAAAAAACCCACAGACCACGTCCGGCCTCTGCCCACTACCCGCGTCCCACACTCCACCAGCCGCCTCCCCTCCACTGCCCACTACCCGCGTCCCACACTCCACCAGCCGCCTCCCCTCCATTGCCCATTACTACGCACGACCCCTCAGTTCGCACGCCCATCAGCTCCGCCCCATGCAGCCACGTCCCCCCCCAACACGGCCCACTCGGCCAACCGCATCATCGCCTCCGCCCCACGGCTCCACCAACCCCAGACCGAACTCCGCCTCCTCACACACTTCGCCACCCACCTCCACATCCCCGCGTCCCACCGCCAGCCCACACACGACAACGACCAACCCACCCCACTGCCTGCTCCTCTGCCCGTTTCCCTCTCCGCCAATCACCTCCGCCCACTGGCCAACGACCACCTGATGCCGCCACTGCCAGCCCATTCCATGCAAAGAATAAGAAGCTTTGTTTTTGTTTATATGTATTTGGTATATATATGCATAAGTTTTCTGTTGGTATATATGTAGTTGATATGTACATATTTTAGTTGAAAAAAATATAAAAGAGTTCTGTTATAAACATGTTATATTAAAAATGTATAAGTGTCCATGTTTTAAGTTTTGGTATATACAGTATATAGTTACATAGCTTCAGTTGATGTTAGTTTAGTTTCTATGTTATATATATATAAAGTTTAAACATAAAATTTTATATCTCTAGTTTGTTTTATTTTGTTATATGCAGTATAAAGTTTATATAAAGATTTAATATATAGTTATAGTTTTATAGGTTCATACATATAATCAGTTGTATATGCTCACAACAACGTTTTGCTGTGTTTTATTCCAGCTCCCGCTATTGATCCGGAAACATAAGCTATTTCCATCCCGCTTGTCGAATCTATCTTGCTTCGTTGATCGGTATGGTTATATATATATATATATATATATTCAATCGATATATATTGCAATAAACAAATTATTGGGTTAATTATTTGTTGATTGCAGTTGTGTTCATTTTGCGTCGTGCTTGTTAGGGTCTATCTTATCTATTCGTCTTTGTGCTTCGCTATCATCTTCTTCAACCACGCAAGGTGAATATTTCATTCACGACTCAATCTATTATGCTATGATAATCAAGTGATAAATTGTTGTTAATATTAATTTGGACATTAAATTGTTAGTTTACGACAAATAGTTGTGACACTAAAATTGTTATGTGATGTTAAATTTGGTTGTTAATCTAAGTGAAATTTAATATGAAATTAATATTGATATAGGATAGTCAACAATATAAAATGGATTATATACGTTGAACTTGACCCCATTAAATGTTAAATAAATCGTCGCGTAGAAATAGCGTTAACTACACTTTGAACCGTTGAATGTATGATTGATGTAGTAATTTGATAATAGACACCAAGTGAAACCATAATGTAATAATCTTAAATCTGCATGAAACGATAGTGTGGATTCTAGGAATAATTATATTAATTTGCATAAATAACAAATTTAAGTTAATACGATTATTTCGGGATTATTTAATAAATTGTTATGTATGGTTGTTATTGCTTGTTTATTTACTTTGACACCATCCCAGTTATCACACTGCAAGTTCCCTTTGCTATGCTTTGTTTTATATTGAATGATATTGGGTTGAAATGATAAATACCCAATTAAACAACTTGGCCTAGGATAGAAAATAAAAATAAGAAACCCGATTGGTCAACAAAAATCATTTTGAAATTGAATAATATTTTAAATTAAGGAATGAACTTAACAATTTGTTTGGAAATTTAATAACGAACTTAAGGGATTTAAGTTGAAATAAATTAATGGGTTTAAATTGAAACGGATTAATAAACTTACCCAATTGGATAAAATGAATTGGAAAATTTAACTGAAATGAGATTTAGAAACGAGTAAGTTTTTAGAATTTAATAATTTAAAGATTTATTAGATTTGTTAGATTTATATTTAAACTCGGCTTTAATTAAATAGATTTGAACTCGTTATAAGTTAAATTTGAGATAATTTAATGAATTTAAATTAGGGATAACTTAAATTTAAATGATTTTAAATTTAATGAATTGTCAAGTCGGGACATTGTAAACAGAATATGGATTAAGTAAATTTGTAACTCGGAAATAACTCATTTGTAAAGTATAGATCAGTGAACCCGATAAATGGAAATGGATTTCTTTAAATAGAAATTTAATTGAATTGGTAAATAAATCAAATGAAGTTTGATAAAAGGAATTTAGTTAATGAAACTAATTTAATCGAATTTATGATAACAGTGGATGTAAACATGAAGTGAAATGAATAGAATTGATTTAATGATTCAAACTAATTTTGAATTGAATTCGCTGATTTTGAACTAAATTTAATAAGAGACATTGAGATCTTATTAAATTGAACTGGAATACTTAATTTTAAATTGTCAACTCAAATGTTTGAACTAAAAAAATTGCATTTGGAAATATGTTTCAAAATATCTAAAATAAATTGAATCGTGAAACGTCAAATTTTGGAAGTCAAATTTGCACCTTGACTTTTGGACTTTGATTTGTTTAAACGTTAATTTAACCGACCATCGGGTAATAAATACGTAGTTATTAAAGAGACCGGGATCGGGAATGGACATACTCTCTATCGATGCCGAAAACCACTTTAATAACTATTATACGTGAAGTGTTGATCCAGAATGAAGTGGATGGTTTGGTGAACGCATTGACTGAAGAAAGAGAACGATATTGGATGACCCCTGACATGACTAAAACAGGAGCCGCTCCGGGACATTGAGGATCGCCACCTCTAGCGGACACGCTTCTCCGATACCATATCTATTACTTTTGTGATTCGATTTGGGTGCACCCCTTGATTTTAATATCGTACTTTACTGATTAGGCATTATCTATATATATCGTATTCTATTGTATATATAGATAGTTTATCGGATCGTTAGAGATGTTTATTCATCTTTGAGTTATGAACTTTATTCCCTGCACTCGATTATCCTGTATAAGATTTTGAGTCCTGACTCGAGTGTTTCTTTGGTATATGCTCGGGTCAGTCTGAAGCTATCCAGTTTGCTGATCAAGGTTGGTTGAAGATGCTGAAGACTTAGCATTTATCTTTATCAGTCTATTTCTATTTCAGTATTGATGTCCTTGTCTGTTGGACATTTATGTATTTCCTTTCAGTCACCTTTTGTTTAGACATTATTGTACTTTATGTAGTAGCCTCATGAACTGCTATTATGACGATGTATTTTCCGCTGCATTATTCTGTGATTGTTCTGTGACTGTGATGTTGTATTGATTCTCACTTACATTTATGTATTTATAATCCCATAATGATTCGTGTTTTGTATTATTTAAGTTGACATGTGTGGATTATTGTCAATTTAAATGGTCCAAATACACGGGTTGTTATAGTTGGTATCAGAGCTTTGGTTTCCCTAAAAACCTTAGTTTGGGGTTATATAAACTCATTAGAGATAGGGTAGCAATACCCTAGAATGAAGAGAATCGATTCAATATCCAGATCCTTAAATTCAAACTTCTTTTGATTCGTTAATTAGAGTTTCTTTAAGCTTCATGATTTTTCTATCCTTGGTTCTAAATCTCTTTCGATATTTCAGGATGAGTACCGGAAGAAGCAATAGGGGAGGAAGAGTCCATGGTCCTGCCCAGGTTGCACCTGTCGCCCCAGCTCCAGTCAAATTCACCACTCTTAGTAAAGAGTATATCCAGCTTGGGGGTATTAAGTTTTTCGGATCCGAGGGCATTATCGGAGCTCAGCAATGGCTCAAAGGCTTAGAGAAGATATTTTCTGGATTGGAGATCACTGAAGCTCAGAAGCGTCAGCTAGCTGCTTGGAAACTTAGGGATGCCGCACAAGATTGGTGGGAATCTGCTACTTCTCGTATCGAGAAGAACACCATTACTTGGGCCCAATTTAGGTATAAATTTGTTCGGATTTCGTAGTCTAAATTCTTCCTTCAAATTTTGAAATATTATTCATCTAGTCTATCTTTTGATAGGGATACTTTCACGGCACAATGGATGCCGGCTGCTGGGAAAACCCAACTTTATAGAGCTTTTATGGATCTTAAGCAAGGCGGTATGACTTTTTCTGAGTACGAGAGGAAATTCAACGAACTGTCCAAGTTTTGCCCGGGATTGATCGACACACCACTTCTAAAGAACGAGAAGTTCATTTTGGGAGCTAGACCAGAGTATTATGACTTGCTTACTGGCAAAACTCACTGCACCTTCACAGAGCTTGTTGATTATGCTCTTCGATATGAGGCAAAGCCTAGGGGACCTACTGCTAAGGCCACTCCTACTTAGCCCTCTTCTAGCCAGCTCGGAAAGAGGAAGATGAACTTTGATCAACAAAAGAAAGCTTGGCAAAAGACTACAGGATTGGGATATGCCCAGAAAAGCCCAATCGACCTTGCCAACATCACTTGCTTCAAATGCGATAAGAAGGGCCATTATGCTAATAGCTGTCCATCCACCGGAGCTGCTATTCCGCCACCTTCTCAGATGAGGAATGATTTATGCCATGTCTGCCTCCAGCCAGGTCACTTCAAGAGAGACTGCCCATTGCGGAAGAAAGGCACACCATCTGGAGTATATGCTATCACCACTCCCGCACCACTTCCACCACCTGCTCAGGATGACCGAGGTACCTTACGAAGTACTTTTTCATTACATGATTTACCTGTTAGGGTATTATTCGATACCGGTGCATCTCATAGCTTCATATCTATTGATCTTTATAATAAGCACAAATTAGAACCTACTCTTGCTACTACTTCCTTATGTGTCTCCAACCCTATTGGAGGACTTGCCAACCTCAGTAGAATTTCTAAAGAGGTTGTGCTTCTGTATGGAAGATATCGATTCACTTGGGATTTTTATGTGCTTGGCTTCGTAGCATTTGACATTTTGTTGGGTGCTGATTGGTTAAGAAAATTCGATGCTGTTATTTCTTGCAAAGCTCAATCTGTTTCTCTAGTCAATGACAAGGGTCTACCGCTTGTCATCGAATGCAAATCACCTCAGAAATAAGCCGGAAGCTTCATATTCTCTCTTGATGCTCACCCGGATGACCTTAGTACCACTCCTATTGTTCAGAAGTTTCCTGATGTATTTGGGGAGGTCGACTCTCTACCGCCAAAGCGAGAGATCGATTTCCGCATTGACCTTATTCCTGGAGCTACTCCCGTAGTTCTCCCTCACAGAAGGATGCTCCTAAGGAAAAAGCTGAACTTAAAACTCAAATTGATGATCTATTTGCTAGGGGTTTGATCAGGAGAAGTTGTTCTGAATGGGGAGCCGCAGTCGTATTTGTCACCAAATCAGATGGATCTCTTCGCATGTGTGTTGATTACAGGGAATTAAATAAACGCACTCTCAAGAACGCCTATCTGATGCCTCGCATCAATGATTTATTCGATCAGCTCCATGGAGCTAAAGTTTTCTCACAACTTGATCTAGCCACCGGGTTCCACCAACTCAGAGTAGCAGAAGATAGTATACGTAAGACAGCTTTCCGTACCGAGAATGGATTCTATGAATGGTTGGTTATGCCATTCGGTTTGACCAACGCACCTGCTTATTTCGTCAACTTAATGAATCGAGTCTTCCGTGATGTCCTTAATAAGTTTGTTCTTGTCTTCATTGATGATATTCTCGTCTTCTCCAAAGATGAGAAAGAGCATGAAACACATCTTGCATATGTTCTGGAAACTCTCCGAAATCATCAGCTTAAAGCCAAGTTCTCGAAATGCCACTTCTGGCGAGACGAAGTACGATTCCTTGGCCATATTGTTTCTGAAAATGGGATTTCGGTCGATCCAGCTAAGATCGCCGTAATTAATGTAAGTTCTATCCTATTCGTTATTTCTATTCGATCCATCTTATTCCTTTCTAATTTGAAAATTTATCTACAGGATTGGGAGACTCCCAAAACTCCTACTGATGTCCGTAGTTTCTTGGGCCTAGCCGGTTATTATCGCAGATTTATTGAGCGCTTTGCCCGGATTTCTGCCCCACTTACTGCTTTAACTTGAAAGGTTGTCAAGTTTAATTGGAGTGTGAAGTGCGAATCAGCTTTTAATGAGTTGAAGCGTGAGTTGAAGCGTAAGTTAACTTCAGCCCCAATTCTTGCGGTAATTGACGGGAGTGAAGGATTAACTGTCTATACCGATGCTTGTCGAGAAGGTTTAGGCGCTGTCTTGATGCAAAATGGTAAGGTTGTTGCATATGCTGGTCGTCAGCTGAAGATCCATGAAGTAAACTATGCAACACTTGATTTAGAGCTTCTTGCAGTTGTATCTGCTTTGAAACTTTGGAGGCATCATCTTTTGGGGACAAAATTTGAATTATTCACAGATGATAAGTCCTTGCGGTATATTTTCTCTCAGAAGGATTTGAACCAGAGACAAGTCTGATGGCTCGAATTCTTAGCTGCATATGATCTCGACATCAATTATAGTCCTGGAAAAGCAAATTTTGTAGCTGATGCTTTGAGCCGTCGCAAAGCTTTGTCATGTTGTAATCTTGTAGAAGGCATGCTATTTCAGCTTGTTATCTCCCCATCTCTTATGGATCGCATCAAAGTTACGCAATATGAGGACACCTTGCTCTATCGCATGAAGGAGTTAGTTCATGGTAGAGTTGGAAATGCTGACAGTAAAGTGGGAGCATAGATAGATAGTAATGGAGTTCTGAAGATTAACAACCGTATTTGTGTTCCTAATGTCGATGGATTGAGACAAGAAGTACTTAAAGAGAACCATCAGTCATCACTTTCATTTCATCCTGGTGTAACCAAGATGTATCGAAATATGAAGCATTTATATTGGAGGAATGGGATGAAGAGAGATATTTCCATATATGTCAGTAGATGCACCACTTGCCAGCAAGTCAAGGCCGATCACCGAAAGACGGCAGGATTACTTCAACCCCTAGAGATTCCGTGTTGGAAATGGGATCAGATTTATATGGACTTCGTTGACGGATTACCGAGGACCAGAAAAGGTAACGAGAGTATATGGGTGATTGTTCATAGGTTGACAAAATCTGCTCACTTTATTCCTGTTAAGACCACTCGTACTGCTTCGAGTTTGGCCGAGATTTATATGAGAGAGATTGTTAGACTTCATGGAGTTCCATCGAGTATTGTATGCGATAGAGATCCTTTGTTCACTAGTAAATTCTGGAAGGCATTTCAGGACGTCTTGGGCACTAAACTGAATCTGAGCACGGCTTATCATCCTCAAACAGATTGCCAAACTGAGAGGGTAAATTAGATTTTGGAAGATCTGCTCCGAGCTTGCATTATTGATTTCGGTGGATCTTGGGAAGACCATCTCCATTTGGTTGAATTCACTTATAATAATAGTTATCGAGTAATCATAAATTTTCAATTTGAATAGGTAAAATTGAATTGAAATTTAACTATCTTTATAATCAGGCGAGTATCGATATGGCACCGTTCGAAGCTTTATATGGACGGCCATGCAAATCGCCAGCTTGTTGGATTGAGCCTGGTGACCGATTAGTTCTTGGCCCGGATATGATTATGGAAGCATCCGAGAAGGTTAATGAGATCAGAAGGAAGATGAAAACCGCACAGGATAGGCAGAAGAGCTATGCAGATAGGCGTAGAAGAGAGTTAAAATTCCAGGTTGGGGATGAGGTATTTCTTAAAGTATCACCTTTGAAGAATGTTATTCGATTTGGTCGTAGAGGGAAGCTCGCTCCTAGATTTGTTGGACCATTCACTATCACTGAGAGGATTGGTACATTAGCCTACAGAGTTGCACTACCGGAGAAATTTGAGGGCGTGCACAACGTATTTCATGTTTCACATCTTTGGTAGGTTGTACATGATCCATCCATGACCATTCCTATTGCTCAGTTAGATGAGGTTGATATTGAGCCGGATTTGACTATAGAGAGGAGACCACTTCGTATTACTGATAGGGATACGAAGCAGCTTAGAAGGAAATCTGTTAGCCTAGTCAAAGTCCAATGGAGTCCCGATGATCGTGATTGTACTTGGGAAACCGAGGAGAGTATCCGAGATTCTAATCCAGAATTGTTTGTTGAAGGTAAACTATACTTTATTTGATAATCTATTCTATATCCATCGTGTCTCTTTTATTGTTCTTCCACTCTTTACTTTGTTCCTTTTCAAGGACGAAAAGTTTTGAGTGGGGGAGAATGTAACGACCCTGAAATTCAGACCCAGTTTAAAATTTTAAAATCACTTATTTATGTAGAAATTCGAATTTTCACAAACAACTTCCGTTGCTATCCAAACATCATATTTGGAATGCGTCTAGGTAGACATAGGCGTAAGCCAAATTTCATTGAAAAATATTGAAGTAAATTAAGCTCGTCGCATTTACATATTAGTTTAAATCTTATGTGCAAATTTTCTATTGTCCGAACTCAAATATTTTTCACAATGTTGCATAAGAAAAATGTTCTGAACCTGAAGGCGCATTTCGTTTTGTCAAATTTCGCTTTTAATTGCTAGTTAAATTGTTCGCTCCTGCAAATGATTTAATAAGATTTACCACTTCGCAAACAGTGTCGAACCATCAATATCTTTATACCGTTGTGTTCGTCTCATTGCACTGATCAAAACGGTATATTTGTTTGTGTCAATCGGAGTTCGGCGTTGCAAATTTTAAATTGTTTAACGGAGTACAAACAGGTCCGTTACGCAGCACAAACCGGTACCCAACTTTCCAACGTTCATAATTCTAGGAGCTTTGACCCTTCAGAAACCAAATAGCCGTCACCTTTACAGAGAACATCATTGCTTGGCCTGGGGACTCTAAACCCCTCTGTATATAAATCTCTGCAACCCTCTCCTTGCATTAATTACTCAGCTCATTAATTGCTCATTGCGTTTCCTGTTTCTCTCTGGTACGTGATAGCTCTGCTCTCTCTCTTCTCCCTCTGCATAATTCTTTTCTCTTCCTCCCTCCCCATCTTTCTTTTACTATTTGGTTGTTCTCTCCAGTGAAGAAAATGAAACCCACTCCATGCAACCCAACCATCTCCGCATTCCATGCACCAGCCCACCACGTCCACCTCCAACCCAGTCCGCCTCCACCACCAGAAAACCCACAGACCACGTCCGGCCTCTGCCCACTACCCGCGTCCCACACTCCACCAGCCGCCTTCCCTCCACTGCCCACTACCCGCGTCCCACACTCCACCAGCCGCCTCCCCTCCATTGCCCATTATCACGCACGGCCCCCCAGTTCGCACACCCATCAGCTCCGCCCCTTGCAGCCACGTCCCCCCCCCCCCACACGGCCCACTCAGCCACCCGCATCATCGCCTCCGCCCCACGGCTCCACCAACCCCAGACCGAACTCCTCCTCCTCACACACTTCGCCACCCACCTCCGTATCCCCGCGTCCCACCACCAGCCCACACACGACAACGACCAGCCCACCCCACTGCCTGCTTCTCTGCCCGTTTCCCTCTCCGCCATTCACCTCCGCCCACTGGCCAATGACCACCTGATGCCGCCACTGCCAGCCCAGTCCATGCAAAGAATAAGAAACTTTTTTTTTGTTTATATGTAGTTGGTATATATATGCATAAGTGTTCTATTGGTATATATGTAGTTGATATGTACATATTTTAGTTGAAAAAAATAAAAAAGAGTTCTGCTATAAACATGTTATATTAAAAATGTATAAGTGTCCATGTTTTAAGTTTTGGTATATACAGTATATAGTTACATAGCTTCAGTTGATGTTAGTTTAGTTTCTATGTTATATATTTGTAAAAATTAAACATAAAATTTTATATCTCTGGTTTGTTTTATTTTGTTATATACAGTATAAAGTTTATATAAAGATTTTATATATAGTTATAGTTTTATAGGTTCATACATATAATCAGTTGTATATGCTCACAAACAACGTTTTGCTGTGTTTTATTCCAGCTCCCGCTATTGATCCGGAAACATAAGCTATTTCCATCCGGCTTGTCGAATCTGTCTTGCTTCGTTGATCGGTATGGTTATATATATATTCAATCGATGTATATTGCAATAAACAAATTATTGGTTAATTATTTGTTGATTGCAGTAGTGTTCATTTTTCGTCGTGCTTGTTAGGGTCTATCTTATCTGTTCATCTTCGTGCTTCGCCATCATCTTCTTCAACCACGCTAGGTGAATATTTCATTCACGACTCAATCTATTATGCTATGATAATCAAGTGATAAATTGCTGTTAATATTAATTTGGATATTAAATTGTTAGTTTACGACAAATAGTTGTGACACTAAAATTGCTATGTGATGTTAAATTTGGTTGTTGATCTAAGTGAAATTTAATATGAAATTAATATTGATATAGGATTGTCAACAATATAAAATGGATTATATACGTTGAACTTGACCCCTTTAAATGTTAAATAAATCGTCGCGTAGAAATAGCGTTAACTACACTTTGAACCATTGAATGTATGATTGATGTAGTAATTTGATAATAGACACCAAGTGAAACCATAATGTAATAATCTTAAATCTGCAAGAAATGATAGTGTGGATTCTAGGAATAATTATATTAATTTGCATAAATAACAAATGTAAGTTAATACGATTATTTCGGGATTATTTAATAAATTGTTATGTATGGTTGCTATTGCTTGTTTATTTACTTTGACACCATCCCAGTTATCACACTGCAAGTTCCCTTTGCTATGCTTTGTTTTATATTGAATGATATTGGGTTGAAATGATAAATACCCAATTAAACAACTTGGCCTAGGTTAGAAAATAAAAATAAGAAACCCGATTAGTCAACAAAAATCATTTTGAAATTGAATAATATTTTAAATTGAGGAATGAACTTAACAATTTGTTTGGAAATTTAATAACGAACTTAAGGGATTTAAGTTGAAATAAATTAATGGATTTAAATTGAAACGGATTAATAAACTTACCCAATTGGATAAAATGAATTGGAAAATTTAACTGAAATGAGATTTAGAAACGAGTAAGTTTTTAGAATTTCATAATTTAAAGATTTATTAGATTTGTTAGATTTAGATTTAAACTCGGCTTTAATTAAATAGATTTGAACTCGTTATAAGTTAAATTTGAGATTTAGAAAATTTTGACTTACTAATTTAATGAATTTAAATTAGGGATAATTTAAATTTAAATGATTTTAAATTTAATGAATTGTCAAGTCGGGACATTGTAAACAGAATATGGATTAAGTAAATTTGTAACTTGGAAATAACTCATTTGTAAACTATTGATCAGTGAACCCGATAAATGGAAATGGATTTCTTTAAATAGAAATTTAATTGAATTGGTAAATAAATCAAATGAAGTTTGATAAAAGGAATTTTGTTAATGAAACTAATTTAATCAAATTTATGATAACAGTGGATGTAAACATGAAGTGAAATGAATAGAATTTGATTTAATGATTTAAACTAAGTTTACCATTGAATTGAATTCGCTGATTTTGAACTAAATTTAATAAGCGACATTGAGACCTTATTAAATTGAACTGGAATATAATTTTAAATTGTCAACTCAAATGTTTGAGCTAAAAAAATTGCATTTGAAAATATGTTTCAAAATATCTAAAATAAATTGAATCGTGAAACGTCAAATTTTGGAAGTCAAATTTGCACCTTGACTTTTGGACTTTGATTTGTTTAAACGTTAATTTAACCGACCATCGGGTAATAAATACATAGTTATTAAAGAGGCCGGGATCAGGAATGGACATACTCTCTGTCGATGCTGAAAACCACTTTAATAACTATTATACGCGAAGTGTTGACCCAGAATGAAGTGGATGGTTTGGTGAACGCGTTGACTGAAGAAAGAGAACGATATTGGATGACCCCTGACATCTAAAACAGAAGCCGCGCCGGGCCATTGAGGATCGCCACCTCTAGCGGACACGCTTTTCGATACCATATCTATTACTTTTGTGATTCGATTTGGGTGCCCCCTTGATTTGGGAGTGTTGTTTCGCGGTATTGAGATAGTAGCTACTATGCTCAACATCAGTCCGGATCACGCAACTACTAGTATCCTAGTTGGTATCGCCTCATGTACCTTGTCATACTGATTATCCTATTCGCGACCACTACGTTTTGTTTTGTGTCATACCTATGGGGTACCCTCTGATAACCACTAGTTTACGGTGGGGTTTACGGTGCTGTATAGACCATGTCATTATAAAATGTGTTAAGGGGAATTATGGTAACGGCTTAACGCTATTTTAATATCGTACTTTACTGATTAGGCATTATCTACATATCGTATTCTATTGTATATATAGATAGTTTATCGGATCCATAGAGATGTTTATTCATCTTTGAGTTATGAACTTTATTCCCTGCACTTGATTATCCTGTATAAGATTTTGAGTCCTGACTCGAATGTTTCTTTTGTATATGCTTGGGTCAGTCTGAAGCTATCCAGTTTGCTGATCAAGGTTGGTTGAAGATGCTGAAGACTTAGCATTTATCTTTATCAGTCTATTTCTATTTCAGTATTGATGTCCTTGTCTGTTGGACATTTATGTATTTCCTTTCAGTCACCTTTTGTTTAGACATTGTTGTACTTTATTTAGTAGCCTCATGAACTGCTATTATGACGATGTATTTTCCGCTGCATTATTCTGTGATTGTTCTGTGACTGTGATGTTGTATTGATTCTCACTTACATTTATGTATTTATAATCCCATAATGATTCGTGTTTTGTATTATTTAAGTTGACATGTGTGGATTATTGTCAATTTAAATGGTCCAAATACGCGGGTTGTTATATGAGGTGACATGGAGCTACGCTCATCCGATTAACGAACTGACTTCGCCAATGGCTCCTCCTCCTCCATCTCGACCTACCCGACACCATGTAAACGCGACCGTTCTCCCCTCTACAATCGCAACTTGATGGTCTCCCACCTCACCGCTACAAAAAACATGATCCTTAATCACAAATCGCACACCACCAAAACGTGTCCACGCATGCACTACGGTAAGGCAAACATGATGCCGACCTTCGAACGAGCTAACTCCGCCTAAATCTAAGCCTAGACCAAGCCCTAGTTCACTGCCCTAAAAATGATCATCCAAAAACACAATGCAAGCTCAAACTTGGGTATAGCTATGGCCATACGAGTTCCAATACATTTTTTCCATTATATATCGTTGAGTATATATTTGGTTTTTGAATTTTTAAATTTGAATTGAAAGGGGAAAACAAGTTTTCTAGTTTATAGACATTGCTTACATAGAGTGAAGAGGAATGGGAGGAGCGTGGGCCTGAAAAATGGAGTATGGGCAAAGTGGTTGTGGGTATGGCCTAGATTAAGGTGAATATGTATGTATATATATTATTTAAAATTTTAAAATATTCAACAAAATATACCCAAAAATCTCAAACTCCAAAGAGACGTGCCGCCTGGCATTTTATATGTTATATCCATATTCCGAACGTAATGGAACTAGTCTCGAGGCCTAATGCGATCATGTATAGAAGATAGCTTTTCAAACCCAATTATTATATTAAATTTTCAAAATTAATTTCTTGGTGTTTCGGTCTCGCATGATCAAACGATATGTCTGGTTGCCATAAAATTCGACGGCATATTATAATTCATTATTACGGATCCGATGAAACTAGTTTTGTCCAAATCCAAGATAATGACCCAAAATGACGATTTCATAGATTTAAATATCGTCTTATATTTAATTATCAATATTTATCTGAACTATTTATATTTGTAAATAAATTTACAAATTGAATTCACCAATATTATTTCTTAATTAAAAGGAGTTAAATAAAATTATTAAATCCATTTAAATAACATTCAATTCACAATTCAAAATTTTAAACATTCTCTATATTTGAATTATAAGTTGTTAAATTCCAAGAACCAATTATTTAAATATTTAAAATTAATTAAACATTTAAAATCAAATGAATGGAATTTAGGGTTGTTACATTCTCCCTCCAACATGAATTTTTGTCCCCGAAATTCCTAAGGAATATAATATTTCCGAACCCTTAGTTTTAAAACTATTAATTAAAATGAGTTAGTAAGCTTATTAACTTTTCAAAACCAATTAGCTGGAATAGATTCTAAAATCTCCAAGTCATTTAAATTCACCCACCTATACCAACTATTTCCCTTCCATTCATTCACTTCAATTTATAACTCAAAAATCAAATTTTAGTTATGAATTCTTTTCCAAAATTCTCGAAAAAATGCTAACTCTTAAATTTTCAGAAAATTTCACCAGCGTATCCTTTGCACGACTCGATCGGAGCAACTACAAATTGCCTCTATGGGCTCTACACCAACCAAAGAAAACAAAACCAAGCGGCCTTCCATATCTGGGGCATAAAATCATCAATCAGTTTAAATTTTCTAAATTTATTACGTATTCTTTTGCATTTTGATTTATATACCGGTAAGTAATTTATTATCTCTATGCAAAAGCAAGTGCACAAGAATCAAATAGCAATCTCTTACATACATGCACTTATGAAATCTAAAAGAAAATCTGGCTGACAAAAGCAATGTGATGTAACATGCAAAAACTAGTCTGTTATAAATCTACATGCAAATCAACAACCATGTCTTAATCCTATGCAAACAAATACAGAGAATATTCTATAATAGATGCTATGCATCCAAAATTTTCAAATGACAAATCTAGATCTACATACTTAGGTTTTTCAATTTAGAAGTTTATTCTCAAATTTCTCAAACGAAAAAAATCAAAGAAAAAAAATTAAAATGACAAAGAGAGTGTTCCTCCTAATAAAGTATGGTAAAATTCTAGAATCAAAACAATATGGAGCGTCCAGTTGTATTCTGGATCCTCAAAAAACATCAATAAGAGTGAATAAATATCATTTCTTTCCCAAAATCTTCAAAAAATTCTTTTTCAAAATCACCGGGATTTAGCACTTGATAACAATAGTCTAAAATCCTTTGTCTATAAATTTAAAATTTATAGACAATGGTATACAAATTCACACAACAAACTAATCCATTTCAATCAAAAAAGATCAATCAAATTCCATAAAGGAATAAACTAACACTATTAGTCAATCAAATTCCATAAGGAAAAACATATTACTTAACATTTTTTTAAAATGTCAATAACTAACAAACAAATCTCAATTTAGGTTCAAAACCTTCTTGATTGTCCAAATATATAGATAATTATCTAAGCGTACCGTTTTGCTCATTAGCCTTTGGTTATGGCTTAGAAGATTTTCCAACCTCACTCGGACAAAATGGAAAGTTATATTCTAAATTTTATCAGCTTCTTAATTACATTAGTTTTTTTTCTAAATCAATACTAAAATTATTTATGAATTATTTCATAAATTCTCACCTAAGTTTTTTTTTAATTTTTTTATAAAGTCATTTCTTTATAAAACATCAAAGAATAACTTATTCCACTTTATTTTATTTTATAAAACACTTCTACATCCAAAGAGTACATACAAATTTTATTTTTACTTTCTCAAAGATCTAGATGGGGATAAAATCAATTTACGGTTTCTTAAAACCGAGCTATCCTATTAACCCCTCTAACTTAGAGTGTTAAAATGAATGATGTTTCATAGGTTGACCCAGCAGCTGCAAATAGTTTAAACTACTTAGATGTTTTAAACAAATATATGATTTTAATGAAACAATGTTTATAAAACCTTTCACATCCAATTTAACCAAATTTACCTGTTTCTAATTTATTCCTTATCTTAACTAAGGAAAAAAAATCACGTTTACCTAAACAACGTTTTATTAGAAATACTTTTTATCTTCGAACCAATTCCCTTTAAGGGAACTTAAAAATAGATACCCGGCTTTTATTTCAAGAAATCTTATTTTGAAAGCATTCTACATATATTTTTATATGAAATAACTTCAAACAATTTATTTATTAAAACTCGCTTTGTGTTTATCAGGACTTGAAATCATTTCAATCGCATAACAATGAAGGGAATAATTTATTAAGTATTCCATAACATTCGTCTAAGCAAACATCCGATCGTCACTTAGAAGATTATTCAGATTACTACAAAACTAATCGAAACGATTTCCTCCTAATTATGACAAAGAAAATGCATTCCATTTAAAATTTTACTTTCCAAAATATTTTTACTTTTAATTACTCCAACATTTACTACTACTTCATTTCTCGAAAAAAATTAAATTATTTTCAAAAATTCTAGGATTTAGATTCAAAAATCATTTTTGAAACATGTTTTATAAACTAAATTTATATAAAATTTTCTTTATATACAAATCGTTTCATATTATAATAATCCTTCTTTATTATAATAGAGTTATCTCGAATATTTATTCTCTAAATATCTTATCCCTCTATTTAGATTATATTAACAGCTTTTTATTAAAGTTTAATCCTTAACCAACCTTTATTATAAGGTGAATTTTCAAGTTAACATTTTCTCCGAACACCTTTATATCAAATTGTGAAAATTAATTCACAAAGGGTTCATTTTAATTCAAAGTGATAAATGTTTCTAAATAAACCAAGCATAATTTCACAATTAACAAACAACAGTCAATTCTTCTTATTTAAATTGAGCATAACCAAACCAACAATAGCGATAATAAATAAATATTATCACATTTAAATAAACACACTTTATAACTATATAATTTTTTTAAATTATTTCTTTATATATATAAAATATAATCCTAAGCAAAATATTTAATTTTCTAAAATTTTCAATATCATGTTCATTAGCTTTGGTCGAGTGTTTTGAAATCCCTATCGATACCGTAGCATCCCACGCCTCGATCGGAATTCATAAAAACTCAATATACTAATTAACATAATACGTTTTTATATCATTAACAAATACGCTCTCGTATATGTAATACTCTAGAACTCATTCTAGGGTGTCGCTTACCCTATTTCTTATGAGCCAAACCCTACTAAAACCAAGGTTTTCGCTTAACCTAGCGCTTTGATACCAAGTTGTAAAGGCCTGCCTTTTTGACCATCGAAAGTCGACATTGAACACTACCACTGTGTTCCAATGTCATGCATCCAATTAAAAAATGGGCAGATTATTAAGGTAAATAAAAGGAAAGAATAGTGAATAGAGGAAAAACGAAATCTCATAGCTTAATCGACAACATATAATACTACAAGGACAACAAAAACTATCATCTCCAAAATTACAGAGTATATCAGAGTTAAAAATAAATCCTATCAGCTGGACATTATAAAATCCTGACCTTACAATTACTGACATGGATAATATATAATAAAGTGGAAAATAAAACATTACAATAGGTGAACCTCTAGCGCCCCACTAAGATCTCCACAACACTAAAGATAACTTGGGAAAATACTCGGTCTGAACAGAGTATTATAAATAAATAACACCCGGATCAGTCTGGAAATACCAATGTGAGATAACTCAAGTAATGGGGAACATATAGAAGTTCGGTGAGACAACGCCGCTGACATGAAACTGGTTTTTTTACCTCATAAGAATAACATCCATACGGGCAAGAGCAGAAATAAACATCAGGAAAACAATGCCAAATAAGAATGGGTATAAATAATATTAAACGAACTTGAAAGAATGAAAATAACCCAAGTAAAATACAAACCGGACAGAATGGATAAAACTATGAAACAGTCCAAATTTGATTGAATGGACAAAATACAGTAACAGTCCAAACTTGATAGAATTGACAAAATCAATACTTAAACACCACGTAGAGTGGTTTACTTCTCTCATGGCAATTTAAAGATAAATAAATTCAAGTTTTCGAATCGAATAAGGAATGGAAAATTTCCAACAAATGACTAGGAAGGTGCACCCCTCTTGAAGTATACCCCTAGTAATATACTCCTGAGAAGCCTATATACTATGTGATACTTCTCAGAAATGTACCAGCCGGACCCTGCCAAACCTTACCGGGTATCTTAATATTTCACATCTAAATCTTAACCTTTTTTGCGTGACGGTACACAAAAATCTAGACGAGATGTGAAATACCCTAATGGGAGCAACCCCACATAGCTAGACGTCCTTTCGCGCTTTTGGTTTGGTCATTTCCGACAAAGGATAACAAAGCTCAAAGAGTACATAATCGTTTTTAAGGTGACGATACACCATGAAGAAAGCTGAATTCGATAATTAATAAATCAACTATCGGGGATAATTAAAATGATCGTATATGGAAATTAAATATCATATATTTACCATTACTCGTCGATTCCAAACAAATGCTATCTCTCGATTGGAAATGAAGCCGGACAAGTTAAGGTTGTGTTATCTCTAGGCATCACCTTGACGACATTTCTAACCTTTGAGATAGAAATGAGTCCAAGCCTCAACGTTTAGCGTTAAATGTATGACTAGACTCTTTCCAGATAAGCAATATCAATTATGGAACTAATTTTCCATAAATGAAATCGAAATTTAACTTTTAAAAACTAAACTTGTGCTTGATTTCCATATTACAGCATTAGTAGAACACTTTTATAAATACTCTTTCAAAACGTTCTTTTATAAGACAAAATTTATAATACTAAGTGTATTAAAACAAGGGTCAAAAATAAATGTCGTTAAAACATTATTTATTGTAAACCTAAAACTATTTACACTAGCTTTATTTATAAATAATTCCTTTTAAAAATATTTTACTCATTTATAAACCATTATTTATAAATTTAAAACAATATTTATTGTTCTAAAAGATAATAAAGCAATTTAAATACCTTTACAAATTTACGAAAATATTAATTATCCTGAAAGATAACTAATCACATTTATAATCTCTTTTAAGTAAACAAATACATTATCTTTAATAAATTAGTTAATTATTTCCAAACACTTTTATATCATTAGTAAATTAACTTTTAATTCTTTAGTAAATGAGTTTATTAACTTTAAAAATACTAAATCAGTTAATTAACTTAAAATATTTTTATTATATTAGTAAATTTACTATAATCACTTTTATTGAATCGATTAATTAACTTTAAATATCATTAAATAATAAGATTTATTCAATTCAAATAATCATTAGTTCAAATGAATAATTCATCTCAAGCATCATTAATTAGAATGATTTAACTAAATTCCAAATATTATTAGTTAAAACAATTAGCTAAATTTAAATCAATCATTAATTAAATGATTGATTAAATCCAAATATTATTATTTAAAATGATTAATTATTTTAAATATCATTAATTAAAATGTTTATTAATTTCCATTATCATTAATTAAGTAATTAATTAAACTCAAGCAATCATTAGTTAAAAGAATTACTTAAATCATATCTCATTTAAATCAGTGATAAACCAACTTTAAACATTATTTATTAAATTGGTTAATTAATTTAAAAATCATTAGTTAAAATAATTAATTATTTTAAATTATTATAAATTAAAATGATTAATTAATTTTAACATTCTGTTTGCTGAAAACACAAGCTCAAGTTTAGAAACATACGACAGGGTTTTGGGGATGACATGTAATAAATGACAATAGAAAGAAATCAATATAACGACGCTAAACAAGTTATATGGGATATAAGGATTTATTTTGGTCAACCATCAATATAATGGCATAAGGATGTAAATAAATAATTTTTGCCTAGAAACCGCTTAGGGTGTCTCTATAATTTTCCAAGCAAAAAAATGGTTATGGATAATATATATATATATATATATATATATATATATATATATATATAATCATATGGGTTCATAACGATCAAATTAATATGTCATCCATTTTCCAAACGAAAATTTCAACCAAAAAATTATTAGAACAATTTAACTAACATCTAAGTAATCAATAATCGTTTATAATATCATAGATATGATATAGTAAAATTGAATGTGAATTAAACTCGCATTGCTTTTCGTTTTCGTCGAAACGTTCTGATTTTTGACTATACCCTAACGGGCGTCCGATTTGAGCATAAAATTCAACAAGCTCCAAATCCAACCAAACCAACTCTATTGTATAGACAATTTCCATACGAGTGCAACGCAATGAACAATGTCTGAATTCGACCTCATACGCAAAAGTTATAGATTTAATAAGTTATCAAATATTTAAATTATAATTAAACACTAATTACAAAATGAACCACGTCATCACTCTTAACCATTTCTTCCCTAACTTTAACCTCTTCCTTTACAAATGCAAATGTGCATAGGCAAACCCAACCATGGCTGTACATAGAGATAAGGTGATATGGAGCTACGCTCGTTCGATGATGAACCAACTTCGCCAATGGCTCCTCCTTCTCCATCTCGACCTACCCGACACCACGAAAACGCTACCGCGCTCCCCTCCACAATCGCGACTGAAAGGTCTCCTACCTCACCGCTGGAAAAGACACGACCCAATCACAAATCACACATCTCCACTCGTGCACCATGGCAAAGCAAACACGATGCTGACCATCAGATGAGATAGCCCTGCCTAAATCGAAGCTTGTACCAAGTCCTAGCTCGCTGCCCTTAAATCGATCATTCAAACATAGAAACACGAGCTCCAACTTGAGTATGGGATTGAAGCCTACGGCCATACGAGTTCCAATATATTTTTCCATGATTTATCGTTGGGTATATATTTGGTTTTTGAATTTTTAAATTTCAATTGAAAGGGGAAAACAAGTTTTCTTGTTTACAGACATTGCTTACATAGAGTAAAGAGGGATAGGAGGAGCATGGGCCTAAAAAGATGGAGTATGGGCAAAGTGGCTGTGGGTATGGACTAGATTAAGGTGAATATGTGTATATATATTATTTAAGTTTTAAAATATTCAACAAACATACCCAAAAACCTCGAACTCCAAACGAGAAGTGCCGCTTGGCGTTCTACATGTTAAATACCTATTTCAAATGTACTGGAACTAGTCTCGAGGCCTAATTCGATCGTACATAGAAGATAGTTTTTCAAACCTAATTATTATATTAAATTATTGAAATTAATTTCTATGTGTTTCGATCACACACGACCAAAAGAAATGTCTGATTGCCATGAAATTCGACGGCATATTATAATTCGTTATTATGGATCCAATTAAACCCGTTTCGTCGAAATTTGATACAGTGTCCTGGAATGACAATTTCACAGATTTAAATATCGTTTTATTTTTTATTATTAATATTTATCTGATCTATTTATATTTGTAAATAAATTTACAAATTGAATTCATCAATATTATTTATTAATTAAAAGGAGTTAAATAAAATTATTAAATCCATTTAAATAACATTCAACCCACAATTCAAATATTTAAACATTCCCTATATTTGAATTATAAGTTGTTAAATTCCAAAATCCAATTATTTAAATATTTAAAATTAATTAAACATTTAAAATCTATTGTCCAGAATTTTGGGTTGTTACAAAATCCAACCTGTACTATACAATTACTAAATGAGAAAACTAAGATTTTCACTCACAGTTAATTCCCATCTTTCTCCTTTAGACTTGAATATGCCTGCTATCTAGTATCTTTCTGGATCTCTTGCTTTTGAAATTTATGATAATTGGATTGTATATTAATTAGATTCATAATTTCATAGGTTTGAGGAGAATAAAATCAGAAATTGAATATTATTAATACCTAAAATCCCTTACCTAAAAGCTTTAAGAAATTTCTGAATCACGAGGAAGAAAGAAACTGATAAAGCTCCGCTACGTTTCCAAATAATTTGTGAATAAGGGTGAGGGGGCTAGGCACTTATTTATAGTGGTTGGAACTCACTAGAATCATTAGATTTAAGTCGTTATAAAATAATAAAATCTAGGCCCTTTATGGTTTGAATAACCCTAACCGCCATAACTCGCACTTGCCAACCTCTCCTACCTAGGCTGTCGACAACTAACGTTCAATCGGCCCTAGATAGGCGATTGAGCCATTGCCTATAAATGGGAAAGTATTTTTTATTCCTTTTAAAATTTATTTAATTTCTTATTTAATTTGTAATGTTACTATTTCTTTTAATGTTTACTAAACCCTCTAGTTTCTAATTATCGTTAATTTTTATATTTCAAAATTTTTCATTATTTATAGTTTGAATTAGAATTCCATTTAAATCATTTTAAATTCAAAAACATCAAATGTTAATAATCTTTTCAATTGAGCTCCAACTTCAAAATTTTATATATGAAAATTGATCAGGAAATTGTCACGGACGCAATGGCATAACTTTCTTGGCCAAATTTCAACATTTACAAAATTTTCATATTTAGCCCTATTATTAATTAATTATTCCTTATTAATTACTTTCTTATTGATTTTATAGGGTGTTACATTCTCCCACTTTAAAAAGGATTTCATTCCCGAAATCGCTAAGGGATAAAGAGTGTAATGTGCACTAAGCATCCATGTTATTCCATCATGATACCTACATAACCATCCACTCAACCAAAAAGTGTAATATGCTTTTGTATGTAGACATGCTATAAGTGAGCTCAATCCAAGCATGAATGCAAGTGTCACGACATATAAACATGTATGCAAACATCCTAAACACGTAAAAAGTTCTACATAAAAGTAAAAACGATAGTAAAACATATGGCAACCAATCCCTACCATCCAATCTAGCAAACACGATGCAACCAAAACCTAATTTTGGAGAGAGAGTTTTTTAGAGACAAGCTTAGGATGAGAAGTTATCATCTTATATTCAGTTTCCCATATGCTTTCCATCGGATTATCTCCCCATTTACTCAAACCAGCCTGATTTTCTTGTTGCGGAGCTTCTTAGTTCCGCGCTCCACTATACATGCATGGGGTGCTATCAGCTCCATTTCAATATTTACTTAGTGATCATGCTCTATCACGGTGGTTGTGCTATGAAGGCATTTCCTTAAAAGTGAAACGTGAAATGCGTCATGGATTCCTACCAACTTATCGGGTACCTCATCTTGATATGTAAGTTCCACTATTCTTTCCATGATAGGGAAAGGCCCAACAAACCTTGGTGCTAACTTCCTCGACTTACCAAATCTCACGACCTTCCTTGGAGGGACAACTTTAACGAACACCATGCCTTCAACCTTAAACTCCAATTCCTTCCTTCACTTGTCCACATAAGACTTCTAGCGCATTATATAGCCTTCATTCGCTACCCAATCCACTCTATCTTTAAATGGTGCCATGCCAATCGTTGCTTGGTGACTATTATTGTACCCAAATTCTATTAAAGGTAAATGTTTCTCCTAACGTCCTTGAAAGTCCATGATGCTTGCTCTCAACAAGTCCTACAAAATCCTACTCACTTGTTTGGTTTGACCAAAGGTTTGTGGTTGATAAGCTGTGCTTAGTTTCAATCAGGTTCCTAAAGCTGACTGCAAACTTCTCAAAAATTCGATAGCGGATAAGGGATCCCTATCAATAAAAATGCTAATTGGGATTCCATGAAGTCGAACCACCTATCTAATTTAAATTTTCATTAAAGATGCTATGTCCTATTACTTCTAATGGGAATAAAATGAGCACTTTTAGTAAGCCTATCTACTATAACCTAAATAACTTCATTTCCCTTTTGACTCTTGGATAACCCATTTATAAAGTCCATTGACATATGCTTCCATTTCCAAATTGGCACCTCCAATGGCAATAACAATCCTTCGGGCTTTCCTTATTCAACCTTTATCCTTTGGTTCGTCAACCACCTAGAGACAAATTCAGCTATCCTCTTCTTCATTCCCGACCAATAGAAAATTAGTTTCATATCCTATACATCTTATCCCCTCCAAGGTTGATGGTCATCCTAGAATGGTGACATTTTGCTAGAGATTCTTCTGAAACATCCTCCACCATAGGGACACAAAGGCGTCCTTCTTTCATCAAACATCCTCTTTCGTCAATTGTATATCTACTAACATGAGAAAAATGATCACCTCTACTCAACTTGCCTAAAATGTTTACTATCACCGCATCCTTCTTCCGCTCTAGCCCAATGCAGTCCATTATTGCCGGTCTACCCTCCATTTTCGCCAAATAGTCTAGAGTTGGTTCGATTGGTGGTTGGATATTGAAATTTGACAGGAACTCCTATTATCACTAGTTAAGTGTCCTTTTGAGATCTCCTTATGACCACTATTTTCCAATATATTTATATAGTGGTCAACACTCATTCGAACCATCAACATAGTATTAAAACTAGAACATAACTCATATCTTATCATACACTCTTCCAATAACATATGGGAGCAACTAGTGATACGACTCAAAATCCTTAAAGAAAATTTTGCTAGAACTTTCCATTCATTATCACCGGTGTTAATGATATTATGGCCATAACATTCCTTTCCAAATTAAGATGGATAATTCTAATATGCCATTCGGCTATAATCCACTTGCCTTAACTTAGCTACTTGGCCCCTAATAAATGAGGTCCATCCATTACTTCAATTATTACACTTAACAATGGGATAAATTGTGCATCCCTATAATGCATTGAATATACACATTTAGAATAACTCGTCAGAAATGGGTTTGGCGAAAAGACTATCCTACCCCTACCTTGCCTTCTTCAACCTTGAGTCTACCAACACTGTAACTACCGCCCTACACCTCCAACACCCAATATACCAGTATAGTGCACCGTAGCAGTGCTCAGTTGATGTAGGGCGATCATCAATGGTTATAAAGTAAATAAACAACACATTATCATATATCTCACCGTGCATTGAATAAAATATAATACTAAACATATTGGATATAAAACAGACGAGGTAGTAAATAACTGGATAAATCATTGCTTCATAATATATAGATCCATACAGTAAATAACATGGGTGATAGAGTTATACATCAAATAATAACTCATAAATAATTGTCTCAAAATAGTAAGGCTCTAACAAGCTCCATAGTGTTGTGCGCAGAATAGCAAATTAGTACATATAATAATACAAGAGAATAGCCTCTTGCTCACCACATGTCCAGCTTCACGTGCTCAGCAGACCTGGTATCCCTAATCTGCTCATTAAAGAGTGCCTAGAGTAACAGGAATCAAAGCTTAAAATTCCAGGTTAGACAATAGTCTGGTGTGAGTAGTAGAAATATTAAATACTATAAAGTCAATAAACTAGGACAAATGTTATGGAAAATCATATCTGACCTGTCGCTGCATTCATAGGTTAGCACATATAAAAGATATATGCTACTCTATGATAGTCATCGTGGGTGTGCTATATGTCAAAGTACTAAGGGTGTCTAGATATCTGCATTGGTAATATCTACATCATGGACATCCCTAAAGTTTAGAAACAATAAGACAAACATGACATCCATCATCCATCCTCACATTCACTCACTCTGTGCATTGGATATATGATACTCGTAAGATCCCATCATATAGTCTAGGATTACTCAATATCCCAGTTTCTCGGTACACAAATCCATGCCACTCAGAAGGCCAGGATCTGGACTACACACATCATAACAGTTCATCTTAAACGGATTGGGTCATCATTTGATCTGGGGCACATATCATAGCTCAAGTGAGCATCCTCACATACCACCCTTTATGTGTATGCTTAAAAAACTATGTATATCAACGATCCTTTTGCATATGTCATCCATAGTAGAGCTCCTATAGAAACTGTCCATACAACTCCCGTCTGAAGTTGTTGCAGTTTGTAATTACTCTAGACAACTACCGTAAGTCCTAGAGTGTCACTATGCATCCTATAACCTACCTCCAATAGTCATAGATTATCTGACTCATCGTCTCTTACTTTGCCTCTCGAAGTACAGCTACCCACCATTAAATAACCATAACTCGAGAATACGAATTCCAAATGATCTGAAACTCAAAACATAGTCTTATGGGACCTTCCCTATCACCCTATATCAATAGCTCCAGGTCTTGATTAAAAATTATGGATAGGTACCGATCTATGATAACCGAAACATCCTCACTGATCCATGGCAACCAATCCATCATCGTCGATCCCACACTTTACACATGAGCGTCAGCACACATTCCAATGCCCTCACCATAGATCACACCCTAGTTAGGTCAACCCCCATGGATCGATACCGATCCATGGAGATCGATCCTACATTTCATTTTTCAGCTCTAAATCACTCCACTATGCTCTAAAACAATTTGTGGGTCGAATGGGTTAACCCCTATGGATCGGTACCGATCCAAAGGGCCGAACCCATACTTAGCTAAAATCATGTGATGTTGGCTCCACCCACTAGCTTCCATATTCTTATATCCTGATCCATACTCCAAGCTACTCCACCGATCCCTATTGAATCTCACTAATCCATAACTTTGGATTCCTACCAATCCGTGCCTCTGACCTCTAATGATCCATACTTTGGACGTCCATATCTTAACCATACGAACTCCAAATGGCTCTAAACTTGGTGTGCAACCTTATGAGGCCTCCCTTGTTGCCTCAAGTCGATCGCGTCCAATTTGGGATAGACCCGTTCTAACTAAATCGCAATTCGATCGACATTTTCAACCATTCAAAAATAGGGCGATCATACATTCATCATATATAAGCATTGACAACAGCCAAAGATTCAAATATATCATTTTAAAGAGATCTAAATCTAAGGTCAAGGTTGGAGGACCAGAAGAACATGGTTATGGATCCATAAAAATGCATTTTTTATAAATCAAGTCCAAATCATCTAAAAATCATAGGTATGGTATATATGGTCTAAAAACATTTTTAGAATTGTAAATAATTTTTTAATACATCATTTAGGGTGTTTAATGACCTATTTAGTAAGTGAGAAATCTAATCACTTGCCTTAATCCAAATCAAAGCCCAAATCCTCCAATGAATAGTAGAAGGCACGAAATTCAAGATTCTTCCTATAGCATACCTCTAATCCCAAGGCTAATCACGCTGATCTCCTCTTAATTGTGCAATTGGCTAATTAAAGTATGCATTAGGGTTGCTTCTTGGCTAATGAGGGTTAATGGAAGCTTTTAACTATTTTTGAGAGTTGTGAAATGATGGGGATGTGGTCCCATCAGCCTCAACTTAGCCAAAAAATGAAATGGGTTATGGGCCTCAAGGCTAATGGCCCTAATTACCTACTTAAGATGCTCAAAATCAAAGAAAACTTCAAAAAGCCGTAACTCGAAAATGGTAAGTCTGTTTTTTGAATATGACCACTCTACAGAAAGGAAAACAATCATCCAAATCCAATGGAAGTGGTTTCATACACTAACTTGAAACCTATAAAATATTATAGTATGTATAAGATTTACAGTGTTAAAATGGTTAAATAGAAATTTTCCAAAAACCATGGATGTGGGAAATGTCCTTAAGAGTCATTTTTCAAAATATTAGAACCATATGACCTAATATGAAAATAATATAAGTATTTCATGATCCTCCTACACGTAAAATATAGATCGTTATACTCTTCCCCCTTAAGTAATTTCGCCATTGAAATTCCATAATCATGTCATTAGGGTTATCACGCATGCCTAAAAATCATATATAAGTATAGGCAACCATTACACATCAAACATGATTGCACAACAATAAGTGAAAAGGAAAACATCTAAGCCTATCCTAGCATGTAGGACACTATCATAGTGTGTTTCATGATAACATAAGCGAAAGTAAAAGTGACAAATAAGAAATCTCACTCTCTGGATATGATGTTCTCATTCTCTCCTCGGTCTCCCAAGAGTAGTCGCTTTCACTATCACTCCACTGTACCTCTACCAACTTCACCATCTTCATCCTAAGCTGCTTCCTATCATGATGATAGGAATTTGCCTAAAAGGTCTCAAAGCTTCTAGTTCAATCTCGATGACATCTAGCTGATTTGGTGCAATATTTAGGCTTCAGTCGTGCATAAATTTTCGAAAATGAGAGACATGGAAGATGTTGTGCGTTCCTACCATTCTTTGGGGGTAAATAAACTCTGTAAACAAGATACCCAATCCTCTCTAATATCAGAAATGGACCAACAAATCTCGTTGCCAATGTCCCTCTACTATCAAACCAAATGACATTCTTAATAGAGAGATCTTGACAAATACCATGTCGCCGGCAGAGAACTCTAAATCTTGACCTCTCTTGTCGGTGTAGCTTTCCTATCTGTCTTGGGCACCTTTCATCCTTGTCGAATGATCTCAATCTTCTTCGATGTTTCTCTAATCATATCTGGCCTAAATTTCATTTTCATGTCCGCTTCCCACCAATAAGAAGGAGCATTGCACAGTTGGCCATATAATCCCTCGATTTGTGCCATACCGATGCTAGACTAATAACTATTATTGT
This sequence comes from Allium cepa, assembly GCA_030765085.1. Classification (NCBI taxonomy): domain Eukaryota; kingdom Viridiplantae; phylum Streptophyta; class Magnoliopsida; order Asparagales; family Amaryllidaceae; genus Allium; species Allium cepa. Next base: position 472,465,411 of record CM060929.1, on the reverse strand, counting down.
ATGAGAATTCAACAAGATGTAAGTGATCATCTGATGAGCCTTCAAACTCGAGTATATAAGCACACAAGAGATCCTCTAAGATACAATTCACTCTCTCAGTTGGCCATCAATTTAAGGGTGATAAGCTGTGCTGAGGTGCTGCTCTGTTCCTAAATCCTCCTGTAAGCTATTCCAAAACCCACCAGTGAGCAACAGGTCTCAGTCATTCACAATCCTCTTCGGTACACCATGGAATCATACTGTCTTTTCACAAACAGTTCAGCCAATTGGGTTGCCCATTCTACTTGATTTGATGAGTATAAATCTAGTGCTTTTGGTCAATCAATCGACTATGACCCAAATACAATCTTACCCTTCTCGAGTCGTCGAAAATCCATCAATGAAATCCACCAATACTTGTTCCCATTTCCACTCGGGAACTTCTAGCATTAGCATCAGACCAATAGGCTTCTTTTGCTCTGCCCTAACTGGCTGGCAGTTCATGCATTTCGAGATGAATGTACCAACATCATTCCTTATACATTTCGAATAGTAGGTCTGCCTCATATCTGTTAGGAACTGGAGATAGTGGTTTGGATGACAACAACCTTTGTGACTTATTTTATTATAACTTACATACTAACTCTATTATCTAGATATATATGAATGTTATTATGCAGGATATATATAAGGCATGTACTGATTATTGAAGACTATACAGTACAAAGATCATGAATGAAGAAATCAAGTTTGAAGACTCATGAGTATCAAGATCAAGATTTCAAGATAAGTGTCTAGTTTTGTTAAAGATTCATAATAGCATGGAAATCTTCATTCCAAATTTCATTTGGGATGGAACCCATTTCTACCTTCTTAGTGGCTTACAAACCCATGACAAGTAGCTTACAAACCTACGACAAGTGGCTTACAAACCCACGAACATCCTGGTTTTGTACAAGTTCTTAAGTCCTGATGTAATGAAATATTCTGCCGGAAGAAGCTTGCAAAATTACATCAAAATGGTTTTTAAAACCGATTTTCAAAACTGTTTTTTTTTAAAATGTTTTAGCTTTAAAAAATTATCTTTTCAAATGATTTTCAAAAAGTTGTTTTAGCCTTAAAATATTCTTTCTTTTTGTTATTAAATAAACTATTGGTTTAAACTTCCTTTGTTTTTAAACTATCTTTCGATTTTTAAAAATTCTTCTATAATATATATATGTACTTGAGATTTAAAATCAAATTTATATATATACATTCTAAAAATATATTTTTCTACTCTTCTTTATTTTGAAACGTAGGAAAATTAGTTTATTTTAATTCAGAATCATTTCATCTTGTTTTTCTTTTAATACCGTTTTCAAAACAATTTTACATAGTTTTTAACTAAAGGATGTCGACATCATGGGATACCCCATGTCGACATGGTGGCCATTAAATTCAAAAGCTTCAATTTTCAAAAGAAGTGTCTATACGTTTAAATCTCTTCACGAATGTTTATGACCATTACTGGTCTATAAATAGCCTTCACAAACGAATTGTTTAACTAACTATTTTCTAATTTTCTTCACTCCTTCTTCTCCGCAAATCCATATTCTAAATTTTTCATATTTTTAAGAGCATGCTGAAATTCTTCCGAATTCTTAAGTGAATCAAATTAGAATCTCATTCTTGTTTGATGCTTTGCCCTTTCTCGAAGATCAAAGTGCTATCCAGAGTTATAGGATCAATTTGTAATCAAAAATTTATCGAGTCTCTCTATAAGGTGTGGTTGTGCCTGGAAATCAATTGGGTGATCTTGTATCCCGTAAATTAAGAGGGTTTGCCCCGGACTCGAAGACAGGAGGGTACCTCGAGGCCTTTAGAAATTGAGGATTGTAATCTCCACATTGGAATAATAAAAATCTGTACGAGGTGTTTGCCTTGGTGCAGGACTGGATGTAGGGTAACTCCAAACCAGTATAAAATCCGATGTGTTCTTTCCTTTTACTGCTTTTTATTTACTTTTTGGATCTGTGTTTGATTCTGTGATTGTTCTGTTATTAAATTCTGCATTTGTTTGTGTCATAATTTTAATTTAGTCCATATAAGTCTTAGAATCCATTAAACACTATTCACCTCCCACTAGTGTTAAATTAGCCTTAAGATCCTTAATCCGCACTTCTTTTCAATTGGTATCAGAGCCTAGGTTTTCATAGTTTTCACAATCTGAAACTTGAAAAGTGAAAAATGGCATTTTTAGGAAATTTTGTTAATTTGAATTTATGCATTTCATCAAAGTATCATAAGTCCGCATATAGTTTTTATGAAAAATCAAGTTATCTACCAAATTGGTTTGTTATGCAGGAGCAGACATGTTACATGGCTTTTGAAGAATCAACAACCAATGGACAAACTATGAAAATTGAGGAAGATAAATGGATACTTGATAGTGGTTGTTCTAGGCATATGACTGGAAATCCGGAGATACTCAATGACATTATATATCAAGATGGTGGATTGGTCAACTTTGGAGATAACTCAAAAGGATATGTGATTGGCATCGGCAATGTCGGTAATTCTAAAACTCCTCTTAATTCTGATGTTTTGCTAGCTAGGAATTTAAAACATAATTTTCTTAGTATAAGTCAACTATGTGATAAAGGATTTAAAATTAAATTTGGAAAAGTTAAGTGTCACATCGTAGATAATAAGTCAAATAATATATTTGCAGGAATTAGGAAGAAAAATATTACACCTTGGTATGAAAGTTCCAAATGATAACTTATGTCTTTTGGATAATACAAGTGACCTTGGATTTGGCATAAGAGATTGGTCATTTAAATTTCAAACTATTATCTAGGTCATCAAAACTTGACTTGGTTAGAGGTCTTCTCAAGTTAAACTTTAAAGTAGATAGCATATGTGATGCTTTCTAATTAGGAAAACATAAGAAAAGTTCATTTAAATTGAAAGATATGATTTCTACTTCTAAACCTCTAGAATTACTTCATTTAGGTTTATTTGGTCCATCTCAAGTTCAATCAATTAATCACAATAAATATGTTTTGGTAATTGTAGATGATTATTCTAGATATACTTGGACAATTTTTCTAAGACTTAAAAGTGATGCTTTTGAATTAATTAAGAATTTTGCTAAAAGAATTCAAAATCAACTTTCTTTAAAAATAAAAACTATTTGTAGTGATCACAGTAGAAAATTTGAAAATGAAAATTTTGAGAATTTCTGTAATAAAAAAGGAATTACTCATAAAATTTCTTTTCCAAGAACTCCACAACAAAACAGAGTGGTAGAACTTAAGAATAGAATGAATCAAGAGTGTGCTAGAACAATGCTTTCTGATAGTAACTTACCTAAAAACTTTCAGGCTGAAGTAGTCGCTACAGCTTGTTATATATTAAATAGGATTTTAATTAGACCATAAATAATAAAACACCATATGAATTACTTTACAATAAGAAACCCATGGTAGCTTATTTTAAGTTTTTGGTAGTAACTATTTTATTCTTAATACAAAAGGTAATTTAGATAAATTTGAACCTAAATCCGACAAAGGTATCCTTATCGGATATTTAAATAAAAGTAAAGCATTTAGAGTTTATAATTTAAGAACTAACACCATTGAAGAAACAATGCATGTACCTTTTGATGAAAATTTTAAAGATACTGTACAAATAGATGATTAAGAAGATTTTGTAACTTTAAATATGAACCTAATGAAACTAATTGTGAAATCATTGAAATTAATAAAAGAATTAGGTTATTAAAAGATCATCCTGTAGAAAATATACTAGGAAATATTGAATTTATAGCTAAAACAAGAAATCAACTAAATAGTATAAATAATGTAGGTTTTATATCAACTACTGAACCTAAAAATCCAATGAAAGCATCATCTGATGGTTCATGGATTCTTGCTATGCAAGAAGAACTGAATCAGTTCACCAGAAATGATGTTTGGGAACTTGTTCCTAGACCTAAGATAAAAGTATAATTGGAACAAAATGGGTTTATGAAAGTAAAATGAATGAACTTGGTGAGGTTGTGAGAAATAAAGCTCATTTAGTCGCACAAGGTTATTGTCAAGAAGAAGGAATTGATTATAACGAAACCTTTGCACCCGTAGCAAGACTAGGACCTATCAAGATTCTACTTGCTTTCGCACACTACAATAATTTCAAGTTATATCAAATGGATGCTAAAAGTACTTTCTAAATGGTTTTGTAAAAGAAGAGTTTATGTTGAACAACCTCCACTTTTTGAAGACAATAAATTTCCAAATTATATATATAAATTAAAAAAAGATTTATATGGTCTAAAACAAGCTCCTAGAGCCTGGTATGAAAGACTAAGATCTTATTTACTAAAATATGGTTTTGAAATTGGTAAAATAGATTCAACTCTTTTTATTTAAAGAAACAAAAATGATATTTAATTAATACAAATATATGTAGATGATATAATATTTGGGTCAACTAATAACATAATAAATAAAGAATTTTCAGATATAATGACTAAAGAATTTGAAATGAGTCACATGGGAGAATTAAGTTTCTTCTTAGGACTTCAAATCAAACAATTAGATAAAGGAATTTTCATTAGTCAATAAAAATACGCTAAGGATTTAATTAATAAATTTGGATTGACCACTTTTAGTGGGAAACCAACTCCAATGACAATTAATGTAGCATTAAGTAAAGAAGATAAATCAAAAGATGTTGAACAAAAATTATATAGAGGAATGATTTGTTCGTTGTTTATATAACAGCAAATCGTCTTGACATCATGCATAGTGTCAGTCTCTGTGCAAGATACCAATCTCAACCTAAAGAAACTCACTTAAAAGTGTTAAAAGAATTTTAAGATATGTAAAATATACTTTAGATTATGGTTTATTTTACCCTAAAAACGATGTATTTGATTTAATTTCATAGTGTGATGCTGATTACACTGGTTGTAAATCAGACCGAAAAAGTACAAGCGGAACTTGTCACTTTCTAGGGCATTTTCTGGATTCTTGGTTTAGTAAGAAGTAAAACACTGTATCCTTATCAACAACTGAAGCAGAATATATATCTGCTGCTTTGGCTTGTTCCCAAGTTATATATATGCAACAAACTTTAAAAGATTTTGGATTAACTATAACTAAATCACCAATCTAGTGTGTTAATACTAGTGCAATAAACCTATCTAAAATCTAACTCATCATGCTAGAACCAAACATATTGATAATAGACATCATTTTCTTAGAGATAATGAAAGTAAAGAAATCATAACTCTTGAATATATTAATACTGAAAAACAAATTGGTGATATATTGATCAAACCATTAAATGAACAAAACTTCAACTAAATTTAGAAGAGAATTAGGTATATGTTCATTAACTGAAATATAAATTATAAATAATACAAGTATAGTTAATAATTAATATAAATAAAAATTTCTCAAAAAGTGAGCCGGGCATGTCGACATGACCCATCCCCCTATGTCCACATAAAGGTCGAGATTTTCAAATTTAAATTTCTCTCTAAAAGAAGTTATTTGGTTATATACTATATATTTCTACTTTTACTCCTTTTCTCTGTTCTATTCTCTGTAATAAATTTCTAAAACAGTAAATTAATAGCTTCCTCTTCTAATAATGAGCCTTCTTTACCTACTTCTCCTCATTCTGGTCCTTTTCAACATTTCACACACGTATGCGTCATCAAATTACAAGAAGAGATGAAAGATTTGCTTCAAATGATGATGGAAATTCAAGTGAGTCAACTGCGAATGGCTAGAGAACAAGATAGAGGAAGAATCCTTAGGAATTTACAAAACTTCCTTATTGATAACCATGCCAATCCCATTGCCATCGAAGAATCATCACAAGCCATGGATTCTGAAGAAGAAGAGCCTCTAGATGAACCACAAGAGGATCAAGAAGTAGAACATCCTCTATCGAATCCGGATGTTCACATGGATGAAGACGATAGCGTGATTTGCGTTGGAGAGGTCCTTTTTGACGCTAATGGAAACTTGGTCGAACAACATGGAAACTTTTGTCTCCACTATCCAAATTGTTAGGTCCATAAACCACCAATTGTTAAGGGTCCTCGTTAAGCGTTTTCTGTTTTTCTCTTTCATGATTGTATATTGGTTTGTTAATTTGTGTATAAGTGTCTTAATTAATGTTCTTCAAAAAACAATCTTTGGTGTATAAAATCTTGAATTCTATTTAACTTAGATGTCATATTTCACTCATACATAGTTATTATTCTTATGTCGTATGTTTGTTTATCTCATTTTCTATTAAGTTAAAGGTTTGTAGGTTATTTTCGTTGATGGCCAAGGGGGAGAAGTTATATAATATAGAAGGCTTGGAGTAAAGGGGAGTTGTTGGTGTAAGGGGAAGTTATAGTATGTTCGAAGTAGTAAGTAAATTTTATAAGGTTGTCATCATCAAAAGGGGGGAGATTGTTAGGAACTGGAGACAGTGGTTTTGATGACAACAACCTTTGTAACTTATTTTATTATAACTTATATACCAACATTATTGTCTCTATATATATATATATATATAAATTTTATTATGCAGGATATATATAAGGCAGGTACTAATTATTGAAGACTGTACAGCATAAAGATCAAGAATGAAGAAATCAAGTTTGAAGACTCATGAGTATCAAGATCAAGATTTCAAGACAATTGTCTAGTTTTGTTAAAACTTCATAATAGCAAGGAAATCTTCATTCGAAATTTCATTTGGGATGGAACCCATTTCTACCTTCTTAGTGGCTTACAAACCCATGACAAGTAGCTTACAAACCTACGAAATGTGGCTTACAAAGCCATGAACATCCTAGTTTTGTACAAGTTCTCGAGTCCTGATGTGATGAAATATTCTGCAGGAAGAAGCTTGCAAAACTACTTTAAAATGGTTTTTAACGGTTATTTTCAAAACAGTTTTTTTCCAAAAAAAAGTGTTTTAGCTTTAAAAAATTATCTTTTCAAATAATTTTCAAATAGATGTTTTATCCCTAAAATATTCTTTGTTTTTGTTTTTAAATAAACTCTTTTTTTAAACTTCGTTTGTATTTAAACCATCTTTCGACTTTTTAAAAAAAAAATTATAATATATATACTTGAGATTTAAAATCAAATTTATATATACATCCTAAAAATATATTTTTCTACTCTTCTTTATTTTAAAACATAGGAAAATTAGTTTATTTTACTTCAAAATCATTTCATCTTACTTTCCTTTCAATAATATTTTCAAAACAAATTTTACATAGTTTTTAACTAAGGGCTGTCGACATTAAGGGGTACCCCATGTCGACATGGTGGCCGTAAAATTCAAAAGTTTCAATTTTCCAAAAGAAGCGTCTATTCGTTTAAATCTTTTCACTAATGGTTATGACCATTACTGGTCCACAAATAGCCTTCACAAACGAATTTTTCAACTAATTATTTTCTTATTTTCTTCTCTCCTTCTCTGCAAATCCATATTCTAAAATTTTCATATTTTTAAGATTGTGCCGAAATTATGCCGAATTCTCAAGTGAATCAAATTAGAATCTCATTCTTGTTTGATTCTCTGCCCTCTCTCGAATATCAAAGTGCTATTCAGAGTTATAGGATCAATTTATAATCAAAAGTTTATCGAGTCTCTCTATAAGGTCTGGTTGTGCCTAGAAATCAATTGGGTGATCTTGTGTCCCGTAATCAAGACAGTTTGCCCCGGACACAAAGACGGGAGGTTACCTCAAAGCCTTTAGAAATTAAGGATTGTAATCTCGACATTGGTATAATAAAAATCCGTACGAGGTGTTTGCCCTGGTGTAGGATTGGACGTAGGGTAACTCCGAACCAGTATAAAATTCGGTGTATTCTTTCCTTTTACTACTTTTTATTTACTTTCTGCATCTATGTTTGATTCTGTGATTGTTCATTGATTAAGTTCTGCATTTTTTTGTGTCATAATTTTAATTTAGTCCATATAAGTCTTAGAATCCATTAAACACTATTCACCCCTCTTCTAGTGTTAAATTAGTCATAAGTTCCTTAATCCGCACTCCCTTTCAATATCACGATACATATCTTTACCACCAGGATGGATCATCAATCTTAAATGATGGCATTAATGGAGCACCACATCCTTCATTCTTTCGACATCGGGAACATAAACCTCCCGTCTTTATGTAGCCAATCGTCTCGGTCGAGTATGTACTGTCTCATATCCCCAAACTCTATTCCAGCTTCAATCTTAGAAATGATCACGACCAATCTAGCATTGCACCTCTGAATAAGAGTAGGTTTGATAATCATGCTCACCAATATCTCTGGCTCTTTCTTGCATCTCAATCGGAAATCATAACCAGTAATATACTCTAACCATGTCCGCTCTAGGAACATAACTCCCAAGCTGGCATGTCTCCTACTCAACGCATCAGCATTTGCATTACCTTTTCCCAGTGTATATGCAACATCATAGTCAAAGGAGGCTAGGAACTCTAACCATCGCTGCCGATGAAGGTTGAGATCCTTCTGTGAAAAAAGGTACTTCAATGATTTATAGTCGGTTAATAGCTCGAACCTCTCTCCTAAAAGATAGTGCCTCCAAATCTTTAGTGCAGACACAATTTTTGCTAACTCTAAATCATGGGTTGCGGATTTCTTCTCATGTGGCTTCAGCCGTCGATTAGCATATGCAACAACCTTGCCTCTTTACATCAGTGTTGCTCCCAATCCGATACCATAAGCATCAGCGTATACCATCATCTCCTCACTCTTGCTCTAAATATTTAGTATTGGTGCACCCATAAAGTTTTCCGACTTATAAATGCCTGTTCACATCTCGCATCCCAAATAAAAGTCTGATTCTTCTTCATCAATTGAGTCCACGGTGCCGCTACCATGGTGAAGTCCTGGATTATTCATATATATTATCCAGCTAACCCTAAGAAACTTCTCACGTGCATAGAATTTTTTGATCTAATCTAATCTTGGACTGCTGCGACTTTTGTAGGATCAACAACAATGCCCTGCTCAAAAACAACGTAACCCAAGAATCGCACTTCTCTCCTCTAAAAGTGACAATTAAAAAACTCCGCTTTCATTCAATGCTCTCCAACACCTCTAATACAATCCTCAAATGTGTTTTTACTTCTTCCTTTTCTTGTGAATAGATAAGAATATCATCGACAAACACAAGCATGAATTTATTTAGCTGACCCTTAAAGACACAATTCGTGAGATCAACAAAGTATGCCAACGTATTAGTTAGCCCAAATAGCATAACCAATCACTAATATAAACAAGACGGTGTATGAAATGTGGGTAATCAGAACACTCTCCTTCCCCACTCTTAATTAGTGAAATCTCATCGCAAGATGCAATTGAGAAAATACTTTAGAACCATGAAGCTGATTGAACAAGTCATCAATACATGGGAGTAGGTACTTGTTCTTCTTCGTCACTTTATTCAGCTCATGGTAATCAACATATAATTCAAGGAAGTCATCCGCCTTCATGGTGAATACTACTAGCGCCCTCCACTCAGATATATTTCTACGAATGTACCCCTTTCGCAAAAGGTCATTCATTTGCACCTAAAGCTCTCTACTCTCTAGGTGCCATCCTCCTCAATGGCATCACTATCGGTCTTACATCTTTATCTAAATCAATACGGAACTCGATATGTCGATATGGCGAAAGTCCGATCACTTCCTCAAATATGTTTGAATACTTCTTAGCAATAGGCATAATGACAACTCCTCATGTGGGATATCAAGCGAATATAGAAAGCTAACCATCATATCATCATTTGGAAGGTAGCCTAACACTACCGTCCACCCATCATCTACCCCTATCTTCACCAATGACTTCTCACAATCAACCATCACTCTGTATCTATGAAGCATGTCCATCCCTAGAATGATACTAAACCTAATGAAAAAAATAAAACAATCATAATCGAAAGAACATCCATGACTCGATAAGAATGAACCACAACAAACTATGCACATGCTAGTGTAGCCTCCAATAGGGTTCGTCACAACCAAACGTTAGTTAACTATATCGAATTCCAATCCCAAATCATCTACCAAGTCACCAAATATAAAAGAATTTGAACCCCTGGTATCAAATAAAACTCATATAGGAACATCATAAATAGAAAGCATGCCTTGAATCATGATGTCTTTCCCCTTCTCTTTCGTCAATGGAGCATTTGATGAAGTTGGAACATTATTGATACATATGCTTTAACTACCTATTTCTTCTTAGGCAACCCGGGACAGTCCTTCTTGATATGTCTGAGCTATCGCAGTTATAGCATTTCTTTCCTCTAGCTTTGCAGTCTCTACTATAATGACCTTTCTCTCTGCAGTTATAGCAAGTCGTTCTTAGATTGACCTTCTTCTTTTGGACATTTTGTTATGAAATTTCTTCCTCTTATTATCTCACTTCTTCTTGCCTCCCCTGCTTGATTATGGCATTGGCTCTTCTTTAGGAACCATGGCTTTTGGTTTTAGATACAGACTTTCATGCCTCAGGGCCTTCTCGACTTTCATCTCAAAAGTCTCATCAATATGGCCCATGAGTCCTTCCTATAAATGGTCATCCAAGCCAATTACAAATTCCTCGTTCTTCTTTAATGGAGTGTCACTGAAGGACATCCCATATTTTGACAGAGCATCAAACTTAGCAACATACTCATAATTAGTTTATCCCTTGCTTCAGATCTATGAACTTATGGAACATAACCGACTTTTGAGCTGCAGGAATAGATTTCTCCTCAAATCTAGCTTTGAATTGATGCTAAGTGAATTGATCCTCGAGAGTGGCAACCCTCACTGCATTCCACCAAATCATGGCCCACCTTTGAAGCCGTCGGGAAGCAAATCTTCTTTTTATAGCATCATCTAGCTTTAAGGCATCAAAAATCCTTTCGCAGGTATCGAGCCAATCTTGCACCTCCATTGCCGACTCCATTCTTTGGAACGATATTCCACCAAGAATAGCAAAGTCCTTGTTCAGTATAGCGAAATTGTCTTTAGGCGCCTGCATTGGTGCATTACCATCAGCAACATTTGGAGTGGCCACTTGATCATTCTACAGCACGTCCTCATCATAGTATTAAACATGGTCTACAAATCAGGATTAGCAACTCCTGAGCCAGCTCCCTCCTTGGCTCTAGAGATGGATTTCCTTGTAGCATTCCTTGTTTGGTGGCTCGACGTTCAATCTATGATAAGGACGATCAATCTCTCTATAAGAAATCCCACTTAAGTATTACTCGTATGTGTAGTGCGACTCATATACTATATATACTACTATATAGTTTTGAAAACCAAAATATATAACAAGTACGCGCTCTTACATATATACATACACACATACACTCTCTTGATCTAGTCTAAAGTGAACTCCTACCCAATCTCTACTAGATCACAATATCCCTTAGGTTGAACAACGCAACCTAAGCACTGATACTAAATGTGACCACCACCCTACACCGACGACCACAAATATATCTATATAGTGCGCTATAGAGGTGCTCGGTCGATGCAGGGCGATCATTAATTGTTGTAAAGTAAATAAACAATAAAGAACCGACCGTATATCTCACAGCTCATCTAGTAAAATATAACACTAAACATCTTAGTTATAAAACAAGCGAGACAATAAATAACTGGATGAATCACAACATCAGAGTATATAGATCCATATAGTAAATAGCATAAGTGATAGAGTTACACATCAAAAAATGACTCAAAAATAACTTTTCTAAGTTGTAAGGCACTAGCAAGCCCCATAGTGCTATGCCGTAGAATAGTAAATGAGTACATACAATAATATGAGAGAATAGTCTCCTACTCGCCACTTATCCAGCTCCATGTGCTCACCGGACCTGATATCCCTAATCTACTAATTGAATAGTACCAATAGTAATGGAAGCAAAGCATAAAACCCTAGGTCAAACAACAATCTGATGTGAGAGGTAGAAATCTCAAATATCACAAAGTCGATAAAATAGGAAAAATGGTATGGAAAATCATACCCAACCTGTCCCTACATCCACAAAGTTAGCACATATAAAAGAAATACACTACTCTATGATAGTCATTATAGTTGTGTTATATATCAAAGTACCGTGGGTGTCTAGATATCCACATCGGTAATATCTACATCATGCGACATCCCTAAAGTGATAGAAACAATAAGACAAATATGGCATCCATCATCCATCCTCACATTCACTCACTCAGTGCATTGGATATATGATACTTGTAAGACCCCATCATATGGTCTAGGACTCTCAACATCCCAGTTTCTCGGTACTCGAATCCGTGCAATCAAAAGGCCAGAATCTAGACTACAAACATCATAATAGTCCAAGGTAAATGGATCGGGTAATAATTTGATCCAGGGCATTCATCATCGCCCAAGTGATCGCCCTCACATACCCCAAATTTATGAGTACACTTCAAAATCTACGAATATCAACGATCTTTTTGGAAATGTCATCCAAAGAAGAGCTCATATCGAAAATGTTCGTACAACTCCCATCTGAAGTCGTTATAGTTGGGAACTACTCTATGTGAGAAATGCGGATTAAGGATCTTAAGGCTAAAGATATATACTAGAGGGGGGTGAATAGTGTTTTAGAAAATTGTTAAATCTTTTTGAGTTTTTGTTAATTTAAACACAAATGTATGCTATATTCATACATAGATATGATCACAGAATCAAACACAAACGCAAATATAAAGTAAAAGCAGTGAAGGAAAGAACATACCGGATTTTATACTGGTTCGGAGTTACCCTACATCCAGTTCCGCATACAAGTATGGATTTCTTTTCAAAAACAATCTTTACAATTACACCCACGATTTCGAGGCTACGAGGTACACCCTCCAGAATCACAATCCTCTGGGTAGATATACTTGATTTCTCAGGCAACAAGTTCACCCAAATGATTTCCCAAGGCTACAATTACACCTTATCTCGCTTGATTGATTTTCAAGGCTACAATCACACCTTTTCTTGCTATGTTGATTACAAAAAGCCTATAACTCTGAATAGCACTGAGGATCTTGTTGAGATAGTGATAGAGAATCAAACCAGAGATAATCTAGTTAGATTCAATGTTGATTTCGGCAGAGTAATGATAAGAATTTGTATATAGAAATGTGGAAGAAGAAGAGAAGTGAAAAACTAGAAAAACTCGATTAAAATTCGTTGAAACTAACCCCTATTTATAGAAGAACAACAACCATGTCCTTTCATGAAGAGTTATGACAAATAGATACTTCTTTTGAAATTTTAATTTTGAATTCAACCGACACCATGTCGACATGGGGAACTTGAGTATGCCGACATCCCAAAGGGATTTTTGGTGTTTTGATTTTCTTTGAAAATAATCTTTGTTTTATATTAAAACTATTTTAAACTTTATAAATATACTTGACTATATTTAAAATACATAAGTAAGAATAAAGAATAATATATACAAAATATTACCATAATTTTATATTCAAAATCTAAGTATAAATATTTAAAAGTTAAATAGATTATATTTAAAAGATAGTATAAAAACAAGGATAATTTGATTTTGAAATTAAGATTATTTTGAGGCCAAAAGTATTTGAAATCAGGATAGATGTTTTTTGATGCTTTTAAAAGGAAGGTTTTGAAATCATTTTGAAAACAAGATATAATTTTAAAAAATCATTTTGAATAAAAAAGTTAGCGGATACAAAACAATGTTCCATTAGATTTTTCGTAGGTTCCATCCTACTTACGGTTCCATCCATTTAACAGGCTCGAAGTGGATTCCATTCAACGAATAAATTGGATTTTAAGATGCCAGTGCTTTTCTGTGAGTTTTAACAAAATTTCTAATTAAAAAAATAATAAATTACTTGAACTCTTGAACTCTTGATAATCTTGATACTCATGAGTCTTCAATCTTGATATCTTGAATCTCTATATTGTACAGTCTTCATTCTTGTTACCTGCATGGTTAAATCCTGCACATATATATCTAAACTTATATTGTTAGTATTTATATTTTATAAACTATTCTAAGGTTGTTGTCATCAAAACCATCATCTCACGAACTAACTATCTCCCACATTTTGATGATGACAACCTTTGTTTATAAAATATTACTTATATCCTAATAACTCCCCCTAAAAGTACTAACTCTCCCTTAATCTATGCCTAACTACCCTATTTTATACTTCTCCCCCTTTGTCATCAACAAAAACGAACTCTAAACTTTATAACACCAAACTATAGAACTCCCCCTAAATCTAATACTCTATGATATGTGATTATAATGACAATGTTATCATAAATAATGAACACTTGGATCTAATAATAAATCTAATCCTAAACTACTAACTATTCCTAGTATATGATAGCCATATAGTTATATTTATTAATAGGGAAGAACACATATAAGAACACAATTTATTTATTAATCATATAGTTATATTTACATTTTTGTTGTAAACATAAGAAGGAATAAACCACAATGGTAAAGAAAGAAAAGAAACTGATGTGTGTTTTTGAACATAGGAGATCTATGGATCGAACAGTTTGGATAGTGGAAATAGAAATTTCCACGTTGTTCGACAAGATTCCCATCTTTGTCAAAAAACATTTCTCCAACGCACACGACTTTGTCGTCATCTTCCACATGCGCTTCTTCCATGGGTTCTTCTTCTACATCTTCTTCTTCTTCGCTGGCCTCATGTTCTTGATCTCCTGAAGAATCTTCATCAATCGAGATTGGGTTAGCATGATTGTCCATTAGAAATTTTTTGCAAATTTATAAGGATTTTGCCTTTCCTCTCTTGTTCCTTGGCCATTCAAAGTTGCATTACTTGAATTTCAGTCATTAACTGAAGTGCATCCTTTAGAGAATCCTCTATTTTAGTCACACGAGCGAGAGTAGTATGTTGAAATGGACCAGATGTAGGAGAGGGGAACGAAAAGGTTGACTTTATGTTTGATTTGGAAGAGGAGGCCATTGATTATTTGATTTCAGAGAAAAGAACAGAGAGATAGCAAAAAGGATGAATAAAAATTCGAGAATGTGAAGAATATATGACCAGTTATTTGAATTTTGGTGGGAAAATTTTCAAAAATTTAAAAACGTTGTATGTCGACATAGGGTAGAGGAGTATGTCGACATGGTTCTTGAATTTTTGCCTATTTAATTTATTTTGAATTAATTTTTAATTATACTTTGTTTATTTATATTTTATATTTCATTTATTGAACAAATACCTAACTCTCTTCTTAATTTAGTAAATATAGATTCATTTAATGGTTTTGTTAAGATATCAGCAATTTGATTCTCAGAATTGATATAGTCTAGAGTGATTACTTCCTTACTTATATTATCTCTGAGAAAATGATGTCTGATATCAATATGTTTAGTTCGAGCATGTTGAGCAGTATTTTTGGATAAATTTATTGCACTCGTATTATCATAATAAATAGGTAATTTTGAAAATTTTGAACCACAATCTTTTAAAGTTTGTTGCATATATATTACTTGAGAACAAGCCAAAGCAGCAGAAATATATTCTGCTTCAGTTCTTTATAAAGAAACTGTGTTTTGCTTTTTACTAAACCAGGAAATCAGAGAATGCCCCAAAAAGTGATAAGTTCCACTCGTACTCTTTCGGTCTGATTTACAACCAGCATAACAGTAAGATACTAAGTCAAACGAATCATTTTAAGGGTAAAATAAGCCATAATCAGAGGTTTGTTTAACATATCTTATGATATGTTTTACGGCTTTTAAGTGGGTCTCTTTAGGTTGGGATTGATATCTTGCACAGAGACAAACACTATGCATGATATCAGGTCTACTAGCAGTAATATAGAGTAGTGATCCAATCATTCCTCTATACAACTTTTGATCTACATCTTTTGAGAGATCTTCTTTACTAAGGTACTCATTGGTTGCCATGGGAGTGGGTTTTCCACTTGCAGTAGTCAAACCAAATTTATCAATTAGGTCTTTAGCATATTTTTCTTGAGTAATAATGATATCATTATCTAATTGTTTTATTTGTAATCCTAAAAAGAAATTTAATTCACCCATATGACTCATCTCAAACTCTTTTGTCATTATTTCAGAAAATTAATTCATTTCAAAGTTAGTTGATCCAAAAATGATATCATCTACGTAAACTTGTACCAGTTGAATATCATTTTTATTTCTTTTAATAAAAAGAGTATTATCTACTTTACCAATTTCAAAATTTGATTGTAATAAGTAAAATCTTAGTCTATCATACCAGGCCCTAGGAGCTTGTTTAAGGCCATATAAAGCTTTCTTAAGTTTGTAAACATGATTAGGTAATTTTTCATTTTCAAAAGGTGGTGGTTGTTCAATATTTACTTCCACTTTTACAAATCCATTTAAAAAGGCACTTTTAACATCCATTTGATATAATTTGAAATTATTATGATTTGCAAAAGCAAGTAGAACTAATGGCTTTTAATCTTGTTACAGGAGCAAAGGTTTCATCAAAATCTATTCCTTCTTCTTGACAAAAACCTTAAGCGACTAAACGTGCTTTATTTCTAACTACCTCTCCTTGTTCATTCATTTTATTTTTATAAACCCATTTAGTTCCAATTATAGTTTTATTTTCAGGTCTAGGAACAAGTTCCTAAACTTCATTTCTAGTCAATTGATTTAGTTCTTCTTGCATAGCCAAAACCATGAATCATCATTTGATGCATCTTTTTGATTTTTTGGTTCAATAGTTGATATAAAAGATACACTACTCATTTGACTTAGTTGATTTCTAGTTTTGACTACAGATCACATATCTCCTAGTATATTTTCAATAGGATGATCTTTTGAAAGTTTACTCCTTTTATTAGGATGATTAATTTCATTATTAGTTTTAGTTGACTCTTGATTTTGAGTAATTAAATCATCTTCATCATTTGTATCTTCTAAAATTTTGAAATTTTCATCGAATGACACATGCATTGTTTCTTCGATGGCGTTAGTTCTTAAATTAAATACTCTGTATGCTTTACTTCTATTAGAATATCCGATAAAGATACCTTCGTTGGATTTAGGATCAAATTTATGTAAGTTATCTTTAGTATTTAAAATAAAACATTTACTTCCAAAAATTCTAAAATAAGATACTTTAGGTTTCTTTGAGTGAAGAAGTCCATAAGAAGTCTTATTAGTTAAAGGTCTAAATAAAATTCTATTTCAAATATAACAGGGGGTAGTAACTGCTTCTGCCCAAAAATTTTAATTTACTGTCTGAAAGCACAGTTCTCGCACACTCTTGAATCGTCCTATTTTTATATTCTACTACTCCGTTTTGTTGTGGAGTTCTTGGAAATGAAAAATAGTGAGTTATTCCCTTTTTATTGCAGAATTCCTCAAACTTTTCATTTCAAATTCACCACCGTCATCACTACAAATGGCTATAAGTTTTAGAGAAAGTTGATTTTGAATCCTTTTTGAAAAGTTCTTATATGTTTCAAAAATATGGTCCATGTAAATCTAGAATAATCATCTATAATTACAATAACATATTTACTATGATTTATTGACAGAATTTGAGACGGACCAAATAAATCAAGGTGAAGTAATTCAAGAGGTTTTGAAGTTGAAATCATATCTTTTAATTTAAAGGAATTTTTTCCAAGTTTTTCTAATTGACATGCATCACATAGACTGTCTACTTTAAAATTCATTTTGGGGAGGCCTCTTACTAGATCATGTTTTGACAGTCTAGATAAGAGTTTGAAATTCAAATTTCCAAATCTCTTATGCCAAATCCTATGGTCACTTATATTTTTCAAAAGACAGAAGTTATCATTTGAAACTTTCATACTAAGAATATAAATATCCTTTTTCCTAATTCCCTCAAATATTATAGTTGAATTATTATCTTCAATGTGACATTTATCTTTTTCAAATTAAATTTTATATCCTTTATCGCAAAGTTGACTTATACTTAGCAGATTATGTTTCAGATTTTTAACTAGCAAAACATTCGTAATAATAGGAGTTTCAGAGTTACCGATTTTGTCGATGCCAATCACATATCCTTTTGAATTGTCTCCAAAGTTAACCAGTCCTCCGTCTTTGTATATTATATCATTTAGCATGTCTGGATTGCTAGTCATGTGTCTAGAATATCCACTATCGAGTATCCATTTGTCCTTTCTGATCTGCACAAATTTTCCGTTGTGTATTGATTCCTCAATATCCATAAAGCATGATTCTTGTACATCAAACAATTTTGGTAGACAACTTGAATTTGAACATTGATTATATGCAGACTCAAAAGACAATGATGATCTGAATATTTCTAAACTAGTATACACAAACATAGCCATTTTAAAAGAAATTCAAAAATAAGATTATGAAACTTTGAAAACCTTGCTCTGATACCAAATGTGATAGAGGAGGGGGGGTGAATAGTGTTTTAGAGAATTGTTAAATCTTTTGGAGATTTTGTTAATTTAAACACAAATGTAAGCAATATTCATACACAGATATGATCACAGAATCAAACACAAATGCAAATATAAAGTAAAAGCAGTAAAGGAAAGAACATACTGGATTTTATACTGGTTCGGAGTTACACTACATCCAGTCCCACACACAAGTACGGATTTCCTTTCAAAAACAATCTTTACAATTGCACCCTCGATTTCAAGGCTACGAGGTACACCCTCCAGAATCACAATCCTCTGGGTAGAGATGCTTGATTTCCCGGGCAACAAGTTCACCCAATTGATTTCCCAAGGCTACAACCACACCTTATCTCGCTTGATTGATTTTCAAGGCTACAATCACACCTTTTCTCGCTATGTTGATTACAAAAAGCCTATAACTTTGAATAGCACTAAGGATTTTATTGAGATAGTGATAGAGAATCGAACCAGAGGTGATCTAGTTAGATTCAATGTTGATTTCGGCAGAGTAATGATAAGATTTTGTACATAGAAATGAGGAAGAAGAAGAGAAGTGAAAAACAAGAAAAAATCAATTAAAATTCGTTGAAACTAACCCCTATTTATAGAAGAACAACAGCCATGTCCATTCGTGAAGAGTTATGACGAATAGACACTTCTTTTGAAATTTAGATTTTGAACTCAACTGACGCCATGTCGACATGGGGTACTTGAGTATGTCGACATCCCAAAGGGATTTTTGGTGTTTTGATTTTCTTTGAAAATAACCATTACTTCATATTAAAACTATTTTAAACTTTATAAATGTACCTGACTATATTTAAAATACATAAGTATAAAGAATAATATATACAAAATTTTACAATAATTTTATATTTAAAATCTAAGTATAAATATTTAAAAGTTAAATACATTATATTTAAAAGATAGTTTAAAAACAAGGATAATTTGATTTTGAAATAAAGATTATTTTGAGGCTAAAAGTATTTGAAATCATGATAGATGTTTTTTGATGCTTTTAAAAGGAAGGTTTTGAAATCATTTTGAAAACAAGATATAATTTTGAAAAATCATTTTGAATAAAAAGTTAGCGGATACAAAACAATGTTCCACTAGATTTTTCATAGGTTCCATCCTACTTCGGGTTCCACCCCTTTAACAGGCTCGAAGTGGATTCCATTCCATGAATAAATTGGATTTTAAGATGCCAGTGCTTTTCTATGAGTTTTAACAAAATTTCTAATTAAAAAATAATAAATTACTTGAACTCTTGAACTCTTGATAATCTTGATACTCATGAGTCTTCAATCTTGATATCTTGAATCTCTATACTGTACAGTCTTCATTCTTGTTACCTGCATGGTTAAATCCTGCATATATATATATATCTAAACTTATACTATTAGTATTTTTATTTTATAATCTATTCTAATGTTGTTGTCCTCAAAACCATCATCTCATAGACTAACACTCTAGACAACCATCATAAGTCATAGAGTGTCGTCATGCATCCCGTAACCCACCTACAACAGTCCTCTTAATCCAACTCGTTGTCGCCTATTTTGCCTATCGAAGTATAGCTATTCACCATCAAAACTCAAGCATACGAACTCCGTATAGTCTGAAACTCGAAACATTATCTTAAGGAGACTTCCTTGTCACTCCACATTGAAAGCACCATGTTTGGAATAAAATTTAGGTACCGATCTATGACAACCGAACCATCCCCACCCATCCATCACCATCGATCCCACACTTCACACATGAGCTCTAGGACACCTCCCAATGATCCACATAGATCTCACCCTAATTAGGTCAATCCCTATGGATCGGTCCGATCCATGGAGACCGATCCCACACTTAATTTTTTAGCTCTAAATCACTCCACCATGCTCCAAAACAACTTGTAGGTCGAATGGGTTAACCATTATGGATCGATACCGATCCATAGGTTCAAACCCGTACTTAGCCCAAATCACGTGAGGCTGATCCATTCTCTTGCTTCCATATTTCGGTGCCTCGATCCATAATCTAAGCTAGTCAACTGATCTATGCCTTTGAATTCTTATCGATCCACGCCTCTGACTTCTACCGATCTATACTTTAAATGTCCATGTCTCGACCATACGAACTCCAAATGGCTTGAAACTTGGTATGCAACCTTTCGAGACCTTCTTTGTTGCCTAAAATCGATTGCATCCAATTTGGAATGGATTTTATAGATCATCACTGACCATAGACCCTACCTAACTAAATTTCCATTCGATTTGTGTTTTCAACCATTCAAAAATAGAACAATCATACATTTATCATATATAGCATTAACAATTGCAAAACATCAAAATATATCATTTAAAGAGATCTAAATCTAAGGCGAAGGTTAGGGATTATAAGAACATGATCAAGGATCCATGAACAATATGTTTTTGCAAATCAAGTCTAAATCATCTAAAATTTACCTATATGGTGTAATGTAGGCTAAAAACATTTTTAATATTTTAAATAATTTTTAAAACATCATTTAGGGTGTTTACTGACCTAATTAGTAAGTAAGAGATCTAATTATTCACCTTAATCCAAATTAAAGTCCAAATCTCCAATGAATGGTAGATGGCACGAAATTAAAGGCTCTTCCAACAACAAATCATAATCCCAAGTACTAAATATGCTAGTCTCCTCTTAATGGTGTAATTTGGCTAACTAGATATGTTTTAGGTTTTCTTTTTGGCTAATGGGAGTTAACTATTTATGGGAGTTGTGTAATGATGGGGATGAGGTCCCATCAGCCTCCCCTTACCCCCAAAACTTAAATGGGTTATGTGCCTCAAGGCTAATGACCCTAATTGCTCTCTTAAGCTGCTCAAAATCAAAGAAAACTTCAAACAACCCAAACTCGAAAGCGATAAGGCCATTTTCTTAATATGACCACTCTATGTAAAGAAAAACAATCATCTAGATCAAATGTGAGTGGTTTCATACCCTAACCAGGCTTTATCAAAAGTGATAGTCCATATAAGATTTACTAGTTTAAAATGGTCACATAGAAATTCGCCAAAAATCGTGGATGTGGGAAATGTCCCAAAGTGTAATTTCCTAAAATATTAGAACCATACGATCTTATATGAAAATAATATAAATATTCTATGATACTCTAATATGTAGAATATGAGTTGTAACAAACACTCTTTATGTTTGTTTGCTATCTTATTACTCATTATTGCCATCATACTACTATCTTCTCTTAATCACAATCTCTTGACGGTATCCTCGAACATTGGTATTCACTTCACTTCCTCCATATCCTTGATCCTTCCTGCAAGTATATCCTAGGAATCATAAAAGTATACTTTGATATCGTTCCCATTCCTTCGAGGGTTCTCCTTATGCCTTTCATGTGTCTCTAAACAACCATCCTACGTTCATACCAATATTATTTATATTCAACGGAGATTCCTTGTTGCTACCATATGAGCATCCATAGTTATTTTATTCTTAGCCTAATCCTTTACTTCGTCTTTCCTAAGCAATCATCCAATCTACTCAATATCAAAATTTAGTTTGGGCTTCGCTATTCTTTTTAAAACTAAAACTGCACAATCATGAAGTACCCAATCTGAAACTTTTATCTCTAAAAATACATAAACTTGGAAACCTTTTTATCAAATTCAAAATTTGCTTTGTCCCCAAAAAGGAGTCATTAAAACTTTTCCTTCCTTTTTTTCTAGTCAACTTTACCATTTTAAAGACTTTCTACAATGGACATTTACTTCTTTTAAAAGTAATATATTTAACTCCAAACATTTAAAAATCAATTATTAAACCAAACCATTTTAAAAAAAAAACATCTTATATTACTTGAAACAACGAAAAGCGGAGTAAACAAGGATAGCTTTCATCCTATCATTTTCCTTTTACTCGTGTTATCTCTGCTCCCATCTTTGATGGAGATTTTAGTAGCATATGAGGGGATCATCTAAAAGGTAGGTGTAATTGTTGCATCTATTTAAGCATCTATCATAAATATATGCATAATTATTACATTTATATAAAAATTACCCATTCTTTCTACCCTATTCATATTGCTTCTCTCCCATATTATTTCTAACTAGATTACTAATCCTATTTTATATAAATTTATAGTGTTATTTCTGTCCAAATGTACCAATATTGCAACTATTTTTATTTCTCTAACCTAAATGGCTTCTACTTCGGCTATTATTCTCCACATTTTTCTCTTACGGGAATGTTCCTCCTATCTTAATTCTCGGGCATTCTTACCCTTCCATTCTCTATACCCTAATTTAATCAAGTATCATTCATATATCCACCCCTTAAAAGGAATTTTTAGAATGAAACTTCCAAATTTATGTAAAATATAGGTAGGATCATCGAGCCAAACCCATGCTTTATTTTCCATTTATTTCACAAATGAAAAATCTCTTTATCAAAAACCTTTAAACCAAAATTTTATGAGTTGACCAATTTAAACTAAGAATTTAGCAACCCAGAGTTAACCGTAGTAATTTTTTATTAAAATAGAATTTGGAGATTTGTCTGATATAAATTATTTAATAAAAGAGTTTAATTTGTGAAAATATGATATTTAAAGTAGAAATAAGTTAAAAGTGTGGAAATAATATTTTATAAAATTGATGTAATAGGAGTAAATGTTAAATTTAGAAAACAAATAATTTTGAAATGTAATTTGTATTTATTTAAATTAATTATAATCTAGTTTTAAAAAGTAAAAGAAAATAAATGTTTATATATTTACTTGCTTTATGTTTTAAATTCCAGGCCTAACTCTTAATTGCTTATAACGACCCGGAATATTTTTTGCTTTGATGTGTGAATATTTAATTAATTTTAGATATTCAATTAATGATTTTTAATAATCAAATAACCCTAAGTAATAACGACTCGGAATTTTTTTCGCTTTCATGTGTGAGTATGTAATTAATTTTAGATATTCAATTAATGGTTTTTAGTTATCTAATATCTCTCTTTTAATTAATAACTATAATAGAAAAATTATTTTTGAAATATGTTTACAAAAATATATACTTTGACATAAAATTGAAAATGTGACAGAAACTCGTTTCTGGATTTTCGACTCTGTATCGATCAAAAGCTGTTGCGACATTGTTGCACATATATACACATATTTGCGCACACATTTATACACATGTAATAAAGTTGCCAATAGTACATATTAAATACAAATAGTCCTTAATTGTTTTCTAGATGCTTTTTAAAGGTGATTTAAAAAGTGTTTTATTTCCTTAAGTCATGCCTTGCTTTAAGGAGATAAAGTACTAAGGTATGGTAGCATGGAGCTTAGGATGGCATAGGGTGCCTAAGGCATGATGGAAAGTTGCACCATGGTTGAATTTTGTCAGGGTGGTGGAGGGATAATTAAGTCATTTGTTGAAGGGGTAAGTGAGGTCTTTTACCATTTTTTTCCAACTCTTTATAAGCATCTCCTTAGCCCCTTCTTTTCAATCTTTTCATTTCCACTTTTCATTTCTTTCTCTTCTTCACTCTCTTCTTTCTTCAAATTCCTAATACCAACCAAAGCGAGCCAACTCCTTTCTCCTCCACACTCTTTCTACATCCTTACCACAACATATCAACACCATTTAACATCTTAAAGTAGAAGACATGAAGCACCCAAGCCCCCATGAGTTAAGGCCGTGAGCAAAAAGGAGAGGGTTGAGCCATGGATGTGAGCTAGAGGAGGGGGTATGAGGTCTTGGAGCCTGCTCTGGGGTTGAAAGGTAGGAGGTTTGGATGTTGCAAGAAGTCATGGCCTTTTGTAAAACTTGGTCGAGTATAAAAGTGAGATAAATCGCTTTGAAATAATTTAAAAATGATGTTACATGTTCTAAAATAATTATTATGGTTGATGTTTTCTATAATCATTTATATGGATGTATGCATAACGTTTGATATTATTTGATTTCGGCTTGGAAGCAGATGCCATGAATAAACATTCTTCATAGGGGACTAATGCAAAGGAAGTCAAAATGCTTCGTAATGAATAGATCTTGATGAATTCACTTTAAAAACCTTGAATTTTGTAAAGTAATCCAATGAGATTCATCATCATTGTTGATTTGCATTTCATTTATGTATGTTATTTGAAATGTTTATATATCAGAAGCTTGGGAACCGACCAATGCATGTGTAAATTGTGATATGAATTGGAAGTTGACTTCATTTTGATGTAGAAGGAATTTGTAGCACTTGATGATGTGCTAGAATAGTTGCTAAGCCTCTTTCCATATCTAAAAAAATTATTTTTATGGATTTTAAATTGACTTCAAACTTGTGGATATTTTGAAGTAAAATATTTTATATTCTTATAGTAGTATAACATATGCAAAGGAATGGAGTTTAAAAGCTATTTGATTTACAAAACAAGGACTTAAAAGTTAAGGTCCATATAGCGATAGTCACTACAGATACATTTTGAAAATCCATGATTTTAGTAAAGTATAAAAGGTTATCTACTTTAGATATTTTTTATTTTCAAATGTGTTTTATAAAAGCTATATAATTATTTAAAAAGGAGTTTGATATTTAAATATATTTTAATTTTTTTTATTTATTTAAGTAAGAGGTTTAAAATATATAATGGAAAAAATCTTATCTTTTCGAATAAAAGTGGGGTTTATATAATGATCTTCAAGTAATGTTTTGTATAATAGTTTTGAATTATAATTTAAGTATTTTAAACGTACTTTTAAAAAGAAGAATGTTTAAAAAGGATTTTATATTTAAAGGATTTAATTTGAGATACTTAAACATGTGGTTTATATAAAGGAAATCCCTTAACTTTTCAAAGTCGAATTATTTTTAAAAAGTGATGGCTTTAAGTTATGACTTGGATGGAAGTTTAAACTTTGTTTTAAAGTGCTTTAAAAGAGGTTTAGAGTTTTTATAAGTGATTTAAAGGATTATTTGATATAATAAAGCAAGCGGTACTTTTATGAAAAGGGGAATCTTCTATTCCAAATGAAATGTAGTTTTAAACAAAGATTGCCGGTGAGATTTTAAATGGAAATTTTGAAGTGTATTATAAGGATTTTAAGTGGAATCATCAAGAGGAAAAAAAGCATGGATTACAACACTATTGCTATACTAAATGTTTTCAAGAAAAGGAAGGGGATCATGGACTATAACATTCTTGACATAGTAAATAGTTTCGAGAAATCGGAAAAAAAGAGTTTATTTATAATATTTTGATATAAAATAGTATATATTTATGAGTCCTTATACTGGAAATTAAGCTTCGAGGTAGGGAAACTTTGACCTATCCTGAAAGATAGGAATGTTGTCGAGTCAAGGTCTGAGAGCTAATAATACCAAAATTGAACGACATTATTATTAACCAAAGGATAGCTTAAGTTTGAACTCGAAGGTTGATGTTAAGTATATGAAGTATTACTATACGAATTTGGTTACTTTTAGGAATTAATTAGTCATAAACTTGGCACTAAACGTCAATGTGCAGATTGGTCCTCTATCTGTGAGATCTTGAATTAGAATGTTTGACTAAGGCAATGATAGGAGCAATTAGTGTCCTGACTTAACAAGTTTTGTTTCGATGCGAGGGATAGAGTAAGTAGAAATATTAGAAATGTAGCAAGTGTAGGATATTTGATTTCTAAAACTATTCATATTAGAAATTGTGGTTGTATGGAAAGTATTCTTTTCATACTCAACACTAAATTTTGAGGTGTGGATAGTTCTTTAACTTGTTCGAATTCATTGTTAATCGAGGGATAAAACATGTTTGAAATTGAAAAGAGGTGGTAAGTATATTTGGTCTAATGACCATATGACCCATTTACTTATATCAAAATAAAAGTTATTTGAGTTTACAGTAAAATATTTTTTTAAAGACATTTGTTTTTGACCCATTTAAGTAAGCTTTTGAAATATGAAATCTGTCTTAGTATTTTGTTAATATACTTATTTTTCTAAGTATTGAAAATGTAGTATTTTGTGAATATACTTATATAGATGAGATAAGCATATGAGTATTTTCCCAAGCATTGAAAGAATATAAATGAATAGTGAATGAATGATATACTTATGTATATCTTTTGTAAAGTTATTTTAATACAAGTATTTACATGTTGGTTTTAATTAATGAATGTACAAACTAAAGAGACTTAGTGGTTGCTTATGTGCTTAATCATGTTGGGTTCCCATATGAAATTAAACCTCCGATTTGATTATTTTCTTATTTTGATAGTTAAATTACCGACTATCAAATCTTAGCTAGTTTTGACTTAAAAAGTATATGAAAGCTTCACGTGTTCATACGGCTTGAGATCCCTCGGGAGAACTCACTTCGGTGAAACGACTCTTGCTTTAAGGGCAGATCCCGTTAGAACTCTTATATTGTTGGCTAACTTCTGAAAGAACCGAGATTGAGTCAACCGAGAACTATCGATTGTTGGTTCGTAGAGACCAGATCAGATAAGTTATCCAAAAATCACTTTGGACTGGCATAAGCGTTCGAATTAAAGACATCTTGAAGATGATGGAAATTAAAGATGAAGTTCTTTGAAGTGCAAGGGCTACATGCTACTAATCCTAATGGTGATTTCCAAGAAGGATGTAGCAGAAACTGTGCCTTTGATTTGTTCATATCCTAAAAAACTTGTATGGATGAATGCAGGCATTGCATTGTTGTCTGGAGTATAGTGTTAGAAATTCCAAGTGGAATTCGATAAAAAGGTAAAACGTAGCCTTAAGCCCCACATCCTGTAAAGACTAAAATAGGGGATATGCTGCAAGGCTATATGGTTTGCTACCATTAGGATATGGTCATCACTTATATCTAGATCGATATTTACGGATTATGTGATGTGGGCCAAAAAGCAGTTTGTCAAGGGCAATTGGGGTGATGACATTTTCGGTACTATCTAAGAAGGGGTAGCCAGTCTTGCCACGTAGGGGTCTATGTATGGCCCTTGGTATATTTTATTTAAAGGTGTACTGTGAAATGTGGTACTCCAATAACCTTGTCATTGATGGAATCCATTTTCTAATACGTGCCTTACGGACTTAGTTGTGTCAATACTGGAACATGAGACACAAGCATTTCAGCCGTGTTATATATTTATTATAAACCCTAGACATTATCATAATATCACTAAATTTTCTAATAAAATGGTTTGGTTATCATAAGGTAAACCATATCTGTGTTTATATGCAGCATGGTCTTACAAGATACCTTTATTTTGAAAGGTTTTACAACATTAAAAACCTATGATTTAGCTTCTCACATTGGTTTATTAGAATGATCCGGTGTGTTATTTTCTTATAATACTCGGGTCAGACCTGAGTACATTTCCAGATTTGGTTATAGACTTTTGGAGCTTCAAGAGACGAGCTAGATGCCTCCAAGACCTATTCAGTATTTTATTCCAATGTATTTCTTGTTTTTTATTTATCGTTAATTATGAGGATGGGGTGTTCTAACTATCCAAGTTGATGACAGGTTAGTTTACTTTGATTGTTGTATTTATATAAAAGTTTTCTTTTTGTAAAGATCTGTTGTATATTATATATTACTCGTCACAAAGTGAGATTCTATTTTGTCTTTTCTTTCTTTTCACACTAACAATTTGTCTTTCCGGCACTTGGATGTTCGGCATGCGAATACTGTGGACGTATTAGTGTCGACTTTTGAAGATCAAAAAGGCAGGTCGTTTCATAGCCTAAGTTTATTTTTTATACATTTCTCTCTCTCTGTCAATGTTTTTTTTCACCAATTTTAATTTAGGATGCTCTATGTATTATCTTCCACCTGAAGCAATGGAACCACTAACCCTCTTCATTTGAAAAAACAATCAAATAAATTATGTTAAATTCCCAAATTTGAATGTATGATTTCCTTCATCATCGAGTATCTACAGTGAGAAGTAAATCTAGTTTCAATGCGTGTGTGTTATGTGCGAGAATGTGTATGGAGAGAGGAAGAAGATGAAAAATACACAACCTACAGGTGAAATTCTTCTCATAAATCTGTGCTTAATCAAGACTATATATATATATATGTATATTTGTGTGATTGAATTACCCTTACGTTTTTCTGTCATATATGCATTAGTTTAAAAACGAAATGACTGATATTGGAGGAGTAATCGCTTGAAACAAACGATCAATTTATCCAAGAATTCCTTTGACTGGTTGACCTATTAGGGCCACTAATCGACCGCATACGGTTGACCGGTGAGGTGACCAGTCGACCTCCCTTCATGTGAACTTGTGCGTGTAGGTACATAATTATGTGCGTGTGCATGCGAAAACCTATATGCGTACGAGTGTATTAAATGGTGTGTTTGCAACTTTGTATGTGTGGATGTTTCAATAACTAATGGTTAAAATGAGTTATCTAATGTTATTATTGAATATTTGATTATTATTTTATTAATTATATTAAAGATTAAGAAATTATTTATTCATTGTAATAGTAAGTTTACCACTGAGTTTGTTTCTTACTAATCCACGAATATCTATCTATTGTTTGTTTATAAGTATTTATTTTCTTATATGAGGTAAAAATGATGTAAATGATTTTATCAGATATCAACTTAGTTGTTTTGTAATTATATTTATTCAAATAATCTATTTTATTGTTTTCCAGTTCATACTTTCCTATGCATTGATTTGGAGTATATAAAAGTTTATTTAATTAATATTTGAATATATAAAAGATAAGAAATTAATAAATTATTGAAAGAAAATTTTTGTATTTAATTATTTATTTAAACCTTATAAATTATCGAAAACTATTATAATTTCTCATATTATTATTTTTGGTATTTTAAAGTATATTTTCCAAATAGTATAATTATTCATGCGTTATTAATGTGTTTTAAATATATATTTATGTATGATTTCCAAGTTTCTAATTTCTCATATTCTCTAGATTTTTTTCGATGCTATGAGTGATTCAACTTTGATATGGATTTGATTGATGATTTAAGATGATATGGTGATGACATCCTTAATATGATTTTGTGTTATAATTCTATACAACCAGAAATTAAATAACGGAGTTATAATACCATCTGGTATAGGACTTTCGGTAATATTACTCCGATTATTCTTCAAACTTGTTATATAGAATACTTGGAGATTGAGTGTAGGCTATAAGAAGTGAATAAACATTTGAGTATCACGTAGTGGTGTAGGACGTTGTTGTGATATTTAGTCGATTACTCATTGTAAATAGATGACACGCATGTGACAGGAATAGAGTGGATAGTGTGAGGTGATAAACATAGTGACATATGGCTCTGTGCCTATATATAGCGAGTATGGCCCCATGCCTAATGATGAGCATGATTTTGTACCTATATACATTAGTTCTATATGACACTATTACGAGTGCCCCTATTATGTTTGTTGGAGAGGACCAGATGGTTAGAATCCAACCTAGCAGGCTTATCGTGTGATCGCACCTAAATCTGTGACATTATATTATATAGCTTTTTGCTATTCCTATGTGTACATTTGCCCCTATGTCATCTAGGGCAGCATTCTGTTTCCCATAGAGGCAATGTAGTGTCTTGACTTATGAGTCCTCGTGTTGAGGAGCGCACCGGTGGATACATGTCACGATGACTATTAAGGTAACTAGGACTATAGAGACTTTGTCATTGGAGCTTGCTCACTATCTGTCTCCCCTCCAGCACTAACAGAATAATAGATTGGCATATACTATTGATATGGCTTACATGAGTATAGTTATGGGTTTGATGACCCACATAGTGTCGTACAGTCATTTCCCACCATGATGTATTCTGATGGTTTATGTATGAGAAGATGAGATTATACCTATGATATGTGTCCAAGATATAGTGGATTCTTTATATTTTGATAGGATGCCTATCTTATCTTATATATATGTTCTGATGATGATGTTTTATCAAGGTTAAGAGATATATTTGGGCAATGCCTTGTGCAGGCTTGTTTAATTGGTGATATCTCATTTATTGATATTTTTTAGATTTGATGATGGCTTTTAGATATGTATGACTCATCCATCTGTGTTGATTCTATGATTTCTAATTTGATGTGTTTCTATATGGATGATGACATCTTTTGATACTAGAGCCGATTGCTTCATATGGTTTTGGGTTATTCATGTGTTATTATACTTTTATGGTAATTTATGATTATGTAACTGTACTTCATGCAAATCATCCCATGGTTATATATTTTTAGATATGTCGTCTGATGATTTGAGTATTTATTGTAGTGTTATCATATTATATTTATTTATTTACCATGTGATACCTTATTATGGATTCTTGATTAGATATAGTCTGACCCATGTGTTATTTATATAATACTTGGGCCACTATGAGACATTTTAGGTGTAGGGATGACATGACCAATATGTATTTTATCGGGCTTAGAGGAGACATATATTAGGAAGTTGTATGATATTTATATGACTTTGATTCACTATATATTTTGACACTGAGATATATTTTACCATTATGACATTTTTGTATTTTATATATTATATACTATCATTGCAATTCTGACTTTGTGTTCTTAGTTATTTATTGTATATTATGTATTGTTATGTCCTAAAGGCACACGTGTTTATTGCTTTGTACCGATACTGTGTACATTTAGATGAGTTACTTATCTGATGTTTTAAATACATATCATTTTAACCCAACGAAATATTCACGTGTGTACACCATATAGCCTCATTCTCTGTATTATCTGACATCATTTCTCTGTAATACTCCTAGATAGTATGGGTATAAAGGTGGGGTGTTCTAAAGAAATTCCAAATTTCCTTGTTTTTCAAAACATCTTCCTAATAAATCCGATGAAAACCCCATTCAAAACATTTTAAGAAACTTTTGAAATCTTCTTTTTAAATTCTTTTACATGGGGTCGGATTCAGAAATATACTCTTATTGTCTTTTCTTTTGGACTTCCCTTCTTCCTACTTCTTAAATCTTCTTTCTCAAAAATGTGGCAATCTTCTAGTAATTATTAGCGCACATCTTCTTAGGGGAACTTCCTCTAGTCCTTCATACCTAAATTTTTGGATGCTTGTAACTTAAGGTTTCTTACTTCCCATTTGTCTAGATATATTGTGCATCTTTTATCTGTAATCCATCAAAGTCCATTATCATAAGGAAACCAAGGCCTAATAAAAGAGTCTAGTACCATCCACCCTTCAGGAACCTTTTGTATGTCATGCTCTTCTTGGTCAATGCCTCATGGTACGGCCTACATTCCATGGGGTAATTGGGTAGGTGAATATATTTAACTTTATTTATTGTCCCAACTCATAGTTGCTTCATCCATCCTTTCGGAATATGTTGCAACTACTTCTATATCGAAGTTTATAGAGTTCGATGTATTATATATAGGGTTACTGAAAAATACTTTCAAAAAAACAATTATACACTCATACATATACCTATACCCATTGATCAGGCAACCTAAGCTCTAATACCAAATGTAACAACCCACTTAGAAACAGGACTAATTTTTGATCCAGAAATGGCCCATCAAACATTAAACCTATTCTAAAGCCGGTTGTTGGTTAGTAAAAAAAATACGTAGAGTTATTTACTAATGCAATCAAAATCTCATAGTGGAAAGGATAAAATATAATATTAGAAACAATACCCATTTTATAAAAACTCAAGTTTCATAACGAAACATAACATCTCAATATCCATAGCTCAGTATCTCATAATACATTATTATCATGCCCGAAATGGGTACATCGAAGTATATACTAAAATATATGTAGATAAATAACTACCATAAGAATTTGCCTCCATCTGATCTCCTAGTGAATGAAATCTCAAGTCTTTCCATAATTGTACTTGGGCAGTATAATTTAGATTAGAATATGTCCTACGTTTTATGTTGCTTTGTTGATGGGCGGTCCCAACATGAACCTGACCACTGACTGGTTAAAGGTCCTTCTAGGAGACACGTAGTTAGGAGGAGTTCCTTTTTTATTTTCAAAAAAAGTTTCATGTTTAAGACATGTTAAGTAGTAACATTGCCATGCAATGGGCTAAACACAATAATTGGCAAGAGTGAAGTGTCAACCAACTACCAAACGGCGTGTGGCTTTGGCATAGAGTAGGAGCTTATATTAGCGCATGAGTTCTTCTAGGTGACAAGCAATCATGTGTAGACTGGCGGACGGTTCGGCTCGAACCAGAGTGCATGAGGCTCAAAGGTTCACCTAGGTGACACGTCGCCTATCATTAGGTGACCATAGGTTCGGCTCAAAATAGGGCACATAGCTGGCTCAAGTACTCATGCATAAGGGTGTGATATGATGGTAAGACGAGTGACATGTGCCATCGTTTATAAAAATTTAGAAGGTAAAAAGGGTAAAAAGTGAATTTCCCTTTGCGTCACTCTACTACTGGGAAATCACAGCGCGAACCTATGCTCCGAGGGGCTTGTAGGTTCGTTAGGGTAGCATGCTGCAATAAGGAGCTAAAAAGTGATCCCAGCTTGAACCTAAGTGCCGAGAGGCTTAAAGACTCTCTAGAGTGACACACTACGGTAAGGAGATGACAAGAAATCCCAGGTTTATCCTAAGCATAAAGAGGCTTTTCTTCATGGTGACATGTTGCAATAAGGAGCCGATAGGCGGTCCTGGCTCGAACTTAAACACTGAGGGACTTGAAGGTTCTCTAAGGGATATGGCGGTCCAGCTCAAACCTAAGCACTGAGGGGCTTGAAGGTTCTCTTGGTTAACATGATGTAATAAGGAGCAGATGGACAGTCTCATGTCAAACCTGAGCCTCAAGGGGCTAGAAGGTTCTCTAGGGTGACACACTGCACTAAAAAGCTAGGCCATTTTTCTATGTAGGCACACTACGAATTTGGACTACGACGTCACTCAGGGCAAATGTGTTGGTCATGACAACAGTTTCCCAACCTTTATGGAGGATGGACAACATCACGATTGAGAGGTATGGACCATTGCATCACATATTCAATAGTCGAAGTGTCCCGACATGAAGAAAGGGACGTCACACCCAAAACTCACTTAGTAGTGGGCAGTCCCTAAGCAAGGAATTGAATGAATGGGGATTCAACCTTATTGAATACATTACAGTTCCCAACAAGGAAATGGATTCTTAATAGTCCACTCTTATGCATGCCAGGCCATAGAGGAAGGAAGAGGCGGTTCATACAGTCCTAAGTGGAAAAGGTTGGATGTCCCGAAACAAGTTAATGAACACATTATAACTCATCCTCATTGGATAACCTTGCTGAAGATGTTGAACGATCCTAAATCTGTGGCCTTCCACGCATTCATCACATAAGGTTAAGGGATGAGAAATGAGCTTTAGAAAAGCACTAGCAACGGAGTCTAGGTGTCTTGGGATATGCGAGCGGACATCTAGCCACTTTTGAATTCCACTGAGAGTGAAGAAGAATGAAAGAACTATTTGGCGACCTGTAGGGGGGATACTCTAGGCTTTAACAGGAGCGTCGGGTCTGTAGAATTTCTGTGTGAAAGTGCTCGGTGACAAGCTAAAATTTTTAGGGGTTTAACCCACCCCTTGGTTTTGCCATGAAATAAGCTGACCAAGGTGGTCTAAATCTTTAGGCAGATCTCCAGGTGGTTAGGCGCCACCCTTACACAAGGCGTACGTATGGTTTCCATAATTTGGTTGATAGTAGCAACAATGTAAGGAGATGACCGGGCATGCACATCAACTATGCAAGACACAAAGCCAAACAGAGACAGTTGAGGAATCTTCTTAGTAACTAGAGGAGAAGATGGAACACTATCTATTGTTGCCACAGTTGATGATGGATGTGAAGTACCAAGTGTGGAAAGAGCATGAATGAAAAAGTGCTAACCGCAAGACCGGTGGTTCGCCCTCCTTCTAATGTCAAAATGTTGATGATATTTTTCATTAACCTCGGAGTTATGTTAATGTGTTATGAAAAGCAAATTAGTAACATTATTTAGAATATTTAATTAGCTAAATAAAATAAAATAATGTAAGATGATTAATAGATTGAGATTTGATTTAACTAAGGGTAGTCATGCCATGTTAAATGTAAATCAAAACGAGATAGCATGAGTAAAAGTGTTAGGAAATAAGAAAGGGCAAAATGGAAAATAGGATGAATTTATGCCCTAAATCCTAATGAAATCAAACACAAATTCATTTCACTTTTCTCAAGAAAAAATACCCTAAGGCCGGTCATCATTTTCAATCTCAAGAAAAGAAAACGCTATGAATTTCAAGTGAAAGAAGTAAATCAACTCATTCAACATCAAATCTCACATCTTTAATCACAAAGCTAAGGTGAATGATTAATACATCCCATTATTCTTATATTTTTTGGTTTTAGTGTTAACCCGAAATGATTTTGCATGATAATGCCGTGTTTTATATGATTAAATGTTTATATATACTTGTTGGTGATTTATGCATGTTCATATTGATTTTTATGATATGTTTGGATGTAAAACCCTATTTAATGAAATCCAAATGTATAAACCAAAAATGTTATTTCGAAGATGTATTTTAATTTTCATAATTTTCTGAATTAATGTGGATTTTGTATTAATTTTCTAGTGAAGAAAATGATTTATTGGGTTATAAATAATTTACGGTTAAATTATATGTAGTTTGGGTCTAAAATTTATATATGTTAGATAACATATTGAAAAGGATTTTCTAGAATTTTTGTAGAATTTTCCAAAGTGTTTTGATAAATATATAAATTATTTAAGATATGGAACTTAAATATTTTATATATTTAATTTAGGAGAAGGGGTATTTTGCAAATGTTTTGAATTAACTAATTCTGTATTATATTATTACTTTTAGAAAATAAAAATTAGCGAACTAATAAGAGTTTGATAAACAAGGTAGGTTAGTTAAAAAGTTTGCTTAAAAAGGTTAAAAATCAGAAATTCATGTTAAAAGTATGTTTCGTCACTTTTGGCTTCACGCAGGTAGCCTTAGACTAAGACCCTCTACCTCCTTCCTTAAACCAATGCACATAGTATCAATCTCAATACATAGTGAATTGGAAAAAGGCGGAAGGTAAGAGTCGACACCAAGGGGTTTCGAAAGGGTCGAAGTGCCTTTATGTTCGCCTGCTAGCTTTCGACTATGATGCTTTCGACTTAGTTGGCTTCCGACTATGTCTATCGATTTAAAGAAAGGATATAAGGTTGCGCCTTTGTTCTAAATATTGGCTTTCGACTTAGTGCTCCCGACTATAAATTTTGGTTGTGAAATAATTGCACCTTTGTTTTTAAATGATAGCTTCCGACTATGTCGAAGCCTTTTCCGCCGCTCTCTACCTTTCGAAAAATAGCTTTTGAAGGGGATTGTTTTGTTTTATAATAACCCTGCTTCTGCTCCAATGCTTTCGAAAGGGGTGGTTTCAACACCATCACTTCTCTACTTAATTATAGCTTTCGAAAGAGTAAGCTTTCGGTTCTGTTGCTTGTGACCCTTAGTGATTTTAAAGAATAACCTAAAGGTTTCGACAAGTTAGTGTTGAATGATTTTGAAAGGTGTTTTCCACATGTTTTAAATTGAACCCAAATGCTTTCGAAGGGTTTAAGGTTTTTAATTCTTTCGAAAGGTTTTAAAGAAGGCTTCGAAGGGGAGGTTCCCCAATGGTTTCGAATGGTCTAAAGTAAAGGTTTTCCATTGGTTTTGAATGATTTAAAGAAAGGTTTTTCCTATGGTTTCGAAATACAATGTTTATTGGTTTTAAACAGGGATATCCAAGGTTTTTTATTTTCGAAGGAAAAGTAATTTCAACGGTTTCGAGAGGTTATGTCAAATGTTTCGAAAGAAGGATTTGGCCTTTCCGCCTAGATAGAAGAAAGGGTCTTACATGGTTTCGAAAGGGCTACTTTCAATAGGAATCGAAAGGGGTACTTTCAAGTGTTTAAGTGTTTTCATCAACTAAGGTTTGAGTAAAGTGTGTGTGTGTGTGTGTATAAAACGGCAAGGTGATTTTGAGTAAAGCATAGAGTGTATGTATTTTCCTTGTGTGAGTTTGATTTAAAGGTCTTAAATCATTTTGTAAAAGGTTTTCAAGGAAGATTGTGGGAAGATATCCCTGAGTAAAAATGACCCAGATATTAGAATGCCAGATGGGGTTGGTATAGGGCCGCGCCCTATACATTAGCTATTGGCCCCAACTAATTTAGTCCAAGATTCTAGTGTGTAGGGCTTTGTCACATGTAAGACTAAAATTATGATTACGCATAGAATAGAATATATATTCGTATGCAGATAGGTTATTGGTGATCCCATAAAACCATTAGGATCAGGTGACCCTGGGAGATGCTATGTTAGGGACAGACCGTCTGGAATAGAAGTATTTAATAGTTAGTTAAGGACATGCAGGCCAGAGGAGGTGTGTCTAACAAATGTTAGATTATTTTATTATTTTGTCTGGTAGGCTCGAGTCAGCCAAAGGTTAATAGTCAGACAAACAAAACTAAAGTGTTTGAATAGATAGTTCTCTTATTACCTGATACGTATGTTTGCATAATGATGCTTTACAGTATTTAACTGGTTGTGGTTGTAGGAAAATATTTACAAAAGATATGTTTTAAAATAACATTAGTGAGGGGAAACACATTCTGCTAAGTGGCGTGGTCTTATTTAACATTGATAACCGGGATGTACAATATTATTCACACCAAGATTTTTGTCTGGCTCAAAGTTTATGTTTTTCCCTTAAACTCTCAGGTGCTCAAAATCGATTTGAGTAGGCTGAGGGTTGAGGTTCATTAAGTTTTAGTAGGATGATGAATAAAGCTACGGGAGGCAAGCAAGAGGCTAACGGATACCTATTTAGGAGTTGTAGTCCTTTGTTTTGTTATTTGTTTCCACTGTGTATGTATTACGTCAATTATGACTATACAACTCTAATCATCTAGGGCATCTTCGTATGTCGCTCTTGGCGTATTTTGTAATAAGTATATTTTATCATTTCTTGGAAAATGTTTTGGGATTACAAATTATGAATATGGAACATGTGTTTTGAAATGTAATGGAAAATTCTGTTTTGAAATCTATGATTTGTTTCATATTTAAGTGCTTCTTATATTATAGATACCATTAACATAGATGTATTTATTCGCCGAAAGTTAATACTATAAATGACCGCCGCATCTGTAGCTCTTAGCTTTAGGTGTCTGTATAAGGGATGTTACAACTTGGTATCGGTGCATAGGTTTATGAAATACTTTAACTAAAAATGATTTTTGGAAACATAATCGTTAGGAATTAGAATTGAGATTGGGGTACGGGATAACGCTATAGTAATGTACTTGTATTTGCTATATATAAGTATACACTTTATCTCTAGACTCCTATCTTTGTTAGGCTATTCTTCTGTATCTCACGAAGCTTGAATACAAATATGGATGGAAGGAGAGGCAGAGTTAATCTAGGAGGAGACAACACCACCACAAACAGAAATGTCCAACCAAATGCTAGAAGAGGTTAGGCTCAGGCGAAGAATTATTGTGCTGGAGTTCCCCAAGTGGATATGGGAGCCATGTATCAGTTTTTTGTAAACAGGATGCAAGGTGGAATCGCAGCTGGAGTTATTGGAGGGAATGTTGCTGATGGAGGAGTGCAAGAAGCTCCAATGGTCAAGCAGTATGCTAATTTGAGCAAAGACTATACTAGGCTTGGAGGAAATTCGTTTATCGGAACGGAGGATGCAATCAAGGTAGAAAACTGGATGCTACACTGTGAGGGGATTTTTGCTGACCAAGGGCTCAATGACGAGTAGAAAAGAAGACTTGCTTCAAGCGCTTCAAGGAGTTGCTGTGTTTTGGTGGAATACCGTAACTGTTGGTGTGGATGAAGAGAATATGACGTAGGCAGAGTTTAGGAGGTGGTTTTAAGGAAGGTTCATGTTAGTAATGGCACAGTCTGTGTTGGTTAGGAAGTTTCTGAGCTGCAACAAGAGGAGATGACAGTTTTGGAGTATGCTAGTAGATTCAAAGAGTTAACCCGGTATGGGTATACCACTATTGACACAGTGTTGAAAAGAAATGAAAATTTTATTAGAGGTTTGAAGCCAGAGTTGGCTAGGGCTACTTTACCGCACATTAGAGTTCTATGTGATGTAGTGGTGGAAATGGCGTTGAGACATGAGGAGATATTAGCTTGTTTGGAGAAAAAGAAGGAGGAGTCTAGTTTGGAGGTGGCCAAAGAAGAAAGTTTTTCCACCAAAAGAATGCTCAAAAAGGAGGTGCAACAAAGAAAGGAAAGTCTGGGGTGTCTGCTATAAGTGCGACAAGAAAGGACATTATGCTCACGAGTGTCGTACTGGAAAAGGAAAAGGAAAGGAGGTGATTGGAAAAAAGAACATCAGGTGTTTTAATTGTGATCTGATTGGCCACCATAAGAACCAGTGTAAAGTGCCAGCTAAAGGAGATAAGGCCAAATGTTTGCATTGGAGCCTGCTACTTCAAAGCCAACAGTGCAGGAGAAGGGAAAGGTTGTGTTAGGAGGTATGTTTCAGATATATGATACATCTTTTAGCGTTTTGTTTGATATCGGTGCATCTCATTCTTTTATATCTTGATGTTTGGTAGATAAACTTAACCTAAGAAGCACGTATTTAGTTACTTCCTTAAGAGTTGCAAATCCGATATCAGGGTATGCAACGCTTGGGATGAAGTATGACCACTTAGAGTTTGACTTGCTAAGTTACACCTTTGATTGCAGTTTGCATGTATTTGACGTTGTTGGGTTCAGAATTATATCGAAAATGGATTGGTTAAGTAATTACGATGCTACTATATTTTGCCCAGACAGGAAAATATCACTTAGACGCCTGGAATGTAGTGATCGGGTAGTTGATGCCATAGAAAACCCTAGCTATGAGGTGAATGCTTTGTTGGGTATTATGGAGTTGGAATATGAGTTGAATCGTATTTTTGTAGTTAGAGAATTCATGGATGTATTTGAACCTATAGTTGGATTGCCATCGAAATAAGCCATTGAATTTCGAATAGATTTGGTACCTGGA
The DNA here is from genome assembly GCA_030765085.1 of Allium cepa. Classification (NCBI taxonomy): domain Eukaryota; kingdom Viridiplantae; phylum Streptophyta; class Magnoliopsida; order Asparagales; family Amaryllidaceae; genus Allium; species Allium cepa. The sequence continues at coordinate 472,425,872 of CM060929.1, read as the reverse complement.
GTAGAATCGATGAGTAGGCCGCCAAGTAGGCTGACACCAACAGAGATAAAGGAGTTGAAGGCTCAGTTGGTAGATTTGGAAGGCAAGCGTTCTATTAGACCAAGTATTTCGCCATGGGTAGCAGCTGCTGTATTTGCAAAGAAGCCAGATGGATCGTTATGGCTATGTATCGATTATCATAAGCTGAATGAGAAGATGATAAAGAATCGATATCTACTGCCAAGGATTGATGACTTGTTCAATCAGTTGAGTGGGGCTAAGATATTCTCTCAATTGGTTCTGGCAAAAAAAATTCATCACCTCAAAGTGGCGAAAGATAGTATACCTTTAACGGTGTTTAGAACGAGGTATGGGTCATAAAAAGGGTTAGTTATGTCATTCGGACTCACTAATACGCCGGCTTTCTTTGTGGACTTGATGAACTGAATTTTTTCGAGGGCACTTAGATAGATTCGTATTGGTTTTTATAGATGATATTCTGATATACTCTAAGGATGAGAAGGAGCATGAAGTTCATCTTAGAATTGTGCTTGAGATGCTGAGGCAACATCAGCTAAAGGCAAAATTTTCAAATTCCCATTTTTGGAAAAAAGAAGTGAAATTTCTTGGTCACGTGGTTTGAGAGAAAGTATTGTTTGTTGATCCAGAAAAGATTGAAGCCGTTAATAATTGGAAAGACTAGAAACGGTAACTGAGATGAGAAGTTTCCTTGGATTAGCAGGATATTATCGGAGGTTTATAAAGGATTTCTCGTGAATAGCAGCGCCGATGACCAAGCTAACACAAAAGGATGTAAAGTTTGTATGGACTGAGAAGTGTAAGGAAGCATTTTAGAGCTTGAAGCACTTACTGACCCATGCACCTGTGTTGGTTGTTCGGGAGGGGAATCAGGATTTATTTGTTTATAATGATGTGTGTGGAATAGGATTGGGAGTTGTACTAATGCAAAGGGGTAAAGTGATTACCTATGCTTCTAGACAGCTCAGATCGCATAAGGTTAGATATCCGTAGCATGACTTGGAATTAGCTGCAGTTATATTTGTGTTGAAGGTGTGGAGGCATTACCTTTTAGGAGAGAGGTTTGAGCTCTATACGGATCACAAATCGTTGAAGTACTTGTTCTCTCAGAGGAAGCTGAACATGAGACTATGGAGGTGGTTGGAATTTTTAGCCGCTTATGATTTCGGAATAGATTACACCCTAGAGAAAGGCAAGAAGGTTGTAGATGCACTTAGTAGTAAGCATCAGAACATAGTTTTAGCAATGATAGCAGAATGTAAAGATTTAGAAGCATTGTCAGCTTGTAGAGTACTATGGAGATCCGAGGCTGAGTCTAGCGCTAGGTTGTCTTGTTCGAAAGTCCGACCGGTATTAATTGAGAAGATTGCTTCTAAACAAGAAGAGGATCCAGTGTTAGCTGAAAGGATCAGGAAATTAAAGGATGGAACGGAGAGCGATGATTTAAAGGATTTCTATCTTGACCATAATGGATGGTTGAGAAAGAAAGGTAGATTATGTGTTCCAAATATAGGAGACATACAAAAGGAAATTCTAGAGGAATGCCATCATTCGAAGTTCACTATTCATCCAAGAGGAACGAGGATGTATCAGGATATAAAGAGGAGTTTCATCTGGGAAGGTATGAAGAGGGATGTTGGCTTATGCGTGAAACAGTGTTTGAACTGTCAGTGAGCAAAAGTCGAGCATCAGAAGCTGAGTGGATTGCTTCAGCGATTGGATGTTCCAGTTTGAAAGTGGGACTCCATTCCTATGGATTGCATTGATGGGTTGCCGAGATCTATTAGAGGGAATGAAAGTATATGGGTCATAGTATACAGATTGACCAAGAGTGCCCATTTTGTTCTAGTTAAGGCAAATAGGATGGCATCTGCATTAGCAAAGTTGTTTATGAAGAATGTTGTTAGACTATGTGGAGTCCCTAGTAGCATAATTGGTGATAGAGACTCCTTATCACTAGCAAGTTCTGGAAAAGTCTTCAGGAGAGTTTAGGATCCAAGCTCAAGATGAGTACCGCTTACCATCCACAGACTGATGGGCATAAGGAAAGAGCTAATAAGATCTTGGAGGACTTGTTGCGAGCTTGTGTATTAGACTTTGGGGGATCATAGGAAAACCACTTACACCTAGTCGAGTTATCGTATAACAATAGTTATTAGACTAGTATAGGGATGGTACCATTTGAGGCTTTGTATGGAAGACCATGCAAATCCCCTGCATGCTGGTTAGAGGTCAGGGGTAGATTGGTTCTTGGTCCTGATTTTGTAAAAGAAGCAGCAGAAATGATTGAGATGATAAAGGCGAGAATGAAGGATGCTCAGTCTAGACAGAAAAGCTATGCAGATAAAAGACAAAAAGATTTAGAGTTCTTTGTTGGAGATCATGTTTTCATAAAAGTACCGCCAATGAAAGGTGTTATCAGGTTTGGTAAGACGGGGAAGTTAGCACCGAGGTTTGCTTGACCATTTCCTATTTTAGAATGGATCGGGAAACTCGCAAATAGGATATGGTTACCGAGTAGTTTGGCAGGAGTCCACAATATTTTCCATGTATCTAATCTGAGGAAATGTGTTAGGGATCCAGACACTAGTATATCACTGACTGTGTTAGAAGATTTAGTAGTGGAACCAGATATGACTATAGTTAGGAAGCCTATCCGGATTGTCGAGAGAGATGAGAAGAAATTGAGGAATAAGACAGTCAGATTATGAAAGTCCAGTAGAGTAACGATGCTAGAGACTATACTTTGGAAAATGAGAGTGGAATTAGAGACGCTTATCCTGATTTGTGTTAATGGTATGTTTTACCTCTTTGATTGATTGATTGTGTGCCTTATCGTAATTTCAATGACGAAATTCTTTGTGAAGGTGAGATTGTAACACCCCATATTTTTTAGTAACATTATTTAGAATATTTAATTAGCTAAATAAAATAAAATAATGTAAGATGATTAATAGATTGAGATTTGATTTAACTAAGGGTAGCCACGCCATGTTAAATGTAAATCAAAACAAGATGGCATGAGTAAAAGTGTTAGGAAATAAGGGAGGGAAAAATGGAAAATAGGATGAACTTGTACCCTTAACCCTTAAGAAATCAAACATATATTCATTTCGCTTTTTTCAAGCAAAAATACCCTAAGGTCGGCCACTATTTTTAATCTCAAGATAAGAAAGGCTAGGGTTTTCAAGAGGAAAAAGTAAATCAACTCATTCAACATCAAATCTCACATCTTTAATCACAAAGCTAAAGCGAATGATTACTACATCCCATTTTTGTTACAGTTTTTAGTTTTAAGGTTAACCCAAAATGATTTTGCATGATAATGCCATGTTTTGGACGATTAAATGTTTATATATACTTATTGGTGATTTATGCATGTTCATATAGATTTTTATGACATGTTTTGATGTAAAAACCTTATTTAATCACATTCAAATGCCTTGCGATTTTAGGTATAGACCATAAATGTTATTTTAGAGATGGGTTTCAATTTTCATAATTTTCTGAATCAATGTGGATTTTATATTAATTTTCTAGTGAAGAAAATGATTTATTGGGTTATATATAATTTACAGTTAAATTATAATTATTTTGGGTCTGAAATTTATATATGTTAGATAACATATTAAAAAGGATTTTTTGGATTTTTTGTAGAATTTTTCAAAATGTTTTGATGAATATATAAAATTATTTAATGTATGGGACTTAAATGTTTTATATATTTAATTAAGAGAAGGGTTATTTTGCAAATGATTTAAATTAACTAATTTTGAAATTATGGAAGTAATTTTGGAAAAGAAAATTTAGCAACCAATAAGAGTTTGAAAAACAAGGCAGATTAGTTAAAAAATTTAATTAAAAAGGTTAAAAATCAGAAATTCATGTTAAAAGTATGTTTCGTCACTTTTAGCTTCCCCTAGGTAGCCTTCGACTAAGATCCTATGCCTCCTTCCTTAAACCAACGCACATAGTATCAATCTCGGTACATAGTGAATTGGACAAAGGTGGAAGGTAAGAGTCGAAACCAAGGGGTTCCGAAAGGTTCGAAGCGCCTTTATGCTTTAAATGAGAAAGCGCCTGCTAGCTTTCGACTAAGATGCTTTCGACTTAGTTGGCTTTCGACTAGGTCTATCAATTCAAAGAAAGATTTTAAGGTTGCACCTTTGTTCTAAGTAATGGCTTTCAACTTAGTTATATCGACTAAGTCCATGGTTTTAAAGGTTGGTTGTGAAATAGTTGCACATTTTTTTAAATGATAGCTTTCGACTATGTCGAAGCCTTTATTGTCGCTTTCTACCTTTCAAAACAGAGCTTTCGAAGGGGATTGTTTTGTTTTATAAAAATCCTGCCGCTTCTACAATGCTTTCGGAAGGGGTGGTTTCGAAACCATCACTTCTATACTTAATTATAGCTTTCAAAAGAGTAAGCTTTCGACTCTGTTGCTTGTGACCCCTGGTGATTTTAAAGATTATCCCAAAGGTTTCAACTAGTTGGTGTTGAATGATTTCGAGAGGTGTTTTCCATCGGTTTTAAATTAAACCCAAATACTTTCGAAGGGTTTAAGGTTATTAATATCTTAAAAGGTCTCAAAGAAGGTTTCGAAGGGGAGGTTCCCCATGGTTTCGAAAGGTCTAAAGGAAAGGTTTTCCAGTGGTTATGAATGATTTAAAGGAAAGGTTTTTCCTACGGTTTTGAAAGACAATGTTTATTGGTTTTAAAGAGGGATGTCTAAGGTTTTTGGCTTTTGAAGGAAAAGGAATTTCAATGGTTACGAAAGGTTGTGTGAAAGGTTTTGATAGAAGGATTTGGCCTTTTGGCCTAGATAGAAGAAAGGGTTTTAGATGGTTTCGAAAGGGGTACTTTCAATAGGAATCGAAAGGGGTACCTTCAAGTGTTTAAGTGTTTTCATCAACTAAGGTTTGAGTAAAGTATATATGATGCATTATGTAATTGTGACCAAGTTGGTATTCAGAATATGGGGTCTTTAGGGTTTATATATCATGGAGGAGTCTCAGAAGTGTTTTCAGTGTGTTGAGGAGAAGGGGAGAGGATACAAGTAGAGTGGTCGCTAGATCGTCTAAAGCCTCTTACTCAGTGCATAGAGAGGCTGATTCTACAGTGCTTAGATGGATTGGATCCAATTCAACTGCATCTAAATCGGTGAAGAGGAGTGCTTATATTCGTAGGATGGCCTCTAGTCTTCCAAGAGCTCTAGTTCAGGTATAGATTTTCTTTTGAGTAGTACATATAGCCCTTGTACATTGAGTAGTTTATCCACTAGTGATATGCAGTATTTAGCTAAATAATCTAGCTTTATTTTTGATGATACTCAAACAGACATTGAATATACTAAGAATAAGGAATTAGAACGGGTTACAATGCTTGGATTATGAGATATATTTTTTGGAATGTTTGAGGTTTGCATGATTTAAGTAAGTGTAGTAAACTCTAATTTTTTTTCAAAGATAATAGAATTGATATTTTATTACTACAAGAAACATAAAACGAATATCGTGATTATCGTCTTTATTGAATTCTAGGATGTCTTTATATAAATCATTGGTATTATTTTCTAGCCATGGGTAATGTAGGAGGATTATTGATGGGGTCGAAAGAACATTATGTTAGGCTTTTACAACCTATTGTTAAAGTTCATTCGATGCATCTTCTTTTTACTGATATTAATTATGGTTTATTACTAAATATTACTAATATTTATGGACTGAACTCTAAGATAGATCGTAGGGTTTTATGGAGTGCATGTCTTGAGTTCGGATTGTTATCCCGCTTTTTGGCAAAGCCGTGATATCAAAAGACTGGTCAAAAACAGAAGACAGTTCACCTCAGAGATTGATCGCACTCCCCTTCGCTATGGATAACGATGAATATTGTCCGAGCCCAGATTGGGCCAAAATCGACAAGACATGATGAGCAAAGTCATAGGAACCGGCATTTCAAGTTTCAAGTCAATCCGAGGTCGTATGCTCAAGTTATGATGGCTTCAAGATTGAAAGAGAGGAATGTTGCTTGGTTCGAACCCATCACCTCCACGTTGATTCGAGTTCGTCCAGTTCGAACCCACGTAATTCGAAACCATCCCCTGACCTTCCTTCGAATCCATCAAGACGCATGTCGCCTCGAACCCATGAGAAGTGCATTTGCTTCGAGTCCATCAAGCAAGCCTTCACTTCGAATCCATCTAAAGCACTCCCTACTTCAAATCCATCAGGGGCGTGCCTCCCTTCGAATCCATCGGAGGTGAATACGCTTCGAATCGACGACTTCACCTAACCTCGTATCCATCAGCCAGTACATACTTCGAACCCATCAACTTTGACTCCATCGGCCTCGCATCCATCGACTTCGAATCCATCCACACAGTACACCACGTCACTGCCTTCGCATACAAAAGCATGGATTCGAACCATATGGATTCGAACCATATGGATTCGAACCGTTTGGATTCGAACCTGTGGATTCGAACCATATGGATTCGAACCATATGGATTCGAATGAATCAATAAGCGGAGTCGAAGCAAACAGGGTACACGAAGACGCAATCTTAAATCGATCATATCTCTCAATCCCATGATCCAAATGCCATGAGATTTTCACAGTAGCTTGCATACATGTTGAAGAATGTCCACACCAAATTTCGCCTCGATTGGATGCATTTTTGATCGATTCGAAGTTCACTTCGAATCGATCCCAAACTGGGCACGGACTCCGAGAACGCGGGCTTATGGGCCCCCCTCACGTGCCAGGCAACCTCCCTGAGTTTTAGGCGGGATTTTGGCCTTCCACACCTATAAATAGAGCCCCTGGTCATTCAGAAAAGGGGTCGGAGAATTTAGAGAAGAGATAAGCCGAAACGCTGCCAGAATCACTCCATACCACCTCCTCGGCTGCTAATTTCGAATTTAAGTCCACCTACTGTTGTAATTTGCTTAAAAACACTTGTAATCTTCAAGTATTAAGGAATAAAGTGATAAAGCTTCATAGTGGACGTAGGCGCATAGCCGAACCACTCTAAATCCTTGTCTTCTGTGCAATTTACTTTTCTGTGACTCGGAGTTTTTGTTAGATAGTACTTATTTCCACTTCCAGTTTTTTATTTATTACCTCTTCAAAAACTCCCAAAGGGTGTTGCCAAATTTTGGTGCAAACATTTTGGTGCTTTCACTGAGAAGAAAAAAAAACCAGCTCTTTCTCCTGCTCCGTGGATCTATCTTCAATACCGGATTGCATAAATCTAAGAGGGGGATCCAGACCTCAAATTCAGATTCCTTCCATTCTTTTCAGATTAGCTAAAAATCTAGGACAGGAATCCAACCTTCAGGATGGTTAGTACAAGAACCACTTCCAACGTTGGTAATCAAGAAGGCCGTGATAGGCAAAATCCCGCACAGCTACAGTCAGCCAATCAGGATACCGCTGGGCAAACGGATCAGTCAGGTCCGGTTACAAGACAGGAGTTCCAAACGTTACTCCAGGAATTAACTCAAAGCCGACAACAGCTAACTGAGCAGTTACGTGTCAATGCTGAATTGACTAACCAACTAAACCGTTAGGGGCAAAGAAGATTCAAGAGGGACCACGCTTCACATTCTTCCACGGAAAGCTCTGCCTCATCCGACTATGACGGTAGATCTACACGCCCCAGGTTAGACGGAAGTCATGCGCGTGCTTCTGGTCTCCGGCAAACGTTAACTGTTGGACAAATAAGGGTTGGCCCCTCTGCCAGTTTTCATACGGGACTTTCCTCTCGAGGAGGCACTGTTCCACAGCACACTGCGGATAACCAAGCCACCGCAGTTGACACAGGAGTTGACACCCGAAATCACTCCAGTCCAAACTACCGCCAACAGGAACGTGTCCCCGAACCGAATGTCCCAGAAGACATCGAGCCAAGGAGGCGAGATTCGGATCGTCGACGGCGCCCGATCCCACCTCGCACTGTAGAACCCGACCACACTTTGGCTCGACACCCTTCGAATATGGCAACGCCTGATCTCTCAGCTATGGTCCGCCAAATGGTTCACGAAAGTCAAGACTTAACAAATGACGATTGGGGGATCTCTCAAAGTCACACCCCGTTCACTAATGACATATTATATGCTGAGCCTCCCCGGCGATTCAGGATGCCAGCTTTGCCCATGTATGAAGGAAACTCCGACCCTAGCCAGCATATTCTGAAATACGAATGGTCAATGACTGCTGCCAGAGCTGATGATGCAGTAAAGTGCCGTAGCTTTCCTATTTCCTTAGGGGGAATTGCGACAATGTGGTTTACACGTTTACCACCACGGTCTATCTCCTCGTTTGACCAATTGGCTACCAAATTTATTGAACAATTCCGTATGCACATCGCCAGGCCTAAAGACGTAAATACTTTATCTAGTGTCACTCAAGCCCTCGGGGAGACACTCAGGCGATACCTGGAAAGATTCAACGCCGCCTGCACAGAAAACACTAACCCCAATGATAATTCAATCTTGATGGCTCTGACTAAGGGGATTGACCCCGACTCTGATTTTGGAAACTGGCTAGCTGGAAAACCCCCTGCGTCGTTGGATCGTTTCTATTCCAAAGCCGCCCAATTTTTGAGGCGTGAGGATGCAAAACAATCTAGGAAGCAGGACGATGCGAGGCCTAGCAATGAAGGGGTTCAAAGCAATGTGGCTGTTAAACAGTCAGGGGAAGGCTCAGGAAGAGTGCAGCTGAATATTCAGAACAAGCAAACCCAGCCAAGGAACGGCGATAATAGGAGTAAGAAGCAGGATCAGAATCGTGGCCCGCGACGTAGGGCGCAAATGTTTGAAAGCTATACACCACTGAATGCGACACTGGAAAACGTATATCTACAAACCTGTAATGCGATGTAGTATAAGAAGCTGACTCCGAAGCCATCATCGGAGAAACAAATTCAAACGGGGAAGTTTTGTAGATTTCACGAAAGCTATGGGCACAACACCAATGACTGCAGGCATTTGCAAGACCTTATTGAAAAGCTGATCAGAGAAAGGAAGTTGGACCAATTTGTGCGGGCACCGCAAGCCAGTGGTGTGGGCCCGTCAAACCAAAATCGTGCACAGAACCAAGAAAGACAGGAGGAGCCCGCTCGTACAAGCGGAAGGTTGGTCATAAATACAGTCAGTGGTGGCCCTCATCCAGCAAATCGAAGTTGGAAGGAAATGGAATCATACGCCAATTCGATCAGGCACGTGAGTTTTGTAAGCCGCAGTACACTTGATGAAGGGGCTCCGGCTAAGCAACAGTGGACGATGGCGGATGATATCGTTTTTAGAAATCGAGATGCTGATAAAATCGAAGCCCCGACTATAGACCCACTAGTCATATCCGCCCAGGTTGGTCCTGCTTGGATGAAGAGGATCCTGGTAGACAGTGGAAGCTCAGTAAACATCTTATTTAAAAGGGCATATGATCAGATGAAGATGGAAGCTAAAGATCTAAGGCCTTGTCAATATAGGATCCACGGCTTCGATGGAAGTGCTAATATACCCACCGGGATGGTAGAATTGCCAGTAGAATTGGGAAACGGAGAACGCCGCAGAGTCCGAATGTTACAATTTGTTGTCCTGGATATCCATTCACCCTATAATGCCTTTTTGGGCCGACCAGCCCTTGCCGAATTTAGGGCAGCAATTGCCCCGTGGTGTTTGACTCTAAAGTTCCCTACTGACCACGGGGTTGGGGTCATTCAAGGGGACCAGGCTGCCGGGAGAGCCTGTTATGTTGTTGAACTACGAGAAGCACAAAGGAGGGAGAAAGGAAAGGGCGTAGAGGAATCTCTCTGCGTCCGCTTTGCCGATGATTGACAATTAGCGCCTGGGCCTCTGCCCGGGCACCACGACCAATTCCAGAAGGATCTTGACCCTCGAGACACTGAAGATAATGATGAATCCAAAGAAAGTCAAGCTTCCCCAGCCGAGCTGACGATCGATGTTCCAATTGATGACAGTAATGATTCGAAAATATTAAAAATTGGGTCTCAGCTAAACCTGCAAGCACAACAGGAATTGGTCGAATTTCTCCAAGCGAATCTAGACGTATTCGCCTGGACGCACTCCGATATGTGTGGAATCTCGTCGGACATCGCGAGCAACACTTTAAATATTGACCCACGGTACATCCCGGTCAAGCAAAAGAGACGCGGTATGGATCCAGAGAGTTTTGACGCCGTCAAAGAAGAAGTCGATAAGTTGAAGACGAATGGGTTTATCCGAGATGCTTTGTACCCGGAGTGGGTATCCAATCCTGTACTTGTCCGCAAACCAAATGGAAAATGGAGAACGTGCATCGACTACTCTGACTTAAATAAGGCTTGTCCGAAAGACGGTTTTCCACTTCCTCGAATCGATCAACTTGTGGATTCGACGGCCGGACATGAATTATTATCTTTCATGGACGCTTACTCTGGGTACAATCAGATACCCATGCATGTGCCCGATCAAGAACATACAAGCTTCGTAACTGACCTGGGACTATACTGCTACAAGGTCATGCCTTTTGGTTTAAAAAATGCCGGAGCAACTTACCAACGCTTAGTCAACCGAATGTTTGCCGACCAGATCGGGAAAACCATGGAGGTCTATGTGGATGACATGTTAGTAAAATCACGATACTTCACTGATCATGTCAAAGACTTAGAGTCAATGTTCAATGTCCTCCGGAGATATGGGATGAAGCTTAATCCGCTAAAATGTCATTTCGGGGTCGCTTCCGGAAAGTTCCTTGGGTTTATCGTCAACGCCCGGGGAATAGAGGCCAACCCCGAGAAGATCTGGGCGATCAGGAATCTTCAAACCCCAAGGACCATAAAACAGGTTCAGAGTCTCAATGGGAAGGTTGCAGCGCTGAGCAGGTTCATATCGAAATCAACGGATAAATGCATACCCTTCTTCGATCTGATCCGAAAGGGGAAAAGAAACTTCGAATGGACTACGGAATGTGAGGGCGTGTTTCAATCGCTAGTTCAGCATCTTTCCACACCACTGATTCTTTCAAAACCTGTTGATCACGAACAATTATACCTTTATCTGGCTGTATCTGAAAACGCTATTAGCGCTGCATTAGTTCGAGAGGAAGACCGAACACAGAAACCAGTCTATTATGTCAGTAAACGATTAACCGGGGCCGAGAGAAATTATCCAAGGCTAGAAAAATTGGCATACTGCCTAGTCATCGCCTCGAGGAAGCTCCGTACATATTTTCAGGCTCACCCTATCATTGTGTATACCGACCAACCGTTACGACAGGTCCTCGCACGACCTGAGACGTTTGGCAGGTTACTAAAGTGGAACATTGAACTGAGTCAATTCGACATCACATATGTTCCGAGGAGAGCCATACGCGGTCAAGTCCTAGCAGATTTCATTGCCGAATTCACTGTTCCTGAAGACTTACCTGAAACTAGTAACTCCCCCGAATATGTATGGAAGCTATACACTGATGGAGCATCCAATGATCGGTGCTCGGGCGCAGGGATAGTGCTTGAGACTCCCGAAGGCCGATCCATCTGCTACGCCTTAAAGTTTGATTTTCGGGCAACCAACAACGAAGCTGAATACGAAGCCTTGCTCACCGGGTTGAAGTTGGCCCGTGACCTGAGAATTATCGCTGTGGAGATTTACTGCGATTCCCAGTTGGTGGTACGCCAAGTTCGGGGTGAATATCAGGCCAAGGATCGAAGACTAGCCGCTTATCTAGCCTGGGTCCGAGAAATACTGGGTCAGTTTGATTATTATACCATTTTCTACATACCACGAGAGCGCAATCAGAAAGCCGATTCGTTGGCAAAGTTGGCAAGCACAGGCGAAACTCAACACTTGGGACTCGTTCCCGTCGAGACTTTATCCTCTCCAAGCATTGATCGAACGGAGAATGAACTCGTATTTGAAGCTACCTCCGAGAGGGAATCATGGATGACCCCCTACCGAGACTACATTGAGCATGGCACACTGCCGGAACGGCGAAGTGAAAGAAGACAGATTCTTCGAAAGGTTTCACGATTTGTCATTCAAAACGGAGTTATGTTTCGAAGGGGATACTCTGTTCCTCTTCTCCGGTGTATCGCACATGACGAAATCAAGCGAGTGTTGCGTGAGGTGCACGAAGGAGAATGTGGCGATCACACTGGGGGGCAAGCACTTGCCAAGAAAATACTTCGATACGGATATTATTGGCCTACCATTAACCGCGATGCTATGAATTATGCCAAAAGATGTGATAAATGCCAGAGACACGCTCGGATCCCTAGAGCCCCGCCTTCTGAAATAACCCAAATGGTCAGTCCGTGGCCATTTGCAATGTGGGGGATGGATATAATCGGTGCATTGCCTTTAGCTAAGGGGGGTGCAAAGTACGCCATAGTTGCGGTTGATTACTTCACCAAATGGGCTGAGGCTGAGCCTCTTGCAACAATTACAACAAAGAAGGTAATCAACTTCGTGGTACGCAACATCATCTGCCGGTTTGGTCTCCCGCATACTATTATCACCGACAATGGAGCCCAATTCGACAGTGCTGAATTTAGGGACTTCTGTCAGCGATTTCACATCCATAAGAGATTCTCAGCAGTAGCGCACCCACAAGCGAATGGTCAGGTCGAGGCCGTCAATAAGGTTATCAAGTCTATATTGAAGAAAAGACTGGAGAAAGCCGGGGGCAAGTGGGTTGATGAACTACCAATGGCTCTGTGGGCGTACAGAACGACTCACAAAACTGCGACCGGACACACTCCTTTTTCTCTATCCTATGGCTCTGAAGCAGTTATTCCAGTCGAAATGGAAGTTCACTCTCACCGTGTGACATACTACAACCTGAAAACGAACGCTATATTACTTGCTGAATCCCTAGATCTGCTTGATGAGAAGCGTGAAGAAGCCGATGTGAGGGCAGCTGCATATCGAGGACGAGTCGCTCGAATATACAACGCCAAGGTCCGCCCACGAACTTTTGAACCCGGCGACTTGGTACTCAAGAAGGGTTTACCCGGTCCCTTCGCACATAAACCCAAATTGGGAAGGGCCGTATATGATTTCACAAAAGCTCAGAGATGGCACATTCAAGTTATCAACCGTTGATGGTCTCACTTTACCAAGAGCCTAGAATAGCGGAAGCCTCCGTCGCTACTACATCTGACAAGCTTTATTTATCTATCTTTTACCAATTTCTTCCTTAGCATTTTGTTTTTGCATTTTGAAATTTGAACTTGTAATAAGGCAACTGATTTTGCCATGTTTCTTTCGTTTCAGCAATAAAATGCCATCTCTTCGAGCCAAAAGTTGTGATTCACTGAAAATAACACATAATATCACGTTGCACGAAGAGCTAAATTCCATCGCACGGTGGGATTTATTCAAATAGGGAGTAACTGTGATACGACCAGTCGCTCGCTAAATGAAACCCGAGCTCGGGGACAAAACACAATACCAGCATTCACAGGGATTGATACACGACAGTCCTTTTTCTAACTCCAACTTCCCACAGCGTAAATTGGAGTATAAACATTCCATAATTCGTTCCCGGAGTGCGAACGGACTCCGACTTCCCAGAGTGCGAATTGGAGTATAAACATCAAATCCGTCGTTCCCAGAGTGTGAACGAATTCCTAAAAAGCCCAAATAGGTGTGACTGACCACCTATCGGCTAACTCCAACTTCCCACAGCGTAAATTGGAGTATAAACATCAAATCCGTCGTTCCCAGAGTGCGAACGAATTCCTAATAAAGCCCAAATAGGTGTGACTGACCACCTATCGGCTAACTCCAACTTCCCACAGCGTAAATTGGAGTATAAACATTCCATAATTCGTTCTCGGAATGCGAACGGACTCCAACTTCCCAGAGTGCGAATTGGAGTGTAAACATCTAGTCCAGATTCCCGGAGCTTGAATCAAAACACGAACAACAATTCGAAGTCCCCGAAATACGGGCCGAGATGTCAACATCAACCCCCAATTCCCATAGCGTGAAGTGCGAACATCAATTCCAAGTTCCCAGAGCGCGAACCGTGTTCCAAACATCGATAACTCTCAGATTCCTGGAATGCAGGACAGATTATCGATCTCAAATTGTCATAATTCCCCAGAAAGGGGGCATATGCCCAAGACTTGCAATAAACGCAATCAGCCGCCAGAATATGAATATTATTCCTCGCAACTAAGGGGCAAAAGCTGAGTGTTAATCACTGGCCTAAGCGATAATGTAATCAGAGTCCAACTAATTCATTAAATCACGACACGAAGCTATATTTAAAATATTAAGCGGATAGAAGACAAATGCTGCAAGGCATTTAGGTAAAAGAAAAGAATAATTTCCCATTTCATCAGCCAACAAAAACAGGTTTGATTACAGGGCAAGTAAAGATGTTTCGATTAAGTAGAGGTCGGATCCACACATATACACGGCCCAAAAAGAACAAGCGAAAAGATAAAAGAATTGTTATCCGTAATCACATGACGAAGCGAAGGGCTCACTCTTTCTTCCTCCGGTGCTTCTTCCTCGGAGTCGAGCCGCTAGACCCACTGCCTGGCTTCCTGCGAGACTTTTTGCCTTTTTTGGGAACATCCTCCGGGTCTGGCATAATATCGACGTCTTCCTCAGAACTAGAAGGGATAGAGATCCTTCTGTGGGGGTGAGCCGAGGGCATGGGAGCGGTAACATGTACTTGTTCAGCAACACTCGAGACGGTTGCCGTGCCACCAGGAGAAATCATCATTAGAGAAGATAAGCTTGAGGGAGCAGCGTCACAACCGGGACCAACTGTCACTGTCGTAGCCATCTCGGCACTTATCTCGGCTAAAATCTCTTCCTCTCGAGACAGTTGGGCCGCACTAGATACGCTAGTGGTCATCACAATCGAGCTAGAAACTGGTGCAGCTCCACTCGTCGAAAAAGGAAGACCGGGAATGGGGTCAAGAGGGTGACCAAATAGCTCTTCAAACATTTGAACATCGAATGACATTGAGCCTCCCTCTCCCATATCACCAACCATGGCGGCAGTTGAAATCGCCTCGGTGACAATAACTCCACGCGTAGGATATAAAGCTGAAGAAACAGGGAGCACGGGTGCGACACTCTCGGTCACTAAACAACAAAAATTAGAGCTATCAGACCAAGAAGTTCCCTCGAAAATCAATGTTTTAAGACGTAAGAAGAGTAATCAAAATACCTACTATACCTTGCCTTGGAGCTTGAACAAGCTCGGGGACGAGAGTCTTGCCCGAAGACAGTTCCGGTTGGTCCGGATTGTAGGCTGGAATGGCTTGTGGATCGACAGCAGCAACAGCTGCGGACGAAGTCGAAACAGGGACTTCAGTATTCTCGCTATGATGCATAATACCCGAACCTTCGCCGACCTCCGTTTGATGGACACCAAGTCTTTCTTTTTCAACAAAAATTACTGCTTCATGAAGGGTTCTCCTCTCATCCTCGCTGAGCAGACGTGACTCAAGCTCAAACTCATCTAATACCCCATCCGGACAAGACATCCTCTTGTCTTCCACTAATTTCTTCCAAGCATTGTAGAGAGGCATCGAGTAATCCCCTAGCCAGGAGAGATTTCTATGTTCTAATACATTGGCATTATATGTGTCCAAGAGATCGTCGAATTCGGCCTCCATCTTGAACCTCTCCGCTTGGACTCTCTCCTCCACCTCCGATTCAACCTCCTTAACCTTTGCGATTGCTGCATCACGCTCAGCTCGAAAAGATACAGCTTGCTCACACGCTTCTTGCGCGGCCACGTTCGCATCATCTTTTTCTTTATTCATGTCAGCAAACTTAGCCTTTAACTCCTCTAGTTCCTTGACTGCCGCATCCCGCTCAGCTTCAACATTCTTGTATCGATGGCCTAAGTCTTCAACTAAAGTACAATGTGCCTGTTGCATCTTCGCCATCTCAACTAATGTCTCATCAACCTTTTTTAACGACTCGACCTCGGCCTTGCAGGAAGATTCCACCTCAGATTGGAGTATGTCGACGATGCGACTCTTTTGAGCCAAGTCGGCTTCCAGCTTCTCGATGGTTTGGGCTCGGTCGAAGGCAGCTTTGGAAGCCTTAACAGCCGCCCTGTACCATTCTTTGTACTGAGCATAAAAGTCACGGGTATAGCTGAGCGCCGTGGTCGCAGCATCCTCGGGAATTCTTTTAAGATTGGGAGGAAAAATACAAGCGTCAAAGCAAATCTCTGGAAAATCCTTCCTCAGTTGAGCAAGCCTGATAGCCCCTTCACCAGAAGACTCAATAAGGGTCTCCTCCGCGGACGTGGACGTTGCAACCTCAGTTCGAGGACGATGTGGCTCGAGCCTCGAAACTTGCGAAGACGGTTGATGTCGCATAGGCTCGGATACCTGGACATGACTTCGGGATGGCGGAGGAGATCGAGAGGGGGAGCGATGCCTACGATCCCTGTCCGATCGTTCCTGGCTAGAGTAACCGCGGTGATGATCCTTTGCATGATACTCCTGGCCATGATGCCTCCGGTAGCGATCACGATCGGGGTCTCCACGTCGAGATTCGTAATAAGCTGATGGGTGATGCACTCTCCGGAGTTTGTCCAATGTAGACTGACAGCCAGCCATACTACCTGGAAAAGAGATGCGATTCAGTTAAGTACCAGGCAAAATCGATATGGCATGAGAAGCAGTCATGTAGTGTTATGAAAGTGTATGCAAATGCGCAAAGCCCCCGACCAACCGGAAGTATCGACTGCACTAACAGGTAAAAGCTCACTTATGTCTAACGCTTCCCGGAGCTCAACCAACCCGGACTTGTGATAAAGAGAAACGCATTCCGGGATGGGAACGTCATCCAGTCCTATGAAAATGTTTCCTGGTTGACAAAGAGCGGAGTCAGAAGAATTAATTCCAGGGATCAAGCGAGACACGACTACAGACTTCCGTCTCTTAAATTTAGGAACAACAGCCTTGCCTTTCCGCTTTTCTCCTGCTCGGAGAAGATCAGCCGCTGGCCCGGTGTCAGTAGGCGTCCTCTCATCATCGCTCATTTCTCTTATCACTACACCGGTTTTCCTCTTTGCCTTCGGAGCCGATTTCGCCAATCCCTCAATGACAATACTCTGGTTCGTCTCGATTAAACCCAGCATCCTTAAGGTATCATCAGTTAAGACCAAGTCAATGTTCCGCAAATCACGCGGGATCTCTTGTAAACTTCGAATGACGTTTCTGTATCGACCACCGTCTGGCCTTGATATGATAGCTGTAAGAAAAACGCCTGACGTCGGTTCGAGTGTCAACAATGGCTATTAAAGAAGGCTTACTTGTTTTACGGCACTCACGTCTGGACAGCCATCGCCTAGCGAATCCTGGGGGGCATCGGACAAAAAACCATTCATTCTTAAAGTAACTAAGTCTGGTCCAGGCTCCCGTCACAATCTGGCAGTTTCTAACTGCCTCCAGAAAGGTGAAAGATGGACTATCACCCCTGCTCTTGAAATTGAATATATGTCTAATCTCAGCTGGCCTAGGCGGACGAAAAAGGCGATCCATGAATAAAATGAAAACACTGTTCAGCAACGCGTGCCCGTTGGGATGAAGTTGCGCGGGAGCAATTCCAATGAACGATAGCATCTCCCTGATATATTGGTTAAACGGGGGGAGAGTTCCAGCCGCACAGGCATGGCGATAAAAAGCAGTGTAGCCTTCGGGTGGATTGTGAGGTCTATCACCAATTCCCGGTAGCAAAACTTCATCCGGAGATAAGTTATGTTTCGAACATATCCGACCCAATAATGCTCCAGAAATATTGGATCGAACGGAGTATAAGGGATCTTCGATAAGTAAGGCCTCCGGCAATTCGTCCGGAGCAGGATCTATTACTTCAGGAAGGATCTCTGGAATTTCTAGCACTGGAGGAGGCAAGCATTGTAACTCTTGTTGTTCAGAACCCGAAGACTCCATAATTAACTAACTCACGAGAAAGCAGCGTTAAAATACAAGGAAAGCCCGTATATTCCCCGGTGTGAAGTATATGAATATGCCGTGCAGTGCAAGTGCATAACTAAAGCAAATTTCACAAGATTGGAACACGGTGTCCGAACGACGAAACATTGGAATTGGAAAACGAAAACGACCGTCATCGCTGACCGTCACTTTCATGCCACTCAGATGCTACTGACCAATTCAAGTATGAATTCGTTATATGTGTTTAAGTCATGGTGCCATCGACGAGCTTCAAAAGACAGGTCAGGTCAACTTTGATCATGCAAGGCTGAAGCTCGTCGGAATCAAATATGCTAAAAATTTAGTGAGTTCGTCAGAGTTCAACTTAAAGTTGGTCGTAGTTCAGATATTGGAACAAATCAAAGGAATGGAAGTTCCAGAAGCGAGAACGTTCGAATCGTTTGACTCGATTCGACACGAGTCGAATCGATAAACTTCGAATCGGCGTGCCCCAATGCCACGTAGTTCGACTCGATGAGACATGGGAACAGAGAGGCAGTTCGAATCCATGGAGCCCCACCTGAATTCGGACCGATCGAAGTCGAACTCCTTCGAATCCATCAAGAGCGGTTCGAATCCATGGAACTCCACCTGACTTCGAATCGATCGAAGTTAAACTCCTTCGAATCGATCAACGTATCATCGCTTCGAATCGATCGGAATATTGATGTTTCGAATCGATCACCGCAAGCCTTTTTCTTGTTCACCTGCAATCATCGATTCGAAGCCACACATTCGAAGCCAACTCGAATCGCTCACCCCTGGATCGATACGAAACAGTGAAAGACAATACTCTGAATGATACGACTCGAATGTTTTCATTCCTCAGTTCCATCGAGTCGACCCACTTTGTTCATATATTATCACACTTCAAGATTTCCAGAAGAAAGCGTTGAATCAATGCCAAAAAATTGCAGTGTTATCATTTTCAACTCGAATCAATCCCTTGGTTACCTGGCTTGGTTCGATTGCAAATAGAAGCTTGGAGGAATTTGATCGACTCGTGGAAATGAACGTTTGATTTGGCTCTGAGATCGATTCAAAGAAGCAGCTAAAGCAATGGTAAAAAGGTAAAAAGAGATAAATGGAGTCGGCCTCGTGTATTTATATGGATTCCAAAGGGGGATTAGTGGCGCTTCAACTCTCGGTCATTTTGACCGCTTACCACTGGTCACAACCTCATCGATTCGAACGACTACTTTCGAATCCTTTCTAAGCTTCGAGTCCATCACTGCTTCGAATCCATCACAGCTTCGAGTCCATCACTGCTTCGAATCCATCACAGCTTCGAGTCCATCACTGCATCGAATCCATCGCAGCTTCGAATCAATCACAGCTCCTACTCCCCCCCTAAGCTTCGAATCCGGCAAGGCAGCATCAATACGAGGCATCATCGATTCGAAGAAACACATGAGCAAGGGCTGGATCGAAGGTCCAATCGATTCGAAGCACGAGGTCCATCGGGCCATCGATTCGAAAGCCACCTATTTACGCAAACATAACTTCGAATCCATCGAAGGCCACTGACAAAAACAGACGAGATCGCCTCAATTGTAAAAAACTACTCGTCTACCTCGTATAACGATTCAGGAGAGGATCGATACAAAAGGATAATCATAGACAACCATAAAAGCAATACTTTGACTTGAATCTTAAGAATTCAGCAGCAAACAAAAACTAACATAACTCGTGAACGCACGACGTTAATAGGGATCAAACTAATACATATGCACACATATCAAACTAACATTCGATTTTAAACATTTACAAGGATCAAACACTCATCCTGTTATGACTACAACAGCCAACGACTAAGCGCAATTATACAGCAACCAATCATATCAAGGCAAAGTTACAACAATACGGCGTATGAGCCTCAGCGAAAAGAGAGCAATGGTTTTTCAGAAAGAGATGGCGACTATTCAAAGCACGTCATGTTCCCACAAGACATACTTTGGGGGGCAAAATGTTATCCCGCTTTTTGGCAAAGCCGTGATATCAAAAGACTGGTCACAAACAGAAGACAGTTCACCTCAGAGATTGATCGCACTCCCCTTCGCTATGGATAACGATGAATATTGTCCGAGCCCAGATTGGGCCAAAATCGACAAGACATGATGAGCAAAGTCATAGGAACCGGCATTTCAAGTTTCAAGTCAATCCGAGGTCGTATGCTCAAGTTATGATGGCTTCAAGATTGAAAGAGAGGAATGTTGCTTGGTTCGAACCCATCACCTCCATGTTGATTCGAGTTCGTCCAGTTCGAACCCACGTAATTCGAAACCATCCCCTGACCTTCCTTCGAATCCATCAAGACGCATGTCGCCTCGAACCCATGAGAAGTGCATTTGCTTCGAGTCCATCAAGCAAGCCTTCACTTCGAATCCATCTAAAGCACTCCCTACTTCGAATCCATCAGGGGCGTGCCTCCCTTCGAATCCATCGGAGGTGAATACGCTTCGAATCGACGACTTCACCTAACCTCGTATCCATCAGCCAATACATACTTCGAACCCATCAACTTCGACTCCATCGGCCTCGCATCCATCGGCTTCGAATCCATCCACACAGTACACCACGTCACTGCCTTCGCATATAAAAGCATGGATTCGAACCATATGGATTCGAACCATATGGATTCGAACCGTATGGATTCGAACCTGTGGATTCGAACCATATGGATTCGAACCATATGGATTCGAATGAATCAATAAGCGGAGTCGAAGCAAACAGGGTACACGAAGACGCAATCTTAAATCGATCATATCTCTCAATCCCATGATCCAAATGCCATGAGATTTTCACAGTAGCTTGCATACATGTTGAAGAATGTCCACAACAAATTTCGCCTCGATTGGATGCATTTTTGATCGATTCGAAGTTCACTTCGAATCGATCCCAAACTGGGCACGGACTCCGAGAACGCGGGCTTATGGTCCCCCCTCACGTGCCAGGCAACCTCCCTGAGTTTTAGGCGGGATTTTGGCCTTCCACACCTATAAATAGAGCCCCTGGTCATTCAGAAAAGGGGTCGGAGAATTTAGAGAAGAGATAAGCCTAAACGCTGCCAGAATCACTCCATACCACCTCCTCGGCTGCTAATTTCGAATTTAAGTCCATCTACTGTTGTAATTTGCTTAAAAACACTTGTAATCTTCAAGTATTAAGGAATAAAGTGATAAAGCTTCATAGTGGACGTAGGCGCATAGCCGAACCACTCTAAATCCTTGTCTTCTGTGCAATTTACTTTTCTGTGACTTGGATTTTTTGTTAGATAGTACTTATTTCCACTTCCAGTTTTTTATTTATTACCTCTTCAAAAACTCCCAAAGGGTGTTGCCCAATTTTGGTGCAAACACGGATCACTTGCTTCAGGTCCATGGGTGATTAGTGTAACTAGATTTCTAAGAGAAAGACCCTAGGGAAGGAGATTTTATTGTCATGGAGGAGTTTGATCGGTTTATTATTGATTGTAACTTGATTAAGATAAAATTAAGCAATAGACAAATTATCTAGTCTAGTGGTAGAGAATACCCATCGATGACACTTTTAGATAGATTTTTTTATTAGTGATGAAGTAGAAGACAAATTCCCTATTTGTAAGACTATTGGACTTCTGAATTTTTAGTCGAATTATTGCCCAGTTATCTTATCTTCTACTAACCAAGATATTGGAAATCAAATTTATAGATCTGAAAAGTTGCGATTACTAGAAAATAATTTTAAAGACTTAGCAAATAAATGGCTTTATATGTATAATTATAATTGTAGATATCCAGGAAACATATTTAAAATATTTGTTGGTAAGTTTAGAGATTTAATTCTATTTCTTAAGAAATGGAGTAAAGATGTTTTGGCAACTTAGAAGTAAAAAAGATAGATTAATTAACGAGAATTTAAAATTGAATAAATTTAAAGAATTAAGGAATTTGAATACTTCGAAAAAAATTCCTTTTAATTTAAAAGAAGAATTAAATAAAGTTATATTAAAAAAAGAAGTGATGTGGAAACAAAGATCTAGGATCCAATGGATGGATGAGGAGGATTTGAGCACTAAATTTTTCCATAAAGTAGCTAAGGGTAGGAAACATAGTAATACCATTAATTGTATTCTAATTTACAATATTTAGATTTCTTACCAAAAAGAACTAAATAAGGAGGTCACCAATTATTTTAAAAAAATTTGGATGTGAGGAAGGGCATGGAATTAGGGCTAAATGGAATGTGTAGAGTTGGATATTTCATTTACGGAAGAAGAGATTTTAATGGCTATAAAGGATATGCATAATGATAAATCGCCAGATCCAGGTGGTTTTCCTATTTTATTCTATAAAACTTTTGAATGTTTTAAAAGATGATATAATTAAAATGTTTAATGAATTTTATGATGGTTCATTACAATTAGGCATATATAATTTTGCAAATATAATCTTGCTACACAAGAGAGTGAGTGTTAAACAGTTGAAAGACTTCAGACCTATTTCTTATTAAATTGTTATTTTAAAATTATTTCTAAGGTTTTAGCTAATACATTAAGTATTAAAATGAATATTTAATAAATAATACTCAAATCGCATTTACTAAGGGTAAAAATATCATAGATGGGGTAGTTGTAGTTTAAGAATTTATTAACTGCTGTTGCAAAAAATAATATCATTTATGTGCTTTTAAAACTTGATTTTGCTAAATCTTTTGACTCGATTGATTAGGATTTTCTTAAAAATTTATTATTAGCTAGGGGTTTTAGTGTTAGATGGGTAGAGATTATGTTTTTACAAAAAACTGGAAATTCAAGTATTATGGTTAATGGTATAATTGGAAAAAAAAAATCAATCGGAATGTGTACTTAGGCAAAGGGATCCATTGTCACCTTTTCTATCTAATTTAGCAGCTAAAGTTTTTTCTAGGATTATAAAGTAGGCCACTAGTAATAGGATTTTAGACAATGTAGGAGATCACAATAAATTTTCTGTCTTACAATTTGCGGATGAAACTTTGATTATTTACTTCCCATTTTCCAAATACATTATTGCACTTAAATTTATTCTATAGTTCTGAATTATTTTCTAGATTAAAAATCAATTTTAATAGAAGTTCATTACTAATATAAATGATATAGAAAATGCAAGGAAACAGGTTACGTACACATTGAACTGTAAAATGTTGAAATTTCCCATAGAATATTTATATTTGTTGATAAGGCCACAAAAACATAAACATGACGATTGGCTAACCATAGTAGACAAAATTAATAAAAGGTTGTCTGAATGGAATGGTAAATATTAATCGACGGTAAGTCGGATAGTTCTTATTAACTTAGTTTTATCTGCATTACCTATATACCGTATGTCATTTTGTCTTTTTCCTAAAGGGTTAATTGATAAAATGGACAAAATTAGGAGAGGCTTTTTATGGAGTTGGATAATCCAAGTAGTAGTTCTAAATATTTTGTTAAATGGTAAGGGGTCCGTAAATCTGTAATTGAAAGTGGGCTTGGAATTATAAACTTGCATAACCTAAATTTGTCTCTATTAGGAAAACAGTTATGGAAATTTAATGAAAATAACGATAATTTACTATGGAAATAAATAATATTGAATCAATGGCATGATGGTACATATAATTTGCATTATATAATACAAATAATATTTCTCATTTTTAGAAATAGATAACAATAAAGTTTGATACTTATAAATTTGGTATTAACAATGTAGTGCATTCGGGGAATAACATTACATTTTGGTATAATTATTGGATAAGTGTTATTCCCCTTAAAGTGGATTTTCGAGAATTATATCAAATTTGTTATTTAAAGCTCATCGATATCAAAAATATATAAAACCAAATATGAGTTTTCCATAGGAATATGGTTTTAATCGTATGCTAGAGGGAAACACTTTATCGCTATTTGGCATATTGTGTGCTAAGTTGGAATTGTACAATATTGATAATGAAAACGATTTAAGAATATGGTGTTAGGATAAAAGTACAAATTACTCATCTCATTCATTTTATATTTTAATAAACTTTTAGGAGAAAAATCAAACATTTTTAAATACCTTTAGAATGTTAATGCTCCACCTAAGTAAAGGTACATAAGTAGTTAATTATGCGTGAAAAATTATTATGCCTATTTATAATTTCTTACTCGTAAGCTTTTACGCAATTTAATCGATATTGTGGCTTTTACTACTTCTTATTTAGTGTATTCATTCTATTGTTTGTTTTTTTAATATGCTTAGGAGAACTCGGGGGGACGGTAAACTCTTGAGAGGAATTAAATTATGTCTGTCTGCTTTAACTCATAGCACTTATGACCCCGGGATACTATTTTTTACGAGAAGCGTTGCAAGGCAAGGCTCGAATCTAGGTTTACTACCAGACCTAGGCACCCTTTTCCATTGTGCCACACACCTATGGACAAGTATTTTATTATTACTGCATATATATGTATATTATATATAAATAAATTTATGCACATATATATGTTTTGACCTTATATTTTTGTTTAGTTTATTTTTAGCTATAGATACGCTTGTAGTCAGGATGGATTCATTCGATTTGAGGAGATGATCACTTGTCAGTTTTAATGGATTACGGTGTTTTTCCATTTTATTTTATCATGGAACTTAGTTATTTAGGACTGGATTTTTCTTTTACATTGTACGGGGTGTGTTATACAGCCATTTAACCAAGCAATATTCAGATAGACTGGATGAATCGAACTTGGAAACTATCAAAGCGGGAATCCCGGAGAGATGACCCAAGAGTCCATAAACCAATTGCAAACAGAGTCACTTTGCAAAGACCAAGCTATATCAAAAGTTCGAAGATGCTAATCCAACCATCTGTTGGATTAGTACCGATCTAACATCATGGGTCAGTACCGATCCACAAAATCTCACCCAAACTAGCCCCGATTCCTACATGCCAGTGATGATTCCATGAGTCTATTTCAAGCACTACTTCGTCCATATGATACTCTATTGATCTCCATGATCACTTGAAATCAGCAACTCCATTCTTACTTAGATCCATCATTTGGACTTAGAAACAAGCTATAATGGTGAAAACAAGTTTGTAATCATGAAGCTAACCACGAATCAAGCCTAGATAAAGTGTTCAAAACTGTCCATATGAGGAATATATGTATTAGTACCGATCTGTGATTATTGTTGAGGTGTCCTCCTATTTTCTTGGAGAAGTGGTCTACAGGATGGAAACAAGGTGGAGATCACGGGGGCAAGATTTTTGGCTTCCTACTGCTATAAATAGGAGAGCAGGGATTATTTTTAAGGATCTGATGGCTCTAGCTCTACCTTACTCTAAATTCTTATAATCACCGACAGATTCATACCAATCCACAAAAATTAGCGCTACAAACCAGTGATATAAGTAATAAATCACTAATTGAACGTAGGTTAAAACTACCCGAACCACTATAAAAGCTGTATGCTCTTTTCTTACTCTTTTTAATTTACTTTTCTTCACTTTTTATTCTTAACACAAACTCTTGTGTGTTTGTGCCCTTTTTGATTCAAATATTTTGTTGCTTTAACCGAGAAAGATATTCTCAAGCTACCTAGATCCATCATCCACTATTGGATTTCTTAGATCTAAGAGACAGAACTAATCTTTCAACCTTACTATTCTACTATTCGAATTTTCAACAATCAACAAGAAGCTATTTTCCATAGCCCCAAGGAGAGACAGTTCTACAAACTCTAGAGCTACCAATGATGCTTATAACCAAAATTCTCAACACGTGTTTGAAGTTTCCAAGGTAAATTAGCCAAAGATCCATAATTCGACTAATATCATGACCAAGGTGGAGATGGATCGTATATTGAAGAAAATAGAGGACAATTTTTAGGATGAACCAGTAGATGCAAGTGAGCTTAAGACTATTGAATGAGCTAACTCAGAACTACCGTAGGAGTTTCAGGAGGGACTTCACATCTTCTAATTCAGAGTCTGATAATCCCTCATCATCTAAGCAGAGGCAGAGGAATAGGAAGCAAAAAATGACTCAAAACACTACCGAGACTTCATATTAGGAACCGAGGCAAACCAGTGGGAAGGGTTTGTGGATCAGTAACAGTCCAACAAAAGTTGGATCCGGATCTTGCCCTCTAGATGGTGGTGCGAACTCGTCCACGATCGCACTGTAAATGATCAAAACCTAGAATGTTGAACAACTATTAATGATTCAACTCAAAGGAATCAAACAAGGAGGGACTGTTGGATAAACAAATCACCTGAAGTTTGGAGAACCCAAGTACCGAGGGTACGACGGAGAGCGTTCACTGGGGCGAACAATCAGAATAGATCCCGGTTACCGCCATTCAGCCGGACCTATAGAACCGGAGTACTTGGCCGAGATGATCAGAAAACTTATAAATGAAAACCTATTTAGAAGTATTGATGAGTGGGGTACTTCCCCAAGTCAGACCCAGTTTACTAAGGACATTCTGTGTGCGAAGTATCTGTAGAGATTTGTAATGCCAACAATGCCATTGTATGGTGAAAAACGAATCTGAAGCCGTACTTGATGAATATGAGTGGTATGTGGACTCTACTAGAGCATCTGATGTCATGAGATGTCACAGCTTTCCAATCTTCCTGGATGGAGTAGTGACAATGTGGTTCACCCGGCTACTGTCAAGATCTATATCGTCTTGCTGAGTTGACGTGAAGGTTTTTAGAGCAATTCCATCTACACACTTCGTGCCTAAAGGATGTGATGTCATTATCGAACCTCTTCTAGGGCATCGAAGAGTCATTGAAGGATTTTTTGAATAGGCTCCATATAGCTGTGATAGAAGTTATGAATGCTAAGGATGACATAGTATTGATGGCACTAATAAGGGGGATTCATCCCGCCCTATTCAATGATGGATATGCTTTATAGGAAGGCTAATCGGTTCTTTCACTTAGAAGAGGTGCGTACTCATTCCCGAAGAGATAATGTTGGCCCTCCGCCAAAATGATACAGAGCAATGTCGCTATAAAATAGTCCAGAGGGAGTTTCAAAAATGTAGATGTGAATGTTGGCAACAAGAATAATGGTCAGAAATGAAGTGATAATGGGGCCAGAAAGGGAAAGCCAAATAATAGGAATATTCCCAAGATTCCTAAGTATGATAGCTATACTGAATTGAATTGGTTAATAGAGAATATCTACCTAGCTACTCATGGTACTGAGTAGTACAAGAAGCCGGCTCCGAGAGAGAATGCTAAGAAGGGGAAAATTCTAGCAAGTTTTGTAGGTTCCATGAGACACATGGTCATATCACCAATGAGTGCAGACACTTGACTGACATGATCAAGGATTTGATTCGCAAAAAGAAATTGTAGTAATTCGTTAAAGTCCTACAGGATGGCGGACAAAGAAATTCTAACCCTTGGGTCGTATTCCTAATGAGGGCAAGCTTGGTCTAATGGTGAAGAGCCTAGGCAGCCTTAAAAACATTTGGTGATAAATATAATCATCGGGTGGATCACATCTAGTTGACAAGAGCTGGAACGAGGTGGATGAATATGTTAGTGCTTTAAAACATTCAAAGAATGAAAGCTGATTTGCTATAGAGGACTGAGCTCTAGCAAAAATAATTCAGAACCCTAATAGACGACATTGTTTTTAGGAATAGAGATGCTGATGGGATGGAAGCCTCGACGAGGGACCCGCTCATGGTTATAACCATGATTGACCCTGCGATTTTATAGAAGGCACTAGTTGATTTGGGAGTTCAGTCAACATTTTATTTAAGACATTTTATTTAAGAAAGCCAATGACCAGATGCTTTTGTAGGGAAAGGACTAGAAATCATGTAAACCTTATATCCAGGGACTTAATGGGACTGCTGCGGAGCTAGTCGGATGTGTGGAATCATCGATGGTACTTGGTAAAGGCAACCGCAAGCAAGTGCTAGTCATGACTTTTGTACTGTTGGATATTCACTCTGCTTACAATGAATTTTTAGGCCAATTGGCCCTTGCTGAATTTAGAGCGGCTATTGGTCCTTGGTGTTTAACAATGAAGTTTCCTAAAAGAATGGTGTGGGAATAGTACAAGGAGATCAGGGGCTTGGACACGAGTGTTATGTCGTTGAGCTAAAGGAGTCAGGGCGAAAAGAGAAAGCTAAATGTGTACCGAGGATTCTCTACATCAAGGCTTTGGAGGCATAGCAACCGCTTCCCGAATCCTAGCTTGAACAGCACATCCGGTTCCATAACGATATGGGTCCATGAAAAGAATCGTTGCATGGAAGAGCAGCTCCAGCCGAGTTGATGATTAAACATTCCCATCATCCAGGATGATCCTATGTGGATCCTAAAGGTTGGATCATAGCTCGACAGGAGGTTGATGAAGAAGTTGATTAGTTTCCTCCGGGTGAACCTAGTTGTATTTGCCTGGACACACTCTGACATATATGAGATTTCGTTGGAGATAGAGAGCCATGCATTAAATGTAAATCCTAAATGCATTCCTATGAAACAGAAATACCGTAGCCTGGGTTAGGAGAGATTTGATGCACTCAAAAAAGAAGCGGATAAGCTGAAAGATAAAGTTTTCATGCATGACGGCTTGTACTCGGAGTGGGTGTCAAATCTAGTCTTGGTGAAGAAAGCTAACGGAAAGTGGAGGGCATGCATTAACTATTCTGACCTGAGTAAGGTAAGCCAGTAAAATAGCTTCCCGCGTCCAAGAATCGATCAGTTGGTGAACTCAACAACCGGACATGAACCGCTCTCGTTCATAGATGCTACCCTGGATACAATCAGTTTCCAGTGAATGTCCTGGACCAGGAATATACCTGCTTTATATCCGACCGAGGACCGTATTGTTATCTTTTCATGCGCTTTGGATTAAAAAATGCCGGAATAACCTACCAGAGGCTGGTAAATAAGATGTTCAAAGATCGGATTGGACGTTCAATGGAAGTTTATGTGGATGACATGCTGATGAAGTCATGATGTTTGGGAACCAATATTCACGATTTGGCAGAGATGTTTGGCGTTCTTCGAAAATATGGGATGAAGCTCGACACTTTGAAATGCTCGTTTAGCATTGCGTCATGGAAATTCTTAGGCGTCATTAGGAATTCCTGTGGGACTAAATCCTATTCAGAAAAGATCGAGGCATTGAGAAACATAAAATCCCCAAAATTGATCAACGAGGTCTAGAGTTTGAATAGGAAGGTTGCTGCCCTGATTAGATTCTTCTACAAATCAGCAGACATATGCATCCCTTTCTTTGACGTGATTAAGAAGGGAAAAGGAACTTTGCTTGGACATCGGAGTGTAAAGATGCATTCCAGGCTCTGGTGGATCAGTTGGAGAGGCCCCCTATTCTTTCAAGGCCGATAAATAATGAGGATTTGTTCATATATCTGGCAATATCGGCACATGCTTTAAATGTCGCAATCTTACGAGAGGAATCCTACATCCAATGATCGGTCTACTACGTCAGTTAAGTGATTGACTGGGGCAGAAAGAAATCACCCAAGGCTGGAAAAGCTTGCATAATGTCTGTTGATTACTTCGAGGAAGCTCTGCCCCTACTTTCATGCTCATCCGCTCAAAGTTTTCACCAACCAGCCTTTGCGACAAGTCTTGCGATGGCCTGAGACTTCTAGTTGTCTTTTGAAATGGAATACCAAATTGAGTCAATATGATATAACTTATCACCCTCGGAGAGTTATCTAGGGACAAGCTTTGGCTCACTTCATAGATGAATACACTATGTGAGAAGATACTCTGAAGAGCAGTGTTGAGTAGAATGCAAGGTGAGAGATGTACATATGTGGTGCGTCGAATGATCGTCGTTCCAGTGCCGGTGTTACAATTGTCACTCTTGAGGAACGTTTGATTGGTTCTGCCTTGAGACTTGATTTTCCTACGACCGACAACGAAGCGGAGTAAGAAGCATTGATTGTGGGCCATAGAATAGCCAAGGGGCTAGGAGTTAAAACTTTACATATCTTTTGTGACTCCCAACTAGTGGTGAGCTAAGTTAGGAAGGAGTTTTAGGCAAAAAGAGCGAGTCTAGCTCCTTATTTAATCCATGCCCTTAAGCCTCTTATTAATGCTGAATGCTATACAATAACGCATAATGCCAGAAAGGAAAATGCGAAAGCCGACTCGTTGGCAAAGTTGGCCGGTTTTGGAGATGTGCAGCTTATGGGCTGGAGGTATTATTGGCTTTAAGCATCGACCATATGGATGTCAAGTGTGTCTTAAAGGATGAGCATGAGAAGAAGTCATGGATGACTCCAGTGAAAAACTATTTGCAAAGAGGAATCCTTCCAAATAGAAAGAATAAGCAACAAAAGCTCCTTCACTAAGCTTTGAGATATATCTTTCAACAAGGAGCACTTTATAGAAAAGGATTCTCATTCTCGATGTTGCGGTAAGTCACCAACGATGAGGCCAAACAAGTCCCGAGGGAAGTTCATAAAGAGGCCTGTGGCGACCACACTAGGTGTCAAACCCTGGCAAAGAAATTTCTCCGCTATGGATACTTCTGGCCAACGGTCAACCGAGACACAATTGATTACACGAGAAAGTGTGATAAGTGCCAAAGATTTGCTAAGATTCCTAGAGCATCACTGATGGAGATTACTCAAATGGTTAATCCCTGGCATTTGTAGTTAAGGGAATTGATATTGTTTAAACCAAAAATGGCATAAACTCCTGGAAGATTAAGTAGAGAATAAAAAGTGAAGAAAATTTAAATGAAAATGAGTAGAAAATAACAGACGGAAATTTATAGTGGTTCGGCTAATCTTGGCTTATGTCCACTTAGTGATTTTGTTGATTATTTTGCTAATTGCAAGCAGGAGTTCTTACAGATCGGTATAGATGCAACAGCGATTATTAAAAATTAAAGTAAAGGAAAAAAGAGCAAAAAAGAGAACCTTATAAATGATCCCTGCTCCTCTGTTTATAGATGTAGGAATCCTAAAATCTCTCCCGAACAATCTCCACCTCGTTTTCCACGCTATAGACTATTTCTCCAAAGAACTAGGGAGACACTCAGTAGAGCTCGTGGATCGGTACCGATCCAGGGGCTTGGATCTATACCATTCCATAAGTTGACCTTGGATGTTGTTTTAAACACTTTGCGTTGGCTCAATTTGTTGTTAGCTTTATGATTCCATACTTTTTCACATCAATATTTGCTTTTTTCTGGGTCCAAATTATGGATTTGTAGAAGAACAAAGTTGCTGACTTTGAGTGCTCATGGAGATCAATAGAGAATTGCATTAGATCGACAAAACAACACTTGGAATATGCTTCTTGCATCCAGTAGTGTAGGTAGGCAGAAGATGGGCATGTTTGGAGGAGCCTTCTTGGATCAGTACTGATCCACCATTTGAGTGGGTTATTTCCTCACTTGTCTTGGGTTGGTTTGATATTGGCCCCATGGCTCTGCCGTGCTTGGTTTCTGGGCTCTTAGGCTATCTCTCTTGGTCTCTTGCCTTGGGAACTCCAATTTCGATTCGTCCAGTCTATCCAAATATTTCTTGTTCAAAAAGCTACATATGACTTGCCCCTCAAAGTACATTTCATTTCAAACATGATGTGCCTTGAATTGAGACAAGTCAGGATTGTTGCGAAAGATTCCACTCTGTACTTGAATGGCTGTTATCCTTTCCGTGGATTGTTTCTATGAAAAGTTATGTGCATAGTCATTTGTCATGATGTTTTACCAGTAGTTAGCATTATAAATCTAGAATGTGGTCTCATGATTCATCATTCCAAGCTTGATAATCTTAAACCCAATACTTCCATGGATTTTTTGGTTTGAATCTGGCTTCTTTGATTCTAGTTATTGTGTATCTGCTATGTACACGTATAGGCATACACATGGACGATTTCGAACAACTTCAGACATGTATATTTATGTATGTACATGGGGTATCATCACCAATCATGCATACACACACACACACACATATATCAATATATGTATTTTATTATGTCTTTTTAATATACAAGAATGGATGGTGCCGATCCTATAAGACCAGTCCTGTTTTGGTGCTTGGAAATTCGTAGACTATGGATTATAAAACCTGATCCATCCCATTTCCTCTTTCACTTTATTTAGCCAATATAAGGGCTTGAGCTTCTACCATTAAAAAACATTCGTCTCCAAATTGAACTTCTCCTAAGTTCAAGGATACTACCGTTGCTTATGTAACTAATGCTTATATTCAATATAGTAATTGAGCATAGGCAAGAAAGGCAACTCGAAATTGATAATCTAAACATTATGGTGGTGTAGGACAAAAAAATCATTGTCCATCTCGACGCAGAGGTTGAAACTTAAGGAATTGTAAGCCGAAGCTGAGAAGAAAGCCGAGGATGCCATCAAAGAACATGAACATGAGAGAAACAAGCATCATGATGAGACTGAGTCTACGCATCATTGGAATCTTTCCTTAGTGCTAGAAAGAGATGCCTCAAACAAGAAGGTGATCGAGCCATCAGAGAAACTCGAGAACATGACAAAAGAGAAGAACAATGCTCTCCAACAATCTCAGGACTATTGTAAATAGCTCCTTGCTACTCACGATGAAAGAGATAAGGCGGTTGATGGAGAAGTTTGAACCAATGCTCAATAAGTATAATGCCATCGTACTCAAATTCCTCAATTTAATGTGGTTCGACTGTGATAACCTATGAGTTCTTGCTCTTTCTTGAGAACAAGTCGTTGAGGAAGAAAAGAAATTATTGAAAGGTAGTGAGGTGGATCTGGCCAAGCTTGAGAAAGATATTTGAGCAGGAGATGAGCCCAAGGTTCTAAAAGAGGGTTGGCTAATTCTCCAAACGAAGCTGGCCGAAACAGTGCAGAGAGATTTAGGCGAAGGCACCAGATCATTGCCCCAAGATACTAGTACTTGGGACACCTCCGAACCCAAAATTTCTCAAGATCTATCTTCCGTCCTGGGGTAAAATCCAAATCATACCTAAATGCTAAAGTCCACCATCCTCTCTTCCATCTTGAAAGGGAGCTCTGGCAGTAGTTTAGCCCATACCGAATCCCAAACTGAAGGAGGTATCTCGTTGATCTCACCTATATTTCAAAGGTCCATACGTTATCGATTGACATCACTAATTGTTGACTATGTGCTTATATGATTTTTGTTTGATGATAATAAACATATATATATATATTCGTGTAAATGTATTTGTTAATGCACTATTTTATTTTTCACAGATTAAATAAATATTTGCTGAAAAAAATTAAATAACACAGAATTTGAATTCAAACAGAAATTTTATTCAAACAAATATTTATTACAATTTTGAATAGTACAAATTCAAGATCTCACTATACATATACAATTTTGATTCTAATTACATCACAATTCAATTTACATAAATTCCTCACTACATATCACTCACACTCGTAGTTTATCTTCAACTTCATTTCAGTTAGAATCCAGCATCTGAGAAATCTGCAAAAATATTCACTAACGCAGTAAAATTGAAAAAGAAATATTTTTGCAATATAAAATAAAATATGGAATTTGAAAATATTATTTGCCTCAGTTATTTGGGTTGTTCGTCATCATTTATATCTGAATTCATCACACACGAACAATGTGATATGCACAGTGTATCACTGTACATGCCACAAGGCCGTGCACACCGATATACACTTGATAATGTTACAGGGACAGGTGAGTACAGGTCAAACCAAAATGAAAAGCCGGGTTCAACTCAAATGCAATACAAATAAAATCACAACACGCGCACAAGGTCAAACCCGAGCTATTAGCTGGATTCAACACAGGGCAGTTGTACAGACTACGACGTCAAGCATGCGCCCAGGAAAACCAAAACAATGCCAAACTCAAATGAACATAGTGAAATGCACAAAGGCATAACAACTGCACCAAGACCAGACTACAAAATGAAACAATGAAAATCAGTGCAACCCAAAGTCTAGAACAGCAGTTACAACTCAACAGCAAATACCCAAATACAGCAGATCGAAAATGCTCAGGATGAACACAAAGATGGTCAGAGCCGAAGTACACAGGGGCCACAAAATCAAAGTGATAATGATCAGTGAAGTCAGAGACCATAATCAAGCAACAAAATGTACAGGGCAATGCATCAACGACACAATTGTATGCAAACTGAATGGTCTAGCAAGAAATATACAATATCAACCTGACGCGAAGCAGTGCAGTGATATGCACAGTGCACAGAACACTGAAACACAGCAGAAAGCAGAATGCAACATGAAAATGCAGACTCAAATAGTTCAATATAACCAAGGCACAAAGGAATTTTAAAATGATACAAGTGAATAGTGCAGTGAAACCATGGCATGAACCAAGTAAAAAGCATACACCGGTTCGATATCTTACATTCATGGACGATACTGCACGGTTCAAAACGAAACCAAACACACTACGGCAACACATGGAGTTCAAGACAGCCATAACATCAATTAACAACAATGATACAACTTACAAGCCCAAGTGACAACATGGTGAATCAGACCACTCAGTAATATCCACAACAAACAACTTAGTGCAACAGGCAACAGTGAATGATCAGCTACGACTCAAAAACAATCTCAATGAATACAGTGACAATGTGGTTGAAGTGAGACTACAAAGTCTTTAATAGTTATAAAAAAATCAAGGTGAAGCCATGTAAGTCCATGTTGACACAAATGGTAACAACATGTACAGACAGTGAAGAATCAAAGTCGAAGTCGACCAGAAATTCATACAACAAATCTCAAGCCAAGGCTGAAGCGGTACAATGAATTCACAAGACTGAAGTCACAGTGAAATCGCCACAGTCATGTCAACGAACAAGTCAAAATCGTGGTGGCCAAGAAAATTGACCGAGTTAAACATCAATACCGTAAGATTCAAGTAAATTGAAGAAGTCAGAATCAATCTCAAACATCCAAGCAATAATTAAACGGCCGAAAGCATAGTATAGAAAAAATTAGACGAACGAAAATTTAGGAGTTCGACTCGCATAAATTGCAATAATCATCATCGGCATAGATCCATCGAGTTCAAGTACGAAAACACAAAATCACAAAAACATAAATTACATACCGAAGCAAGGAAAGAACTCGATCAACGAAGCAGCCGAAGTGAGCAACAAGCAAAACAATCGATCAAGGCTACACGCGAATAATCACTGATTCTATCAATTTAAAGTCAGCACTTCGAACATCCCTTATTTGGATCAAGGAAGAAAGCCCTAATTGTAATCGAAAAAAAGAAGCCGCCATTATATCAAAAGGAACGGAGCAAATAAAAAAGGATCGGGTCGAATTACAATTATATCAAAAGGAACGGAGCAAATAAAAAAGGATCAGGTCGAATTACAAAAGGGGCCGGCTTATTTTTTCCTAAGAGCTTTCTTTTTATAAAATAAAGGGCTTTTATTTTAAATTAGGGTGATTTTAATTTTAAATTGTTTTTAATTTGTAATTTATTTTTAAACCATTTAAATTTCTAGTTGTGTGACTAGGGGACAAACTACGTGGCGTAGTTTGAGAATTCGCAACTCAGTGGCTGAGTTGTGGCAGGGTTTTGAGCGTAGAGTTAGGTTTAGTCGATAGCGGGTGTCGTGAGTTTACGTGTGTAAGCGTCTGACTATCTAATTTCTAGTAGAAACCTTGGGGGCAGCACGTAGGCAGGGTTTTTCCGAAGCTGGGTAAATTCTGTGTCGTTCTATTTCTGCATTTTATTCTGCTATTTTTCTGTGCTGCTCTGTGCTGCTATAATTTTGATATATCTGTGTTGGAATATTATTTATAAGCTTCCCCAAGAAATTTTTATAATTAATACTTTCACCCTGTTCACTCCCCCTCCCTCTAGTGTGAAATCGATCCTACAAATGGTATCAGAGCTAGGAATAGAAGTCAACTTTTGTTTTAAATAAAATTCGTTTTTCAAAAACCAATTTTTGTTTTAAAAATTTAAAATTTTAAAATGGCTTCTTTCAATAATGCTTTTGCTGAGGGTCAGTCTATAGTTAGACCACCAATGTTCAATGGTGAATATGCTTACTGGAAAAATAAGATGGAAATCTTTCTGAAAACCATTGACGCTTGGGATATTGTTGAGACAGGGTATAGAGCGCCAACTATAATTGAAAATAATCAGGAAATAAAAAAACCGAAGGATCAATGGAAAGAACTAGAAAATAAATTACAAAATGCTAATGCTAAAGCTATGAATTCTATTATCTGTTCATTGGATCAATTTGAATTTAATCGTGTCTCACATTGTCTAACTGCGCAAGAAATATGGCACATACTAGAAGTGACTCACGAAGGAACATCTCAAGTCAAAGAATCTCGCCTTGCCATGCTAAGCAGTGAATACGAGAACTTCACAATGGCGAAGGAAGAAAATGTCAAAGAGATGCATGGACGACTTTCCAACATCGTTTACAAATCAAAAGCTCTTGGAAAATCATACACAGAGTTGGAGATAGTCCGAAAAATCATCAGAGTCCTTCCACGAAAATTTGAAGCAAAGGTGACAGCCATTCAAGAATCGAAAGATTTAAAACAAATGAAAGTTGAAGAACTCATCGGAAATCTCACCACTTATGAGCTAGAAATGAAATTCAAGGAAGAGCGTGAAGGAGGAGATACTCGAAAGAAATCAGTAGCTCTCAAAGGAACAACTGAAAGTGATGACGATGATGACGGAGCAGCAGAATTGGAGCTGATAATAAAGAAAGTCAAAAGGTGGAATTACAAATACGGAAATCCAGCTCTAAATCGAAAATTGAAAAGCAGAATAAATAAAATATTGGACAATCCAGAAGAACAAAAAATCATCTGTCATAACTGCCATCAACCCGGACACATCAAGCCCAATTGTCCTTAAAATCAACGCGACTTTCAAAAGAAATCAAAAAGGAAAAGTTTTGCAGCCACGTGGACTACAAGTGATGAAGATAATCAAAGTTCTAGCAGTGAGAGTGAGAAAGCAAATATGTGCCTTCATGGAAATATAACTGATAGCGACGATGATGAGCCAAGCGAGGTATCAAAACTCACTCACTTTGAATTACTTATTTATTTCCACGAAGTAAATGGATGTTTTGAACGACTTAGGGAGAAATATGCCAAACTTGAATCACAAAAAGACACTTTGATAGAACTAAATGAACAACTTGACCAATTAGTTGAAAACTATCAACGTAGGATCCCTAAGTGTGATAAGTGTCCAACATTCGAGGAAGAAATTAAAAAATCAGAAATTAATATAAAATCACTTGAAAATGAAATTCTGATTTTAAAAGAGAATGAAAATACTAGGAGAGAGAATTCTATTACAAAGTGCACACAATTGTTAAACTAAAATGAATCTCTCAAAACACAAGTTCAACAATTGTCAACGACTTTAGATAAATTTTCAAAAAGTGAAAAATCATTGAATATGCTATTAGGAAAGCAAATTGTTAATACGGTTAGACAAGGACTTGGATATAATAAATCGAAAATTGTTGAAAGCAATATTAATCAAGTCAACTCTATGTGCACAATTTGTAGAAAATATGGACACAATCACAATAATTGTTGGTATAGACCCAAACATGTGAAAACTATACCGATTTGGGTTCCAAAAGGTACAAATATAAAAACTCTCAAAGTTAAACAAATTTGGGCGCCGAAGGGAACAATTATAAATAGTTTTTGGACTTTACAAAATTGTTTTTCAAAATTTTCTGCCACTAACAACCATGGACCTATAAAAACAAATAGGTCACATAAATCTTTTCCCGCGTAAGTGTGGTGGCAGGCTAAGGAACAACAACAGTGTTCTCTGGATTTTTGACTATTTCAGAAACACAACGGGTGACAAAGCAAAGTTCCTTATCCTAGTATAAAGGTGACTGAATCACAATGGACAACAATGAAAAATATCATAAAGGTAAAACATGTAATGATATATTTATTTGAACGATATATTAAACGTGATAATCTGCACCATATTCTGAATTAAAATCAGCCAATATTGAGATGATGAAAAGATGATGATTTTGATTCTGACTTATTCAAAATAGTTGGCCAATTATATTCTTATGCCAAAAACACTATAAAAATCTCTAGATTCTTTGAATTACTTCATATATATCAGTTTGGATTAATAATAGTGTTTTTTTTATTGTATGATAATCGATTTGCTTATAATACGGCTAACTCTATATTCACAGTTTTTGATTATTTACACGGCTTCAATTCAAATTCAAAAGAATGTCATTTAAAATGCTGTTAAAATTGAGTTTGAAATTTTTGGTGCACATTTCATGGTTTGGACAATTAAATTCAATTAATGATAATTTTGAGTGAAAGAGAAATTCTAATGCAGATTACACTGGTAATCTAGTTGATAGAAAAATTACTAGTTGAACGTGATTTTTATTGAGACATTTAGTAACTGCATCGTTTTTCAAAGAAAATATCTGCATATTTTTCATTTCAAATAATTTTCAAATAGCAGAAATTTTTCTCATATAACCCCCTCGAGAAAATCATTTTTGACCATATTTTCAGATTGGTCATTTTTTAGAAAAATTGATTTATAATTATTTTTGAATTTGATTTTAAGCGATTACATTGACTAATCTGACTCTCTAATAATTATCGAAAAGATAAATAGTGATTGAAAAAGTGATGAGTTTTGATATTTATCATATATTATGACTTGAGACGGTATAATTAGTAAATTTCTTTAGAAATTTAAACAAGAGTTATAAACCTTTTGTTGGTAAAAAATCCATGACCATCTCTATTTCTATCATATTTCTAACAACCATCACTCATCAAAATTCTATATAGTTTGTCGATATGTGGTACTTTAAACAGGAACGTTCGTTTTTCATTTTATATTTCTTTTAAATAAATAAATAAATAAATACCAAAATATTCATTCTCATTTAAAAGTCCTCACGGTTATGCATGGGTGAATTACTTGGAATTTGTTATGTGCTTCCATGCTCATTTAAAAGTCCTCACGATTATGCATGTATGGAACGCATATCAAAAGTTGATTTTTAAAATAAACAAGTTGATTCTAATCCCATTTAAAAGTCCTCGCGGTTATGCGTGGTTAGAAGATACTTGAATTCATTTTTTTAAAAAATAAAATTGGAATACTACTAATCTCATTTAAAAGTCCTAACAGTTATGCATGGTTAGTAGATATTCAAATTCCTGATATAAATATACCACAAATAGACACAACTGTATGGTTTTATATGACGACATCATTCCCATCATTCTAAAAGTGGAATATGCGCCTAACAAAATATTTATGATTTTCGTTTGATTTTTTTATTGAAATTTAATATTTATATTCAATTGAATTTTAATATTGGACTAATATCGATCACTTTATCTCTATTTTCTCTAACATTATTACTCTTTTGCCGATAACAAAAGGGGGAGAGAAAAGTTAAGATTTTGTCAAATAAAATCAAGCAAAGGTCAAATAATTTCCTATTTGCATCTAGGTTCATTTGCATATTTTTATTTGTATGCATATATGTAGGGGGAGCTTTGTGTAGAGAGGAAGCATTTAAATAGGGTGAGCAATTAGAATATATCTATGATCAAATACATTTAACATATTCAAAATCTTAAATATATGTTTGTTATCATCAAAAGGGGGAGATTATTGAATATGTGCTTATATGATTTTTGTTTGATGGTAATAAACATATATATATATATATATATTCGTGTAAATGTATTTGTTAATGTACTATTTTATTTTTCACAGATTAAATAAATATTTGCTGAATAAAATTAAATAACACAGAATTTGAATTCAAAAAGAAATTTTATTCAAACAAATATTTATTACAATTTTGAATAGTACAAATTCAAGCTCTCACTATACATATACAATTTTGATTCTAATTACGTCACAATTCAATTTACATAAATTCCTCACTACATATCACTCACACTCGTAGTTTATCTTCAACTTCATTTCAGTTAGAATCCAGCATCTGAGCAAACTGCAAAAATATTCACTAACGTAGTAAAATTGAAAAAGAAATATTTTTGCAATATAAAATAAAATATGGACTTTGAAAATATTATTTGCCTCGGTTATTTGGGTTGTTCGTCATCATTTATATCTGAATTCATCACACACGAACAATGTGACATGCACAGTGTATCACTGTACATGCCAAAAGGCCGTGCACACCGACATACACTTGATAATGTTACAGGGACAGGTGAGCACAGGTCAAACCCAAATGAAAAGCTGGGTTCAACTCAAATGCAATACAAATAAAATCACAACACGCGCACAAGGTCAAACCCGAGCTATTAGCTGGATTCAACACAGGGCAGTTGTACAGACTACGACGTCAAGCATGCGAACAGGAAAACCAAAACAATGCCAAACTCAAATGAACACGGTGAAATGCACAAAGGCATAACAACTTCACCAAGACCAGACTACAAAATGAAACAATGAAAATCAGTGCAACCCAAAGTCAAGAACAGCAGTTACAACTCAAGTGCAAATACCCAAATACAGCAGATCGAAAATTCTCAGGATGAACACAAAGATGGTCAGAGCCGAAGTACACAGGGGCCACAAAATCAAAGTGATAATGATCAGTGAAGTCAGAGGCCATAATCAAGCAACAAAATGTACAGGGCAATGCATCCAAGACACAATTGTATGCAAACTGAATGGTCTGGCAAGAAATATACAATATCAACCTGACGCGAAGCAGTGCAGTGATATGCACAGTGCACAGAACACTCAAACACAGCAGAAAGCAGAATGCAACATGAAAATGCAGACTCAACTAGTTTAATATAACCAAGGCACAAAGGAATTTTAAAATGATACAAGTGAATAGTGCAGTGAAACCATGGCATGAACCAAGTAAAAAGCATACACCGGTTCGATATCTTACATTCATGGACCATACTGCATAGTTCAAAACGAAACCAAACACACTATGGCAACACATGGAGTTCAAGACAGCCATAACATCAATTAACAACAATGATACAACTTACAAGCCCAAGTGACAACATGATGAATTAGGCCACTCTGTAATATTCACAACAAACAACATAGTGCAACAGGCAACAGTGAATGACCAGCTACGACTCAAAAACAATCTCAATGAATACAGTGACAATGTGGTTGAAATGAGACTACAAGGCTTTAATAGTTATAACAAAATCAAGGTGAAGCCGTGACAGTCCAGGTTGACACAAATGGTAACAACATGTATAGACAGTGAAGAATCAAAGTCGAAGTCGACCAGACATTCACGCAACAAATCTCAAGCCAAGGCCGAAGCAGTACAATGAATTCACAAGACCGAAGTCACAGTGAAATCGCCACAGTCATGTCAATGAACAAGTCAAAATCGTGGTGGCCAAGAAAATTGACCGAGTTAAACATCAATACCATAAGATTCAAGTAAACTGAAGAAGTCAGAATCAATCTCAAACATCCAAGCAATAATCAAACGGCTGAAAGCATAGTATAGAAAAAAAATTAGACGAACGAAAATTTAGGAGTTCGACTCCTATAAATTGCAATAATCATCATCGGCATAGATCCATCGAGTTCAAGTACGAAAACACAAAAGCACAAAAGAATAAATTACATACCGAAGCAAGGAAAGAACTCGATCAACGAAGCAGCCGAAGTGAGCAACAAGGAAAACAATCGATCAAGGCTACACGCGAATAATCACTGATTCGATCAATTTAAGGTCGGCACTTCGAACAGCCCTAATTTTGATCAAGGACGAAAGCCCTAGTTGTAATCGAAAAAAAGAAGCCGCCATTATATCAAAAGGAACGGAGCAAATAAAAAAAGATCGGTCGAATTACAAAAGGGGCCGGCTTATTTTTTTCTTAAGAGCTTTCTTTTTATAAAATAAAGGGCTTTTATTTTAAATTAGGGTTATTTTAATTTTAAATTATTTTTAATTTGTAATTTATTTTTAAATCGTTTAAATTTCTAGTCGTGTGAGTAGGGGACAAACTACGTGGCGTAGTTTGAGAATTCGCAACTCAGTGGCTGAGTTGTGGCAGGGTTTTGAGCGTAGAGTTAGGTTTAGTCGATAGCTGGTGTCGCGAGTTTACGTGTGTAAGCGTCTGACTATCTAATTTCTAGTAGAAACCTTGGGGGCAGCACGTAGGCAGGGTTTTGCCGAAGCTGGGTAAATTCTGTGTCGTTCTATTTCTATATTTTATTCTGCTATTTTTCTGTGCTGCTATAATTTTGATATATCTGTATTGAAATATTATTTATAAGCTTCCGCAATAAATTTTTATAATTAATACTTTCACCCTATTCACCCCCCCTCTTGGGTGAAATCGATCCTACACTAATCTATCTTTTTATGTCTCTCAAGTTTCAGGTCAACCCCATGTTGTTCTACTTCCTGACAAAGGTCTCTAGTCGGGACAACAAGCTTCTACAATGGAATCGGTGACCATAACCACCTTAATGGCAGTGCCGAGTATCCCGACTGGTTAAACACCTAGGCCTGGTGAGAAAATGATAGATGCTCTCACGATTAAGGGACTAGTGAGCTTCAGGGGGCTCAAACTGATGATGATGGTGTTATCACGGAATCCTCTAAGCCTTTGTGGATCCTATCATGAGTACACTTTGAGCATGAGCTTATTATGACCATATGTCAAGCTAGAAATGATAGAGACCTTTCCACCTCCTCTATTCGTAAATCTGCTAGGTCAGACTATCTTTTCCCCTATCACTCTTCCTCCGTCAAGAAGCATCCAAAGCGTCCTTGTTGGATCATCGAAAAGCACTATGTCTTGGGGTTCAGGAAGAGGCAGATGAAGCTTGATCAAGTTACACCTCCTTCGAAGGAGGAGGAAAAAAATGCAAGAAACATAAGCATAAAAAATGATCGTCATTTTTTTTGTTTTGTTGTACAGATAGGCACCTTTTAGCTTTCTTCTTTTGTTGTTCCGGCCAGTATTGTGTTGAATTGGCCTCTGCTTTTGCTTTCTTTCTTTGATAAAAATGAGAATTGTACTTTTTCTTTCAATTCTTATTTTGACATTGAACAAAAAAGACTTCTATTTTGTCAAATCTTTATGTATATGTGTGCAAGAACATAAGACATATTCTTTCCATTATATGTCCTCGCGATCCATCTCTTTTTATGGCCATTATCGGACTAAGTAATTAGTTTCGTGATTTGCTGGCCTTTTATTGTTCTACTGAATTCAAGGTGAATATTGAAGTGCTAAGCTCTAGGCATCAATTAGGTTAAACCATTCAGTGTAATGGATCAGGTGTCCTTTTCTAGAATAATGGCATCCGATCATTCCAAGCTCTAGGCACTAGTCTGAGCTAACTAAATCCGATCAATCGTGCCAAACTCTAGGCGTATATTAAAGTTTATAGGTAAGATCCTACCATACATCGGCATGGATCTTTCATCTTCCTTACTTTGGGAAAAGTATTAGTGTTTGGATGGTCGTGTCACATCCATTTTGAATCATATGCCTGCCTTTATATCAAGGGCAAGAGTTTTCCAATAGATGGTCAAATCACGTCCTTTCTAGTGTTATACTCATACCCTCGTTGCAAAAGCAAGAGTTAGCGAATGGATGGTCATATCATGTCCACTTAGGTTTATACACATATCCTTAATCCAAGTACGAGATTTGAGTGATGAACGGTTGAATCACATTATTTTTTATTTATACTCCTTCCCCTACATTAAGGGCGAGAGTTAACGTATAGATGGTCGTATCAGGTCCGTTATGAGTTCATACTCCTACCCCCATGTCAAGGGTAAGAGTTAGCTGGCAAGCAGTGAAATCATGTCCTGTTCAGTTCGTACTCCTGGCCCTACATCAAGGGCAAGAGTTAGGCGGTATCGATCTTCGGACACCAAGAGTGATTCAACTTCAAGGGTCCGTTCATGGACCATGGAAGTTTGGTTGGCGCCTATCTTCGAGTACATGCCCACTTACATTGCACACATGCAGATTCATTCGAGTAAGTCGCATTTTACTACTCTTAAGCAATGTGAAGATAGATCTGGAAAAATATTTATTGAAAACAAAAAAGGAAAATCATGTCTTATTACATGGCTTCATACAATTATGTACAAATTCATTTCTAAGTGAAATAGCATCATAAATGCTTGCCACTCCATTCCCTTGGGAGTGAGATCAACTATTACAAGCTTGAAAGTGTCACCTCTAAGCTTTCGTTCTATTACATATGGACCATCCCATGTTGGGCCCTATTTCCCAAGGCCTGGAAAGATTCGTTTGAGAACCAAGCCACCAATTTCAAAGATCCACTTCCTGACCTTAACATTGTAATATCAGGCGACTCAGTTTTAGCATGCGACCGCTCTTAAGTCAGCTTCATCTTGTTTCTCATTGATTATGTCAAGAGATTCTGGAAGGAGTTGTTCATTCATTTATGGATTGTAATGAATTGACTGGTGAGAAGGTACTTCTGGTTCAACCAAAATCATAGCCTCTGATCGATTGGCTAGGGCAAATGAAGAATGGCCAGTCGCTGACTTAGGGGTCGTTTGATAATCCTAAAGTATGAATGGAAGTTCCTTGACCCACTTGTCCTTAGCATTTCCAATGGCTTCTTAAGAATGGGACTGGTAATCTTGTTTATAGTTTCAAACTATCCATTCACCTCAGGGTGTGCCACGACGACAAATCTTCTCTTTATGCGATGCCTTCGGTAGATGTCCTTAAACTCAACATTAGAAAATCGGGTTTCGTTATCGGTAACTCAACAGTAGATGATATTCTGGACTAAAAATTGATCACTTTCTTCATGGTAATTGTGGCTAATGGCTTTGCCTTAGACCATTTGATTAAGTAATCAACTGG
Source organism: Allium cepa (assembly GCA_030765085.1). Classification (NCBI taxonomy): domain Eukaryota; kingdom Viridiplantae; phylum Streptophyta; class Magnoliopsida; order Asparagales; family Amaryllidaceae; genus Allium; species Allium cepa. The sequence goes on along the minus strand of CM060929.1, from coordinate 472,380,954 downwards.
ACGATGGCATACTTTGCACCACCATTAGATATCGGCAACACACTGATAATATCAATTCCGTAAAGGCATACGACCAACGATTGACCATTTGAGTAATCCCCATCAACGGGCACTTGGAATCTTAGAAAACCTTTGGCACTTGTCACACTTTCTAGTGTAATTAGCTGCATCTTGGTTAATAGTTGGCCAGAAATTCCTATAGCAGAGAATCTTCTTCTCTAAGCTTTGCCCTAAAGTGTGATCACCACATGACTACATGCCCCTTCATGCACTTCTCACAGGACTTGTTTGGCCTCATCGCGAGTGGTGCACCAAAGCATAGGCATAGAGAAACCCTTCCTATAAAGTACTCCTTCCTATATGATATATCTCAAAACTTGGCGAAAGAGCTTCCATCATTCTCTCTTACTTCCCGAAAAGATTCCTTTCTGCAAGTATTCTTTTATCGGATTCATCAATGATTCCCTTTCAGTTTCAGCCTCCATGATCCAATCGTCATCCATTTAGTCGACGCTCGGAACTGATAATTTTTCCACTGGAACCAGGCTGTAGTGACAGGTATTCTATATATCAGAGGATCGATTTTCATATGTGGTCGTATGATCTTATAACTTTAGGGAATGACTACTATGGCCATTTATTTTCTTTATAATTTTTGGTGAAATTTTCTTTTACAATTTGACACTGCAGAATCTTGTATGGACTATAACTTTTAGTAGGAGTTCATTTAGGGTCTAAAACAATTTCTATTGGATCAGGATGATGGTTTCCATCTTCGTAAAGTGGTCATATTTAGAAAACAGGCTCACCATTTTCGAGTTAGGATTATTTGAAGTTTTCATTGATTTTGAGTAGCTTTAGTGGGTAATTAAGGTCATTAGCTTTAAGGCCCATGACCCATTTCGGGTTTGGAGTATGTAGTGCTGATGGGACCTCATCCCCATCATTTCACTATTCCTAAAAATAGTTAGAAACCTCTATTAAACTTCCTCTTACCTGAAAGCAACCCTTAAATCTACTTTAATTAGCCAAATAACATTACTAAGAGGGGATTATTGAGATCACCACTTGGGATTAGAGATTTGTTGTTAAGAGAGCACTGGATTTCACGTCTATTACAGTTCATCAAAAGATTTGCGTTTTACTTGGGATTAAAGTAAGTGAGTGATTAGATCTCTCACTGCTAATTAGGCTATTTAACACCCTAAACAATGTTATAAATTTATTTAGAAATCCTAAAAATGTTTTTAGACCATTTTATACCATATATGTTAACTTTAGATGGTTTGGAATTGGTTTGCAAAAACATGATTCTATGGGTTTTTAACTTGTTCTTATATATCTTCCAACTTTTACCTTCAACTTAAATTTCTTAGAAATTGATGTGTTTGGATGTTTGGCTATTGTTTGACTTCTATATGATGTTAGTATGCTTGTGTAATATTTGAATGGTTGAAAACGCTAATCGAATAGTGGTTTAGACTTGGGGTTAGCTTCGTGATTCGTTGATGACCCATAAATCCAAAGTTGTCCAATTGGGTTGCAATCGATATGGAGAGACAAGGAAGACTTCAAGAGATTGTAAGCTAAGTTTTAGGTCGTTTAGAGTTAGTATGATCGAATTATGGCTGTTTGAAGTATAGATCGATGGGCTTTCTACGGTTCGATGAAAACCCATAGGCATGGTTCGGTGAAGACCCATAAGCTTGGTTCGGTGTACACCCATAAGGCATGGTTCTGTGAAGAACCATAAGCTTATGGTTTTATGGAAGATTGAAGATGTGGATTGGTGGAGCAAAATTTTAGCTATGTCCATGGATTGGTACCGACCTATGGGTGTTCACCAAAATTTGGCTAAGTCCCTTGATTCGTTATCGAACCGTGGGATTTCAACTAATTGAGGCACGACCCATAGGGGAGTTTGGGAGGACAAGTAGGAACTAATACGCAAAGCGTTTTCTTAGTAATGATCGCTCGGTGGCAATGGATCGGTGAGGATCGTTCAATGGTTATTGGTCAGTGATGATCCATAAATTTCATTCCAAACTTGGTGTTAACGATATAGGATGATAAGGAAGGTACAACGAGGCTACATTTCGAATTTCAAGTCAATAGAAGTCTACACGCTCAAGATATTGATGAATTGATGATGACATTGAGTATGGGTTACTAGTAGTTTGCTTCAGGGCACTTGGCCGAAAACCTAGGTCTGACTTTGGAAAATTTCAGAGTAAGAAAACAGGCTAAGTCCATGGGTTGGTAACGAGCAATGAGCTTGCTTGGTGAAATTCTAGGTTTTACCCAACTCTGACTTCAGGCCAAAATTTCCAGAGTCTGTTTCGAGTCAAAGGGATGATTTCTTCGGGTCTGACTTTGGGTCAACTCTGAACTGAGATTTTCGACGACCGTTTCGACGATTTTCGACGACGACCTCTCATGACTCGATGATGGAAGTTCCTTGATGGGAAGTTTTGGCTTTGATGTTGGATATCTATACTTTGAGAGGTAGAGTTGGCAGCAAAGAGACGGATCGAAGGGACTGTTGGAGGCATGTTACGGGACGCATGATGACACTATGTGACTTATGATGGTTGTCTAGAGTGCTTCCTAATCGCGACGACTTCGGACGGGAGTTGTATAAACAGTTTCGAGATGGGCTCTACTATGGATGACATGTGCAAAAGGATCATTGATATTCGTAGGTTTCGAAGTGTGTACTCATAAAGCTATGGTATGTGAGGATGCTCGCTTGGGGTGGTGATGGCCCATGGATCGCAAGATGCTTGTAGCCTGGACTATAGTGATGGTAGCTTTGTTCCTGGCCTAGTGAGTGTCAGGGATTCGAGTACCGAGAGACTAGGATGTTGAGTAGTCCTTGACTGGGTAATGAGGTCATACGAGTATCATATATCAAACGCACTAAGTGAGTGGACTTGAGGATAGATAATGGATGCTATGTTTGTTTTGGTTGTTTTTATCACCTTAGGGATGCTACCTAATGTAAATATTGCAGATGCTGATGTATAGACACCCCTAATACCTTGATACATACTATACCTATGATGGTTATCATAAAGTAGCGTATATCCTTTATATGTGCTAAATCTGTGGATGCAGGGACATGTCATGTATGATTTTCCATATCATTTGTGCTAGTTTATTGCCTTCATAGTATTTGAGATTTCTATCCCTCGCACCAGACTGTTGTCTTGGATTTTTACCTGTGCTTCCTATTACTCTAGGTACTCTTAAATGAGTAGATTAGGGGTATTAGGTCTAGTAAGCACATGGAGCTGGACAGGTGGCAAGTAGGAGGCTATTCTCATATTATTCTATGTAGTCATTTGCTATTCCACTACGCAGGACTATGGAGCTTGCTAGTGCCTTACTATTCAAGGATAGTTCATTATGAGTTATTATCTGATGTATAACTCTATCACTTATGCTATTTACTGTATGGATCTATATACTCTGATGTTGTGATTCGTTCAGTTAACTACTATCTCGCCTATTTTATATCTGAGTTGTTTTTCTATTGTACTTTATTTGATTCGTTATGAGGTATACGGCAGGTTCTGTGATGCTTATTTAATTTACAACTATTGATTATCGCCCTGCATTGACCGAGCACCACTACAACACACTTATACATGTATATTGTATGTCGACGGTGTAATGCGGTTGTCACATTTGGCATCAGAGCTTAGGTTGCGTTATTTAACCTAAGGGATACCGTGATCCAGTAGAGATAGGGTAGGAGTTCTTGCCCTAAACTGGAACGAGATCGAAAGAGAGGGAGAGTGTGTGTGCACGTGCATATATACGAGAGTGCATACTTGTTATATATTCTGGTTTTCAAAACTATATAGTAGTACATAGTATATACGTTGCACTACACACAAGAGTACTGCTTAAGCAGAATTCCTTATAGAGAGACTAATCATCCATATTACATATTGAACGATGAGTTAGCAAACAAGGAACATTGCTAGGAACTCCATCTCTAGAGTCGAGGAAGTAGCTGGGTTGGGAGCTAATAATCCTGATTTGCAGACTATGTTTAATACTATGATGAGAAACAGGCTGCAAAATGCTCAAGTAGCCGCTCTGAATGCTGTGGCAAATGTTGGTGCTCCAATGTAAGTGCCTAGAGCTGATTTTGCTAACCTAAACAAGGACTTTACTAGTCTTGGTGGCAAAACATTCCAAGGGACGGAGTCAATGATGGAAGTGCAAGATTGACTTGATATCTATGAAAGGATTTTTGAGGACTTAGAGTTGGATGATGCAACAAAAAGGCGATTGGCTTCTCGACAGCTTCAAGGGCAAGACATGAACTTGTCAATGCTAGATTTGAGGATCGGTTCACTGAGGACTAGTCCAAAGCCAGATTCGAGGAGAAATTTATTCCTACGGCTCAATTGTCTATTCTATTTTGTAAGTTTATGGATCTGAAGTAAGGATATATGACTGTCTCCAAATATGTCATTGAGTTTGATGCTTTATCGAAATTTTAGGATGTCCTTCATCGACACTCCATTAAAGAAGAAGGCAAAAAAATTCATTGGCTTAGACGACTACTTAGGGGAGCGACTTATGAGCCACATTAATGAGGCCTTTGAGACGATAGTCGAAAGGACCTAAGGCATGAAAGTTTATATACAAAATTGCGCCATTGTTCATAAAGAAGATAAAAAATAGCAATTGAGCTAGGGAGGCAAGAAGAAGGAGAACAACAAGTGGAAGCAGTCTCAGAACAAAGATGGTCATAAGAAGAAGGTCTGACATGACATGGTTTGCTACAAATACGGAGAGAAGGGCCATTATAATAAAGGTTGCAAAGCTGAGTAAAGAAAGTTCTATAACTGCCATAAGCTTGGGCACATTTAGAAGGACTGCCCACGGCCATTGAAGCAAAAGCTGATGGCGAAAGCATATGCTATCAATGCCATTCCAACTTCGTAGATTGCTCCATCGACGAAAGAGAAGGGGAAGGACATCATTACTCAAGGTATACTTTCCATTTATGATGTTCCTACATGAGTTTTATTTGATACAAGGGCTTCGCATTCCTTCACATCTAGTCACTTAGTAGATAGATTGAGATTAAGACCCAAAATTGTCTACTGACGTTTGACTATTACGAAGCCCGATGGAGACTCCACTAGCATGCTTATGATTTGTCATGATTTGGTTCTATCGAGTCATGGATGCTCTTTGGATTATGATTGTTATCTTTAGGGTTTTTGGGTTTGGCGTCATCTTGGGGATGGATTGGCTTTATAGATACAGAGTAATGGTTGATTACGAGAAGTCATTGGTGACGATAGGGGTAGATGATGGGTGGACGGTAGTGTTAGGCTTCCTTCCAGATTATGATGTAATGGTTAGCTTTCTATATTTTCTTAATATTCCACATAGCAAGTTTTCATCAGTGCCTATTGCTACGGAGTATCCGAACATATTTGAGGAGGTGATCAGACTTTTACCACGTAGACAGATCAAGTTCCATATTGATTTAGTTAAAGATGTCAGACCGATAGTGATGCCTTTGAGAAGGATGGAATTTAGAGAGCAGAGAGAGATTGAGGTGCAAGTGAATGACCTTTCGGCACCTGAAATGAGAAGTTGCTGTTCTCAGAGGCAGGTATAATACAGAAGATCCTCCATCGTTGACTAACCTATAAGAAGAATACGCCCAGGGGCTCTACCTGCTATGATTCTCCTCCCTTTCCAAGGTCGTTCAGCTTTCAATAGCGAGGGGCATCGAAAGGCGCAGCCGTTGGTGTCGAAGCTAAAACTGCAGGATATGTTACATTTGTGTATTGATAAGACCATTCACTATTTCTTGAAGCTCGATCTCCCCTCCAGATGAACCATACATCCAAGAGAAACCTGCTGATATGATATTTCAAGATTCGCTATGCCGGGCACGATGAAGTGAGTTCATTGCAAAAAGGGATCATTCATAGGAGTATATCTAAGTGGGAGGCGCCATTCGTATTCACCATAAAGGCGAACGGATACGTTATATTATGTGTGGATTACTATGAATTGAATAAAGCAACAAAGAAGAACAAGTATCCACTCCCACGTATTGATGACTTGTACGACCAGCTTCATGGTGCTAGAGTATTTTCTCGGTTGGATCTTGTGACAGGATTTTACCAACTGAGAGTTGCGAAGGAGAGTGTGCCAATTATCGCATTTTGTACACCATCTGTTTTCTATGATTGATTGGTTATGCAGTTCGGGCTAACCAATGTGTTGTCATACTTTGTTGATCTCATGAACCGCATCTTCAGGGATCAGCTATATAAATTTGTTCTTGTGTTCGTCGATGATATTCTTGTCTATTCATGGACAGAGGAATAACACAAAACACATTTAATGATTTTCTAGAGGTTTTGAGAAAACACCAAAGGAAGGTGAAGTTTTCTAAACGTCACTTCTGGAGGAGGGAAGTGAGATTTTCAGGTCATGATGTTTCTAAGCAGGGCATTGCCATTGATCTTGCAAAAGTTACAGCAACCTATGACTGGACTAGACGTAAAATTGCTACAGATGTGAGAATTTTCTTGAGGTTAGTTGAGTATTATAGACGATTCATCCAGGATTTCTCTAAGGTAGCAGCACTTTGACTCGCTTGACGAAAAAGATTCAGACTTTTACTTGGGATGCGAGATGTGAATATGCAAAGGAAAAGTTGACGAGTGCACCAATATTGACTATTCCATGTGGGAATAAGGAAATGATGGTATAAACTGATGATGTGGTATTGGATAAGCCACTGTGTTGATGCAGAGAGGCAAGTTTGCTGCATATACTAGTTGACAACTGAAGCCACATGAGAAGAAAGAGATTCGACCCATGATTTAGAATTGGCAGCGATTGCGTTTATGTTGAAGATTTGGAGGCACTATCTTTTAGGAGAGAGGTTCGAGCTGTTCACCACCAATAAATCATTGAAGTACCTCTTTTTGCAAAAGGATCTAAACCTTCGCCAGTAGCGATGGTTAGAATCCCTGGCCTCCTATGATTTTAATATTGCATAAACACTGGGTAAAGGTAACATAGTTGTCGATGCCTTGAGTAGGATACATGTTAGCTTAGGAGCTATGTTCCTAGCGTGGACGCAGTTAGAGTATCTTGATTATTATGATTTTCGATCAAGATGTGATCTAGAGCCAAAGATGATGGTGAGCTTGACTATCAGACCTACTCTTATTGAACGGATTAGTACTTGTTAGAGGTGCGATGCTAGATTAGCTAACATCATTTCTAAGATTGACACGGGTGTAGGGTCTGAGGATATGAGACAGTATGGACTCGACTGAGACGGTTGGCTCCGTAAAGACAAGAGATTGTTTGTTCCTGATGACGATAGATTAAGGGATGAGGTTCTCAGAGAGTGCCATCATTCAAGATTGACTATACATTCCGACGGTAAAAAGATGTACCATGATATGAAGCAGACCTACCATTGGGATGAGGATGACGAAAGACGTTGGGACATTCATCTCAAAATGAGTGAACTGCTAATTGGTTAAGGTAGAGCGGAAGAAGCCTAATGGTTTGAAGCAACCACTAGAAGTTCCTGAGTGGAAATGGGAACAAGTATCAATGCACTTTATTAGACTATCGAGGACTTGAGCCGGGTGTGACAGTGTTTGGGTCATAGTCGGTTGATTGACCAAGAGCGCCAGATTTATACCCATCAAGTCAACTAGAATAGTATGATTCCACGATGCGCCAAAAAGCATTGTGAGTGACCAAGACCCATTGTTCACTAGTGGGTTTTGGAAGAGCATACAGGAGGTGCGTACATAGCTGCATCTCAGCATAGCTTATCACCCTCAAACTGATGACCAAACTAAGAGAGTGAATAGTATCTTAGAGGATCTATTGCATGCTTTCATACTAGACTCGAGGACTATTCTTGTAGCATTACATGCACTTATTTGTTGTTCTACTACACAACACTATGGAGCTTACTAGTGCCTTACTATTTAGAGACAGTTACTTGCGAGTTATTAATTGATGTATAACTATATCGCTTATGTTACTTACTGTATGGGTCTATATACTTTGATGCTGTGATTCGTTCGGTTATTTACTGTCTCACTTATTTTATATCTAAGATGTTTTGCTATTATACTTTATTTGATGCGATGTGAGATATACGATAGGATCTATGTTGCTTATTTACTTTACAACTACCGATGATCATTCTGCATCAACTTAGCATTGCTACAGTGCACTTGTGTAGGTATATTGGGTGTCGGTGGTGTAGGGCGGTCATCACACAGGCCCATAAGCTGCGCATCACTGAAACTGGCCAGCTTAGCCTTGGCCTTCGCATTTTCTTTTCTTGGAATATGCATATTGTATAGTATTCAATGTCAATAAGAAGCTCAAGGGCTTGGTTTAGATAAGAGGCTATCCTTGCTCCTTTTGCCTGAAACTCTTTTCGCCCTTGACAAACCACTAGTTGGGAATCATAGAAAATATGCAAAGTTTATATCTCTAGTTCTTTGTCAATCTTGAGTCCTACGATCAATCCTTCGTACTCCGCTTTGTTGTTTATTGCAGGAAAGTTGAATCTTGAGGCATAATAGATTAAATGTTCCTTATGAGTGACAAGTACAACTCGAGCACCGAAACAGCGTGTGTTTGATGCACCATTCACATACATCTTCCACCTAGCATTTTTCTTACCACTGCTTTCCAGAATATCATCACACATAGTGAACGTAGCTATAAAATCTGCCAAAACTTGACCCTAGTAGCCCTTTGAGGATTATAGGTTTTATCGTATTTTCTCAATCCAATGTTCCATTTCAACATCCTTTTAGAAGTATCAGGTTGTTGCATGACTTGTCATAAAGGCTTATCGGTAAGGACTTTGATTAGATGAGCTTGGAACTATGGCCGGAGCTACCTTAAAGCAATCAACGGGCGGTGTGTAAGCTTTTCCAGCTTCAAGTAATTTCTTTCTGCTCATGTCAATAATTTACTAATGTAATAGACCGGCCGTTGAATGCAGGCTTCCTTATATACGATTGTGGAGCACAAACCATGCGTCGACACTACCAGATATATAAACAAGTCCTCATCATTTACTGGCTTCAGGAGGACAGGGGTCTCTCCAAGTGATTCACCAGAGCCTGGAACATGTCTACACACTCCTACGTCCAAGCAATGTTTCTTTTTCCCTTTGGACTTTTTCCCCTCTTAATTACATCAAAAAATCAGATACATTTTTCAGTGGCTCTAGAAATGAATTGATTCTAGGCAACGACCTTCCTGTTCAAGCTCTGAACCTCCTTAACTGTCTTCGGGACCTCCATGTCCCGTAACGCCTTTATCTTTTCCAAATTGGCTTCAATCCCTTCGGAGTTCACAATGAAGCCCAAGATTTTCCCTAAAGCGATTCCAAAAGATCATTTCAAAGGATTTATCTTCATCCCATATTTTTGGAGAATGCCAAACATCTCTATTAAATCATCAACATGGTTTCCCAAATGCCGTGACTTCATGAGCATATCGTCCACATAGACTTCCATTGAGCATCCAATCTTATCTTTAAATATGTTATTTACTAGTTTCAGATAGGTTGCTTCAACGTTCTTCAACCCAAATGGCATAACCAAATAACAATACAGTCCCAAGTCGGTAATAAAGCTGGTATGTTCTTGGTCTGGGACGTGCATTGGAATTTGGTTGTAGCCAGAGTATGCATCCATGAATGAAAGCAATTCATGTTCCTGTCAAGTCCACCAACCAAACAAACCTTGGAAGCGGGAAGTTGTCCTTCGGGCATGCCTTATTCAAGTCAAAATAATCGATGAACATCCTGCATTTCCCGTTAGCTTTCTTCACAAGACTGGATTAGATACCCACTCCAAGTATAAGGCATCGCGAATAAAGCCATTGTCCTTCAACTTCCCCCACTTCTTCTTTGAGTGTAGAGGATCTCTTTGGACCTAGGCCATGGCACTTTTGTTCACAAGAACGTGTTAAGGATTTATTTTCAATGCATGGCTCGCTATCTCCGATGAGATCCCATGCATAAAGATGGCGTCCAAGTGAACACATCCAAGTTCACCTAGAGAAAACCAATAAATTTCTTTATTATCCTGACACCAAGCAGTGATCCAACTTTCAGGATCCGTGTTGGGTCATGCTGACTAATCGGGACATTAATCGTTAGCTCGGTTGGAGCGGCTCCTCCATCCATTGGCTCTTCGATAGATCCATATCCTTATGGAACTGACTGTGCTGCCCGAGCTAGGGCTTTGGCATTGGTAGCTGTGCACCTAAATCCATGATGCAGAGAGTCCCCTCTACACCTTTTCCTTTCTCTCTTTGCCTCTTATCCCTTAGCTTAGCGATATAACATTTATGTCCAAGACTTTGATCTCCATGCAATACTCGCACACCGCTCTTCATAAGAAATTTAAGCGTCAAACACCAAAGAGCTATAGTCGCTCTAAATTCGGTGAGGGCCGGTCGGCCTAAAATGCATTATAATCAGAATAGATATCAGACACCACAAAAGGCACAACTTGCACTCGAATATGGTCATCCTCTCCAAGTACCACCAGTAATTCCATATATCTGACTGGTTCAGTAGTTGTTTCGTTAAATCCCTAGATCCAAGATTTACATGGTTTCAAGTCCTTTCCCTCCAGAAGCATCTGGTCACAAGCCTTTTTGAATAGAATATTGATCGAGCCCCATAGTCAACCATCACCTTTCGTACAATAGCATGGCCAATCATGGTCATTATAACCAATGAGTCAATTATCGGGGCTTCCACCCCATTATCATCTCTGTTTTGGAAAACAATGTCATCTACCATGGTTATGAACTATTTTTTACCGAGATTCCATCCTCAACTACCAAACAGCTCTCATACTCGGTGTGCTTCAAAACGCAATCATGCATGTCCATCTTATTTAAACTCTTGTTAGCTAGATATGGTCCAGCGATGATTGTGTTTATTACTAAAAGTTTTTCAAGTCTCCTAGCCACTAGGACCAGCTTGCCCCTGTTTAGATGTTGACTTAAGACAACTAGAAGTTCCTTGTCTGCCATTCTATGGGGATTTCACAAACTATTGTAAAAAAAGTCGAATCGGCACCTCAATCATATCACCCAAGTGCCTGCATTCATTGGTATTATGACCGTTCGTTTCATAAAACCTGTAAAACTGGTAAAATCTATTCTCCTTCTCGATCGACTCTCCAACTTCTTATACTACTTTTTACCATGAGTTACTAGATAGATGTTCTCGATTGAGTTATCCAGTTCAGTATAATTATTGTATTTAGGAATCCTAGGACGCTTTTATCAAGCTTTTGTTTCTTAGCCCTATTATCACTTTTTTCTAGCCATCATTCTTGTTGCAAATATTCACATCAATATTTCTAGAACTTCCGCCAGATTGCTTTACAACAATGTTGCTTTGAACCACTTCATCTGAATTCTAGCACCATTTCTTCGAGGACGATTGCATGCTTCTTCCAAGCGTAAGTACTTATTAGCTTTTCTATAGAAAGCATCAACCGTCAATGGGGGTTTCTTCTCCAACCATTCTCTATAATCCATCTCGGAATGAATCCCCCTAATCAGCGCAATCAATACTATATTATCACTAGGATTTGTTTCTTCCATCACTGCCGTATGAACTAGTTCAAGAAATCCTTTACGACTCTCCCGTTGCCTGGAAGAGGTTTGATAATGATATAACATCTTTCAGACATGCATTGTGTAAATAGAAGTCCTCCATAAATTTTTGTGGTAACTTAGCAAACGACGATATATATCTCGGTGGGAGCCGAGTGAACTACATCATTGCTACTGTGACGACCCGAAATTTTTGAGCAATTGAAATTGGGATATCCAGTTGATTTTGAATATTTAAATGTTAAATTTTAACTCGAATTCAAATATCACCAATTATTTGATAGTTAAATTATTGAATTAAATAAGTTGTAGTTGGGTAAAATGTTGCAACTAGAGTTTTAAAGCCTGTTAAAATAATCTGAAGATTTGAAAATTTATATTGATAACACTGGAATTAATAGAAGTTGTAAAATCGAAATTTAACGGTGGTTTGTTCAGTTTGAAATTTTATATAGTTTAAATTGAATTTAAAAATAGCCTCCCGAGGCACAGTCTCGGAATTTGATGAAACCAATTCCATTGGGTCCGTAATATTGTATTATTATCGATTTCAATTTTCGTAGTGTTTGGGTTTACCGTTCGATCGTACAACCCGTAAATTCATAGAAGAACTAATTAACATTAATTTTCTTAAGTCAAACCTTTCGTGGAAGCTTCACACTTTTAGCTTCTCACGCAAGCTCATTTCCCCTTAATTGATTCGCCGAAGTCTCCTCTTTAAATAGTATACTCAATATATATATATATATATATATAATAGAACCGAGCCACGCCTCTTTCAATGTAATCAATGGAATTATCCCCAAATCGAAAAAAAAAGAAGAGCATGGCAGAACACGGTGGGAACTCGCGTGAACACGCGAGAACTTTGCATCATCGTCTTCACCATCGATTCGACCGAAGGGAGGAAAACATTGTCGAGCCCTCCATTTTATTCGCGATGTCCTCTGCCGTTCAAATCGACGAGCTATCGGCACACCTCTTTAGGGTTTGAGCCGCGTTCAGTTGGAGGAGGTGGCGATTCAATTGCAGTAAAGGATGGGATGTCGCGATTGGTAATGAGTCTCGATTGTTGATGGCGATGGGAAGTTCGACTCAGGGAAAGATAGGTCTTCGCGTGGGCGACTTCGCGTTTTGCCGAGGGGTCGTGGGTTTCGATCGAAGAACGATCGATCGTGGTGGTTGCAGCAGTAAGGTAATCAATGTACTGGTTATTTTAATTAAAAAGAAAATAAATAAATAAATATATAATTCTTTTATTCAGTTTACATTCACAGACAGCAAGAAGAAAATGTTTACTGTTAAATTTTTTAAACTTCAGAAGTTAAACTTTTATATATATATATATATATACTAGAAATTTTTATGAGATTTTGGGATGCTATAATATTCAGTTAAAAAGGGAATTAGTTTAAAATAAATTTACTCGTAGGATATGTTGCTGTACAGTAACTATGAAAAACCAGTAGATTTTATAAAAAGTGATTTGAGGATTTATGTATTTACAATAAATACTGGCTAATTAGACTTATTTGGAAGGGTAATTGTTGGGTCGATTATTTCAAAATGATAATACAAACTGTTAGACTAATTCAAATATTAATATACCGAATAAATGTTTGTACAAGGTTTAAACTATGTGGAAATAAGTCGAGTTTTGGATTGGAATGGCAAACATCAAAGGTGAGTTAATCTCACTCAGTTAATTTAAATTTAAAGGATTAAATTTAAATAATTGTTGGAATGGTTGATTTGATTGTTGTGCTTTAGTATGATATATTTTGGATTGATGTTTATGTTGTGCTAACATCTGTGGATGCAGGGAAAACAGGTTGGTGGGATCCAACTGGGTCCCTCAACATATATATATATTGTTTATTATTCTCTAACATGCTTTGTGGATATTCTGTGATGAATCATATTGAAATATTGAATGCCATAGCTGCTTGGATATATTCTTGAACTCTGAGTTATCAAATTATATAGCATTGGATTCTTGGAAAGAAATAATAAAAGAAGTAAATTTTTAAGAAAATAATTATAAAGAATGTAAATAAATTAAAAATGAATTGATAAGAATATTAGTGTTTCCAAAATGCTAATTAATGAATCCTGTATATGGAAAGGAATTTTTGAATAAACAGAAAGTTAAGAAAACTTAAAATTTCAATGTTACTTTTTAAAAGAATAAAACAATTATTTCAAATTTAGGATTTAAATTATTCTAGAAGAATAAAGAAGAAATGGAAAAAAATATGAAATATGTATATTTCAGTTAAAGATGTAAAATAAAAGGGAAAATAATAACAATTATAATTAAGTCAATATTAATGAATTTTGAAATGAACTGAATAAGTGAAGAAATTTATTTCAAATAAAATAAGTTGAAAATCAATTTGGAAAATTGATTCAATTGATTGAAGTTGGAAAATTCTCCTCGAATAACCAAGTATGTTTTCAAAGCGAGTTTTTAAATATAAGTTAAAAGGGTTTTAAAGTTGTTTTTAAAACGCAAGTTTTGAAAAATTTATTATATCCAATATTTAAAATTCAAAGGGTAAGTATTTTCTTAAAATCTAATATAGTAGTAATTACTTAAAAGATGACCTAGTATTTTGTTTTCAAAAGTGAAATTCTAGTTTTATATTCTATTAAGTAACTTTATTTTCAAATACTCATATAGTAAGTATTTTTACAAATATTGAAGAAATTTAACTTAGCTGTTTAAAAGTATATATTTCAAAGTAAAATGTTTTAAAATTCATTTTTAAAATCTAGTTTCATGCTTGGTGATTTCAGAGGAGATAGAAAATATTTGGAAAAGTTTATTCTGGGAAGAAAGATGGTTTGAAACTGTTTACAAAGGATTGAAAATAGAAATATATCTTATGAAGATATTTTTGGAGATAAATAATTTGGAAAATTATTTATTGTTTGATGGTTGTTTGTGAATATAAATTGATAGTTAAATAACCGACTATCAGTATTGGACAAATACGTTGATCGTTTCGAAGAGACCGGGATCGAGATTAATTTCTCGAAAACCACTTCGATCCGGTTTGTACGTTTCATGCGAAAAACGTGTACGGAGTCGAAGATGGAGCAGTGAAGTGCAAGGGCTAGTCGCTACTAATCCTGAGGATATTTCCAAAATGGATGTAGTAGGAATAGTGCCTTCGGTTCCATTCGAACCCGGGACGGACTTGTATGGACGAATGCTTGCGAAACATCGTCAGGGGGACGATGGGCATTCTAAGTGAAACGTTCTAAAAAGGTAACGCTTAGCCTCAAGCCTCATCAAATGGGAATGACTGAAAATCAGGGGATATGCAGCAAGGTTAGGTGGGTCATACCCAAGCAGGACAAGATAATTCCCCTGTCTAGATGTCCCTTATATATATTTCGGCTTAGTGGGTGGTTGGTCGCGCCAACCACGGGGTTTATCTTGTTCGGGACTGTTCAGTAAGGAATGGTTCCGGCCTTGTGTTGCAGGGGATGAAGGGAGTAGTCCTCGGTACGGTGATCTAGGCCCCGTACTGTGACAGGTGGTACCCCAGTGCCTAGTCATTGTTGGAAATCCATTCTCCCTACGAGCCTTGTACGAGTTTTGTTTGTATTACCCACTTTTGTGGCTAGTAGCTGGAATTTAATGAATGTTACAATTTCGGCTATTTTATAAGTATTTGTATATAGACCCTATTATAATATCAGAGGATTTCTATTAAAAATTGTTTTAGCTATCGTAAGGGAAAAACCCGACATGTTTATTTTTTGGCGTGGTCTTACGAGATGCTTTTGGTTTTCAAAGGATTTTTGAAACTTTAATAATCAGTTTGGTGTGATTTTCTCACTCTGGTATTCCAGACTGACTCGGGTATTATTTAACTGTAATGCTCGGGTCAGACCGAGTATTATAGGATACAGGAGATGCTATGGAGCTTAGGAGACGAGCTGGATGACGACACGTACTCTCGTACTTATTTATATATATTTCCGCTGATTGAGTTGTGTATTCTGAGTTGTTTTGTATTCATTGTATGATAGTGATGTTGAGTTGTGATTGATGTACTCTGATGTGTAATATGTAAACAGAAATATTTGATGTTGAGTAAAGATAATATATTATCTATTATATTTTATTCCGCTGCAATGGTTAGATTCTGATATTGATTTTGTTTTCTCTTCTTCTACCTCTTCTTCTTTAACCCAAATGGTTCGTATTTCTATACAACTTGAGTTGTTGTTGTAGAATAGTATTGACTCAAGGCGTACGGATTTGCGGGTCGTTTCAGTTGGTATCAGAGCTTAGGTTGGAGATAACCTTGGCTCTGGTGAGAATTACTCATAAAATAGAGACTGTAGTACTCTATAATGAGTTTGAGCGTATTAATAGATATGAGTGCGTATTTGTTAGTGAATATAAATTGTTTTAATATCGTGTTGATTGGGTTATTTAGTGGCATATGAACCTTCGTCGACACAGTCTGCGCAACTGTATTGAAGGGGTTTCTAAACACTTGAATAGAACGATCGACACGGTATTGTTTTAAATATGGGTGAATGAAATAATTTTACCCAAAAACATATTTTGATATAAAGGAATTTTTTATAAACTATTTAGTTGATATATAGTTGCTTGGATGTTACAAATGATGATATTTAAATTATTGTCATCGTTAAGTGAAAATTTAACTAGAAAGTGAAATATAATTAAAAATTTAAGGGATAAATTCATTATATAATGAAATTTATAAATATGAATTATAGATGTAAATTATAATTTGAAATATAATTAATTGAGAATTTGTATAAGCATAAACTATACAAATGCATTTTAGTTAAAAATTGAATTAAAATAGAATTTGGAAACTTTAAATTCCGGAGATTTGGAAATGTTTATCGAAGTGTTTTAATGATAAATGATAGCATTATTGTTTTGAAAGTAATTCTGAATGGAAATTTGTTTTAAAATGGATTTTGGAAGTGAAATAGCATTGAATTCATTTCAGTCACTGGAAGATAACTTCGGTGATGACTGCAGCATCATCGATGTTCATTTTCGAGTTTCTAAGTGATGGATTGCTACCGAAAATTGATTTGCTCAGAAGAGCTGGTTGTTTTTGAAAATTTCAAAGGAAATTTGTTGGGAATAAAACCAGGGTTGGTTTAGTTTTTGAGAAGTGTAATTTTGAAATGTTGGAGATTTCAAAATAATTTGAAACCAAAGTTTTGGAAATGATTCTTAAATCAGGAAGAAATTTAAGCGTTGGATAATAAAATATAAATCTAAAGTGAAGAGTTAAAATGAAATTAACTTGGATTGATGAAATAAAAATATAACTGGATTGAAATTAATTGGATAAGCTGAAATCAATATCCAGTTGTATTCGAAGTAAGTTGAAATCGAATTGAGTTAAATAAATTGGAGTAAAATTAAATTGAATTGGAATAAGAATTCAATTGAACTATGAATGAATTATATTCTTACTTAAATAAATGAAAAAATAAATAAATTGAATAAGGATCGGAATTGAAGTAACTAAATTGGAATAACTTGTAAAAGAGTTAGAAATCCATAGAAATGAAATATGCTTGGGCTATAAATAAATAGAGGGCTTGAGTTAAAAATAAATGATAAATATACTCAAGCCTATAATAAATGGAATTGTGTAAATAATGAGTTGTGACTTATAGATTTTGAGAGTGGAATAGCAATTCCAAAATAAATGTTGTTTGATGTTCTGAATAATAGAATAAAATCCAAACTTGAATTAAGAATATTGAACTTAAGAACATAAAATGAAGTGATATTTGGAATTGAAATTCAAGTGTTGGATTATAAATAAGGAAAGAACAAATTTGTTAATAAATTAGTTAATGAAATTGAATTGTGAGTTATGATGAGGTTTGAAAATAAAAAACTCAAGTTATAATTAAATTCAACTTAAATTGTCGATGAAGAACATATAATTGAAAAAGGCCTTGCAATTAATTAAATAAACTGAGAATGAAATTAAATTGCGAGTTAATAAATTGGAAGGTAAATTAAAGGAGAATGGTGGGATCATGACTTGAGTTATTAATTTGAACTTAACTTGAAGAGGTAATGAATTAAATATAATTGGAAATGTATCGAATAAAAATGAAATGGATTAGAATAGTAATGATATGAATTGCAAGTAAAAATTCGAATAAGTAGAAATAAATTGGAAATGGCCTTGTAATAAATTGAATGAGTTAAATCTGGAAAGTTAAATTTTATAACAACTAATCCAATAAATTTGTAGTTGAAATGAGATTGGATTGGGATAGAATCAAATTAAAGTGAAAGAGGAATTTATTTGAAAAATGAAATGAGCTTAATAAAAAAAAAAGATTTGAATAAATTGAGGTTAATGGACTTAAGCTAAATGAATGAAGAAGAATTGAATTGAATTCAACTTAAACGAAGTTTAATAATATTGGATTGGTTTTAAATCAAGTGAAAACAAATTTTTAATCGAAATAAAATTCGGTGAGTTATGAATGATATTAATGGAATGAAATTCCAGAATGAATAATTGTAAACCATTTAAAATTATTAAGGGATTGAATAACTTGAGACAATAAGGAAAATAGAATGTTTCGAGTTTATTAGAATGGTTTAAGTGAATGTGGATAAATTAATTTTATTGAATAAATAAATGGATGGAATAAATAAGTATCAAATGAAATATGGTTATTGGATGAAATAGCTTGGATTATCTTTGAGCTAAATAAAAATAGTTTGGAATAAACAAATATGGAATGAAATGTAAATAAATGGATTGTAAATGAAATTTAAATGGAGTGTGTCGAGCTAAATAAATGCTTGTGAATGGATTAAACTAAAAAGGAAATTTAATTGGTAATGGAGATGGAACCTAAGTTGTTAATGGTTTTGAATGGACTAGTTGGGTTAATAAAATTGAAATGCAATGAAACTAAGAATATATGGATTGTGAATAAATCCGAAATGGAATAGAATTAAGTATAAGTTGAGTTGGAGTCAACTTAAATTGATTATAAATTTAAGTGCTTATTTATTCACATAAATCTCGTCGAATTGCATAAAGTAAATTGTCATTTAATGTAAATGAAGTAATTAAAATTCTATGTATTGATAGAAGTAAAACAAAGTGATTTTGAAAGCAGTTGAATTTAATTTGAGTTCAGTTTGCTTAAGAATAAGTTTAATGTAAGCGATTGAGTATTAAAGCATTCAAATCAAATGAGATTGGTTATAAATTAATTGGAATAGTTGAATTAGCATGGAAACTATATAAATTGCTTATGGAAAAATGTTTGGTATGAGTTTCTTTTAGAATTCGTATGTTTTAACTATTGCAAATAAGTGATATGCTGTTAAACTTCATATATCTGGCACTTACATGTTTAAACTGAGTAAGTACAGGTACCTGGAAGCCGTGTGGCTGGATTGAGTTGCGCTATTTGCTAAAATTAATAAGCCGCTTGCTTAAAATGCTAAATCAGGTACGCCTACGTAATTAAAATAGGAAATATGAACTGTTTTTGGTTTTTCCGCCCGTGTGGGTCGATGTATATATATTTATCTTTTTTGTCAAATTGCAAAAGCTCCTCCGTACAAAGGGGACTCTGCCAAAAAATTTCTGAAATTTTGGGAGTTAGAAATTTTTTAGAAAAACTTTGGAAAACTTGTGTTAACGACTAGCGAATTCAAATTAGAAACTAAACTGAATTAGTAAATGAAATTAACTAAAATAATGACGTAACTTAGTTTTAAATGAAAAACAAGATTTATATATTTAGAGTTAAAAATAAATTGAATTCATATGGAAATGAATGAATCGATTTGAATAGAAATAGATATAAACTAAAGTCGGAGTGAAATAAATATAAGAAACACATAAAATACTTATACTAGCTTGAGTATGAAATGGTGCATTTTTAATTGGAAATGGAATATCACAAATACATTCTAAGTCGATATTTGGATTAATAAATATTGACATTGGTAAGAAAGTTGATAAAATGTTTGGGATATTGTGCTTGGATATTAGTATTAAGTAGGATATGCAGGTAATCTAAAGGAAAAATAGAATTGGATGGATTTCAAGAGATAAATTTGAAATACTCGACAAAAAGGTATGTATTTAAATTTGGTATGGAATTTGATTGGGATTTGGATTTGAATTGATCCACTTGGTTTTTTGTTTTCGTTTTGGATTTGGGAGGCCGTAGAGCCATTTTGTAGTTGTACCGAGCTAGCCGCGCAAAGGAAACGTTGGCAAAACTTTTCGGAAATTTAGGGAGTTAGAAAATTTTGACAATTCAAATTCGATTTTAAATTTGAATTTGAATTATTAAGTAAGTAATATGGTTTGGGACTTATGGATAAGTTGAAAAGTTAAGAAAAGGATTAATGTATCATTGATAAAAAGATTTGTTAGTAAATTGATAAAAACTATTTAGAGTTGAGAAGATAGTTAATGGGTTATGGGTCATTCTTCCTAACTAGTAATTTCGGGGACGAAATTCTTTTAAGGGGGAAGGAATGTGACGACCCGAAATTTTTGAGCAATTGAAATTGGGATATCCAGATGATTTTGAATATTTAAATGTTAAATTTTAACTCGAATTCAAATATCACCAATTATTTGATAGTTAAATTATTGAATTAAATAAGTTGTAGTTGGGTAAAATGTTGCAACTAGAGTTTTAAAGCCTGTTAAAATAATTTAAAGATTTGAAAATTTATATTGATAACACTGGAATTAATAGAAGTTGTAAAATCGAAATTTAACGGTGGTTTGTTAAGTTTGAAATTTTATATAGTTTAAATTGAATTTAAAAATAGCCTCCCGAGGCACAGTCTCGGAATTTGATGAAACCAATTCCATCGGGTCCGTAATATTGTATTATTATCGGATTTCAATTTTCGTAGTGTTTGGGTTTACCGTTCGATCGTACAACCCGTAAATTCATAGAAGAACTAATTAACATTAATTTTCTTAAGTCAAACCTTTTCGTGGAAGCTTCACACTTTTAGCTTCTCACGCAAGCTCATTTCCCCTCAATTGATTCGCCGAAGTCTCCTCTTTAAATCGTATACTCAAAAAAAATATATATATATATATAATAGAACCGAGCCACGCCTCTTTCAATGTAATCAATGGAATTATCCCCAAATCGAAAAAAAACAAGAAGAAGAGCACGGCAGAACACGGTGGGAACTCGCGTGAACACGCGAGAACTTTGCGTCATCGTCTTCACCATCGATTCGACCGAAGGGAGGAAAACGTTGTCGAGCCCTCCATTTTATTCGCGATGTCCTCTGCCGTTCAAATCGACGAGCTATCGGCACGCCTCTCTAGGGTTTGAGCCGCGTTCAGTTGGAGGAGGTGGCGATTCAATTGCAGTAAAGGATGGGATGTCGCGATTGGTAACGAGTCTCGATTGTTGATGGCGATGGGAAGTTCGACTCAGGGAAAGATAGGTCTTCGCGTGGGCGACTTCGCGTTTTGCCGAGGGGTCGTGGGTTTCGATCGAAGAACGATCGATCGTGGTGGTTGCAGCAGTAAGGTAATCAATGTACTGGTTATTTTAATTAAAAAGAAAATAAATAAATATATATATAATTCTTTTATTCAGTTTACATTCACAAATAGCAAGAAGAAAATGTTTACTGTTAAATTTTTTAAACTTCAGAAGTTAAACTTTTATATATATATATATATATATACTAGAAATTTTTATGAGATTTTGGGATGCTATAATATTCAGTTAAAAAGGGAATTAGTTTAAAATAAATTTACTCGTAGGATAAGTTGCTGTACAGTAATTATGAAAAACCAGTAGATTTTTTAAAAAGTGATTTGAGGAATTATGTATTTACAATAAATACTGGCTAATTAGACTTATTTGGAAGGGTAATTGTTGGGTCGATTATTTCAAAATGATAATACAAACTGTTAGACTAATTCAAATATTAATATACCGAATAAATGTTTGTACAAGGTTTAAACTATGTAGAAACAAGTCGAGTTTTGGATTGGAATGGCAAACATCAAAGGTGAGTTAATCTCACTCAGTTAATTTAAATTTAAAGGATTAAATTTAAATAATTGTTGGAATGGTTGATTTGATTGTTGTGCTTTAGTATGATATATTTTGGATTGATGTTTATGTTGTGCTAACATCTGTGGATGTAGGGAAAACAGGTTGGAGGGATCCAACTGGGTCCCTCAACATATATATATTGTTTATTATTCTCTGACATGCTTTGTGGATATTCTGTGATGAATCATATTGAAATATTGAATGCCATAGCTGCTTGGATATATTCTTGAACTCTGAGTTATCAAATTATATAGCATTGGATTCTTGGAAAGAAATAATAAAAGAAGTAAATTTTTAAGAAAATAATTATAAAGAATGTAAATAAATTAAAAATGAATTGATAAGAATATTAGTGTTTCCAAAATACTAATTAATGAATCCTGTATATGGAAAGGAATTTTTGAATAAACAGAAAGTTAAGAAAACTTAAAATTTCAATGTTAATGTTTAAAAGAATAAAACAATTATTTCAAATTTAGGATTTAAATTATTCTAGAAGAATAAAGAAGAAATGGAAAAAAATATGAAATATGTATATTTCAGTTAAAGATGTAAAATAAAAGGGAAAATAATAACAATTATAATTAAGTCAATATTAATGAATTTTGAAATGAACTGAATAAGTGAAGAAATTTATTTCAAATAAAATAAGTTGAAAATCAATTTGGAAAATTGATTCAATTGATTGAAGTTGGAAATTCTCCTCGAATAACCAAGTATGTTTTCAAAGCGAGTTTTTAAATATAAGTTAAAAGGGTTTTAAAGTTGTTTTTAAAACGTAAGTTTTGAAAAATTTATTATATCCAATATTTAAAATTCAAAGGGTAAGTATTTTCTTAAAATCTAATATAGTAGTAATTACTTAAAAGATGACCTAGTATTTTGTTTTCAAAAGTGAAATTCTAGTTTTATATTCTATTAAGTAACTTTATTTTCAAATACTCATATAGTAAGTATTTTTACAAATATTAAAGAAATTTAACTTAGCTGTTTAAAAGTACATATTTCAAAGTAAAATGTTTTAAAATTCATTTTTAAAATCTAGTTTCATGCTCGGTGATTTCAGAGGAGATAGAAAATATTTGGAAAAGTTTATTCTGGGAAGAAAGATTGTTTGAAACTGTTTTCAAAGGATTGAAAATAGAAATATATCTTATGAAGATATTTTTGGAGATAAATAATTTGGAAAATTATTTATTGGTTGATGGTTGTTTGTGAATATAAATTGATAGTTAAATAACCGACTATCAGTATTGGACAAATACGTTGATCGTTTCGAAGAGACCGGGATCGAGATTAATTTCTCGAAAACCACTTCGATCCGGTTTGTACGTTTCATGCGAAAACGTGTACGGAGTCGAAGATGGAGCAGTGAAGTGCAAGGGCTAGTCGCTACTAATCCTGAGGATATTTCCAAAATGGATGTAGTAGGAATAGTGCCTTCGGTTCCGTTCGAACCCGGGACGGACTTGTATGGACGAATGCTTGCGAAACATCGTCAGGGGGACGATGGGCATTCTAAGTGAAACGTTCTAAAAAGGTAACGCTTAGCCTCAAGCCTCATCAAATGGGAATGACTGAAAATCAGGGGATATGCAGCAAGGTTAGGTGGGTCATACCCAAGCAGGACAAGATAATTCCCCTGTCTAGATGTCCCTTATATATATTTCGGCTTAGTGGGTGGTTGGTCGCGCCAACCACGGGGTTTATCTTGTTCGGGACTGTTCAGTAAGGAATGGTTCCGGCCTTGTGTTGCAGGGGATGAAGGGAGTAGTCCTCGGTACGGTGATCTAGGCCCCGTACTGTGACAGGTGGTACCCCAGTGCCTAGTCATTGTTGGAAATCCATTCTCCCTACGAGCCTTGTACGAGTTTTGTTTGTATTACCCACTTTTGTGGCTAGTAGCTGGAATTTAATGAATGTAACAATTTCGGCTATTTTATAAGTATTTGTATATAGACCCTATTATAATATCAGAGGATTTCTATTAAAAATTGTTTTAGCTATCGTAAGGGAAAAACCCGACATGTTTATTTGTGGCGTGGTCTTACGAGATGCTTTTGGTTTTCAAAGGATTTTCGAAACTTTAATAATCAATTGGGTGTGATTTTCTCACTCTGGTATTCCAGACTGACTCGGGTATTATTTAACTGTAATGCTCGGGTCAGACCGAGTATTATAGGATACAGGAGATGCTATGGAGCTCAGGAGACGAGCTGGATGACGACTCGTACTCTCGTACTTATTTATATATATTTCCGCTGATTGAGTTGTGTATTCTGAGTTGTTGTGTATTCATTGTATGATAGTGATGTTGAGTTGTGATTGATGTACTCTGATGTGTAATATATAAACAGAAATATTTGATGTTGAGTAAAGATAATATATTATCTATTATATTTTATTCCGCTGCAATGGTTAGATTCTGATATTGATTTTGTTTTCTCTTCTTCTACCTCTTCTTCTTTAACCCAAATGGTTCGTATTTCTATACAACTTGAGTTGTTGTTGTAGAATAGTATTGACTCAAGGC
The DNA here is from genome assembly GCA_030765085.1 of Allium cepa. Taxonomy (NCBI): domain Eukaryota; kingdom Viridiplantae; phylum Streptophyta; class Magnoliopsida; order Asparagales; family Amaryllidaceae; genus Allium; species Allium cepa. The sequence goes on along the minus strand of CM060929.1, from coordinate 472,356,611 downwards.
GTACGGATTTGCGGGTCGTTTCAGCTACTCCTTTCAGAAAAATTGGAAAATAACAACATCTGACGGCATCAGATGCTCTGGTAGAGTCCATATACCATTCGTGCTTTATCAAGCACTGCCTTGGATCTGTATTTCCACCGTACAGTTGCATTGTTGGCATTACGGACCACCATGGATACTTCACGCGTAGAATGTCCTTAGTAAACGAATTTCGACTAGGAGAAGTACCCCATTCATCATTGCTTATAAATCGGTTTTCACTTACAAGTCCATTGACCATGTCTTCTAAGTACTCTAGGTCTACAGGTTTGGCTGAACGTTGGTGATGGAGATCTCTTTCGAGTGTTAGTCCTGGCGAATGCCCTCGTGCATAATCTCCATACCAGGGTTCTCCAAATCTGGGAGATTCATTCTTCCAACATTCCCTCTGTTTGATTCCCGTGTGTGTTGTATTAGTATCAACAGCTCGATATTTAGCATTCTAATCATCCACGACATGGTCAGAAGCCAGATCCATACCTCCATCCCAAAGGCAAGCTCTGGGCCCACCAGTAGTTGGATCGACACCAATCTATCCACTTGGATTGGTACCGATCCACAAACCTAAACCGTGGAATTGTCTTCTTCCTTGATATGATCCTCCTGCGGTGTTTTGAGTCCTCTTTTGCTTTTTATTCCTCCATCCTTGATCGGATGATGATGAACTTTCAAATTCTGCACTTGAATCCCTTCTTCTCCTCCTTTGGCTGTTTTGCATTAGTTTATTCAATAGCCTTAAGCTCTACTACATCTGCTGTTTAATCTGGTTGCGACTCTCCTAGAATCTGTCCTCCGTCTGTTTCATCATTCGATCCATTTCCACTCTATTCATAGCATCAACTTGATTCTGGATCTTTGATTGTTCTTTTTATGCAGCTCCATCCATATGGTGAATGTCTTACATCATTAGTAGCTCTGGAAGTTACAACATGTTTCCTCTTTGATGAGTCCATAGCGAATAACTTCTCTTAGAGTATTGAAAATCTAAATAGTAGAGCTGTAAGATTTGAAAATTGGATCTAGCTCTTTGATCTATGAAATCCAATTGTAGATGATGGATCCAAGTAGCCTAAGAATAGAAGTTTATTAGTGAAAGCACCAAAATGTTTAAACCAAAAATGGCACAAACACTTAAAAGATTAACTAGTGAATAAAATGTAAAGAAATTTAATTGAAAACGAATAGAAAATAACAAATAAAAATTTATAGTGCTTCGGCTAATCTTGGCCTAAGTCCGCTTAGTGATTTTAATGATTATCTTACTGATTACAAGCAGGACTTATTAAGAATTGGTATAAATTCGACAGTGATTATCATAAATTAAAGTAAGGAAAAACAAGAGCAAAAAAAAGATCCTTAAATGATCCCTGCCCCTCTATTTATAGACATAGGAAGCCTAAAATCTCACCCTAGTGATCTCTACCTCATTTTTCCACACCATAAACTACTTTTCTAAAGAAATAGGGGGACACCTTAGCAGAGTTCATGGATCAGTACCGATCCTGGGGCTTGGATCGATATAGATCCATAAGATGGCCTTGAATGTTGTTTTGAACACTTTGCATTGGCTCAATTTGTTATTAGCTTTGTGATTCCATACTTGTTTGCATCAATATTTGCTTGTTTTTGAGTCCAAACGATGGATTTATGAAAGAACAGAGTTGCTGACTTTGAGTGCTCATAAGGGAAATAGAAATTTGCATTGGATCGATAAAAAAACACTTGGAATACTCTTCTAGCATCGAGTAGAGTAGGTAGCAAAAGATGGGCGTGTTTGGAGGAGCCTTCTTGGATTGGTACCGAACTAAGTGGTTGGATTGGTACCGATCCACTACCAGAGTTGGTTTTTGCCTCTCTTATCTTAGGTTGGTTTGGTATTAGCCCAGTGGCTCTATTTGCGCTTGGTTTTTCGACTCTCTAGCTATCCCTCTAGGCCTCTTGGCTTGATAACTCCAAGTTCTATCCATCCAGTCTATCGAAATATTACCTGGACAAAAATGCTAGGTAACATATATAATGGTGTATTATTGATATCTAAGAGTGGAGCGCAGTATTCCATCATTGACTTTGATTACTTCACCAAATGGGAAGTGGCAGAGCCATTAGCCACAATTACCACAAAAAAAGCAATCAACTTCGTAGTCCGAGATTTCACCTATCGTTTTGGAGTTCCACAAGCAGTTGTTACTGATAGCGGGAGCCAATTCAACAGCACCGAGTTTAAAGACTTTTGCTATCGACATTACATAGAGAAGATATTTGCTACACATCGCCAGGCAAGAGGATAAGTTGAAGCTATAAACAAGATTATCAAGTCCATTCTCAAGAAGCAATTGGAAAAGGCTAATGGCAAGTAGGTCGATGAAGTTCCAATGGTGCTTTCGGTGTATCGGATGATCCATAAGTCAGCGATTAGCCATTCTCCATTCTCTTTAGCCTACAGATTAGAGGTTATGATTCCGGTTGAACTGGAAGTACCTTCTCATCGGGTAACTCAGTACAATCCATAGATGAATGAGAAACTCCTATTGGATTTCCTCAATATGCTTGATGAGAATCGCGATGAAGCTAACTTGAGAGCAACTGTACACCAAAGCTAAGTCGCCCGACATCACAATGCCAAGGTCGGTACCCTTGAAATTGGTGACGTGGTTCTCGAACAAATCTTCCTAGGTCCTCAAAACTTGGGCCCAAGTTAGGAAGGTTCATATGCAGTTGAACGATACTTTCAAGCTAGTAACAGTGGATGGGATCTCACTTCTGAGAGCGTGAACGGTAAACATTTGTGACACTATTTCACTTAGAAATAAATTTGTACATAATTAAAGCCATGTAATAAGGCAAACCTATCATTTTCCATCTCCTATAAAGTGAAATGGCTTTCTGAATCTTTGACTTAGTCTTTACCTATCTTAAGAGTTGTGAAATATGATCGGATTGAATAAATTTACATGTGTATAATGCACGTACGTAGGTACTTGTAATTAGGTGCCAACCAAAATTCTACAATCCATGATCGGACCATTATTGGCTTCCAAAGATGAATGCCAGCTTACTCTTGTCCTTGATGTAGGGGCAGGTGTATAAACCTAAAATGGACATGATTTGACCATCCATCTACAAATTTTTATCCTTATTATAGGGATAGGAGTATAAACATAAAGTGGACGTAATTTGACTGTACATCTACTGACTCTTGTCCTTGATGTAAGGGCGGGAGAGTAAACCAAGATTTATGTTACTCAATTGTTCATCCATTAGCTCACATCTAGAGTTTGGCAGAGCGCCATTGTCTTTCCCAGAGAATGACGAGGCTGGAATATAAACCAAAATGGACATAACTCGATCGTCTACCCATTAGATTTTGCTTGGAGTTTGGCAAAGCGTGAATGTCTTGCTAGAGAACAAAGATCAAAGTAGGGTGAGATCTCATCCGAGCCTCAATCAATGCCCAGAGACAGGCACGGTCGTAGTTAAAGTTCCTTTAAGAGGAATGCTTAAATCACCTTTTTGGGTAATTGAAGTTCGATCTGATTATGGAATTAGATATGACTGCATATGAGTGCCGAGAGATTGGCACTTCAACGAATACTTTACATTTAGTAGAACGATGGAAGGTTGGCAAATCACAGAACAAGCTAACGACTTAGTCCAATAATAATCATGGAAAGAAATGGATCTCGAGTACATCTAATGGAAAGCACAATTCTTGAATACTTAAATATATTCAGCGAGGATTGAACAAAACAGAAGTCTTTGTTATTCACATCTGAAATAGAAATCGAAAAGAAAAGTACAAATTTTATTTGCGCCTAAGCTGAAAATAAAAGCGGGGGTTGAACCTGTATAATGCGGGCCTAAAGTCAAAACTGACTCCTATTAATGCAAACCAAAAGTGAGTCTACCTATACAGAACAAAATGATAATCACTTCTTATGTTTTTCCTCTTGGACTTTTTCTTCTCTTCTCTGGAAGGAGGTGTGATTTGATTAGGCTTCTTTGAGATTATTCCTTAGCCCTTGGATAGAATGCTCTGCGACATTTAGTAGATGTGCTTTGAGTGCTCCTAGGTGGAGGAAGAGTGGTTGGAACGAAGATAGTCTGACCAGGCAAAGCTTTGGACAAAGGAGTACGGATGGCCTCTACCTTCTCTAGGTTGATCTCTTTATCTAGGAGAAATTGTTGCACAAGCTCACTCATAGCGAGACCCAACAAGGGCTTGGAGAACCGGTGATGACAACATCATCTTCGGTTTGAGCTTCCTAAATCCCACTAGTCCTTTTATCTTGTAAATCACCTATCATCCGCTTGTCGAACCCTGGAGTCTCGCTGGTTGGAATACTCAAAACCATTGTTGAAGTAGTTACGATCACTGATTCTGTTGTAGACACTTGTTATCCGACTGAAGACCTTTTCCAGGAGCGAGACAACATGGGGCTGACCTGAAACTTGAGAGACATAAAAGAGAGGTATCTTTGAAATACAGGCGAAGTCGACAAGATACCTCCATCAATCTAGGGTTAAGTATAGGCCAGTGTGCCATTGGAATTCCCTTCTAGGATGGGAGAAAGGATGGTCGACTTATGCATTTGAGGCTTCTTTGGATTGTATTCAGGGATGGAAGATGAATTGAGAGAATCTTTAGGTCCAGGTGTATGGCCAGGGGTGACATCCTAAAGTGACGATCCGAAATCTTCGCCTATGTCTTTTTTGTACTACAATAGCCAGCTCCGGATGAAGAGTAAGCTCACCCTTTCTTAGAACCCTGGGCTTATCTCCTATCAACACCTCTTTTTCCAATTGAGTCAGGTCTACTTCACCACCTTCCAGACATTCCTTCTCCTCCTTAAAAACTTGCCCCCAAGCTAGAGCCAGAGCCCTAGGATAATCATCACCGAGCCACTCTAAGTTATGAAACTTGAGCACATTAGCATTATACTTAATCATTGGTGGCTAAAACTCCTCCATCATTTGCTTCTTCGGGACTTCGACTTCCTTTTTAATGTAAGCATGAGCGTCCTAAGCATGTGCATCCGCCTTGTCCATTTCCTGATGAGTGGCAAGCAGCTTATCATAGTACCCTTGATCCTCTTGTAGAGCTTCAGGTTTTTTTTTATCTCGCTCTCGAGTTTGACTAATAGCTCATTTACCTTTGTGGTCCAGGCATCTCTCCCCAGCAGTAAGTCGCAATTTTGATGGTGCACGGTCTCTATTTCATCATGATGATTGGTCCTCTAGCTCTCGAGTGCCTTGATAGCATCCACGACCCTTTTTCGGCCTTAGTTTATGATGTTTTCAAGGCAGTGATCTTGGCGTAGAGACGAGCGATGATCCTTTTTTCTTGTGCTTCCATAAATTTCATATTGTCGATCTTGAGTTTCCTTTCCTTAGAAGCCTTGGAGATCTTCTTAGCTATCTATTTCCATTCATTATGTTGATCGTAAGCATTAGCTACGTAAGCAACGGTCTTGACTTTGATATTTGGTGAAATGTTCTTCAGGTTAGGCACGAACATGAGTCCATCAAGGCATATATCAAGAAACTGTTCCTTTAGTTCAATCATTCGGGCATCAATAGCAAGTCGTTGCTTTGTAGTGACGACCGAAGCTTTAATCGTTTTCTTGCTAGCCTTATGATGAGAACCTCGGAACTGCGCCTATAGTGCCTGTAGTCAAAAGGTTGATTGATGTGAGTCAATGTTGAGCGTTGGATGGAAATGGAAACCGAAGGTGGTGCACGAGAAGCTTCGCCCAGTTGAAAGTCATCCCGATGATCATAATGCTTGTCTAGACCTCATGGTGGAGGCGACTTAGACCTAGAACGGTATCAAGAAGTAGAGTCAAGAGATGGATAGTCTTTATTGCAGCTGCATCTCTCACAGTTAGACCGATGGATTGACTCCAAGTCTCAGCCGCCACCATGATGATTCAAGTTTGAGCGATGCCTCTATCGAGATGCATTTTCCTCTAAAGACTAAAACATATACATTTTTCCTCCCCATGGTTCCTACAAATGAAACAGAGACAAGAAGCTCAAATAAATAAAGACACGAGTCAAGTGTAATGTGGTGCGGTGCATATGTATATGAGTGTCCTAATATTCCCCCGACAGACCATGTGTTGGAGAGTTACTAATAGGAGTGGTTTCTCCCATGCTCCTAAGAGTGATTTCTCCCATATTGGTAGGCATGATTTCATCATCAAAGTAGAGAGGAGAGTCGAGGCCCTCAAGGCGCATATTACCAATACTGAAAGAGCCGAAATCGGTAGGAATCGGCCCTAAACCAACAGATGTAACTTCAAAAGGGAATGGAGGAGTTTTCTTCACAGTTGTCGCTAGTGGGCTCTTTGTAAAAGATTATCCTTTAGGAAGTTTAACAATGAGCCTCTTTTTTAGAACGAACTATTGGTCATCCTTGGACTGTTCAACCGAAGGCTCGTGGCCCACATCAACGTCATCGTGGCCAGCTTCACCACCTTTGCCTATATTTGCCTTCCTCGGCATGTTCTTGCACTGCTTCAACATTCTCTTCAGCTCCAGCATCTGGACCTGGGACTGGGGGTATGCTTGGATTTATATCGCTACCTCCAAGCAAGTTATTATTATCGTTGTCATCGCCGTCGACGTCTGCATGGACTGGAACATTGCTACGATGCAATTCCAGCAAGTTATCACCCAAGAGATTCTCATCAAAAAGGAGAACTACAATATCTCTATCCTCTTTCGGAAGTTCCATAAGAAATCCAATGACACCATCAAGTGCCGCACCACTAGGCCTCATCAAAGCATCTAAATAACAAAATAAATAACAGTTAAACTGTAGGATCACCAAGTAAGTTCATATTAAAATCATGAAGTATAATGTATGTGCAGGTATCCATCTTCGTGCAAATCCAGGTAGACAACGGACATAGAACCACTCACTCTTGAAATTGCTCAACTTATTCCATGTACCAGTATAAACTCTGCAGTTCTTAGCCGGTTCCAAGTGAGTTAAAGAAGGGCTTCCTTTTTAGCACTTGAAACTATACATACATACATACATACATACATATATATATAACACATACCGAATCTCCTCATCACTGGGTACTCAGTGCAAATGTTGAGCAAATACAATATATGTACCACGAAGGAAGGCATTGCTATTTGGATGTACTTGCGCCAGAGATAGTCTTAGGAAATTCATAACTAGGTGAATGAATTGACTAAATGGTAGGATGCATCACGCTTGGCACATATATCTATCATAGGAAGTATAACCCTCTAGGGATTGTGAGCACTCTGGTGACAAGATGGGACTAGTATGTCCTCAAATGGAATCCCATGTTTTCCATAGATTCTATGAAGCGATCCCTCTTCTATCTTTGAAGCAATGGAATGGACGATGTCATCTAAAATAATGTCATCCCCATGAGTGTCGGGAGCAGATTCTACTTTAACTTCGGTACTGTCTATAGGAATTTGAGGAACCACTGGATGAGGTTGATCCGCTTGTGGATTTTCAACTAGAGGTATGAACTGCCCCGAGTATGTTATGTAGAAAGAGTCATGGTTAAACTATACTTTGCATCGAAATCAACGTATCTAGAAGTCGACGGACCTGAGGCTAAAGTGGCAAGACACTCAGAACGTCTATGGTCCATGTCTATAAAAACTCAATCGATAATCAGCATCAAATTACTTATTATCTATACACCTCATGCTAAAGTGTAACCTAGTGCAGTGTCATCCGGTATTGTGTAGTGCATATTTTCTATATAGTGAAACGGTTCATTTTAAACTCTGAATATCTCATGTGGTGACCGTCATCACTAACCATCCCAACGGATTTTACGTTGAAAACTATATAGTGGATATGCTTTGGGATATAGGAGGAAGTATCTGGCATAGCTTAAGTGTTTTGAAATTAAGTTCGATGGAAAGTCAGAAAATCGAAAACCCACCATGGGTTGGATCGGCATCGATCCAAGCCCTAGAGCGGATTTTGTCCTTCTCTCCCATTTTCTTTCCAATCCATGTCATGGCCGCCTTTGTCAATCCACCACGTCCATGTCGCCGCTACCTACCTAGTTCTACTTAATTTTGGACTTGAGTTATGGATCAACATTAATTATGAAGCAGGGATTCAAATTTTGGATTGGTGGCACAAGTTCAATTGGAGCAAGATAGGCAATGTCATGCTTTGGTGAAGAGGCGACGGCAGTTCGATGGTCGCTGGCAAGGAGAGTCAACGAAGATCGATTTGAGGGAGCAAGGTTTTTCAATGACAGAGCTTAGAGCTTGGTTTGGTAGTAGGCAACAAATGAGGATGAAGAACAAACGAATTGGCCTATATAACCCCGAAACTCGAGTTTCCTAGCTGAAATATTTGGAAAACTTTCTCTAAATGTTGAATTGGTACCGATCCAAGAATATGGATCGGTACTAAGTCTTGTTTCTTTTTAAAAAGAAGAAGAAGTGAATAATGATGATGGTGATCCTTACATGTGTGTTTATTGCATATCAGAAGTTATTCAAGAACGTGCACATGTATACATGTGCGTGTACATATCCATCCTCAAACAACAATAGTTAAAGGAAATCGGATTCAAACCTGGAAGGTCCCTAAGAAGAATCAGTTCAAAATTACGAAACCCAAAGTGATAGATCATAAGAGCACGCCTTAGATTTGTAGTACCAAATGCTGGTGAAGCGTCGGAATGAATAGCTATAGACATATCTCTTCACAGAAATGGTCCTCATGAAGGATAACGACCATTCAAAGCAAAGGGTGGAGTCCTTCACAGCAATCCTGACTTGTCTCGATTCAAAGCACATCGTGTTTGAAACAAGATGTACGTTAGGTGGCAAGTGTTATCTAGCCTTTTGACAAGGAAAATATTCGGATAGGCTGGATGAATCAAACTTGGAAACTATCGAGATAGAAAGCCCAAAAAGATAGCCTAAGAGTCTATAAATCAAATGCAAATAAAGTCACTAGGCAAAGATCAAGCCATCTTAACAGTTCAAAGATGCCAGTCCAACCATGTGTTGCATCAGTACTGATCCAACATCATGAATCGGTAACGATTCATGAAATATCACCCAAACTAGCCCCGATTCCTCCTACATGCTCATGATAATCCCAAGAGCCTAGTTCAAGCACTACTTCATTGATTTCACACGATACTCTATCGATCTCCGTGAGCATTCCAAATTAGCAACTCTAATCTTCAATATATCTATAATTTGGACTTAGAAATCAGCTAGAAATGGTGCAAACAAGTTTGTAATCACGAAGCTAACCACGAAGGAACCTAGACAAAGAGGTCAAATCCATCCATACGAAGAATATATGGATCGCGACTGATCCAAGCCTATGGATCGATAATGATCAGTGATTATGGCTGAGGTGTCCTCCTATTTTCATGGGGAAGTGATATATGGCATGGAAAATGAGGTGCAAGACCCCTAATTTTAGATAACATTATTCAAAAGATTTAACTAGCTAAATATAAAAGAATAATTTAAAGATTAAATGGTTAAGGGATTGAGATATAAATAAATAAGGGGTAGTTGTTCCTAGTTAAGTAATGAATTAAATGGGTTCAAATTGAAATAGGAGAGGGAAAATTTGATAAGGGGCAATATAGGAATAAGCTACATTCTTATACCATAAACCCTTCATACCATAACATTTTTCATGTTCACAATCTAAAACACTAAACTTAGAGGTTGGCCACCATTAAGGAAAAGTAAGGGTAAAAAAAAGCTAAATCAAGAGGAAAAGGCTTAATCAAAATTCTATCCAAGATCAAATCTCAACTCCTTAACAACAAAGCGAAAGGTGAGTAATATGTTACATCTCATATTTTGGTATTTACGGTTTCTAAGATTAGACTCGAATGATTTTGCAAAGTAGATTGCCATGATTTGAATGATACTTAGATATATATGCTTGTTGATGAATTATGCTTATTTATATTGATTTTACAACATGTTTTGGATTGAAAAACCCATTAAATGAAATGCAATGCCTTATAATTTTAGTATATGGTCAGAAATGATATTTTAGAGATTGGTTTTAATTTTTATAATTTTATGAATTAATGTGGATTTATTTTTAATTTTCTAGTGAAGAAAATGAATATTTGGGATAAAATTAATTATGGCAATTGTGTATATTTATTTTGGGTTAGTAATTTAAATATGTTTGAAAATATAATAAAAATGGTTTATGAGAATTTTTATAGAATTTTCCTAAGTGTTTTAAAAAAAAAATATAATTATTTAAGGTATAGGACTTAAATATTTTATATGTTTATAAAAAGAGAAGTGACTATGATCTAAAATGTTATTTTCTGTAATTCGGCAGCAACTTTCAGAAATGATTTTGAAAAATAAAGGCAACAAATTATAAGGTGACGAATAAGCAGATTAGTTGAAAAGAATTTCCCTTCTACGATAAAAATCAGGTTTAATGAGGTTCGGATGCTTCACCGTCTTCGGCAGCCACCATTCGACTTAATACCTCCGTCGCCAACCTGATTGTAACAAATGCACATGGTATCAAAGACTAGGTACATAGTGAATTGGACATAAGCGAAAGGTATATAGTCAAAACAATGAGTTTCGAATGGGTCGAAGCTTTACTTTGTTTTTAAATGGAGATGCGCCTGCTCGCTTTTGAAAAGAATGGTTTCGAATAAGATAGCTTTCAACGTGGTTAATGGTTTTAAAGAAGGAATGCTTTAGAATGAGGTTGCGCCTTTGTTTAAAGTACATGTTTTTGATAGGGTTACAACCCTTGCTACCGCCTTTTTCCTTTCGACCCAGATTGGTTTCGAAAGGGCCCCTTGTTTTAAATTAAAGCCTCTTCTCCATTACTTTCAAAGGGATAGGTTTTGAAACTATCCACTTCTTTACTTAGGAAATGAATTTCAAAAGAGTTGCTTTCAACTTAGCTGTTTTAAGACCCTTTTAATATTATAAAAGTCAAACCCAAACGTTTCAACAGGAACACTGTCAAGAAGTTTTTCCATATGTTTTAACTTGAACCCAATGTCGTGGAAAGATTAATTTTAAGTAGTATACTTTGATGCTTTCGACAGGTAGCTAGTAAAGGTTTCAAAAGGAATGGTTTTCGGTATTTTCAAAAGGTTTAACTTAGTTTAAATAGAAGGTTTCCAATGATTTTGAAAGGCATATTTAAAGGATTTTAAAGAGGATGTCTAAGGTTTATAAAACTTTCGAAGAAGGTGTTTTTAATGTTTTGAAAGGACAACCATCAATGCTTTCGAAAGGTATATTTGGCCTTTAGGCCTAAGGGCATTAAGTAAAGTCGCTTACTATTATCGAAAGGGTTACTTTCAATATTATCAAAAGGGGTACTTTCATTTCGAGTAAGATTGTATAAAGGTTTTAAGCAAGGGTTTTGAATATTTTTATCAACAATGTTTTGAGTAAAGCATATATCATGGCAAAGAGATTTGAGTAAAGTAAATAGTTTATTTCCCTTGTAAAAGTATGATTTAAAGGGTTAAATCATTCTGAAAAGGTTTTGTAGAAAAATTAAAGGGTAGTTGACCCTAAGTAAAATGACTCAGATACATGTATACCAAATGGGACTGGTATAGGGTCGCGCCTTGTACATTGGCTATTAGCCCCTAGCTAATTTAGTCCAAAATTCCAATGTGTAGGGCTTAGACACAAGTAAGACTTAAAAGATGGTTATACACAAAAAGGAATACATATGTACAAAGATAGGTTGTTGGTGAGCCAGCAAAACCATTAGGATCAGGTGGCCCTTGGAGATGTAAGTAAAGGACAGATCGTCCACACGTATGTCTAGCAATTGTTAGATAATTTGTTTAGTTTGTCTAGTAGGCCCCAGTTAGCCAAAGGTCGGTACTTAGCAAAATAAACCTATATTTTAGGACAGCTGGTTTATTTATTACCAGTTTTAAGCATATATGATATTTTCTTTTGCTGATATAATCAGTTTGGTTGTAAACTTTTGATTTGCAAAAAGATATGTTTTAAAGGTATATTAGTGAGGGGAAACCCGTTCCGCTAAGCAGCGTGGTCTCACTTAATATCGACAAACCGAGATGTAATAGTATTATTCACACCAGGCTTTATGTATGACTCAAAATTTATGTTTTTCCCCATAAACTCTCTGATGCTCAAAATTAATTTGAGTAGATTAAGTGTTTTTGGTTCACAGATTTATTAGGTGGACGAATAAAGCTTCCAAAGAAGAGCAGGAGGCTGATGTTAGCTATATTTAGGGGCTACAGTTTTTGTTTTATACTTTTGTGATGTATTTAAGATAGTTTATATCTATATAGTACACTGATCATCCAATGGGGCACCTTTATATGTCGTTCTTGGCGTATTTTGTAATAATTATATTTGATCTGAACCTGGAAATTTTTTGAGATTATGTATCTTGGATATGAAATGTTGTTTCAAAATGTAATCGAAAAGTGTTTTAATCTATGATGATTTCATTTCATATTCAAGCACCTTTGATATTACGAATACCATTAACATTACCATATTTGGTCAGCAGAAGTTAATACTATGGATGACTGCAGCATCTATAACGCTTTGCTTCAGGCCTCCAGATAGAGGATGTTATAACTTGGTATCGGAGCATAGGTTTATGAAAAACTTTACACTAAAATGATTTTTGAAACCCCAATCCTAAGGAATTAGAGATAAGATCTAGGTATAGGATAATGTAATAATAACGTACTTGTATTTGCTATATATAAGTATACGCTATATCTCTATTCTCCTATCTATCTTAGGCTATTCTTCTGTATCTTACGAAGGATCAAATGCAAATATGGATGCTAGAAGAGTTAACCTAGGTAGAGGAAGCACCATGACAAATGGAAATGCCAGACCAAATGCCAGGAGAAATCTAGGTCTGGCGCAACTGAAAATGTGGGTGTTGAAGTCCCGTAAGTAGACATGGGACCAATGTATCGATTCTTTGTCAAAATGATGCAGGCAGAATTGATGCTGGAGTAGTTGGAGAAAATGCTGGAGGAGGAAACCAAGAAGCCCTAGTGGTGAATAAATATGCTATTCTGAGTAAAGACTCTGCTCTGTTGGGAGGAAAGCCATTTATTGGTACCAAAGATGCAATCAAAGTACAAAATTGGCTACTTTATTGCGAGAGGATTTTCCATGACTTATGGCTCAACGATGAGCAGAAAAAAGACTAAACTCCAGACAACTTCAAGGGGCAGCACTGTTTAAGTGGAACAGTGTGACGGTTGGAGTCAATAAGGAGAATATGACTTGGGCTGAATTCAAGAGGAGGTTCGAGAAAAGAATTATGTTAGAAATCGCTAAGTCCGCTCTGCTTAATAAGTTTTCCAAGTTAGAGCAATGGGATATGACTGTGCTAGAGTATGCAATGAGGTTTGAAGAGTTAGCAAGTTATAGTTATGCTACGATTGATACTGTGATTAATAGGTGTTCGTCGATGGAATTTCTATCGGTTTACAAAACCGTCGAACGAAATTAAATTAAAAATAACCGCAAGCGCACGGTGTACGAATGTAGCATGTGGCGAATACGGGTCGATCCGCAGGGAATTGATGATTTAAATTTCCTACTCAATCAAATTATACCAAAGTCGAGAGTGTATTTAAGCTAGAAAATGAACTAACTAACAAAAAGAAAAGAAATGCAAACATGAGAGTTAAATGTCAATTTAGAGAATAAATCCACTCTCTAGATCATGTAGTTCAACACATGAAATCATGATCTCTCTTTTATGGTCATTAGTGTTTTAATTGATGTGTTTATCATAAGTATGACATATTTGAGCTATTAATTAGCCAACATAAGTCATCAAACTATAACACACCCCTTAAAACACTTACTAACTTTCATGAAACTTGACAAAGAAAATGAAATCTATTTTAAGTATGGCCTATTAACTACTGATTAGAAACATAGACCATCAAATTTTAATTTCAAATCACTTTCTTATGCCATAATCATATATTGATGAAGAGGCATTTGTGTTAGTGATTGTTTAAGCATAGCCTATTTGGTGTCAACAATATAGACTATCAAATTCAAGGCAAAAACAACAAATAAAACCACTTCTATCGTCATTATTAAGCACAAAAAAAGAGCATGAATTAACAAAATGTTGAATCTACATACTAGAGAGCTTCATTACCCCTAAATTATAGGGATTAATCTCTCATATTTGTTATCAAATCAACAAATGTAGAAAGCAACATGAAAGCAAAAAGAAAGGAAAATGAAAGCTAATGGAAAAGACAACTAATCTAATTGCATAAAGGTAAATCTACACTATTACATAAGAAGAGAAGAAGCATGTAAATAAAAGAGAATTAACATTGCATAAAAGAAAAGAAAATTACATGAAATAAAATGGCTAAGTAGCCATGGAAAGAAAGAGAGCTTTCTTTTTATTTTTGATCTAAACTAAACTAACTAACTAAGAGGAAGATGGCTACATGAAACATAAGGGGTATTTATACAAGTTAGAAACCCTAATGCATATTTTTGGGGAGTACCCAAAATGCCCTTGGAGAAAGTGTGGTGGCCAAGTTATCATTAGCTTTAATAATCCCCCACTTAAATGTACATGAAGCTTTAAATGTCTTTTAGCATGTGCATTAGCCTTTAATTTGTACATTAGGTAGTGGGTAGGTGGGGTCCTCCATGTTCTTCACTTTGAATTATTTCCATCTTCGTTCCTTTGTATTCATTTTGTGCATGCATATTTCTTCATGAACCCACTTGTAATTGAGTGTAATTTCCTACAAAATAATATAAAAATTTTCAATTAAATGTTCTCAAATTAATATATGCACAAAAATGACCATTTTGCCCCTGGATGAAGATGAATATGTGACAATTTCAAATAATATGAATTTTGGTTTAAACAAGTTAAAATACCCAATATAATCATTTATTTAATTTAAAAAGAATAAATATGGTGGTTAAAATATGCACATTTACATGCACATCAATAGGAATGAGAAGTTCATCAGGGGGTTGAAGCCTGAGCTTGCTAAAGCCATGTTACCACATATTTGGGATCCAAGTGATGTTGTCATTGAGATGGCCTTGAGAAATGAAGAGATGCAAGCTTTTCTTAAAAGAAATATGGCCAAAGAAGCTCAAGGAGAGCAGATTCATAATAGAAAGGTTTCCATCAGCTTAGAGTAGTAGAGGATAATATTCCTTTGACAGCATTTAGAACTAGATATGGATCGTACAAATGGTAAGTGATGCCATTCAGACTAACTAATGTGCTAGCATTCTTTATGGATTTGATGAACTGAGTTTTCCAAGAGCACTTGGATAGGTTCGTGTTGGTATTTATAGATGATATTTTGATATACTCCAAGGATGAAAGGGAGCATAAAGTTCACCTTTGAGTGGTTTTGGAAACATTGAGGCAGCATTAGCTGAAGGAAAAATTTTCGAAGTGTCATTTCTGGAAGAAGGAAGTGTAGTTTCTTGGTCATGTGGTCTCATAGAAAGGGTTGTATATAGATCCGACTAAGATCGATGTAGTGAATAATTGGAAGAGACCTGAGATATTGACTAAGATAAAGAGTTTTCTTGGATTAGCTAGGTATCATCGGAGGTTCATAAAGGATTTTTCATGGATAGCAGCACTGATGACCAAGCTAATGCGAAAGGATGTGAAGTTCCTTTGGACCGATAAGCGTGATGAGGTATTCCAGAAACTGAAACACTTATTGACTAATGCACTTGTGTTAGTTTTTCCAAAAGGGAATTAAGATTTAGTGGTATATACAGATGCATGTGGAACAGGGTCAGGAGCTGTGTTTGTTTGCACCAAAATTAGTCACAACACTCTTCGGGAGTCGTTGAAGAGATAATAATGAAGAATGTAAATTCAAAACGAGCATTATCTAACAAAAACTCCAATCGACAGTAAAGTAAATGCGTAGACAAGCGATTTATAGTGGTTCGGCGTGTTGCCTACGTCCACTGTGAAGTTTTGTACTTTATTGCTCGATACTTGAAGATTACAAGTTTTTTATAGCGAAGTACAGCAGATAGTAAGTCAAAGTTCGAAATCAATTGCAGTGATGATGATATGGAGTGATTCTGGCAGCGTCCGGGCGTACTTTTTCTCTCAAAATTCTCCGACCCCTTTTCTGAATGACCAGGGGCTCTATTTATAGGCGTAGGATGCTAATATTTCGCTGAAAATCTGGTAGACCGTTTCTGGCACGTGAGGGGGCCCACATGCCCGGCCTCAGGAAATTTGGGCCCACTTTGGGATCGATTCGAACTCCATTCGAATCGATCAGAAAATCATCCAATCGAGGTGAAATTTGGTGTGGACATTCTTCAACATGTATGCAAGCTTCTCTGAAAATTTTGTGACATTTGGATTAGTAGATTGAGAGATATGGTCGATACGAAATGGGGTTCTTCGAGTGGCTGTTTGGTTCGAATCGATTCGTTCGAATCGATCGCTTCGAACCGATGGTGGCACGCGCCTTTGTGTTGATGTGGAGCGCACACTTTGCCTCGATTCCGATTTTGCTTCGAGTTGACCGCTTCAACTCCATATATCTCGGCGCGTTCGCATCGATGAATGACACGTCACCATGGCTAGTTGACTCGATGGTTCCAATGGTGTCGTATTCATGGATACGAACTGCAACTGTTGGTGGATACGAATCAGGGTAACTTGATGGATACGAAGTGCTTTGACCTGATGGATTCGAACACGGCCGCTCCTAATCGATACGAACTTATGGGAGTTGACCGACTCGAAGTAGGTGATCTGCCAATGGATTCGAATGGGACCGAGTCGAACCGAGATACTTCTATGGATTCGAACTGATCGATACGAACCGGGATACTTCGATGGTTTCGAAGTTGATCGATACGAAGGGCGGCAATTCGATGGGTATGAAATCATTGGAGCCTGTTCGATACGAAAGTGATCGATACGAAACCGGTACTTTTCCCTTCAAATTGAATCGATCATAACTTGAGCGTACGAACTCGGATTGACTTGACATTTGAGATGCTGACTTCTACGATCTTTCTTGTCATGTCCTATCAATGGTAGTCTGATCCGGGCTCGGACAAAATTCAGCGATATCCATAGTAAAGCAAAGTCTAACCAATCTTTGAGATGAACTGTCCTTTGTTTTTCGATCGATCCTCTGGTATCACGGCTTTGCCAAAAAGCGGGATAACATTTGCCCCCCAAAGTACGTCTAGTGGAAACATGACGTGCTTTGAAAAGCTGCAATTTCTCTCTGAACAATCATTGCTCTTTTGTCGAAGGTTGTAACCTTGCTTTGATATGATTGATTGCTGTAGAATAGTGCTTGGCTGCTGGTTGTTGTAATCGTAACCAGATGAGTATTCGATCCCTGTGAATGTTTAAAATCGAATATTAGTCCGACATATATGCACATATGCTAATTTGACTCTCGTTAACGTTGTGTGTTCACGAGTCATTGTCAGTTTTGTTTGTTATTGAATCTCGTATCGATTCTCTCCTGAACCGATTTGGAAAATTGAGTTGAAACGACGCTTGATGGTTGTTTTTGACTATCCTTTTGTATCGATCCTCTCCTGAATCGATGTAAAAGGTTAAAAAGTAGTTTTTCACACCGATGCGAGTCGAAATGATGGATACGAAATGACAGCTCGTATCGATGAGCTTGGATGGGTACGAAACGTCCATTCGTACCGATGAGAAAGGATGGATACGAAATTGTTGTTCGTATCGACAGGTTTTGATGTATACGAAATTGCGGTTCGTATTGATGAGAAATGATGGATATGAAGTTTCTGTTCGTATCGGTAGGTTGTGGATAGAGTTGTGAACTTGTTGATGTGAACGTGGGCTTTGAGCTGGTGGAGTTCACAATCTTTGGCTGTCCCTGCTGCTTGCTTCGTATCGATGGATCTGCCGTTTATTTCGAATCGATAGAAGTTTTTGGTGATGGATTCGAAACTATCGTTCGACCCGAGCGTTGGGGTGACCGGTGGTGACTGGTCACATGACCGGGAGACGAATCTCCTATGGCTTCGTATAAATAGCGTGGACTTGGTCATTTTCAACTTTTTTACTTTTACCGTCGCTTTTTACATTGTACTCTCTGTGTCTTTGCATCGACTCGAAGCTTCCGAGAGCAGTTTGTCACGTCTTCGAATCGATTCAATTCTTTAATTCCTCGAAGTTAAACATTAAAATCAGGTAATTTAATGGATAGTATCGTGCTTAGAACGATGAAACTCGAAGTTTCAATCCATCCTTCTTGCTGTTATGATCGGTATTGATGAATTTAAGGTTTGTGTGGGTGATAACAAGTTTGGGGACGGCCCTGGAGTCGAGGTCTGTTTCGGAGAAGAAAGAGTTGTGGAGATTTCGAATTGAAGGAAAGCATGCGATTTCGTATCGATACGAATGTGAGAGCGGCGATCGATGCGAAGACGGTGTTCTCGGATCGATGCGAAATGGTGTGCCCTTGATCGATACGAAACTCATCGTTTCGAACTGATCGATACGAAACGTACCGAGTCGAACCCGATCGATACGAAGCGTATCGATTCAAAAATGGTCGATACGAAACGTATCGATTCGAACATGGTTGATGATATTTCTTCGATTCGATACGAATTTGAACTGCAGCGACCGATTCCAAGTTGAAACTAAATGAACTTAGAGAATTTTTTGCACATAAAAATACTTGACTCCGACGAGCTTCTGCTTTGCATGATTGAACTTGACCGTAGAACTGCATATTGGACTACCCTTCGAAGCTCGCCGATGGAACTGTAACTTAACAAAAATGTGACGAACTTCAACTTAGGTCGATCGTTTGCAAGTGGATGGCACGGTTGTGACGATCAGCGATGACGGTCATTTCCGGTTTGATTTTCTGAGTTTTGTCGTTCATACATTATAGTTTATTCCATAGAATTTGTTCAAGTAATGCACTGCACTGCACGACACATGCACTTTACACCGGGGAATGCACGGGCTTTTTAGCATCTAATGATGATTTCTCGTGAGTTAGCTAGTTATGGAAACTTCAAGTTCGCAACCGCAAGAAACTCAGAGTTCAGTCCCTCCCGTGCTTGAAGTACCGGAGATTGAGATTGAAGTTATTGGTCCAGCTCCGGATGAGTTACCTGACGCATCCTTCATTAGTAACCCATCAGACTCTATTCCGTCTAATATTTCGGAAGACATGCTAGGAATAATATGCTTAAGGCATGGTTTGTCGATGGATGGCGTGCTACTGCCGGGTCTAAATGATAGACCGCACAATCCACCGAAGGGATATACCGCATTCAATCGCCACGCGTGCGCAGTTGGGACACTCCCTCCGTTTAACCAGTATATAAAAGAAGTACAATCGTTTTTAGGATCGCCCCGTCTCAGTTGCATCCGAACGGATATGCATCACTCAATAGCTTGTTCATTGCATTTATGGAGTATCTCCATCGACCGCCACTCCCTATTGAGATCAGATACTTGTTTAACTTCAAGAGTCGGGCTGATAGTCCATCTTTCACATTCTTGGAGGCGGTGAGAAATTGCCAAGTGATCACGGGGGCTTGGACAAGTTGAGTTACTTCAGGACGGAATGGTTTTATGTCAGATGCCCCCCAGGGTTCGCTCGACGATGGCTATTTAGACGTAAGTATTACTATCTTTTCGGGTAGTTGATAGAACTGATGTATTTGAAGTCGAACTCACATCTATTTTCTTTTCCAGCCGTAATTCAGCGACCTGAAGGTGAGCGTTTCAAAGAGATAGTTCGGGTTTTTCACGAAGTCCCAAGTGAAGAGAGGAATATCGAGTTGCTATTGACAGATAGAAATCTCAGGATTCTCGGACTGATTGAAAGGAGACAAAGCATAATGCTTGACGATGTCTTAAAAACCATCTTGAAAGAACGAGTCAAACGAAGAAAACCTAAGGTTGTCATAATTGAGGAGGCTGACTCGGAAAGAACGCACACCGATGAGGAAACGTTGGGCGAATCTGCGAATGTAGCCCAAGATGCCCAAGAGCAAAGAAAAGGCAAGGCAGCCGTCGTTGAGTCATCTAAAAAGAGAAGATGGAAATTGGTTGTTACGGCCTGATCCGCTCCCGGAGTTAGAATTTCGGAGATGTCTCCTTCGAGAACTGAAAATCTTTATGAAGGGCTCGCCGATATTCCAATTCCGGACGATGTGTCCCTTGCAGCATGATGCCGGATTGGAAGAACTTTCAGAAGCTTTAGTTTTGAGCGAGTCTCTACCCACTAGTGCGGTTGACACATCTGGTTGGTCGGGGGGTTGCACCCACATTCACACTTCACGGCACTACACGATTTCTAAGTGTAATACGTTCACTGCGAGAGATTATTAATTTCTCTTTATGTTTTTACTTCGCAGATATCATGTCTGGCAGAGGTTCGATGCTCGACAGTCTCCGCAAGAAACGCCAGTCTTCTTCATATTATGAAGCGTATAGGAGGGAAGGAGACAGAGATTATGACTATGGGCACTCGAGTCATAAGCGCTCTGACAAAGAAAAAGATTATAGGCGCCGGTCTCGATCTCGCATGCCACCTCCTAGAGCTCCCGCACCGCCTCCAGTTTATGTCTCGAGGCATCCAGAAACTTCACGGCCCAAGCCGTCTTCCCAACCACCGAGGTCTGATACTCACCGCAGAACGGAAATCGTGGCCTCCCCGTCAATAGAGTAGACATTGACGGAGCCTTCGGGGGAGGGAGCGATTAGGCTTTCTCGACTGAGGAAAGAATTTCCTGAAATTTGCTTTGACGGGTTCGTCTTCCCCCCGCATCTAAAAAGGATACCGTCGACAGTTGCACCGATGATGCATGACTATCTCTCGGACGTATTCTTTCAGTATCAAGAATGGTCGAAGACCGCTAAGAAAGCGTCAAAGGTGGCCTTTGATCTGGCGGCCACGATTGAGAAGTTGGAGAAAGAACTTGGTCAAAAGGACCGCATCATTCAGGCGCTCGGTAGTGAGGCCGAGTCTTCTCGAAAGTCAGAAATTGAAGCTCTCAAAAAAGCGGATGAAGCTCAGGCAGCGATGGATAGGATGAAGCGTGAGCATTACACTACGGTGGAGGACGTGGGCCATCGAAATACCATTGTGACTGCTGAGCGGGATGCAGCCTTGAAAGAGCTAAATGAGCTCAAAGCCAAAGTTGCAAAGATTGTGAAGGAAAGAGACACCGCTAACGTTTCCGCATAGGAAGCGTGTGACCAGGCGGTGGAATTTCGGAAAGAGAGAGATGCGGCCTTGGAGAAGGTCTGCGAGACAGGAGCCGAAGTCGATGAGAGAGTTCGTCAAGCGGAGACTAAGCTGGAGATAGAGATAGAAGAACTTCTCATCACTTACAACGCTAATGTGCCGAGGCACAAAAATTTGACATGGCTTGATGATTATCCGACGCATTTATTCAATGCCTGGAATTCATTAGTTGAAGAAGAGAAAGCATCAAAGCCAGGCGAAGTTTTTGATAAATTCAAATTGGAGAACCATATACTGACTGATGATGAGAAGAAGGTTCTCCACGATTTCACGATCTCTCATGCAAAAGAGAGACTGGGTGCCCAACACGTGGAAGTTGGTGAGGGGTCTGGCGTTGTGCATCCAGCTACAAGTTTATAATTGATCACTTCATCCGGAACGGAGCCGATGCCAGCGACTGAGCCGCAGTTGGTCCCAGGCTACGACCCTGAGCAGCCACGCTTATCTCCCATCAGGAAGCACTCTTCTGAAGCTGCTCAGTCAGCTACGAGTCAAGTTGAGGAAGGTACTCTGCACAAATCTACTATGTGTTTGAACTGAAGTACTTGTATTGAAGCGTGTTCTCACAACTTCTTTTCTTTCTTGTCCACTGAGTAAAGTAACATCGACAGCGCCTCCTACAGTCCAAGAGCCACATCAAGAACAGGAGGCCATTATTACTGAAGCGATTGCCATGACGACAGCCACGTCGACTGAGGTGACACAAGGGGGTTCAATTACTTTTGACAAACAAATGATGAATGAACTCTTGAGCCAGCACTGTGACCCCTTTGTTGACATGTCATTTGTTCTTGGCACATTCCCACCTGCTTCTATTGCATCGTCACAGTCCACCGCTACCTATCGTGAGTCTCGTGCTGCTCGTGAGACTGAGATACTTGCTCAAATAGAAGCAGAGATGGAAGCGGCAGCACACAGCGGTAATTCTGAGTGTGTTATGACGGTGGTTGATCCTACTCCTCTCATGGTGACATCTTCTGGGGACACGCTAGTCGGAACCGGCGCGCTAGTTCCTCCTCCGGTGGTAGACCCGACTCCTCCAACTCCTCGAGAAGAGAATATTCCTTTAAGTTCAAGTTCGGAGGAGTATATTGATATCACGCCCTCGTCAGAGGAAGATCCGCCAAAGGGTACGGGGTCGAAGCGGGAGACTCCGCGTTGAAGAGGAAACTGAAGAAGAAGAAGTAGATGATCCCCTCTAGTGCATTTTTGGCAGCTAGGAAGTCATTTTTATTTTCCTTTCATAGGCTATGTATAGATGCAGGCTTGGCCCCCAGCAAGTAGGAATTTTTTTGAAAGAACTTGTACATGAATCTTCACATACAGTTAGTCGAAATAAAATTCAATTTCTTTGTTTCAATTCTCATTTCTTTTGTGCTTAAGTGTTTGCAGTGTTTGGTTTTTAGTCCGGTGTACTTGTGGTGTTTTTATCGTCAAGTAGAGTTTGTTTTATTTGCCAAGTCTGAAAATCTTGGTCACATGTTGTGATCGATGAATAAGTTGAACTTCGGACATTGTATCACTTTGGTTAGTGATTAACACTTAGCTTTTTTGCCCTCCAGTTTCGGGGAACAACATTTGTATTTTAGTGGTTGATCGCACTTATTGCAAATCTTAAGCACATGTCCACACTCTGGGGACTTAGGATAATTTGTGATCGATAACCTGGCTTGCACTATGCGAATTTGAGAGTTATCGATGTTTGTAGTACGGTTCGCGCTCCGGGAACCTGGAATTGATGTTTATACTCCACTTCACACTCTGGGAACTTAGAGTTAGCACGGATGCTTCGGTTCGCGCTCCAGGAACCTGTAATTGATGTTTATACTCCAATTCACGCTCTGGGAACTTGGAGTTAGCACGGATGCTTCGGTTCGCACTCCGGGAACCTGTCATTTATGTTTATACTCCAATTCACACTCTGGAAAGTTGGAGTTGGCACGGATGCTTCGGTTCGCGCTCCGGGAACCTGTAATTTATGTTTATACTCCAATTCACGCTTTGGGAAGTTGGAGTTGGCACGGATGCTTCGGTTCGCGCTCCGGGAACCCGTAATTTATGTTTATACTCCAATTCACGCTCTGGGAAGTTGGAGTCCGCTCACACTCTGGGAATGATGGATTTGATGTTTATACTCCAATTCGCACTCCGGGAATTTGGAGTCCGTTCACACTCTGGGAACGATTTATTGGATGTTTATACTCCAATTCACACTCTGGGAAGTTGGAGTCCGTTCGCACTCTGGGAATGATTTATTGGATGTTTATACTCCAATTCACACTCTGGGAATTTGGAGTCCGTTCGCACTCTGGGAACGATTTATTGGATGTCTATACTCCAATTCACACTCTGGGAAGTTGGAGTCCGTTCGCACTCTGGGAACGATTTATTAGATGTTTATACTCCAATTCACACTCTGGGAATTTGGAGTTAGTTCGCACTCTGGGAACGATTTATTGGATGTTTATACTCCAATTCACACTCTGGGAAGTTGGAGTCCGTTCGCACTCTGGGAATGATTTATTGGATGTTTATACTCCAATTCACACTCTAGGAAGTTGGAGTCCGTTCGCACTCTGGGAACGATTTATTGGATGTTTATTCTCCAAATCACACTTTGGGAATTTGGAGTCCGTTCGCACTCTGGGAACGATTTATTTATTGTTTATACTCCAATTCACACTCTGGGAATTTGGAGTCCATTCGCACTCTGGGAACGATTTATTTGATGTTTATACTCCAATTCGCACTCGGGAATTTGGAGTTAGTTGTAGGACTGTTATGTGTCGGTCCAGTTCAGCCTTTGATGTGATGGCTTGCCTCCAAGCTGAGGTTTCACTTAGTGAGTGGCCGGTCGTATCACAGTCACTCGCTATTTGAATAAATTCCATTGTTTGATGGAACTTAGCTCTTCGTGTGTTGTGATTGTTGAATGTTGCATTCGGTGAATCACAGCTCTAGCTTGAAGAGATATTAATTTATTGCTGAAATAAGAAAATATGGCAAAGTCAGTGCCTTATTACAAGTTCAAATTTCAGAATGTAAAGGAAATTGCAAAGTATTCATAGATTGAATAGAGCCTGTCATCCGTAGCAATGGCGAAGGTTCTCGCTGCTCCAGGCTCCTGGCAAAATAGTACCGCCCATGGTCGACAGCAAGAACGGGTCATTCCCGAGTTTTTTTTCAATCACACATGGCCCTTCCCACGTTGGTTTCACGTGCGAGGGTATTGAGTGTACTCTTCTGTAGACGAAATCACCAATTATGAAGGTTTGGGGTTGGACCTTGACATCGTGCAACTGAGGAACTCGCTTTTGGAGTATGACAGTTCTCAAGTTGGCCTGGTCTCCCACAACAACACCAACTCCTTCGTCAGTGGGTAATTTTAAGGTTAGGCACCATGGGGCAATAAAAGCCCTGAATTTAGCAAGGGCCGGTCGGCCTAAGAAAGCATTCTACGGCGAATCTATGTTCATCACCATGAATTGCAATGTCCGGACTCTGCAACACTGTCCAGTTCCCAACTCCATTGGTATTTCTAGCATTCCAACGGGTATGGCCGCGCTCCCGTCGAAGCCGCAAAGACTGGATTGGCATGGTTTCAAGTCTTTGGCATTCAGATTCATTTGGTCGTAGGCTCGCCTAAATATTATATTCACGGAACTTCTGCTGTCAACCAGAATCCTTTTCATCCACATATGGCCTACCTGAGCTGATATGACTACTGGATCGGTAGTTGGGACTATGATTCTGTCAGCGTTACTGCACTGAAATACGATGTCGTCAATCATTCCTTTTGTCGTTTGATCGGAACTCTATCTTCCAAATTTCTACAGCATGCAAAATCCGCGTGCCTAGTGGGATTGGCATATGACTTCATCTCATCCCAGCTTCGCTTTGTTGGGTGAGGTATAACTCCAACAGCATTTACTACTAACCTCCCGCCGGTGGGGGCGGAGTTTTCCTGTATCGGTCGATTGAGTTCATTATTTTGATTTGATGGGCCCACTTCTCCAGGCTGCGGCGCCCGAACAAACTGTTCCGGTTTCCTTTCTCTAATCAACATTTCTACGAGATCTTGTAAGTGACGACATTCATTCGTATTGTGCCCGTAGCTTTCATGGAACCTACAAAATTTTCCTGTCTGGATTTGCCTCTCTGACGACGATTTTGGTGCAGGTTTTTGGTACTGAATTGTATTATAGGTTTGTAAATACAAGTTCTCCAGTGAAGTATTCAGAGGGGTGTAACTGTCAAACATGGGATTCTTGCGCTGCGGGCCACGATTTTGATCTCGTTTTTTAATTTGATTCACGCTTTCTCTCCGCCGAGCTTGTTTGTTTTTAACATTCAACTGAACTATTCCGGAGCTCTCACCGTACTGTTTGATTGCGACATTGCTTTGGATTCCCTCCGTACTTGGTCCTGCATCGGTTTGCTTCCTAGACTATTTCGCGTCTTCCCTTCTCAGGAATTGAGCCACCTTGGCGTAGAAACGGTCCGATGATGCAGGTGGTTTTCCAGCTAACCAGTTGCCAAACTCAGAATCGGATTCGATCCCTTTAGTCAACGCCATAAGGATGGAGTTATCGTTTGGATTGCTGATCTCCGCGCATGCAGTATGGAATCTCTCTAAATAATGTCTGAGCGTCTCTCCAGGAGCTTGAGAGACACTAGACAGAGTGTTGACATCTTTTGGCCTTGCGACGTGCATGCGGAATTGTTCAACGAATTTTGTGGCCAACTGGTCGAATGAGGAGATGGATCGGGGTGGCAGTCGAGTGAACCACATGGTAGCGATGCCCCCTAAGGATATGGGGAAACTACGACACTTCACTGCATCGTCAGCCCTGGCAGCGGTCATTGACCACTCATATTTCGGAATATGTTGGTTGGGGTAGGAGTTTCCCTCGTACATGGGTAGAGTTGGCATCCTGAATCGCCGTGGGGGTTCAGCTATAAGAATATCATCCGTGAAAGGAGTGTGACTTCGGGAAATTCCCAATCGTCATTCGTGAGTCCCTGGCTCTCACGGATCATCTGACGTGTCATAGTCGAAAGATCCGGCATTTGCGAGTTTTGTGCGACTTGCGCCGAAGTATGATTACGTTCCATACTTTGGGGTTGGACCGGATGTTGTTGACGGTCCAAGTCTTGCCTTCTTGGCTCATAGTCTTCTGGGACGTAAGGTTCAGGAGTACGTCCACTATGACGACCGTCCAGGTTCGACTGATCTTGGGCATCGGCTCCTGGTTCAGCCGCGACGTTAGTGGTGCGGTATTCTGCGGTGTGGTGAGGAACGACACCTCTTCGGGAGGAGGGTCCGGTTTGAAAAATGGCTGATGGACCAACTCTCAGTTGTCCGACGGTCAGTGTCGGTAGATCTCCAGCGGCTGGCATGTGACTCCCATCTAGCCGGGGTCATGGAGATCGATTATGATAATCAAAATATGAAGAACTTTCGCTGGAGGAGCGAGGAGCATGGTCTCTCTTGGGTCTCTTTCGCTTCTGGCGATCCAGCTTGTTGATCAGCTCAGCGTTAGCACGTAGCTGTTCTGCTAGTTGTTGCCGACTCTGGGTCATCTCTTGGAGTAGCAACTGTAACTCTTTTCGGGTAACCGGACCTGACGGTTCCGAGTGTCCAGTAGCATCTTTATTAGATGGAGGTAGTGGCGCAGGATTCTGTCGATCCTGTTCCTCTTGATTGATAGCGTTAGAGGTGGTTCTTGTGCTAACCATTTTGAAAGTTGAATTCCTTTCCTAGACTTTATGCAAATCTGAATAGAGGGGAAGGAACTTGGATTTTATGATCTGGATCTCTCTCTTAGATTTATTCAATCCGGTATCGATGACAGATCCAAAGAGCAGGAGAAAAACTGGGTTGTTCTCAGTGAAAGCAGTGTTAATGCAGAGAGGTAAAGTGACTGCCTATACATCTCGACAGCTTAGACCACATGAGGTGAGATACCCGACGTAAGATTTCGAATTTGCTGTGGTAATTTTTGCATTTAAGGTGTGGAGACATTACCTTTTGGGAGAGAGATTCGAGTTATATATGGATCATAAGTCGTTGAAGTATTTATTCTCTCAAAAGGAGTTGAATATGAGACAGCAGACGTGGTTAAAGTTTTTAGCCGCTTATGACTTTGGAATTTAGTACACACCAGGGAAAGGCAACAAGTTGCAGATGCACTTAGCAGAAGACATAAGAATGCTATATTGGCGATGATAACCGAGTGGAAGGATTTGGAAGCGTTGACAACATGTAGAGTATAGTGGAGATCTAAAGCTAGATCTAGTAAGGAAACTGTTATATGGTCATGTATAGAAGTTTGACCAGAGATAATTGAAAGGGTTGCTTCTAAGAAAGGAGAGGACCAGTATTAGCTGAGCGGATTAGGAAATTAAGTGATGGAAATGAGAGCGATGACTTTAAAGATTTCAGTCTTGTCCAGAATGGGTGGTTAAGAAAGAAAAGAAGATTGTGTGTTCCGAATGTAGGAGACATTAGGAAGGAAGCTTTAGGGGAATGTCATCGTTTGAAGTTCACTATTCATCCGGAAGGAACTAAGATGTATCAGGATATGAAGAGGATTTTCTTTGGGAAGGTATGAAAGGTATGTAAGCTTATAGGTGAAGCAGTGTTTGAACTATCAACAGGTAAAAGCCAAACATCAGAAACCAAGTGGTTTACTTCAGTCTTTAGATATTCCAGTATGGAAATATGATTCTATCTCGATGGATTTTGTAGACGGGTTGCCAAGGTCAAACGGAGGAAATGAAAGTATATAGGTCATAGTGGACTGATCAAAAGTGCCTATTTCATTACAGTTAAGTCAACTAGGACGGCACCAGTTTTGGCTAAGTTATTTATGAAAAATATAGTTAGACTTCATGGAAATTCCTAGTAGTATAGTAACTGATAGAGATTCCTTATTCACTAGCATTCTTAATTTATTCAAAAACAAGAGGTCTGATAGGATGGTTCGGATCTAGGCCGATGGAAACTAAATATCTGTTGTTTTAACGAGTTCTATTGAGCCTTAAAACCTACCTGGCGTAAGTCGGATCGCAAAGCTTCATATTGTGGAAGAGTCTACAAGATACTTTAGGTATCAAGTTCAAGATGGGTATTGCTTACCGTCCATGGACTAATGGGCAAACGAAAAGAGTTAACAAAGTCTTGGAAGATTTGTTACGAGCTTATGTGTTAGATTTTAGGGAATCAAGGGAAGACCATCTACACTTAGTCAAGTTTTTGTATAACAACAGTTCAATCTAGTATGAGGACGGCACCGTTTGAAGCTTTGTACAGAAGGCCATGCAAATCTCCAATTTGTTGATTAAAGACTAGGGATAGGTTGGTTCTTGGTACAGATTTAGCTAGAGATGCCGCAGAAAAGATTGAGATCTTTAAGCTAGGATGAAGGAAGCTCGGTCTAGATAGAAGAGTTATGCGGATAAAAGACAGAAAGACTTAGAGTTCTCAGTTGGAGATCATGATTTCGTCAAGGTATCACCGATGAAAGGTGTAGTTCGATTTGGGAAATCAGGGAAATTGGAATCAAGATTTGTTGAACCATTTCCTAATATAGAGAGGGTTGGGAAACTCGCATATAGAGTAGAGTTGCCCAACATTTTGGCAAGAGTCCACAATGTTTTTCATGTTTCTCATATAAGGAAATGTATTCGAGATATAGAGACTATTATAGCACCGATTGTGTTAGACGACTTAGTAGTGGAACCGATTTTGACTATGGTTAGAAAACCAGTTTGTATAGTTGCGAGAGATAAGAAGAGTCTAAGGAACAAGATAGTTAGATTAGTGGAGGTTCAGTGGTGTGACGATGAGAGAGACAGTACTTGGAAAACTGAGAGCAGGATACGAGATACTTATCTTGGCTAGTTTCATGGTACATTTTACCTTCTTTTATTGATTTGATGAGTACCTTATCGTAATTTCGAGGACGAAATTCTTTAAGGAGGGGAGTCTATACACTCCTAATTTTAGATAACATTATTAAGGAGATATAATTAGCTAAACTAATTAGAATAATGTAAAGATTAAATGGTTAAGGGTTTGAGATTTGAAAAAATAAGGGGTAGCCGTGGCTATTTAAGTAATGAATTAAATGGATTTAAATTGAAATTGGAGAGGGAAAATTTGACAAGGGGCAATATAGGAATAAGCTACATTCTTATACCCTAAACCCTTTATACCATAACATTTTTCATCTTCACAATCTAAAACACTAAACCTATAGGTCGACCACCATTAAAGAAGAGTAAGGGGTAAAAGGCTAAATCAAGAGGAAAACGCTTAATTAAAATTCAATCTAAGATCAAATCTCAACTCTTTAACAACAAAGTTAAAGGAGTAATATATCACATCTCATATTTTGATATTATATATATATATGCTTGTTGATGAATTATGCTTATTCGTATTGATTTTATGACACGTTTTGGATTGAAAAACATATTAAATGACATCCAAATGTCTTGTAATGTTAGTATACGGTCAGAAATGATATTTTAGAGATGAGTTTCAAGTTTTATAATTTTTTGAATTAATGTAAATTTATTATTAATTTTCTGGTGAAGAAAATAGATATTTGGGTTTAAAATTAATTACGGCAATTGTATATATATATTGGCTTAGGAATTTAAATATGTTAGAAAATATATTAAAACTGGTATATGAGAATTTTCATAGAATTTTCCTAAGTGTTTTAATAAATATAAAAAATTATTTGTATGAGACTTAAATGTTTCATATGTTTATAAAAGGAGAAGCGACTATCTATAAATAATTTAAAACGTTATTTTCTGTGATTCGACAGCACCTTTCAGAAAAGATTTTGAAGAGTTAACGCAACCAATTATAAGGTTTCAAATAAGATGTTAGTTGAAAAGAATTTCCTTTTTAAGTTAAAATCAGGTTTTATAAGGTTCTGATGCTTCACAATCTTCGATAGCCACCTTTCGACTTAATACCTCCACCTCCAACCTGATCGAAACCAATGCACATGGTATCAAAGACTAGTAACATAGTGAATTGGACGTAAGCGAAAGATATGTAGTCGAAACAAGGGGTTTTGAATGAGTCGAAGCTTTACTTTGGTTTTAAATGGAAATGCGCCTACTAGCTTTGGAAAAG
Source organism: Allium cepa (assembly GCA_030765085.1). Lineage (NCBI taxonomy): Eukaryota > Viridiplantae > Streptophyta > Magnoliopsida > Asparagales > Amaryllidaceae > Allium > Allium cepa. The sequence continues at coordinate 472,326,077 of CM060929.1, read as the reverse complement.
AAATTTTGAATAAGATGGCTTTCGACGTGGTTAAGGGTTTTAAAAAAGGAATGCTTTTAATGAGGTTGCGCTTTTGTTTAAAGTAAATGTTTTTAATGGGGTCGAAATACTTGCTACAGCCTTTTCCTTTCTACCCAAATTGGTTTCGAAAGGGCCCCTTATTTGTAAATTAAAGCCCCTTCTCCACTACTTTTGAAGGGATAGGTTTCGACACCATCCACTTTTGCACTTTGGAAATGAATTTCGAAAGAGTAATTTTCGACTTAGTTGTTTTAAGACCCTTTTTGATATTATGAAAGTCAAACCCAAAGGTTTCAACAGTAACGGTTTTGAGAGGTTTTTTAATATGTTTTAAATTGAACCGATGCTTTCGAAAGGTTTATTTTAACTAGTATACTTTGATGCTTTCAAAAGTTAACTAGTAAATGTTTCGAAAGGAATGGTTTCCAGTATTTTTGAAAGGTTTACCTTAGTTTAAATAGAAGGTTTCCAATGATTTCGAAAGGCATATTTAAAGGATTTTAAAAGAGCATGTCTAAGGTTTATAAAGTTTTCGAAGAAGGTGTTTTCAATATTTTTAAAGGACAATTGGTAATGCTTTTAAGGTATGGTTGGCCTTTACGCCTAAGGTTATTAAGTAAATTTGTTTACTATCATTGAAAGGGGTGCTTTCAATATTATCGAAAGGGATACTTTCATTAGTTTCGAATAAGATTGTTTAAAGGTTTTATGCAAAGGTTTCGAAGGTTTTTATCAACAATGTTTTGAGTAAAGCATATATCATGGCAAAGAGATTTGAGTAAAGCAAATAGTTTATTTTCCTTGTATAATTGTGATTTAAAAGGTTAAATCATTTTAGAAAGATTTTCAAGGAAAATTTAAAGGGTGGTTAACCCTAAGTAAAATGACTTAAATAATTGTATACCAGATGGGACTGGTATAAAGTCACGCCCTATACATTAGCTATTAGCCACTAGCTAATTTAGTCCAAAATTCTAGTGTGATGGGCTTAGTCACAGGTAAGACTTAAAAGATGGTAACACATAGAAAGGAATATATATGTACATAGATAGGTTATTAGTGAGCCCATAAAACCATTAGGATCAAGTGACCCTTGGAGATGTAAGTTAAAGACAGACCATCCAGATGTTTGTCTAACAGTTGTTAGATAATTTGTTTAGTTAGTCCGGTAGACTGAATCAGCCAAAGGTTAGTAGGTAGCCAAACATAACTATATTTTGTTCGAACAACTGGTCCATTTATTACCTGTTTTAAGCATATATGATATTTGCTATTGTTTATATAATCATTTTGATTAACCAGTTTGGTTGCAGGATTTTTATTTGCGAAAAGATATGTTTTAAATGGATACTAATGAGGAGAAACCCGTTTCGCTAAGCGGCATGGTATCACTTAATATCAGCAAACCGAGATGTAATAGTATTATTCACACCAGGCTTTATGTCTGACTTGAAGTTTATGTTTTTCCCCTTAAACTCTCGGGTGCTCAAAATTAATTTGAGTAGATTGAGAGTGTTGGGTTTATATGTTTAGTAGTTGGACGAACAAAACTTTCGAAAACGAGCATGAGGCTAATGTTAGCTATATTTAGGAGTTGCAATTTTTGTTTTATTCCGGTGTGATGTATTTAAGACAGTTTATGTCTATATAGTACTCTGGTCATCTAAGGGGGCATCTTCATATGTCGTTCTTGGCGTATTTTATAATAATTATATTTGATCTGAACCTGGAAAATGTTTGGGTTTATGTAACTTGGATTTGAAATGCTGTTTTGAAATATAATCAGAAAAGTAGTTTAATCTGTGATGATTTTATTTCAAGTGCCTTTGATATTATGGACACCATTAACATTACCATATTTGGTCACCGGAAGTTAATACTTTGGATGACTATAGTATCTGTAGCGCTTAGGTTTGGGCCTCCATATAGGGGATATTACACGAGGTGCAGATCAGAGGGCGAGATTTTAGGCTTCATACTGCTATAAAAGCTCATTTTTAAGGACCTTTTGGCTCTGGCTCTATCTTACTCTAATTTTTTTAATCACCCATGGATTCATACCGATCTGTAAGAACTAGTGCTTGTATACCAGTGATATAAATAATAAAATCATTAAGTGGACGTAGGCCAAGATTAGTTGAACCACAATAAACGCTATGTGTTCTTTTCTTACTCATTTTAATTTACTTTTCTAAGCTTTTTTTTTCTACACAATCTTTTGGATGTTTGTGCCATTTTTGGTTCAAACGGGGTGGGTATCGCTTCCCGTTAGGCATGTTAACAGTTATATTTTCTAGTGTAGAATAACATACAATAGTTCTCTCATTGTCTAATAGAGGATCACTCATTTCTCTCATATAAATTTAACATCCTTGACCTTTAACACAAATTTAAAAAAAAATTGACCAAAAGGATTTTTAACAAAATTAAATTTAGTTTTGAAATAGAAACCGTTATACATACATAGATACATACATACATACATATATATATACACATATATATTAAGATCAGAACAATACATTTATATAGTAAAAATAAATTGTAAGAAGGTTTTTTTTCAATTTTCTTCTTATATATCAAGTCAATTTTGTTAATAATATACATATGTATGTTTTTCTTTTCAAATTTGGTAAACTTTATTTCATAAAGTAGAAACTAATACAACATACATTATAACCCAACTTACAAATCAATATCTAATATAGTTAAAAAAACAGGCTAACGCAGGATTTAAATAACATTCGAAAATACCCTGCACATAAGACAAGCAAACTCGCAGCTATCTTCCTAGGGTCGTTATAGTACTCATTTGTACCATTCGCAAAAGCAAAGGGTAGCCCTTTTGTGGTTACCAAAGAAAATAACTGCATCTTTTTATTTGAATATGGGCACAATAACTACTATCATAAATTATGACAATCCAGTTCATCAATGTCGCAAAAACATGACTATTCCCTTCTTTCTCATATCGCGTTCAAATAACCACATCCCTTCCTTCATGATTTTTGAGCTCCAGTTCATCGACTAGTAGATACTTCATGAGCCGCATCTCTTAGCAAAAGATTTTTGTTTCATCATTTCGCGGTTATTTCTTGACAGCCGCATCTCTTTTTGGATGAATAAATTTTTATGCTCAGTTCCATTTATAGTTATCAAACGACGACTATCCAAATTATAAATTCTTCTCATGCCTAACCTGAGCAATCTAACATCTACAGCTTCAACTAACTCAAAACTTTCTTTTCAAATCCATAAGAAAGAGATATATGTAACTTTGATCTGTAGCTGTAGAATTAGTCAGAGACGGTACTTTTGATTTTAAAAATATTCTAAGCGCGAATATCCTTTATAGTTTGTTTTATCATTGCAAATTATCATCGGGATCCAAAATGGACAGTATTATCTCCGCCTCTACCAATTTAAAACACAGGGAGCAAATTGAAAGAAATATCCCCTTCTTAACCACTATTTTTTGGAGTTCCTCTCTAGAATAAAACCTATGTATGTATTTAACACACACACATGCATATCTTATATCTTATATTATAAGACAAAACAATCGACCAAAAAATCAAAGTGAAGCCTTTTGACACTCCCTAAAATATGCATATTTCCACTGATATTTGTTACTAAACGAAATGTTAACCTCAGGCTAATTTTGTCATTTAATGGAAGGATGAAGCAGTTGCTCCATTATTAATATACGACCATAACTCTCATTTTCTCTATACTCTTTTGTTTTTCTTCCTTTTTCCCCTTTTTGAGAGGGCAAGGATTGTAGGATTTGAAATTGGTCGTCTGAATTGAACACCAGTTTGGTCAGGTTTATATATGTGAGAAATGCGGATTACGGATCTTAAGGCTAGGATTAACACTAGAGCGGTGGTGAATAGTGTTTATAAAGAATTACCAAATCTTTTTAAGTTTATATTAATTTAAACATAGATGTATGCAATATTCAGACACGGATATGATCACAGAAACAAACACAGATGCAGAAATAAATTAAAAGCAGTAAAGGAAAGAACACACCGGATTTTATACTGCTTCGGAGTTACCCTACATCCAGTCCCTCACAACAAGTATGGATTTCCTTTCAAAAGCAATCTTTACAATTACACCCTCGATTTCAAGGCAACGAGGTACACCCTCCAGAATAACAATCCTCTGGGTAGAGATACTTGATTTCCCGGGCAACAAGTTCACCCAATTGATTTTCCAAGGTTACAATCACACCTTATCTCGCTTGATTGATTTCCAAGGCCACAATCACACCTTTTCTCGCTCAATTGATTACAAAGAAAACTATAACTCTGAATAGCACTGAGAATCTTGTTGAGATAGTGATAGAGAATCAAACCAGAAATGATCTAACAAGATTCAATGTCGATTTCGACGGAGTAATGGTAAGAATATGTATATAGAAATGTGGAAGAAGAAGAGGAGTGAAAAACCAGAAAATATATATTAAAATTCATTGAAACCAACCGTATTTATAGAGGAACAACAACCATGTCCATTCGTGAAGAGTTATGATGAATAGACACTTCTTTTGAAATTTAAATTTTGATCTTAACTGACACTATGTCGACATAGGGTACTTGGGCATGTCGACATCCCAAAGGAATTTTTGATGTTTTGTTTTTCTTTGAAAATAACTTTTACCTTATTTTAAAACTATTTTAAACTTTTATAAGTACACTTAAATATAGTTGAAATACATAAATAAATATATAGAATAATATTTTGGTATATATAAAAATTTAATATAATTTTGTATTTAATTCTAAATATTAAAAAATTAAATATACTTTTATATTAAAAGATAGTTTAAAACCAAGGATAATTTGATTTTGACAAGATTATTTTGAGGATAAAAGTATTTGAAATCAGGATAGATGTTTGTTATTCTTTTAAAAGGAAGGTTTTGAAATCATTTTGAAAACAAGATATAATTTTGAAAAATCATTTTGAATAAAAAGTTAGCGGATACAATACAATGTTCCACTAGATTTTTCATAGGTTTCATCGTACTTAGGGTTCCATTCCTTTAACAGGCTCGAAGTGGATTCCATTCCACGAATAAATTGGATTTAAGATGTAGTGTTTTTCTAGGAGTTCTAAAATAATTCCTAATTAAAAGTAAATTACTTGAAATCTTGAACTCTTGATAATCTTGATATTCTTGTTACTCATGAGTCTTCAATCTTGATATATTGAATCTCTATACTGTACAGTCTTCATTCTTGGTACCTGCATGGTTAAATCCTGCATATATATAAATATATATATATATATATATATCTAAACTTATAATGTTAGTATTTATATTTTATAATCTATTCTAAGGTTGTTGTCATCAAAACCATCTTCTCATGGACTAGCAATCTAACCTTTTTGATGATGACAACCTTTGTTTATGAAATATTACTTCTATCCTAATAACTCCCCCTTAATATATGCCTAACTATTCTATTTTATACTTCTCCCCCTTTGTCATCAACAAAAAAACCATCTCCAAACTATATAACTCCCCCTCATTCATGGACTAAAATACCTGCATTAATAAACTTATACAATGGAATATAGAATTTAGAGATAATTATATTGATAGACACAATAATGAATCAAAGATTATATACATATCAATGTATAATTATACATGTTTTGTACAACAAACATCAATCCACACTAAATATCAATCAATATCAAACCAAGCCAAAGTAAATGAAATCAAATCAATCAAAGCAAACAATTCAAACAAAGCAACCAAATAGAATCAAACGTTACGAGGAACTTCCACCCATTCTTCTTCTCCAAAGATAGGGTCTACTTTAATGGCATCCCAATTTTCATTGTCATTGGTGAGAGAGACTGGAGGCTGTGCTTCGTTACCATCCTTGTGCAAGGAGGAAATCATTTATCGTATCGCATCGAAATGCCTTTCTTGCTCCTTAATCATCAGCATTTGACTCAATTCTAAGCGTCGCTGGTTACGAAGAATGAACGAGAGAATATTCTTGAATGAATTAAGAGTTTCTTCAAGATTCTCAAATAAGTTATGAATTGGATTAGCCATATTTGAAATTGTGAGAAGAATGAGAGATAGAGAAGATAAGAAATAATATTCAGTGATGAATTCTGGAAGAAATAGGTATTTATAGGTGTAGAAATTCGTTTGAAATGAGTAAACAAATGGTAGTTATTCAAATTTCAAATTCAAAATGAATTGTCATTTCTGACCAGTACATGTCAACATGGTCATAGGGGGTATGTCGACATGGTGTAGTGAAATTTGGTGATTTATTTTGATTTTGCGAATAACTGTGTGTGTATATATATAAATATATAATATACTAACATTTATTCTGGAGATAAGATAAGCTAGATAACAGAAAGAAAATTCCATTTGATTGCATACTAAGACGATACAATGATTGAAAAAAAACTACATGAACTTTCAAATAAAAACAAACTAAAACAAATACAACGAGATATGAAAAGGTAGAACTAGTTAGAGGATGATGATGATGAAGAAAGTCCAAGTTTCTTGCTGACTTTCGAAATGAACTAGTTCATCTTGGATGAAATTTTGTCCAACAACTTACCAACGAATCGTTTAAGAATCCGTTGATTCTCAACAATCATCTTTTGGTTTTTGAGAAGGGTTTTGTTGGATGGATTAGGAGGAAAGTCGATGCTTTCCAAAGAGGTTTCACCTTCTTCTTCTTCTTCAATTTCCATTTCATCCCCTTCTTCTTCTTCTTCCTCTTCCTCTTCTTCCATTTCCTCATGATCCAAACGCTCTTCCTTTTCGGCAAGAGTCTCAAAAGGTTGAAAAACAAATGGAATTTTCATAAGAAAAATGTTGGAATGATTGAAAACTTTTCTAGAAACAAATTCTTTGCCTTTGAAATCCAATCCAAAATAGTTAAAAATCCGAGTGAGATAAATTCCATGATACAAAGTGATCTCACCCATTTCAAGATTTTTAGGGCGAAGTTCATCCAAAATAACTTGCGCCCAATTAATGTCATAATTTCCAGAAATGGAAAAAAGTGCTTTGCAAACTTTTGAAGTAGGATTGTTAGAATTCCCCGATCTTGGGGTCAAAGTATGTTGCAAAAGAAGATTGATAATTCTTGCTTTTGGTCGAAAGTTTCTATTTTTAAATTCAAAATCATCATTTCCTCCAAAAATGTGATGAAATGTCTCACGATCATTTTCATCGATTTTAAAACTAGAAAGATCCATTCTCATATTATATACTACTCCAAATTTCATCCTCATTTCCATTATAAAATCCACGGTTTAAATTAGCATAGAAAATTTTGACAAGATTTGGATAGCAAACAAAATCATTTTGAGAAGCATCAATAAGACTAAGAATATGATTGTTTGCAAAAAGAGAATCAATTTCATAAGAAGAAAAATCTTGAAAAATAGCAAACTTTCCGGGATGGACTTGGGCATAATTAGCATAATTGATGTATGCTTTTATTGCCTCCGGATCATTGAAGAGTTTCTCTTTTATTTTTTTGGAAATTCTCATGGTGGAGGGGTTGCTTGAAGAAGCCATTAAAGTAGAGAGTAGAGAGCTTGAAGTTTTGAAGAGAGAGAGTTTGAATTTGAAAATGAGAGTTGAAAGATATGATAAAAGATAGTGAATAAATAGATTCTTAAAGGACATGTTCTCCGGTCAAAAGATGCCTTTTCAGAGAATTGAATGAATTGAAAAGGTGGAGGGAAATTCAACCATTTGAATTCAAATTTTGAATTTCAAATTCTGGTACCCATGTCGACATCATCGTAGGGACCATGTCAACATGTGCCTATGAATTTTTGTGATTTATTTTTCCTAAGTACTCTAGTGTATATATATATATATATATATACTTATTATATTTAATGTATATATATCTGGAATATTATCTGGTTTCTAATGGCCTCTCCCGCCCGTACCCATCCCCATCCCCTTTCCTCTCAATCTGACATGCCCATTCTTTCTACTGTTCCTTCCCCTTCCCTGCTTTCGGCCAGTCTTCCCAACTCTCCCCTTAACCTACCTCCTCCTGTACCTCCTCCTGACAATCCCTCTCTGATCCACCCTGTCTCTTCTTCCTTGCCATGGTCCTCCCTTTTCAAAACTAAACCTCGAAATGCAGGAGCTTATTCGCCAGTTGTCATTCAACCTTCTTTTGATGGCCAAGTATTAATGCCACCTCCTGAAGTGCTGCAAGCTGGAAATGAAGTTTGGGAAGGATGGTTGGTTGGTTTCTTCCTCGACAAGCCCCTGTCCTACATGACAGTTATCAATCACTTAAAAAAAACTGTGGAAGCTTAAAGGTGAAGTCACCATAAAATCTGATGGCTCCTTGTTCCTTTTCCATCTCTCCCGTGCTGAGGATAGAAGGAGAATTGTGGAAGCTGACCCTATCTTCCTGTGGAACAAGATATTCATCATCAAGGCTTGGGATCCGTATGTTGGGAATAGTCGCAGAACCATCAAATCTATTCCAGTTTGGATAAAGCTTTCAAATATCCCTTTTTATGCGTGGTCACGTTTAGGAATTAACTGGCTAACTTCCAGGATTGGAAGATTGCTCTGTTTGGATTCATCCACTGATAAATTGGAGAGAGTTGGTTATGCTAAATGTTTAGTTGAGGTCTCTCCTAACCAAGATTTGGTTGACGAGTTTCCTATGAAATTAGTTGATGGAACAACACAAATGATACGTGTCAGTTACCTCTGGAAACCTGATGTATGTATTGAATGTAAAGTTTTTGGTCACATGACAAATTTATGTGCTAGAGAAGGGGTAGTAAATTTGAGGAGTGTGGAAGAGGAAGTTCTAAAGGAGAAATTGAATGGGGATAATGTCAATGTGCAGATTGAAAATAGGCAGGCAAGCAAAAGTAAGCAGATATGGAAGAAAGTTGAGAATAAGAATAATAAAGAGAAAGTTGCTAATTTTTTGAAGTTGCCAGTGGTGGATGATATAATACAGCATGCTGAAGTTAATGCCAAGACCATTGATTTGCAGGAAACTGATGATAAAGTTGATAAAAATGTTGGATGTGGAATTGAGGAGCAGGTTGTGGCTTGTGTATCTGAAAATGAATATAGTACATTGGAAACTTGCAATATCTTTGAGGTGTTAAACATGGACACTGGAGGTGATAATGAGGTTGAGGCACTGCCTAGAGGTCAACATATTGGTAACCTAGTGATGGATGATTGTACGCACTTTTCACAAAACAAGCATTTTCACCAAAATCAATCAAATGCAACTTGTATTGAGCTGCATAACTTGCAGTCTCCTCTGAAGGAAAATGGCAGTCAATCTGTGCAAGTCTCTGATTCTCTTGTGCAAGCTAAATCTACCTCTATTTCTCAATGCGCTGGCCCCCTTCTCAACACATGTTGCTCACCCATCCAAATACCTTCCAGCAACCAATCCGAGCACAGACAACCATGAAAATTCTGATACTCTTGTGCAAGTTTCTGTTTCTCATGCGCATGCAAAATCTTTTATTGCTTCTCCATGCTCTGACCCCCTTCTCAATCATGAAGCACCCCCATCCAAATGCCAACCAGCAACCAATTCAAACTCAGACAACCATGACATATCTTACTGTAGCACTTTGCAAAAAGAATTTTTTGATCTTGTGTACAACATGCATGCCCTGTCTCATCCCACAGCTTCAGTTTCCTCTCTCAAACCAATTCCCACTCCACCCATCATCTCTATACCATGTCAGCCTTACGTTTTTCTGGGGTCTATACCAGGTTGGAAATCACCACCAAATGAACCATCTCCAGACAGCCGTCAAGCAACTGAAGTTGATAACAGCAAAAAGTCTAAAAAGGCAAAAAACCAAAACCAAAGCTACACTAGGATGAATTCTCCTGCAACTAGGAGCATGAGAGAAGGAAATCACATAAACATGGTTTAATTAATGATGCACAACATTGGTGTTTGGAATATTAGAGGATCCCATAATTTTCTTAAGCTGGATCAGGTTAAACTTCTGATATCAAATCATCATCTTTCTGTCATTGCAATTCTTGAAACAAAACTAAATTTGCCACTAACTGTTAGAGCAGCTGGGTATGTTAATCCATCGTGGACCTTGAACCATAACCTTCTTGAAGCTAGCTATGGTAGAATTATGGTCCTTCATAATCCAGAGCATCTTACTCTTGATCTCATCCTTGAAACTCCACAAATTATGCACTTTCATGCCAAATATATCAACTCCTCTTTATCCTTCTATATTTCTTTCGTCTATGCGTATAACTCTCCCTCTGCTAGGAAAGCTCTTTTCAACCTAATTCGGGCGCTAAGACAAGATTCCCACCTGTGGGTCTAGCTTAGAGATTTTAACCCTTGCTTCTCTCTGTATGATAAACATGGTGGTCTCCCTCTTTTACTTAGGGATATATTACCTTTGAATAATACTATTGATGACTCTTCCTGAATTCCTATTGTCAAACACGGTGCCCCCTACTCTTGGAACAATCGTTCAAGAACTGGTGCCCGTGTTTTTTCTAACATTGGTCATTCTTTTTCTAACTTCAAAGCTCTTTCCACATGGCCCAACATCTCCACTTTTCTTCCCCAACCTATTCTTTCTGATCACTCTCCCTTCATCTTGACCACTAGGAAAAACCTTTGGAAACCAGAAGAGGATTCAAATTTTACAAAGCTTGGATCCTGGATCCTGAATATCATCATATACTTAAAAATGCTTGGACTGTTAGTCATTTTGGGAATCCTTCTTATATTTTTTGCAGGAAACTCAACGTGGTCAAGGTTGCTTTGAGGGGTTGGGCTAGGGCAAAGTATGGTGATGGCAGTCTTCAATCAGCTAAACTTAAGGACCAGTTAAGGATTGCTCAGGAGCAAATGATGGCATTTCCTGACAATGTTCACATGGCAGAGAAGGAAGCTTCATTATTCATTGACCTAAATGTTGCCCTAGCTAGTGAGTCAGACATGAAAAGGCAACAATTAAGATTCAAATGGGCTGCTGAAGGAGATAGGAATACTAAATTTTTTCATGCCAGTCTTAAAATAAAGCATTCCTCAAATAACATCTCATCTATTGTTGATGAAGCAGGTATTCTTCATTCTACACCTGAAACTGTTGAAAAAGCTTTTCTTTTGCATTTCTTGGGCCTTCTTCAAAATGCTAGCAACTTTGATCCAGATTTAGACATTCTCTCCACAATATCTCTTCCAAGACTTAATCATGTTGAATCTGATCTTCTGATAGCTAAAGTAACTAATGAGGAAATCAAGAAAACCCTATTTTCCATGAATAGAAACTCGTCTGGTGGTCCAGATAGTTTCAACGTATTTTTTTTTTACTTCTAGTTGGGATTTAGTTGGCAATCATTTCTGCAGAGCTGTCCAAAATTTCTTTGATAAATTCAAGATGCTTAGATCTATCAACTCTACCAACTTGGTGCTAATCCCTAAATCCAAGCCAGCCTTGACTGTATCCTCTTTTAGACCCATTTCTGTTGTAATGTGATCTACAAGTGTATTTCCAAGCTTATTGCAACTAGGATGGTGGCCGTCATTCAAAGAATTATTTCTAATAACCAAGTTACTTTCCTCCCTGAAAGAAATAGCTTTGACAACATTATGCTAGCTCATGAGTTATTAAAAGGTTACAACAGTGCCAATATTTCCCCTCGTGCCATGATAAAGCTTGATCTACAGAAGGCTTATGATTCTCTTCATTGGAAGACTATAGTCAGGGTTATGTCACTCATGGGCTTTCCAAAGGTTTTTGTAGCTTGGATTTACGAGTGTATATCTTCACCCTCCTATTCTCTGATTATTAATGGCATCAGTTCTCCCACTTTTGTTCCTAAGCAAGGAATCAGGCAGGGGGATCCATTGTCTTCCTACATATTCATTTTTGTCATGGAAGTCTTCACAAGACTATTAAAGCCCATGTATCATAACAAGCAAATTCATTACCATCCCAAGTGCAAGGACCTTCAAATTACTTCCCTTCTTTTCGCTGATGATATTACGATTTTCTCCAAACCTAATATCCAATCTCTGGGGGGTATTAAATGTGCTCTTCATACTTTTTTCTTAATGACTGGCCTTAATATTAATCTCCATAAATCCAGCATCTTATTCTCTGGAGTGACTAACATACAAGTTGAAAGTATGACTTCTTTTGCTGGTATGCAATCTATGTCAACTGATATGACCTATCTTGGGCTTCCTCTCTGTACTTCTAGAGTCACTTTCGCTGACTGTCTTCCTCTCTATGATAAAATAACTGCTGTTATGGACTGTTGGGCGGATAGATTTCTGACTCAAGCTGGTAGGCTCGTGCTTGTTCAATCTGTTAGCCAATCCTTAATGGTTTATTGGGCAAGAACTTTCATCCTACCTGCTAAACTTCTGCATATGGTGAGAAGAGAAATGATGAGATTTTTTTGGTTTGGAACCATTCACACTAGAAAAGTCCTCCCTTGTTCTTACAATATTTTTGAGCTGCCTAGAAGCAAAGGGGGATTGGGTTTGCAAAATATTAGGGCTTGGAACATGGCTGCATACAGCCAACACTTCAATGCATTGCTTATCAAACATGACACTTTGTGGGTGAACTGGACACACAAATATAATATTGGAACTAAAAAATTCTGGCTAATGGATATACCTCAGTCATGTAGTTGGATTTGGAGGAATATTTTAAAATTAAGGTCCGTTTTCAAGCCTCTTGTTCAACTAAAGCTATCGGAGTCTAGTTTGTGTAGTTTCTGGCATGACCCTTGGCTAGGTAAGGGTGTGATTCTGGATCTTGTTTTCACTGCTCAGTAGAAGTTTCAGTGTGGCATTGGCCCCAATGCCCATGCTGCTGATCATATTGTTAATGGTAGAATTGAGTTGCCCTATACTAGCAATCAGATTTTCAGGGATTTTTGGAATGAGTATGCTAATTCCTTATTTGATTCATATGATCATGATTCTATCATGTGGAATGAACAGGGGCACTCTATCAAAAATGTTTACGTTGCTTTGAATGGTCTTGACACAATGCCGGACAGTAAATGGAGGAAGGTTACTTGGGAGGTGGCTTCAAGTAGCAGTGACAATCTCATGTTCTGGAAGGTGATTTCCAATGCACTGATGACTAGAGACAAATTGTTGAGTTTTGGTATGACTCTTCCTCCTAAGTGCGAGTTGTGTCATCAGCAAGCTGAAAGTGTTCTGCACATTTATTTCGAGTGTCCTTATGTTCACTACATCGGTTCTCAAATGTTGAATTGTATCCTGAAGGTTTTTCCTTTACCTGTCAACATTAACTTGTGGAACTTGTTGGAAGGTGCCATCACGTGGAGGGATGACAATAAGCAACTCTTTTTTTTTTGTTGTGAAAAAATTAATGGTGGAAATATGGAAAGAAAGGAATAACAGATGCTTTGAAGGGTTAAGCAGAAGCAAAGAAACTGTTTGGAAGGTTACTAGGCATAACATACTGATGGGGATGAGAGTTAGCCCATTTAAGTTTCATGAGATCCACTTCGACCCTTGGATTCCTTAGCTTTGTCTTCTTGTTGCTTCTTTTTCCTTTCTGTTGTCGTTTGTGTTTTTTTCTTGTCTGCTTTGTTGTTCGCTGTTGTTGTGTGCTTTGTTGTGTGCTGTTCGTAGTGTTTTCTTTCTCTTCTTTGGTTAATAAAGCTGGTAGGGGTCCAGATTCAACCCCATTTAAACTGTTCAAAAAAAATAAAATAATAATAATAAAATAATAATAAAAATAATAGTAAAAATTTTAAAATTCATATAACACACCAATTCAAAATCAATCAATCAAACAATCAAGCATCTAATTCTAAGCATTCAATTTCAACCACTCATATTGTAAATGTGTACCTTTTTCTGAGTCCATTTCACTTAATTCGTCGAAGTCGTGAACTGCCATGAAACACAAATTTGAATTATTTGTCTTTTGACCATCATCACTTGAGGACGAGTCTGATTCATCTAGAGTAGCAGTAAATGCATGCTTCTGTTTCTTTGCTGGATCATTGTTCATAGGAGGATTTTGCCTATCTGGATAAGGACTGTCTCTTTTGATATGGCCTGGTTCATCACAGTTGATTAGCATTATTTGGCATTACATTCTGATTTCCAGAGTTCTTATAGTTGTTTCTCTTGAGATTATTCATCTTTCTGTATTTCAGGAATTTCCTAAAATTTCTGGCCGTAAAGGCTATCTCTTCATCACTATCACTGTTTGAGTCTGATCCACCGGTCAATGCATTGAATGCCACTGATTTCTTTTCAGATGCTTTGCTTTCTCTTCTCTCGATCATTTGGACTTCAACTGACATTAGATTTCCAATTAATTCTTCTATCTTTAAGGTACTGATGTCATTTGCCTCTTCGATCGAAGTGTCTTTTGATCCCATTCTGGAGTAAGAGAATTTAAAAAAATTCTGACTTGGTCTTCTTTAGAAAATTCCTTTCCCAAGGATATTAAAGAATGCACAATATCCTGAAATCTACTATACATATCTGAAATAGACTCATTAGGATTCATTTTAAATAATTGAAACTGATTTGTGAGCATGGAAATTTTGGTCTGTTTAACTTTTCTTGTTCCTTCGTGAGTTACTTGCAAAGTTTTCTAGATTTCATATGCAAACTTACAAACTGACACTCTATTAAATTCATTTCTATCTAGTGAACAAAACAGAAAATTTATTGCTTTAGAATTATTTTGTGCAACAGTCTTTTTCTTAGCGGTCCATTGTGCAAAATCAGTTGTGGGTTTAGAATATTCAGTTTGTGTGATATTCCAAGTGCCTAATCCTATAGATTGTAAATATATTTTCATCCACATGCCCAATATGCATAGTTACTGCCATTAAAAAGTGGTGGTCTGACAGTAGACTGACCTTCTACAAATGAACTAGTGACAGGGATACTAGTGTTAGTAACAGTACAAGTGTTGGTAGCCATTTTGAAAACTTTTTCAAAATTTAGATTATGAAACTTTGAAAACCTTGCTCCTATACCAAATGTGAGAAATGCGGATTACGGATCTTAAGGCTAGGATTAACACTGGAGGGGTGGTGAATAGTGTTTACAAAGAATTACTAAATCTTTTTAAGTTTATATTAATTCGAACATAGATGTATGAAAATTCAGACACAGATATGATCACAGAAACAAACACAGATGCAGAAATAAATTAAAAGCAGTAATGTAAAGAACATACCGGATTTTATACTGGTTTGGAGTTACCCTACATCCAGTCCCGCACAACCAGTACGGATTCCCTTTCAAAAGCAATCTTTACAATTACACCCTCAATTTCAAGGCAACGAGGTACACCCTCCAGAATCACAATCTTCTGGGTAGAGATACTTGATTTCCCGGGCAAAAAGTTCACCCAATTGATTTTCCAAGGCTACAATCATACCTTATCTCGCTTGATTGATTTCCAAGGCCACAATCACACCTTCTCTCGCTAACTTGATTATAAAGAAAACTATAACTCTGAATAGCACTGAGAATCTTGTTGAGATAGTGATAGAATCAAACTAGAAATGATCTAGTTTGATTCAATGTGGATTTCGGCAGATTAATGGTAAGAATATGTATATAGAAATGTGGAAGAAGAAGAGGAGTGAAAAACCAGAAAATATGTATTAAAATTCGTTGAAACCAACCCCTATTTATAGAGGAACAACAACCATGTCCATTCGTGAAGAGTTATGACGAATAGATACTTCTTTTGAAAATTAAATTTTGAACTCAACTGACACTATGTCGACATGGGGTACTTGGGCATGTCGACATCCCAAAGGAATTTTTGATGTTTTGTTTTTCTTTGAAAATAACTTTTATCTTATTTTAAAACTATTTTAAGCTTTTATAAATATACTCAAATATAGTTGAAATACATAAATAAATATATAGAATAATATTTTGGTGTATATAAAATTTTACTATAATTTTATATTTAAATCTAAATATATAAATATTAAAAAAAATTAAATGTACTTTTATTTTAAAAGATAGTATAAAACCAAGGATAATTTGATTTTGAAATTCAATATTATTTTGAGGCTAAATTATTTGAAATCAGGATAGATGTTTTTGATTCTTTTAAAAGAAAGGTTTTGAAATCATTTTTAAAACAAGATATAATTTTGAAAAATCATTTTGAATAAAAAGTTAGCGGATGCAAAACAATGTTCCACTAGATTTTTCGTAGGTTCCATCCTACTTAGAGTTCCATCCCTTTAACGGGCTCAAAGTGGATTCCATTCCACGAATAAATTGGATTTTAAGATGCCAGTGCTTTTCTAGGAGTTCTAAAAAATTCCTAACTAAAAAGTAAATTACTTGAAATCTTGAACTCTTGATATTCTTATTACTCATGAGTCTTCAATCTTGATATCTTGAATCTCTATATTGTACGGTCTTCATTCTTGGTACCTGCATGATTAAATCCTACATATACATATATACCTATACTTATACTGTTAGTATTTATATTTTATAATCTATTCTAAGGTTGTTGTCATCAAAACCATCATCTCACGGACTAACAATATACTTCAGCTTACTGTTTGAGGTATCTTCATTTTGTTAGAAAAATGAATGAGAAACTGGTTAGGGAAGAGAAAGATATTTTGGTATTATGTGTATGAAACAAAGTCCCACATAGTGGAATATTTATTTCAATACCACCATATATACTACCACCTAACATACTAAATCAAAAGAAAAGAAGAAGAACAAGAAGAGACACGATGACTTGAGATGTGGCATTGGGCATGTGGGCTTTGGGCCTTCATATTAATATTAAAATGTCAAAGATTGGGCCTTGGGTCTCTAGGGGTCTCGTGATTAGTTGGGCCTCCATCTACCACTTGGGCCTGCTGCGCTAAAACGGCTAATTTTGAACTTCAAAATTAGAACATTGCACATGTGCGCCCGCGTCTGTCAGTTAAAGGGTCGCAACCTTTCCAACAGTCACGAACGCTTTGAATAGGGCAACCTTTCCAACAGTCACGACCGCTCTGAATAGGCACCTCCTCCAGCCTATATATTGGGGCCTGCAGAACGAGATTACTCACTCACATATTCTTCATTCTCTTCATTCTTCTCCTCTTTCCAGAACTCTGTTCTCAGATCTATAATTCCTTCAGTTCGTCGTCACTCCATCTGCACGTACAGCATATCGGGGCATGTCCGTTTCATCCTGAGAGACAAATTGCTCGTATCCTTCGGTGCATATAAGGGGGCAATAGTATTTCAAGGAAACAGATATTCTCTAGACTCGGACGACTAGGTAATTCTCCGGATTACATACAAATTCAACTGTAACGGTTTTGTACCATAACAGTGTTTACTAGAATCAATCACACTTTACTCTGTTGCTGTTTTTTGCAATTTAATTGTGAAAATTATAAACATTTTTCTGCTGTGGCAATTTTTAAACAGTTTGGTAACATTATTGAAGTTACTATCAGATTCGTAACACTTTTGTGTATTTACGGATAACATTCTTGAAACAATATTGATTGTTGTAGACGATGATGTCTCAAAATAGCAACAACAGTAACGCTGCACCAACACAGACGGTGATAATCGCTCAGCCAGCACCTCTGCTTCCGACAATGGCACTGTCTCATGGAGAAAGGCCAAAAAAGTTCAATGGGACGGACTTCAAGCGTTGGCAACAGAAGATGTGTTTTATCTAACAATATTAGGCCTCGCCAAGTTTCTAACCGAAGATGCTCCTGAAAGTGGCGAACTCGAACCCGATGCAATCAAAGTGGAGGCCGCAAATGTCTGGAAGAATTCAGACTTCATGTGTAAAAACTATATTCTGAACGGTCTGGATAATAGCCTCTACAATGTATATTTTACGGTTGCAACATCCAAGGAACTCTAGACGGCCTTGGACAGAAAGTACAAAACTGAAGATGCAGGCATGAAGAAATTCATCGCTGGCAAATTTCTCGACTTCAAAATGGTAGATTCAAAGACTGTGATCAACCAGACTCAAAAACTACAACTGATCATCCGTCAACTGCAAGATGAAGGGATGATACTTAGCAAATCTTTCCAGGTTTCCGCAACCATTGAGAAACTTCCTCCATCGTGGAAGGACGTAAAAAATTACCTTAAGCATAAGCATAAGGAAATGACAATGGAAGAACTCATAGTTCGTCTGCGAATTGAGGGAGATAATAGAAATTCTGAGAAAAAGATCTCTCAGAATATGGCTGGCAGAGCAAATGTTATTGAGTCAGACAAACCTAAAAAGAGAAAATGTGAGAATGCACCTCAGAAGTCAAAGAAGAAATTTCAGGGTTCTTTCCATAACTGTGGAAAGAAGGGGCATAAAGCAGCCGAATATCGCGCTCTCAAAAAGAAGAAATCGAAAGAAAATATGGCTGAAGTTACAAATGGAATTTCTGTTATGGATTTATGTGCAGTAATATAAAAATGCAAACTTGTTGGTATTTCAAAGGAATGGTTTGTAGACACAGGTGCCACTCGACACATATGTGCTAATAAGTGGATGTTTACAACCTATAAAACTGCAACTGATGATGAACAACTTTTCATGGGCAATTCATCTGCATCAAAGGTCGAAGGCAAGGGAAAAGTTATGCTAAAACTAACTTCTGAAAAAGAGCTTACTTTGAGTGATGTTCTTCACGTTTCAAAAATCCGCAAGAATTTGATAATAGGGTCCTTGCTTAGCAAGCTTGGTTTCAAATTAACATTTGTAGCCGGTAAGTTTGTATTATCAAAGAATGGAGTGTATGTAGGAAGAGGATATGTATGTGATGGTTTATTCAAAGCAAATGTAAGAACTATTGTACCAAACACTAATATGAATAAAAGTGAATCTTCTGCTTATATTGTTGATTCTTCTAACATATGGCACTTTAGATTAGAGCATGTGAATTTTAATACACTGATTAATCTAGAATGTATACCAAAATGTAACATAGACTCCAACTATAAATGTTAAATTTGTGCAGAAGCAAAATTGACAAGAACCTCGTTTCATCATGTTGAACGAGAAACTGAACCTCTAGACCTTATACATATTGATGTATGTGATTTGAGAATGCATCAAACTAGAGGTGGAAAAAGGTACTTCATTACGTTTATTGGTGATTGTACTAGGTACTGCTATGTGTATCTCCTTAGAAGCAAGGATGAAGCATTCGATATGTTTAAATAGTATAAATCAGAAGTTGAGAATCAACTCAATAGGAAAATTAAAGCTTTAAGAAGTGATAGAGGAGGAGAATATGAATTTGCTTTTGAGGAATTCTGTGCTGAGCACGACATTATACACCAAACTACAGCACCGTGTTCACCTCAATCCAACGGTATAGCCGAACAGAAAAATAGAACTCTTAAAGAAATGATGAATGCTTTATTAATCAGTTCTGGCTTGCCAGATAACTTTTGGGGAGAAGCTATTCTTTCGGCAAACCATATTTTAAATAAAATACCACGAAAGAAAACATCCAAGTCTCCTCACGAACTTTGGAAAAATAGACCGGCATCCTACAAATACTTAAAAGTGTAGGGTGTCTTGCCAAAGTAGAGATACCTAAACCAAAGAAGGTCAAAATTGGACTAAAAACAATCGATTGTGTATTCATTGGATATGCACAAAACAGTGCCGCTTATCGATTTCTAGTACACAAATCTGAAATTGACGATATTCATGAAAATACCATCATTGAATCGAGAAATGCAAGATTTTTCAAACATATATTCCCTTTAAAACAGGGTACTTACAATGATACTCAAAAGAGAACAAGAGAAGATGAATCTACTGATTCTCTTGAGAATACTGAAAAAAATAAACTTCGGCAAACTAGTGCTGGTCAACAAGTGGAGGAACCAAGAAGGAGAAAAAGGTCAAGGACCTCTAGGACCTTTGGACCAGACTTCTACACTTTTATGTTGGAAGATGATCCATTGATATACAAACAAGCTATGTCCTCCAGCGATACCCCTTACTGGAAAGAGGCTATTAACAATGAGATTGAATCCATTATGGCTAACTATATCTGGGAGTTAGCTGATTTACCTCAAGGATGCAAAACCTTAAGTAATAAATGGATATTTAAAAAGAAATTGAAACCCGATGGTTTAATAGATAAGTACAAAGCTCGTCTTGTAGTCCAAAGATTCAAAAAAAAGGAAGATCTGGACTACTTTGGTACATATTAACCAGTGATGAGGATAACATCAATTAGGATGCTTATTGCAATCGCATCCATACTTGATTTAGAAATACATCAAATGGATGTAAAAACTGCATTTTTAAATGGTGAACAAGAGGAAGAAATATACATGAAGCAACCTGAAGGATTTCTTAGCTCCGGAAATGAGAATAAAGTATGCAAATTAGTAAAGTCGCTTTATGGCCTTAAACAAGCTCCAAAACAATAGCATGAGAAATATGATGAAACTATGTTATCAAATGGATTCACAATAAATGAATCAGATAAATGTGTCTACATAAAACACACACATGTTGGATATGTCATTGTTTGTCTTTATGTTGATGACTTACTAATCCTAGGCAATAACAAGGCCATAATAACATCTACAAAGAATATGTTATCCTCTAGATTCGATATGAAAGACCTAGGACTGGCTGATGTGATATTGGGTGTCAAAATTTTGAAAACACCAAGATATGCATTATCCCAATCATATTACATCGGTAAGATACTTGAAAAATCCATGCAATATAATATAACTACTGCAAATTCACCAGCAGATATGAACCAAAATTGGGTAAAGAACACTGGTGATGGTATCTACCATCTTGAATACTCTCGTATACTAGGAAGTATCATGTATGTTATGAACTGCACTAGGCCAGACATTGCATACGGTGTAAGTAAGCTGAGTAGATTTACCAGCAATCCTGGTAAACATCATTGGAAAGCATTAATCAGAGTTCTAGGATACCTAAAGTACCGCAGAACTATGGTCTACACTATACAAACTATCCTTCAACATTGGAAGGATACAGTGATGCCAATTGGATAATTGGTTCACAAGATACAAAGTATACAAGTGGATATATATGTTTACATTAGGAAATGGAGCAATATCATGGAAATCGTCCAAACATACTTGTATAGCTAGATCTACGATGGAATCAGAGTTTATTGCAGTAGATAAGACTGCAAAAGAAGCAGACTGACTTCGAAGTTTCCTGGAAGACATTCTAAATTGGAGCAAACCTGTGCCTTCAATATGTATACATTGTGATAGTCAATCAACAACTGGAAGAGCTAATAGTACACTATACAATGGTAAATCTAGACATATTCGTCGTAGACATAAAACAGTAATACAACTTCTCTTTAATGGAGTTATCTCTATAGACTACGTAAGGTCTAAAGATAACATAGCAGATCCACTAACAAAAGGCTTGCCAAGAGAGAAAGTTCAAACCTTATCGAAGGGAATGGAGTTAAGGCCCATAGAATAAAAGTTTCTTTTAATGGAAACCCTACCTAATTGACTGGAGATCCCAAGATCCAGGTTCAAAGAGGCAACTAAGTTTAAGAGAAACTTGATGGCACTGTTACACACAAACCATTCCTATGATAAAGTCAGTGCATTATTCGATGGAAAATAGGATAAGTATTGATACTTTTAGTGATGTCTGTACTTGAGGAATTACGAATACCTCTTACAGAATCACCTACGTAAGCGCGAAGGTGCCGCTTCAAAGAGAATTATAAGGCCAAATTCTCTAAGCACTTATGAGACCAGCCAGGTGTTCAACGAAAAAATGAACACAAATAGAGAACGAAGGATTATAAGAAATATTTATCATGTGATATCTATTTTAAAAATTACACAAAAGGCTTACTGTTCAAGGACATTCTAAGTCTACTGATTCGCCTGCAATTCAAATAGGTAATCACTAGAAAAGTTCAAGGTGCATGTTCTACTTTAAATCAATCTGATAAATGTCTCATGAAACTATGAACAACTACTCATTCATGCGGGGGATTGTTAGAAAAATGAATGAGAAACTGGTTGGGGAAGAGAAAGATATTTTGGTATTGTGTGCATTGAAACAAAGTCCCACGTAGTGGAATATTTGTTTCAATACCACCATATATACTACCACACAACATACTAAATCAAAAGAAAAGAAGAAGAAGAGACATGAAGACTTGAGATGTGGCATTGGGCATGTGGGCTTTGGGCCTTCATATTAATATTAAAATGTCAAAGATTGAGTCCTGGGGCTCTTGGAATCTCGTGATTAGATAGGCCTCCGTCTGCCGCTTGGGCCTGCGCTAAAACGGCTAATTTTAAGCTTCAAAATTAGAATGTTGCATCTGTGCGCGCGCGTCTGTCGGCTAAAGACTCGGACGACTAGGTAATTCTTCGGATTACATACAAATTCAACTGTAACGGTTCTGTAAGATAAAAGTGTTTACTAGAATCTGTCACACTTTACTCTGCTGTTGTTTTTTGCAATTTAATTGTGAAAATTATAAACATTTTTCTACTGTGACAATTTCTAAACATTTTAGTAACATTATTGAAGTTACTATCAGATTCGTAACACTTTTGTGTATTTACGGATAACACATTTTTCATCCAACTTTTACATTTTTTCCCATTTTGGTAATAACCTCCATCTTTAACTTCATGGTTTCTCTAATTGATGTAATCTTCTTTAACTATGCTCTTTCTAATTCTTTTGGTAGGACTAAGTGATTTATTTTTCATCAAAATTCACATTTTTCTTGTGTTGTTCACTTATGTATAGTTCTGCTAGGTTGAATTGATTTATAATCTTTATGATCTTTCATTGTATTTTGTATTTTTTATGAAAGAGTGGCCATCATTGTGAGAAGAGCACTCCTTATTTATTAAATAGTAAGCCAAAAGCCCCCAATAAGTCTAGTGGGTGACCGTACGTAAGTAGATAACACAGTAGATGATCATCACATAGATGATCCAAAAAAGAGAAAGAGATAAAAACCACAAACAAATTCCTATATATACATGGTTTTGATGAATTATATAAGCAATAAATGCGAAATTTTGAGATGAATTAAGCGATCGACTTTTGTTGCATCGTTGAAATGCATGCGCTAGAATTGACATGGCTGAACTTGGCTGAGCGCATGGAGCATATAAGCATGTTGTAGTAGTGTTTGCTATAGGATCAGATCATAGTGAACTATATCTAAAATGGATGCTTTAGCTTGTAGCAAATCTGGAAGATCAGTTTGTAGTGGATGATGATGACTTCCACTAAACTTTACAGGGTTGAGACGAACAAGGCAATGTATATTAAGTGGAAATAAGAGTAACTTGTAAGGCATTGTAACGGCAGCTTGGAGCGGCTCTGAAATGTAAAACCATGGAATGCCAGCATGAATGTTACCACTACAGGCTGAGAACACGAAGCATGGTGCAGGCAGACAGAGAAGGACACTATTTATGTATTATAGGAAAATAAAGGAATAACCGTAGTATGAAGAGAGTTCTCACTCAAGTATGATATTGGATAATACGGGTGCTCAAATTTACAACATGCGGACTGCACTATCTCTGGGCCAAGCCCATTTACACTTTTGTTTTATAAATACAAACGTTGGCTGTATACTGTATTTTGATCTTGTAAAACAAATACAAAAGTATAATAAAAAGCAGAGATTATTCTTCTTTACTTTTTCAATTTGGTATTAGAGCCAAGTAAATCAAAATTGCTTAACAGCAAGTTTTGATTGATTCAATTTCTCTCATCAGAATAGAATTTCATCACTTGAGAGTATCAGCACACAAATTAGATTGTTGTGCACGGTATTTTACTTGAGTAATCATCATCTGAATCTTGTGCCGTGCCAAGAAGATGAGTCTCAGAAGGTTCTAATCATCGACAACTCATCGGCTGCACAATATCATCAGAATACTCAAGTTTTCTTTTAGCCTACTCACCCACTGTGTCGTGCCAAGAAGTTGGAGTCAGAACATCATCATCACCCTCCAGTCATCGGCTACACTTCTTGATTTGTTTCAACATCTCTTCTGTTCTGCTATCACTCTCAAGATGGGCGAAGAAAGCAGCAATGTCGCTATATCACCAAGATCAGAATCAAGAACTTGTCAAGATCAGACAAGTGTCACCCAAGATCTACTCAAATCCATCATCAAACCACAGAGCCAAGTAATCACCATCCAGTTAGATGAATCTAACTACCTTTTATGGAAATTTCAGGTTGAGACGGCAATACGAGGCTATGGCTTGCAAGAATTTGTCTATGGTACAATGATTACACCACCAAGATTCACTGCAGACAATGAAGGAAAGCTAATCAATAACAAGGATTACATTACACATGAAAGACAAGATAGCCTGATAAGTTCTTGGCTATTGTCTTCCATAGGCACAAACTTGTTGCCTCAATTGGTTGGATGTAAAACTGCGCATGAAATCTGGCATACAATTGAACAAATATTTAGTTCACAATCTGCAGCAAGAATAATGTAATACAAAAGACAGCTGCAAAACTTGAGAAAAGATAGTGCAAGTATGAGAGATTATCTGCCAAAAGCCAAAACCATATGTGATCAATTAGCTTGTGCAGGTCACAAGATAACAGATACAGAGCAAATACTATGTATATTAGGTGGTCTCGATGACGAATACGAAGCAGTAGTAGCCATTATATCATCAAATGAAAAAATACCATCAATACAGAGTGTACATGCAATGCTCCTTGCTCATGAGGGCAGAATAGAGCAGAAGAAATCAACAGACTTGGAATACAATGTAAATCATGTCTCTGCTAACAGGAACAGAAACCAAGAAAAGAATCAAAGTAACAGAAATCAATCAAACAACTATAGAGGTGGTCAATCTAGCAGAGGCAGAAATAGAGGTGGAAGATGGAATTACAACAGCAGCAGTAGACCAAGATGTCAGATATGTGAAAGATATGGCCATACTGCAAATAAGTGCTATTTTTGGTTTGATGCAAATTTCACACCAGTGCAACAAAATAATAACAACACAAGACCACAAAATCCCAGTGCCAATATGGTAAACATGCATCAAGAATCAAAATCAGAAAATGCAGACACTAGCACAGCAAGGATTGAAGACATTCATGATGATAACTGGTATCCAGATTCTGGTGCGACCAACCATGTGACAAACAACCTGAATCAGTTGAATCTTGGCAACAGAGAATACAAAGGTAAACAATTACTTTATATGGGTAATGGAAAATATGCATACATATCTCATATTGGAAATGCAAGTATTAATGGTACCAGACAACTTTATCTCAAGAACTTATTGAGAGTGCCATTAATTAGAAAAAAATTGATGAGTGTTTCACAATTTGCTAAAGACAACAATGTCTATTTTGAATTTCACTCAACATACTGCTTAGTAAAAGATAATCTAACTGATGAAATTCTATTGCAGGGTAAAGAACATAAGGGGTTATACAAATTTGATGCCACAAGTTCAAGAAAATCTGAACATGAAAGCAAATGGTGTCATATTTCTGAAATTAAAAATGTTGAAAAGCATGTTGAAAAATTTGATGCTTGGCACTGTAAACTAGGACATCCTAGTATAAATATTGTAAAACATGTACTGAACAATTGTGATGATATTCTTGTTGATAAAATCCCTACTTCTTACATATGCACATATTGTCAGTTAGGCAAAAGTCATAAACTTGCATTTCCAGATTCTGAGACTATGTATAATAACTCACTTGAACTAATTGCAGCAGATCTCTGGGGACCTGCTCCAATTAGTACTGACTATGGTTATAAATACTATATCTCATTCATTGATGCACACTCTAGATTTGTATGGATTTATTTCTTAAAATCAAAATCTGAGACTAACAATGCAGTGATGCAATTTATTGCAAATGCTGAAAGACAGACAAATAATCAGGTAAAAATCTTTCAGTCGGATGGAGGTAAGGAATTTCTGCCACTAAAAACATTTTTTCAAAGCAAAGGAATCACCCACAGAACTACATGTCCCTACACTTCAGAGAAAAATGGTCTTATAGAGAGAAAACACAGACATATTGTTGAAACAGGCTTAACTTTACTAGCACAAGCATCTATGCCACTCAAATTCTGGCCAAATGCATTTTCTACAGCAGTCTACTTAATCAAAAGACTGCCTACAAAGGTTCTTGATTAATAGAGCCCTTTGGAAGTGCTAACCAAAGTTAAACCAAATTACCAAAACTTAAAGATATTTGGGTGTCAGTGTTTTCCCTATTTAAGACAATACAATTCGCACAAGCTTGATTATAGGTCAAAATCATGCACATTCATAGGCTATCCTATTAGTAAAAAGGGGTACAAATGTCTTGATAGTAATGGTAGAGTATATATATCTAGACATGTTGTATTCAAAGAAGATGAATTTCCTTTTAGCAATGCAGATTCAAAACCTCTCAGAAAATATACAATACCAAGCACTCCATACCTCCAGCATCATTCTCACCTGAAATAATCATACCAATTCAAAGTGAAGGTGCTGTTGATGAAAGAACTTCTGACTCACAACACACAATGCTCATCAACGAGCCAGGTCATGAGCAAACTGAAGAATCACCAAGGAATGACAATATTGATTCTGATAGTAAATGTCCTGGAGATCCATGCTCAATATTGAATGAGCAACAGTCAATCAATACCCAACAAGAGACCACCAATGATGAATGTAACCAATCTACTATTCCTGCAAGCACTAGACATCATGTTAACTCCTCTTCGTTAGCGACCTAACTACAGCAGCGAACTACGACCTATAGGGAGCCGTGATTTAACGACTCACAAAGATAACGACCTAATGGTATCAGCGACCTAAGGGGATCTAACGACCTAGTGCTCCAGCGACCTAAGGGCCAGAGCGACCTAACGAGTCAACAAGACGAGCGACCTAACGGTTCGAGCATTCGGCGACTTAACAGATAGAGAAGGAGACAACCTAGCGACCTAATGGTTTAACGAGCTAAGCTATAGGTCGTGTTAACTTAGGTCGCAACACCAGACCATTCAACATACTTAGGTTGCCTCTCTTCTTAGGTCGCACACGACCTACCACTTGTCATCTTACTCAGTCAAACTCGATGCATCTTATCAAGCCACAAACCATACCACGTAGGGCGCTCGCAACCTACGTCTTACCATAGACCGTCACCGACCTATAACCCGCTAACCCGTTCCAGACTAGAGTGCAACCTCGTGCTAATGTAATTCTGACATTGCTCGCGACCTACGACCTATGATAGTCGCTCACGACTTAAGAAGGCGAAGACGAAATGCAACAGATGTGATAGGTCTGTTAGGTCGTTACCAACTTATGACCTACGACCTAACTTAGGACATCCACGACCTAAGACTTGGAAGGTGAATCATGCCCAGAATCACGCCTATAAATAGACGACCACTTCCAACTTTAAGGGGACTTTTGGCTCATTCATTTCAAGCGCCGTTACTCTGCTGCCTTCTGAACTACTTCAACACCTTCAAGGAACTTCACGAGGAAATCAAACATGTCTAACATGTGTTCAAAGATTTGGATCGACATTGAAGTTTAGGTTACTTG
This sequence comes from Allium cepa, assembly GCA_030765085.1. Taxonomy (NCBI): domain Eukaryota; kingdom Viridiplantae; phylum Streptophyta; class Magnoliopsida; order Asparagales; family Amaryllidaceae; genus Allium; species Allium cepa. Next base: position 472,298,375 of record CM060929.1, on the reverse strand, counting down.
TTCTAAGTCACTTGAAACTCAAAGTGTGTTGTAATCAAAGTGTAACTGCATTGACTTGTAATCAAATCGTCAATAAAGATATTCAAAGTGGACGTAGGCTCTCTCTTAAGCCGAACCACTATAAAATTGCTGTTGTTTACTGTTTTTTCACTATTATCTGCTTATAATCTGTTCCCGAGCTATCGGGTGGTGCTTTCACAATCTCACTTCATACACCGGGGTGTTAGCGTTCAAATTTTAGCGTTAACATTTTTGGTGCTTTCATTGAGAGTTGAACTCAGGACCTCCCGCTTACCAAACGGGTGCTCTATCATCATTGCTTCACAGAGGTTTGTAGAGAGAATTTCCTTGAAAACCATAAGTCTATCCGAAATTATGGCTCCTGGAAGGAAAAGTAGATCTGTCAGATCTGGGAATATTCAAGAGGGAACCTCCGCTTCCCCTATATCAAATCAAGCCACTCCAGCTGTCGGAGTTACAAAGGCAGAGCTGGATGCTGCAATCTTAGGGCTGAACCAACAGATCAATGCCCAAAATGCACGATTTGAGGCTCAAAATGCCCAGAATGCCCTAATTCTGAATAGGTTGAACGATTTGCTTGGGGCAAACCGTCAACCGGCAGGTAATGAAAGGAATTTTGCTAACAACATTCATGAGGCTGAAGAAAGGAATGCTCCTGAAAGGGCTGCTAGCCCCTTTGAACAAACCCTTCCTGAGGTTGGTGGATCTAGAACTCGACATGATGAGGAGTATCTTTCTGGAATGGTCCGACAAATCATGAAAGAGAGTATGCAGAGGGTTGAAGACGAGAAAGAATGGGGTTTCGCCCCAAGTAAAACTCCATTTACTGAGAAAATCTTAAAGGCTGAATTCCCAAGTAAGTTTGTCCCTCCAACCATTCCAGCTTACAAGGGGACAAGTGATCCGAACGAATTCTTATACAAGTATGATTGGAACATGACAGGTGCCAGAGCCTCTGATGAAATAAAGTGCCGATATTTTCCTGTGTATCTCGAAGGCGTAGCTCTGCTTTGGTTCACCAAGCTGCCAGTCCGATCTATCGATCAGTTTTCTGACTTAACCCGGAAGTTCAAGGAGCAGTTCAGACTATACGCTTCAAAAGCCAAAGATATTATGTCATTGTCAAGTTTAGAATAGAATCCGGGTGAAACTATCAGATCTTTCTTGAACCGCTTTAATATAGCGCTGGCCGAGGTAGACAATGCAGAACCACGGATGATCTTGACCTATCTAATGAGGGCCATCGACAAGTCGAGCGAATTTGGGAAATGGCTAAACATGAAGGAACCAAATTCCCTTGAAAAATTCTATAAAAAAGCAGATGAATTCATGCGCTTGGAAAGCCGTCCCGTACCGGTAAAGGCAGTGCTGGAAAAAGCTGAAGATAACACTGTTGCTCCACGCAAGAATGAATCTGTAGGGAAAAAAGGGGAAAATAACAATGGAAAGAAACAGAGTAATCTGAAGAAGCCCCGATCCTTCAAGCCATCAGAATATACTCCTTTATCAGATACGCCGGAGCGTATCTACCTTGCCACTAAAGGTTCTATTGACTTTCCTAAACCTCCTCCTCTAAGGACCGGGAAAAAGGCTATACAGAGTGGGAAGTTCTGCCGCTTCCATAATCAACCCGGTCACGAAACCGACGAATGCCGCCAGTTGAAAAATATGATTGAAGAGTTGCTAAGGGAAAACAAACTGCAGCAATTTGTGAAAAAGAATAGCAACAATCCTGCTTCATCTAGTCAGGGGCAACAGGCTCCTACTCATCAGCCTAGGACGAGTGAGAAGGCTGCAGGGCATGAATCTGGAAGGCCCATTATCAATGTCATTACAGGAGGACCTCACCCAGGGGGCAGAAGCTGGGGTGAGATGGAAAGGTATACCCGAGCTTTAAAGTATGTACCGACCGAGGAAGATGTATTCGTTTTGGAAGGTGCTACGCCCTTGAAGCAACAAAGAACTCTTGATGATGATATTGTGTTCAAAGCTAGGGATTCCGCAGGTATTGAAGCTCCTACCTTGGATCCCTTAGTCATCTCGGCTGGTATCGGGCCAGCTATTGTCAGAAGAGTTCTCATTGATTGTGGCGCATCCTGCAATATCCTCTTCAAGAAAACATTCGACCAAATGAAGATCCCTATGGCTGATGTGCAAGCCTCATTGCAGAAAATTGCCGGCTTCACTGGGGAGCCAAAGCAGCCGGTAGGAACCATTGATTTGTTTGTGGAACTTGGAGAAGGAGAGAGAAAAATGGTCCGCAAGCAAATTTTGTGATTGTCGATGAATTTTCTGCTTACAATGCTTTCCTTGGTCGTCCAACTCTGGCAGCGTTCAAAGCTGTTCTTGCCCCGTGGTGCCTCACTATTAAATTCCCTACAGACAATGGAGTAGGAGTTATAAAAGGGGATCAAAATGCTGGGCGAGAGTGTTATCTGACAGAGCTATGAGAAACCAGAAAAGGAGAAATGGGAAAGAATGCGGCGGCCCCAGTCCGCATCAAAGAACCAGCCTTGTAGCAATTACAGGGCGGACCCTGCACTGGCGAGCACAGCGGAGCAAGGAAAGAGATGGATCCTAGAAAAGTCAGTGCAGGGGAAAATAGAGTGGTACCGGTGGAAACGACAATACCAATACCTGTTGACCCAAAGGACCCAAACAAGGTGTTGAATGTGGGTTCACAACTTAATGCGTCAATTCAAAATATCTTAATATCTTTTTTAAAGGCAAATCTGGATGTTTTTGCTTGGACTCATGCCGATATGTGCGGAATATCCCCAGAAGTTGCAGTACACGCTCTAAATATTGATCCAAAATTTACACCTGTGAAACGGAAAAGGAGAACTCAAGGCCCAGAAAGGTCGGCAGCATTAAAAGAAGAAGTTGATCGGCTCATGGAGAATAATTTTATCAAAGAATCTACCTATCCGAATTGGGTTTCAAATCCAGTACTGGTTAAGAAAGCCAACGGAAAATGGAGAGTATGCATCGATTTTTCAGATCTAAACAAGGCCTGCCCCAAAGACTGCTTCCCATTACCCAAAATCGATCAACTGGTAGACGGAACAGCGGGACACGAATTGTTATCTTTTATGGATGCTTACTCCGGATATAACCAGATCATAACGCATGAGCCAGATCAGGAGGACACGAGCTTTATCACCGACATTGGTCTTTACTGCTACAGAGTTATGCCCTTCGGGCTGAAGAATGCAGGGGCAACATACCAAAGACTTGTTAATGCTATGTTCAAACAGCAATTAGGCAAGACTATGGAAGTCTACGTCCATGACATGTTAGTAAAGTCTAAGAAAGCAGTGGATCACATAGAACACTTAGCGGACATGTTCGCAGTCCTCCGAAAATACGGAATGAAGCTCAATCCTTTGAAATGTTCATTTGGAGTGGAATCCGGCAAGTTTTTAGGTTTCATCGTGAGCGCTAGGGGCATTGAGGCCAGTCCAGCTCAAATTACTGCATTGAAAGAAGTCAAAGCCCCTAGAACAAAGAAGGAATTGCAAAGTCTCAATGGAAAAGTCGCCGCCTTGAGTCGGTTCATTTCCAAAGCCACAGATAAATGCATCCCATTCTTTGACGCCCTAAAGAAAGGAAAGAAAAATTTCGATTGGACTCCCGAATGCCAAAACGCCTTTGATGAATTGATTCGCCATATGGAAACGCCTCCAATACTTTCTAGGCCTGGCGATGGCGAGGATCTTCTTATATACTTGGCAGTATCATCTCATGCTTTAAGTGCAGCGCTGATACGAGAAGACAAAAGGATTCAACATCCAGTTTACTATATCAGCAAAAGACTCACTGGGGCAGAGATGAATTACTCTAAGTTGGAAAAACTCGCCTATTGCCTACTAATTGCATCTAGAAAATTGAGGCAATATTTTCAAGCTCATCCTATCAAAGTCCTCACTGATCAACCTTTAAAGTAAGTCCTGTTTCGCCCTGAGACTTCGGGTCATCTTCTAAAGTGGAATATTGAACTCAGTCAGTATGACATCACTTATCATCCCCGAAAAGCAATCAATGGACAAGCTTTAGCGGATTTCATCGCAGAATTCACAGATAAGGGTAACAATGAGGAGAAAACGGTCGACGATTCCCCAATCCAATGGAAGTTATATGTCGATGGTGCGAGAAACGACTACTGTTCTGGAGCTGGAGTTGTACTTGAGACCCCTGAAGGCCGATCGTTATGCTATGCACTAAGATTGGAATTTCCTTCAACAAACAATGAAGCAGAATACGAAGCCCTTATCGCTGGCTTAAGGATTGCTAAAGAATTAAACATCCGAGCGTTACAGATATTCAGTGATTCTCAGCTTATTGTATGCCAAGTCAAAAAGGAATTCCAAGCAAAAGGGGGGAGTCTGCCCGCCTACTTGTCAAAGGCTTGGGAACTCCTGGGTGATTTCGATCATTACATGATAAGTCACATTCCTCGAGAAGAAAACATGAAAGCAGATTCTCTCGCAAAGTATTCTAGCACAGGCGAAGCTCAATTTCTGGGGTTAACCCCGGTGGAGGTCCTGTCGACTCCTAGCATTGATGAGATGGACATTGATTGGATCATGAGCATGTCTCAAGAGCAAGAATCATGGATGACTCCGATAACAGAATATCTGCTCAATGGATCCTTACCAGGGAACTCAAAAGAACGACAAAAGCTACTGAGAAAAGCCTCTCGATATATAATACAGGATGGCCGATTATACAAACGGGGATTCTCAATGCCATTACTTCGATGTGTATCCAGGGAAGAGTCCAAAGCAATCCTAGCGGAGGTACACGGAGGGGAATGTGGTGATCATTCAGGTGGCCAAACATTAGCAAAGAAAATTCTCCGATACGGATATTTTTGGCCAGAAATTAATCGAGATGCAGCAGAGTATTCCCGAAAATGTGACAAATGCCAAAGATTCGCCAAAATTCCTAGAGCACCTTCCACTGAACTCACACAGATGGTCAGTCCATGGCCGTTTGCAATATGGGGGATAGACCTTGTAGGACCGTTACCAACTGCCAAATCTGGAATTAAGTATGCCATTGTTGCTGTAGATTATTTTACTAAGTGGGCAGAAGCTGAACCACTGGCTACTATCACCTCAAAGAAGATGATAAGTTTTGTGACTAAAAACATCATTTGCAGATACGGTGTGCCTCAAAAAATAATTACAAACAATGGCACTCAGTTTGAAAGTGAACAATTCCAAGATTTTTGCAAGCGATTCAAAATCCGAAAAAGCTTCTCAGCAGTGGCTCATCCGCAAGCAAACGGGCAAGTGGAAGCCGTGAATAAAATTATTAAGTCAACCATCAAAAAGCAACTTGAAAGAGCAAAAGGTGGTTGGGTCGATAAGCTACCACTGGCACTATGGGCATACAGAACCACTCACAAAACTGCGACTGGGCACACCCCGTTTTCATTAGCATACGGGTCAGAGGCAATGATTCCGGTAGAAATAGAGGTCCCTTCACATAGAAGAATCCATTTCAATCAAGCAGAAAACGAAAAGCTACAGCTTGAAGCGCTAGATCTCCTTGATGAAAAAAGAGATGAGGCTAATCTTAGAATTGCAGCTCATCAGCAAAGGATAGCCAGACATTTCAATTCCAAAGTTCGCCAACGCAGCTTTGAGATTGGAGACCTAGTCCTGAAGAGAATTATGACAGCGACAGGTGTGTTTGGGCCAAATTGGGAAGGACCATATGTCATAGGTCAGAAGCTTCTTGACGGCACATTCAAACTCACTACTGTTGAAGGAGATCAAATTCCAAGGGCATGGAACAGCAATCATTTGCGTCCATACTTTACTTGAAAATTTTGTTGAAATATTGTAAAAAGAATTATGAATGTATGATTCTTGTAATTGAAGGCAATTGTAAAACTGATGCAAGTAAATAATGAAAAAATATAAAGTGGATGTAGGCCCAATTTCCTGGCCGAACCACTATAAATCTTGTGTTCCTTATTATTATTACGTGTTTGCTTTATTTTCGATATAAAAAGTACATAGAATGTATTGCTGAAATGTCGATTTAAATTTTTGCAGACAATGGAAGTGAAACTTGCACATAAGAAGACCAAGTGATACTTGCCAAATTTCAAGTCACAAAAGCTCCGAATTCAAATCCTAGATAGGAAGTGCTTCAATTGAACGGCCTATGATTTCGACAGAAACGGGCCTTTGCTAATAAATTGAGATTGTTTGAACAAACAAACATCAAATTAAGAGGTTGATGCTCATTCTCACGAACTTGCCTGACAATGAAGTACACTTCCTTGGATTAAACAAGTTACTTAAAAAAAAGAAAAAAAGAAAGAGGATCGCTGAAAAGGCATAAGCAAGTGGGCAAGGGAACAACCAAAGCCATCATCGGCAGCACAAGTCCTCTTCGGAGGCACAACTCTTCGGAGGATAAAGACCTCTAATGGGTCATACGCCACAAAAAAGAAAGTTCTCTACTCAAAAAAAAAGATTGGAGGAGTCATGACCTTCCAACCATGAGAGAGTAACTTCCAGGCGATGAAAACCCTCTCTGAGGCACACTTCACCAGAGTTGAAATGCAAACAAAATAAAAGCCCTCTTCGGAGGCCCATTTCACCAGGAGTTGAAGTGTTACGACCGCTCTTCGGAATTTCACTTCACCAGAGTTGAAATGCAAACAAAATAAAGACCTCTTCGGAGGCACATTTCACCAGGAGTTGAAGTGTGACAACCGCTCTTCGGAATTTCACTTCACCAAAGTTGAAATGCAAAACAAAATAAAGACCTTTCTGGAAGTCCACGTTTCACCGAGATTGAAATAAAACTTCCAAGTGTTGAAACGTGAAAAGGCTTTCTTCGAAGGCACAACTCTTTGGAGGTACACGTTTCACCAAGATTGAAATAAAACTTCCAAGTGTTGAAATGTAAAAAATCCCTCCCCAGAGGTACAACCCCCTCCCGGGGACACAATCAAAAAGAAAGACCTCTTCGGAAGCCCACGTTTCACTGAGATTGAAATAAAACTTCCAAGTGTTGAAACGTGAAAAGGCTTTCTTCAAAGGCATAACTCTTTGGAGATACACGTTTCACCAAGACTGAAATAAAACTTCCAAGTGTTGAAACGTGAAAAATCCCTCCTCAGAAGTACAAATTTCTATTTTAAAAAAAAAATCCTCATCAAGGGCATACTTTAACTTTCAAAGGAAGAGTGATTTACCTATTCTAGAAAATAATTTCCTCAAAAAAAAAAAAAAAAAGTTAAAGTACCCTTCAGAGGCCCGCTTTACCACATAGAAGAAATCACTTGGCAAAATGCGTACATAGACAAAAAAAAAATGATTTCTTCGAAGGACAAAGCGTAAAAACTTATATGAAGGAAGTTGTACTCTACGAAAAATTTCTTCAAGAATAAAGTAATTATTCTTCTGAAAATAAGAGTGCAAGTCCCCTCAAAGTATAAAATATTGCAGCAAGCTTATGGTATGGGGGCAACATGGTATAGTTACATACAAAATGGTATAGCTACATCGGTAAAATATGCTCAAACAACATACCACAAATTCACCGCAATATCATATAAATAAACTTGTGAAAAAATGAATAATAAATGCATTCTCAAATTCAAAACAAGAGTCTGTACAAATAAAGGATCATTTTATTCAATTGCAGATACAGGTTTCAAAATACAAAAGCAGGGGCCGGTGCCTACACAACATCCGACCATTACACAAAAAAGGAATCAAAAAGCCCGAAGCCCGACTCTTCACTTCTTCTTACCACCTTTGGACCCTTTGCCCGGCCGAATGATTAGCTTTTCAGGTCTATCCATAGGCATAAGGGAAGAAGGAGAGGGAGGTGCAACCGGTGCAATTTCCGGTTGTTCTTCAGTAGCAAGGATTTTCTTCCCCCTCCTCTTCGATGTTCCGTGCTTCTTTCTTCTCTTCGAAGAAGACTCACTCCCTGGAGTAACAAGAGCGGACAAAACTACGTCATCAGAAGGAGTCCGCTCTGGAGAGATCTCGCCTCCTTCAAGTCCCTCGTCTTTCTGCTCTTACGAAGCGACAGGGTCATCCAAGCCATGAAGAGCCTCAATTTGCTCCTCTTGTGACCCGGGCTGTGAAGCAGAAGGAGGAGTCACCTGAAGAGACGGAGGAGAGATAACCGGAGGAGGTGAAATCTGCACAGCACTCGGTGTTTCAACTGCAGAAGAAGAGAAATTAAAAATATTAGTATCTCCCCAAAAGAAGGGAGATATGGGTTCGTCGAGATTCAAGAAGTAATCGAGAAGCTCATCAAACTTTTGAGGAGCAAGCAGGCAATCCACCTGAATCGGACCAATGTCAAAATTACCTGAAGATGTTTGCTTCGTTAGTTCAATCTCATAATTTTGAGCCCCGATATCCTCCAAAGCCTCATCATCAGTAGGGGTAATTACCCCGGTTCTTGTAGGAGGCAGCGAATGAGCACTGGAACCTGTGATGTCAACTTCAGAAGAAACTAAAGGGCGTTCAGAAGTGGTAGGTGGTATTTCTTTTTCAGAACGTTCCCCTTCCGCCATTCCGGCCCGCACTCTGGCGAGTTGCTCTTTTCCCTTGGCAAGAGCAGCGCGGGCATCATCATCAAGATAATGCTCTTCAAGAGCTGACTCAGCGTAGCCAGCACCTTTACCACCGAGCATATCGAGTGCTGCCTCCCAAACTTCAGCTAGTGTAATTTCATACTTAGGGCCTAGAAAGGCAAGGCTGCCACGCCCCAAAATGCTGTGCAGATAAAAATCAAATAATGTGGAGCCAATGTCAGCTTTGGTTGCTTGATGGGCCTCTTCGGCCGCAAGTTTACCAGCAACAGCCTCGTCACGCTCCTTTTCGGCCATAGCAAGTCGAGCTTTTAACATCTCTATCTCCAAGCTTTGAGAGCCGGTCTGTTCTCGCAGCTGTAAAGTTTCAGCGCGATATTCTTCTATGACCTTCTCCTGGTGTGTAAGATTATCTTCGACTGCCCTTTGACTGGCATGCGCATCTCGTACTTGTTGCTGAAGCATGCTCTCCTTTTGAGAATAGAAAGTAAATGAAGTAGCTAACTCTTCCTTAAGCTTTTCTACTTCCGCTTCCAGCTTTTCATTATAGGAAGCAATACTTCTCATTTCGGCGTCATGCTGTTCGAGAGTCTTCTGCCACTCAGCCTTATCGTTCTCCATTGTGAGCATGGCCTCGAGATTGGCTCGGTTAACCCTCTGAAGCTCGTCGACAAGTTTTTGCCAGTTCGACATTCTTTCAATATCGGTCCTGACAGTGTCAAGATTTCGTAGCATAGCCGATTTGTCAAGAGGAACCAAGTCGAGATCAAATCGAACCCCTCTCAGGCACCACTGAGGGAATCGACTTCGAAGAGTGGGAGGACCTTGCCCAACTTGGTATGCGGGCCGGTTGATGATTGTTTGAATGTCGGAACGAACGGGGGCAAGAGATTGAGCAGGAACATTTTGAGAAACTGTCGGCATTGTTTCTTCAGTAAGTTTAGCCCGCTTGCTAGAAGAATCAACCGTGTGACCTTTACCTCTCTCATCGTGAGTCTTTCTTTTTTGGGTATCATCATCTCTGTGGGGAGGGTCATGTCTTTCTTGTTCTCTTCGGTGACGTTCTTCATATGCTCGTCTCTCGTCTGCTTTCCTGATGGCCCTCTCTTCATCGGATTCTCTGTAAGAGGGGAGGTGACGCCTATAATCATATTGGCTATGCCTCCCGTAGCGCTGGAAATCATCATAGTATGAACTGCTGCGCCCCATTGGAGAATCTGGAGTAAAAATAATAAGCTTTAAAAATCTTTAAAGTATAAGAAGATGAATGCGTAGAAGTGCTGAAAAGTCCTAAGTGTTGTGTAACGTGTAAACTACACGCATCAAGTTACAGACCACTCTGTGGAGTAGAGGTAGTGATAACTTGAGTGGAAGGAGTTGACATTTGTTGTAGAGAAGATGTCACCTCAATTACAGAAGGGATAGTTTTGGAAACATCATCTTTGAAAAGTTCTTGAGAAGTCACAATTAAATCGCTCAACCCCTCGAAAACATCATCACCATCATGTTTTTTGGGGCTGGCTTTCTCAACTCCTTCGTCAGCAGATCTTCCGGAAGATCGTGGAGTTTCTTCCTCTTCGATAACTGGGGCAAGTGCAGACTTGTCAGACGGCCCCGCAACATCCTTCGGAATTGAACACTTCACTAGTGGAGTTTCTGTAGAGGTTCCTCCCTGCATGTGCTCTTTAGTAGAGACCGGGGCATCAGGAGTTTTCATCGGAGAATCGGGAACTTCAGTCGGAACTTCATGAAGTTGAGTAGAATGGGAAGAATGTAAAAGCTCAAACTGATGAAGAAGTTCATCTGTCAATAGAAATTTTGCGCTCCTCTCTTCAGCAGCCACAATGCTTAGCCTCTCAAAGACTGGTTTATGACTGGAATCTCTAGAAGGAGGAGGAAGTGCTGTAAAAATGAGGAATGGAATCAGCATCTAGCAATACGAACCATGAAAATCTTAAAATGAAATTGAAGAGAGAAGGGAAAAAAGATCTCACTTCCTATTCTCCAGTCTGTGTAAAATCCTGCAGGGCAACGAATATAGAAGAATTGATTCAAAAAACCATGTGCACTCTCCGGCAAATCCAAAATTAGTTTACGGTTCCTTGCACCTCTTACAAGTACAATCGAAGGGTGGTCCTTGTTCTTCGCAAAAGTGCACAGGTAACAGATTTCCTCAAAACTCGAAAGACGGTCAAGAGTTCTCCTGAACAGAACGCACAATCCCATCAAAATGGCATAGCCATTGGGATGCAGTTGGAAAGGAGAGATCGTCAGTCGAAGAAGGATTTGTTGAAGAAATTCATTAAAGGGAGGAATTACTCCACTTAAGCACATTTGGCGATTAATGGCAACAAAACCGGAAGGTGGTCTATCAGCAAAATCATTTGGTCCAGGGAGTAAAACTTCTGCCTCGGCAATACCAAATTGAACGCATAATTGATTAAGCACCCGCTGTTTCAGAAGGGTAGGAGTTCTTTCCGGAGGGTTCTCTAGTGGAATAGCAATCGGAGGAGCCCCTTCGACGTGTTCTATCATCTCTTCTTGTTGAGACGTCATTCTATACAAGCAACTGGATGTTCAGATGTGAAGGTGCACGTTTCCTAAAAGTGTGAAGTGTTGTGCAAAACTAATAAAAATAACAAGCAAAATAACTGAAATTAAACTAATTGGCAACTGATTGATTGTGAGATTTCAGGACTTGTTAATTAAAAACTCGAGTGCAGTGTTAATTCAAACAAAATTTTAGCTTTGCTTTAACAATTCATTTGAGTCGGTTGATTCACAGCATTTCACTCACACAGTTCATTTAAGTTGATTATTCTTTATCGACTAATCTGTCATTCGATGTGGGCGGTCAGTGACAGTATATTCGTCCCATTTTTCTGCAAATGTTGTATTTAACAGGTTGACAGGTTTAAAAGCTAAAATAATCTGCAAAGAAGTACAACGAAATTCATGTCCAAACGACTCAGTCATATTTTTTTTAAGAAATTTTTTTACAAGTCCTAGGTCGTCCAACGACCTAGTATAGGCCTAGGTCGTCCAACGACCTAGTATAGGTCAGAGCTTCTTTAGGTCGCATTGTGCAAGTTAAGAGGTTCAAAGCAATGCAGATTTGTTCAAGTCCTAGCTCGGCCGCGACCTAAAGCCTATGCCGCAAAAAAGTTAGGTCGTTGATTTGTTAAGTCGTTCTGCTTGGAATTCATGTGCAAATTTGTTAAGACCTAGGTCGGCCGCAACCTAACTAACCCAGCAGTTCAAAGCAACGTGCTTTCACCTAAGTCCTAGGTCGCGAGAGTCCTAGGTCGCGAGGTTCTATAGGTCGCGCAGGTTCATGGGGCGGTTCTAATAGGATCTTGAGCAAGCTCCTGCTCAAGCTAAAAACCTCGCTTCCCTCACCAATCACCTTCTTCTCCACTAACCCAGTAACCTGTTATTAACTACACATAGAGATCCATCATCCTCTTCGTGAAATTCATCATTCCTACATACCACCGAATCACCCAGGAATCAATTCGAAGCATCTCTGATCCATCATGGATTCAACTCATTGTTGTACTTTCGAAAATCACAACTTATGGCGATCAAAATCGACCATAACTTGAAAAAAAATGATGAAGTACGACATACAAAATTGTTCTGGGATGGAAATTCGTGGTTTGATGGTAATCATGGGATGGATAGAGATTAAGTGCACTTACACAATATGATAGCAGGGATGAATCGGTGGATGATTATACTCAAATTTGCTTTTGAAATCACAAAGTTCTGTTAATGGCTGAATGGAATATTAAAATAGATGAGGTGAAGGAGGAACAACCTAAGCTATTTATACCCCGGAGGAGTGAAATGCGAATCGGCACACACGACCTAGTTTCCTCGATAGGTCGCTTGCGACCTAACAACTCATCAGAGCACGAGTTAAGAAGATCGAAGCACACGACCTACGACCTAGGCGTATACTTCGAGGGGCAAATGTTAACTCCTCTTCGTTAGCGACCTAACTACAGCAGCGACCTACGACCTATAGGGAGCCGTGATTTAACGACTCACAAAGATAACGACCTAATGGTATCAGCGACCTAAGGGGATCTAACGACCTAGTGCTCCAGCGACCTAAGGGCCAGAGCGACCTAACGAGTCAACAAGACGAGCGACCTAACGGTTTGAGCATTCGGCGACTTAACAGATAGAGAAGGAGACAACCTAGCGAAGACGAAATGCAACAGATGTGATAGGTCTGTTAGGTCGTTACCAACTTATGACCTACGACCTAACTTAGGTCATCCACGACCTAAGACTTGGAAGGTGAATCATGCCCAGAATCACGCCTATAAATAGACGACCACTTCCAACTTTAAGGGGACTTTTGGCTCATTCATTTCAAGCGCCGTTACTCTGCTGCCTTCTGAACTACTTCAACACCTTTAAGGAACTTCACCAGGAAATCAAACATGTCTAACATGTGTTCAAAGATTTGGATCGACATTGAAGTTTAGGCTACTTGTTCTAAGTCACTTGAAACTCAAAGTGTGTTGTAATCAAAGTGTAACTGCATTGACTTGTAATCAAATCGTCAATAAAGATATTCAAAGTGGACGTAGGCTCTCTCTTAAGCAGAACCACTATAAAATTGCTGTTGTTTACTGTTTTTTCACTATTATCTGCTTATAATCTGTTCCCGAGCTATCGGGTGGTGCTTTCACAATCTCACTTCATACACCGGGGTGTTAGCGTTCAAATTTTAGCGTTAACACATCACATGATGACTAGGGCAAAAAGTGGTATTTTCAAACCAAAAATATACAATACTGAACTTGATACAAGTGAACCAAGCACTTATCAACAGACAATTGTTGACAACAATTGGAAAATTGCCATGACAGAGGAATATGATGCCCTAATCAAAAATAAAACTTGGGATCTTGTTCCACTACCCAAGGACAAAAATGTCATAGGATGCAAATGGACATACAAACTGAAGAAAAATCCAGATGGCTCAATTCTTAGGCACAAAGCAAGATTAGTGGCAAAAGGGTATTCACAACAAAATGGGTTTGACTTTAATGAAACTTTTTCCCCAGTTGTGAAGCCCACATCAATCAGGATAATATTAACAATTGCTTTGCATAAGAACTGGGCTATTTAACAATTAGATGTTAATAATGCTTTTCTTAATGGTGATTTACAGGAAGAAGTATACATGGAGCAGCTATATGGGTTCACAGTAAAAGGCAGTGAGCAACTAGTATGCAAATTGAATAAAGCACTTTATGGTCTTAAGCAAGCCCCAAGAGTATGGTTTGACAAGCTTAAAACCATACTATCCAGTCATGGCTACATTCAAACAAAATCTGATAATTCATTATTTACTAAATTCTCCAATCATACTATGACTTATATACTAATTTATGTAGATGATTTTATTATTACAGGGAACAGTCAGTTAGAGATTAATCACATAACTCAATGCCTGAAGAAGGAATTTTCCATCAAAGAGTTAGGTGAACTAAACTATTTTCTGGGAACTGAAGTAAAGAGGTTATCAAAGTCAGAGATGCAACTAAGTCAGAAAAAATACATCAATGATATTTTAATAAGAGCCAAGATGGATAAAGCAAATTCTCTTCCTACTCCAATGACAAGCAATCTACATCTTTCAAAGGACAAAGGAGAGCCTATACAAAATGATAAGCAATACAGGAGTATAGTGGGAGCATTTTAGTATGTCACAATAACTAGACCATACATATCTTATAGTGTTAATAAAGTAAGCCAGTACATGCAAAAGCCATTAGACACTCATTGGAAGGCAGTAAAAGAATTTTAAGGTATCTCAAAGGATCAATTAATCAAGGACTGATTTTACAATCATGTACATCTCTTCACATCAATGGCTACGCTGACTCAGACTGGGCTACCGACACTGATGACAGTAGATCTACAACTGGGTACTGCGTGTTTTTAGGTAACAACCCTGTGTCATGGTGTGCAAAGGAACAGCCAACAGTGTCTAGATCTAGCACTGAGGCCGAATATCGCAGCATAGCTAGTGCTACTGCCGAAATCATGTGGATAAAATCTCTGCTAAGTGGACTACATATTACATTTAACACCAAAGCTACTATATGGTGTGACAATTAAAGTGCTATCGCACTCACAGCCAATCCAATTCTTCACTCTCGTACGAAACATATGGAACTAGACCTATATTTCATACGAGAGCAAGTCATTAAAGAAGAACCCAAGGTCAATTACATACCTTCCACTTACCAGAAGGCCGATGTTTTAACCAAAGCCCTCTCAAGACCAAATTTTGTTCGATTCAGATGAGAACTTAATGTTGACGAAGCCGACATCAATCTGAGGTCAGATGCTCAGATCTATATCCCCAAAGCCTCTCAAGCAACTTCTGAGGCATCCAACAGCATCTGAGCTTCAGACATCTCAAACTCGTGCTCATATCAAAGTCGCCTGCCTATATTCGGAAGATCTTGAACAAGCCAGATCTAATTTCCTATCGTCTGCTTCTCAATTTTGATTTCATCGGCTGAATCCTATTATCGCTCGCAAACCCTAACCCTAGTTTGGGTTTGAGGGGGGCAAATAAAGGAATAACCGTAGTATGAAGAGAGTTCTCACTCAAGTATGATATTGGATAATACGGGTGCTCAAATTTACAACATGCGGACTGCACTATCTCTGGGCCAAGCCCATTTACACTTTTGTTTTATAAATACAAACGTCGGCTGTATACTGTATTTTGATCTTGTAAAACAAATACAAAAGTATAATAAAAAGCAGAGATTATTCTTCTTTACTTTTTCAATTTAGGATACGTACTTGATGAAATGTGTTTGATACGTCAAATTACATTTCATTTGACATTCATATTATCTTGCATCATGTTTTTGTTTGATAGGTTTTTTTCAGTATTCGACATTTATGCAGGTTATTTTAGATGATTTCAACCATGGAAACACTAATATATGTGGATGCTGCTCATGCATCTTAGTAATGCTAAAAATATCTTGGTAAAAATGCATGTTATTATCAAACAACCCAGAAGGTCTTCTCGAGTTTCAATGGTGAAACCTCCATCTTTTTAGGCGATATATTTAGTGTGTATCACTTTTTTTTTAGTTTACAGTCCTAAAATTGTTAGTTACATCAATTCTTGTTATGTTTTTGGTTGATTTTTTTCATAGACGACTCATGATGTTGCACAAATAGAATTTTTTTACTAAATAAATAAATATAGTAATAATAATTTTAAATCCGTGGTTCAAAATGGACCTGCTTTCCTTTTAACATAGGTTTCCCATGTTTATCCTCTTTTTAAACAAGGAATAAATTATATTGCAAATGATGTGTCTACTCAATTGTTCATATAAGTGGGTACTCATACCATGATATCCTTAAAATAATATATAATATTCTACATGATATATGTTATGTTCCCTTCTCTCCTGGGCTGTACCTAAGCCTAAAAAGTGATGGAGAAGCACCATTAATTGTGTTTCAGGTATGCATATATTCAAAGGATTGGGTTCATGTAGGATTTGTGATGGTTGAACTTTTTAAAATATATTTCTATTTTGAGACTGAGTGGTGTTTAATTTCACAAGGCTTACATTTACAACTTTAAAAAGTTAATAACCTGAACAGTAGAATATTTTATGCAAAGAAGTTTCATTTATTTTTGCATGCATTTCGCAAATTATTGACTGACATACTTGTTAGGGATGCGGATTAAGGATCTTAAGGCAGAAATAACACTAGAGGGGGGTGAATAGTGTTTTAAAGAATATATGAACTATATGACTAAATTAAAACTTTCAACACAAATCTAAACAAAATCCTTACACAGAATGATCACAGAACATATAACAAATGCAAATAGTAAAGTAAAGCAAGTAAAAGGAAAGAACACACCGGATTTTATACTGGTTCGGAATCCTCCTACATCCAGTCCTGCACCAAGGCAATATCCTTGTACAGATTTTTATAAGCCAATATCCAAATTACAACCCTCAATTTTTAAGGCCTTGAGGAACCCTCCTATCTCCGAGTCTGGGGTAAACTCTCTTGATTTACGGGACACAAGATCACCCTAATACTTCTTAATAACAATCCTTTTGAATGGATAGACTCTATGGACTTTTTGAACACAAATTAATCCTATAACTCTGAATAGCACTTTGATCTTTAGTAGAATGATGGAGAATCAAATAGAGAGAGTATCTAAATGATTTCCTATTGAGAATTTGGAAGAATGATGGCACGATCTTGAAAATATGAAGTTTTATGGATATGGAATGGTGGAGAAGAAAGAGTGAAGAAAATAAGAAAGTAGTTGTTAAAAAAATTCGTTTTGGAAGCCTTTATATAGATGCACAACAGTCATAACCATTGGCGAAAGGTTTTCGAACGAATGGACACTTCTTTTGAAAATTGAATTTTGAATCCAACTATCACCATGTCGACATGGGGTATCCCCATATGTCGACATCCCTCAGTTCAAAATTATAGAAATGTAGTTTTGTAAAGACAATTGAATTTAAAACAAATTGAAACTTCTCTGAAGCAAAGTATAGTGTTTAAACAATATTTTGAGATAGAGAATGAATATAAAACATTATTTTAAATATATATATATATAATTGATATAGACCGTCAATTATATAAGTAATATTTAAAATCAGAATAAATTTTTATGTTTTAAAAATAGAAGTTTTTAAAATCAGAATAGAGGAATATTTCAAGGCTAAAACAAAGTTTGAAAATATTTTTGAAAACATAAATTTGAAAGCTAAAACATTTTGAAAACAGATTTAAAAACATTCTGAAAAATCTATTCAAACTGAAATTGCAAGAACCTTCCTACAGAGCTCCTCCGTAGGACTCGAGAACTTGTACAAAGTAGTTTAAATGATTTTTATTTTCGTGGGTTTGTAAGCCACTTGTCGTAGGTTTGTAAGCTACTTGTCGTGGGTTTGTAAGCCACTGGTTTCGATAGAAATTGGGTTCCATCCCAAAAGAAAATTGGAAGAAAGATGAGAGTGCTATTATGAAGTTTTAACAAAATACTAGATACTTATCTTGAGATGTTGAAATCTTGATTCTCTAGAGTCTTGAATATTGAATCTCTAATCTTCATCTTGATGCTTGAGTCTTTATACTGATCAATCTTCGATGATACCTGCATTAACTTCCTATACATATATATATATATATATATATATATATGTATATGTAAATGTATATGTATATATATCTATATGGAAATGTTAGTATATATTTTACAAAGTAAAGTATAATAACTATATAAGGTTGTTGTCATCAAAACATCATCAACTCAGTTCCTAACAATCTTCCCCTTTTTGATGATGACAACCTTTATTTATAAAATATTCTTACCATACCATAACTCCCCTTACTCCATGATTTCTTCTTAAAACTACAACTTCCCTTTACTCCATGACTCCCCCTTACACCAAGCACGTATATTTTTCTAACTTCCCCCCCTTTGACATCAGCAAAAAGGAATAAAAGATTTACCTATTTTTAGATCCAAACTCCGATCGTCTTCCGATTCGAGAATAGTCGTGAAGCACATATTTGAATTATCAGTTTTCTTCTCATCATCACTGGATGAATCTGAATCGTCAAGAGTTGCTGCATATGCCTTCTTTCTTTTCCTTAGTTGCTCGTTGTTTGGTTGAAATGTCTGTTTGTCTGGATATGGACAATCTATCTCGTAGTGCCCTGTTTTGTTGCAGTTGTAGCATTTATCACCATTGTTGTTGTTGTTGTAGTTGTTGTTGTTCTCCGAAGTATTTCTGGAATTCCTTTGATCATTTCTTTTAAAGTTATTCATCTTTCTATACTTCAGAAACTTTCTGAAATTTCTGGTCATGAAAGCAATTTGTTCATCACTATCTTGTTCTGAATCTCCAGTTGTTGCTTTGAATGCGATCGATTTCTTTTCCGTTGCCTTAGATTCTTTTCTCCCTTGTAGTTGAACTTCATAAGACATTAGATTACCGATTAACTCTTCGATCTTCATTTGACTAACATCATTTGCCTCTTCAATAGTAAGTGTCTTTTGATCCCGTTCTGGAGTGAGTGAATTGAGTATTTTTCTGACTTGATCTTCTTCTGAGAAACCCTTTCCTAAAGCAATCAATGAATGTACAATATCTTGAAATCGACAATACAAGTCGGAAATGGACTCATTTTCATGCATTTTAAACAATTGAAACTGGTTAGTTAATATGGAAATTTTAGTCTGTTTAACTTTGCTTGTTCCTTCATGAGTTACTTGCAAAGTTTTCCAGATTTCAAATGCAGACTTACAAACAAAGACTCTATTAAACTCATTCCTATCTAGTGAACAAAATAGTATATTCATAGCCTTAGAATTGTTTTGTGCAACCGTCTTTTGCTCAGTAGTCCACTGGGCAAAATTAGTAGTTGGTTCAACATATTCAAATTGTGTCATATTCCAAGTATCTAAACTTATGGATTGTAAATAAATTTTCATCCTACATGCCCAATATGCATAATTACTGCCATTAAAAAGTGGTGGTCTGACATTAGACTGACCTTCTACAAATGAACTAGTGTTAGTGCTTGTGTTGATAGAAGTAGTGGTGACAGGAGTGACATTATTAGTGTGTTATGCCATTAAAACTTTTCAAAATTTCAGATTATGAAAATAATGAAAACCAATGCTCTGATACCAATTGTTGGGGATGCGGATTAAGGATCTTAAGGTAGAAATAACACTAGAGGAGGGTGAATAATGTTTTAAAGAATATATGAACTATATGACTAAATTAAAACTTTCAACACAAATCTAAACAGAATCCTAACACAGAATGATCACAGAACATATAACAAATGCAAATAGTAAAGTAAAGCAAGTAAAAGGAAAGAACACACCGGATTTTATACTGGTTCGGAATCCTCCTGCATCCAGTCCTGCACCAAGGCAATATCCTTGTACCGATTTTTATAAGCCAATATCCAAATTACAACCCTCAATTTCTAAGGCCATGAGGAACCCTCCTATCTCCGAGTCTGGGGTAAACTCTCTTGATTTACGGGACACAAGATTACCCTAATACTTCTTAATAACAATCCTTTTGAATGGATAGACTCTATGGACTTTTTGAATACAAATTAATCCTATAACTCTGAATAGCACTTTGATCTTTAGTAGAATGATGGAGAATCAAATAGAGAGAGTATCTAAATGATTTCCTATTGAGAATTTGGCAGAATGATGACACGATCTTGAAAATATGAAGTTTTATGGATATGGAATGGTGGAGAAGAAAGAGTGAAGAAAATAAGAAAGTGGTTGTTAAAAAAATTCGTTTTGGAAGCCTTTATATAGATGCACAATAGTCATAACCATTGGCGAAAGGTTTTCGAACGAATGGACACTTCTTTTGAAAATTGAATTTTGAATCCAACTATCACCATGTCGACATGGGGTATCCCCATATGTCGACATCCCTCAGTTCAAAATTATAGAAATGTTGTTTTGTAAAGACAATTGGATTTAAAACAAGTTGAAATTTCTCTGAAGCAAAGTAAAGTGTTTAAACAATATTTTGAGATAGAGAATGAATATAAAACATTTTTTAAATATATATATATATATATATATAATTGATATAGACCGTCAATTATATAAGTAATATTTAAAATCAGAATAAGTTTTGATGTTTTAAAAATAGAAGTTTTTAAAATCAGAATAGAGGAATATTTTAAGGCTAAAACAAAGTTTGAAAATATTTTTGAAAACATGATTTTGAAAGCTAAAACATTTTGAAAACAGATTTAAAAACATTTTGAAAAATCTATTCAAACTGAAATTGCAAGAACCTTCCTACAGAGCTCCTCCATAGGACTCGAGGACTTGTACAAGGTAGTTTAAATGATTTTGATTTTCGTGGGTTTGTAAGCCACTTGTCGTAGGTTTGTAAGCTACTTGTCGTGGGTTTGTAAGCCACTGGTTTCGATAGAAATTGGGTTCCATCCCAAAAGAAAATTGGAAGAAAGATGAGAGTGCTATTATGAAGTTTTAACAAAATACTAGACACTTATCTTGAGATCTTGAGATCTTGATTCTCTAGAGTCTTGAATCTTGAATCTCTAATCTTCATTTTGATGCTTGAGTCTTTATACGGATCAGTCTTCGATGATACCTTCATATACTTCCTATATACATATATTTATCTATCTATATGGAAATGTTAGTATATATTTTATAAAGTAAAGTATAATAACTATATAAGGTTGTTGTCATCAAAACATCATCAACTCAGTTCCTAACAATACTAATTTGCGATATAAAAAAGTTAGCTCATGTTAGTTTGTAGTCTACACAATTTCAAAGTATTAATGTTAATTACAGCTAGCTTCTTCTTACTTTGATTATTTTAGCATGTGGAACTAAGATAACTTGAATAAAGTTGGAATTTTACGTTCTAATTTTGTAAACATGTTTTGGATTAAAGTTTTTTAAAATAAAGATTGAATTTTTATGAATATATTGAATTATCATCACTATTAAAGTAGTGCATTTGAAGATTTTGTTTGTTCAAGCTCAAGTCAAAATTATCCATTCTTTCTTAATATTGGATGAATGAGACTATTAGGTGAAGTTGAGGCTAATCTATGTTAGCACATTATGTTATTGGTCGATTAACTACTTGAAGTTTTATTATCCTGTTTAAAATTTTGATATTTTAACACTCAAAAAAGATTTAAACTCCGAACTATGGAATGTTCGGTTATAGACTGTTGCTATATGTAATAACCCGTATTTTATGTATCAGAGGATCGTAAAATATTCTTATTTTATCCGTGTAAGATTTTATGATTCTATAATTTTAGGATATGACTTTTAGGGACATTTTACACATGTTATCCTACCTTTTTGCAAGGCCATGATAATGTAGATTTGGCTAAAATGGATGGTTATTAACCTTGAGAATTGTAACATCCCGTATTTTTAAGCCATTGAATTTGAACATTTAATTCATTTAAAATGCTAATGTGGATTCTTAATTGATTTTGTAAATGGATGGATTCGGGTTCAATCAATGAAATAAGCTATAATTTTTAATTATAGTAATTCCGGTTGAATTTGAATATTGGGAAAATAATAATTTAAATATTCGAAATTGAAGTAAAAGTAAATCTGGATGTAAATAGTGATAAAAAGGGTTTTAAAGGTTTATTTTGAGTTATTTGAGTGTAAATAGCGTGGTGGGACTTTTAGAAGAATTTTAAAGTTGATAAATTAATATTTAGGATTTTATATTAATTTAAAAACGAATTTAATATTATTAAAATGCAATTTAATTAGATTTTGGTCCGGAATGAGCCAGAATGATTTCATTTGTGTTTATAAATTTTATATGATTTATTATTAAGTTATTAAAATTTTAAATCAATTATGAAAATCGCTCGATTTAATAGACGAGTTAAAATAGCCTTCCGGGGCACAGTCTCGGAATTCGACGAAACCAGTTCTATTGGATCCGTAATAGTTAGTTATTATCGGATTTCAGTTTTCGTAGCAATCGGAGTTGTCGTTTGACCGTGGCAGCACGAAACGCATGGAAATCGATTTAACCGATTTAATTTTAAATTGATCGTTTAATTCCGTAACTCGCACATATGACCGAATTAGCTTACGAAACCTATTCCATTATGTCCGAAACGCGGAAAAACCCTAGGAACGCCTATTGGTTCGTGAGAATTGATGCTCGTTTGCACAAGTCGTTAAAATTTGGAAAATAATATTAAAATAATACTAATTAAGGTTATAGAAACATTATAATAACCGAAACCCTAACCATCCTCAGGCCGCCGCTTTCATTTGTTCAATGGACGAAAATCGATTTCAATCCCTCTCAAAAATATCTCAATCCATGCTTTAATTTGGAAAACTTTCTAAATGAAAGTTGTAGATCGTTGAGAGATCTATAGATCCAACGGGTGATTTCGCGTGAAGTGATTGTTTGGAGGAGCGTTGGTGTCGCGTTCGTATGGGTTTCGAGTGCGTATCGTGCGCGTTTTCTGGTGAGAAGAGGGAGTCGAGCTCCACCATATTTGGGTCGAACATGGGTTCGAGGTGGGCTACGTTGTGGTAATCTTCGATCGAGCTAAATCTCGTCGTGAAAGGAGCGGCCTCGAACCCTAGTATGCGTTGATGGGTTCGGTTTTGGTCTGTAGGTCCAGCGTGAGGAAGAAGATGTTTGCTTGTGGCCTTGATTTCCATTTGCAGATCGCACGGCCCCGAATCGTTTGTGGTAAAGTAAAAAAAAACAAAGAAATTTGTTTAAAATTGAAATTGAAACTTATAAAATCCATATCTATTTCAAATGTAATCAGAATTCGACGATTTTGGTGGCGTTGGAATCGCAGAAAAGAGTACTACGCGATGGTGCAGTTTGGGAACCATTTCGAGTAAGTAGAAATTTGAGTTAAAACGAACGTCGTTCGTTTTAATTTAAATTTCGAACACTCGCCAAAACTCAAGGTGAGTTAATCTCACTCACATTTGGAATGTTAGCTGATTCAAGTAGTTAATATTTAATAATTGTGTGATTGGTTGAAATGTTTATTTATATCAGCCTGGATTGATATATATGTTGTTGTGCTAATATTTGTGGATGCAGGGAAAACAGGTTGGAGGGATCCAACTGGATTCCTTACACTATAGTAATTATCTTTATAATTGATGTTGTAACCTGTTATATATATTGTGATTGATAAATCTGAATTTAATTGTACTGTGATATTGCTGGATAAGAATATACACAGAATTTTAAAACATAAAATAAAATAAATTGGATTTTTAAAGAAATAAAAGGAATTGATAAATAAAGAATTTAAGGGAATTAAATTTGAAATCTGGGTTGAGTGAAGAATGGAAATTTGTAAAGCTGGAAATAAAGATAAGTGGAACATTTATTAGTTGATAAATGAGAAAGTATGGATCCCTGGTGATAATTTCAATAAGAAATTATAAATTGTAAAAATAACAATGGGGTTATTTTGATAAAAATGTTCCCTGGAAATTAAATACGATTTCAAAGAAACCCTTCAAATTTAATTAGCAATAAATTGCAAATTAGAATGTTGCAGAAATATTATTTAAAACCATTGAAAATTTAAGTAGGTATTTAGTTAAGCAATTCCTTAAGTATGGTTTCATTAAATAAATTTATAATAGTTTATTTAAAAAAAAAGACCTTTAAAGTTATACTTTGGAAGTGAATTTCCGGGAATGGAAATGTGGTTAAGCGTTGTAAGAAGTTATTTTAAACCTGGGGAGGAAATTTATGTTATTAAACATAAATCTGAATTGAAATAAAATCGACAGAATTTCTAAGAAGGATTTTCTGAGCTGTTAAGTGGAAATGAGTTCCCTGGGATTTAGTAATGAATTGAAATACTTTAGTAATTATTTTTACAAATGGATTTGTTTAAAAACCTAGTTTTGACCTAACTTATGGAATTAGTATTAATCTCTTTTAAACTCTATTTTTTTTAATTTTAGCTTAACTACACCTTATTTTAAATCAAGTTACATCTTATAAAATAGTTTTACTTTAAATATTTTGAAATTATGTTTTGAGTAAATAACTAGTAGTAAATTACAAATTTTAAAGTATATTTCAGTATGAAAGGTTTTAACTGTTTTAAATCTAATTGTTTATGAACTTGGTTATTTCCAATGGGAATTAATGGTAAAGGATTTACTTTATAAAGGAAGAACTTTGGGAAATTGTTTTCAAATGAGCTTAGGCAATTTGGAAATATATCTTTTAAAGATATCTGAGGCAAATAAATAATGTGAAAATTATTTATTGTGTGATGGATGCTTATGGATGTTTATGAATATAAATTGATAGTTAAATCACCGACTATCAATATTGGACAAATGCGTTGATCGTTTCTAAGAGACCGGGATTAAGATTTATTTCTCGAAAACCACTTCGATCCGGTTTGTACGTTTCGTGGAAATTCGTATTCGGAGTCGAAGATGGAGCAGTGAAGTACAAGGGCTAGTCGCTACTAATCCTGAGGATATTTCCAAAATGGATGTCGTAGGATAGTGCCTTCGGTTCCGTTCGAACCCCGGACGGACTTGTATGGACGAATGCTTTCAGAACATCGTCAGGTGGACGATGAGCATTCTAAGTGAGACGTTCTTAAAAGGTAACGTTTAACCTTAAGCCTCATCAACCGGGAATGGCTAAAACAGGGGAGGTGCAGCAAGGTTAGGTGGGTCATGCCCAAGCAGGACAAGATTTTCCCCTGTCTAGATGTCCCTTTATATTCAGCTTAGTGGGTGGTTGGTCGCGCCAACCACGGGGTTATCTTGTTCGGGACTGTTCAGTAAGGAATGGTTCCGGCCTTGTGTTGTAGGGAAGCGGGCGTACTCCTCGGTACTCTGATCTAGGCCAGGTACTGTGACGGGCGGTACCCCGCTAGCCCAGCCATTGATGGAAATCCATTCTCCCTACGAGCCTTGTACGAGTTTTGTTTGTATTACCCACTTTTGTGGCTAGTAGCTGGATTTAATCATGTAACAATTTCGGCTATTTTATAAGTATTTGTAAATAGACCCTATTATAATATCAGAGAATTTCTATAAAAAGTGTTTTAGCTATCGTAAGGTAAAAACCTGACATGTTTATCTATGGCGTGGTCTTACGAGATGCCTTTGTTTTCAAAGGATTTTTGAAACTTTAATAATCAATTTGGATGCCTTATTTTCAGCTGGTATTCCAGACTGACTCGGGTGTTATTTCATTATAATGCTCGGGTCAGACCGAGTATTATATGTACAGGACTGGATGCCATGGAGCGGGAGAGGAGCTGGAGTCCGAGGCGTATTATCTATACCTATATATATGTATATTCCGCTGCTGTGAAATTGTATGGTATGTCTGATTGGTAGTAGTTGATGTATGAGAAACTCTAATGATGCGATGTATAAAACAGTTATAGATTTCATTTTGTGTAAAGTTCTATATTTATTATTATAGTTTATTCCACTGCGACTGTGAGATTCTGATATTGTTTAGTTTCTTCTTCTATCTCTTCTTCTTTAACCCTAATGGTTCATAATTTTGTGCCGCTTGAGTTAATAGAGGCAGAATAGTGTTGATTCAAGGGGTACGGATTTTGCGGGCTGTCACACTTGGTATCAGAGCTTAGGTTGGCGACAACCTAGGCTTCGGTGGGGGAAATTACTCATTAAACAGAGTCAATAGTACTCTATAATGAGTTGAGTGTAATAATAGATATGAGATCATACTTGTTAGTGAATATAAAATTGTTTTTATACTGTGTTGACTTATCGGTTGAGTGTTTATGAATTCTGGTCGGTGCGGGAAGTACAACCGTGTCGATAGGGGTTTCTAAAACTCTTGAACAAGATAAACCGACATAGAATTGTTTTTAAAGTGGGTAAATGAAATAATTTTACCCAACATTGTATTTTGATATAAAAGAAATGGTTTTCTCAATTATTATATATATATATTTGGTTGATTGGGTGTAAATACAATAAGTACATATGAATCTAAAAGTTAATCTAAAATGTGAAATGGATATAACAAAAAAAAAGAATTCCATGAGTATAAAGTATACAAAAGAGAATAACTAATTTAAACCAAACCAGAATTTAAATCCCGGAAGTTTTGGAAAGAATTTTAAATGTATTGAAACAAAAGTTTGGAAATTTAAAATCCTGGGAAAGTTTGAAATGTTTGCTAAAGTGTTTGAAGGTAATGATGGAATATTATTTTGGGTAATATTTTTGAATGGGAAACTGTTTAGAAATGAATTTTGGAGAGTAAGAAAGCATTGATCTCACTTCAGTCGCTGGAAAAAAATCCTGATGATGCTGGCCGCATCATTAGAATTCATTTTCGAGTTTCTAAAGTGATGGATTGATACCAAAATGGTTGGTTATAATATTGTTGGGATTTGTTGGGTATGCCAGTTGTTTTGGAAAATATGGAGATTTGATTGACATACCAAATGGGTATGAATTGATTATTATTTCAAAATGATTTTGGAATAAAGCCGGGTAATTGAATTCTGGAAATTCTGTTTAAAAGTAAAATTGTAAAGTTGAAATGCATCAACCAATGAACTTATTTTGGGTAAAGATGATGCTAATAAAAAGGAAATGTAAATTTTAGATTAAAAATTAATTTGAGTAATTGGAAGAGAATGAAATATATTGAAGTGAGTAGGAAATTGAAATTTAACTTGGATAAGTTAAATAAAGTGGGTTTATAAATTTAATTGACTTAGATTAAATTGAAATGTAAGATGACTTTGTAATTGTGGGTCACCGTAAAATAAATTATATCCATGAGCTATTAAGTATTATACTTATAATGTGTAATTGTGGATTTAAAATTGTGCAAGGGACTAAATTAAAGAAAATTTATATCTTAAGAGGTCAGAGATATATACACATATATATATAATTTGAAAATTGTGATTATATGATGTAGATGGGTTGAAATGAGCAATATGAGCTTTGAAATAAATAAGTTGGTGAACTTATAAAATAGAAATGAAGTTATAAATCACAAATGGGAAATAGTGGAATGGTATGGTGGATTCAAACTTAATCTCAAATGACATGTGGATTACGATAAGATAAAGTGAAATATAAAAGAAGTGAATGAACTTGTTAGTAAATAAGTTTTGAACTTGTATATGGAAAATTACAATTACAGTGAATTAAATTTAACTTCAATCGGGTGGAATTGGGATGGACTTGGATTTAATTAAAAACAAGGTTCAATTGTGTTAAGAATAAAAGTGAATGGAATTAAATTCTTATTTAAGATGGTAAGGGAAATTGAAATGGATGCAAGATGGCTAAATAAATTTAGTTAAAACTTGAATCTAAATTTGGAAAGACTTGAATTGGAAGAAATCTAATTGTGCTGAAAGATATGGTATGAATAAAAGTTTGACTCAACTAAATTCAAAGGGATTATTTGATAATGAATTTAGCATAAGCTGAATTAAATAAAGAGAAGGTTGAAGGTGAATTTGGTATACGCTAAGTTAAACAAAAATAGTACTGGAATGGGTATAATTTTGGAAGCTTGTTAATAATTGAAGGGTAAAATGGAACTTTGTTCTTGTTTAGAACATTTGAAAATGGACGTATTGTAAATAAGTTCAGTATGAATTGGGAAAGTGTATTAAAACCTAATATGGGTTAGGTTATTGACTAAATTGAATTACAATCTAATGGAATTTGTAATGAGATGAATAGAATTTTGATGGGTTGGTCAAAATTTGGAAAGTAAATAGAATTCCAATTGTGGCATGGGATTTAAATTTGTGGTAACTACTATTGAAGTGTAGATGAAAAATGAAATTAAATTATAATGGTGATGGTTTGAATTGTAAATAAATTCAATGGAAGGAAATAATTTAAAGTGGTTTCTTTGCTAATAAAATAAATCTAAAAATGGATAAAATAAATAAACAAAGTGCATTAAAATTTATAAATGGTTTGATCTGGGTCAGAATAAATTAAAACGGAAATAAAGTGAGATATTATGGAATTGAAATCATTTAAGAACATGGTGAGATGGTTATGGTTAAGCTTATGAAATAGTTTTAAATGAAATTTATGTAGATAATAAAATTGGAATGCAAGTAAATGGATTGGAATTGGTTTGGATGAGAATCAAAAGGGAAATAAAACAAAATTGATATAAGAAGATAATGAAGATATTGTGAAAGAACTTAAGCAAATTGAAAGAAAAAAAAATGGTTGGGAATGAGCTTTATTAAGTAATTTTGAATGAAATTTGTTAGATAATAAAATTGAATTGCAAATGAAACGATATTAATTACTTATTGAGATAAAATAAGCATGTATGGAATGTAAACAATCCAGGGTGGGATGATATTAATATAAACCTGAATTGGTTAAGGAAATAAAAATGTAAGGAAAATTTAATTTAACAATTGCATTGGGATAAAAATACTTAGATTGTGAACCATGCAAATAAAATAAAATTAATATAAATCTAAGTTGAAATTAGTTTTAAATGGTTATAAGCTTAAGCGGTGATTATTTTGCTCGAATGGCATGAAAATTTTCATGTATTCGGAATTGAGTTGATTAACAGGCAATTGAAGTTGATTTTTGAAATAAATTAATATGGATTGGAATCCAAGTCAAGGAGTTTGTAAATGAATGCCAGTGAATTGGTTTAAAATAGCAAATGGAATTGATTTTGAATTAATTGGAGTGAATTGACATTTTGATAAGTAATGTTTGCATATGAATGAGAAATGGATCATGACAAAAATGCGAATGTTTCCAGTTTAAATTAAATTTGATTGTAAATCAAATTGGGAATGAAAGGCATATGTAATCATATTGAAGTGAAAATGAATTGATTGAAATCTTTGGAGGGTTAAAATAAATATGGTTAACATTGTTAAACTATGAGATTTGGGTTTGTGAAGGGAATTTTAAATGGTGTCGGAATTGTGAAATTGTTTATAAAGGAGGTTAGCATGTAAAATTATGAAGTTGCTTGGTTTGGTTATGAAATAGATATGTTTGGCTTACATTTATATTGGAAATGTTGATTATAATGCTTTTATCTTTGAAACTGATGAGTTTGTTGAGTAAGTACAGGTACGGAAGGCGTTCGATAGAGTTGGAGTGCGTATATGCGTAATATTAGCCGCTCGCTATTAAAATTGCTAAAAAGGTACGCCTACGCAAATATAATTGGGAAATGATATATTTGTTGTGATATATTTTGATTTCCGACCATGTGGGTCAATGTATATATATATTTATCTGTATCGCGAAAGCTCCTCCTTGCAGGGGAGACTCTGCCAAAAAAAAATTTGAAATTTTGGGAGTTAGAAATTTTTTGGGGTTTTGAAAGTTTGAAAATTTTAATTAACTTGGAAAGTTGTTTTTAAGAAAATGTTGAGACCAAACATTTGATTCTAAGTAAAACATATGAGTTTGGATTTGAAAATGGTTTTGGGAGGTGTATATAAGCTTTTAACTTAGCAAATTGGGTAAGTAAATGGGTTGGAGAGTATTTTTTACCCTAGCAAATTTCGGGGACGAAATTTTTATAAGGGGGGAGGAATGTAACATCCCGTATTTTTAAGCCATTGAATTTGAACATTTAATTCGTTTAAAATGTTAATGAGGATTCTTAATTGATTTTGTAAATGGATGGATTCGGGTTCAATCAATGAAATAAGCTATAATTTTTAATTATAGTAATTCCGGTTGAATTTGAATAACGGGAAAATAATAATTTAAATATTCGGAATTGAAGTAAAAGTAAATCTGGATGTAAATAGTGATAAAAAGGGTTTTAAAGGTTTATTTTGAGTTATTTGAGTGTAAATAGCGTGGTGGTACTTTTAGAAGAATTTTAAAGTTGATAAATTAATATTTGGGATTTTATATTAATTTAAAAATGAATTTAATATTATTAAAATGCAATTTAATCAGATTTTGGTCCGGAACGAGCCAGAATGATTTCATTTGTGTTTATAAATTTTATATGATTTATTATTAAGTTATTAAAATTTTAAATCAATTATGAAAATCGCTCGATTTAATAGACGAGTTAAAATAGCGTTCTGGGGCACAGTCTTGGAATTCGACGAAACCAGTTCCATTGGATCCGTAATAGTTAGTTATTATCGGATTTCAATTTTCGTAGCAATCGGAGTTGTCGTTTGACCGTGGCAGCACGAAACGCATGGAAACCGATTTAACCGATTTAATTTTAAATTGATCGTTTAATTCCGTAACTCGCACATATGACCGAATTAGCTTACGAAACCTGTTACATTGTGTCCGGAACGTGGAAAAACCCTAGGAACGCCTATTGGTTCGTGAGAATTGGTGCTCGTTTGCACAAGTCGTTAAAATTTGGAAAATAATATTAAAATAATACTAATTAAGGTTATAAAAACATTATAATAACCGAAACCCTAACCATCCTCAGGCCGTCGCTTTCATTCGTTCAATGGCCGAAAATCGATTTCAATCCCTCTCAAAAATATCTCAATCCATGCTTTAATTTGGAAAACTTTCTAAATGAAAGTTGTACATCGTTGAGAGATCTATAGATCCAACGGGTGATTTCACGTGAAGTGATTGTTTGGAGGAGCGTTGGTATCGCGTTCGTATGGGTTTCGAGTGCGTATTGCGTGCGTTTTCTATGAGAAGAAGGAGCCGAGCTCCACCGTCTTTGGGTCGAACATGGAGTTCGAGGTGGGCTACGTTGTGGTAATCTCCGATCGAGCTAAATCTCGTCGTGGAAGGAGCGGCCTCGAACCCTAGTATGTGTTGATGGGTTCGGTTTTGGTCTGTAGGTCCAGCGTGAGGAAGAAGATGTTTGCTTGTGGCCTTGATTTCCATTTGCAGATCGCACGGCCCCGAATCATTTGTGGTAAAGTAAAAAAAAAAATTGTTTAAAATTGAAATTGAAACTTATAAAATCCATATCTATTTCATATGTAATCAGAATTCGACAATTTTGGTGGCGTTGGAATCGCAGAAAAAAGTACTACGCGATGGTGCAGTTTGGGAACCATTCCGGGCAAGTAGAAATTTGAGTTAAATCGAACGTCGTTCGGTTTAATTTAAATTTCGAACGCTCGCCAAAACTCAAGGTGAGTTAATCTCACTCACATTTGGAATGTTAGCTGATTCAAGTAGTTAATATTTAATAATTGTGTGATTGGTTGAAATGTTTATTTATATCAGCCTGGATTGATATATATGTTGTTGTGCTAATATTTGTGGATGCAGGGAAAACAGGTTGGACGGATCCAACTGGATTCCTCACACTATAGTAATTATCTTTATAATTGATGTTGTAACCTGTTATATATATTGTGATTGATAACTCTGAATTTAATTGTACTGTGATATTGCTGGATAAGAATATACACAGAATTTTAAAACATAAAATAAATTAAATTGGATTTTTAAAGAAATAAAAGGAATTGATAAATAAAGAATTTAAGGGAATTAAATTTGAAATCTGGGTTGAGTGAAGAATGGAAATTTGTAAAGCTGCAAATAAAGATAAGTGGAACATTTATTAGTTGATAAATGAGAAAGTATGGATTCCTGGTGATAATTTCAATAAGAAATTATAAATTGTAAAAATAACAATGGGGTTATTTTGATAAAAATGTTCCCTGGAAATTAAATACGATTTCAAAGAAACCCTTCAAATTTAATTAGCAATAAAGTGCAAATTAGAATGATGCAGAAATATTATTTAAAACCATTGAAAATTTAAGTAGGTGTTTAGTTAAGCAATTCCTTAAGTATGGTTTCATTAAATAAATTTATAATAGTTTATTTAAAAAAAAAGACCTTTAAAGTTATACTTTGGAAGTGAATCTCCGGGAATGGAAATGTGGTTAAGCGTTGTAAAAAGTTATTTTAAACCTGGGGAGGAAATTTATGTTATTAAACATAAATCTGAATTGAAATAAAATCGACAGAATTTCTAAGAAGGATTTTCTGAGCTGTTTAAGTGGAAATGAGTTCCCTGGGAAAACCAAGTTCGAATTTTAATCAGATTTTATTAAAGGGAAGTTTAAAATTCAAACTTGTTTTAAAAAGTGTTTTGGAACTTATTGTTTTAAGGTAATTACTAACAAATTAGCGATGGTAAATATTTATAAATACTTTAGTAATTATTTTTACAAATGGATTTGTTTAAAAACCTAGTTTTGACCTAAGTTATGGAATTAGTATTAATCTCTTTTAAACTCTATTTTTTTAATTTTAGCTTAACTATACCTTATTTTAAATCAAGTTACATCTTATAAAATAGTTTTACTTTAAATATTTTGAAATTATGTTTTGAGTAAATCACTAGTAGTAAATTTACATATTTTAAAGTATATTTTAGTATGAAAGGTTTTAACTGTTTTAAAACTAATTGTTTATGAACTTGGTTATTTCCAATGGGAATTAATGGTAAAGGGTTTACTTTATAAAGGAAGAACTTTGGGAAATTGTTTTCAAATGAGCTTAGACAATTTGGAAATATATCTTTTAAAGATATCTGAGGCAAATAAATAATGTGGAAATTATTTATTGTGTGATGGATGCTTATGGATGTTTATGAATATAAATTGATAGTTAAATCACCGACTATCAATATTGGACAAATGCGTTGATCGTTTCGAAGAGACCGGGATCGAGATTTATTTCTCGAAAACCACTTCGATCCAGTTTGTACGTTTCATGGAAATTCGTATTCGGAGTCGAAGATGGAGCAGTGAAGTAAAAGGGCTAGTCGCTACTAATCCTGAGGATATTTCAAAAATGGATGTTGTAGGATAGTGCCTTCGGTTCCGTTCCAATCCGGGATGGACTTGTATGGACGAATGCTTTCAGAACATCGTCAGGTGGATGATGAGCATTCTAAGTGAAACGTTCTTAAAAGGTAACGTTTAACCTCAAGCCTCATCAACCGGGAATGGCTAAAACAGGAGAAGTGCAGCAAGGTTAGGTGGGTCATGCCCAAGCAGGATAAGATTTTCCCCTGTCTAGATGTCCCTTTATATTCGGCTTAGTGGGTGGTTGGTCGCGCCAACCATGGGGTTATCTTGTTCGGGACTGTTCAGTAAGGAATGGTTCCGGCCTTGTGTTGCAGGGGAGCGGGCGTACTCCTCGGTACTCTGATCTAGGCCAGGTACTGTGACGGGCGGTACCCCACTAGCCCAGCCATTGATGGAAATCCATTCTCCCTACGAGCCTTGTACGAGTTTTGTTTGTATTACCCACTTTTGTGGCTAGTAGCTAGAATTTAATCATGTAACAATTCCGGCTATTTTATAAGTATTTGTAAATATACCCTATTATAATATCAGAGAATTTCTATAAAAAGTGTTTTAGCTATCGTAAGGTAAAAACCCGACATGTTTTTTTGTGGCGTGGTCTTACGAGATGCCTTTGTTTTCAAAGGATTTTTGAAACTTTAATAATCAATTTGGATGCCTTATTTTCAGCTGGTATTCCAGACTGACTCGGATGTTATTTCATTATAATGCTCGGGTCAGACCGAGTATTATATGTACAGGACTGGACGCCATGGAGCGGGAGAGGAGCTGGAGTCTGAGGCGTATTATCTATACCTATATATATGTATATTCCGCTGCTATGAAATTGTATGGTACGTCTGATTGGTAGTAGTTGATGTATGAGAAACTCTGATGATGCGATGTATAAAACAGTTATAGATTTCATTTTGTGTAAAGTTCTATATTTATTATTATAGTTTATTCCGCTGCGACTGTGAGATTCTGATATTGTTTAGTTTCTTCTACTTCTATCTCTTCTTCTTTAACCCTAATGGTTCGTAATTCTATGCCGTTTGAGTTAATAGAGGCAGAATAGTGTTGATTCAAGGGGTATGGATTTTGCGGGCTGTCACAAGAATAGATGATATAAAAGACTATGGACGATGGTCGAGCAAAATCAGTCCGGGTCCCGATCAAGACACAATCAATATAAAGTGACAAGAAAGGTCCCGTGAGGCTACATTTCAAATTTCAAGTCAATCAGAGTTCGTACGCTGGAGTTATGGACAAATGAAAAATTTATATGGATCGACCTAGGACGATCCAAAAAACAACATAAATCGATGAAGATCGCTTGATATCTCAAAATCCACAAGGCTAATTCACTTGAAACTTTCAGAGCATCATTATATTAAAGAGTGGAGCCCACAAAATGATTACAAGTCAATACCTTGAGATATGAAGACGGCTGATCATTCATAACAATCTATTTAGCTCAGCGAATATTCCAAATGCAGCAAAGATTGATCCATATCTCCCAATGTACAACTCATAATGACTTCATATTTTAGGAACAAGTTAAAGAGGCATGTGGTACCCCCCAAAAACGTTTGAACATAAATTGGAGGCAAAAATAACGATCGGTGAAACTTAGGTCGATCGTTCCAAGGTATCAAGTAGGTCCACCGATAGTTATGGTGGTCCCATGGATCTAGAGATTCTTCTAGCGAATTTTCAGACCACCCATGCACATCTTCCCCTATAAATACAATGACCGTTCTCCATAGAGAGGAGCCTTCTTTCTGCTACCTAGATCTGCCTTTTTATTCTTCACTCTTGTACTAATGGTTCCTAGCCGATCCAAACATTCTTGTAATCATAATCAAGTACAAGATCAATAAAAATATGAAGTGGATGTAGGTCAAGATTGCCGAACTACTATAAAAATATGTTAGTTCATTTACTTTTTTTCTTTGTTTTAATTTCATTATCGTTTAATCTCTACGAGAATCTATTGTGTGTTGATGCCCATTTTTGGCGTTAACATTTTGATGCTTTCAACGAGAAATGAATTCTCAGCTTGATTGGGTCTCGTCTTCTATTGTTGGATTTTCATGTTTGCAAGATAGATCTAGCTTTCGACCGACAAGTTTTTGATTCTACTCAGATTCGAAAGAGATCTATAAGGAAACTAACTACAATGCCTCGTATGAAGGAGAAGGTCATTACTACCTCCTCGTAAACTGATATTGAAGAAGTAGATAACACAAAGACCGATCTTCTAGAAGATGGAGCACAACAGGGATCCATGGATGTATGAATTTCCTGTAGAGCTCTAAGTTATCGATCATTCAAAGATGATTGTTCCTCCAATCGATAGACCCGCAGCACTTCACCTTCTAGAAAATACAACAACCGATCGTTCTCTACTATGATCCATACGCCGATCGTTTCCATACAGTACAGATTTACACTGATCGTTCCCACACGACGGTTTCCAAGCCAATCGTTTCTATACAATAGTTCCCACCAACGTGATTTGTACGATCGTTATATATACGATCGTTTTCCTAGCCAACCATTTACACCGATCCTTATTTCCAACGATTGTCCCAATAGATCTTTCCCATCGATCATTTACGCCAATCGTTTAAACTAGATCGTTCACACCGATCATTTACACCGATCGTTATTTCAAATGATCGTCTTAATAGATGGTTTCCACCATCGATTGTCCATAAGCTTATTTTCTCCATCGATCATTCCAACATCGCTTACACCGATCGTTCCAAGATTGTCTCAAGCAATTGTTGATTCAACTTCCCTTAAAGACGGTGCTTTCTATCCATTTCCCTTGCGTTTTGTGATTAACCGAGGCATAGGGGATCAAATGGCAACTTCTGAATTGCACCTAAGGAATGGACAAGGATCTTCTACTCAAACGAAACTCCCAAAGTCAAAAGAACTAAATTGATATGACAAAAATTAGGATCGATTACATGATCAAACTTCTAGGGTGAATTGCGACTGCCCATGATTATTCAGCTTCCAAACGCCTAATATGATGGCTATGGTCGTCGAAAAGCTCACTTCAGGGTTGATCCGAAGTAATCACCCATCTAACTCGAAGCAAACCTAAAAAATTTTAGCCCAAATCCAAAGTTGCAAAAACCCAAAATTTTCTCCAAGCAAGCGTGCAAATGACTCCAAGCACCGTTCTTCATCGACCCAACACTTCAAACTCGGCAATTCCTAGCAAACCAATTGCTGACTCCAAGCAAATAACATATTTTCTGGGGTCAGACTCCAAGTAAATTACCACCAATCCGTCAATACCAGTCCATCTTGCTTTGCTCATAACTCGGGGATACAGATTCTAAATGACTTGAAATTTGGTGTGAAACCTCAAGAAGCCTTCCTTGTTGCCTAATATGGATCACACTCCATTTGGGTGAAAATTTGGGGATCATCAGCGATCAGTGACCCATCCTAACTGATTCACCATTCGATTGGCATCTTAACCATTCCAATGTTGGACAACTGTATATTCATCATTCACAAGCATTACAAGCAGCTGTAACTTGAAAATGGATCGGACAGACCATGACTCGAGCATCTCCCCCAGTCTAAACCTATTCATTGAGGCTGTTAAGCATGTATAATATTCGAGGAGATTCAATGTACCAATCATATCCGTTTACTCAAGGAAAACCGACCCTCGACTACATCTCATAAAATTCGAGTGGCATATGAATTCTGCCAGAGTGATAGAGGCCATCAAATGCTAACGCTTTCCTATATTCCTCGGGGGAGTAGCAATTGATCGTGTGATTTATGCGATTACCGCCCAGGCTCATCTCTTCGTTTAATCAACTGGCTAAGAAGTTCACCAAACAATTCAGGATGCTTTCACTTGCCCTAAGGATGCGATGTTGTTATCTAACTCATCTCAAGTGTCAGGAAAGCCGCTCAAAGAGTTCTTGTAGAGATTCAACACCATCGTCCCTAATGCAAGAAAACCCAGCGAGAACATCATACTGATGGCGTTAATAAAGGGAATCAACCTCGAGATAGAATTTGGCAACTGGTTGGTTGGAGAGCCTCCTACGACCTTTGATCGTTTCTATTACAAAGTGATCATAACTTAAGCATGGAGGAAATAGAGCGGACTAGGAGAAAGAACAATGCAGGCCCGTTGGCTGAAGGAATTCAAAGTGAGGGTAGTAGTAGGGCCTTAGATGAGGACTCGGATTCTAGGAGATGACCCTGAATCTCAAAATTCGACTCATACACTCCTTTGAATGGTTCAATCAAAAACATTTGCATGGAGACTCGCGACTCGGAGTAGTAAAGGAAACCAGCCCCAAGAGAGCCCACTGAAACTAAGGAGAAGTCTAGGAAGTATTGCATACTTCATGATACAGACGGTCGTAGCACAGCAATTGCAGGCACCTCTGAGATGTGATTGAAGAGCTGATCCGAAAAGGAAAATTTCGGCAATATGTGCAAGCCCTACGGAATAGCGTGCAAGGAACATCCAACCCCTATTAAAGAATTATGATTATCAATTGGACCACCTATGATCGACTTCCAGCTAAAAATGGCTTGAGCAAACTAGCGAGCATATGACACTGCTTCACTTATCAATAAGATTTATTTCAATGTAAATTTCAATTATGTTGTAAACTACGACCAACTTGAACTAAACTACTTCCAAACGATACAGGTGACCAAGTACTGAGAGTTGGGCACAAACTAATCTCCATGGATCATGATTGGACCTTTGGAGGATCATCAAAATGAGCATGATTCAATTGCTCATCTGCTACCATCTGCCCCTGGCTCAGGGGCAAGGACTCGAAATAGAAAAGCCCGACAAGGTCAGAATCCAATATAAAGTGGACATGACTGACCGTCCACTCATCAACTTCCACGCTTAACTTGAAGTTCGCCAAGAACTTATGCCAGTCCCGAAGCTCAACAAGACCGAAGCCTAACTAAAGTGAATGTGATTAGACGCTCTACACTTTAACTCCTTCCCTTGACATAGGAGGCAGTCTGGGAGTTCGACTAAAAGTAGGCACCACTGACTGTTTACTCATCAATCACCACCCTCAGCATGTGGACACGACTGTAGCTTGAGGTGGATGCGACTTGAATGTCCACTTAATAACTCTCTACATCCACTTTCCAGGAAGAGTACGAAGCAAATTGTAGAGACTTAACCATCCAACCCAAGTATGGATGTGATCAGACCATCAATCGCCTACTCCCTTCCTTGACTTGACAAGAGGAGCTACAATCACCAAGTAGACGTGAATCGACCGTCTCACTCGCCATGTTATGTCCTTGATGCTGGGGGAGAATTTCTGTAACATCCCATATCTTGAGGCCCAAAGCTAAACGCTATAGTTGCTGTAGTCATCCATAGTATTAACTTTCGGTGATAAAATACTGTAATGCTAATGGTATCCATAATATTAGAAGAACATGAATATGAAATAAAACCAACACAGATTTAAAAAAAAATTATAATTACATTTCAAATCAGTATTTCATATTCAGATACATAATCCCAAAATGATTCCCAGGTTTTGATCAAATATAATTATTACAAAATCGCTAAGAGCGACATATGAAGATGCCCCATTGGATAATCAGAGTACTAAATAGACATATCAGTCTTAATATATCACAGCGAAAATAAAAATAAATAGCTCCTCTATAGCTAGATTTGCCTCCTGTAGGTCTTCGGAAGCTTTATTTGTTCAACCTACTAAACCTGAAAACCTTAACTTTAAATCTACTTAAATTAATTTTGAGCACTTGATAGTTTAAGGGCAAAACACAAGCTTCGATTTAGACATAAAGCTTGGTATGAATAATATAATACATCTCGGTTATTTGATAT
This sequence comes from Allium cepa, assembly GCA_030765085.1. NCBI lineage: Eukaryota > Viridiplantae > Streptophyta > Magnoliopsida > Asparagales > Amaryllidaceae > Allium > Allium cepa. The sequence goes on along the minus strand of CM060929.1, from coordinate 472,259,454 downwards.
TAAATGAGACCACGCCGCTTAGCGAAATGGGGTTCCACTCACGAATATCTCTTCTTTTAAACATATCCTTTGCAAATCAAAATCCTGTAATCAAACTGATTAAAGAAATCGTAGCAATACCATATATGCATATAAGTTAGGTAATAAATGGACTATCTGTCCAAACAATATAGTTTTGTTTGGCTAACTACTAACTTTTAGCTGATTCGGGCATACCGGACATAATAAATAATCTAACTTCTGTTAGACACATTTCTAGATGGTCTGTCCCTAACTTACTTATCACAGGGTAAACTGATCCTAGTGGTTTTGTGGGCTCATCAATAACCTATCTTTACTATGTATATTTCTATCTGTATGTAACATCATTTTAGTCTTACCTATGACTAAGCCCTACACGCTGGAATTTTGGACCTATATTAGCTAAAGGCTACTTGCTAAAGTATAGGGCGCGACCATGTACCAGTCCCACCTAGTATTCTAATATTTGTGTCATTTACTTAGGGTCAACTTCCCTATCAAATTTTCCTTGAAAACATTTCTTTCAAATTGATTTAACCCTTTGAATCATACTTAAACAAGGAAACTATACTCTTTGCTTTACTCAAATCTCTTTGCCATGTTATATATATACTTTACTCAAAACAATGTTAATGAAATATGTTGAGGGTTGTCTATCCCTCCAAATAAATTAAAAAGCCCTTTCAACTTAAAAGATCTTAGGCCATAAAGCCAAAGTAAACCATTCGAAACCTTTGCTTAAAACTTTAAACAACCTTTCGAATCCATTAAAAGTACCCTTTTCAAAATATATTAACTACTATACCTTGAAATACTAGGCCGAAAGGCCCAAACATACCTTTCGAAACCTTTATAACAACCTTTAAAAATCATTGAAGGTATCACTTCGAAACCTTTATAAAACTTAACATCCTCTTTTCAAAATTCTTTAAACTTGCCTTTCGAAAGCATTGGAAAATCTTCCATTTAAAATAATTTAAGTACCTTTCGAAACCATTGGGGAGAACCTCCCTTTCGAAACCTTTATTATATACCATTCGTAATCAATATGGTTCTTTACTTAAACAAGCCTTTAGAAAGCATCGGGTTCAAGTAAAAGCTTGTGGAGCATAGCTTCAAAACCATTTGAAACATTCCTTTCGAAACCTTTTTGTTTATCTTTCAATAGAACAAAGATTCTTAAAAGAACTAGGTCGAAAGCACTCTTTTGAAAACAATTTCCTAAGTAAAAGAAAGTAGAAGGTTTCGACACCAACCCTTTCGAAAGCATGGGGAATCGGCCTCTTATTTAAAAGCGAAAGCACCCTTTCAAAACAAATGTTTAAAGGCAAAAGCAGCCTCAACTGGGTCGAAAGTTAGAATGCGGCAATAAGTGTTTCGACCCTGTCGAAAGCTTGTTTAAAACAAAAGGTGGCAACCTCTGTGGAAAGCAATATTAAAACCCTTTCGAAACCCTCCTTTTGAAAGCAAAGCAACGACATCTCTTATGAAAGAAAAACAAGGTCTCGACCCCTTCGAAGCGCGTTTCGATCCTATAACTTTGACCCATCTCCAATCCACTATGTACCAAGGCATTGATACCATCTGTATTGGTTTCGACTATGATGAAGGCGGTAGTATGAAGTCGAACGGTAGCACCGAGAGTGGCGAAACATCAAATCTTTACAAAAAATAAATTCTTACTATATAAAGTAATATTTTTCTAACTAACTTGCTTATTTGTCATAATATAATTAGTTGTCAATTTCTTTTGCAAAATATTTTCTAAAAGTGCTGCGAATTCAGTAATTAATAATTCAAAATATTTAACAAATTTCTCCTTCTCCTATTTTAAACATATAAAACATTTAAGTCCCGTACCTTAAATAATTTTATATACTTAATAAAATACTTAGGAAAATTCTCCAAAAATTCAACTAAATCACTTTTTATATGTTTTCAAACATATTTAAATTTCTGACACAAAGCTAACATATAATAGCTGAAATTAATTTAAACTCAATTTAAACATTTTCTTCACTAGAAAATTCATAATGAATCAATAATAATTCAAAAAATTATAAAACTTGAAATCCATTTCTAGCGTAATGACCTTATATCTAAAACGCAAGTCACTTGGATGTCATTTAGTACGTTTCCAAGTCAATTCTTATCATAAAATCTATATGAAATAGCCTAAATCATCAACAAACATATATATATATATATATATATATATCCATTTAACAATCAAAACATGGAAAATCATTTGCAAAATAAGTAAGGATCTTATTTAGAAACCGAAGGCTATACAAAATGAGATGTAATCTATTATTCACCTTTAGCTTGTGTTAAAGAGGTTGAGATTTTCTCTAAAACTAATTTGATTAAGCTTCCTTCTTGAAATCTTGTTTATCTTCTTCTAATGGTGGTCGTCCATGCTTGGTATTAAGTTTTAGTTTGTGAATGCGGTAAATGAGAATAGGTTAAGGGTTTAGGTATAAGAATATGACATATTCCTATCTTGCCCTTATCTTATTACTTCTTTATTTTCATTTGTTCATTCATTAAGGCATGGCTACCTTATAATGTTACAAATCTCAGTCTCTTAACTGCTTTAACCTTTTCATTAATCTATTCAATTATCAAATTTAATCTCCTAAATAATGTTACTAAAAAACTAGTGGTATTACATTACATTCCGTTCGTCGAATGTACATGATTCGACCGTTCATTCGACAGCTCTTACCTCGATTTGACTGGTAGAGAATAAAGCAAAAACGGGTGCGACTAACCACCCATCACACAAGTCTAGTTCCTAGAGTGAGGACCGGAGTATAAACAACAAAAGATGGATGCGGTCCGACCATCCATCGATAAAATTTAGTTCCCGGATTGCAGACTGGAATATAAACATCAAAAAGATGGACGCGATCTGACGGTTCAATGATCAACTCTAGTTCCTAGAGTGCAGACTGGAGTATAAACACAAAAAGATGGGCGCGGCTCGACCGTCCTTCGATTAACTCTAGTTCCCAGAGTGCGGACTAGAGTATAAACACAAAAAGATAGACACGATCCGACCATCCATCGATCAACTCTTGTTCCCCGAGTGCAAACTGGAGTATAAACACAAAAAGATGGATGTGGTCCGACCGTCCATCGATCAATTCCAGTTCCCAGAGTGCGGACTAGAATATAAACACCAAACAATGGACGCAGTCCGACCATCCATCGATCAACTCTAGTTCTCAGAGTGTAGACTGTAGTATAAACACAAAAAGATGGACGCGGTTCGACCATCCACCAATCAACTCCAGTCTTTAGAGCATGGTCAGGAGTATAAACACAAAAAATGGACGCGATTCGACCATTCGCTCTCCAAATCTTCCCTTTGGCTTTGGGACAAAGATAGAACTCAAAGTGGATGAAATTTGACTATCGGCTCCCATACTCGAGCATGGAGTTTGCCGAAACATCCACCGCACTCCCAAGGTTCGGCAGAAGCAAGATCTAAATGAAAGTGGATGCGGTAAGACCGTCCATTCATTGACTCCTGCCCTAGATGCAGGGGCCAGTTTGAGAGTCTATGTCTAAATTGGACGTGCTTCAACCATTCAATTCAAGGAGGATATGATACGTCCATCCACGACCTTATTTGCGCCTGAGGTATGGCGAACTATCTAAGTCTTTGCCCAGACATCGGCAATCCCAAAATCCAAATCAAGACATGGACGTGATTCGACCGTCCAGCAAATAACTCTGGTCCCCTAATGCGGATTAGAGTATAAACACAAATAAGGTGCGGTGCAACCACCCACCGACAAACTCTTATCCCTAGAGTATGGATATGAGTATAAACAAATAGATGAGTGTTGTTCGACCACTCAATATGCCATAAAATTCAACTTGAACTCGGTAAGAGGAGTATAAACTCACTATGGGTGGAATTCGACCGTCCATGAACTAATTTTGCTAATCAAGAAGGAGAGCGAGAGTACAAACTACTAAAAGATGAATATGATAACTCATTATAGTTTTGGTTTTGTGTTTTTTTATAGCTTAAGGCAACGACTATAGGAAGGCCTTGACACAAAACCAATCGGAATGACATTCGAAGTTACGGATGACCGACTATATCATACCATCGCATCAATGGTCAATATCGATCCGCACCAACCACAAATGGATATGATGCAGACGTCCATCGAATCACTACGATCACCAGAGCGTGGATAGGAGAATAAACCATGAAAGAGTGTAACATGACCATTCATTCTTCATTACTCTACTTCGATCCGCAGTATGTTGCCAGATAGGCATGAATTAACCACTCCTAAGCTAACTTTGTCCCTTAATCTGATGGAAGAACATAAATCAAGATAGACGTGACTGGTCGTCCCGCTCCAAATGAATGTGACACGACCATTCATTTGCTAGCTCTAACCATGATTCGACAATAAGAGCTGTTTGAAATAGATGTGACTTGACCGTCTACATACTGATCATTACCTTTTGTTCGACTTGGAGAGTAACAGTCACAGATTGGGTGTGACTTAACAATCCCTTCTTTGGTAATTGCCTAGAGTGTGGCGACATCTGCATCAAAAGTGGACGTGATTGACCGTCCTGAACTTAGCTCATGCCCAAAATCCAAACAGAATTGAAGTCTTCTCCTAGAAGAAAAAGCCAGAATACAATCCATATTAAGTGCAACTCATTCTTTCATTAAATAACTCGATCCCATGATTCAACTGGAAAGAGTATAAAGCTAAAGTGGACATAACTTGTCTTCCTACTTATTAACATCTGCCCCAAACTTGTTGGGGCATGGGGGAGAATTAATATGAATGTAACTCAGTCATTCATCATTCAACTCGTAGTCTTTGGAGTTTAGGCAGGAGAATACACACAACTAAGACAAGACTTGACTGTCCATCCAGAACATCTATCAACCTAAGACTGTAGGCAAAAGTGTGGCCATCCATAAGCTGACTATGATAGCTCAATACTGTGACTCATACCCAGTGTTTACAATGAATCGAGGCTACGGCCAAAAGGATGCCTAGAGATAGATTCGTCGAATCGATGCCCAAGCTCATTAGCAACTGACCATCACTCCAACCCAGATGATGAGTAACAAATAATGAGTACATTAAATAGAAAGCACATTACTCGAATATACGAGCAAATTCAAACTCAAATCAAGAGCTAGCTATGCATTTGCGCACAACACGAGGCTGAACCCTACTCGACATTTGATTCAATATGCTTCTAAGCCTGATCTTCTTCCATTTGTAGATAATTGCTCAAAGCATTTAGAGCCCTTCACTATCAGACTCAATAACTCATGACAAGGCTCTGGGATTCGACTGGAGTAACCATCATCATTGACCATCCTAATCGGATTTCATATCCACTGATACGCGAAAAAGTTACGTTTGAACTCAAGGAATCTAAGGCTGCATCCGCTGAGCTAACAATCGACATTATGGTTAGTCATGGCGATCCATCAAGGGTACTGAAGATCGGATCATAGCTCGGACCAATGACGATGAAGGAATTAACTGGCTTTCCCCAGATGAATCTTGATGTGTTCGCTTGAACCAATTTTTACATGTGTGTGATCTCACCTACTATCGCGATCCATGCATTGAATATTGACCCGAGGAATGTTTCGGTGAAACAAAAGCAACGCGGCATGAATCCGGAAAATTTGCTACACCCACTACGCCATAACAATCATTTCATAAAACTTAATTTTTTTAGTTGCCAACACTTATTTGCATTATAAAATAATCACAACAATAAGCATTACTAAGCAAAAAAGTGTGACCGAAAATACATGTTTATAAATTATTTTATTGCCCACACATATTTGCATTGGAAATTCCTGTTAGCTCAATGTTGTCGGACAAAAAAATAAAAGAGCATCAATTATCTTCCATAGCGCTAATTCCCAACTTCTCAACACTTAGTCATTCAGTTGGCGCTAAAAAGGAAATTTTCTCCACGATTCGCTTTCGGCCCCTCTCCTTTACATCAAATGCTATTATCTGATTCTGACTACTTTATTTCAGTTCGCCAAGTTTATCGAGAAGTTCAAGAAGTCGTATAGGAGTGTGGAAGAACATGCTCATAGGTTCGGAGTGTTTAAGGAAAACTTAAGAAGGGCAAGGAGGTACCAAGTGCTGGATCCAAGTGCGAAACATGAAGCCACAAGGTTCTCGGATCTGATATCGAAGGAGTTTGAGAGGTATTTAGGGCTGAGAAAGGGTGCTGGTTTGAAAGGGACGATAGCGGCTTCAATTTTGCCTACGGATGGGTTGCCCAAGGAATTTGATTGGAGAGAGAAGGGTGTTGTTACTCCTGATAAGAATCATGTTTGAATTATATATATTTTTATATATTATTTTTCCATTCAAACTTTTAGGACTGGAACTGCATTAGTATAATATCTGTATGGCTTTTCTTTTTAAGACAAGTGACTTATGCACTAAAGGTATTTTTCTTCTCTTTGATGACCATTGCAAATCCCACCTCTACCATTTGCATGAAAGAGGACTTTCCAACCTAAGCCAGGCAAGAAAAGATCAAAGTCAATCCTGGAGATTAGCATCCTTAAGTTACAAAACTTTAGAACTGTGTTTGATATTCATATTACAGGTTATTTTCTTCTTGTTGAATCGAGAATAAATCTTTTTATACTTATGTTAGTTAAGATCATTCTCCAGATTGAGTAGTTAAATGGGACATTCGTCTCAAGCAGGAAGCTTTCATAATTAATGGAAACTGCAAAAAATGCCATGAATATGTCCCAAGCAGACCAGTTTGCGCTATGGTCATCTGTGCTTAAAGGTAGTAGATATTAGCAGACAGGTTGGTTGGGTCTTTCATTGTTAATCTACATGTCTTTTACGTACAATTGGGAATATTAGAATCTATATCTTTTTAAAAGTTTATTTAAACTGATTTCGCAACTACACAAAAGTGTTACGAATCAGATAGTAACTTCAATAATGTTATTAAACTGTTCAAAAATAGTCACAGCAGAAAAATGTTTATAATTTTCACAATTAAATTGTAAAAACAGTAACAGAATAAAGTGCTACAAATTCTAATAAATACTTTTACGGTACAGAACCGTACAAAAGTGTTGCAATTGAATTTGTACGAAATTCGGAGTACCTAGTCGTCCGAGTCCAGAGAATATATGTTTCCTTGAAATAATATTTCCCCCCTTATATGCATCGAAGGATACAAGTTGTTTGTCTCCCAAGATGAAATGGACCGGCCCCGATACTTTGTGCGTGCAGACGGAGCGACGACGAACTGAAGAAATTATAGAACTGAGAACAGATTTGTGGGAAGAGGAACAAAATGAAGAAAATAAAGTGTTTATGAGTGAGTGATCTCATTTTACAGGCCCCTATATATAGGCCGAAGGAGGTACCTATTCGGAGCGGTCGTGACTGTTGGAAAGGTTGCGACCCTTTAACCGACAAACGCACGTGCACAAGCGCAATGTTCTAATATTAAAGTTCAAAATTAGCTGTTTCAGAGCAGCAACCCAAGTGGCAGACGGAGGCTCATCTAATCACGAGACCTCATGGGACCTAAGGCCCAATGACATTTTAATATTAATATGAAGGTCTATAGCCTACATGCCCAAAGCCTACGTTGCCACATCTCGAGTTTTCATCTCTTTTTCTTCTTTTGTTTTGATTTAGTGTATTAGGTTATAGTATATATGGTGGATTTGGCACAAATATTCCATTATGTGGGACTTTGTTTCAATACACACCATACCCAAAATCTCCCTCTTCCCTAACCACTTCTTCATTCATTTTTAACAATCCCCATATGAATGAGTAGTTGTTCATAGTTTCACGAGACATTTATCGGATCCGTTTAAAGTAGCACATGTGCCTTGAACTTTCCTGGTGATTTCCTGTTTGAATTACGGGCGAATCAGTAGACTTAGAATGTCCTTAAACTGCAAGCCTTTTGTGTAATTCTAAAAGAGATAGCACATGATAAATTTTTCTTATAATCCTTCATTCTCTGTTTGTGTTCATTTTTGCCTTGAACACCTGCCTGGTCTCATAAGGCTTAGAGAATTTGTTTTTATAATTCTCTTTGAAGCGGCGCCTTCGCACTTACGTAGGTGATTCTGTAAGGGGTATTCGTAATTCCTCAAGTACAGACATCATTAAAAGTATCAATACTTATCCTATTTTCCATCAAATAATGCACCGACTTTATCATAGGAATGGTTTGTGTGTGACAGTGCCATCTAGTTTCTCTTAAACTTAGTTGTCCCTTTGAACCTAGATCTTGTGATCTCCAGTCCACTAGGTGGGGTTTCCATTTAAAAAAACTTTTATTCAATAGGCCTTAACCCCATTCTCATCGATAAGGTTTGAACTTTCTCTCTTGACAAGCCTTTTGTTAGTGGATCCGCTATGTTATCTTTAGACCTTATGTAGTCTATAGTGATAACTCCATTAGAGAAAAGTTGTCTTATTGTCTTATCTCTACGACAAATATGCCTAGATTTACCATTGTATAGTGTAGTATTATCTCTTTCAATTACTGATTGACTATCACAATATATACATATTCAAGGCACAGGTTTGCTTCAATTTGGAATATCTTCCAAGAAACTTCGAAACCAATCTTCTTCTTCTGCGGTCTTATCTAGTGCAATAAACTCAGATTCCATCATAGATCTAGCTATACAAGTCTGTTTGGGTGATTTCCATGATATTTCTCCATTTTCTAATGTGAACACATGTCCACTTGTAGACTTTGTATCTTGTGATCCAGTTATCCAACTGGCATCACTGCATCCTTCCACTGTTGAAGGATGGTTTGTATAGTGTAGACCATATTCTGCGTATAATTTAGGTATCCTAGAACTCTGATCATCGCTTTCCAATGATGTTTACCAGGATTGTTGGTAAATCTACTCATCTTACTTACAGTGTATGCGATATCTGGCCTAGTGCGGTTCATAACATACATGATACTTCCTAGTATACGAGAGTATTCAAGCTGGTAGATACCATCACCAGTGTTCTTTACCCAATTTTAGTTCATATCTGTGACGCCCCACCTCTATACCCACTTTAGCCAAGGACACTATGGTGTAATGCCGTCAACTAGCACGGAGAATAAGGCTGGATAGGAGCGGCCATCCGCAGTTAGGCCTTACACTAGTATTGGTTACTTCGGTAGGAGTGGTATATTTTTTATTTTTCATCTCTTAATTATTTACTCCCATCGACGTATCCAATTCCAGTATAAAATGAACTACGTTGGTTCATAATAGTTTAGGACAATATATATAATAATAACTAAAGTCAGTTACAATACAAGTGATACCATACATATGATACAACTATAACTGTCGACTCAGGAAGTTACATATACAAGTACATTATCGTGAATAGTATACATGAATATATATCATCCTATACAAATACACTGACTACTATACAATGACGACGACTACTCCAAAAGATATGAAAAGACTTCATAGCTCAAGAAGCAACCTAAAGCAAGATATCTACACCTGTAATAACTCGGTCTGACCCGAGTATTAAATTCAAAAGAAAATAATACACGGGTCAGTCTAATTCAAACTCAGTTATTAATGCATGGAAGCAATAATAATTAAATAAAAATTATACGACAGCCAAAATTAATCACCTATCCAATCCTTAAATAAGAAAATTGGATGACGATAAATGTAACACATAACAGTGTTAACAACAAATCAACAAATTCAAATTATCAACGAAGATAAATAAAAGGGTTATCAATGAAGATGGTTTAGAAAACAACAGAATTGCCTAAACGGCAATTAACGACAAAATCCAATTATTAAATAAATAATTAGAAACTCATAATCTAATTATCAAATAGATAATTAGACAACAACCAATGATCAAATCAAACCAATCAAAATACAATTCAAAACATATTGAATTGAATAAATGAAACAATTCAAACAATTGAAATATCAATTAAAACGCCAATTCTGATTTGACTGCAGTACACGCACACGTGTACTGCCTCGCCAAAATCAAATATACACCTGAGAACAGAGACTATATCTCAAAGCAAAGCTCTAACCAGCAAAAACAAGTACAACAGAATGCACCAGTAAAACAAAATGATGCAACATCAATATGCACAGATGCACATCATGGAACAAGAACCCAATACAGTGCAAACCACCAAAAATCAGATGTACTGCAGCCACCACAAGAACACAAGGGAAAACTGCAACAAAACTGCAGCCACCACAAGGTCACAAGGGAAAACTTCAACACAAACTCAGATGCAAGCACATAGAAAGGAATAGCAGCAAGTCAGGGTCAAAGCACTAATGCATATAGACCTGAAGACCAAATGAAGATGTGTCATATAGATGAAATACAACTGAATTCAATTGGATAAAACAGTGCAGACTTAACTGCAACAACATGATGAGCAAAATGCAAGAAACATAGGTAGTTCGAACAAAGTCACCAAGACAGTGTCGAACCCAAAGCAAAACAACTCAAAATAAATTTCACTTAAATAGGTAGTTCGAACAAAGCCACCACATGGATAACAGGGTTCAAGTTCCAAAACATCAATAGAAGATGCCAACAAAAAGATGCATCTCAAATCAAACTGCAATGAACCAGGGATCACAAAAATCAAACATCAACTAAGTTCAAAGGGTCAAGACAGCTTCAACCCAAATTGAAACTGCTCATATACTCGAAGCACAGTGCCAAATGGCATGAACAAGACTCAAATGTACAGCCACAACATGTATACATGTACATGAAACAGCAAATACAAATACACCCATAAACTACATGCCTTGAAGAATAGAGGATAGAACTCGAAGACAACATGAAACTGCATCAAAGTGACTGCAGTGCACATGAGAATTGACTCAGTGCTATTGAAAATAAAGTGCATCGGTGCACATGAGAATTGACTCGGTGCATATGGAAACTAAAATGCATCAGGTTGAAGACAACTACAGCCAATTTAAGGTATGCCGAAGTCACCAGTAACACTACGTAAGACTGGACAGTGCAACCCAAACAGAAAATGTATATGAACATGAACCAGTGACAAATGTACAAGTATCACAAATTCACAAACGACCAAAAGCAATAGCAGTTTTGAAAAAATTCAAAGCAACGTAAACGTTGCAGTCGAAACGAGTTCAAAAATCAGGGAACTGCGGTTTCAAATCAAGGCAGAGTCTAACCCAAATTTCATTCACAATTATTTTCGCAAAACCAAGTTAACAACCAAGTCAAGGCCAATATCACTGAGAAAGGACCGAAGTCAGAGCATGTACAAAACAGTGTGTGGCCAAGGCAAGTAAGAATTTAACAAGTTCAGTGTCAAAGTTGAACCAGAAAAATCAAACTGGGGTGAGCAAGGCGATTCAAAGCCGTGAGTATCAAGCCATCATCAATAATACGAAATCGACAAAATCAGAGAAATCATCAACACCAAACAAAAATGAATGGCCGAGATAAAAATTTAACAACTTCAAATAACCCAAACAACAAAAGTCACGAATTCGAACAAGCCAGAAATCCTCAACGATTTGAATTAGATGTGAGTGGGAGAAACCACTCACCTTAGCGATGAATTGAAGCAGCCGCAAGCATAGAAAAAGCATCGACCGCCATAGTAAGGCTGAGGTCATCGATCGAACGAGCTACAGAAGTCGACCGCCTCAATTTGTTCAAAGCCCTAATTTTCAGAGGGGAACGAACGAAAGGAATGAATGAGCAACCATTATTTTTGAAGCTCTAACTTTCGAGCAAGTGAATAAAGAGAGCCGCCATTTTCGTTCCTTTGTTTTGTTTTAGGGTTTTAAAACGAATAAAGGAAACCGGGTTATAACATTTCATTATTATCACGGCACCCACAACAAAAGAGAAACGTGGGCCGAGATTAAATTTTAAAGCCCGTATAATTCTTAACAATTTATGAAAAGAATTTCAACTGATTTAAAAACTCCAACAACAAACAGCTATTAGCCAGCAGAAATAAATCGTCTAATGACGATAATTAATTTTCACAAAATCCCGGGTTGTTACAATATCTACTGGTGATTTTGCAATAATTATATTATATTGCTTGAATTTTTCAAGTATCTTACCGATATAATGTGATTGGGATAATGCATATCCCTGTGGTGTTCTCAAAATTTTGACCAATATCATATCAGCCAGTCCTAGGTCCTTCATATCGAATCTAGAATATAACATATTCTTTGTAGATGTTATTATGGCCTTGTTGTTGCCTAGGATTAGTAAGTCATCAACATAAAGACAAACAATGACATATCCAACATGTGTGTGTTTTATGTAGACACGTTTATCCGATTCATTTATTGTCAATCCATTTGATAACATAGTTTCATCAAATTTCTCATGCCATTGTTTTGAAGCTTGTTTAAGGCCATAAAACGACTTTACTAATTTGCATACTTTATTCTCATTTCCAGAGCTAACAAACCCTTCAGTTGCTTCATATATTTTGTTCCTCTAGTTCCCCATTCAAAAATGCAGTTTTTACATTTGTTTGATTTATTTCTAAATCAAGTATGGATGCGATTGCAATAAGCATCCTAATTGATGTTATCCTCGTCACTGGTGGATATGTATCAAAATAGTCCAGGTCTTCCTTTTGTATGAATTCTTGGACTACATGACGAGCTTTGTACTTATCTATTGAACAATCAGGTTTCAATTTCTTTTTAAATATCCATTATTACCTAAGGTCTTGCATCCTTGAGGTAAATCAACTAACTCCCAGGTATGGTTAGCCATAATGGATTCAATCTCATTGTTAATAGCATCTTTCCAGCAAGGGGCATCATTGGAGCATAGCTTGTTTGTATGTCAATGGATCATCTTCTAACATAAAAGCGTAGAAGTCTGGTCCAAAGGTCCTAGAGGTCCTTGACCTTTTGCTCCTTCTTGGTTCCTTCACTTGTTGATCAGCATTAGTTTGTCGAAGTTTATTTTATTCAGTATTCTCAAGAGAATCAATAAATTCATCTTCTCTTGGTCTCTTATGAGTATCATTGTCAGTACCCTATTTTAAAGGGAATATATGTTCAAAAAATCTTGCATTTCTCGATTCGATGATGGTATTTTTTATGAATATCATCAATTTCAGATTTGCGTACTAGAAATCGACAAGCGGCACTGTTTTGTGCATATCCAATGAATACACAATCGATTATTTTTGGTCTAATTTTGGCCTTTTTTGGTTTAGGTATCTCTACTTTGGCAAGACACCCACACACTTTTAAGTATTTGTAGGATGTCGGTCTATTTTTTCAAAGTTCGTGCGGAGACTTGGGTGTTTTCTTTCGTGGTATTTTATTTAAAATATGGTTTTTCGAAAGAATGGCTTCTCCCCAAAAGTTATCTGGCAAGCCAGAACTGATTAATAAAGCATTCATCATTTCTTAAGAGTTCTATTTTTCCGTTCAGCTATACCGTTGGATTGAGATGAATATGGTGCTGTAGTTTGGTGTATAATGTCATGCTCAGCGCAGAATTTCTCAAAAGGAAATTCATATTCTCCTCCTCTATCACTTCTGAAAGCTTTAATTTTCCTGTTGAGTTGATTCTCAACTTCTGCTTTATACCGTTTAAACATGTCGAATGCTTCATCCTTGCTTCTAAGGAGATACACATAGCAGTATCTAGTACAACCATCAATAAACGTAATGAAATACCTTATTCCACCTCTAGTTTGACACATTTTCAAATCACATACATTAGTGTGTATAAGGTCTAGAGGTTCATTTTCTCGTTCAACATGATGAAACGAGGTTCTTGTCAATTTTGCTTCTGCACAAATTTGACATTTATAGTTGGAGTCTATGTTACATTTTGGTATACATTCTAGATTAATCATTTTTCGCAGTGTATCAAAATTCACATTCCCTAATCTAGAATGCCATATGTTAGAAGAGTCAACAATATAAGCAGGAGATTCACTTTTATTCATATTAGTGTTTGGTACAATAGTTGTTACTTTGCTTTGAATAAACCATCACATGCATATCATCTTCCTACATACACTCCATTGTTTGATAATACAAACTTATCGGCTACAAAGGTTAATTTGAAACCATGCTTGCTAAGCAAGGACCCTGATATCAAATTCTTGTGGATTTCTGGAACATGAAGAACATTACTCAAAGTAAGCTCTTTTCTAGAAGTTAGTTTCACCACAACTTTTCCCTTGACTTCGACCTTTGATGCAGATGAATTGCCCATGAAAAGTTGTTCATCATCAGTTACAGTTTTATAAGTTGTAAACATCCACCTATTTGCACATATTTGTCGAGTGGCACCTGTGTCTACAATCCATTCCTTTGAATTACCAACAAGATTGCATTCTGATATTACTACACATAAATCCATATCAGAAACGCCATCTGTAATTTCAGCCGTATTTGCTTTTGATTTCTTCATTTTGGAAGCGCGACATTCGGCTGCATTATGCCCCTTCTTTCCACAGTTATAGCCAGAACCCTGAAATTTCTTCTACGACTTCTGAGGCGCATTCTCACATTTTCGTTTGTTAAGTTTGTCTGACTCAACAACATTTGCTTTGGCAGCCATATTCTAAGAGATCTTTTTCTCGGAATTTCTATTATCTTCCTCAATTCATAGACAAACTATGAGTTCTTCCATTATCATTTCCTTATGCTTATGCTTAAGGTAATTTTTGAAGTCCATCCACGATGGAGGAAGTTTCTAAATGTTGCGACAGCCTGAAAAGATTCGCTAAGCATCATCCCTTCATCTTGTAGTTGACAAAAGATCAGTTGTAGTTCTTGAGCCTGGTTGATCACAGTCTTTGAATCTACCAGTTTGAAGTCGAGAAATTTTCCAGCGATGAATTTCTTCATGCCTGGATCTTCAGTTTTGTACTTTCTATCCAAGGCCGTCCAGAGCTCCTTGGATGTTGCAACGGTACAATAGACATTATAGAGGCCATTATTCAAAGCATTCAGAATATAGTTTTTACACATAAAGTCTGAATTTTTCCAGGCATTTGCGACCTCCACTTTGATTGCATCGGGTTCGAGTTCGCCAACTTTAGAAGCATCTTCAGTTAGAAACTTGGCGAGGCCTGATGTTATTAGATAAAACAACATCTTCTGTTGCCAACGCTTGAAGTCCGTCCCGTTGAACTTTTCTAGCATTTCTCCATGAGACTGTCATTGTAGGAACCAGAGGCACCGGGTGAGCGTTTGTCACCGTCTGCGTTAGTGCAGCATGATTATTGTTGCTATTTTGAGACATCGTCGTCTACAACAATCAATATTGTTTCAAGAATGTTATTTGCAACTACACAAAAGTGTTACGAATAAGATAGTAACTTCAATAATGTTACTAAAATGTTTAGAAACAGTCACAGCAGAAAAATGTTTATAATTTTCACAATTAAATTGCAAAAACAGCAACGGAATAAAGTGCGACAAATTCTAGTAAATACTGTTACGGTACATAATCGTACAAAAGTATTGCAATTGAATTTGTATGAAATTCGAAGAAGTGCCTAGTCGTCCGAGTCCAGAGAATATTTGTTTCCTTGAAACAATATTTCCTCCCTTATATGCACCGAAGAATACGAGCAATTTGAACTAAATGAAGTATTGAGCGGTCGTGGTTGCTAGAAAGGTTGCGACCATTTAACCCACAGACACACGCGCATAGGTGCAACATTCAAATTTTGAAGTTCAAAATTAACCGTTTCGAAGCAACAGGCCCATATAATTACGAAACCCCAAGAGACCCAAGGCACAATCTTTGAACATTTTAATATTAATATGAAGCCCCAAAGCCTACATACTCAAAACCTACATTGCCACATCTCAAGTCTTGACATCTTCTTCTTCTTTTGTTTTGACTTATTGTATTAGGTTATTGTATATATGGTGGATTTTGCACAAATATTCCACTATGTAGGACTTTGTTTCAATGCACACAATACCCAAAATCTCTCTTTTTCCTAACCACTTCTTCATTAATTTTTC
Source organism: Allium cepa (assembly GCA_030765085.1). Taxonomy (NCBI): domain Eukaryota; kingdom Viridiplantae; phylum Streptophyta; class Magnoliopsida; order Asparagales; family Amaryllidaceae; genus Allium; species Allium cepa. The sequence continues at coordinate 472,243,355 of CM060929.1, read as the reverse complement.
TAACAATATTCTCTGAAAGGAACATGCTCATGTTAAGAAGTAATTGTGAGAAACATGAAGATTATTTAATGCGAATGCTATATAGCATGTTTAAACATAATATGCTTCTTTGATTTTTAGTAGAGTACTACTTGTTTAACTAGTACTTGACTTCAATATAATGCTGTCGTACATTTAGGCTCTAGACCCGAAACCTTAGATGGTATCAGAATGAACTTGAATATAACATTAGCCAGTTGATAATTACTTAAATAATAAACCTTGACGTTTTCTTCTCTTTACCTAAACTTATAGCTACTACTATAAACTCACATTACCTTCTTTATTGAAAATCAAAATTATTTTTACACTCGGTGCAAACTGATATACTTTGCTAATTTTTTGCTTTCTATTTTTATGTTTTTAGCACATTAGGATGTCACTTATATTTAGACATGGATGAGTCTACTTGTCTCTATTTTACTATATATTGCATAAATACAATTTTGTTTCTATGCTTCATAGTTTGTATCCATACTGCAACAGTTAATATGGGGAGCTATGTCCAAGTTTCATCCAAGCTTAAGCTAGGACCAGTGGGAGAGGACCGCATAGTCAAAAATTCTCCACTGGCCGCACAAGCTCAACAACCAACTGGAACTGATGTTGTTGGACCTACACGATCATTAAAAACTTTTACTTTTCCTTCGTTTTTTGTTTATTAATTAATCAAGCTATTTTTATTTTTATGCTTATTTTATATTTAACCTTTTTGATTTCTTTTCCATTCATGTAATATTTTATAGCTATGATACTACAGAGTAGATATCTGGATATGTCTTTATATGCATGGGTCCACCTCGATTCTTGTTTGCAATTAAAAGTGTTTATCCAGATAACTCAATGTATTTACGTTGCGATTATATCGAAAGTAGATAGCTCTAAATTAGATAATATCTAAATTTACCGAAATTCATTTTTGTGCTTTTAATCAAAAATCTGCCTTGGTCTTTTAGAGACTTGAAGTTTAGCGTTTCTACTTTATTGTTGATATACTACCATTTTAGTTTTCGTGGTTAATATGGATTTGTTGAAATAATAAAATGACTGGCTTTTAACATGGGAAGAATTTAGGAACTAGGTTATATGCCTCAAGGATATGAGTCCATGAGATGTTTCTTAGATGCACTTGGTCGATACAACGAAAACTTTATGTCATTATTATGGTTTTGTCTGTAGATTTCTTCTGGTACAAAAATGTTCAATTTTGCTTTTTATGGTAAAGCTACATTGCAATTGAATTATTAAATTGTACTAATTTCAGTTCTTTTGACAAGGTTTGCTAATTTCAAGTTTCAATTAAAGATCCTTTTGATAATGTTTACTAATTTCAATTCTTTTAATAATGTTTACTAATTTTAAGCTTCAATCAAAGATCCTTTTGATAATATTTACTAATTTCAAGCCTCCATCAAAGCTACAATTCCTTTTTACACATTACTAATTGAATGATTAATTATGCTGATAGATTGGATTTTGATTAATTTAAAATTGATTTTATATGATATCTGCTTAGTTTTGTTATCAATCAATTTGTCCTATAGTTTATTTTCCAAAGATTAACTTTTGTAAACTCTTATTGTTTTTGTTGTATCTACATAAAATTTAACTAAATGTATAGAAAAGTACTTATAGATTAGGGATAGGAGATAATTGTGGCAATGTTAATATAAAATCAAGGTTATAAAATATTGCGGCATAAAAAATACAAAAATAATATTACTGTTTTCACATCATTTGAAATGTAGATAGCCTGCACGGATCTAATTTATAGTAGCTATACTATATTTATATTGTGGCAAGTAAAACTATAAAGGAAATATCAACAAGATTACCATATAAGTATTATTTGAAATGTAGACAAATAGTATACAACTATTCTACCTAAGTTGCCTCAAATAATATAAATACAGTATTATGTATTCTTAACTCATTACTGTATAGAAAAATCTCGAATGAAGATGTTTGAAACACCTGAAACAGCCTGTAACTGTTTTTAAGAATATTGCCATATTTACAAACGTTCCTTGTAAAAGGTAAATGTATATTTAAAAATCAACTAAATATAAACAAACCTATACAAACTAATAACAACGGAGGGGATTCTCATCTTTGCACAGCTGTACATGTTATTTATTAGTGAGACTATACTAATGTATCTGTTACCTAGTGGCTTGACCAGGTAAACAGAGACTTGAAGTGGAAGCCTCATTTGGCATCCAAGCCTGGTTTGGCATAAAGGGTTGTTCGGCACATCTAGCACCGTTCAGCATCCAAGCCACATTCGGCATAAAGGGTCGTTCGGCACATCTAGCATGGTTCGGCATCCAAGCCTTGTTCGGCATAAATGGTCGTTCGGCACATCTAGCACCGTTCGGCATCCAAGCCTCGTTCGACATAGGGAGGTCGCTCGGCATTCTAGCCTTGTTCGGCATCCAGCCTCGTCCGGCATTCCAGCCTCGTCGGGCATTCCAGCCTCCTTCGGCATTCATGCCTCATTCGGCATTCGAGCCTCGTTCTGCATTCATGCCTCGACCGGTATTCCAGCCTCGCTAGGAATTCATGCCTCGTTCGGCACATGGCCTCGCTCGGCATAAGCATGTCGTTCGGCATCTCCCCTCATTCGGCATCGGATCTCGTTCGGCCTACACATTTCACTCAACATACTTCCTTGTTCGGCTTGGAGACATGGCTTGGCATTTGCCGTTCGGCATTTGTGGCTCGGCACATAGAAGTCGCTCATTATGGGCCGAGGTATCTTGCTACTAGGCCCTTCAAGGAAGTCCAATCCATCTTTGTCTATAAATAGAGGGGCAGGGGCACAGTGAAATGGACCTTTTTTCGAGAACACCGGGGAAACTCCGCCGCATTCAAGACTTATCCTTTTTACTTAGCAGTTGTATTCAAATAGTCGGTGTACGAATTGTATCTATAACCAGTTGTTAAGAAAATAGCAAAAAAGATTAACTTCAAAGTGGACGTAGGCAATTACGCCGAACCAATATAAATCTGGTGTTCTTGTTTTCCGCATATAATTTAGCATATTGTTCTCTGTTTAACTTTACTTTCTTCATTAATCTCTCTACACAATCTCTCTTAAGGGTGTTAGTGACCAATTCTGGTGCTTACATTTTGGTGCTTTCACTGAGGGCCGAATTCTCAGGCCGATATGATCTACTTTGTAACTACAGGATTAAAAAATCCCCCGAAGGAGATCCGACATACTCATAGGACGCCAGTTGAATCTATTCATAGTTTCGACCGACAACTCTACTCTGAGAAGACCACGTACCCGATCAGCCTCTCATACTGCGGACGTCCACATGACTGCTAGCATGCAACAAGTTTGACCTAGCAATCGACAAGCAAATTTAGGTGCAGGGATTACCGCACAAACTCAAACGTAAGTCATCACCAGGATGGAGTTCAATGATTTGATGTGGGAACTCAGGGAAAGTAGAAGGCAATTTGTTGAACAGATTCAGGCCAACGCTAATCTTATGACTCAGCTGACTCAGCAGCAGCATCAGAATGCTGGAGGTAGCCCTACTCCTCATTCTTCGTCTGATAGCTCGACCTCAGCCGATGAACCTCCTAGGCGTAGACACCGTAATACTGAAGCTACACAGGCAGGTGCCACTGATCGATCAACCAGGGATCATGCATATGAGGAACCGGACGTCTGGCTCACCAAGATCCTAATGAAGCTGGCCTTCAAGATGCACGTTTGGCCGATCGCCAGCAAAGGGGACATCAACCCGAGCGGTCCTGTGGAACGGAACCCAACCTTCCATCGTCCATACAAACTCCGGACTTATCAGTCATGGTCAGGCAGTTAATGAGAGAGAACCAAGGCTTGACCAACGAAGATTGGGGAGTATCCGAGAGTCATACTCCCTTCACAGATACTATCTTACAGGCTGAGTATCCTAGGAAGTTTAGTATGCCAACTATACCGGCCTACGAAGGGAAGATTGATCCCAGACAGCACGTAATGAGGTATGAATGGATGATGGATTCTGCCCGAGCGAATGATGCGACCAAGTGTAGGTGCTTCCCAATCACTTTATCAGGAATCGCCACTATGTGGTTTACCCGACTTCCCCCGCGGTCCATATCCATCTTTGACGAGTTGGCATTGAAATTTGTAGAATAATTCAGGATACATGCTACTCGTCCAAAGGACGTGATGTCCTTATCAAGTGTAATCCAAGCTCCGGGAGAGTCATTGAAAGCATACTTGCAGAGATTTCACGTTGCGGTCACTGAAGTTAGCAACCCTAACGACCTTACAATTTTAATGATGGTAATGCGAGGTATAGATGCAGACTCAAAGTTTGGATATTGGTTGGCGGGAAAGCCCCCAACTACGTTGGAGCGATTCTATTCAAAAGCTCGTCAATTCATAAGAAAGGAGGAAGCCAGGTGGACTAGGCAAGATAAGGCACCAAGGCCTGTTCAGGATACTGTAAAAAGTAACATCACCGTAAAGCAATCCGACGACAACTCGGGAAAGGTACAAGTCAACGTCCAGAACAAGCCTGGGTAATTTAAAGGGTCCGGAGGAGGAAATCCTGGAAAGAAAAGAGAAACAGGGAAATGGAAGCCGAGGATTCCAACCTACAACGAATACACCCCCCTGAATACTTCTCTTGAAAATATTTATCTATCAACATGTAACACCTTTCAATACAGAAAGCCATGTCCAAAGTAGTCCACAGAGGAACAGAAGCGGACGGGGAAGTACTGTCGCTTCCATGAGACTCCCGGGCTAAATACTGAGGAGTGTAGACACCTCCATGACGCCATAGAAAAGATTATCAGGCAAAAAAAGATGCAGGAATTTGTTAAGAAACCCACAAGAGGGTAGGAAAGGAACTTCAGACCCCGGACGCGGGCCGGCTCCACGCCATCTGGAGGAACCTGCCCGAATCGTGGGTTGATTGTTCATAAACACTATAGTCGGAGGACCTCATCCTGCAGATAAGAATTAGCAGGAGATGGAATGATATGCTACCTCCTTGAGGCATGCAGATTATGAATATTGTTCGAATATGGAAGATGGAACCCCGCAAAATAACAACGCATGATGACAGACGATATAGTGTTTAGGAGTCGAGATGCAGACAAGGTAGAGGCTCTTACCATCGACCCGATGGTCATATCTGCGACAATCGGGCTAGCATACGTCAAAAGAATTTTGATTGATTGTGGAAGCTCCGTCAACATCATCATCAAAAAGGCATATGACCAAATGAAGATGGAGACAAAAGACTTGAAGCCATTTAAAGCCCGTATACATGGCTTTAATTATGCAGCGACGGAATTGATGGGGTATGTCGAGTTACCAGTTGAACTGGGAGAGGGTGAGCGTAGGAGGGTGCGAATTTACCGTTTATGGTGTTGGACGTTGACTCTCCATACAATGTATTCCTGGGTCATCCGGCCCAGGCGGAGTTTAGGGCAGCTTTGGTCCTATGGTGTTTGACATTAAAATTTCCGACGGACAAAGGAGTCGGTGTAGTGCATGGCGATCAGGTGACCGGTCGCGCATGTTATGTGCAGAGCTGAGTGGGGCTCATCGGAGAGAGAAAGGAAAGGTTGCGGACAGCTTCGTCCGCATACAAAACACTGACAATTGACAAGTAGTGCCCGAGCCCTGGCTTGGGCAACATTCTCGGATGTATAGAGACATAGATCTGAGAGATGATGATAGGGAACCCAGGGAAGCGAACGCAGCACCGGCTGAACTGACGGTTGACATTTCAGTCAGCCGGGATGACCTGTCACGAGCTCTTAAGATTGGATCGCAACTCGACCCGTCATTGGCCGAGGATCTTACTGATTTCCTTCGAGCGAACCTGGACGTTTTCGCTTGGAAACATTCCGATATATGCGGGATTTCTCTCGCTATTGCGAGTCATATGTTGAATATAGACCCAAAGTACGTCCCAATAAAACAGATACGGAGAGGCATGGACCCGGAGAGGTTCGTCGCCCTCAGAGAGGAGGTGGACAAACTCAAAGCCAATGGGTTTGCCCGCGACGCCCTCTACCTTGAATGGATATCTAACCCTGTGCTAGTAAGGAAAGCGAATGGAAAGTGGCCAACTTGCTTTGATTATTCTGACTTAAACAAAGCATGCCCGAAGGATAGTTTCCCTTTACCTAGAATCGATCGGCTGGTTGATTCGATGGCAGGCCATGAGCTACTGTAATTTATGGATGCGTACTCGGGATATAATCAAATCCCGATGCACATTCCAGATCAAGAACACACCAGCTTTGTCACGGACGTTGGGTTATATTGCTATGTCGTGATTCCCTTCGGACTGAAAAATGTGAGAGCAACTTATCAGCGTTTGGTGAACCGAATGTTTAAAGATCAGATTAGTAGAACGATGGAAGTCTATGTGGATGACATGCTCGTTAAGTCACGGAAGTCAAACGACCACATTCGAGACTTAGCAGAGATGTTTGATATACTCAGGCATTATGGGATGAAAATCAACCCTTTAAAGTGTTCTTTTGGCGTTGCATCTGGGAAGTTCTTAGGTTTCATTGTGAATGCGCGGGGAATTAAAGCTAACCCGGAGAAGATTCAGGCTATTTGGGACATACAAGTGCCCAGAACTGTAAAGCAAGTACAAAGCTTGAATGGAAAGGTGGCCGCGCTGAGTCGATTCATATCCAGAGCTACGGATAAGTGCATTCCTTTCTTTGATGTGATAAAGAAAGGAAAGAGAAATTCCAAGTGGACATCCGATTGTGAGGAAGCCTTCCGAGCTCTGGTTAGACATTTAGAAAGTCCCCCGGTGCTATCAAAACCAATTGACCATGAAATGATGTATGTATACCTGGCTATATCCAGCACGCTAGTACTACGGCTTTGGTTCGCAAGGTGGACCGAGTCCAAAAGCCAGTGTATTATGTCAGTAAACGTTTGACGGGGGCAGAAAGAAATTATCCCAAGATTGAGAAACCAGCTTACTACTTGGTGATTGCATCACGCAAGCTTCGTCCATACTTTCAGGCACACTCAATCAGTGTTTACACTGATCGACCCTTGCGGCAGGTACTCCAACAACCAGAAACCTCTAGAAGGATGTTAAAATGGAATATCGAGTTGATTTAGTTCGATATTACCTACCTGCCATGAAGGGCCATACAAGGGCAAGCGCTAGCAGACTTCATTGCTGAATTCACCATGTCAGAGAATCAAACGGCCACAATGTCATACATCCCGTTCGACGGAAGATGTACACCGACCGGGCATCTAACGACAGTTGTTCGGGGCTGGCGTAGTTCTTGTGGCTCTTGAAAACCGATCAGTTTGTTATGCTTTGAAGCTTGAATTCCCAGCAACAAATAACGAAGCCGACTATGAAGCATTGATTGCTGGCTTGAGACTTATCAAAGAATTGGGGGTAAGACCGGTTGAAATCTTTTGTGACTCACAACTGTAGGTGTACCAAGTTCGGGGAGACTATCAAGCAAAGGGGCAAAGACTTGCCCCATACCTGGCAAGGGTTCAAGAGCTGCTAGCGAATCTAGTGTATTATGATATTTCACATGTCCCGCGTGAACAAAACATAGCAGCCGATTCATTGACAAAATTTGCGAGCACTGGCAATGCGTAGCAAATGGGATTGTTTCCCGTTGAAACTGTACATGCTCCGAGCATAAAAATGATGGAGGTAGATTTCATGTTAGAAACAGAAATCGAGAAGGAATCATGTATGACCCCATTCAAGCAGTACTTGTTACACGGGGTCATACCCGAAAGAAGGAGCGAAAGATGATAAGTCAGTCGTAAGGTTTCATGATATGTAATGCAAGATGGGGTAATGTATCGGAGGGGATTCTCGACCCCTTTACGCCGATGCATATCCCATGATGAGATAAAGCGAGTCCTGAAGAAAGTCCATGAAGGGGAATGTGGTGACCATACTGGAGTGTAGACGTTAGCAAAGAAAATCCTCCGCTATCGTTACTATTGTCCAACTGTGAATCGGGATGCCGTAGACTATGTGAGAAGATGTGACAAATGTTAGAAATAAGCAAAAATCCCGAGAGCTCCACTAACGGAACTCACACAAATGGTTAGTCCTTGGCCGTTTGCAATGTGGGGGATCGACATAGTCGGTTCCTTACCCATATCCAAAGGTGGTGCGAATACGCGATAGTTGAGGTCGATTACTTTACCAAGTGGGTAGAAGCAGAGCCTTTGGCCACTATCACCACCAGAAAGGTCATTTATTTCGTTGTACGAAATATTATATGTCGTTTTGGCCTTCCGCGGACCATCATTACAGACAACGGGACTCAATTCGAAAGCAAAGAGTTCAACCAACAATATGGAATGGAGAAAAAGTTTGCAGCGGCTGCTCATCCGAAAGCCAATGGACAAGTAGAAGCCGTGAACAAAATAATCAAGTTCATATTGAAAAAGCATTTGGAAAAGGCTAGAGGCAAGTGGGTGGGTGAGCTTTCAACAGCGCTTTGGGCTTATAGGACCACCCACAAGTCCGCGATTGGCCACACTCCGTTCGTATAGGCATATGGCACGGGAACTGTTATACCCGTAGAACTTGAAGTTCCATCACATCGGGTAACTTATTATGATTTTGAGTTGAACCTGGATCTTTTGCTGGAACCACTGGACTTCATTGATGAAAAGCGCGAAGAAGCTAATTTAAGAGCGGCCGCATACAGACACCAAGTTGCTCGATATTATAATGAGAAAGTTCGACCGAGAATCTTTGGTGTGAATGACCTCGTTTTAAAACGAGTTTTCCCATTTCCATCACATATGAGCCCCGCATGGGAAGGTCCATATGTCATTGAACGGAAGCTTGGAGAAGGAACTTTCAAACTAGCGACCGTTGATGGTGCGACACTCCCCCGAGCCTGGAATAACGAGCATTTGCGGCATTATTATACTTAGTTCATTTCTTTCATATTTTAGTTGCAATTATTTCCAGCATGTTCTTATTCTTAGTTTATGGCATGTAATAAGACAATTTAGCTTGTTTGCATTAATAAAGGCTTGAAGCCATTTTTTCCATGGATTGTCGATGTTTCTGTGTATGATAACTTTGTGACAAACAACTAAGAGGTACATTATTCTGTCTGACGTACGAACGCGCACAAGCACCCAAAATCTCCAAGTCCCTTGAGTGCGGACTGGAGTACTCTGAGTCCCCTGAGTGCGGACCGGAGTATAAACGACTAAAAATCTCCAAGTCCCCTGAGTGCGGACTGGAGTACTCTGAGTCCCCTGAGTGCGGACCGTAGTATAAACGACTAAAAATCTCTAAGTCTCCTGAGTGCGGACTGGAGTACTCTGAGTTCCATGAATGCGGACCGGAGAATAAACGACTAAAAATCTCCAAGTCCCCTGAGTGCGGACCGGAGTACTCTGAGTCCCCTGAGTGCGGACCGGAGTATAAACGGCTTGAAAAATCTCCAAGTCCCCTGAGTGCGGACTGGATTACTCTGAGTCCCTTGAGTGTGGACCGGAGTATAAACGGCTTAAAAATCTCTAAGTCGTCGGAGTGCGGACTGGAGTCCCTTGAATTCCTGGAGTGCGGATTGGAGTATAAATGGTTTGAATTCTTTTAAGTCCCTGGACTGCGGACCAGGACACGAATGACTTGAAGTCATCAAGTCCCTGGCGTACAGACTAAAAAATATTCTAAGTGCTTGAAGCATGGAATACATGATGAACAACTCCAAAGAATTTCAGAGTTATATGGAGATAAATTGAGAAGTTTATGTAACTCTCAATGGCTTGGGTTTCGACCACAATCACACAGAAAGCTGAACGATAAAAGTCTTTTGAAGAACAAAAGAACTAAGCTTTATTTATTCAAAAATAAGTTTCTACTATAACTCCTCCAAAATTCGGAGTCAAAGGTCTATTTACATGGACTACGAAAATAAATAAAAATAATTACAAATTTAAACTAACTCTCGTTGAACGAGAGTAACGATTACTTCTTCGACTTCTTCCCAAACGACTCCTCTTCCATGCGTTTGTCCTTGGTAATTTCTTTTATGGGGAGGTAACAACTGAAGAAGTACGGGGAACTTCCACTGGCCTGGACCCACCAAGGAGGATGACCTTCAATGGCTTATTCAAAGGATCGTCCAGGTCCACAACTTGAGGCTCGACTTTGATTTCGATCGTCGTTTTCTTTTCCTCCTCGAGCTGCTCCTTCATGCTCGTTTTAGACGTATGTTCAGAGGCACCTGTAATCTCGATTTCATAACTCCCATCGATGGGAGAGGAAGTCTCGGACTTATCCTCGTCAAGCGCCCCAATCACCTGAGCATCTGGACCGGGAGCCTCACTTGTTTTTCCCTTCACCTCCTTGGCATCATCGCTCCTCGGAGTGGGCTCGGGATCAGAACGTCCTGCGCAAAATCATGGAAAACAAGCATTAGAATACGATAATCTCTCGTCAAAAAACGACGACTCTTGGAATTTCAAAATGAAGTGTCACATACCAGCACCTGGCTGACTCTCAGCCGTCCGAGGGGTCTCACCCTCTGGAATGAGGGATAGAATGTGAACGCCGAGGCCAGGGTCCTCCGGGTCATAACCGATATGTTGCTCAAATGGATCAAGTATCGGCCGATCGGCCGACTGAGTAGGAGCATGAGCTGGAGTCTCGATCTCGGATGGACCGACAATAACATCTTTCCCTTTCGATGAGGGGGAGCCTTTGCAGTAAAGAGCTTTCTCCGTAGACAGGTCTGAAGGCTCGTTTCCCTTAAGAAATTCTTTTATTAAAGCATCCTCGTCGACCTCCTCGGTGCCAAGTTCGACCTTCCTGATTTTTATTAAAGTCTCCCACGCCTCAGCTAGGGATTCGAGGTCGCCCTCTCCTAAAGAAGTTAAGTCTCGATTCATGAGGACGCGGGCGTTGAATTCTGCAATCAATGGGTCGAACATGCATTTGACCTCTTCCCTAACAGCCTCTTTAGCCGCCTCCAGAGAAGAGTCAATCTCCGTGGATGCTTTTTTCTTGCCTTCTTCACGGGCTTCATCCTTTAGCATCCCGACTTTAGAAAGTTTATCATCAAGCTTCGCCTTTAGAAGTCATGTTGCAACGATCTCATCGCAATATCGTTGTGACTCTTCTTGGGCCGCAGTCTTCTCTTCTCTTTCTCTGCGGAGTTGCTCCTCCAGTTCTTTGACTCGGATGCCAAATGCATCCCTTTCTTTCTGCACCAAGTCCTTCTCTAAAGCTAGGGCCCCACAGCGTTGGACCGCCTCTTCAATTTCTTTTTTATGAGTTGACTCCAGACGATTGACGGCCTCGGCAGTATCTTTAGCGCTCTGCTGGGCGGCTTCAAGCTGAGACTTATAAGAAACAAGCTCTTCATCCTCAGCTTTGATAATGTCTTTATCATGGATAGGCTCAAGCTTCAGGCGATCGATCTCATGCTGACGCTCTATGGAAACTTCTGAAACTTTTTCGGCTAAGTGCACGAACGCCTCGTGCTGAACATAGTCATCGTTAGTGCAAGCGATATCACTTTGCTTGACATGCCTTGGAATCTGGTGAATCGCCGGAAGGAATTTTAAGCCATCGAAGCATATCTTTGGAAATGAGGCTTTAAGCTCAGCAAGTCGCTCAGCGAACGATGGATCGGATACGGGAGCAAGATGAGTCTGCTTGGACAATGCAGGCGTTCTGTGGGGATCTCGAGATTGCTTGGTACTTGAGGAACCGGAGTGTTGATCCCGATAAGCCTCAGGCTGAGACCACTTATGTGTAGGTTTCTCTTTGTTATGCTCCGGTTGAGAAGAAGGATCACGAGGGTAGAAGGAATGACTATAAGATTTTCTCCGGTGGGACGATTCTCGGCGGTGGTAGTCTCGATCACCAGGGTCGTCTCTATCTCGACGCTAGCGGAACCCGAATCCCGGCTGGATTGGTGAAAAATCGATGAACCGCGAAGGCGGTCAAGTCCATGCGTACGCCTCATGTCACATACACAGAATTTAAATAACGTCGAGTCAGCAAATAGTGGAGTGATGGCAGAAAGTTAAGTGCGAGGTGAAGTGCATATGTTTGTGTGTGTCCTAGTGTTTGCCCCCGACGGATCAGTTTCTTTACTAATAGGAGTTTTTTCTCCCTGGTTTTGGGCTTGAGAGCTTGTATCACCTCTCGCAGGCGAATGAAGCTTAAGGGCCTCTAGATCGTCGAAACCATAGTTGAGCAGATCTTCAGGTATGGTTAGGTTCGACAGGCCTTTCAGAGAACTTTCCAAGTGTTGCGAGGAAGCTTCTTTCTCCGCTGGAATAAGAGTAACTTTAGAAGTTCCGCCGACTGTTTTCTTCCTCAGCGTGTATGTCAGTTTCTTCTTCCCCTTCAAAGGGGAAGACGTCGCTTCAATGTCATGAACTTCGACTATTGGGTCCTGAGATGGACTAACATTTTCGCCCTGAACTTCGGGCGTTTCGGCTTCTTTAATCTCCCCCTCCTCTGGCGTGTCAGGGGCGTTATGTGCTGAGGACTCGGCCTTCTTTTTTCCTTTTCCCGAAGCAGGCTTGGGTATGATAACACCTTGGGAGAGGCTTATCCGACGACCTTCTGCCAGCAACACAAATTTCGTGAGCGACTCATTCGAAATGAGAGTTCTGATGTCTCGGTCCTCGGCGGGAATGGCTCGGATAGCTTCGACAGCTTTGGAATATCAGGGGGCCCTCAGGACGTGGGTTAATACCTGAAAAGATGAAAAAAGAGTTAGAAAAGGTACGTCTTCGACTAAACATGAGTATCGGTCTAGGAAAAAGAATTACATCCTTCCACCCATCTCCTCGCAAAGCCGGGGGAACAACGCACATAGAACCACTCCTGTTTATACTGGGCAAACTTGCTTCATGCCCCAGTTAAGATTTGACATCTGCTGTGCAGCTCGAGAAACATGAAAGATGGGCTATCTGACCGTTTCTTGATGCGATAGATGTACCGGATATCGCCCGGAGTCGGAAGCCTGAAGAGGACACTCATGAAGAGGATGCAAGTGTTGTATATAAATGCATGGTTGTTCGGATGCAGTTGCGATGGGGCAATCTCGATATACTGCAACACGTCTCGAAGAAAAGAGTTGAATGGCGGCACGCTGCCAACCCAGTACATGAATCTGTTACAGGCTTTATATCCGACTGCGGGCAAGTGAAGATGATCATGCCCCGATGGAACTAACACATCGTCGAAGGGGATTCCATGGACAGAGCATATCCGACGGAGTGTACATTCGTTAATCCTTGAAGCCTGAGAATCGATTGGATCGTCTAAGAAAATTGCTGCCTCCAGAGCATCGGGATCCGAGTCGACAGATGCAGTCGTAGGGCTCGGTAAGTCTTGTGCAGGAGTAGCTGATGGATTTGAAGTTCCTACAACTTCTTGTCGAGAGGATGGCCTGGGTCTATCCGAGATCGTAGCAGAGCTAGATTTCCTAGACATCTCTAATGAAGATTGGATCTGACTGAGTACCTGTTTGAACTATACTTGAGAAACAATCGACATTAGACTTAACAACATAAATATTCCTCCCGTGTGGTGTGTGAACTAGTTTGATCATTCAAATGCAAGTGCCAAGCAGTGAAAAGTCACTGGATTGATGAAATAAGTTTAAGCTTTGAATTGTCATCTTCGAAGACCATCATCGTTGACCGTCTACGAAAGCTTGTCGTAAGACGGTTTATATTTTAAACTCGACATTGTCACTGCATTTGAAAGTTTATTAACTGTTAAGCAAGTTAAGTACAAATTTTCGGTTGTTTAAACACGGGATTTATCAGTCCAAATTGTCCGATATGCTTTGTTGTTTGAGTCTGTTCTTGTTCATTATCCTATGTTCAGGCATAAAATATGTGTTGAGTCAATTATGCATTAGGTTTGACTGGTGTTGTTGTTGTACACAACCCTCCTACCTAACTACTTCATCGTTCGGCATTCAACTAGTCATGCCGAACCACAACCTGGCCCAGCCACCTCGCTCGGCATTCTACCCTCAACACCAACATTCACCTACCACTCATTATCACCGTTCGGCATGCGGCAAGACATGCCGAACCGCAAACATGCCGAGCCATGCCGTTCGGCACGCCACTCTCCCAAATGTCCTCTTCATCGTTCGGCATAAAGGAGTCATGCCGAACCACACTCACGCCGAGTCGCATCGCTCGGCATTCTGCCCAGCTCCTACTTCTCTACTTTCCCTCCTACCTTATTCGGCATGAGATAATCATGCCGAGCCGTGGCCATGCCGAGCCGCATCGCTTGGCACACTAAACCTTAGACTTCACTATAGTACTTCCCCTCCATCGCTCGGCATAAAGAAGTCATGCCGAGCCACCTCGATTCGTCTTCCATCAACTTCCTCATTCAAGCATCTCTATCAGCCTCTTCTCTCCTCCGCTCCGCCTAGCCTAAAACTCCTTTAAGAAATCCATGCTTCGCTCTTAACTCCTCCTGGTCCATGCGATTACTACTGACCTCGATTTTGCAGAGACTCACGAGTTCGAGTCTTGTGCCAGATTTCCTAATCAAGGTGAAGTGTTTCAGGGAGAGGTTTTTACCTAAGAAGTGAGACGAAGACTCGGGGAGATTCTAGAGTAAGGAGCGCGGTTTTAATTAGGTTCGACTGATTGGGGAAGGAAGTGGGGCAACGTATGATGTTTGAGAAGAGAAGAGTAATTAATTCTCTAAAGTCTGTTAAAAGGAAAAGTTCGTAAGTCCTGGAAAGCAGAGGTAAAAGTAAAAGGGAGAAAAAGAAGGAACATCGGCTTATATAGAGAGAAGGAAAGTCGAAGGGACAGCAACAGGTAGAACCGGTCAAAACACTTACCTCGTTCGGCATTAAGATCATTCGACATTTGTATGTCGTTCGGCATTTGTATGTCGCTCGGCATTAGTATGTCGTTCGGCATGCATTGCCTCGATCGGCATTCAGAATAAGGGCTCAAAGCAAGGCATGGAGAAATCATGATTCAAAGCGCATCATGTTCATCCATATGATACACTTTGGGGGGGGGCAAGTGTTACCCAATGGCTTGACCAGGTAAACAGAGACTTGAAGTGGAAGCCTCGTTTGGCATCCAAGCCTTATTCGGCATAGAGGGTCTTTGGCACATCCAGCACCGTTCGGCATCCAAGCCTTGTTCGGCATAAAGGGTCGTTCGGCACATCTAGCATCGTTCGGCATCCAAGCCTTGTTCGACATAAAGGGTCGTTCGAGACATCTAGCACCGTTCGGCATCCAAGCCTCGTTCGGCATAGGGAGGTCGCTCGACATTCAGGCGAGACTTCGACCGATTAACTCCCATCTAAACTACGGACAGTATGAAACACTTGGATACTTGATCTTATGAACACATACTATAGTTCTTCAAGAGGACTGATAGTTGTACTTAGAAAATAACAAGCTATCACATCTTCATAATTGAACTCCGCTAGTGCAGCAACCGCTATTTTTTTGTTCAGACTACAATAACATTTTTATATTGACTCGGAATCAAGTGAGACTTCGATCGATTAACTCCCACCTAAATTACGAACAGTATGTAACACTCGGATACTTCATCGTGTGAATGCACACTATAGTTCTCCTAGGGGACTGACAGCTATACTTTGAAAATAATAGGCTACTACATCCTCACATATGAACTACGTCTAGTGTAGAAGCTGCTATTTTTTTTGTTCAGACTGCAATAACTTCTTTATACTGATTCGGAATCAGGCGAGACTTCAATCGATTAACTCCTACCTAAATTTCGGACAGTATGCAACACTCGGATACTTCATCATGTGAACGCACACTGTAATTCTCCAAGGGGACTGGTAGTTGTACTTAGAAAATAACAGGCTACGACATCTCTATATATAAACTCTGCCTAGTGCAGATGCCGCCATTTTTTTTAGACTGCAATAACTTCTTCATACTGACTCGGAATCAAGCGAGACTTCGACCGATTAACTCCCATCTAAATTACGGATAGTAGGTAACACTCGAATATTTCATGTTGTGAAAGCACATTGTAGTTTTCTAAGGGGAATGATAGTTGTACATTAAAAATAACAGGCTACCACATCCTTATATTTGAACTCCACCTAGTGTAGAAGCCGCTATTCTTTTGGTTCAGACTGCAATAACTTCTTCATACTAACTCGGAATTAGAAAAGACTTCGACCGATGAACTCCCACCTAAATTATGGACAATACGTAACACTCGGATTTTCATCTTGTGAATGAACACTGTACTTCTCCAAGGGGACTGACAGTTGTATTTAGAAAATAACATGTTACCATATCCCCATATTTGAATTTTGATAAAAATTAGAAAAAAAATGTTAAATTTTTATTGGAATTCAAAACATAAAATTAGAATTAGAATTATTTTATATTTATTTTTTATTTGTTAGTCAAATCATATTCAAATCTTTAAATGGGAAATTCACTTATTAAACGAGTTGGGTCATAAATGGGTCGGGTTATAAGTGGGTAAAAAGGAATGGGTCATAAATGGGTTGGATCAAACTCAACCCAACCCATTTTGACCCAACCCAACCCGTTTGACAGGCTTAGGTTGCGGTTGAGATGATGGAATTGAAGTGCAGTTTGGTTGTTTGCAAGCAGTGGTAGGTTGTGAGTTTGAGGTGATGCAGTAAGTTGGTTGCAGTTTTGTAGGTGGGGAGGAATTGCAGGTTGAGGTGGTGTAGGTTGGTGTTTTGTGGTGAGAAGAGTTGTAGGGTGCGGGTAAGAGTGGTGATTTCTGGAGAGTAGTGTAATGCAAGAGGGGATTGTTTGGTTTAGTTGCTGGAGTTTGCTGAGGTCGCGATTTGAGGTGGTGATTTCAAGAAGGTGATGGTGGCTGTGTTTCGGTAGTTCAAGCAGTGGATGATGCAAGTAATTGTGGTATCGATGTTGAGTAGTATGGTGTCGATGAAGTTGAAGGATGATGGACGAAGTGGTGGGTTGTTTTATGGATTGTGGTCGAAGGTTGCGATGTAGATTGTGGGTTGATGGAGTTGTGGATTTGGTTTTGGGTGAAGGAGCAGTTTTGAGTGGGACGAAGGTGATTGCGGTTTTGAAGGAGATTGGATGATGAAGTTTTGGTTGCAGTTCAGATGGACGCTTCTTTATATGGTTGGAATTCGCATTTGGTATTCATAGAATTTGACTATCAAGTATATCTTATCTTTTGTTATTCCACTTTGATATTATTATGCAATTAGTAAACTATGTATTGAACTTAGTAGCTTAATTATGTATTGAACTTGTCTTTTGTTAATTGATACTCTATTTTGTTACATGATTATGGATGTTGTTTATTGATATCGATTGAGTTATAATTTCCTGAATTGAGTGATATAATTTTGGATTCATATTAAATATAATCCACATTATAATCATGCATACCATATTAATTATTGCAATGGTTAGTAATGTTAGAAAATAGAAATTACCAACATTTATTTATGTTACTAGTTTGTTATTGGTCACAATTACAACCATTGGGAATAAATATCTTCCAACGCTTATACTCGTTGGGAAAAATATCTTCCAACGCTTATACTCATTAGGAAAAATTATCTTCTAACCGTTGGAAAAATATATTTTCCAATGCTTATACACGTGGGAAAAAATATCTTCCAACATTTATATCCATTGGGAAAATTTATCTTCCAACGCTTATAAGCGTTACAAATAAATGACCACGCATCCATAGCAATACATATGAGAGTTACTGAAACTGCTTGTAATGGTTATAGTCATTGGGAATCCTCTGCTCTAGTATAGTGACTTAAAAAGGAGGTGGATAAACTCAAAAACAATGGGTTTATTAGTGACCTCGTCTACCTGAAATGGGTATCCATTCAAGTTCATGTGAGAAAAGTTGACGGAAACTGGCGGACATACGTCGACTACTCTGACCTAAATAAGACATGCCTGAAAGACAGCTTTCCAGTTTTGAAGATCAACGAGCTAGTAAATTCAACCGTTGGATATAAACTATTTTCATTTATGGATGCGTTCTTCGGATACGACCAGATCTCGATGCACATCTTCCACTCGAAGCACACCGGTCTCATTATCGATCTAAGGCTATATTGTTATGTTGTGATGTCATTCGAACTAAATAATGCTGAAGCTACTTACCAGAGACTAGTCAATCGAATGTTCAGAGATCAGATCGGGCAACTAATGGAAAAATATATGGATGATATGCTCGTGACAACACGATAATCAAACAGCCACATCGATCGCTTGGCGGAGATGTTCAGTTTCCCCAAAAACATGAAATGAAACTCAATCCCTTGAAATGCAATTTCGGTGTTGCGTTAGGGAAATTCTTGGATTTTATCATCAATTCTTGCGGAATTGAAGCCAATCTCAAGAAGATTCAGGGATATTCAAGCCCCAAAGACTATCATATGAGTACAAAGCTTAAATGGGAAGGTTGTCGTCCTAAGTAGATTCATTTCCAGAGCCGCTAATAAATGTATTCTTTTCTTAAACTTGATCAGAAGAACGAAAAGGAACTACGAATAGACATAGGAGTGTGAAGACACATTCTAGGCTCTGGTGAACCCCCTTAGAGAGGCCTTCCATCTTATCCAAGCCGATGGATCATGAAGATTTGTATATCTATTTAGCGGTGTCGGTACACGCCATAAGTATCACACTATTACGCGAAGGGAATCGGATCTAGAGGCTGGTATATTATGTCAGCAAGCGATTAACATGTGCTGAGAGAAACTACCCGAAGCTAAAAGAGCTCGTGTACTACCTCTTTGCATCACAAAAGCTTCGCCTTACTTCTATATTCACCACATCAACGTCTACGCCGATCAGCCATTACGACGGGTCCTATATCGACCTGAGACATTTGGAAGGTTGCTCAAATGGAATATCGAGCTAAGCCAATTCGATATCACTTATCTCCCTCGGATAGCTATCTAAGCACAAACATTGGCAGACTTTATAACTGAATTCACTACACCAGGCGACTCTCCGGAGAGTAATAGAGAACCAACCAATCGATGGAAAATGTACTTGGATGGAGCATCCAACGATAAGTGTTCTGGCACCAGAGTCATGTTAATGACTTCTGAGGGAACAATTGATTTGCTACACCTTGAAATTCGACCCCCTTGTAATAAATAACGAAGCTGAGTATGAAGCCTTGATCATCGGGCTCAAATTTGCCAGAGAACTAGGAGTGAAAACTTTACAAATCTTATGTGATTTCCGGTTAGTAGTAGCCAAGTCAGGAGAGATTGTCAAGCTAGGAGGCAGGGACTTACTCCTTATCCCGGCTAGGTCCAAGAGCTACTACCCGACTTCGAGTATTACACCATTACACATATCCTTAGAGGACAAAATGAAAAGTCCGTTTCACTGGCCAAGCTGGCCAGTTTCGGGGATGCGTAGAAAATTGGCTTGGTCCCAGTTGAAGTGCTAAATGCTCTGAGCATCGACCAAATAGAGAGTGATTGGGTTCTGGAGGTGGAGTCGAAAAGGGAATCATGGATGACTCCTATTAAAGATTATATGTAATAAGGGATCCTTCCTAAACGAAGGAATGAAAAACAATAGATCTTCCACAAAGATTCACGTTGCATCATTCAAGAAGGAGTTATGTATAGAAAAGGTTCATGACGAAATAAAACAAGTCTTGAGAGAAGTCCATGAAAGAGAACGCGGCAATCAGACTGGGGGCAAACCCTGACAAAGAAAATACTCTGCTACAGGTATTACTTGCCAATTTTCAATCGAGATGCAGCTGATCATGCTAGATAACGCAACAAGTGCTAGATGTTTGAAAAAAAATTCGAGAGATCCATGGATGGAAGTTACATGGTCAACACATGGCCATTTGCTACTTTGGGCATTGATATTATCGGTTCCTTACCTATCTCTAAAGATGGAGCAAAGTACGCCATCGTAGTAGTGGTTTACTTCACCAAATGGGCTGAAGCTGAACATTTAGCCACGATCACGATGAAGAAAGTAATCAACTCCATTGTCCGAAGCATCATCTGTCATTTTGGTCTTCCATGAACCATTGTAACTGATAATGGAACCCAATTCGACAGCGCTGAATTCAAAGATTTTTGCTGTCGGCATCGTACTAAAATGTGATTTGCGGCCGTTGCTCGCCCTCAAGAAAGTGGACAGGTTAAGCTGCGAACAAATCGTAAAGTCCTGAAAAAATGTTTGAAAAAGCAAGAGGCAAGTGGGTGGATAAACTCCCAACAACATTATGGGCTTATAGAACCACCCAAATGTCCATGACTAGCCATACTCCATTCACCCTTGCTTATTGCTCTGAGGCCGTCATCTCTGTAGAACTTGAAGTCCCATATCATCAGTGACTTATTGCGACCCCTATTTCATTATAAAAAGACAAACAAATAAGGAATTGCAATCCAATTGCAATTAAACTATAAGAAATTGGTGACGATCCGTGAGCGTACAGACGCGTTCGGAAGCCAATGACAAGAATGTGTACTTAAACATGCACGTTTATATTCTAAATAATCGATTTCTCTAAACCGACATAAATTGAATGTTCACCTGGAGTTATTAGAGAAAAGACTGGATTAGTTAGCCAAATCTTACTAGCCTCATAGAACCAGAAATAGATAGCAACTGATAGAATACAATCCGAAATTTATGTTGTTGGAAATCAACCAATAGTCATGACGAATAGAATGAAATGCAACTATCAGTAAAAGCAACTCAACATAAGGATAGCGACATTCAATAAACTGAATGGAATCTTTTTCGATGATTGAAGCTTGGGCAATTGAAACCACATCATGTTCGAACAAGACGTACTTTGGGGGCAAAATGTTATCCCGCCTTTTGGCAAGGCCATGATACCGTAGATTTGGCTAAAACGGGTGGTTACCAACCCTGAAAACCAATGACAAACAAGACCATGGACGAAGGTTGAGTAGATTCAAACGGGATCCCGATCAAAGTGCAATCAATATGAAGTGACAAGGAAGGCCTCATGAGGCTACATTTCAAATTTCAAGTCAATCGAAGTTCGTACGCACAAATTATGAACAAATGAAGAATTTATATGGATCGATCTAGAACGATCCATAAAACAACATATATCAACAAAGATCGATCGATATCTCAAAATTCACAAGGCCAATTCACTTGAAATTTTCAAAGCACCAGTATATTAAAGAGTGGAGCCCACAAAAATGATCATAGGTCAAGGCCTTAAGATATGAAGATGGCCGATCGTTTTAGGCTGATAGTTATTTGCCGATCCTTCATAACGATCGGTTTAGCTCAGTGAACGTTCCAAATGTAGCAAAGATTGATCCATATCTCACAATTTACAACTCAAAATGACTTCATATTTTAGAAACAAGTTCAAGAGGCATGTGGGACCCCTAAAAACGATCGCAAATAAATTGGAGGCAAAAATAACGATCGGTGAAACTTAGGCTGATCGTTCCAAGATATCAAGTTAGGGCCACGATCGTTATGGTAGGATCTTATGGGTCTAGAGATTCTTCTGGCGAATTTTCAGCCCGATCCATGCACATCTTCCCTTATAAATACAGCAACCATTCTCCTTAAAGAGGCGTCTCCTTTCTACTGCCTAAGCTCTATCATTTTTATTCTTCACTCTTGTACTAGTGGATCCTAGCCGATCCAAATATTCTTGTAATCATAATTAAGTGCAAGGTCAATAAAAATATGAAGTGGAAGTAGGACAAGATTTTCGAAACACTTTAAAAATTTGTCTGTTCATTTACTTTTTCTACTACGTTTTAATTTCATTGATTGTTTAATCTTTACAAGATTCTATTGGGTGTTGACCACCATTTTTGGCATCAACAACACACCTAAATTTTTTCCAGAATTTCTATGTGACCATTTTGACCCTGAAAACCCTGTTTAGACTATAACTTTGCAGGAGTCAAATTAGGTTCTCAACTAGTTTCATTACTTCAGGATGATGGTTTCCCATCCCTTGGAGTGATCATAATAAAAAATAGATTTATGGTTAGAAAGTTATGCCTTTTTTAAGCTTTAACACCTGCTGGCCAAAAATAGTGTGTAATTAATTAAGCCTATTGTTTAATTTGAGAATCACTATAAAGAAGGAGCCAACAAGTCAAATTAATATTTTTCCTCTCACCTAAATCAAATCTAAACCCTCGCTAACCTTAGATTCATACAAAATCACCCAAATTACTCTCTAAATCAAACTGAATTAAAGATTAGTGAATATATCATTGATTAGAAGATAGAGATCATCAATTTGGCCGATTTGTATTGCTATTGGTTGTTGTCCATATTAGATCTACACTCGATTTGATTGAATTTAGTAATTGGTGAGTGGTTTATTCCTTTTCACTATCCTATACATGTTTATATGGAAGAATTGCATGGCTTAACATGATTCTTAGCCATAAAAGCTTTTCTTACTTTAGTTAATGGTTAATCTATGTGTATGTGTTGAATTTGATTAGAAGTTACCCTTATTCATGTTTATATATTCATGTAAAATGTAGATCTATATAAGAATTGGCTTTTTTTATCATATTATTATGTTATGATTGATCGAATGAATGTATGTACGTGTTGATCTATGTTTGTATGTTATGATTTGATGTGGTTTGTTAGTATTTTCAATATTTAGAAAGATTTGTTGGAGAATTTGGCAAATAGGAGGCAAAGAAGATCGAAATTGGACGAAACTTAGAGGGGAGACTCTGGCCTATGGGAAGAGCTCAAAGTTCAAGTGGTACATCCGAATTCTCTAAGTGCATAACTTGGCACCTACATGAATAAGTCGGTATCGACTTATGTTGATTGGTTCAACAAGTCGGTGGTTGGCATGGGATAATAGAGTTTGGCTAGTAGAGGTTTCCTATAGCAAGATGTTCGTTATTAGCTAATGGATGGAGGCTAGACCAGATTATTTCTAGAATTTAAAGTTGGATGTTTTGAAGAGTGGACCGAGTTGTATCGGATGGATAGATCGGGGTCAAAGCATCTAGAAGAGGAGTACTAGAAGAAATGTAAGTGAGCAAGTAAACTTGGCCAAAGATGGGTTAAGTGCAGAGGTCGATACTGAGTTATCCTGGTGGGTCCTACGGATGTGAAATTTTGGAGGACGAAGTAGATGTCATATAGATCGTGTTGGAGGTGTTGTCTTATTCTCATCGAGGTTGGATGGCGATGTAACAACATGATGAAAGCTATGTATCTTCGGTTTTTAACTCATGGTGGGAGTAGATATCGAAGATAGCAACCCGATAAAGGAGAGAGCTGTAGAACAAGGAACATGGTGGGTTCCTAGTTAATAGAATGACTCAGAATCTGAATAGAGCAAAAGAGGGCTCGGATGTGAATGTGCTAAGGAATCGTTGATACTCGAAGTGTTTTCTTCTATACTCGAAGCAGGGCTATTGTAAGTGGGGACGCCCATGGATCATGTAGGGATTTGTATATCCTAGACCAGTGGCTTTGGGTCTAGTTTCTAGCTTTGGGCTATGAGACACGTACCGAACTTTGGGCTATGTGATACAAGAGAACAGTGAAAACCAGGATTTTCATTAGTCCCTGACAATAAAGAGGTCATACGAGTTATCATATATGCAAGACAGAGTGTTGAGTGATAATGTGTATTGTTTGATGGATGTTATGGTTGCTTTGGTTGCTTTCTTTAGTGGGCTATCACTCGTGGATATCATTGGGAGTAGGTACTAGAGATAGGGATATCTGGATATCCATTATTGTATTTTGTATAGTACCTTTATGATATTGTAGAGTAGCATATTATAGTCTTATATGATAACTCTTTGTTTGCAAGGACAGATCATTTATGGTTCATGTACACTTGTTACTTACCATATTTACCTATATAGTATTTTGAGATTCAATTATAGCTCACCCCAGATTGTTGCCTGACCCATCGTTTTATGCTTTGCTTCTTATTAGCTTCGGTACTCTTAAATGAGTAGACATGATAACAAGTCTAGGTGACGCAATAGCTATTCGAATGATGAGCTAGATGGAGCTATCTCGTATTATATATGTATGGATTTCTATGCTTTTCCGCTAAGCAGCACGGTGGAGCCTATTGAAGTGCTGCTAATTTCTATTTATGGAGACAGTTGATATGAGTTGATCATGTTGTATGCTCTATGACATTTGATGAATAACTCTGTGGATATTATACTCTGATGATCTGTTCACATTATTATTGTTATCTTTTCTGCTCATATGTGATATTATATTTTGTCCATGCACTGTGAGTTATACGACAAGTTATATGCTGCATTTGTCCATTTTAAACTATGATGGTCATCTTATATCAACCAGGCATGACTGTAGTACACTATTTAGTTATTATTTGTGTCGTTGGTATAGGAAGGTCATCACATTTGGTATAAGTGCTTTGGTTACACGATTAACAGGAGTTGATACTGTGATTCAGTAGAGATAGGGAAGGTTTTATCGCCTTAGACTAGATCGACTATATATTTATGAGTGTACTTGTTATGTACTTTAGTTTTCAACACTATATAATAATATTATATAGTATAAGTCGCATGCACAAGAGCACTATGGACACAATTTTCTTTATGAGAGATTGTCGTTCTTGTTACAGATAATAATGAGCCGGCATATAAGAAATACTATGAGAACTGCTTTAGGAGTTGAAGAAGGAGCAGGGTCAGGAGCTATTACGCTAGATTTTAAAGCCATGTTCAATACTATGATGGCTGCAATGATGCAGAATGCTCTTGGTATAGTTGTTGGTGGAGGTGCTCCTGTGCAAGTGCCCAGTGTTGATTTCGCTAAGTTGAGCAAAGATTACTCTACTTTGGGAGGAAAGCCATTTTGTGGAATGGAATCAGTCATAGAAGTGCAAGATTGTTTCGATACTTGTGAGCGTATATTTCACGATGTGAAAATGGATGACGCTATGGAGAGAAAGTTAGCTTCTGGACAATTTCGGGGGCGGGCTATGAATTGGTGGAACATCGTGACTATTGGTACTCCTAAAGATTAGTTTAGTTGGGAACAGTTTAAGATAAGATTCGAGAAGAAGTTCATTCCGGCTGCACAGAAGTCGGTGTTGTTCAGGAAATTTATTGATCTTAGGCACTGAGAGATGTCAGAGTATGAGGCAGAGTTTGACGCTTTATCAAAGTACGGATGTCATTCTTGGAAATCCATTGGGAAAGAATGAGAAGTTCATCATTGGCTTAGATGACTATCTTGGAGAGAAGCGGGTAGACCACATTGATGAACCGTTTGAGAAGCTTGTTGAGAAAGAACTTCGTCATAAGAATCCCTACCCTAAGGCTAGGATAGCTATAGTGGTTTCCACTGAGAAGGAGGAACCAAAACCATAGCAAGGAGGTGGAGGCAACAAGAACTAGAATGGAAAGAGAAAGCAGTCTCAGAAGAAGAATGGCCAAAAAAAAAGTGAGAACTGTTAGTCCTTGAGATGATGGTTTTGATGACAACAACCTTAAAATAAGACTATAAAATATGAATACTAACATTATAGTTTAGATATATATGTATATGTAGGATTTAACCATGCAGGTACCAAGAACGAAGACTTACAGTATAGAGATTCAAGATATCAAGATTGAAGACTCATGAGTATCAAGATTATCAAGAGTTCAAGATTTCAATAATAAGTAATTTAATTAGGAATTTTGTTAAAACTCCTAGAAAAGCAATAGCATCTTAAAATCCAATTTATTCGTGGAATGGAATCCACTTCGAGCCCGTAAAAGGGATGGAATCCTAAGTAGGATGGAACCTACGAAAAATCTAGTGGAACATTGTTTTATATCCGCTAACTTTTATTCAAAATGATTTTACAAAATTATATCTTGTTTTCAAAATGTTTTCAAAACCTTCCTTTTAAAAGAATCAAAAACATCTATCCTGATTTTAAATACTTTTAGCCTCAAACTAATCTTTAATTTCAAAATCAAATTATCCTTAGTTTTAAATTATCTTTAATAATAATATATTTAACTTTTAATATATATACTTAGATTTAAATATAAAATTATAGTAAAATTTTATATATACCAAAATTTTATTCTTCATATTTATTTATGTATTTTAACTATATTTAAGTATATTTATAAAAGTTTAAAATAGTTTTAATATAAGATAAAAGTTATTTTCAAAGGAAACAAAACAACAAAATTTCCTTTGGGATGTCGACATACCCAAGTTACCCACGTCGACATAGTGTCAGTTGATTTCAAAAATTTGAATTTCAAAAGAAGTGTCTATTCGTCATATCCCTTCAAGAATGGATATGGTTGTTGTTCTTCTTTAAATAGGGGTTGTTTTCAACGAATTTCTAATCATATTTTTCTGGTTTTCACTTCTCTTCTTCTTCCACATTTCTTTATACACATTCTTACCATTACTCTGCCGAAATCAAAATTGAATCTAACTAGATCATTTCTGGTTTGATTCTCATTCACTATCTCAACAAGATCCTCGGTGCTATTTAGAGTTATAGACTTCTTTGTAATCAATTTAGCGAGAAAAGGTGTGATTGTAGCCTTGAAAATCAATCAAGCGAGAAAAAGTGTGATTGTAGCCTTGGAAATCAATTGGGTGAACTTGTTGCCCGGGAAATCAAGTATCTCTACCCAGGGGATTGTGAATCTGGAGGGTATACCTCGTAGCCTTGAAATCGAGGGTGTAATTGTATAATTGCTTTTAAAAGAAAATCTGTACTTGTTTACGGGACTGGATGTAGGGTCACTCTGAACCAGTATAAAATTTGGTATGTTCTTTCCTTTACTGTTTTTACTTTATTTCTGCATCTGTGTTTGTTTCTGTGATCATATCTGTGTCTTAATATTGCATACATCTGTGTTCAAATTAATAAAAACTCAAAAAGATTTAGTAATTTCTTTAAACACTATTGATCCTCCTCTAGTGTTAATCCTAGCCTTAAGATCCGTATTCTGCATTTCTTACATTTGGTATCGGAGCAAGGTTTTCAAAGTTTTCATAATCTAAATTTTGAAAAAATATATTTAAAATGGCAATTTTTTAAAATTATTAACACTATTTTTGTATGAATATGTCACAGAATGATCATGACATTGTTGTTTAAAACTATATTTAGTTATTTTGAAAAGTCACTTGATTCTTTAAAAAGTTATGTTGTTTTGTAGGAAGAAGAGTTATGTCTAATGACCGTTGGTTAAAAGATACCAGTCAATCATCCATCGATCAAGAAGAAAAAAAGGATATATAATGACAATCGACAATGAAATGGGTACCAGATCAATACAAAGCTTTTGATTCTCATCTACAACTTGATATGATAATGTAATTCTCTCCATCTACTTTGCAATGTCACTTGTTTTGTGCGTATCCCTCAAGAAATGATCAAGTTATGATCAAATGAAGTTTTGGTGAACAAAGAGAAAAAGAAAGCAAAACTGTCAATGGTATTCTTCAAACTGCATCCAGAGATTTGAGTATTTTGTTCCTACTCCTTTTCAAGATTATAATTCTTGTTCTCACGGTCGTTTTGATGGGTGGATCATCAAATTTTGAACAAAATTGGGTGAGATACGACAGTTTGAAGACGACTATTCAAAACTGAAAACTATGTACGGGATTTCCTGCATTTCTCTTACTAATTCAGCCTGTTACATCACAATGTTGTCCAAATTCATCACCAAACTATTATTAGATCATAGCCCTTGTCTTCTTTTTCGATTTGCCGCTGGTTTCATCCAATTTCGTTAAGAAACAAAGGAGATATGCCTTCTAGAAGTTTGATAGTAAATAGAAAAACGGGAAGAAGGAGAAGAGAAACTTTTATGAAAAGTGGTGACCGTTGAGCCTATTTATAGTGGTTGAAGTGTCCATTCATTCAAAATTCAAATTCAAAGTTTTGGCGTCCAGTTGGTCAATCTACTAAATCATCTGTATCTTTCTCATACGATCTTCAAATTCAGCAAATGAACATACTACGCTGATCTGAAAAAACGAGCCTGTCATAATAGAACAAATCTCGTCGTCATATTATGAAAGATATAAATGTGTGGTTCACGAAAATGGAAAACAACGAAGTTAGAAAGATGGAGGAGTGCAAAAATTAGTGTGCTTTACTATTATTTCATCTTTATTGTTGCATTTAGGGTTATATATTTATACATTTCGTTAGGTATAGAAATTTATCTCTTATATAAGTTTTGATATTTTGATCCATATATCGACACACCATAGTATAAATTTCGATATACCAGTCTAAATTTTTTAAAAAAAGGTTTTTTAAAAATATGTTTTCTTTCAAATAAAATCTTACTACTAATTTATTACAACTATACTAAGTAGAAAAGCATTTCTACATGCATAATGCCAAGTGTCTTTACATATGTTTTTCTCATTATTTTTATGTTAATTAAATACTATAAAAAAATTGGGAAAAAAAATCAATTATTTACATGTCAATATCTAGTCGTAAAATTAGTGCAAAACCATGTTAAATCAGGTCCAGAACAATAGATAGTATATCTGAAATATTGTCTTTTCTTCTGGAACGTTTATTAACTGCTGCAAATTCGTTTTTATAGCATCTCTGTGCTTTGAAACACTGTAGTGTTTTAGAAACATTTTACATCATTTAGTAAATGCTGCAGTTTCTCTTTAAAATGTTTTGAATATATTTTACTGCAAAAACTTTTTACAGCATTCTGTAAATGTTGTCTTTCCTATTTGAAACTTTAAACTATGTAAAAATAATATTTAAATTAAGTATTTTTCTCTATTCTTTTTAGAATTATTTTCTAACTTATATTATAATATTTTAAAATTAATTTCGTGCTTAAATATTTTTTAATAATTAATTAAATTTTTTAATGTAAGAAGCCTTAATATAACATATGTTTATTTTAGTTTTTCAATCTTTATTATTTTATTTAATATTTCATTATGATATTTTTTTAAATTTTAAAGATGTTTAAACATGTTTTTAAATATTTAAACCAATAATAATTTAATATAAAGGTTTTAATTAGTAAGTTAAGTATTTTATAAACATGGAAGTTTGAATTCTTTCATATTTTAAATAAATTAAATAAGTAGGCTATTAATTTTTATAAAATCCATATTTGATCATATATATAGTTTAAATTCATATCTCTTAGCAATTTGATTTTGATATTGAGTTTGGTTACTACCTTTCATGAATATGTTATAGTTTTAATAACATTTATTACCTTTAAACTCTTGTCTTTACTACTCTGTCTGTCCCATTCATTAGTTTCCTTAACCTAAGTCTAGTAATTGGTGTGTATTACCTTTGTTTGGTTGAAGTGATTTATAATAAATAGTTTGACATATGTATACATACCCATATATGCTTGTCAATTAGATATTTCTTATCACTGATGTTTATCTTATCATCTGAATATCTCTTACCATAGTATTTATCATTATATTATTCTGCATATTATTATTTTTACTTTAGTATCATTTTATTTCATATTACGTATCATTGTGCATCCTATTTCATATCACATTTTATTGCATATTACATCATAAATTACAATGCATGAAATATCATAATCATTTGCATCACAAGTTGCACTTCATTCTGCATATCATTTCATGTTACGTTGCATATGTCATACATTTCATACTGCATTACAAACTACATATTGCATACGTGAATACATAACAAGTGTATTTTATTTAGGGGGAGTTTGTAGTATTGTCTTATAGTTTAGAGTTATTAATTTTTGATTTGTTTGGTATGTTATGATTGACTTAATTGTCTTGTTTGACTTGATTGACTTGTTTGACTTGATTGACTTGTTTGACTTGATTGATTTGTTTGACCTTTGATTTGTTTGATTGTTTGACATGATTGGATTTGATGTGCTTGTTGATTGGATTGTTTGAGATATACTTATACATATTTATGTGTTGAATAATTATAATATAATTATGTTAATGTCTTTCACATTCCATTTACTATACTTTGTTCTAGTATTAGTTTAAGGGGGAGTTTTATAGTTTTATGGTTTTAGGATGGTTTTTGTTGATGACAAAGAGGGAGAAATATAAAATAGGATAGTTAGGTATAGATTAAGGGGGAGTTATTAGTTTTAGAGGGAGTTATTAGGATATAAGTAATATTTTATAAACAAAGGTTGTCATCATCAAAAAGGGGGAGATTGTTTGTCCTTGAGATGATGGTTTTGGTAATAAACACCTTAGAATAAGATTATAAAACATAATACTAACATTATAATTTAGATATATATGTATATGCAGGATTTAACCATGCAGGTACCAAGAATGAAGACTGTACAGTATAGAGATTCAAGATATCAAGATTGAAGACTCATGAGTATCAAGATTACGAAGAGTTCAAGATTTCAATAATAAGTAATTTAATTAGGAATTTTGTTAAAACTCCTAGAAAAGCACCGACATCTTAAAATCCAATTTATTCGTGGAATGGAATCCACTTCGAGCCCGTTAAAGGGATGGAACCCTAAGTAGGATGGAACCTACGAAAAATCTAGTGAAACATTGTTTTGTATCCTCTAACTTTAATTCAAAATGATTTTACAAAATTATATCTTTTTTTCAAAATGTTTTCAAAACCTTCCTTTTAAAAGAATCAAAAACATCTATCCTGATTTTAAATACTTTTAGCATCAAAATAATCTTTAATTTCAAAATCAAATTATCCTTAGTTTTAAATTATCTTTAATAATGATATATTTAACTTTCAGTATATATACTTAGATTTAAATACAAAATTATAGTAATATTTTATATATACCAAAATATTATTCTCCATATTTATTTATGTATTTTAACTATATTTAAGTATATTTGTAAAAGTTTTAAATAGTTTTAATATAGGATATAAAAAATTTCAAAGAAAAACATAACACCAAAATTTACTTTGGGATGTCGACATACCCAAGTTACCCATGTCGACATAGTGTCAGTTGATTTCAAAAATTTGAATTTCAAAAGAAGTGTCTATTTGTCATATCCTTTCACGAATGGACATGGCTGTTGTTCTTCTATAAATAGGGGTTGTTTTCAACGAATTTCTAATAATATTTTTTTGGTTTTCACTTCTCTTCTTCTTCCACATTTCTTTATACACATTCTTACCATTACTCTGCCGAAATTAACATTGAATCTAACTAGATCATTTCTGGTTTGATTCTCTATCACTATCTCAACAAGATCCTCAGTGCTATTCAGAGTTATAGACTTCTTTGTAATCAATTTAGCGAGAAAAGATGTGATTGTAGCCTTGGAAATCAATCAAGCGAGAAAATGTGTGATTGTAGCTTTGAAAATCAATTGGGTGAACTTGTTGTCTGGGAAATCAAGTATCTCTACCAAGAGAATTGTGAATCTGGAGGTTGTACCTCGTAGCTTTGAAATCAAAGGTGTAATTGTACAATTGCTTTTGAAAGAAAATCTGTATTTGTGTGCGAGACTGGATGTAGGGTAACTTCGAACCAGTATAAAATCCGGTATGTTCTTTCCTTTACTGCTTTTACTTTATTTCTGCATCTGTGTTTGTTTCTGTGATCATATCTGTGTCTGAATATTGCGTACATATGTGTTCAAATTAACATAAACTCAAAAAGATTTAGTAATTTCTTTAAACACTATCCACCCCCCTCTAGTGTTAATCCTAGCCTTAAGATCCGTATTCCGCATTTCTCACAGAAACCTATTTGCTATGGGTGCAAGGAGAAAGGTCATTTGATCAAGGATTTTAAGCGAGCGATAAGAAGAAATGCTACAACTATGATAAGCCTAGGAATCTGAAGAAGGATTGTCTAGAATAGGTAAAAGATAAGGAGGTTGTGAAAGTATATGCTTTGGACGTAGTCCCTACCTCGTCGAGTGCTAGCTCGGCGAAGGAGAAAGGAAAGGGAGTTGTCATTCAAGGTATTCTTTCTCTTGATGATGTTCCAATTTGAGTTTTTTTTATACCGAGGATTCACATCCATCTATATGTAGTGTGATCTAGTAGATAGATTGAGATTGAGAACCAAGATAGTAGACCAACCCTTGATTGTGATGAATCCTTTTAGAGGCTCTATTAGCCTTTGCATGTTTTGTCATGGCATATGTTATCGAGTCATGGATGCTCTTTTTTTTGCGATTGCTTTGTTTGGAATTTTGTTGGGTTCAATATTATCTTGGAAGTGGATAATTTAAGAAGTATGCAGTGATAGTGGGTTGCGAGAAGTTAATGGTGACATTCGGGGATGTAAAAGGGCAAACGGTAGTGATTAGCTGCCTACCATAGGATTAGATGATGGTTAGCTTTCTATATTTGCTAGAGGTTCCACATGAGGGTTGTCATCTATGCCGATCACTAAAGATTTTTCAGATGCCTTTGAAGAAGTGACAGAATTGTCATCGCATAGAGAGATTGAGGTTCGTATAGATTTAGTGAAGGAAGCCAAACCTATAATTATGCCTGTGAGGCGTATACATCCAAAAAGCAGAAGGAATTAGAGGTGCAACTGAATTACCTATTAAGGAGAGGGTTCATTCGAAGAAGCTATCTAAGTGGGGTGCACCTGTAGTATTTGCGACTAAGGCGGATGGCTCTTTGAGGTTAATGTGTGGATTACCGTCAGTTGAATAAAGTGATGAAGAAGAACAAGTATCCACTCTCACGCATTAATGACTTGTTTGATCTGCTTCACGATGTGAAGGTGTTCTCTCAAATGGATTTGGCAACGATGTTTCAGTAGTTGAGAGTAACGAAGGAGAGTGTGTCTATTACTGTGTTTCTTATGTCATTTGGGTCTCTATGAGTGGATGGTGATGCCATTTGGATTGACAAATGCTCCGGCATACTTTATGGATCTCATGAATTAGGTTTTTAGAGACCGACTAAATAAGTTCATGCTTATGTTCATGGATGATATTCTGATCTTCCAAAACTAAAGAGGAGCACAAGATGCTCTTGAGGATTATACTAGAGATATCGAGGAAACATAAGTTGAGAGTGAAGTTCTCTAAATGTCACTTCCAAAGGGAAGAAGTGAGATTCTTAGATCATGCCATTTCGGAACAAGTATAGCAGCGGATCTTGCAAATGTGGCACTAGTCCAAGATTGGAACCAACCTAAGAATGCTACGGATGTGAGGATTTTCCTATGATTGGCAGGATACTGTAGATGCTTCATCAAGGACTTCTCAAAGATAGCGACACCATTGACCAATTTAGTGAAGGATAATTAGACTTTTGTTTAGGATGCGAAGTGTAAGCAAGCGTTTGTGAGTCTAAAAAATAAGTTGATGAGTGCACTAGTGCTAACCATTTTAAGTGGAAACGAAAGTTGACAATATACACAGATGCCTATGGTACTAGATGGGGTATGGTGTTAATACAGAAAAAAACGTTGTTTCTCATGCTAGTCGATAGCTAAAGCCGCATGAAAGGAATTATCCAATTCATGATTTGGAGTTGGCGGCGATTATTTTTAGTTTGAAGATGTGAATGCACTATTTGTTAGGAGAGAGATTTAAGCTGTTCACGGACCATAAGTCCTTGAAGTACCTTTTCTCTCATAAGGATCTTAACCTTCATTAGCAACGGTGGTTAGAGTTCTTGGCCTCTTATGATTTTGACATTTTCTATACATCATAAAAAGGGAATGCAGTAAACAATGCATTGAGTAGAAGACATGCTAGTTTGGGAGCAATGTTCTTAGAATGGAAGCAAATTGAGTATATTGCTAGATATGATTCCAGACCTCATTGCGAGCTGGAAATAAAAATGTTGGCAAGTTTGTCGATTAGATCTACTTTACTGAAAGGATCGGTACTAGTCAGAATTGAGATATTAGGCTAGCGGAGATCATAGCAAGAATAAAAGGAGTAGAATCTGAAGACATGAAGCAATATGAACTCGATTGAGAAGGTTGGATTCGTAAGGAAGGGAGATTATCTCAGTATTGATAGATTGCGAGATGAGGTGCTGCAAGAGTATTACCATTCCAGATAAACCATTCATCCCGACGGTAACAAAATGTACTAATATATGAAGTGAACTTACGACGGTGATGGTATGAAGAGGGATGTTAGGGCATTCATCTCAATGTGTATGAACTTCCAATTGGTAAAGGCAGAGAAAAAGAAACCTAATTGATTGTTTCAACTGCTAGATATTACTAGGTGGAAATGGGAGAAAGTATATATGGATTTTATAAATGGACTGTCGAGTACTCAAGCAGGATATGATTACATTTGGATCGTGGTTGATCGGCTGATCAAGTGTGCAAGATTTATACTCGTCAAGTTAAGTAGAACATCGTCCAAGCTATCTAAGTTGAGCATTGCGAGTGACCGAGACTCGTTGTTCACCGGTGGGTTTGGAATTGCCTACAAGAGGTGTTGGGACCAAGCTGCATCTTAGTATAGCTTACCACCCACAAATGGATAGGTAGACTGAAACAATAAAGTGTGTACTGGAAGATCTCTTGCGATTTGCATTATATATTTTGGAGGATCGTGGGATGACTATCTACATCTGGTGGAGTTTGCATACAACAGCAATTATCAGTCTAGTATTTATATGACTTCATATAAAGTATTGTATGGTCGACATTGTAACGCTCCTTTATGTTGGTTGGAAGTGGGCAAGAAGCTGATATTTGGGTAGATATGATTAGAAAGACATCGAAGAAGATTAAGATTATTCAAACGAATGAAAGCTACTCAAGATCAATAGAAAAACTATGCGGATAAGTGATGAAGATATTTAGAGTTTTTTGTCAGAGGTATGGTATTCATGAAGGTTTCTCCTCTGAAGATTGTAATTCGATTCGGTAAAAATGGAAGTTGGCACCGAGATTCGTAGATACTTTTTCGACAGTTGAGAGGATGGGAAAGCTAGCATATTGGGTTGACTAACCTCAGAAGATGTTGGGCATGCACAATGTTTTTCATGTCTCTTATCTACAAGAGTTTGTGCATGACTCAGGTGTGATGATTACACCGGATCAGCTAGAAGATGTTAAGATAGAACCCTAAGTTTCTAGATCTCGTAGGCTACTTCGTATTGTTGAGTATAATAAGTAACAACTTAGGAGAAAGTCGGTGAAGTTAGTGAAGGTATAATGGAGCGAAAGTGATTAGATTGTACATGGAAGACTAAGTAGAGCATGAGGATTACGCGTCTGGAGCTCTTTGAATGGTAAGAATCGTCGTTTATCGTATCTACATTCAACATTGCCTATCATATTTGATAGGTAAGTATTTCGAATGCTAGGGTGTGTTCACCTATACTATTGGTTGTATGGTTGCATATGATTATTAGGAATACAAAGTATTTAAGGTTGCTTATACTTTGGCTTGCTTAGGGATTTCAAGGGCAAAATTCCTAAAGCAGGGAATAATGTAATGACTCGTATTTCACGTATCGAATGATCATAAAATATTTTAATTTTATTCATGTGAGGTCGTATGATTCTATAATTTTGGAATATGACTCTCAAATATATATTACACGTCTATGTTTTCTGCCAAATTCCTATATGACCATTTTAACCCTTAAAACCTTGTTTAGGTATAACTTTTGATAGAAGTCAAATTAGGATCTTAAACTAGTTCCATTGCTTTAGAATGATTGTTTCACATTGCATAGAGTGGTCATAATAGAAAAATGGACTTACGGGTAGGAAGTTATGCCTGTTTTAAGTTTTAACAACTACTAGCCAGAATTATTGTGTAATTAATTAAGCCCATTAATAAGGCTGTTAGTTTAATTTGAAAATCACTATGACTAGGAGGTTGGAGTGTCAAATTAAAACATTTTCCTCTCTCCAAAATCAGATCTAAACCCACATTAGGCCAAGACTCAACCAAAATCACCAAATTACTCTTTAATTCAAACCGAGTTGAAGAGAAGTGAATAGATCATTAATTAAAAGATAAAGATCATCGATTTGGCCAACTTGCATTGCTTTTGTTTGTTGTCCATACTAGATCTACACTCGATTCGGTTGAATTTGGTAAATTGTGTGTGATTTATGCCTTCTCACTAACCTATACATGTTTACACGGTAGAATTGCATGATTTAACATGATTTTTGGCCATAAAAGATTTTCTAACTCTAACAATATGTTAATCTATGCATATGTGTTGAATTTGATTAGAAGTTATACTTATTCGTGTTTATATATTCATGTAAAATATAGATCTAGTTAAGAATTGGCTTGTTTATCACATTCTTATGTTTTGATTACTTGAATGGATGTATGTACATGTTGATCTATGTTTTTATGCTATGATTTGATTTGGTTTGTCAATGTTTTGGATGTTTAGAAAGATAAGTTGAAGAATTTGGCAAATTGGAGGCAAAGATGATCGAAATTGGATGAAACTTGAAGGGGAGACTCTGGAGTATGGGAAGAGCTCGAGTTCAAGTCACTGGTCCAAATTCTCTAAGTGCATAACTCCACCAACATGAATAGGTCGGTACCAACTTATGCTGGTTGGTCCAACCAGTTGATGGTTGGCATGGGATGATAGATTATGGCTAGTAGAGGTTGCATATAGCAAGATGTTGGTGATTGGCTAGGGGATGGAGGCTAGACCGACTTATTTCTAGAACTAAAAGCTGGAAGTTTTGAAGAGTGGACCTAGTTATATTAGATGGATAGGTCGGGTCAAAGCATCTAGGAGAGGAGTATTAGAAGTAAGGTAGGTGAGGAAGAGAACTTGGCCAAAGATGGGTTAAGTGCAGAAGTTGATAATGATATGAATAGGTCAGTACCGAGTTATCCTGGTGGGTCATATGGATGTGAAATTTTAGGAGGATGATGTAGATGTCCTGTAGATCTTGCTGGAGGTATTGGCTCGTTCGTATCAAGGTTGGATGGCGATGTAACAACGTGATGAAAGCCATGTATCTTCAGTTTATGACTTATGGTAGGAGTAGGTACCAAAGATAGCAGCTCGATAGAGGAGAGAGTTGTTGAATGAGGAACATGGTGAGTTCTTGGATAATGGAAACTGGATTGAGCAACAGAAGGGCTTGAAATCCGAAAGGAGCAAAGGAGGTCTCGGATGTGAATGTGCTAAGGAATCATTGAAACTCGAAGTATTTTCTATTGTACTCGAAGCAGGGTATTGTTGAAGGTGTGTAAGCTGTGTAGATAGTTACACTTAGGATTGTGTAATATGGAATATTATATTAGTGCGGAAATATAAACTAGATAATAGATAATAGTAATAAAGTAATTGAAATAAGCACACTAGGACTTTTTATACTGGTTCAAACTTTCCTTTCTACGTCCAGTCCCAGACTACACTCTGGATTTAAAACCTATAAACCCTTCTCTTAAACCAGAGGAGTAGGTATACAATACCTAAGCATCCGAACATGATTTTTGCGCCTCAAACAATCGAAGAGGACTTTACTACTTAAACAACCGAACATGACTTCTACTGGTACAAGTAAATAGTTGACGCTTGTGTTCTGAATAACACAGATATGTCTTTGACAGTACACCCTTCCTATAATCAAATCCTCAAGTATATATTGTGCGTGAGAAGATATGAAAGGAAGATATTGCTTAGAATCGAATAATATATTAGTTAGTTCGGAGATTCAGGCAATATATAGATTGTGATTGCTTTTAGATTATAGAGATAGATAATAGAGAATGTAGCAAGAAATCAAAATAAAAATCAGTTATTTAAGAAGTGATTCTAACGTATTTATATAGTGAAACAAATAGTTACAACTATTCACAAAAAGTTTCAATCAAAAGGTGCAGCCATATCTCTTCAATTTGGATCGAAACTCTTCGCAATCACAAGTGACTCTTCAGGAAAAATAGCTGTTAGAACTGGTCAGTCGGATGAGCAAAATCAACCAGTCAACTGAATATTCAAAAACAGTGTAAGATGATGCATATCTATGCACTGAACCCGTTCAGTCGACTGGTTATTTTCGGTCAGTCGACTGACCTGGTCGTCAGTGCACAGTTGCACATATTTAAAAAGTTTGAACTTTAAAACTATTTTGAGTATGTGCAAACTACTTAAGGATAGATTTTAACAATTATAAATCATATCTAAAATTGAAACTTCAGTAAATAATCATACTATACTTAGATTTGTAGTCTCATCTTCTTTGTAGTTTAATAGCTTGTACATCTCCTTCTCTTTTTGTCGCTTGATCGTATAGTCTCGTCACTGATCGTTTAAGCTTTTTGTCATGAATCAAAACTCATGATTCAACAATTTTAAGTGGGGATTCCCATAGATCATGTAGTGATCTGTATACCTTGGACCAGTGGCTTTAGGCCTAGTGTCTAGCTTTGGACCACGAAATACATATCAAGCTTTGGGCTATGTGATACGATAGTACAACTAAAACCGAGATTTTCATTAGTCCATGTAAGTAAGGAGGCCATACGATTTATCATATATTAAAGGTATAGGAATGAGTGATAGTGGGTATTACTTGATGGATGCTATGGTTGCTGTGGTCGCTTTCTTTCGTGGGCTATCACTCATGGATATCATTAGGAGTATGTACTGGAGATAGAGACCGGACATCCACTATTTTATTTTGTATGGTACCTTTATGATTTTGTAGAGTAGCATATTGTAGTGTTATGTGCAAACTCTTTGGTTGCAGGGATGGGTCGGGTATGGTTCGTGTACTCTTGTTCTTTAACATATTTACCAATATAGTATTTTGAGATTCATTTTCCGCTCACAACGGACTATTGTCTGACCAAGGTTTTATGTTTAGCTTTTTATTATTTAGGCACTCATAAATGAGTAGACTAGATAACAAGTCTAGATGATGCAGTAACTGTTTGGAGGATGAGCTGGATGGAGCTATCTCGTATTATACACATATAAGTATTTTTATGCTTTTCCGTGGAGCAACACTGTGGAACCCATGGAAGTACTTGCTTATTTCTATTTCTTGAGGTAGTTGATCTGAGTTGATCGCGTTGTATGCTCTATGACATTTGATGTATAACTCTGTGGATATTATACTCTGATGATTAATTCACATTGTTATTATTGTCTCTTCTGTTGTATATGTGATATTATATTTTGTCCATGCGCCGTGAGATATATCATAGGTTATATGCTGCATCCATCATTTTAAACTATGATGATCATTCTATATCAGTGAAGCACGACTGCAGCGCACCGTTTAGTTATTATTTGTGTTTGTCGTATAGGGCAATCGTTACACTGCACACTTTGACTAAGAACCTATACTAGGTAAATATGGTCCTTTATGCATAGTGGACGTGCACAATTTCACACATTATCTTGCACAGTTTTTACTCTATCTATACATTAATGCTCTTGTTTTTCCTCTCTCTATACATGCATTAATGCTTCATTTATTATGCAATAGTACAAAGAAACCCGCCTGGACAGTTTAGATTTCCTAGGCCTAATAAGCTTCAAGACATATAAACACAGTTAAGAGGCCCCAAAGTGAAGAAAGAAATTTTACCAAATAGAAAATATGTAGACACCAAAAGAATCGAACCCAGCCATCCACGATGAAACCGGGCATTTAACCAATAAGTTATTGTAGTTATCCGATATAGAAGAAACTATAGTATCTATATAGAATACAACAGAAGTTTGAGACCCCCAAGAAAGTTGGGGACCTAGGCCATTGCCTAGGTGGCCGGGCCGGGTCCGAGTACACGACAAAATTGACAACTAACCCGTTTAGTTTTTTAACAAACATCTGACAGAAAACTTTGCCATTTTATGTTACTAAAAAAAATAATTAGTACCAAATTCTTAACCATTAGGTCATACAACCCCTTATAACGTTTTTAACTTCGCCATCTACTTAATTTTTTTGAAAGTGGATGTCCATCTCCAAGCCCAAATAAAGGAGGAACAACAATATCTATCTATTCATATAACAATTCCTAACACTACATTTAAATGTCAGAACACATAGGTAAACCAAGTGGTTTAAACAATGTAGTATAAAAACAACAAACTAATACTAAAATCATTGCTTTTGTAAATTTATCTCACTGAACACTTACTATACATTACCAACATATGACAACGCACTATTATTATAGATTTAATTAATCCTTACTTTCCCTTATTTTCATTTGTTTCGTACTTATCTCTGGGGTGAACAAGCTAGTTCCTAACATTTATGAAATCAACAAATTACGTAAAGTTAATGCATCAAAAAATATATTGCCATTGTAAAACTTAGAATCAAACCATGTTGTACGAAACTACAAAAAAAAATACAACTTAGGTCCTTTTGCATATGATGCCTACAACCGACGTGATACACAGTACATGGTTAAAAGGAAGTCGTTTCATCTTTTATAATATAACTTCTTTGTAGTGTCTAATGAATTATACTTTAGCCCCTGCAGTACAGTATAATGAGAATAAGTGGTTAGCCCGGTTATTATCTCCTTATCTTCATTATTGGGCTGGGCTGCAATAATTATCTCAGAGCCCATCATGATGTTATAAATACAAACTGTAAACGATGTAAACAATGTACAATTTTATTGTGTGAATAAAAGATAAATGCTTTTTCTCTATTTTATGGTATCAGAGCCATTGGCCAAAAGGCAATCATCAATAAGAGAAAGTGATTTTGCTTTTCTGCCCTCAGAACATGATCATCACATGGGAGGAATACCCTTCTAGTGATCAATATTGCATCAGTTTTCCATCAATTCTTGCATTTTGTGTGCCATCCAAGAAGAGGATCAGATCCAGAATCATCATCTCCTCATCTGGTTGCACAGATCTCAATCCATACAGCCTGCTTTGGCTGCAAGTATCATTGCCTCGCCAAAGCACTGCCTTCTTGATTAAGATCACAGCATCTGACTGTGATGTTCTCATCTGCATTGGCTGCAAGTTCTTCACTGCCTCTCCAAAGCATTGTTTCCTAACCAAGATATTCGAACATCAGTATTCTTGATCCACCATGGCGAATCAAGATGATGATGCCACCTCAGTAAACACAGGCAACAGATCCAGAAATGGGCAAAGCATCGACCCAATCTTGATCAGACCTAAAAATCAGGAAATCAACACACCATTAGATGAAGACAATTATATAACATGGAAATATCAGGTAGAAATTGCATTAAGGGGTTATGATCTACAAGATTATGTGAAGGGAACTAAGGTAATTCCTCCTATTAACATTACTGATGATAAAGGGACACTCATTAGCAATCCAGATTACACTCAATATCAAAAGCAAGATAAATTGCTTGCATCTTGGCTATTATCATCTGTTAGTCAGAATCTTGTATCACAACTTGTTGGATGTTATACATCATATGAGATATGGTCAACAATTGAAAGAATTTTCAGTTCACAGTC
The DNA here is from genome assembly GCA_030765085.1 of Allium cepa. Taxonomy (NCBI): domain Eukaryota; kingdom Viridiplantae; phylum Streptophyta; class Magnoliopsida; order Asparagales; family Amaryllidaceae; genus Allium; species Allium cepa. Next base: position 472,201,852 of record CM060929.1, on the reverse strand, counting down.
AGCAGCCAGAGTAATGCACTACCAAAGAGAACTACAAAATGTAAGAAAGAATCATACAAGTATGAGAGAGTATCTTGCCAAGATCAAGAACCTTTGTGACAAATTGAAATATGTGGGTCATGAGATATCTAATAGTGAACGGATTCTCATTATCACAAATGGTCTTGATCAAGAGTATGAGTCATTAGTGACATTTCTTGCTACATAGCAAACCTTGCCAGATTAGAGTATGTTCACTCAGCACTTCTTGCTCATGAAGGTAGAGTTGAACAAAGAAAATTGATGCAAGAAGACTATTCAGCCAACTATGCCTCATCCATAAAGAATAGAAATCAGAAACACAATCAAAATAAACAAGAAAATCAAAATACCAGGGGAAACAAAAGTCAAGGGGAAGAGGCAGAGGAAAATACCCAAACAGCAATAGGATCAAATGTCAAATTTGTGAGAAATTTGGTCACATGGAAAATAAGTATTACTTCAGATTCAAGGAAGATTACAATGTTACTCAGCAAGGTAAGAACAACAAAGGACTAACAGCAAACATGGCACACACTAGTAATCAATCCAGAAGCAATGCAGATAATCCAATAGATGATGCAAATAAATCTGATGATATCAACACAGAGGAATGGTTCCCTGACTCAGGGGCTACTAATCACATGACCAACAACTTGCAGAATTTAAATTTGGGAAACAAAATCTACGCAGGTAATCATTCTGTTGCAATGGGAAATGGTGAAACAATAAATATATCTCATGTAGGAATAGGCACTATTGAAGGTACAAGGTCACTCTATCTTAATACTTTGTTGAGAGTACCAAGTATCAAAAAGAATTTAATTAGTGTCTCACGGTTTGTCAAAGAAAACAATGTATATTTTGAGTTTCACCCCAGTTTTTGTCTTGTCAGGGATTAGCTAAATAAAAACATATTGTTACAGAGTAAACTGGATCAAGGTTTATACAAATTCAGCAATATGAGAAAAAGATCTTTTTGTAACAATGCAGTATGGTGTAATGAAGTCGGTACAAATGATACAAATGTAAATGTTCTTGATGTGTGGCATTGCAAATTGGGGCATCCAAGTTTTGATGTAGTCAAACAAGTATTGAATGAGAATAAAATCTCTTTTTCAAAATTGTGTAGTTCTAATATATGCACACATTGCCAAATTGGTAAAAGTCACAAATTACCTTTTCAATACTCTGAGACTGCATATGAAAAGCCCCTTGAGCTAGTTGCAGCTGATTTGTGGGGGCCATCTCCACATAATTCAACTCAAGGAGACAGGTATTATCTATCACTTGTTGATGCACATGACATATATACTTGGATATATTTTTTAAGGGATAAATCAGACACATGCAGTGCAATGAAACACTTCATCACTTTCATTGAAAACAACTAAATAGTAGTGTGAAAATAATACAGACAGATGGTGGGGGTAAATTTAAATCCCTAAAGGATTTCTTTACTACGAAAGGAATCATGCATAGGATGACATGCCCACACACATCTGAACAAAATGGACTAGTGGAAAGGAAACACACACACATAGTGGAGACTGGTTTAACACTTATGTCACAAGCAAGTCTACCTATGAGATACTGGAGGGAGGCATTTGCCACAGCAGTGTATCTCATCAATAGAATGCCAACCAAAGTGTTAAACCATGTCTGCCCCTTTGAAAAACTTTTTGGTGTCAAAGCAGATTATAATCATTTGAAATTTTTTGGATGTCTGTGTTTCCCTTGCCTCAGACCATACAACAAACACAAATTAAGCCTGAGATCTAGTCAATTTACTTTTCTGGGTTATGCAGAAAATCAGAAAGGCCACAAATGTCTAGACAATGAGGGCAGGCTTTATTTTTCTAGGCGTATAATTTTTAATGAAAATGTTTTCCCTTTTGCAGAAAAGGAAAAACATAAACAAGCAATAGACATAAGCAATGCAGGAGCAAGTCAAATACCTGACCTGTCTGATTGGATCAGCAAAGAAAACAAAACAAATTGTGAGTCAACGAAGAACATTCATAGTGATAATTCAGAGAAAAGTGCAGTGGATAGTTCACAGCATAATGAAAAGCAAATAGATACACAGCAAAATCAAGTCAATGAAGACTCAACAAGTGAAGCTACTGACCACTACAGGGATGAACATCAAGTGCCACAACCAGCCACCAGTCAACACCCCATGACCACTAGATCCAAAAGTGGAATTTTTAAACCCAAATTATTTAATACTCAAATCAACGAATCAGAGCCAACATCATATGAATTAGCAGTTAAAGATGAAAGGTGGAGGAAAGCCATGGACGAAGAGTATAATGCATTGATTAAAAACAAAACATGATTTTAATTGACCCACCAAAGCACAAGAATATTGTTGGAAGCAGGTGGACTTACAAAATCAAAAGGGATGCAGAAGGCAAAGTAATTAAACATAAGGCAAGATTTGTGGCAAAGGGTTATACTCAGCAGTATGGTTATGATTTCAATGAGACATTCTCCCCAGTCATTAAGCCAACAACAATAATAATTATATTAACCCTAGCTTTGCACAAGCATTGGAAGATAAGGCAGTTAGATGTGCATAATGCATTTTTAAATGGAGATTTAGTAGAAGAAGTGTACATGCAACAACCAAGAGGCTACAGCTCTGAGGATAATAGCAATCAAGTATGCAAGTTACACAAAGCTATATATGGATTGAAACAAGCTTCAAGGGCATGGTATGAAAAACTAAAGACTACTTTGGTCATGTTAGGATTCAATGCTACCAAATCTGATAATTATTTCTACATAAGAAAGCGGAGGGGCAATAACATCTACATATTAGTATATGTTGATGACATTCTTATTACAAGGGATAATCATCAAGAAATTGAAACGGTTATTGGATGTTTAGACAAGTAGTTTGCTATAAAGGACTTGGGAGAAGCTAATTACTTTCTAGGCATACATATTCAGAGAAATGCAGATTCAAGCATCAACTTATCACAAAAACAATACATATCAGGCATTCTAGTGAGAGCAAATATGGACAAAGCAAAGGCAATGTCCACTCCCATGACAAGTAATCTTAAATTGTCTAAAGACAAAGGTGAACCGATCGAAAATGTCACGCAATACAGGAGCATAGTTGGGGCACTCCAGTATGCGACTATCTCTAGACCAGACATCTGTTTTAGTGTGAACAAGGTCTTCCAGTACATGCAAGCACCAACAAATGAACATTGGCGTGCTGTTAAACGTATTCTTAGATATCTAAGAGGAACTATTCACTATGTGTTGAGAGTAGAAACGTGCAAAAATATAATTCTACATGCTTACAGTGATTCAGATTGGGCCAATGACGTAGATGACAGGAGATCCACTACTGGGTATTGTGTGTACCTCGGCAGCAACCCCATTTCGTGGTGTACAAAGAAGCAATCGACCGTCTCTAGGTCAAGCACAGAAGCGGAGTACAGAGCTATTGCAAGCGCTACTGTCGAAATTGCATGGACAGAGGCCCTTCTCGGAGAATTGGGACTTGAACTTAAGCAAAAGCCGACCATATGGGTAGACAATCTGAGTGCAATTTCGCTGTCTATGAATCCTGTTCAACACTCGAGAACAAAGCATCTTGAAATAGATCTTCACTTTGTTAGAGAGCGAACTGGCAATGGAAAACTCTAGATCCGACATATCCCATCTTTCTATCAGCGAGCAGATATACTGACAAAAGCAATTTCATCAAAGAATTTTACTCATCTTAGAGAAGAACTCCAAGTTTTTCCGCCGCCATGATTTTTGAAGAGGAGACCTAGAGGAATGGAAACCCTAGCTTTATTTGCGGGGAAATAATGAGAATAAGTGGTTAGCCCGGTTATTATCTCCTTATCTTCATTATTGGGCTGGGCTGCAATAATTATCACAGAGCCCATCACGATGTTATAAATACAAACTGTAAACGATGTAAACAATGTACAATTTTATTATGTGAATAAAAGATAAATTCTTTTTCTCTGTTTTTACAATATGTGCAAACCCATTAGATGTAATTTTGTTATGACGTGCACTAAAGTTAAATATGTTGTATAATATCGAAGTCTATAACTTTTTTCTCTTCATGGTAACTAATCAAAAATGATATAAATTACATTTATCTACATTGAAATTAGAAACACGTGAAACAAATAGAAGACAAGGTGGCATAAACCCAAATCAATACTCAACTCCAGCTTTGGTCACAGTTATCAATGCACACGTCCATCGGATGTGTCTGCATATTGTTATATATAGAGAAAATCTATTGTGACACTAAATTTAAACACAATTGGTGACACAATGAAACTACAAATTGAATTTCCCCCGAATTTCCATCTACTATTTAAGAAAAAAAAGATTCAACAATCCAGATCTTTTGTATCACCAATTATGTTTTATTTTGTGTTCAAATAGTCGACACACACACCCATACACATACATAATACAAAGATCAGCTACGCCTCACTTTTGCGATACCTCAAATCCTCCAGATTTAAACCACATGTTTCGAATTAAATAATATACCTTCTCCCTTCTCACTACAAGAGAGATAAGGTATATTATTTAAGTCAAAACATATGGTTGAAATCATGGAGGATTTAAGGTGTGGCAAAAATGAGGTGTATCTGATCCTATCCACCCCCCCCCCCCCCCCCCCACACACACACACGCCCCGTGCAGTTAAAGTGTTAAGCAGTTCCATAGAGGTGGAGGAGCAAAATTTACGGCGGGGACATATCGGAAAATACGCTGATGCAAAAAGCTTTATTTGTTATAAAACCAAATAACTAAATCTTATTTATTCTCATTCACAAGTCATTTTGTTGAAAAAAGAAATATTGTTGAATCTTATATAATAAAACAGATGAATACTATGATTTATACAGACTAGGTTTGGTGATTATGACATATTTCTAACTTGTATTGAGTAATTATACCTTAAAATTAGGTCTTTATCCTAACTTTGTTGATTTGGTTTAAAAGAGAACTAATCAAATCAACTTTTGTATATTAATATTGCTAAAGCATATGCTAAAAGCATTGATTTAGCAAGTGTAGCGGAAAATATTAGGACTTAAAGCAGATCTACTACTTAATAGTGCTGAATTGAAATAGCGTAGTGGTCGGAGAGCGTTATACACTATAGTAAGGATATTGCGGGGATTTTGCAGGGATTAAACTACACAGTGTGTGCAGATATATATATTACAGTAAATAATTTTAGAAATATTTTGTTATTATTGTTAACGACCGAGATATATATGGACACAAAGAATAACACACACAAACATATATATGATGAATATATATGACTTGGAAATTAATACCTTCCACAGTTGTAACCAAGCAGAAATTCAAAGACGTTTGTTTGTTGTTTCCCCAACAAACCTTCGTTCACCTCCTAGGTTTTTGTTTGCAAAGCTGGCAGCTTAGCTTCACTAATGGATAATGGGGGCTTCAGTTGTAGAAATTCAAATCTAGCATTTATAATTGAATAAGTCCAGAAATCCAATTTTGAAATAATAGAAGACTTGACATCCAGATTCGGGTATTGAAAAGTGAAATCCTGAAATTAATAGTAGAGGACCCGAAACCCAGGTTCGGGTATTGATAAGTGAAGTCCAAAAATCATCTTATGGATATAGTGGAAGACCAAAAATTCATGATAGAAGACCCGAAACTCAAATTCAGGTATTGATAACTGAAGTTCATAAATCATCTTCTGAAAATTAGCGGAAGGCCATAAATTCATATCTAATAATGAATGTAGTCCGGGAATAATCATCCAAAAATAATTAAAGACCATAAATCCGTTCCTTTCTGGTTCTAGGTATCCGATTCTTTCAATATGCGACATCCTTTAGGCTTCGTATATTGTTAATGCTTTGTGTGCCACTCCTCGGGCTTGGACGTCTTAGTACGCTGTTGTCTGGTGCACTTTGTTAGCTTATCCACAAACAGGACCCAAGGACTTGCTAAACCTCCTTCTAGGAGGCGCTCCAGCCAAGCCTTATAGGTGGGATTAAAGGCTTGTCCGGTGCCTTGACTAAGCCATGGCATGACGGGGTTAAGAGTTTAATCCATCCTCCTCCAAGAGGTGCTCCAACTAGGCCTTATAGCGGGACTGAAGACATATCATGGGTTCAAGGGCTTACTTCGTCCCCCTCTAGGAGATACCTTGATCTGGCCATAGTAAAGCACGATCAAAGGGTTACATATACTAGCATGGCCATAGCGTGGCATGAATAAAGGATTATTCTGACCTCCTTCTAGGAGGCGCTTTGACTTGGCCATCTTAGCGAGGACAAAGGTTTACGCCCGTTTAAGGTAGTTTCCAAGCTGCTTTATTCAATTTCTTAAAAAGGTGCTTTATTTGTCCACTGTTGGGAACATGGTTACAAACATATTGTGTTTCTTTTTTTGCATATCTTGTTATCTTCTCATTAAAATAGTCGGCGGATTTTTGGTGAGATTATTCCAAGCATAAACTTCGAAGTATCCAATATCATTTTAATATAGTCTTTTTTGAACTTGTGATTGTTGCATCTTAGTATCTCTTATCAATACTTGGATTCATTCTTGACCATTTTGATATCTTATCTTTGATGAAAGCATTGTTTATTATGCATGGAAAATTCACCTTGTAGTGGCTTGACACTTCCAAAGTGTGAAAAGTAGTTCTTGGCCAATGTGTCTTTCCGTAGAATTTGGGAGTTTTTCTTTTGGTGATCCCATGCCTTTTGAGTGGTGGTCCTTTCATTGATCCTTGGGACTTTATTGATAGTTGATGTTTTTGTTCTTTATCGATAAGATTCTATACTCATTCTTGATGCTCTGTATCACAATTATAAATATCTTCGAATCCAGGTCCAGTCGTAATGTAGTTGTAATTCAAGATGCTTTCTACTAGTTTTTAATCCATTTCCCCCTTCTCGGATGATCCGTGTTGATCTAGAATTATAGATCTGCCTTAAGTTCTTAGGTCGCATCCTTGTTTTATCTTGATTTATTGATTACAGGTTGATGACTCTTTATTCTTTGCTCTTCTTGGGTACGAAGATCTTGTAGCAATCTTTAAGAATGACTTCTTTTATCTGGAATAGGGGTGACTCCTTTTAGAATTCCTCTGCTTTGTCTGATTTGCTTGTTTATTCTGTCTGCTTGTGATTTCTTTTCCTGATCAACTCTTTAATTATTGCTTAGGGCGTTGTGTTGGTTTGGACAGAAGATTATAGGGGGCTTAATGGTCGTGATTTTTGAACCAACGGTTCTTCAATCAAAAGTTGACTCTTCTGATTTGATATAAATAGACCTTGGTAAAAATGCTTTAAAATTTATAGTTTCTAATAGTTTGTAGTTCAAAAGATTTGGTAAATTCTTTCTCGAAAGGGAGTGTCATATGAAAGTATAGAATATCCTTCTCAAAAATTGATTTGGTAAAACCATTCAAGTAAGACTTTTTGTCAGAATTAATATGAATGTTTATCATCATACTTTTGTAAGTTATAAAATTATACTTCATTAGGTTTTACTTAACGAAAAGATACACCTCAAAAAATCATGCTTCGTGAACTTGTAGATTCTATAATAGGAAAGTTTTTTTTCATAAAAATCCCTTTTGTAAATCAATCTTTTTTCAAAAGAATGCACTATCACGTAAAGAATTAATGTTTTGTATATTATCACAAATAGATTGGTACTAAAAAGTTCTAGTTATAGAAATTTACATATAGGAAATATCATATAGATTTTTATGCAACAAATTATATATATATCCAAGGCCATGTCCATAAAGTTGCTAAATTTCTTCGAAGCTCTTTGAAGTTATTTGATGTAGTTGGAGTTATCTATTGTTTGTACTATTGATCCGTCCTGTCTTACTGATACCATCCAACATTATTTGACTTGTTCCAAAATTCTGGACGATCATATTATTCGGAACCTTTCCTGGGCTTGAAATCTTGTTCACATCTCTCTTCTGAAAATTGACGTCTGTTTGAGGCTTAATCATGTATTCCACCTGCACTTTGCTTGAACCTGGTTTGAAACTTATGTATGTTGTACGTCAAATGCTTTTTGAAGCTTTTATATGTATTAAAAGTGAATTTTCACAAAATTCATGTGTGTATTTTTAAATCTCACATGCCTAAAGCTTTCACACATAAATTTTACATATTATTTTGAAACTAAATGCTCGGATGTTTTACAAAATAGGTTCATGCCAAACCATGTATATGAAAACTCATAAACTTTGTATATATCTTGAATCCTATATTTTCGAACTCACTACTTATGCATGAAGCATAGCATATATTAAAACATTATAATAGCATGTATGTTTAAGGTCAGTTAATCTGGCAAGTGTATATGCACTGGAAATAATTAATATAGACGCCAAACTGCACACTGTCATGTATGGAAATGATAACCTTCGAAATAGTACATGCATCTGAAATATTTTCCACAATTTTCAAAACACTCTGCTTATGCATAACACATGTACATCTAAAACGAAACCTGGATGCATATGAAATACATATACGTAAAGCATATTTTTGCAAATATATATAAGCTGGAATACTGCTCCAAAAGTTTGTGCTCATAACTCTCATTATATCTTCCAAAGTTTGTTGCCTTTAAAGCCACGCAGATCATTTACATCTAATGCTTGAAGTTGGAATTCTTATAAAATTATACATGAAACTGTGTCTTGAAACCATGCATATGTCTAAAATCAATATATAACCAAGGTAAGATGATATGTTTGACTCAATGCCAAATAGACTTCGCATTCCAGATTCGGAAACCTGAAGCTTTCATGCATTTAAGAACTGCATATATTCAGTACTATTTGAATTTTACAAGCATAAAACCATAAGTACTCAAGACTGCAGGTAGTATACACATCTGCACAAAATCTTTAAAAGTCCCTATTTGTTTGCACAAAAAATGGGCAAACACCTTCAAGTCGTATGATTTAGTCGATTATGTGTTGTTCTTGATGATTTGGGTGATTTTTGCAAATATATAAAATAGATGGGCTAAACTGTAAAAGACACACAGATTTATAGTGGTTCGGGCAGAATGTGCCTACGTCCACTTTATATGTTATTCTCCTTTTCTGTTCAGGTTACAAATACAAAGTTTTTATTACAAGTATCTGAAAGTTGTTTGAAAGTTCTATCCGTGCTTGAGCTCTCAAACTTCTCCTCTTTGTTGTACCCCTGCCCCTCTATTGATAGAGTGAGGCTGGGGCAGGGGTCTTGGACGTATATAGTTGCTGATGGGTCTGAGCTGATGCAATCTGGTCTGGCAAAGTTGGTCCGGAACGCCTTGGTCCGGTAGCACTTGGTCCGGTGGAGAGTGATCCGGTCGTGGCCTACCTTGCTTCTGGTTCGGCAGTGGAAGGAGGTAGCTGGTTCGGTAGCACTCTGGTCCGGCTATGCATGGAAGTGGAGTTTGGACCGGCAATGCTTGGAGAGGGGATGGTTCGGCATTGCTTGAAAGTGGAGCTTGGACCGGCAATGCTTGGAGAGGGTATGGTTCGACATTGCTTGGAAGTGGAGCTTGGACCGGCAGTGCCTGGAGGAAAGATGGTTCGGCAGTGCTTGGAAGCGGAGCTTGGACCGGCAATGCTTGGAGTGAGGATGGTTCGGCATTGCTTGGAAACGCATCCAACATTTGCCCCCCAAAGTGGGGCATATGCCAGCATATGTCGCGCTTTGTTTTAGCTTGGACATTCTCATCCGACATGCTCATCCGGCCCTGGGTGTCGAACCAGTGGTCTGGTCGCTCCCATTTGCCTATAAGTATGAGCGTCATACTTTCGTTATCCCCTACCGAGTGAGATAGCCGAATCAACCGAGTGTCGAACCAAACTTGACTGTTCCAAACAGCCGAATCAACCGAGCATCGAATCATACTTAACTGCCGAACCTGGTGAGTTTGCTTTTGTCGAATGAACTTTTATGGCTGGACTACCGAATGGGACATGGGGTTCGAATACCAAATGAACTTTCATTTTTGAATTGCCAAATGAAACTTGGGGATTCGAGTGCCGAATGGACCTTATATACTTGAATTTTTATGTTTTGAATTACAAGTGAAATTTCGGACTACATATACTTGCATGTTTATACCCTTCGTTTTAACGATGTACTTTCTTGAGTTGCAGATAAATGTCTCATAAAGTGAAAACTCGATCAGATAAGAGGAAATCTATGGACAGAAGAGAGTCCCTCGTTGTGCCCCCAGCCCAGCCAGGACCGGGACGACAGGGACCCACCCCGAGATCACTAGTGGATGGATATGGCCTGCAGGAGCTCTTGGACTCTCCTCCTGGCTGCTTTCCTAGCTCCCTCAAAGAGGGGCAGCTTGATGTTATATCTCGTTCTTTCGGGATTGATAGAGCACTCATGGTGTTGCCAGGGAATGGAGTCATGCCGTACGACCCACCTGAAGGATATTTCGCTTATAGTAGATATCATTGCATGTGCGGGGTCATTCCCCCGATCAATGCTTGGATAGTCAGCTTCATCACCTATCTAAAGGTGGCCCCTTTTCAGCTTCAGCCCAACTCTTACGCTATCTTGGTGAGCCTATTTATCATTTTCCAGCGAAAATACGGGCGCACTCCTTCCAACCGGAAGATCCGATATTTGTACAACTTGAGGGGCTACAAGAAAGGGTCTCCATACATCAGCTTGGAATCGGCTGTGTCCTTCAAACCGGTCCTGGACTTATATTCGAAGTTCAGCATGTTCAAGAAAGAATGGTTTTTCGTCAAGGACGACTTCGTTTCTATTTGTCGCTTCACCTCGGGCTGTAAGTTGAAGCTTATTTATAATTTCCGTTCTGACTGAAATGCTTCTTCTTATGTGTTCTTATTTCTTGCTAGCGACAGGTGGCTTTGCGGTCGTGGAGAACGATCGCCTGGTTCAGATGGCTGCGGAGATAGAAGCCATTTCGGGAAGGGAGAGGTCAGCTTCTTGCCTGATCAGGAATGCCACTCTTCTACAACACAACTTGATTTTACCACGTCAGTCTGTGGTCAAGCAGAGAGACACAGCCGAGAAAAGGGCTGCCAAAGTGAAAGGAGAGGCCACGACAAAGAGCAGTAAGAGGAAACCCTTCTCAATACCTCCAGTCGTCGGGAGGAAAAAGCTCAAGAAATCCGATGGACCCTCCCCTAGCACATGTCCCGATGTTCCGGAGGAGGAAAGTGTAGAGGAGGAAAGAGGCGAGGAGGAGAGCGGAGGTGATGGAGAAGGTGATGGTGGTGATGGTGGCGAAGGACAGAGCGGTGATGGTACCGGGGCTTTGTCTTCTGGGCAAGCGGGGGAGATCCAAGACTGGACAGATGATGCTTTCCGCCAGGCTTTCGAGGGGTTGGAGGAAGGATCGGCCTTGGTGGAGAAGCCAAAGAAAACTGATAAGGCCGGGACTGGTGCCGGTCCATCTTTTGAGAGCATTTCAGCTAGGGCAACTCCGGCGGTTCAAGGTGAATTTTTGACTCCTCTTTTAACTTCACATGTTTCTTAGATTATAGTCCCATGCATGCTTGTAACACTTGGTTTTGATTACAGGAACGGGTAAGGCGGCCAAGACATCAGACATTCGGCACCGCCTCGAACAATTCAAACTCCTCAAAGCTTCCGCTAAGCCAAAGCCTCCGACCAATCGTTCCGGAGACGTAGTCGGCTACCGTCCTCTTCTCGGAGTTATTGAAGAGGATATTCAAAAGAAAAGGAGGCGCTCCTTATTCGAACCTTCACCTGGTCCTCAGCCTCCAACCCAGCCTATTCATGATATCACGGGAGAGGACACTGAGTTCATACCATCTCCGCATCCATCAGAGAATCCTACATTTACTCATATTGATCGTCCCGGCTTGGCTCGTAATCCATTTGCGGGTCATCCAGATCTGAACCCGAGTTCTCATGATATTTCTTTTGACGAGGTTACTGGTGAGCACCTTCTCCCTCGTAATCCTATGGTAAGGGTGCTTGATGAAGCCAAGTCCCTGGATCTTGATTTGCTTACTACTCGGATTGTAACTATGGGGGATGAAGCCAAGACAAATATCGATCGGGTTGCTGAGGAGACTAGGAAGTTGATAGGGCATCACGCCCGACTGGTCAAGGCCGGAAAGAAATTGGGAGTGCCAACATAAGATTGCGGCTAGTGGTTGCCGACTAGGCTAAGCAACTCGCCGATCAGGCCATCCAAATCTCTCAGCACGAGGCTGCCTCCAGACGGCTAAAGAAAACCATGGAAGAGGATAGCAGAGCCGAGCTGCGAAAAATGGAGGTCATCTGCAAGGAACGGACCGATATGACCATTGCAACGGTAAACGATGTTCGGAAGGCGGACCTCGAACGGGTAGAGGAGTTATCCGGGAAGCTTAAAGCCGCGGAGCTTGCTCAAGCCAAGCTGAAGGAGGAGATGGAGGCGATGAGGAAATCCCTTCAGGCTGACCGCTCGCGATACCGATCGGAGAGGGATGCTGCCGTTGCAAAGCTGTTGGCTTCTGAAGTCCGGATGAGGGAGTTTGGGGAAAACGAGGGGATGATGGATAAGATCCTCAGGATATGTATTTTCGTACTTGGAAGCAGGGCAACTTATCATGAATGGATGACTATCCCCGGAGCATGGCCAGGATTTATCTTCGGGCTTTGGAAGAGGCCAAGGCTGATGTGGATAAGGAGGGTGGTATGGCCTTCAGGATGGATGTGGTTACGGCCCAGTTTACTAAGGAAGAGAAAGTGGCGGTGAAGGAGGGCATGCGGCTGCTTGCTGCCGAGGAGGTAGGTGTGCAGTTGGGAGATGACGATCAAGGAACAGATGTTGGTAAGTCTTCCCTTTTAGCGCTTTCATAGCTTGGTTGCTTATTGTTTATTTAATGATTTCTTCTCCTGAATTGGACAGGCGGGACCTCTGAGGCGCCAACTACCTCTGGTCAGCATGCCGGGAGCTCTGATCCGGCGGTTAAGTAGACCTCGGAGGGCCGGCAGGATAGAAGCGAGGCCCCGATGCAGTCGGCTCCTTGGCTTGATCTGGATATTTTTTCAGCTTATTTGACGTTTGCTGTCTATGTTAGTCTTAAAACATTAATGTAATTTTCGGGCTGTAATTATGTAACGAACAACTTGATTTTTGGCATGTAACTTTATAACATAAGCTGATTTTGTCATGTTTGAATGCTGTTTTTATTTCGATGTGTTGCATAAAATATAGTTGTGCATGTGCTAGTAATTCAATTGTGTTTGATGCTAAGTCCTTGCTTAAAATATAATTCCATGTCTTGCAATGTTAGTGTGATGTGTGAATAAATTATAGTTACATATTTATGTACAAGAGAAAAAAGTACCGCCCTTTAAGTTTTTGCTGTAGACGGTAGCTTTGAATGCCTTGTCTATTCGAATGTGGAATGCAGCTGAGTGACTTGCCGTTCAGCTGTGAGTTCTTATCCCATTAGCGAGTGCCTCCCATCTTGTGTCATGTACTTTAGCGATCATTATAGAGAGTAGGAGAAAAGATTTTATAAGTAAAATGAAAATATAAGAAATAGTAAAACTTCCAATCACGGAAGGCCTTCGATGTGCTTAAGTTCGTGGCAAACGGGTTTTGTAGTCATTTTCCCCAGCTGTGGGTCTTGGAGACATTTGTCACCCATCTTACGCCTCCGCACGGAGTTTTCTTTTTTACCACAGCCGTACTTAAGACACATCGGAGCCGAGATCGTGCATAGTAACTACCCGGACCATTATGGCCCGTAATCGTGGATATTATTCGATTTACCGTGGCCGGCTAGCGCGGGTGCCGATCGTCAACTGTGAACTGCCCCTGGCTGGCCACACCTTATGTTGGGGCTTATAATCGGTTCACGGTTGCCGACGAGCCGAACGCCGTAATGAGCTGCCTCGGCTATAGTCGGCCTTCTCGGTGGCTTATAATCGGCTCATTACAGTTGGCTTTGAGGGCCGTCGCAAGCAATGAGTTAACCCGCAGCAGAGGGATGCTGGAGCAAAAGTGTCTCATTGGCGAGGGCATAGATTCGTATAGTACCTGTTAGGTCTTGTCCAGGTGAGGTTGTGCCGTGAAGTGTCCAGAATGGAAATGCCGTTACACAGGATTTTGTTTAACAGAAAAAGGATAGAGTTTAACAAGCAGCCAAGATATAAAGGAACAAGTTAAAAAGAGACAAGATTTTTAAAGTGGTTCGGCACGAAAATGCCTACGTCCACTGATTCTCTTTGTTAGTTCACTTTATATGGGCAGTACAAGTTAAGAAAATATCGACGAAGGTGTTGGATGTTTCATGTCCTCTGAAACACCTCTCCGTCCACTGTTGACAAAATATAAGCTCCGTTGTGGAGATCTTTATGAATTACATACGGTCCGTCCCAGATGGGATCTAGCGCTCCGGGGCGCGGGAAAATTCGCTTGAGGACAAGATCTCCTTCTTGTAAGCTGCGATGTTTGAGTTGTATTGTGCTGCCACTTTTTACTTGTGAGCTGCGGCTTTGAGTGCTGCATCATTTCTTCTTTCTTCGATTAGATCCAAAGACATGTGGAGGGGTTCTTCGTTCTTTTCTGGGTTGTAGTGGATCCTACGGTGGGATGACACTACAGTTTCAACTGCGAGCATGGCCTCCGATCCGTATGCCAAAGAGAAATGAGTATGCCCTGTTGATGTTCTGAAAGACGTGCGCTAGGCCCAAAGTGCCGTAGGAAGTTTATCCACCCAAGCGTCGTTTGACTTTTCAAGCTTCTTCTTGATTAGAGCTTTAAGAATTTTGTTGATAGCTTCGACTTGTCCATTTGTTTGGGGATAAGCCACAGATGAGAAGCTTTTGTGAATTCCGTGCTCTTGGCACCAGTCGGCGAACTCCTCGCTGTCAAACTGAAGTTCATTGTCCGATATGATTTTGAGTGGAATCCCGTACTTGCATAGAACATTTTTAATCAAGAAGTTAATAACTTTTGCCGAAGATATTTTATTTAAAGGTTCCGCTTCCACCCATTTGGTGAAATAGTCGACTGCCACTATAGCATATTTGGCTCCGCCTCGGCCCATCGGCAGTTCGCCAATCAAGTCAATACCCCATACTGCAAAGGGCCAAGGGCTGGTCATCTGAGTAATCTCATTTGTTGGTAGTCGAGAAATCTTAGCAAATTTCTAACATCTGTCGCATCTTTTGACGAAGTCTAAGGCGTCTTTGTTTAAAGTGGGCCAGTAGTATCCATATCGGAGCGTCTTCTTTGCCAGAGTCTGCCCACCAGTGTGATCTCCGCAACTCTCTTGATGGATGTTGGATAAGATTTCATTGGCTTCCTTTCCAGTGACACACCTCAATAAGGGGTTAGAGAAGCCGTGCCGATAGAGGATGCCTTCTTGCACTGTGTAGCGGGAAGCTTTCCTCAAGATTTTCTTAACTTCGTTATGCCCGTGGGGCAGCGTGTCATCTTGTAAGTATTTCCGGATAGGAGTCATCCAAGTTTCTTCTTCGATTGCGGCTATCAGATTTTCTTGTTCGTAACTTGGGGATAGTTGTTTCGAGATGGTTACTGTTCCAGAAATGGTGTTGTTCTTCATGCTAGCTTGCTTTGCCAGTTCGTCGGCCTCTTGATTCTCTTCTCGAGGAATGTATTTGATTGAATAATGATTCAATTGATCGAGCAGCAGCTTAGTCTTCTTTAGATATGCTGTGAGTCATTCTCCTCGAGTCTGAAACTCTCCCAGTACTTGGTTTACGATAAGTTGAGAATCACTATGAAGACATAAAGAACTGACTCCAATTTCTAAGGCAAGTTCTAATCCTGCTATTACTGCTTCATATTCTGCGTCGTTGTTGGTGGCGGCGAATTCCAACCTTAGGGCATAGTGCAACTTCCTTCCCCTGTGGGTGATTATCACAATACCGGCCCCCGAGCCCTGTTCCTTCGATGCTCCAACTACAAAGAGATTCCACTTGATATCTCCTGTTATTTCAGATTGCTCCGTACCTTCGTTGGTAGTGAATTCGGCAATGAAATCGACCAGGACTTGCCCTTTGATGGCGGTGCGGGGATGGTAGGTGAGATCATATTGACTTAGCTCAATGCACCACTTAAGCAGTCGCCCGGAGGTGTCGGGACGATGGAGTACCTGCCTTAGCGGTTGATCGGTTAGAACTCTGATGGAATGGGATTGGAAATAGTGTCGCAATTTCCGTGATGTGATTAGTAAACAATATGCTAACTTCTCAAGTTTAGGATATCTGGCTTCTGCCCCCGTGAATCTCTTGTGTACAAAGTACACTGGCCGCTGCGTGCGGTTGTCTTCTCTTACCAAAGCGGCGCTTAGAGCATGAGATGACACAACAAGGTATAGGTATAGCTCTTCGCCTTCATTTGGAGTTGAGAGTACTGGTGGTCTCTGGAGGTGTTCGATTAGGTTGTGGAAGGTTGTAAGTCCATTCGAACTTTCCCTTGTCTTTCTTTATAGCTTCGAAAAAAGGGACACACTTGTCAGTCGCTTTAGAGATGAATCTGCTCAGGGCGGTCACTTTCCCATTAAGGCTTTGCATTTCTCTTCGAGTGGAAGGTATCTTGATTTCCTTCAGCGCCTGGACTTGTTCAGGGTTCGCTTCAATTCCTCTGGCATGGACGATGAATCCTAATAACTTTCTCGATGATACTCCGAAGGAGCACTTTAGAGGATTTAGCTTCATTCCATATCGACGAAGTACTTGAAACATCTCGTCCAGGTGGCTCATGTGGTCGATGGCTTTTCTTGACTTTACCAGCATGTCGTCCACATAAACTTCCATGGTTCGTCCTATTAGTTCCGCAAACATCTTGTTGACGAGACGCTGATAAGTGGCTCCGGCGTTTTTAAGTCCAAAAGGCATTACTCTATAGCAGTACAATCCCCGGTCTGTGATGAAACTAGTGTGGTCTTGATCGGGGGCGTGCATAGGAATTTGGTTATATCCTGAGTATGCGTCTATAAAAGACAAGAGTTCGTGCCCGGCTGTGCTGTCTATAAGTTGATCGATTCGGGGGAGTGGGAAGCAATCCTTCGGACAAACGTCATTTAAGTTGGAGAAGTCAATACACGTTCGCCGCTTCCCATTAGCCTTCTTTACTAGTAGCGGGTTGGCGATCCACTCTGGGTAGATGGCCTCTCGGATGAAGTTATTGGAAAGCAGGTTCTTTACTTCTTCATCGAGGGCTGCTGATCGTTCTGCCCCCATACTTCTCTTTTTCTGTTTTACTGGCACCTTGGTAGGATCGATGTTCAGTACGTGGCATGTTACGTCTAGGGAGATTCAGTCATTTCAGCGTGCGTCCATGCAAATACATCCAATTTGTGGCGAAGAAAATCGACGAGTTGATCCTTCAATTCCGCTCTTAACTGAGACCCGACTTTCAACAGTCTACTTGGGTCGTGTTTGTCTATAGATACAAATTCCATAGCCTCTACAGGCTCGGCGGTGGCCTCCTCCTCTTTGTCCCTGAGGTCTAATTCATTGAAAGGATCACTGGTATACGAAGAGGATGGGCTTTCTTTAGTTGCTATGCTTTCAAGTTTTTCTTGCAGAAAAAAGTCTCTGCATTCTTCCCCCTATCATTTCTGCGGTTATTGCGAAGCTCAATTACATAGCAGTCTCGAGCAGCGTCTTGATCTCCCTCTACCTCCCATATTCCATTGTCTGTTGGAAATTTCATCTTCAGGCACCATGGGGCCAAGACAATTTGGAAGTCAGACAAGGCTGGTCTTCCTAAAAAGGCGTTGTAGGCCGAGTGGTTTTCTATCAGCACAAATGTTTGTTTCCGCACAACGGAGCGGGGATGACTTTCTATTTCGACAAAGAGGTCCAGTTGCCCGAGGGGCATCTTCGCATCCCCCGTGAAACCATGTAGTGGTTTGTTGCAGGGAGACACATCTTTCATTGACAGCTTCATTTTGTCGAAAGCATGCTTAAATAGGATATTTACTGAGCTGACAGTGTCTACTAGAATTCGAAAAACTTTGGCCGGATCAAACCAGGCAGAAATGACCATAAGATCCATGTGAGGGTACTGCCTTCCCTCTAGATCACGCCTACTGAATGTGATGCCATCATCCTCTTTTCGTTTCGGGTGGCGTTCTTCCATAACAGAATTAACGTAGCCTTCATTGTTTCTAAGTGACTTACCGTATCTTTCCATCTCTGCCCAGCTTCTGTCGGCGATGTGTGGTCCTCCTGATATGGTATGGACCACTATCTTCTCTTGACTAGAGCTGCTGGTGTTGCGATTTCCTCCGCCTACTTCTGGGGGGGGTAGCCCTGGTTTCTCATCGGCAGGAGTTGAAGTCCTGTTCTGACCTTTCACATAGCGCTCCAGCCTCTTCCTTCTGATGTGTTCTTCAATTAAGTCCCGGAGATGATGGCATTCATTTGTGTCATGCCCATGAGATTCGCGGAAGCGGCAAAACTTTCCAGACTTAACTGCGTTGTCTGATTCCTTCTTGTGTGGGGGGCGCTTGTATCTAACCTCGTCTTGGGTGGCCAAGAAGATGTTTTCGATTGTTTCATTCAAAGAAGTGTAAGAGTCAAATCTCGGTCCTGGCCTATATAAACGCTCTTCTCCCTTCCTGCCCCCAGCACTATCTCTGAAGTCATTTCTTCGAACGTCCTTTGCTACTGCGGGTGCGTTGCCATGAGCTGCCTTAGTTTGTTGCCCTGTCTGCCTTTCAATGGCAGCGTCTTCAAGTCTCATATATTTTACGGCTTCATGGAAGAAATCAGATAAGGTAGCTGGCTTTTCTTTTGTTAGTCTCCTAGAAAATTTAGTATCCGGATGCACACCACTGCAGAGAGCCATTAGGATAAGTTTCTCATCGGCATTCTGGACTGCGGCTGCTGCGGCATTGAATCGAGTTAGATATTGTTGCACTGTTTCTCCGGGCTTTTGTTTGATATTGGATAAGGAGTAAGCGTCCTTGGGTTGTTTCACATGAATGCGGAATTGGCTGATGAACTTTTCTTTCAACATTTCCCATGAGCTGATGGATCCTTGGGGTAGATGGCAGAACCAAGAGGTAGCTAGATCGGCCAAGAAAAGTGGAAAGCATTTACACAATACTCCTTATGTCGCTCCGCTCATGAGCATATGCTGTGTGTATCTCTGTAAGTGTACGACGGGGTCAGAGGTTCCCTTGTAAGGCTCCATTGTTGGCATTTTCCATTTTCGGGGGTGATGGCAATTTCGATATTGCGGGTGAAGGGGCTGGTTACCCTAGCGCCTATCCCTCGATCTCTTTGATCCCGTCGGACGCACTCTCTGAACAATCGCGCCAACCTTTCATCAGAATTTGGAGCAGATAGAATGAGTTTGGTTCTTCTCTGCGGGATTGACTCCGTCCAGATGACCTGTCGGGATGGTACCGTTTATTACTCCTAACATTTTTCGGTGGTTGTCTTCGGTCTTCCGGGAGCATGCTAGGGTCAGTCACAGTTGGTCCTTGCCTCTACTTTCTTCTGCTGTGCTCTGTTCTAAGCATTCCCTCGGGTCCAACTTCGGGCTGGACTCCAGCTCGGCCCCGTTCATTGGTGTTCCCATGGTTAGGTAGCATGACAGGCTCAGCCATATCCGATCCTTGCCTGGTACTTCCCCCGTTGGGTTCGGTTCCAAGCGTTTCCTTGAGTCGGAATTCGGGCTGAGTCTGGGCTCGGCTCCTACCATTGTTGTTTCTGTTGTTAACCTCTTCGAAGAAGAAAGATCTTTGTCACCTCCCAGACCCTCCAGACTGGGACTCGCCCCATGATTCGGTGTTGCGGTTGGATTCTTCAGCATCACTTAAGCGTAACATGAGTTGGTCCACCAAGGCTTCTTGTTGCGATGTGAAGCGGTTAGTTACTTCAGCCACGACCCTGTCCAGATCTGCCCTAATAATTGGTTGCTCCGTGGCAGGGGCTGTCGGATTTGCCTGATTTTCATTTGCTGTTGGAACGGAACGATTCCCTTGATCCGTGATTACTGGATCCGAAATACTGCTAGTTGCGACGTTTTTTCTTTTGTTAACATCTTTTTTCTGCCTGGGAGGCATGTTTTCCAAGCAATGAGCGAAGCTGTTGGGAAGAAGGCTGAGGGGGAGAAGCTGAAGCTTCTAACTCGAGTTCTCAATGAAAGCACAAAAAATGTTTGCACAAAAAATGGGCAAACACCTCCAAGTCGTATGATTTAGTTGATTATGTGTTGTTCTTGATGATTTGGGTGATTTTTCAAATATATAGCTAAACTGTAAAAGACACACAGATTTATAGTGGTTCGGCCAGAATGTGCATACGTCCACTTTATATGTTATTCTCCTTTTCTGTTCAGGTTACAAATACAAAGCTTTTATTACAAGTATCTGAAAGTTGTTTGAAAGTTCTATCCGTGCTTGAGCTCTCAAACTTCTCCTCTTTGTTGTACCCCTGCCCCTCTATTTATAGAGTGGGGCTGGGGCAGGGGTCTTGGACGTATATAGTTGCTGATGGGCCTGGACTGATGCAATCTGGCCTGGCAAAGTTGGTCTGGAACGCCTTGGTCCGGTAGCACTTGGTCCGGTGGAGAGTGATCCGGTCGTGGCCTACCTTGCTTCTGGTTCGGCAGTGGAAGGAGGTAGCTGGTTCGGTAGCACTCTGGTCCGGCTATGCATGGAAGTGGAGTTTGGACCGGCAATGCTTGGAGCGGGGATGGCTCGGCATTGCTTGGAAGTGGAGCTTGGACCGGCAATGCTTGGAGAGGGGATGGTTCGGCATTGCTTGGAAGTGGAGCTTGGACCGGCAGTGCCTGAAGGAAAGATGGTTCGGCAGTGCTTGGAAGCGGAGCTTGGACCAGCAATGCTTGGAGAGGGGATGGTTCGGCATTGCTTGGAAACGCATCCAACACTATTCGTGACATTTTAATAGTTTACTATATAAAATCATCTAAGTTATGAAGCCTACTTATTTCACAGGACACATATTTTGAAAACAGAGTATAAGAAACTAAGAAAAGCATGCACATATGACGTTACATCCATTGATTATCAAATGTATTATATTTTAATTCAAATATATACATACATGTATGGGGATACCTTCATTAAAATCAGTTTCAGTTCTGTGTCACGTGCTTAAAAAATCACTTACAGAACTATTGTTCATTCAGACTATTTCGTTTCTAAAAGTAAGTGTTTCATTCAAACCCTCTTCTTTCCACGAACTCAAGATGCAAAGATCTACCTTCGATCTAAAAACGTGCATATTTTGAAAAGCTTTAATTAAAGTCTTCAATATATTTCAAACTCATGCGAATACAGAACCTGAGGAATTTTAATCTTGACAACCACTTGCTTGAAAACAGAGGTGTCCAAAATCCATTTGTATTTAAGTCCTGACATATATAAACTTGGTAACTCTGTGCTAGGTGCACTTGAAATTTTTAGTTTAAAATAGTGTACTTTTAAAGTCAGCGCACACTTAAAACTATATTATACCTATATAATTGTGCATATCTGAAAGCTTTAATATATATTTAGAGTGATGTATATTCAAAATTTAAAAGCAGAAAATTGTATATATTCAAAATTTTATGAATTTCCACATATAAGAAACTTGACATACTTTAGAGATCATGTGTCTCCAAAATCAAAGATAGTTATATATAAGATTATGTATATCCACAGTTTAAAGTAGAGCCAAATGTACTTTAAAAAAACCCCATTATATATTATTATTCCTCTTTTGTAGATCAAATATATTTAAAGATTCATAAACATTGGATTAGTTATATTCAGAAAATGAAATTCTCTTGAAACTTTTATATGCCTAAAGCTCATAACTCATACATGTTCAAAAGCTTATACAATCCGTTTTTTATGTGAAGCTGGTCATATATGAAACCAAATATCCACTTGCTACCAAAGCCTAACACATATTAAAAAATTTATGTACTTGGATTCATATTCAAAGTCACATTTATGCACTTGAAATTCAGACTTACACATTTAGGGTCTATATTTAGGGAATCTCACTATTATTTTCAAAGTCTGTAATAGGACATTCACACATATACCTGAAATCTTTCGAAATGAACTGGATACGAATTCGAAAAACATACAGAAATCTAGAATTGTATATACCTTTTGAAAGTTTGGATACATAAAACTATCTTATATCTTTGAAAAGCACTTTTTATATATATTTGGAACATAATGCTTCCGAAACTTGCTATTTATCACTGAAAATGGACACAAACATATATAGGAAGATAGACCTTTATTTGAAACTGATGACAATCCAAGAGTCTTAGTTCTCAGAATTGGAAATTCATGTACCTCAAATTAACTAAGCATGATATTAAAACTAAAACTTATTCAAAGATTTATATTATACGCAACTTTGAAATCCGGTGTGTATCAAATTTGTATATACTTAAAAATTGTAAATGCAAATCTGTTATGCCTAAAAACTATAGGTTTATTGCCCAAAATCGATTGGAAATCTTTCACCGTTTTTCGACAATAATAAGCAAGTTGTAAACTTTTAAGATAAAATACTTTTCAAAATCAATTTTACAATCACTTTTGGAACATTAATGTTTCTTTAGATCCGCGAAATGTTTATTAATTTCAAAATGTTTATGAATTTCCAAACCTCTAATACAGCGTTAAAGTCCCATACCTTGGATTACTTGTTTTGGAAATGGACAGTAGCTTACAAAACAATGGTGAGAGTAGATATAGAGCGTTCTTGAATAACCACGGCACCAGATTACTTTCGTCGATGTTGATGGAAGCACATGCTAATAATGGTGGCTGCAATTTCGTTAAACATCAAGGTAACCTCCTTCCGCCAATACATGCAAAGCTTCATCAAATCCAACAAATTCGAAAGGTAACCCTACTATTACAGGAGCATCTCAATCCAATAATGGCAGAAGCCTTAAAATCGGCAGAGGCGCTAGATCAACACTCACGGAAGTTATTTACTTCGTTACTTGCAGCTCCTTAAAATCAACTATCACAACACCATCGGAACCATCAACCACTACGAAACCATCAACCACTACGAAACCATCAATCACTACGGAACCATCAACAACTGCGGAACCATCAACAACTGCGGAATCATCAACAACTGCGGAACCATCAATAACTGCGGAACCATCAACAACTGCGAAACCATCAATAACTGCGGAACCATCAACAACTGCAAAATCATCAAAGATTTTAAAACCATTAACTGCGGAACCATCAACAACTGCGAAATCATCAACAACTTCGACACCATCAATTGACGGAACATCATCGGAAGCTATAAATCAACGATGGCGGAAGATTCTCAAAACAACAACCGCGAAAGCCTATAGCAACGTGTGTGGAGGCAGGCATCAACGAGTATGGAAGCTTCTTCAATCCTTACGGCATCTTATTCATCCATTGCGATACCTCACTTTTAGTAGCTACGAAAGCCACACATCAACATTACAGAAGTGTCCCTAATCAACTGTTGCGAAAGCTTCAAATCGATATCAGCAGAACACCCCAGCAGAACCTATTAAAGGCTTTTCTTAGTTTTGATCCACTCGGAAGCATCAATCCCTAAACATACAAAACTCGAATCTACTTTGAAATAATTGGAATTGATTTTGAAATTTTTAGATCTGCCTTGACTCTCTTTTGGATGAGTTTATGTCCTACATAGTTCACAAATAATGTCTTGTAAAGCGTCCATGTTAATAGATGAGCAGACAATGTTAATTCAATGTTTGCATAAATGACAATGACATTTACAATTTCTCTTTAATGCAAAGGTAAAAAATGATCATTTTTTACACACATGTCATTCTATTATTCGTATACAATTAAAATAATTTATAAAATTTATTAATTATTACTTAAATCTAATACTTCACACTGTGGTGTGCAATGTCCAAAACTAGATATTACACTTCATAGTGTCATTTTAAAATTAGAAACTACATTAGCATTGGAAAAAGTACTTCAAAGACATTTTTCAATTGTTGATGTGGCTTGACATTACATCAAAATTAATGCTCGGTTGAAGATGCGCTTATTATGAGAGGAAGTATATCTGTCACGTGGCCAGCATATACTGTCGGAATGAATTTGGGTTTAATTTGTTTGAAGTTGATTTTTACCCCTGCAAACATTTAAACGTTTGTAGTGTTTAACTTCAGAATTGAAACCAAGAATAGATTTGAATTTTAAATTTAAAAAATAAAATTCAAATCCCCATTAGGATGTTTTGTTCATTCGGAGGTTCAAGCTACCTTCTAGCGCAAAAAGTATAAATGATAAGAATTATTAACACCCTAAATGAGTGTGCAATATAGCTTATTAGTAGAAGTTCCACAAATGTCTTTGAGGTTTGTGTAATGAATTATGAAATTGGTTGAATTAAAATTCATAAATGTAAAAGAATTAAGTAGATAGAATTTGAATATGCTCAAATCATCCTCTTTGTTCATATCTATCTATTATAAGATGAGTCATATGAAAGAGAGAAATTCAAGTCTCATTTCATGAGAGGGTACATTTATATTTATAGTGATAGGATGAAGAGATCCCTGCTCCAATCCACGATGGAGGACTAATAACGCCATAGAAGTTGTGAAAGATTGCGAAGGCTTTGGAAGTTTTGTGAAGGAAAATGGGCTAATTCCCAGTGAATTTGCTTTGTGGATGGCTCTAATCTTTCTCTCTTTGCTTGATCTTCAATATCTTATAGCTCGAAAGTGGTGTAACTTCAATAATCATGCAACACGACTTTGATTAATGGTCCACGGTAAGCTTTTGGTCACTATTCTTCATGAATTTGATAGCATGCTATCTTGATAAGGCATGATGCTAGCTTCGACATTGTTAATAACTTTGCAGGTGTCGCATTGTCGTTGTTAGTCTTTGGTGCCTCCTTAAATTTATTATATACGGATGGAAGTCATACGGAGGGCTTGCATTGATGAAGGGAAAATACCAACTTTTGCATAACCCCTTTAATGCTTATGAAACCCCTTCTAACCCTAAAGGAAGTCTCATTCTTTGACATTTGGTGAACGCCTTTCGACCTCATCGGAAGCGGCTTCTTCAATGGTTACGGAGGAAAAGTCAATGTTTGAGTTAGTCCAAGTCCACAAGTGCAGAAGGACCAACAATCAAATGGTGCAGAAGTCTCAATCGAAAGATGCAGCATGTGGAAGGAGTGGTGTCTTTAGTGCCCCCAGAACCCACCTTTCGACGCCTTATGAAGCCTTCTCCCTTTAACACAAATGGAACCTGCTCTCGACGCTTTAAGAAGCCTTCCCTCTTTAGCACATGCGGATCCCTTTAACACATGAGGAACCCTACCTTCAACGTCTTTGGAAACCTTCTCCCTTTAACTCATGCGGAACCTTGCTTTCGACGTCTTTGAAAGCCTTCTCCCTTTAACACATGCGGAATCCTGCTTTTGACGCCTTCAGAAGCCTTCTTTTATACCTTTATTCTTAGATGGATTTATGGTTAACAGCGACGATGTTTGTACATAAGAGAAGGGTAGAGCGTGAAATTGAAATAGGAGAAGATGATTAAATGAAGGTAATTAAATTAAGGGTAATTAACTAATTTAATTAACTAATTAATTAATTTAATTAAGTAATTAGTTATAATTCATATTTTTTGCATATAAGGCCCAATCGAAACATTTTTTCGCCATGGTGATCATATTGAGATCATCTCTGCTATGGCATAAATTTTGTTAGGGCTTTAGATAGTTGAGAAATGCTGTAAGATGAGTAGGAATTATTCTTCGTATTTTAAATATGTGTATAGATCCCTATATCACCTATAGTGTATTATGAGACCACGATGATACAAAATGATACATTTATATATTTATTTCATTTTGGTATGGATCAATTTGGTA
Source organism: Allium cepa (assembly GCA_030765085.1). Lineage (NCBI taxonomy): Eukaryota > Viridiplantae > Streptophyta > Magnoliopsida > Asparagales > Amaryllidaceae > Allium > Allium cepa. The sequence continues at coordinate 472,175,888 of CM060929.1, read as the reverse complement.
GACTAATTGCGACCCTAGGAAGGTGTAAAACACATGATTTGGGCATATGTGCTTGTTCATTGGTTGAATTATTTTTATGGTTTTAAGTGTGAATGGTTGTTGATATTGAGTTAATGAGTTTTTTTTATTTTGGTTGTTAACTACCTACTTGTATGTGTAGGTGTACAATATGTGTCATATAGTTGAATTTGTTATTATACACACACATGTATGTAGTATATGTGATATTATACATTTATTTATAATGGTTTAAGCGTGTATATATAGTTTTGGTGTGCTCGATTAGGGCTACATGGAGATGCATGGAATATTATACACACACACATATTGATACATGGTTTATGCATTTATATATAATTTCAATATGCTCGACTTAGGGCTAATGTGTAAGGGATAAATTAGGAAAATTTATCAATAATGCAATTTAAGTGTATACGCAATTCGATATGCGCCACCTGAGGCTATCGATCGATGGACGAAATACTATACAAATGTATAGAGATGTGATTTAAATGATTTATATATATAGTTATAGATGCTTTGTTTAGACAATTTATATATAGTTTTGGTATGCTTGACTTAGACAATCAGTAGTGTGAGATAGTTCAAGAGCAACCATAAGAACGATAGTACTTCGGTGTTGTTTATACGTATAGGAAAGGTGTACTTGATGTTTATCATTTACATATAGTTTAGCTATGTCAATGTAGACAACTAAAAGGATGAAGTTCTAGTGAGGGAATCCATATGGATTAACTGTTGCTAAAGCTTCGAATCGATATCAGCAGAACACCCCAGCAGAAGCTATTAAAAGCCTTTTCTTAATTTTGATCCAGTCGGAAGCATCAATCCCTAAACATACAAAACTCGAACCTACTTTGAAATAGTTGGAATTGATTTTGAAATTTTTAGATATGCTTTGACTCTCTTTTGGATGAGTTGAAGCTGGATTCAAACTGTCTAACCCATTTCACAGATAATGTCATGTAAAGCCTACGTGTCAATAGATTCGTAGACAATGTTAATTCAATATTTGCATAAATGACAATGACATTTACAATTTCTCTTCAATGCAAATGTAAAAAATGATCATTTTTTACACACATGTCATTCTATCATTCGTAGACAATTAAAATAATTTATAAAATTTATTAATTATTACTTAAATCTAATACTTCACATTGTGATGTGCAATATCCAAAACTAGACATTACACTTCATAGTGTCATCTTAAAATTAGAAACTACATTAGCATTGGAGAAAGTACCTTAAAAGACAATTTTCAATTATTGATGTGGCTTGACATTACATCAAAATTAATGCTCGGTTGAAGATGCTTTTATTATGAGAGGAAGTATATTTGTCACGTGGCCAGCATGTACTCTCGGAATGAATTTGTATTTTAATTTATTTGAAGTTGATTTTTACCCCTGCAAACATTTAAACATTTGTAGTGTTTAACTTCAGAATTGAAACCAAGAGTAGATTTGAATTTTAAATTTAAAAAATAAAATTAAAATCCCCATTAGGATGTTTTGGTCATTCGGAGGTTCAAGCCCACCTTCTAGCGCAAAAAGTATTAACGATAAAAATTATTGACACTCTAAATGAGTGTGCAATATAGCTTATTAGTAGAAGTTTCACAAATGCCCTTGAGGTTTGTAATGAATTATGAAATTGGTTGGATTAAAATTCATAAATGTAAAAGAATCAAGTAGATAGAATTTGAATATGCTCAAGTCATCCTCTTTGCATATCTATCTATTATAAGAGGAACAATATGAGAGAGAGAAATTCAAGTCCCTTTTCATGAGAGGGTACATCTATATTTATAGTGATAGGATGGAGAGATCCCTGCTCCAATCCACGATGGAGGACTAATAACGCCATAGAAGTTGTGAAAGATTGCGAAGGCTTTGGAAGTTTTGTGAAGGAAAATGGGCTAATTCCCATTGAATTTGCTTTGTGGATGGCTCTAATCTTTCTCTCTTTGCTTGATCTTAAATATCTTATAGCTCGAAAGTGGTGTAACTTCAATAATCATGCAACACGACTTTGATTAATGGTCCATGGTAAGCTTTTGGTCACTATTTTTCATAAATTTGATAGCATGCTATCTTGATAAGGCACGATGCTAGCTTCGACATTGTTAATAACTTTGTAGGTGTCACATTGTCGTTGTTAGTCTTTGGTGCCTCTGTTGATTAATTATATATGGATGGAAGTGATACGGAGTGCTTGCATTAATGAAGGGAAAATACCAACTTTTGCATAACCCCTTTAATGCTTATGAAACCCCTTCTAACCCTAAAGGAAGTCTCATTCTTTGGCGTTTGGGGACCCCTTTAGACCTCATCGGAAGCGGCTTCTTCAATGGTTACGGAGGAAAAGTCAATGTTCGAGTTAGTCCAAGTCCACAAGTGTAGAAGCACCAACAATCAAATGGTGCAGAAGTCTCAATTGAAAGATGCAGCATGTGGAAGGAATGGTGCCTTTAATGCCCCCAGAACCCACCTTTCGACGCCTTATGAAGCCTTCTCCCTTTAACACATGTGGAACCTGCTTTCGACGCTTTAAGAAGCCTTTTCCCTTTAGCACATGCGGATCCCTTTAACACATGGGGAACTCTACCTTCCAAGTCTTTGGAAACCTTCTCCCTTTAACTCATGCGGAACCTTGCTTTTGACGTCTTTGAAAGCCTTCTCCTTTTAACACATGCGGAACCCTGCTTTTGACGCCTTCGGAAGCCTTCTTTTATACCTTTATTCTTAGATGGATTTATGGTTAACGGCGACGATGTGCCGTACATAAGAGAAGGGTAGAGCATGAAATTGAAATAGGAGAAGATGAATAAGTGAAGGTAATGAAGTTAAGGGTAATTAACTAATTTAATTAATTAATTAATTAAATTAAGTAATTAGCTATAATTCATATTTTTTACATACAAGGTCAATCAAAACATTTTTTCGCCATGGTGATCATATTGAGATCATCTCTGCTATGGCATAAATTTTATTGGGACTTTAGACAATTGAGAAATGATGTAAGATGAGTAGGAATTATTATTTGTATTTTAAATATGTGTATAAATCCCTATATCACCTATAGTGTATTACGAGACAACGATGATACAAAATGATAAATTTATATATTTATTTCATTTTGGTATGGATCAATTCGATAGACTAATTGCGACCCTAGGAAGGTGTAAAACACATGATTTGAACATATGTTCTTGTTCATTGGTTGAATTATTTTTATGCTTTTAAGTGTGAATGGTTGTTGATATTGAGTTAATGAGTTTTTTTATTTTGGTTGTTAACTACCTACTTGTATGTGTAGGTGTACAATATATGTGTACTGATTCCATATAGTTGAATTTGTTATTATACACACACACATACACACATGTATATAGTATATGTGATATTATACATTTATTTATAGCGATTTAAGCATTTATATAGTTTTGGTATGCTAGATCAGGGCTACATGGAGATGCATGGAATATTATACACACATACACACATATTGATACATGGTTTATGCATTTATATATAATTTCAATATGCTCGACTTAGGGCTAACGTGTAAGGGATAAATTAGGAAAATTTATCAATATGCAATTTAAGTGTATACACAATTCGATATGCGCCACCTGAGGCCATCGATCGATGTACGAAATACTATACAAATGTATAGAGATGTGATTTAAACGATTTATATATATAGTTTTAGACGCTTTGTTTAGACAATTTATATATAGTTTTGGTATGCCTGATTTAGGCAATCAGTAGTGTGAGACAGTTCAAGAACAAGTCATAATCCATATGGGAACGATAGTACTTCGGTGTTGTTTATACGCGTGGGAAAGGTGTACTTGATGTTTAGCATTTACATATAGTTTAGCTATGTCAATGTAGACAACTAGAAGGATGAAATTCTAGTGAGGGAATCCATTGCATCATCAAGAGGACACGACCTGAGGATGTGATCTTGGAGCAGGGGCGGAGAGAGACTAGGATGCCTTTCTAAAGTAGGTCATACACTATCCACAGCACTGGGTGTTGAAACGGGACCTACGCGATTTGGTGCTGACTGGCAGTCAACTTTACAAATTGGCTCCAATGTATTCTCTATGGTGGCTAGTGGAACTTTATCACGTTGATATCAGTTACATACTATTGATCTTAAGGTATTAGTCATATATAATTCTTATGAGGGTTTTAGGTATGGAATTCTTGGTTATGTTGCTTATTATATAGTTGTATTTTATATGCATTTCGAAACTAGGATTAGTTCTATGACATCGTTGGCCATGCACTGTAGTATTACCCCTGCACTCAATTATCAAGTTATAGCTAATATAAATTATTATAGTATGTACGGTGTTAATGATATAATCACTATTATGTATTATCATGACTTATGGTTGTGTGGATAAGGCAGGGTGTGTTATTAGTATTACATGTAGATTCTTGCTCATGTTTATTAGAAGTATATATGTTATATGTATACATAGTACATAGATAGTCCTCTCATCAAACTCATGTCCGATCCTCGTTTTCTATATTTTTATTTTAGAACAACTTTTGCTTACTCTCATGAGTAGACCTAGACTCGGGTGTTTGAGGACATATTAGCACAAAAATGGTTCTTTTGGAGCATAGAGATTGCAATCTTTAGGGCTGTGATCTACCGGTATTGTTTTATGCACTTCAGACGTTATTTGTCTATGAGGCCGTCAATTGTATTTGATGTACCATTAAGTACTCAATTTGTATTAAGATAATCTATTCTGATTTTAATTGTGTATCGATTTTATTCTCATACCATACCTTATATAGAATGTCTCTCATATTTTATATGAACATGTGTACATTGGTATAATGTTTATTATTATTCCGCTATGAGATTATATTTATAGCGACCCATATTTTACATATCGGAGGACTGTAAAATATTAATATTACTTTTATTTAGGGTCGTACTATTCTATAACTTTGGAAAATGACTACTAGAGGCATTTTTCATCCATAGAACTTTTATCAGACGATTTTGATCCTGAAAATCTTGTGTGGTTCATAACTCTTGATAAGGGCCAAACTGGGGTCCGAAACTACTCCCATTAGATCAGGAAGGTTTCATATTCCATAGAGTAGTCATAATAGGAAAACAGACTTACCGTTTGAGAGTTATGGCTGTTTGAAGCATCACTTGATTTTGAGCATCTTAACAGGTAATTAATGGGTTAATGGTTAGGCCCAAGTCCCATTTTGAGTTTAGCATGATGATGGGGCTGATGGGACTTCTCTCTAATCACTTCACACTTTCCAAAAATAGAGAGAAACATCCATTAACCACCTTTAAGATAATAAATTGTCCTAAACCTTACTTTAATTAACCAATCTTGTACCTAGAAGAAAATTAGTGTAATTAACACTTGGATTTGAAGATTTGCTGTTGTAGATCACTAGGAGCTGCTGTTCATCTCGAGATTCGTGCATACCTTGGATTTCTTTAGATTTAGGTAAGTGGTTAGGACCTCTCACTTGCTAATTAGTCGTTATACACCCTATAATGATGTTTTAAGATGATTTTTGGATCCTTAAACGTGTTTTAAACTTAACTAATCACATATGTTAATTTGAAATGATTTTACAAAATTTAATGAATTTATATTCTTATAAATCGCCTTGTTCTTATGAATTTTCTTCCTTAGATTTAGGCTTTACTTTGGTATGTATGGATGTTTGCATGTTAGGATATATTGTATATAATGATTGGTTGAATGCATGGTGTTTGGATGGTTGAAAACGTCGATCTAGTTCTAGGAATAAGCCTTGGATCGGTGATAAACAATGAAGGTCAAGTCATCCAAATGACTTGCGATTCATAGGGTAGGTCATAGAGGACACCCTAAAGCACGTTTCAAGTACAAGTCATTAGTAGTTCATTTTCTTGAATTATGGTTAATTGAAGATAGATCAGTGATCATTTGGAGACTATGGATCGGTGGGAAGATGCTTTGGGCATGCTCATGTCTTGGGATGGTTTGCTTTGGTTTTCTTGGTGGAATTGTTGGGGTCGGTAGCATTTAAGCATGGGTCACTTGCACATTAGCTTTGAGATTGGCTTGGGGAGTGGAATGACCAAGTGTTAGGTCGATACTGAGTTATGAAGGGAATGGATCGAGGTTATGTAATGACCTATATTCTATATATTGGAGCATCACAGAATATTAGTAATATTTTATTTAGGGTCATATGATTCTATGATTTTGGAAAATGACTACTAAAGGCATTTTCCATCATTAGAACTTTTATCGAATGATTTTTGCTGTGAAAATCTTGTATGACCTATAACTTTTGATAGGAGACAAATTGCGATCTAAACCACTTCAATTAGATCGAGATGATGGTTTCTCTTCCGTAGGGTAATCATATTAGAGGAATGGACTAACCATTATGGAAATATGGCTATTTGAGGTTCCACTTGATTTTTAACATCTTATGGGTAATTAGCAAGTTTGTGGATAGAATCAAAGTTCATTTTGAGATTAGCATGGGAAAAGAGTTGATAGACTTCTCTCCACCATTTCACGCTTCTCGAAAATAGAGAAAAAACCCACAATAATAACTTCTTAGCCAAAAAGAGATCTAAACCTTACTTTAGTTAGCTAAAACTTATCAATAAGGAGGGTATTAGCGAAATTAGCATTAGGATTGAAGATTTACTTTTGGAGATCATTTGGAATTGCTGTTGATTCTTGGATTTCGTGCACTTTTGGATACACATTAAATCAATGTTTTTAAATGATTTTTGGATCCTAAAACATGTTTTAAACTTTAACTAACCATATATGTAAATTTGAAATGATTAGGAAAATATTTGTAAAATTCATATTCTTATAGGTCGCCCTTGTCTTATGGTTCTACCTATAGATTTAGCATTCATCTTGATGTGCATGGATGTATTATAGTTAGAATATATTTTTTATAATGATTGCTTAAATGTATGATGTTTGAATGGTTGAAAAATGCTGATCGAATAGAGATTTAGTTATAGGACAAGGTTACGGATCGGTATTGATGGACCGACGATGATTCATTGATTTCACTAGACCCAAATTTGGTGTGATTAATATGGGGCAATAAAGAAGGCCTCATAAGGCTACATTCTAAGTTTCAACTCGTTTGGAGTTTGTTTCTCGAACTATGGATAGATCGGTGTCGGTTTGAAGGTTGTGGATTAATAGCGAGTTTCTTTGCGGCTTGCTTGTGTCATGGGATTGAACACTTCGAGTTATATGGTGGGGTGCTTTAGGTCGTCTGCTTGAATGCATGGACCGTGTAAGGAAGATAGAATAAAGCAAGTGTGGGATTAGTAGTGCCAACGGATCCATGTAGATCCATGGGATTACTTGGTTCATGCTAGATATTGGATCAATGGAGCAACATAGAAGAGATTTTGCTAAGTGTAGGATCGATGGCCTATGGATCGATACCGATCTACGGAGGTTGATGGTTTGGTGGTATAACAACCCGTAATTTCGCTACTTCGAAAATAAGAGATTTCGTTCGTTTTAAATTTAAAAGGAATTTAAATCTTAAATAAATATGTTATATATAATAAATAATTATCTATTCTTATAGTTAATAGATAAAAAAGGTATAAATGTGGATTTTTGAAAAAATCGACAAAAGTTAAGTTTTGTTAATAATAAATAAATGCTTAAATAAATGGATTTAAGTATTTATTTAAAATGGAAAATCTTATTTAAAAAATCTAATAAAGATAATAAAAGTATATTAAAATATTTAAAAGTATATTAATAATCGTTTTACAAAAATAACCAAAATTTGTCGCATTTTGTTAGTTTTAAAGATAATTTGATAATCGTTTTGTCGCATTTTGCCGCATTTAAAAGTATATTAATAATCGTTTTACAAAAATAACCAAAAAATGTCGCATTTTGTCGCATTCAAAGATAATTTGATAATTTGATAATCGTTTTAAAGACAATAATCGTTTTAAAAATAACCAAAATTTGTCGCATTTTGTCGCATTTTGTTAGTTTTAAAATATTTAAAAGTATATTAATAATCGTTTTACAAAAATAACCAAAATTTGTCACAAAAATAACCAAAATTTGATATTAATTAAAGATAATTTTAAAATATAAAGAGACATGTTTTAATTTATTTAAAGAAGTAAAAAGTTCATTTTAAAGTTTGGTTTACTTCAACATATAGCTTAATAAAAAGGTCAAATTTTGACCGTAAAATTTATCGACAAAAACACCGTTTTCGACCAAAACAAGTTGTCGACAAGTTGTTGTAACTTGATAAATTTTAAAACTAATAAATACAAGTCTACAAACTATTTAAACACTTTACATTTAGCACTAAAAGACAAAAGGAGTTAACTTTTGAAAAGTTTAAATAAATTTATAAAAAGTGAAAAGACATGATTTGACATAAAAATAACATCATTACTAAACCATCTTTTCTCATTAATGCACATCCTTTCTCATCTTGGAAAGGAAAGAAAGTAAGTTGAAAATTCAAAAAGTGGAAGGGTATTTTAGTCATTTTGGCAAAAGTTAAAAATGTAATTTACATAGGAAATTTTTACTATAAATACCAGTACACTTTCACTCTTTTTCTTCACACCTCTCATTCTTCTTCTTCTTCTTCTTCTTCATTTTTGAGCTTTCTTTTGCTCATTAATGGCTTCTCCTCTTTAAGAGAGGTAGGGGTTAAAAATAGTGGAGTGCTTAAGCACTAATCCACTTGTTACTCTCTAACCTCTTCTTAATTCACTTCTTTTTCTTCTTCTCTTCTTAGTAAGGGCCTTAGGCCGTGAGTTTGGGAGTTGATAAGGGGAAGACGTGAGCAAAGCAAGTATAGATGGAGATGGTCGAGCACTTGGAAGCATGGTTATGATAAGATTTAGAAAGGTTTAGTGAAGCGTTGAATTAAATGAATGTTGGTAGGAAGTTAAATGTTTTGGTTAAAGGTGAGAAATTCTCACCGCTTTTTGAATTATATTGATTATCATGCTTAATTGTTATGTTGATAATCACCATTTGATAATATGGATGTTTGATTGATTGTTTAAATATGTTGGATAATCCGTAGTAATGTTATGACATTTACTGTATTGAATATGCTAGCATTATATGATTGTTGTATTGTTGTGATGATAATTTGGACATCAAATTCCTATTAATTAAGTAATCCCTTTATTTAAAAAGACCATATTTTAGTAATATGAGATATCATGGAAAAATAATTCTCTTTTCATTTAGAAGTGAAATTAAAGTTAAAATAAAAGAGAATTTGAAATTTGAAGTGAAATGGATTTGAAAATGATAGTTAAATTGAAGTTGAAATTGAGATGAATAGTGAAATTGAAATTGAAATCAATTTTGAAAAAATGAAGTTTAATTTGAAGTAGAATTGAAGTTTAAATCGAAAATGGATTTAAAATCTAAGTTTTAAATGAGTTTAATTTGAGATTAGAATTGAAATTGAGTTAAAATTGGAATTTAAAATTTAATATTAAAAGAATGGGAATATAATAATATTATAATATGGTAATAGTGAAAATATATTTTAAATACTTTAAAAAGTGAAAATGTTGATTTAAAATGACTTGTAATGATTTTATAAGTGTTGAAATCCAATTTGAATAGATTATTTCAAATATTGAAAAATAAGTTAAAACTAGGTGCGTCGCGCAATGGTAGTTCGCGATTTCGCGCCGAAAAGTTCAAATGAGTGTATAGAGTGGAATATGGCTCGGAATTCTTCGAGATAAAAAAATTCCGGACTATTATATCCATATCTTCTAAATGAAGGAAGAAAATCAAAGTTTCGTTGAGTAGATTTTGAAATAAGTCCAAATCAATTTTCCAGAAAAATCGCGCTAGTGTAGTTAAGTGACCATAACAGGAAATTTGTTTAAATGGATGTTCTTAATTATGGAAAAATATGAAATAAATTTGATAAATCTATTTAAATGATTTAAAAGAGATTTGGATTGTATATGAATTTTCGAATGTTTAAAAGTTGTTTAATTCAAATAAGCTTATTTAGCACTTTCCGCGGCACTTTTCTGCAGCGAATTCTATAACTTTTGGAATATGAGTTTAAATGTAACAAAGTTTCCCAGAATAAATGGTGAATGTTTTAAAAAGGATAATTAAGCGTTTTTGAAAGATAATTTGGAGTATTTATAGGCAATTCCAAAATAAAGTTGAAAATCTGAGTATACGGAAACGACTAGTACATTTGTCCCGCCTGCGAGATCTGGAAAGATAAAACAAGGTGTTTAACTAAGGCGAGGGATGGAGCAACCAGTGCCCTGAACTTACCTGGTTTATGCTTTCTTTTCTTAGGCCAGGGGTGGAACAGATCGATAAGAAAGTCTGGATGCTCTTAAATAAAAGATTCTGTTAAGTTTTTCAAAATAAAAGAAGATTGGTATTATCCAACAGTTAAGCAATCTCCAAAAATGAATGATTTTTATAATCCTATTTACTTCAAAATGTTTGTTAAGATTGATTTAGGGCTTATCGTAAATGATGTCTTAAATAACATTGTTTTTGACCCGACTAAAAAGTAAAGAAATTTGGATCAAGAATTAAGTAAGGAAATTTGAGATATTTTCCAAAGAAAAAGAATGAATTTCTTAGAAATTATCCTAAGTCAAAAGAAAGAGATTTCAAAATCATCCGAAAAGAATTAAAGTGAAAAGAGACTTAATAAATCCTGTATACTCATATTCACTTTCTATCGATATTGGATTTCGAAGGAACCAGGGTCGGATTTGGGTAAATCCCATCCGAAAACCACTTTGAACCAATGTATACGTTCGAACGTGAAGACATGTTGAAGATGATGATTACTGAAGACCGTGGATCTTTATAGCGTGAGAACTACTTGTTGACTTGCTCTGGGTAGCTCCTGAGTTATATATAGCCGTGGTCTCCTCGTTGTGGAGATTTTTCGGATTGCAAGGACTACTCGCTACTAGTGGTAGTTGGAGAGTGCATTCGGTTTGTCCTATTTCTGGATAACTTGTATGGACGTTTGTCTGACATTGCATTTCTAAAGTTTACATACATTGGTTTTACAAACGTACATCAGTGGTGGTGGAGAAGACAACTTCTCTTAGCTTAACACCCTCCTTGAGACGTACGAGCTCAAGGGTTGTATTTTTATGGAAAGAAATTAGTAGTTGACGGAAATGACAATGTGGCATTCAAAGATGTGATATGTGCTTTGTAAAAAGGTAATCGTAGCCTCAAGCCTCATCAAACCGGAAATGACCGAAACAGGATTAGATGCAGCAAGGCTAAGTGGGTCATTCCCAATTAGGATATGGTCATCCTCTTCTAGATATATTTCTTCCCGCTATGACGTCGGGGTGTAAATTAATATGGTGTATGCTAAAGGTCGGTAACGACCGGAGGATGTCATATTCGGTACTATCTAGTTATAGAGGTCGGCCGGTCTTGTATTGGTAGAGGATCCTTTGTGATGGTCCTCAGGACATCCATCTAGAGGTGTACCCATTCGGAATGTAGATCCTGTGCCTGGTTATTTATGGAAATCCATTCTCCAATAAGAACCTATGGTTTTTAGTATGCTGGAATTTAATAAAGGTAACAATTTCGACTAAGATTAATAAATTTATTTGCAAATGTTTTCAAAGAGATGTCATTAAGAACAATATCAAATATTTTGATATAAAAGTGATTTAGTTATCATAAGGTAAAAACCCGTCCGTGTTTATGTGTGGGCGTGGTCTTATGAGATACTCTTTATTTTCAAAGGATTTATAAAAAGGCTGATATATGACACTGTCATCTATTATTGAGTTTTTCTCACGCTGATTTATCAAGCCTAATCCGGGTATTTTCAATACTCGGGTCAGATCCGAGTAGTTTCAGGATAGTCGAAGATGGTTGGAGTTTCCAGAGGAGAGCTGGAGGTATTCATCAACGTATGAGCATATTCTATTACCCGCTGTACTTAGTGTATTTTGTTTGATGTTTGTCAGCAATTGTAAGGACAGATGTTTATAACTGTCGAAGCTGAATTTAGGTTAGACTCTGATATATGTATTCAAAAAGTTTTCCGCTGTAAAAATATTTGTTCAATATTATATGTTATTCCATTCATGTAAGATTCTCTTCTGTCTACTTTTCTTTATCACCCTTAAAGATCCGTCTTTTCGTGCAATTTGAGTTGGACATGTGTGGTTTATTATAGATTCAAAGGGCACGAAAAATCGAGGACTTTACAGGTGGGTTGATGACTTAGGAAGGGGGATGTTTTGGTAGTGTTGAAGTGTTCGGTAGGCGTTGGGGATGGATTGGTGGTGATCGTGGAGCAGTGGTGATGGTTCAGGGTAGAGGAATGCATAGCTTCAAGCTAATTAGATGGTTGCTCCAAGTCGTTCATGCATTTTCTTCGAGTCTTTAGATACAAGAACGCTACAAGTTGCATCTCTGTATTCTTGAGTCATGTGTCGGGTCTGTATCAGGCCATATGGCACGGTGGTGAATTTAACAATGATGACGCATGGTTTGACGATGATGATTCCATAATGGGAAGTGATTACTTCGATGATGGACAACTATAATTCAAGACACAGAGTAGGTGATTACGAGTTAGATTGAAGGAACTTTTAAAAGAAGGTTATTGTAACGTCACCTATTTGGAGGCCCGAAGCAAAGTGTTGTAGATGCCATACTCATCCATAAAATTAACTTTTGATGACCACGATAATATTAATGGTATCCATAATATCAGAAGCATTTAAATATGAAACAAAATCACAGATTTCACAAAAACAACTTTTTTGATTACATTTCACAAAACATGTTTTCTATTCCATTACATAATCCCAATCGTTTCCCAGGTTCAGATCAAATATAATTATTTCAAAATGTGCTAAGAGCGACATATGAAGATGTCTCCTTGGTTGACTGGAGTACATGTAGTCATAACTGACGTAATACAACACAGCTGAATCAAACAAAATAAAACAACAACTTCTAAATAGGCATCCGTCAATCACCTACTCGTCTATGAAAGCTTTATTCGCCAACCTAGTAAAACCTAAAAATCCTCAACCATCAGCCCATTCAAATCAATTTTGAGCACCCGAGATCTTAAGGGGAAAAATATATACTTCAAGTTAGACATAAAGCCTGGTGTGAATAATACTATACATCTCGGTTATTTGATATTAAGTGTGACCACGCAGCTTACAGAACGGGTTTCCCCTTACTAATATCCTTTTAAAACATATCTTTTGCAAATCACAATCCTACCACCAAAACCGGTTAAAACTGTAAAGCATTATCATGTAAACATACATATCAGGTAACAAATGGACTATCTGTCCAAGCAGTAAAGTTTTGTTTGGCTAACTACTAACCTTTGGCTGACTCGGGCCTACCAGACAATATATAAAAAAAATATAACATCTATTAGATACTCCTCTTCCGGACGGTTGTCCCTGACTTACTCCAGGTCAACTGATCCTAATGATTTTGCGGGCTCAAATTAACCTACCTCTGTATAAATATATTCATTTCTATGTGTAACATCATTTTAGTCTTACCTGTGACAAAGCCCGACACGCTGGAATTTTGGAATAAATTAGCTAGGGGCTAATAGCCAATGTATAGGGCATGACCCTATAACAGTTCCATCTGGTACACAAATATATGAGTCATTTAGGGTAATCTTCCTTTAAATTTTCCTTGAAAATCTTTTCATTTCAAATTGATTTAAAACCTTTAAATCAAACTTAAACAAGGAAAATATACTCTATTATTTACTCAAAATCACCTTGCCATGTTATATATACTTTACCCAAATCTTTTTGATGCAAACATTTAAACCTTTGAAAGTACCCCTTTCGAAACCAAGTAAACCGTTTATAACCTAGGCCTAAAGGCCAAAACATTCCTTTCGAAACCATTCATATAAACCTTTCGAAGCCATTGAAAAACCGTCCCTTTGAAAGCTTTAAAACCTTAGACATCCTATCTTTAAGACACTAAACATTGCCTTTCGAAAACATTGGAAAAACTTTTCCTTTTAGACCTTTCGAAACCATTAGGAACCATCCCTTCAAATCCTTCGTTAAAACCTTTCGAAAGCATTAAAATATCAAACCATCGCCTTTGGGTTCAAGTAAAACATGTGGATACCTTGCGAAATCTTTTAAAACTATGTCCTTCGAAACCTTTGGGTTCCCTTCAGCAGAGAAAAAGGGTCATAAAAAATTTAAGTCAAAAGCACTCTTTCCAAAGCATTTCTTAAATAAAGAAGCGTCGATGTCGAAACCAACCTTCTGAAAGCATTGGAGAAGCGGTTTGGGTTTTAAAACAAAGTATACCTTCCGAAACTATTTGCTTCGAAAGCTAGAAAAGCGGCAGCTAGGGGTTCGACCCCATTCGAAAACATTTACTTAAACCAAAGGAGAAACCCCATTCAAAACCATTCCTTAAATAAATTTGACCCAGTCAGAAGCCAACCAAGTCGAAAGCATTACCTTCAAAAGCAAAGCAGGAACGGTTTCATTTGAAAGTATAGTAGCGCATCAAAAGTAAAACACTTAGGAAAATTCTACATAAATTCCAAAAAATAACTTTTAATATGTTTTCTAACATATAATAATTTCAGACCCAAAACATAAACAATTCAGCCGTAAATTATGTTAAACCCAAATAAACATTTTCTTCACTAGAAAATGTATATAAAATCCATAATAATTCAGAAAATTATGAACTTTGAAACCCACCTTTAAAATATCATTTCTGATCTAAATCAAAAATCACCAGGCATTTGGATGTCATTAAATAGGGTTTTCACATTAAAACGTATCATAAAACCTATATGAATAAGCTTAAATCATCAACAAGCATATATAAACAATTATTCATTCGAAAACATGGCATAACCTTGCAAGGTAAATCGGGCTTAACCTTAAAACCAAAAAAATAGAAAATATGATATGTAGTTATTATTCACCTTAGTTATGAGATTAAGGAGTTTGAGATTTGAATAGCTTTGATTTGGTTAGTCTTCTTCCTTAGCTTTTCTTATTTATTTTCCTCTTTCTTGCTCATGGTGGTCGGCCTCTACTTTGTCTTCGTTTTGAAATGAACGTGTAAATGAATTACTAAAGGTTTAGGGTATAAGAATATTCTTATTCCAAATTTGCCGCTCACCTATTTCCTTTACCTATTTTATTTTAGTTCATTTTAGTTCATTTATTCTCTTAGGCACGACTACCCCTTAGTTTAATTACAAATGTCAATGCCTAATCATATTACATTATTTCATTTAATTTACATAATTAAATATTCCTAATAATGTTACTAAAAATATGGTGTGTTACAGTCTCCCCTCCGTAATGAATTTCATCCTCGAAATTACGATAAGGTACCCAATAAACCAATCAACATGGTAAAACATACCATCAGACAAATCAAGATAAGCGTCTTTAATCATGCTCTCAGTCTCCCAAGTACACTCTCTCTCATCGTCGCTCCACTGGACTTTCACTAATCTGACTATCTTGTTCCTTAGCTTCTTCTCATCCCTCACAACTATCCAAACTGGCTTTCTAACTATAGTCAAATCTGGTTCACTACTAAGTCCTCTAACACTATCGGTACTATCATAGACTCCGGATCACTGACACACTTCCTTATTGAGAAACATGAAAAACATCGTGGAATCCTGCCAAACTATTCGGTAACTCTACTTTATATGCGAGTTTCCCGATCCTCTCTATAATAGGAAATGGTCCAACGAATCTCGGTGCCAATTTTCTAAATCGAATCACACCCTTCATTGGTGATACCTTAATAAAAACATGATCTCCAATGGAGAATTCTAAATCTTTCTGTCTTCTATCTGCATAACTCTTCTGCCTAGACCAAGCTTCCTTCATCCTAGCCCATATCAGCTCGATCTTTTCTACAGCTTCTCTAACCAAATCTGGACCAAGAACTAACCTTTTCCCGGTCTCTAACCAACAAACAAGTGATTTGCATGGCCTTTCATACAAAGATTCAAACCGTGCCATCCTTATCTAGCCTGATAACTGTTGTTTCACAAAAATTTAACTAAGTGTTGATGGTCTTCCCATGATCCCCCAAAATTTAACATACAAGCTCTTAACAAATCCTTCAAGGCTTTATTAACTCTTTCCATTTTCCCATCAGTCTGCGGATGGTAAGCGGTATTCATCTTGAGCATGGTTCCTAAACTAGCCCGTACACTCTTCTTGAACTCACTAGTGAACAAGGAATCTCTATCACTTACTATACTACTAGGAATTTCGTGTAGTCTAACTACATTCCTCATAAATAACTTTGCTAGAACAAGTGCCGTTCTAGTTGACTTAACTGGAATGAAATGGGCACTCTTGACCAATCTGTCATCTATGACCCATATACTTTCATTTCCTTTATTGGATCTTAGGAACCCGTCTATAAACTCCATGGATATTAAATCACAATTCCAAACTGAAATTTCCAATAGCTGAAGCTACCCACTTGGCTTCCAAAGTTCGGCTTTTACCTATAGGCAGTTCAGGCACTGCTTCATCCATTAGCCTACATCCCTCTTCATGCCTTCCCAGAAGAAACTCCGCTTCATGTCTTGATACATCTTAGTTCCTCCCCGATGAATGGTGAACTTCAGATGATGGAATTCTTCTAAAACTTCCTTCCTTATGTCTCCTTCATTCGGAACACGTAATCTACCTTTCTTTCTCAACCACCCATTCTAGTCAAGACTAAAATCCTTCAAATCATCACACTCTATTCTTTAACTTCCCGATCCATTCGGCCAATAGTGGATCCTCATCCTGTTTACAAGCAATCTTTATTATCCTCGCCGGTCGAACTTCTAAGAAGACAACACAACAATTCTTTTACTAGACCCAACTTCAGATCTCCACCGCACTTTGCAAGTCGACAATGCTTCTAAATCTTTCCACTCATCTATCATTGCCAACACCGGATTCTGATGCTTTCAACTAAGTGCATCTACAACCTTATTACTTTTCCCTAATGTGTGTTCAACTTCAAAATCATAAGCAGCAATAAACTCTAACCATCTCTGATGTCTCATGTTCAGCTCCTTATGAGAGAACAAATACTTCAACGACTTATGATCCATATAATGCTCAAACCTCTCTCCCAAAAGGTAATGTCTCCACACCTTCAATGCAAAAATCACTACAGCCAATTCCAAATCATGCATAGGATATCTAGCCTCATGAGGTCTAACCTGTCGAGAAGCATAGGCAATCACTTTACCTCTTTGCATTAACACAGCTCATAACCCAGTTCCACATGCATCTATAAAAACTACCAAATCCTGAATCCCCCCGGAACAACTAATATAGGTACATGGGTCAATAAGTGTTTCAAGCTCTGGAGTGCTTCTCACACTTATCGATCCAAACAAACTTCACGTCCTTTCACGTTAGCTTGGTCATCAGTGCAACTATCCACGAAAAATCCTTAATGAACCTTCTATAATATCCAGCCAACCCCAGAAAACTCTTTATCTCGGTCACTGTCTCAGGTCTCTTCCAATTATTCACCGCTTCAATCTTAGTCGGATCTACAGACAACCCTTTTTCTAAGACTACATGACCAAGAAACTTCACTTCCTTCTTTGAGAAATGACACTTCGAAAAATTCGTCTTCAGCTGATGCTGCCTCAGCGTCTCTTGTACAACTCTAACATAAACTTCATGCTCCCTTTCATCCTTAGAGTATATCAAAATATCATCAATGAAAACCAATACGAACCTATCCAAGTGCTCCTGAAAAATTTGGTTCATCAAATCCACAAGGAATGCCGACGCATTTATTAGTCCGAACGGCATCACTAACCATTCGTACGATCCATATCTAGTTCGAAACGCCGTCAAAGGTATACTACCTTTTGCTACTCTAAGCCGATGAAAACCTATTGCTAAATCCAACTGAGAAAGTACCTTGGCTCCACTCAACTGATCGAACAAATCGTCAATTCTAGGCAACAGATATCGATTCTTTATCGTCTTCTCATTCAACTTACGATAATCGATATATAACCTTAACGATCCGTCTGGCTTCTTAGCAAACACTGCGGTTGTTCCCTAAGGCGAACTACATGGCCTAATAAAATTCTTGTTTTCCAAATCCATCAACTGCACCTTCAGCTCTCTCATCTCTATAGGTGTCATCCTACTTAGCGGTCTACCCACTGGTTCTGCTCAAGGCACCAAATCTATTCGAAACTCAATGGCTCGTTTTGGTAGCAGTCCAACTACCAGCTCGAAAACGCTCGCGAATTCTCTAATCAAAAAAACACGATTCAACTCATCTTCCAACTCCACTACACCCAACAAAGCACTCACCTCACAACTAGGGTTTTCTATGGTATATACAATCAGATCATTACAATCAGGGTGTCTAAGCGATATTTTTTTATCATGGCAAAATATTATAGCATCATACTTACTTAACCAATCCATACCCAAAATAATTCCAAACCTTACAAAGTCAAAACTTGCAAACTACAGACATAGGTATGACCTAACAAGTCGAACTCTAAGTCGTCGCACTTCATCCCAAGTGTTGCATACCAACCTATCGGATTTGCAACACTTAAGAAAGTAACTAAGTATGAGGTTTATAGGTTAAGCTTACTTACCAAACAGCGAGATATAAAAGAATGCAATGCACCAGTATCAAACAGAACACTAACAGACATACCATGAAGCGGAAGCATACCTCCCAACACTGCCTTCCCTTTCTTCTACACCGTTGGTCCTAATGTAGCTGGCTCCAATGCAAATACTTTTCCCCTTCCATCCTTAGCAGGCTCTTTGCATTGATTCTTATAATAACCAACCTAATCGCAGTTAAAACATCTGATATTCTTCTTTTCAATCACTTCCTTCGTCGTCCTAGTACGACACTCATCAGCAAAATGCCCCTTCTTTTCGCACTTAAAGAAAACAACCTCCGACTTCCCTTTCTTTGCGGCTCCACCTTTCTAAGTACCCTTGTTATGAAAGAACTTCCATTTTAGACTCTGCACCACTTGGACTTCCATTGCCTTATTCATCTCCAGAGAAGCAAGTATCTCCTTATGCGTTAACTCTATCTCTACTACAACATCACAAGGATCCCTAATATGAGGTAATGTAGCCCTTGCCCTGGCTTCAACCCCTTATGAACTTCTCATTTTTCTTCATTACGGTATCCACGGTAGCATGTCCATACTAGCCAACTACTCAAACCTTCTAGCATACTCCAACACAGTCATCTCCCCTTGTTCCAACTCAACAAACTTTTTGAGCAAAGTAGACTACGCCATCACAGACACGAACCTCTCTTGGAACCTTCTCCTAAACTCAGCCCATGCCATCGTCTCTTCATTCACTCTAACAGTCACACTATTACTAGAATAAAGCTACTCCCTAAAGCTATCTCGAAACAAGCCTTCTCTTTGGCTCGCTATTGAGCCCCAAGTCTGCAAAGATCCTCCCACAATGCGGCATCTGGTTCTCCACCTCAATAGCATCTTCAGTTTCGATAAATGACTTCCCACCAAGCCTAACATAATCTCTGCTCAAGATAGCATAATTATTGCCCAACGGAACTTCCTGAACTCCTGCTTCAGCATTTCTTCCAACCACGCCAGCATCAATTCCAGCTTGCATCATGTTCGTGAAAAAATGATACATAGCTCCCATATCCACTTGTGGAACTCCAATACCAACATTTCCAACTTGTGCCTGACCGTGTTTTCTCCTGGTATATGGTCTGGGATTTCAATTTGTCATGATGCTTCCACATCCATGGTTAACCCATCCACTTCTAGCATCCATATCTATATTCAAGCCTCATGAGATGTAGAAGAATAGCCTAAGAGAGGTAGGAGAATAGAGATATAGTATATACTTATATATAGCAAATACAAGTATGTTACTATAGCGTTATTACATACCCCGATCTTATCTCCAATTCCTTAGGATTATGTTTTCAAAAATCATTTTAGTCTAAAAATTTTCATGAACCTATGCTCTGATACCAAGTTGTAACATCCCCTATCTGGAGGCCGGAAGCTAAGCGCTAGAAATGCTGCAGTCATTCATAATATTAACTTCCGGTGATCAAATACGGTAATGTTAATGGTATCCACAATATCAGAATAACATAAATATGAAACAAAATCACAGATTTCACAAAAAAAACTTTTCAGATTACATTTCACAAAACATATTTCATATTCCATTACATAATCCTAATCATTTCCCAGGTTCAGATCAAATATAATTATTACAAAATACGCCAAGGGTGACATATGAAGATGCCCCATTGGTTGACCAAAGTACTATATAGTCATAACCGACATAATACAACATAGCAGAATCAAACAAAATAAAACATTAACTCTTAGTAGCTATCCGTCAGCCTCCTTCTCTTCATCGGAAGCTTTATTCGCCAACCTACTAAATTCTAAAAATCCTCAACCCTCAGCCTACTCAAATCAATTTTGAACACATGGGAATTTAAGGGGAAAAACATAAACATCGAGTCAGATATAAAGCTTGGTGTGAATAATATTATACATTTCGGTTATTTGATATTAAGTGAGACCACGCTGCTTAACGGAACATGTTTCCCCTCATTAATACCCTTTTAAAACATATCTGTTGCAAATCATAATCCTACAACCAAAACTTTTTGAAACTATAAAGCATTATCATGTAAACATATATATCAGGCAACAAATGGACTATCTATCCGAGCATGATAGTTTTGTTTGCATAACTACTAACCTTTGGCTGACTTGGACATACCAGAAAATATAAATAAATAATCTAACATCTGTTAGATACTCTTATTTTGGATAGTCTATCCTTAACTTACTTTCTCCAGGTCAACTGATCCTATTGGTTTTGTCGGCTCACCAATAACCTACCTCTATACAAATGTGTCCCTTTCCGTGTAACATCATTTTAGTCTAACCTGTGATAATGCCCTAACTGGAATTTTGGATTAAATTAGCTATGTCCAATAGCTAATGTACAGGGCGCGACCCTATACCAGTCCCATCTAATATACAAATGTCTTAGTCATTTTACTTTGAGTAATCTTCCCTTAAATTTTCCTTGAAAACCTTTTAATCTCAAATTGATTTAAAACCTTTAAATCAAATTTAAACAAGGAAAATATACTCTATGCTTTACTCAAAATCAGCTTGCCATGTTATATATACTTTAGCCAAATCTTTGTTGATGGAAACATTTAAACCTTTGATTGTACTCCTTTCGAATCCATTGAAAGTACCCCTTTCGAAACCAAGTAAACCATTTATAACCTAGGCCTAAAGGTCAAAACATTCCTTTTGAAACCATTCATACAAACCTTTCAAAACCATTGAAAAACTTTCCCTTCGAAAGCTTTAAAACCTTAGACATACTATCTTTAAAACAACTAAACATTGCCTTTCGAAACCATTGGAAAACCTTTTCTTTTGGACCTATCAAAACCATTGGGGAACCATCCCTTCAAAACCTTCATTAAAACCTTTCAAAACATTAAAACATCAAACCTTTCGAAAGCCTTTGGGTTCAAGTAGAACATGTGGAAACCTTCCGAAACCCTTTAAAACTATCACTTTTGAAACCTTTTGGTTCTACCTTCAACGAAGAAAAAGGTTCGTAAAACATTTAAGGCGAAAGTACTCTTTCGAAAGCATTTCCTAAGTAAAGAAGTGTTGGTGTCGAAACCAACTTTTCGAAGGCATTGTAGAAGCGGCTTGGGTTTTAAAAAAAAAGTATACCTTTCAAAACTATTTGCTTCGAAAGGTAGAAAAGCGGAAACTTAGGGTATCGACCACATTCAAAAGCATTTACTTAAAACAAAGAAGAAACCCCATTCAAAACTATTCCATAAATCAATTTGACACAGTTGAAAGCCAACCAAGTTGAAAGCATTAACTTCGAAAGCAAAGTAAGCATGTTTTCATTTGAAAGTATAGTAGTGCTTCGACCCCTTCGGGACACCTGGTTTCAACCCAATACCTTCCACCTATATCCAATTCGCTGCGCACCAAGTATTTGATGCTGTGTGCATTGGTTTCAATGGTGATGGTAGCGGAACTACTAAGTCGGAACCCTTGGTGCCGAAAGTGGAATAACATGCTAAAAGCATGTAAAACTGATTTTAACTTTAAAAAGAAATTCTTTTCAAATAAGCTGCCTTGTTTGTCAAAATATTATTAGTTGCTAATTTTCTTTTCTAAAAGTGATTCCAAATTTCAAAATTAAACAATTTAATTTATTTACAAAATACCCCTGATCCTTTTATAAATATATAAAATATTTAAATCCCATACCTTAAATAATTTTACTTATCTAGTAAAACACTTAGGGAAATTCTAAAAACATTCCGAAAAAATCATTTTTAATGTGTTTCTAAATATAATAATTTTAAAACATAAATAATTTATTCGTAAATATTTAAACCCAAATAAACATTTTCTTCACTAGAAAATTAATATAGAATCCACATTAATTCAAAAAATTATGAAAATTGAAACCTATCTCTAAGATATCATTTTCGATCTACATCTAAAATCGCAAGGCATTTGGATGTCACTAAATAGTGTTTTCACATTAAAACATATCATAAAACCTATATAAATCATCAACATGCATATATAAACAATTAATCATTAAAAAACATGGCATACCCTTGCAAGATAAATCCGGGTTGACCTTAAAACCTAAAACAATAGAAAATATGAGATGTAGTCATTATTCACGTTAGCTTTGAGATTAAGGAGTTTGAGATTTGAATAGCGTTGATTTGGTTAATCTTCTTTCTTAGCTTTCCTTGTTTATTTTCCTCTTTCTTGCTAATGGTGGTCGGCCTCTACTTTTCTTTGGGTTTGAAATGAACGTGTAAATGAATTCCTAAGGGTTAAGGGTATAAGAATACTCTTATTCCAACTTTGCCTCTCATCTATTTCCTTCACCTATTTTGTTTTAGTTCATTTATTCTCCTAGGCATGGCTACCCCTTAGTTTTATTACAAATCTCAATTCCCTAATCACATTATATTATTTCATTTAATTTACCTAATTAAATGTTCCTAATAATGCTTGTTATCTTGGGTTTTAACCTAAGTGAATTTAGGAGAAGTCAGGACAACTTCGTCAAGTCAGAATAGCTCAGAAGCCAACTAAAAGAGCTAGAGTTACCAGCCAAAAAGAGCCAAGAAAAGAAGATGAGGAAATTCCCCAAGGACATGGATCGCTAGTAATCCATGGGAATGGCTTAGTGTTCAATCTGGTTTTTTGCATGGTGATCCAATCCAAATTACAGTAGTGGTGACTGAGTTTGATGAGATTCCGAGTTAGCTAAACCAAGAGACAAGCATCTGTCCAGTCCAATAAGTAGCTAAATACAACAAGTAGGTAAATTGTCATTAAAATAAGGCAATGTGCAATGAAACTCCATGAACAACGTCGACACAGGACGACGAAGGAAGTTCAAAAGCCAAAGCCCAGAAACATGCTATGTGTATGGATCGCTAGCGATCCATACACCATGGATCGCATGTGATCCATACTTGATCGTGGAATCAGTGCGACCTAAGCCAAGCGAAGCAAAGGAAAAAGGGCCAAGAAGTTAGCTTGTATTCAACCTAAAGCTATGGATCGCTAGCTATCCATGATTTTGGCTTGGGTCATGTTCTAATCTCCACTGCGTCTTCTTTTGTCCATCTACAGGCAACTAGCGAACATGCTTGGCCTAATAATTTTCCAATCTCTATAAATACCATACTATATGCAACATAAAAGGGATCTTCTCCGGACTGGTTGTTGATACTCTACTGGAAGCTTTCTTCACTCTCTACCTCCCTCACAACAATCTCCAAAGAGGTACACTATGATTCTCCAGTGGGTTCCAATCTTGGAGATCAATATAGCTAAGGATAATTAAGAGCTTTGTAATCAAACACTTCTCATCACAGCAATCAGTCTATAATAAAAACTATAAACTGGACGTAGGCTTTTTTAACAGCCGAACCACTATAAAAATCTTCTTATCTTTATTCTCTTGCTGCGTTTTCTATATCCACTATCTATATTAATTCTTTGTGAGAACAGAGCTTGTGCTTTCACACACGAACCATGGTGTTGATCCATTTTTTGGGTTAACATTTTGGTGCTTTCACCGAGAACCCAACTCAGGATCCAGATCTAGCTGTTTACTTTTGATCAAATAGGTCTAGAAGTTAGATCCTCAATCTTTTCTTGAAAAATTTACCGCTTGGAATCAATGGATCCTGGAAGAAGGTGAACGGCCTATGGAAGGTCCATAGGGGTCGTGATAACTGCAGAAGATGTTAATCCTCAACAAACTGAAGTAAATGGTGCTAACTTGGGAAATCAGGCGTCACCATCCTCCAGTCAACACAAAGTCGTCACCATGGATGACTTGATAAGATGGTTGACGAGATCAACCAAAAATGGAAAGTAGCTAGAAGGCTCCGATGGATAAGCTTAATGCTGTCTTGACCTTACAGTCAAACGCTGCTCAAATAACTATATCTGAATCCATAACTATTATAGAACAAATAATTCTTCCATTTCTGGTCTAAGCAGAAGAAACGGAAAACAGTCGTAAAAAGGGTGATGATAGGATTCGCCTATTCTATTGTTTAGCTTGGAAGCTCATCCTCGTTTGTTGGATCGTATCACCGAGGCTCAGCGACAAGATCTAGAGTTGTTGAATTTTATTCAGCTTTGTGAGTCTGAATCCCATGATGAGGCGTTGCGGGATTTCAACATTGATTTTCATAGGTGTCTTCGCAAGAAGAACCGTATTATGTGCCTTTGTACTTAGGCATGACATTCTCGATGACTGTCATCGTTCTAAGTATACCATTCATCGTGGCAGTAGTAAGATGTATGCCGATATGCATCGCCTTTATTATTGGAAAGGCATGAAGCGCGATGTGGCGAGTTATGTGAATAATTGCATGACTTGTCAACGTATCAAAGTGTAATACAAAATGATACATGTCAAGTGGTGTAGCAACCACAATATACAAGTGAGTCAAAAGAATATACATATCAGAGTTACAACTAAAAAGGACTACACAAAAAGCTATAACAAAAGGAGCTAGCAGAATAGTCCATGCGAAAGCAGAATATGCTAAGTCGAAATATACCTAACTTGAAACACCTCGGTCTGACCCGAGTATAAAATACACGGATTAGTCTATCGAAACAAATCAGTTAGATAAGCTAAATGATAATGAACATGCAAGGTCATAAAGTACCACAAATATCTCTAAAAGAAATAACTCGATCATCTAACAAAAGATGAATCATAACAAGCCTCATAGCATTGGCAACTCAATAAACAAAGGATATGAATATCCCAAATCAAGTCAAAAAGGCAAATAACAAATACCAATGAAGGTAACACAAGTTTCCACAAGGTAATCGCTATGTATCGAGTGGTTCAAAAGACCTACTCCGAAAGGCGATACTCTATGGAAATATAAATATCAATGAAACAAAATATGCATGTGCTCAGTATTGTATAAACAAGGATCCATAAGCCCGAAGGCGACAAACCCAAGTATCTCTCGAGCGGTGACGAAGGATAGCTCCAAATATTATAGGGCAACAAACCCGAAGGCACAAACCCGAAGGCAACGAACCCGAAGGCACAAACCCGAAGGCACAAACCCGAAGGCAACAAACCGTAGTGGCGAAGGTCCGGCGGCCCGGTACTGGACACCACTAACTAGAAATATGTGTCACAAACTCCTCGGATAGGAACCCACAAAGTGTTAATGTGTGTCCCACACCACACGTTTGCACTAAACGGTTTACTAACCGTTAGTCAATTCCACACTCAAAGCAGTACAAAGTTTACCTCATCTTATCGGTAAACCAGACCCGAAGGTCAAAACGATCAAACGAATAGATTAGAGGAAATACGAGTACCGCTAGCCACGAGGCAACCAATTCTGAACTTGAATCAAGGGGAAAAGGCCCCGCAAGAAGATTTATTTATGGACCTCTCTAACTCAGAAGATGGAGTACAAGACGACTAGTTAGAAGAGAATGTCAACGCATTCGATAATGCTAGGAATATCCAAACTGCCCCCAATCAGGCCAATTGCAAGCCAACGTGATACCATGGGAGTAGCTCTCCTAAAGACAGGAGATCCTAGGCTTCAAACCACTCGTCGAGACCGTTTGCAAAGCCAAACACTTGGTGTAGTGACTGACTGTCGTCCCTTGAATTACCGGACATTAGAGGCATACATAGCAGACTTGGTCAAATAGTTAATGGACGAGAGTAAAAAATGTGAAAGATGATAAATGTGGATCTGCACCAAGTTGGACTACATTACTGATGAAATCTCAAATGAGAAGTATTCAAAACAATTTACAATGCCAACTATTCCATCTTGCGATGAGACAAAGGACCCAAAACCTAATTTGTTCAAGTACAGTTGGCATATGGATGGAGTTAATGCCTCTGAAGCTGTTTGGTGTAAGTGTTTTCCTGTCTTTACAGAGGGAATTGCCTCTATGTCGTTCACGAGGCATCGTTCGAGATATGTCTCTAGTTTTGACCAATTAGCAACAAGATTCCTCGATCAGTTCAGGCTCCATACCATGCAACCAAATAACATCGTGTCCCTATTCGGATTATTCCAAGGACATAACAAACTGTTGACATCTTTCATGAACCCAATAATGCAGTGACGAAAGTAAGCAACCCCAATGAGGACATGATTTTTATGGCATTAGTCTGTGCCATTCACCCAAATATTGAATTTGAAAAGTGGATTAAGGTGAAGCAACCCACTACAAGGAAAGACTTCAATCGTAAAACAAGTAAATACTTAAGGTTGGAGGAAGCATAGGAGTTGGAGAGGAAGTCCACTTGTGTGCAATCGAAGAACATCAGACAGAGTGATGTAGCAATGAATCAAAACGCACACACTTCTAGAACTATTGAAGGAGTCACTGGAAAAGATGGAAATCAAAAGTGTAAAAATCAAAACTCCGATAAAAGAAATGGTAATGGCAATAACAAAAGGCTTAAAGGGTTCAGGCCCAAAGACTATGCCCCATTTAATGACACCCCAGAAAATATTTATCTCGTAACACAAGGGACTAGGAAATACAAAAAAACCCATTGGAAGGAAGCAATTAAGCAGCAAAAATGCTCAGGAAAGTTCTACCGCTTCCATGAGACTCATAGTCATAACACAAACAAATGTCGCCATCTAAAGAATCTTATTGAAGAGTTGATCCGAGAAAACAAATTACAACAACACGTGAGGAAGTCATTGAACCCTAATCAACCCACGACTACTCAGCCTCCTAGAAAACGAAGGAATCAAGCCAGAACTAGTGAAGAAGGGTCAAAACGAACTGACCAAAGGATGATTATCGGAACAATATCTGGGGGACCACACCCCGCGCAAAGAAGTTGGGGAGAGATGGAGCGGTATGCATGTTCACTGAAGCATGCTCTAAAGGAATCATGTCTCGCAATAGAAGATGAAACTCTAGCCAAGCTGTAGAAAGTTTTGAGTGACGATATAGTGTTTCAAAATTGAGACACCAAAGTAATCGAAGCTCCGACTCTCAATCCAATGGTGGTAAGGGTGGGAATCAGTCCCACTGTTGTTCGACGAGTGTTGGTCAATAGTGACAGCTCTGTTAATATACTTTTAAACGTATTTTTGATCAAATGAAGATTAGCATAAAAAGTATGTGCATGCCAAACAAAGATCCAAGGTTTCACTGGCGAACCCAAACAACCTGTGGGGATGATCGATCTACCAGTGCAGCTCAGAGAGGGCGATCAAAGAGTCACCCTCATTCATACTTTCGTAATCATCGACGATATGTCCGCTTATAACGCCTTCTTGGGATGGCTCGCACTAGCAAATTTAAGAATAGCTCTGGCCCAATGGTGCCTAACCGTGAAGTTTCCTACTACAAACGGAATCGAACTGGTGAAAGGAGATCAACACGCTTCTAGGGAATGATACATTGCAGAATTATGTGAATCTAGAAGAAGGGAAAAGAGGAAGGATGTGGGGTAGAACTCTCCATATCCATGAACCTTCTAAATAGGAACTATAAAGCCACCCCTGGCTTGGGGACCATAGTTGATTCGATAAATCTTTAGATCCTAGAAATAGGAGTTCAGGAGAGGAACGGGCAGCACTGGCAAAATTGACGGTGTTTGTCCCAGTCGATATGGACAACCCGAGTAAAGTCTTGAAAATTAGATCGCACCTTGGAAATAAGATGCAGTTAGAACTTACTAAGTTTCTTCGCGCCAACTTGGATGTGTTTGCTTGGAAACACTCCGATAGGTGTAGAGTATCACTAGAAATCACTTGCCATGCGCTCAATGTTGACCCCAAATTCACACCAGTAAAACAGAAGAGGCGTAGCCTGGGCCCTAAATAATCAAAGGCGTTGAGAGAAGAGGTCATTAGGTTAATGGCCAATGGTTTTATCTGTGATGCAACTTACCCTGAATGGGTATCTAACCTGGTCTTGGTCAAGAAGTCCAATGGAAAGTGGTGAAACTGTATGGATTACTCGGATTTAAACAAAACTTACCCGAAAGACAACTTCACTCTCCCCAAAATAGACCAGCTTATGGACGAAATAGCAGGACATGAGCTGCTACTATTTATGGACGCATACTCCGGGTACAACCAATTCCTGGTGCATGAACCTAATCAAGAAAATACAAGCCTCATCAACGACCTAGGACTATACTGCTACAGCGTAATTACATTCGGTTTGAAGAATGCCGGGGAAACTTATCAAAGGTTAGTAAATACCATGTTCAAGCGCCAAACGTAGACTACATGTTGGTCAAATCACGAGCGACTGCCAACCACTTGGATAATTTTACTGAAATGCTTAAAATACTCCAAAAGTACGAAATGAAACTCAATCCACTTAAATGTCACTTCGAAGTAGCGTTCAAAAAATTATTAGGATTCATCGTAAGTGCCAAGGGCATTGAAGCAAATCCAAAACAAATAATGGCACTATGAGAATTCCAAGCTCCGAAGAATAAGAAGGAACTACAAAGCCTGAAAAGAAAGATCCCAGCACTAAGGCGATTAATCTAAAAGCCATCGATAAGTGTATAACATTTTTTGATGCACCGAAGAAAGGAAAGAATAACTTCGAATGGAGTTAAGCTTGTAAAACAGCATTCGAAGAGTTACTGCGGCATATGGAAGCTCTGCCAATCCTATCAAAGCCTATGGATGGAGAAGACCTATTTATTTACTTAGTAATCTCGCTTTTTGCATTGAGCGCCGCCCTTGTGCATGATGAAGCGAAGATCTCACGATCCGTGTATTACATTAGCAAGCGTTTTACCAGAACCAAGAAAAATTACCTGAAGCTGGAGAAGCTAGCATATTGCCTCTTGATCATGTCCAGGAAGTTATGACCATACTTTCAGGCACATCCAATCAAAGTATTGACTGAACATCCTTGAAGCAAGTGTTGTATCGATCCGAAACTTCTGGATGACTTCTCAAGTGGAACATCGAACTGTGTCAATATGATATCACATACCATCCAGGGAAGGCTATCAATGGGAAAGCACTAGCAGATTTCATCGCCGAATTGACTATGCGGGATGACGGGGAAGAAACACCACCGGAAGTGGAAACGCAATGGAGACTCTTTGTTGATGGCACATCTAATAACCTCTATTCGGGGGTAGGAGCAGTGCTTGAAACCCCCGAAGGACAAGTAATTTGCTACGCTTTACCCTTGGAATTCCTTGCTACAAATAACGAAGTGGAATATGAAGCGATGATAACAGGATTAAAAGTTGTGAAAGAGCTCAAGATAAAATCTGTTCACATCTACAGCGACTCCCAGCTAGTCGTTTGCCAAGTAAAAGGAGAATACCAGGCTTAAGGGGAGAACCTTGCACTGTATCTATCTAAAGTGCAAGAGTTGCTAAGCGACATCGAACATTACACCATAACCCACATTCCATGGGAGCAAAACACCAAGACAGACTATTTGGCTATACTAGCAAGCTCTGGAGAAGCTCAATCATTAGGACTAATCCTAGTTGAAAATCTAACCATCCCGAGAATAGACCAAATGGATGTTGACTGGATCCTCTAGATCACCGTCGAAACAAAGATGTGGATGACACCAATAAAGGACTATTTACTAGCAGAGAACCTTCCGATTGACCAGAATCAATGGAAAAAGCTTCTCCAAGAACACCACGATTCATGATACAAGATGGAATACTCTATTTAAGGGTATTCTCAACCCTTTTTCTTAGATGTGTGTCCGATGATAAATCCTGATGAATCCTAAAGGAAGTGCACGAAGGTGAATGCGGAGACCACATTAGGGGCAGACCCTTACGAAAAAAGTCCTTCGGTATGGATAATTCTGGCCAACGATTAACCGCGACGCTGCAGAATATGCCAGAAGATGTGATTGTTGCCAAAGATTTGGTAAAATTAAAAGAACTCCTTTAATGGAGCTAACGTAGATGGTCAGCTCATGGCCATTTGCAATATGGGGAATCGACTTGATTAACGTCCTGCCAATAACAAAAGGAGGGACCAAATATGCTATAATTGCCGTTGATTATTTCATGAAATGGGCCAAAGCGAAACTGCTGGTCATCATAACCATGAAGAAAGTCATTTATTTTGTTACTGAAATTATTATTTGTAGGTTTGGTGTGCCACAGAAAATCATCACTGATAATGGAACTCAATTCGAAAGCACCGAGTTCAAAGACTTCTACAAAAGGTCCCGAATTGAGAAGAGTTTCTCCATGATAGCTCATCTGCAAGCAAACAGGCAAGTGGAAGCAATAAACAAGATCATCAAATCCACCATCAAAAAGCGGCTAACTAAAGAAAAAGGAAACTAGGTTGATGAACTTCCACTTGCACTATGGGATTACAGAACTACCCACAAAGCGGCAACCGGCCACATGCCATTCGCTCTAGCATATGGCTTAGAAGCAATGATTCCTATTAAATTAGAAGTCCCCACATCGAAGGCAAAATTCTAATCAAAAACAAAATGAGCAGCTCCTACTTGAATCATTAGATATGACTAACGAGAGGCTGAGTTGAGAACCGTTGCCCACCAAAAAAGGATCGCACGATACTTCAACTCTAGAGTTCACAACCAAACTTTCAAAGTGGGAGATCTCGTGCTCAAGCGAGTCTACCCCGTTCTTGGGGCCTTCGAACTGAATTGGGAAGGGCCATATGTCATTCATCAAAAGCTATGGGACGGAACTTTCAAACTAGAAACCATCGACGGAATCCAAATTCTCAGGGCATGGAATAGAGAAACGCTCCACCGTTACTTCGTTTGAAAACTACCGTATGTACTTTCTATTTTTCAGCAAATAAGCCATCCGGGATGCCAGGAGCATTATAAATAGGAAAAAGTCAGCCCTGCTTTCCTTAATAAAATTGATCTGCTTTTTGAACCAACAAAACCATGTTCATAATAACTACCCGCCGGGTCGACAGAAGCAAATCGACTCAAACCGTTGGATCGGCGAAACCCGATTCCGCCTTCTAAAAACCATCGTTGCCCCGGCAACATCGGAAAGGATCAAACATAAACTCCTCACGTTTCCCAAAGATAGGCATCATTGGGGGATATGAAAATCCGCGCATCCCATAAACCGCACACCAACTTTTAAAACTTATACTCCCCACGTTGCCCAAAGATAACACCGGGGAGTACGAAAAGCTGCGCATCCCATAAGCTGTGCACCAGCTCTTAAAATTTAAACTTCTTACATTGCTTGAAGATAGGCAACACCAAGGAGTATGAAAAGCCGTGCACCAACTCTAAAACTTACACTCCTCACATTGCCCAAAGATAGGTAACATCAAGGAGTACGAAAAGCCGGGCATCCTATAAGCCGTGCACTAACTTTTAAAACATACACTCCCTACATTTCCCAAAGGTAGGCAACATTAAGGAGTACGAGAAGTTGCGCATCCCATAAGCCGTGCACCAACCTTTAAAACATACACTCCTCGCGTTGCCCGAAGATAGGCAACACCGGAAAGTATCAGAACCGATCCGGATCGACGGACCATATCGGTCCTAAAAGCCGCGCATTCCATAAGCGCACATACTTTTGAAAAACATCGCATCTCATAAACCGTGTGCACTTTTAAGCACGAGAATTATCTCGACGGTATTATAAAACTTATCTACCACAGGAATAATAGGAATTGACCCACTACCATTATTGGATGCAATGTGAATGACTTTGAAAAAACTGGAGTGTTACGAACCAGAAGGAAACTTCAACCGTTGACACTCAATGACTAACTATAAAATTTAACGTTGATAATGTGTAACCGCCTGCAGTTAACTCATACAATGTGAACGTTTCAAACATGAGTATGTTGCATAATTACCAGAATATCGCAAAAAACTTAGACTACATGCTAAAGCTACAAAAATTTCGAAAGAAGAAAAATCAAGTTGTGACTTAGTCAAATTTCAATATGCAAACTATTTAAGCCATAAGTTACCGGTCATTTATCAATTGTTTGAAGTAAACAGCCCTGTGAACTAGGGGGCATACACCGGCAATTAAATAAAAAAACTTAAAAAATAATAATTTCACAAGTTGTGTTACTCCAAACAAAAGATTTTGGTAGTAATCACAGGACTAGAAAAAGTGAAGTGAGAGTACACAGAGTAAATATCAGTGCACAGAACACATATAAGCAATAAGTGTTAACAAAATGTGTTTTGGTGCACATAACACATATGAACATATAAGTAAGAGTACAATCAAAATATCAACAATATATTACTTATAACTTTCTTTTATACAAGGTCAACACGTGGGTGCCATACCCACACAACGCCGACCAACAAAAGAAAAATACAAACACCACAACAAAAAACACTAAGTGCATACCTTGCACTAGAAAAAAGCAACACAAAATGAATCAATCAGTCACCATCCAAGCTTCTCAGTGCTTCTTTCTAGCACTCCCATTTTCGCCTTTGGTTCAAAGTTTTTGCTTCGCCTCTGGAGTGGTGTCGCTGCCAGTAATGTCAACAATATCCTCAACGCCAGTGTACTCCTTCCGCTCTTCAACCTTCTCAGAAGATTCTCCCTTCGTTTTACGCTTCCATGACTTGCAGGACTCTTGGAGGCCTTGATTGCTTCAACCTTCTCCTTTTTGATGCCAACTAGCTGTTCTTGAGATCTGCGTGGCTGCATAGTTTGAATTTCTTGCTCTTGAACTTCGACCACTGTTATGTCACCTTCAAAGGCACGGAAGGGTCATCCAAGCCATGAAGTGCGGGAATCTTCTTGGACTCTGGCCCCAGTTGCGAGCCAGACAACGACATGGTCACCAGAGTAGGTATGGAAACAAGCATGGAAGTAGTGGAGATAACAGTAGGTCCAGGCACCGAAGAAACAACAGACAAGGAGGATGGACATATAAGATCAAAAATGAAAGCATTAAAATCTTCCTACTTGTGTGGCGTAAGTTGAAAGCTCCCAACTCGGGGAATACAAAAAGATTACCTGCACCGGAGAAATGACCAAGAATGACAACTTCGTACTAACCGCCATCACCATCCTTCGATGGCTCGACAATCCAAGGGGAAGCCTCAAGCCTGAAACTTGTAAACGGATCGCAAGGCTTCCCTGATGGTTTGCCGACACCAGAAATGAAAGGCTCCGTAAGCACTTCGGCAGCTGCAGTCATGGCGACATCGACAGCTTCTTTCTCTCTCTCTCGATCCGTAAAATCTCTTGGCTTTCTAACAACGCCTTCTTTGATTATTCATTAAGGTAGGGTTCTCTAACTCTTGCTTGGTATAATCATCACCGCTATCAAGAAAGCGGGTCAAGATTTCCTACCAAACCATAGTGAGAGTGCATGAGAATTAGGGCCCAAGTAGTTTAGGCTCCCTCGATGCAGCAGAGTGTTGACATAAAAATTCAAGAGGCATCATCCATCTTCTCCATCTTGCTTTCAAAAGCATTCTAACGCTCCAGATAATCCATCGTAACAAAGGACTTTTCAACTTCAGTGCGAGATTTACCGACGCTAAGTTGCGCAACTTGACCCTGTAGCCTGGCGATTGTCTCAGCTTGGTCAAAGATGGTCTTATTATGCCCTTCTACGATGAGATTGTGATCAGAGATAGTTTTCTTTTGGGCACAATTATTGCATCGCAAGCTTGCCACCTCCTCTTTAGTTTGGCCTCTTATGCATGGGCCTTCTTAATTTTGTCCCTGTAGACGATCTCAATTCTCTCATAGGCCTCTTTCAACTCTTTCAGCAAGTCGGTGTTCCTTTTGCTTTCTTGAAGAGCCTTTTCTTTCTCCTCCTCCAACTGTTTGATCTTGGCATCACGTTCTGTCAATGCCCTTTCAAAATCATCCTTCTTTGATTTAAAAGAATGGATTTCCTGATAGTTGTTGCTGTTCGTATTTGCAAACTGTTTACATAATTTCTCCTACCCTTTGACTTGTTCTAAATCGTTTTGGATAGCCTGAAGATGTGACATATATGAACCTCTACGAACTGGATGGAGATCATGATCAAACTTAACCCCCTTAAGAACTACCCGGGGAGCGCCGCCTCAAGACTGGGAGGACCAGATGGAAGAATTAGGCAGATCTCTAGTAGGGGCGTGAAGCACCGGGGGCAAGAGCAAAAAATAAGATGGAATGTAAGTCGAAGTCGAAATAGGGACATAAGGAACTTGGATTTCCTGACCCGTTGAAGAGAGCGTTGAAACGAAAGCTTGCTGTTCTGAAGAATGTGAACTGTGATCAAATTTAGACCTCTTCGATGACTTCTCTCTCTCGTCGAAAGTCTTCCTCTTTTCATACCCACTATTATATGTTCGGCTTCGCTCCCTCTCGTCTCGGTGAAGTGTTTCGGCCTCTAAATCTTTTCTTCTTCTATACTCTTCCTCCGTCTCACAAGGCGGCTGAGGACCGAAAGAACGCTTGGACCAGCGCTAAGAGTGGATAAAATCTTCGAAATCATCATAGAGGCCACGTCCTTTCGTCATACCTAATACAAAGCATAAATAAAAGGTTTTAGAAACAGGAAATAAACATGAAAAATATGTGTACAATTGTGTGTAATCCTTATGAAATGTCTGATGTGTCTGGTAGGGAAGCATAAAACGTTGTCACAAACTAGATCGGTCAAGCGTCGTGGAAGGAATCAAACTAACTTCGAGTGCAACATGGCCCGAATGTGGAAGCACCTCCTCAAGTTTGGAAAATTCCCCTACGAGCGTGTCGAAATCGACGTAAACATCACTTAAATCTCCAAAGTCCATACCAACATTTTTACTTTAAGAACTCTAGTGTCATCCAGTCTTCGATGCATCGTCTTTATCGTTTGTGTTTGGAGGAGGTGAGCTTGGAATAACAGGACTCATCTCTGGAGTCTCATCGCATGATTCATAATCCCCATCATCGGATTCTGCATAGAAATCACTACTAAAGTGGACTCATCGCTACTACTCCCTATCTCCACCTCTTCTTTTTCTAAGTCCATCATGGCTTTGCCTTCCTTCCGATTAAAATCCTCTTCCTCTTCTTTCGGAATCGGAGGCATTTTGACAAATGACAACTAATTCCAGTCGTAGCAGCATCCCTTCCCTTGTGAGTCTCTTCGGCCGACTCACCGGACTAGCCTTCTCTTTCTTGAGAAGCGCCTTATTTGAAAATGTGAGAAGAGGAGGTGGATTGCGTGAGTACTCTGGATCGAGAAAGAGAAGGGACCTAAACTGGAACAGTCGATCTCCCCAGATGCAATAATCCGTATCGGAACAAGTTTTCGTCAATCAGTAAGACTTTAACGGATCTTTCCTCAGCGTCAACAGCCTTCAAGGTTCGAAAAACTTCATCAAGGGATGAGTCCTAGTTCCACTTCAGGATAACTACTAGAAGTATTCGATTTGTTAGAAACTCCATAGCGACGAGTCAGAGCAAAATAAGTAAGAAAGAATGCTTACCTCCCATTGTCCAAAAATGGTTAAACCCCTCGGGGAATCTGACGAAGAGATACAGGATCTTGAACTGGGATAGATTTCTCTGCAGTCATAATATGATTTTTTTGATTCCTTTGAGCTTTGATTACAACCAAAGACGGACACACATCTCTTCTCTCAAATGAAAGAAAGTACCGTAAACCGTCAAAGCTTGGAGCACAATTGAATGTATGCATGAAAAGGAAATGTAAACAAGTTAGGATGGCATATCCATTGGAATGAATCTGGAACAGAGTGATTTCTAAATTCAAAAGGGTCTCGTGCAAAAAGTCGTTAAAGGAGGGCACAACTCCATTCAGATACATATATCGATGACAAGCAATATATATTGGAGGTGGCATGTGAGTGAACTCATTCTTCTCTGAAAGGCACACGTCTTTCTTCGGTATGCCATGTTGCATGCAGATATTATGCAGGACCTTAGCAGAGATTACAAAAGAAGCTCTCTCCAACGAATTGAGAAGAACTCTAAAATTAGGGGGAATTTGATCCAATACCGGACCAATCGGAACTAATTGGCCATACTCAACCTATGAGGCGGAAGGAGGAAGGGCGATGGATGATGACTCGGCTTTCGAAAGTACCAGACTTCCTCCGCTTAACTTACGAGGAGAAGATGGATGCTTCATTCTAAAAAATAGAACTTGCATCCAAAACGTTCAGGTAATTCTATTCTAAACTAATAGCTTCCCCGACAACACTTGAATTCTAGAAAGACATTGATCCATGCTGACACATCGAATTTTAAGCATGTACCGGTGCAAGTGCAGTGTGTTGTCTATAGGGAGTGAGCTCAGTGTCCAAAACACTACAAACGCTTTATCACATGTAGATAGTTCGCTCGCAGCGGAAAAAAGAAAAGGACTTCCAACATCATTTCCTTTCGTTTTAATTTCCTCTACGCTTACTCACTATCGGTCAATGATTGATAACATATCCCTTGTCTAAATCGATATGGAAAACTCTTTTCAATACAAGGACACCAAGCATACAAAAGCAAGTGAGATAAGTCCAAATTCCTCGGTAAAGATAGGACCAATTCATGATGTATCGTGCAAAATCATCTATGGAACTTGGCACAAGTAAATTATGGCTCAATGGACGAAGACAACAAAACATTTCAAGCATCGGGGCGAGGCCCGAATGTCGTTCCTGGAGGAACTCAAGACTCGATTTACTATCTTCCTCTATTAAGTTACAATCAACTTGGACTCCTCACGACAAAAATCACGAATGCAACCTCACCGCCAAATCATTGAATAAACATTGTAATTAGTGAATCCACTTCGAATCAGTGATCTAGATGAAAAGATAGTTGAAGATTTGAAGTATTCGAGCTAGAGAATGGGTCGGCAACGATCTGAGAATGGGTCGAAGGTGACCTGATGCAGCGGATAAGCTATGGTTTGGTTAGAGATGCATAGGAATAATGGCAGTGAAATTGTAGCAACGACATCGAAGGAACACGACGGAGGCCTTGGCAAGGTCGAATCTTCGAAGGTGATGGATCAAGTTGATCAATCGAAGGGTCGAATCGCTGCAAGAAGCTCGTATCGTAGGAAAAAAATAAAGCTTGGGTCATGTAAAAGTGATGGAATGAATCGGCTTGACTGCTTAAATAGGAAGCAAAAACAAAAAAAATCCTAAGTGATCGGGTCGCTAGCGATCCATCAGCTATGGATCGCTGGCGATCCATAGGATTGCATGTCTGCAACCTTAAACATGCACCTCAGCATCTACCTACTATTTCAAGACATACCAAGAAATTATGGATAAAAAATTGATCCTTTATGAAAAGAAGTAGCGGTCGAGACCAAAACTATGTAAGCAGCAGTATGACCTTCTTCACATTCGCGAAACTCTAACACATTTACTTGAAACTCAACAAGCATAGACTAAAAGCGGTTATTTCTAGAGCATGCCTTGTATTCAATGAAGAAGTACTCCGGGGGTCAAATGTTATCCAGGTTTTTAACCCAAGCGGATCCAGGAGAAGTCAGAACAACTTAGTCAAGTTACAATAGCTCAGGAGCCAACCAAAAGAGATAGTAACTAGTCAAAAAGAGCTAAGAAAAGAAGATGAGGAAATCTACCATGGACATGGATCGCTAGAGATCCACGAGAATGGCTTAATGTTCAATCTATTTTCTTGCATCGTGATCTAATCCATATTATAGCAGTGGTGACTGAGTTTGACTGGTCACCACTGCTAAGCATCAGTCTAGTCCAATTAGTAGCCAAGCACAACTAGAAGGCAAATCGTCATCAAAATAAGGCAATATGCAATGAATCTACACGAACAACGTCGACACAAGACGATGAAGAAAGTTCAAAACCAAAGACCAGAACCATGCTGATTGTAAGGATCGCTAGCGATCCATACACCATAGATCGCCAGTGATCCATACCAGATCATGGAATCAATGCGACCTAAACCAAGCGAAGCAGAGGGAAAAGGGCTAAGAAGACTTGCACTTGACCTAAAGCTATGGATCGCTAGTAGTCCATAGACCATTGATTGCTAGCGATCCATGATTTTGGCTAAGGTCGCATGCTAATCTCTGTTGTTTCTTCTTAGGTCCATCTATAGGCAATTGTGAACAGGCTCAGTCCAATAGCTCTTCAATCTCTATAAATACCATCATATCCGCAACATAAGGGGGATCTTCTTCGGACTGCTTACTGAAACTCTACTGAAAGCTTTCTTCACTCTTTACCTCCCTCACAACAATCTCTAAATGGTTTCACGATGATTCTTCAGTGGGTTCCAACCTTGGAGATTCAATCTAATAAAGGACAATTAAGAGCTTTTTAATCAAACACCTCTTGTAACAATAATCAGCCTATAATAAAAATTATAAAGCGGACGTAGGCTTCGTTAACAGCCGAACCACTATAAAATATTTATTGTCTTCTTTCTCTTATTGCTTTTTTATATCTACTATGTATATTATTGCTCTGTGAGAATAGTACTGGTGCTTTCGCACTCAAACTAGGGTGTTAATCCATTTTTTGGGTTAACAATATTACTAAAAACATGGGGTGTTACAGTTACCGAACGAATGATGATATTCTACGAGTAATGATAATTAGCCTGATAGTTCCCAACCACTACAACTCTAGATAGGAGTCATAAGGATAGTCCTAGGATGGGCTATGTTACAAATGACATGTGAGAAGGGATCATTGATATTCATAAGTTTCGAAGTGTACTCGTAAAGCAAGGGTGTGTGAGGATGCCAATTTAGGCACACGGTGGTCCTCAAATCACATGATGTTTTAATCTATTTTACCTTGGGCAGAATGTGATTGCAATCTAGTTCCTAACCTACTGAGTTGCATGATTTGAGTATGAGAAACTAGGACATTGAGTAGTCATTGACCATTCAGTAGGGTAATACAAGTGTCATATATTGCAACATCACCCATTTGGAGGCCCAAAACTAACTGTTACGAATGCTGCAGTCATTCATAGGTATTAATTCTCGGTGACCAAATGCGGTAATGTTAAATACATTGATATAACAGAAATACATGGATATGAAATTTTTTTGAAATCATAAAACAAATTTCTCATTCCACTTCAAATCACATTTCAAATTCATTATAAAATCCTAATTTGTAAACCACGTTCAGAGAAATATAATTCCAATAAAATACACCAAGGGCGACAAATGAAGATGCCCCATTGATTGATTAGAGTTTAAATATAGGAAATTAAAAACTTTTCCATAACATCCAAAACATGACAGAATCAAACAGAAAAAACTCCTACTAGCTAGCTGGCCTCCATGTAATGTCCATAACATGACAGAATCAAACAGAAAAAACAGGGGTAGAAGTAGCTCTTATAAATTTGGAACTGTTTTGGTTATAAATAAGGCTTTCGAAGGGGTTGGAGCTTTCGAATTAACCAACTTGCTTCTATTTATATAAAGAAAGGGCTTTCGAATAGGTTGTTGCTTTTTGTTTTTAAAACAAGCTTTTGAAGGGGTCGAAACCCCTGCTGCCGCATTCCACCCTTCGAACCAATGCTTTTGAAAGGGTGCTTTTGCCTTTAAACTTGGAAGCCGCTTCATCATGCTTTCGGGTTTGTTTCGAAACCATACACTTTCTTTACTTAGGAATAATGCTTTCGAGAGCAATGCTTTCACCCCGGTTCTTTTAAGACCCTTAGAAATATTGAAAGTTAAACCCAAAGGTTTCGAAAGGAATGGTTTTAAATGGTTTTGAAGCTTTGTTCACAAGCCTTTACTTGAACCCAATGCTTTCAAAAGGTTTGCTCTAAGTAAGGAATTTTAATACTTTCAAAAGGTATATAACATAGGTTTCAAAGGGTAGGTACCCCAATGTTTTCGAAAGGTTTACTTGAGTGTTTAAATCAAAGGTTTCCAATTCTTTCGTAAGGCAAGTTTAAAGTGTTTTGAAAAGAGAATGTCCAAATTTTAATAAAGCTTTCGAAGGGATACCTT
The DNA here is from genome assembly GCA_030765085.1 of Allium cepa. Lineage (NCBI taxonomy): Eukaryota > Viridiplantae > Streptophyta > Magnoliopsida > Asparagales > Amaryllidaceae > Allium > Allium cepa. The sequence goes on along the minus strand of CM060929.1, from coordinate 472,135,198 downwards.
CAATGATTTCGAAAGGTATGTTTTGGCCCTTCGGCCTAGTGTTTCAAGGTATAGTAGTTAACTTATTTTTAAAGGGGAAATTTCAATGGATTTGAAAGGTATTGTTTAAAGTTTCTAAGAAAATGTTTCGAATGGTTTACCTTAGCTTCATGGCCTAAGATCTTTTAAGTTAAAGAGGGTTTTAACTTACTTTAGAGGAATAGATAATCCTATTATATCTTATCAACATTGTTTTGTGTAAAGTATATATCATGGCATAAGTAAATTGGGTAAAGCAAAGTATAAGATTTTCTTGTTTTATAAAGATAGGATATAAGGGGGTTAATCATTTACAAAGATTATTTACAAGGGAATAAGATTTAAATAGGGTAGTTAACCTTAAGTATATGATAGGAAATGAAATTTGAAAAGGGTAGATAACCCTAAGTTTATGACTTAGATATTAGATGACCATATAAGACTGGTGTAGGGTCGCGTCCTATACTTCAGCTAATATCCCCTAGCTAATATAAGTTCAAATTTCCTGTGTGCAGGGCTTTGTCATGGATGGGATTAAAATAATGATTACACAGAGAAAGGAATATATAGAGTGAAGATAGGTTAGCAGTAAACCCACAAAAAGATTAGGTTCAGTTGACCCTAGAAGAAGATAGTTAAGGCCAGATAGCCAAGTAGTGTGTTTAACAGATGTTAGGTAATTGATTATGTCTGGTAGGCTCAAATCAACCAATGGTTAATAGTTGGCTAGGTAAAACTATAGTGTGGACAGATAGTCCATTGATTTCCTGATCTTTATGCATATAAATGTGTTTTCTTTAATTGCTATAAGCAGTTTGATTGTAAGTTTTTGATTTGCAATAGATATGCTTTTAAAACGATATTAGTGAGGGAAACCCGTTCTGCTAAGCGGCGTGGTCTCACTTAATATCAGTAAACTGAGATGTAATAATATTATTCATACCAGACTTTATGCCTGACTAGAGGTTTATGTTTTCCTTCTTAAACTCTTGGGTACTCAAAATAGGATTTTAGTAGATTGAGAGTTAAGGTTTTCAGGTTTAGTAGGCCGGACGAATAAGTTTTCGAAGACATACAAGAGGCAAAGCTAGCTATGTAGGAGCTATTTACTATTATTTCAGCTGTGATCTATTAAGATTGATATGTCTATTTATTACTTTGATCACCCAAGGGGCATCTTCATATGTCGCTCTTGGTGTAATTTGTAATAATTATATTAGATCAAAACCTGGGAATCTATTTTAGGATTATATAACTGAATATGAAATATTGATTGAAATGTAATTAGAAAATCTATTTTTAAACCTGTGTTGATTTTATTTCAAATTCATATGCTTCTGATATTATGGATATCATTAACATTACCGTATTTTATCGCCGAAGTTAATACTATGGATGACTGCAGCATCTGTATCACTTAGCTTCGAGCTTCAAGATAGAGGATGTTACAACTTGGTATCAGAGCATAGGTTTATGAAAAATTAGTAAAAACAAGAATTTCGAACTTAAAATGATTTTGAAAACATAATTCTAATAAATTAGAGAAAAGATTAGGGTATAGGATAATGCTATAGCAACGTACTTGCATTTGCTATATATAAGTATACGCTTTATCTCTGTTCTCCATCTCTCTTAGGCTATTTTTCTGTATCTTACAAACACTCGAATTCAAATTCTATGGACGTAAGATATGGAAGCTAGAAGTGGAAGAGTTAACATTGGTGAGGGAAGCACCACAACCAATGGAAATGCCAGACCAAACATAAGGAGGAATCTAGGTCAGGCTTAAGCTACTAATATGGGTGCTGGAATGCCGCAAGTTGATATGGGAGCTGTATATCAGTTATTTAACATGATGAATGCTTTAGTTGCTATTGGTTTAGTTGGAGGAGATGCCAAATGAGGAAATCAGGGAGCTCCAGTTGTCAACAATTATGCTGTGTCGAGTAGAGACTATGCCAAGCTTGGAGGAAAACTGTTTATCAGTACTAAGGATGCAATTGAAGTGAAAAATTGGTTACTTCTTTGCGAGAGGATTTTTGCTGATTTGGGGCTCAATGATGAGTAGAAAAGGAGACTTGCTTCTAGCCAGTTACAGCGAGTAGCACGGTTACTGGTGGAACAGTGTTATGGTAGGAGTTAACGAGGAGACCATAACATGGGCTGAATTTAGAAGAAGGTTTGACGAGCGATTTATATCAGAGTGTGCAACTCCGCTTAGGAAGTTTATGGAGTTGGAGTAGGGAGACATGACTATGCTTGAGTATGCAACCAGATTTGAAGATCTATCAAGGCATGGATATGCTACGGTTGATACAATTACTAAAAGGAATGAGAATTCATCTGTGGAATGAAACCTGAATTAGCTAAAGCGACTCTAGCACATATCAAGGATCCATGTGATGTAGTTGTTGAGATGGCCTTGAGACAGAGGGAGATGCTTGCTTTTCATGACGGTAGCAAAGCAGGGGAAGCTTAGAGTGGGCGGAACCAGAAGAGAAAGTTTTTTATAAGAAGGGCGCTCAAAAGAGTGCAGCTGCCAAGAAAGGAAAGGCCAATGTAGTTTTCTATAAGTATGATAAGAAGGGACACTATGCTTATGAGTGCCGGATAGGTAGAGGGAAGAAAGCCGCTAACAAGAAAATAGTAAGTTGTTTCAACTACAACCAGATCGGAAATTATAAGAACCAGTGCAAAGAACTAGCCAAGGATGGGAAGGGGAAAGTGTCTGCATTGGAGCCAGCTACCTCGAGACCAACAACAAAGGAAAAAGAAAAATAATGTGTTGGGAGGTACGCTTTTGATTTATGGTATGTCAGTTAGAGTTATATTTGATACTGGTGCATCACATTCTTTTATATCTTATTATTTGGTAGATAAGCTTAAACTAGAACCCTCATACCTAGTTACTTCCTTAAGGATTGCGAATCCGGTAGGAGGTTATGCGACTCTAGGGATGATGTGACCATCTAGAGTTTGAATTGTTAGGTCATGTATTTGCTTGCAGTTTGCATGTGTTTGATTCCGTAGGGTTCAGAATTATTGTGGGTATGGATTGGTTAATTAAATACAATGCTATGATATTTTGCCATGGTAGGAAAATAACACTTAGACACCCTGATTGCAGAGATCAGATTATATAATCCGTATAAAACCCTAGTATTGAGGGTAATGCTTTGTTGGGTGTTGTGGAGACAGAAGACGAGTTAAATCGAGTTTTTGTTGTTAGAGAATTCTTAGATGCCTTTGAGCCCATAGTAGGACTACCGCCGAAACGAACTATTGAGTTTCAGATAGATTTAATACCAAGAGTAGAATCAGTGAGTAGAACGCCAAATAGAATGACACCTTCCGAGATAAAGGAATTAAAGGTGCGTTTGGTGGATTTAGAAGGTAATAATTTTATTAGACCAAGCAATTTTTCTTCGGGAGAAGCTGCAATGTTTGCAAAGAAACCGGACGGATCGTTAATTTTATGTATCGATATCGTAAGTCGAATGAGAAGATGATAAAGAACTGATATCCGTTACCTAGGATTGACGATTATTTTGACCATTTGTATGGAGTCAAAGTATTTTCCCAATTGGATTTGGCAACAGGATTCCATCAGCTTAGAGTGAATAGTATTCCTTTAACGGTGTTTAGAACCTGGTATAGATCGTACGAATGGTTAGTGATGCCATTCGGACTAACTAATGCGCCCGCGTTCCTTGTAGATTTGATGAACCAAGTATTCTAGGAGCACTTGGATAGGTTCGTATTGGTATTCATAGATGACATTTTAATATACTCTAAAGATGAAAGAGAGCATGAAGTTCATCTTAGAGTGGTGCTTGAGACATTGAGGCAGCATCAACTGAAAACGAAATTTTCAAAGTGTCATTTCTAGAAGAAAGAAGTAAAGTTTCTAGGTCATGTAGTCTTAGAGAAAGTGTTGTTTATAGCTCCGGCTAAGACCGAGGTGTTGAATAATTGGAAGAGACCCGAGACAGTGACTGAGATAAAGAGTTTTTGTGGATTAGCAGGTTAATGTCAGAGATTCATTAAGGATTTTCAACGAATAGCAGCACCAATGACTAAGCTAACTCGAAAAGGTGTGAAGTTTGTTTGGACTGATAAGTGTGAGAAGCATTCCATAAGTTGAAACACTTATTGACAAATGCACTAGTGCTAGTTGTTCCAAAGGGGATTCTGGACTTAGTGGTGTACACAGATGCTTGTGGAATAGGGTTAGGAGATGTGTTAATGCAAAGAGGTAAAGTGATTACCTATGCTTCTCGACAGCTTAGACCGCATGAGGTTACATATCCAACTAACGATTTGGAATTAGCTGCAGTAACTTTCGCATTGAAGATGTGGATGCATTACCTTTGGGGAGAAAGATTCGAGTGTATATGGATCATAAGTCATTGAGATATTTATTCTCTCAGAAGGATTTGAATATGAGACAACTGAGGTGTTAGAGTTTTTAGCCGCTTATGACTTTGGTATTGAGTACACACTGGGAAAAGGAAGAAAGGTTGTTGATGCACTTAGCAAAAAATATCAGAATGCGGTATTGGCAATGATGGATGAGTGGAAATATCTGGAAGCATTGATTGCATGCGGAGTATGATGGATATCTAAGAGTAGTTCCAGCAAAAAAACTGCTTTGTCATGTTTAGAAGTTCGACCGGTGATGATCGAGAGGATTGCTTCTAAACAAGGAGAGGATCCATTATTAGCTGAATGGATTAGAAAGTTAAGAAATGGAATAGAGAGCGATGACTTGAAAGATTTCAGTCTTGACCAGAATGGGTGGTTGAGGAAGAAAGGACGACTATGTGTTCCAAATGTGGGAAACATTAGAAAGGAAGTTCTTGAAAATGCCATCGTTAAAGTTCACCATTCATCCGAAAGGAACTAAGATGAAACATGACACGAAAAGAAGTTCCTTCTGGGAAGGCATGAAGAGGGATGTAGGCTTATGGGTGAAGAAGTGTTTGAACTGTCAACGGTAAAAGCTGAACATCAGAAACCAAGCGGGTTACCTCTGCCTTTAGACGTTCTGCTATGGAAATGGGATTCTATCTCAATGGATTTTATAGATGGGTTGCCAAGGTCGAGCAGAGGAAATGAAAGCATATAGGTTATAGTTGGCAGATTGACCAAGAGTACCCATTTCATTCCAGTTAAGTCAACCAGGATGACACCTATTTTAGCTAAACTATTTATGAAGAATATAGTTAGACTGCATGAAATTCCTAGTAATATAGTAAGTGATAGAAATTCCATATTCACTAGCGAGTTCTGGAAGTGTCTACAGGAGACTTTGGGTACCAAGCTCAAGATGAGTACCTCTTACCATTCGCCAACAGATAGCTAAACGGAAAGAGTTAACAAAGTCTTATAGGATTTACTAAGCCTTGTGTGCTAGATATTTGGGGATCAGAAGAAGACTACCAACACTTAGTCGAGTTTTCACATAACAATAGTTATCAGACAAGTATAGGGATGGAACCAATCGAAGCTTTGTATGGAAGGCCAAGCAAATCCCTCATTTGTTGGTTAGAGATCGAGGATAGATTAGTTCTAGGTCCGGATATGGATAGAGATGCTGTAGAAAAGATTGAATTAATTTCAACTAGAATGAAGCAAGTATAGGCAGAAGAGTTATGCTGATAAGAGAAGGAAAGACTTAGAGTTCTTAGTTGGAAATCATGTTTTTGTCAAGGTATCATCGATGAAAGGTGTAATCGGATTTGGAAAATCTGGAAAGTTGGTACCAAGATTCGTTGGACCATTTCATGTTGTCGAAAGGATCAGGAAAGTCAAATATAGAGTTGAGTTACTGAATAGTTTGGAAGGAGTCCATAATGTTTTCCATATATCTCATCTAAGGAAGTGTATTCGAGATCCAGAAACTACTATTGCACCGACTATTTTGGATGGTTTAGTAGTGGAACCAGATATGACCATGGTTAGAAAGCCAGTTCGTATAGCCGTGAGGGATGAGAAGAGAATAAGGAACAGAATTGTCAGATTAGTTAAAATCCAGTGGGGTGACGATCAGAGAGACTGCACTTGGAAAACCGAGAGCAGGATTAGAGATACTTATCCTGACTAGTTCCATGGTATGTTTTACCTTTATGATTGATTGTTATGACTACCTTATAGTTCACTCACATACCCTGAACCAGATAGGGAGAGTAATAGTCGCCTACCGCAAGCCTGCTCTAAGAACCCAAATCCACTCATCTGCCGCAGAGTAACCGTCATTCCAAAAGTCTTTAGTTACCTTGACGAACATCATGATCTCGTCCACCAATGGCTCGTTAATGCGCAACCTCGGGCACGGTCCTGCTTTACCCTTAATGGTGACAGACCACTGGCCTAAGCGTCACAAGGGCTATGGGCAACAGCCTATCTACTACTACCAATGCTGTGATGAGCACCAAACAAGAAATATAACTATGGTGTCGTGTATCTAGGGTGCAACCCCAGATCAGGCTATTAGGGTGGATCAGGCTGTTAGGGTGGATACTAGATAATTAGGTTCACTCCTAAAAAGTAAAGGAAGTTGGACAATAATATGGATGGTCATTAGTACTCATACCCTATAGCTACGCATATCTCTAACAGTGGACCGACATGTGGCTCTCATAAACCAACATCTAACAATACAATACTCATCGTCGTGTATCGTATATACACATGACTGTAATCCCCATTTGACTTATATTTACTTACAATGAATAATCAAACAAATAAGATAATGGCATCACATACCACCGCTTGTTATTCAGATAATTATGTAATGTTCATAAACTAATTTCGATCCACACTAGATATCTCTATATGACAAGTCCGATGAATAACCGAAAAAGTGTTACCGAAAGTCTCATACATGACGATATCACTAAACTGTTGAATCAAATTTCTCGTCATATATAAATGAAATCTCACAAAATCAAACAACATAATGACATCATCGTGTTATGTCAAAATCGCTAGATCAAATCAATATCAATCGTGAATCATTTGCAATATCAAAATCTGTGTAGGAATTAAGAAATCAGAAGATGCAGAGGATGAAATTCTTTTAGGAGGGGAGTCTGTAAGGACCCTAATTTTGACTAAATTATTCAGGAGATTTAATTAGATAAATTAAATAGAATAATGTAAAGATTAAAGCAGTTAAGTGATTGAGATTTGTACAATTATAAGGTAGTCGTGCCTTGAGTAATGAATAAACAAATGAAAATTTAAAATGAAGTAAAGGCAATAAGATAAGGGCAAAATAGGAATATGTTATATTCTTATACCCTAAACCCTTATCCCGTGCTCATTTCGAACATTCACAAACAAAACTAAACATAGAGTTTGGCTGATCACCATTAGAAGAATATGAGGGGAAGATAAGCGAGAATTCAAGAAGGAAGCTTAATCAAATCAATTCAAGGGCAAATCTCGAACTCCTTAATAACAAGCTAAGGTGAATAATAGATCACATCTCGTCTTAATTGGTTTCGGTTTCTAGATGAGATCTGAATTTATTTTACAAGAAAAATGCCATGTTTTGATTGATTAAATGGATATATATATATATATATATATATATATATGCTTGTTGATGATTTATGTTGTTTTATATAGATTTTATGATAAGGTTTGATTTAAAAAAAAAACTATTAAATGTCATCCAAATGACTTTCATTTTTTATAAAAGGTTAGAAACATTGTTTTAGAGATGGGCTACAAGTTTCGTAATTTTCTTAGTTGTTGTGGATTTATTATGAATTTTCTAGTAAAGAAAATGGTTAAATTGGGTTTAAATTATTTTTAGCTACTATATGTTAGCTTTGGGTCAAAAATTTAAATATGTTAGAAAACAAATTAAAAGTGATTTATGGAAATTTTCCTAAGTATTTTATTAAATATATAAAATTATTTAAGGTATGAGACTAAAATGTTTATATGTTTAGAAAAGGAGAAGGGGAAATTTGTTAAATGTTTTAAAATTGTTAATTGTTGAATTTGGCAGCCCCTTTAGAACAAGGTTTTGTAAAAGAATTGGAAACCAATTATACGTTGACAAATAAGGCACGTTAATTGGAAAGGTATTACTTTAAAAAGTTAAAAATCAGTTTTGTAAAGATTGCTACTTGCTACTTACATCAGCCACCTTTCGACCCCATACATCTGCCTCCTACCAAGTTGAAACCAATACACACGGTATCAACGCCTTGGTACGTAGTGGATTGGAGAAAGACAGAGGTATAGAGTCGAAACGTGCTTTCGAAGGGGTAGAAGTAGCTCTTATAAACATGGAACTATTTTGGTCATAAATAAGGCTTTCGAAGGGGTTGGAACTTTCGACTTAACCAACTTGCTTCTGTTTATATGAAGAAAGGGCTTTCAAATGGGCTACCACCTTACGTTTTCAAAACAAGCTTTTGAAGGGGTCGGGGTCAAAACCCCGGCTTCCGCATTCAACCCTTCGAACCAATGCTTTCAAAAGGGTGTTTTTTTCCTTTAAACTTGGAAGCCGCTTCTCCATTCTTTCGAAAGGGTTGGTTTTGAAACCATCCACTTTCTTTAAAAGAAAATCTATTGTTGATAGCGGCAGAAGACAACGTTGTATCCCTAGATGTTGTTGTTTTATCGAGGTTGTTCACCCTATAGCATTTGAAAAGTCACAATGAGGATGATGGTCCTTGGCGGTTTAATTTTTTGCTCCCATTTTCTTCGTTTCTTATTTTCATTTTCTTCCCTTTTACTCTATCCCACAGCGAAGTAGCCAAAAATCCTAGCCTTTCCCCTTTTCTCTCCTAAAATCCTGTTCTTCTTCCTTAGATCCCTAATATCTCCAAATAAGACCCTAAGTTTTCCTCATATAATTACAGTCCTCTTTGTTCGATCTTCGACGTCTCTTGTAAATTATTTCCTCACTAAAATTTCTCCCAAAATCGCAAGTTAATGAGTTTGATGAATGGGTCGATCGGTTGGGATTTGATCTGTGATTTATTGCTCCAGTTCAATGTGTGATTACTCACAATTATTCAAGTGCTTATCCCTTCTAATCCTAGGCAATCGTATGTTAAGTTAATTATGTGTTGTTTATATGATGTTTTTTTATTTCTTTCTATCATACTTAGCATTACTATTACGTTTATAGGATGCATTTCTTACTAATAACAAGTTTGATTTTTCAATACGAATTAGTTTTCGTTTGTTTGAAAGAAATGTAAAATATATAATTATAAGTATTTTAATGATATGACAAATATTTTGAAATTCAATAAGCAAAAGACATTAAGCATTTTCTAAGTGAAAAAAAAGTAGAATGAGAAGTCATGTTATTTTTTCCTTTTTATTAAAAAAATGAACAAGAAGAAAAGGACAGTTGATTAGCTATTATGATTCCTATAAAATGATTATATTTTTATATGAGCAGATCTAGATGTATTTTTAGATGATATTCAACATGGTATAAAATGTTCAGTCTTCTATCAAAGCATTAAAATGAGAAATAAAATATGCAGAAACTAGATTATATGAAATTGATAGAAATTCATTTGGTACTTTCCTAAAATACATATTATAGAATAAATATATTTTTTCTTACTATTTTATGGACTAAGTCTTGATAATGATGACTATTAAAGAACTCAAAGTTTAACCAAGTACCCATTGAACAACATGTTGATAGACTAGTACAGTTAATTCATTTGTCATATTATATACTTGGTATAAACACATTGTTTATTTTAAAGCTATAATACTTTTGGTTCAACAACCCTAACCATATGAGGCTCTATTAGTCAATATGGATACGAGACATGTAATTGGTTGCAAATTAATAGGAATGGACTGTTTTAGCAATAAGAAATATTAACATCACTTCAATATTAAACATAACTATTTTATAGTTTTTGCAATAAGTATAGAGGTTACATAGTATATGATTTAAACTTGGCAAGTCCAAGCAAAACTATTAGACATCCATAGGAACATCAATACCTGGAGACTATGTGTATGTAACTAACACATAGTCAACAATAATGTATTTTGAATACACTATATTTTCAAATCAACAATTAAAGCATTGTTGACTCGGTAGCATTATAAATAGTACCGATTTCCTTTCAGTTGCCATAAGAAATGCAATGTAACATTAATGATAAGTACAATGAAAATATCATATGTAATGCATTAAATTGACAATTAATTGGAATATTAATTGTTTCACATTACCATAATCATAATTTAGAAGAAAAAAATTAATGTATTAAACATATGCATTATGAATTCATTCTTATATTTTAAATAGAAACTTCTAACACAAGGCTAGCACTACTATGCTTTAAATTGGTCGGTTACCGACCATTTATTCATCATTTCACTCTTTTAAATTTTAAATTTTCTAACCAGATGTAAACAAAGTTCACTTGATATAATAATGTACAATAGGAGTCATAGCGCTTTTAATGATATCATACTCCATTTTTTGTCTATATTCAACTATATATAGTTAGTTCACTCGGGTCTCCAACATATGCATCTAGACTCGGCAAAGTGGAAGTTAGATTAAGCTGTATGCTTTCATGTAAATTTATAAGAAAACAAAACATTATAACTTGCTTTAGTGGCATGCAACTTGTTCCACCTCTTTATTTTTCAGGTTACTCCAGTTTTAGATCCATTTAAACAAGTCGTTTCACTATAAAGGCTGTGTATTTCTATGGTGATAGATTAATCAAAGAATAAGATAAAAATTCATGAATTAAATTGAAAGTTTTCGGATTTTATATAATTTACTTGATTTTTATTTCTTCTAGAGTATTGAATGTATACTCCTTCCCATTTTCTGTAAGAAATGGCCTTGATATTGTTATTTTTCTAAAGGAAAGTTGCACAGCTAATTTTTAATACGTTAGTCTGTTATGTGAAAATCCAACAAATCTGCACTAATTCCAAAAATGCAACGGAATGCTAAAGTGAAGAGACAACCAAAAGAAGGATCTAACTTGTTGATTAATTATCAACCAAAAATTCAACGAAAAATAATCACCAAACAAAGAAATATAGAAAAGTAGATAACACCGAGATTTAACATGGTTCGGCTAGGTTGCCTACGTCCACAGACCTAACAAATATTCTTTATTTCACCGAAGAAAGAAAGTACAAAAGAGAGAGATTAAAAAAATTATAGGCAGTAAAGTGGAGAGACTGACCTAAAATTACAAATTGAGTAATCAATTTATCCAAAGACTTGTTTATGCTCAAAATCCATAAATGATTGACGTAGAATTTAGGGTTTACTGAAGAAGAGAATAATGGTGGATGCTCTCACACATTCATGAAGATGAACTTCCTTCATTTAAATAAGCATGAAAAAGAAGGATGCTTGGAGATGAAGAAAAATAATTTCCACGTTATGTGACAACCTTTCCAACTTACTTGGTTTGATTCCAATGCACATAAATGACAAGAATCTATGTTTCTATGAATTTCCATTGCTTAAATCAATCTCTATGTATAAACTTGTCTATCTTCATATAACATATCTGACTAATTAATTGATTAGCAATTAATTAGTTTCGTTTCTCTAAAAGATATTGCACATATCCTTCCTCTTTATCTTTCCATATATAGCCTAATTAATTGATTGAACAAATCAATTAATTATTTTCTTGTCTTCTTTGGAAAATATTTGAATCACATAAATTCAACATTCCACCTGAATTCAAATATAACAATCTCTCTGCATCACCACATCTTGACAAATTGTTGGGTCTACGTCGAAAACCTTAATGTGAACTAGTTTGGGTAATATTGTCCAAACAGAGCTTCCAAATCTTTCCTAAGCACAAGAAAGATAGTATGCACATCAACAAACAAAATGCATATGAGAAAATACCAAAATTCTTCAACAAATCCGATGTTGAAGACGAACATGTAGATGCTAAGCTTCGAGAGACCAATGGAGATTTAACAGCGTGCTTGACCTTCTCCATTCCAAATTGAGCGAGTACATACTCAACCTTATCTACTCCAATCTCCACCACAAGAATTTTTCTTGACTTTGTTAAGTCAACACCAACAGACTCACCAACAAGTTCCGTAACATTCAAAGCATAAGATGAAGAATCTTCGCTACAAATATGCTTACAAATAAGGCTAACTGGACTAAAAGGCCTTTCCTCTAAATGAGCTCCACCTAGAGTCTAAACCTCTGTAATCTTCTCATCAACCATGATATCATCGGAAATACCATTATCTCTCCAAATGTGGAAACAATCTGATGACTCCAAATGTGTTTGACAATTTTATGTCCTCCCGATGTTATCACTTTGTAGAGGCTCCACCTTTAACAAAGACCTCTCATCAAATATCGTATGCTTGCTAGTCACAATTATCTTAGTTGTTTTACACCACAACCTATACATCTTCACTCCTTCTCTATAGCTTAACAAAATATGCTTGCTTTCCTTAGGCTTTAACTTATGATGTCTTTCATCTTCTGAATAAGCTGAACAACCAAATACTTTAAGGGATGAATAATCAACGGGCTCTCTTTTCCATATCTCCTTCGGGATCTTCATATCTATGACAATTGGAGGTGTATGGTTGATGATAAATACTTCCATAGATATCGCTTCTGGCCAAAATCCCTCTTCTGGACCAGTAGTCGTTCTCAAGCTCATCGCCCTCTCCCACAATATCCGACACATGCTCTTCGCCACTCCATAACAATGTGACTCATCAGAAATAGAAAAATCTCTAATTACATGCTCAGACGCACAATAGTTAGTGAATTCTTATAACATAATTCACCACTATTCCAACTTTGAGAACCTTCGAACGCTTCCTCGACTGCTTCTCTACTAAGGCCTTCCATTTACAAAACTGGTCAAATATTTCACCTTCGGCTTTTAAGAAATAAACCTAGACCTTACGTGAGAAATCATCCACAAATAAGATGAAGTAACTGGCTCCACCTAAAGATGCAACTGGGGTGGGTCCCTGCACATAAGAATGAAAATACTCTAGAAACATTGTATCTCTAGGTCTTTCAACATCAAATGTGACATACTTCTTCCTACTAAAAGAACAATCTTCATAAGAGCTAGGCTTCGACTGAAAAACACCATCAATCACGCTTCTTTAATACATCAAATCTCTCCTTTTGACGACCTGACTTTTTCTCCACAAAAAGTCGTACCATCTTTAAGAAAGAAAGGGAAAGAAAAGAGAAAAGAAAGAAGAGAAAGAAGAAACAACACTATAATCTCAACAACGGAACGAATAAATTATATTAATAACATAATTATTACATAGTATACAATACCAATCAGAGTTATACAGACAATACATCACATACTAGATAGTTATAAACACCTGTCTAGTTATTACAACTCAATACATAATACAGAAAAACACTCAGAGACATCAACATAGCGGAAAACTATATCTACACGCAGAAGCTTCCTGCTCCATTGCTCCTCCATAATTCGTCAAAGCTAACCTGAATCCCTTGGTTACTTGTAAAAATTTGAGTACCCAAGAGTTAAAGAAAAACAGAAATAACTCCGGGTCAGACATGGGTCTGGTGTGAGTAACAGGTTAAAGTTGCTTAACTTTGGAAAACCTTTGAAAAGAAAAGGTATCACATAAGGCTTTCCACATATAAACATGGAAAAGTTTTTACCTTAAACCAAAACATTTGATAGGAAATCCAGTGATATTATAATAGTGTGTAGGGTTTTCAAGTGAATATGAAATAGCCGAAATTGTTACATCTATTAAATTCCAGCTACTAGACAAAAAAGTGGGTAATACAATTAAAACCGTTGGCACTTATTGGATTTTGGATTCCATACAATGACAGGGCTACTGGGGTACCGCCCGTCACAGTACGTGGCCTAGATCACCGTACCAAGGAGTACGCCCGCTCCCCTGCAACAAAAAGCCAGAATCATTCCTTACTGAACAGTTCCGAACAAGACCACCCCGCAATTGTGATCAGCAACCGCACCACTAAGCCGAAATAAAGGGTCATCTAGACCAGGGTAAATCTCGTCCTACTTGGGCATGACCCACTTAGCCTTGCTGCACCTCCCCTGTTTTAGCCATTCCCGGTTGACGGGGCTTGAGGATACGATTACCTTTGTAGGACATATCATTTAGAATGCTCATCATCCACTTGACGATGTTCTGAAAGCATTCAATCCATACAAGTTCATTTCGGGTTCGAACGAAACCGAAGGCATTATCTCGTTAAACTTATTTTGGAATCGCCCTCAGAGTTAACGACGATAACCCTTGCACTCTACATCTTCATCTTCACTTCAGATTCACGATCTAACGTTACTTTGGGTCGATGTGGTTTCGGATATCCAAATATGGAAACCCGATCCCGGTCTCATCGAAATCCAAAACGTGTCTTTTAAGGCCAAGTTGTTTTAGAGTTTAAAACAATTTCAATTCATTATCTATATACACACAGATAGATAATTCACAACATAACAATGGATAATTAACATTATCATCACCAACAGATAATTCATATCGTTATAAACAGATGATCTATATCTTCATCACAATGCAACTAATGCATCCATATCATATAACATTACTCATCTCATAACTGAGATTACAAACCATACATGGCGACCAATATCAATCATTCATACATAAGCAATGATTAAATGATCATACCATCTGTAATTAATTTAAAATGAATTAAATTAATTGCAACATCTCTAATTAATTTAAAATGAATTAAATTAATTACTTTATCATTAAAATCCTGCTTATCTTAATCATTAATTGATTACAAATCAATTAATTAATCACCATCTCGTTATTCAATTAATCTTTCCTGATTAACCATCTCTAATTACAATAAGTAATTAGCTTTTAGATTAATTACACAAGTTAAATATACTTAACCCTTTGCAATAATTAACTTTTAATTGCTTAATCAATTAACTAGGTTAATTACATTAATCCTTTATTAATTAATTACTTCATTATTAAGTAATCCTTAATTAATCAATTCTAAATTTCATCATTAATTTAATAATTAATGATTTCTAGTTACATTTTAAATTAATCTCACTATATAACTTAATTACATAAGTAATTAATCTGCAATTGAACCACATATATATTAATCACCCTTGATTAATAGCAATCCAGTAATTAACTACCCTTAATTACTCATTCCATAAATTAATTACTCTTAATTAATTATCTCAATTAATCCCTTGATTAATTTCCAAAGTAATTTAATCTAAATTACTTCCATAAATAAAATCTTTAACTACATCCAGTAATTGTCAATTCATTACTTCCCTAAGTAATTACAATTCCATTAATTACATAAAGTAATTATTCATAAAATCATCAAGTGTTTAAATTAATTAAACTTAATTAATTAACCTAAACCAATCACATTAACCTTAATTAATTACATTCAATAATTAATTCATTAATTACTTCCATTAAGTAATTAAACTTAAACAAATGATTATTATTAATTAATTACTTCATTATTATTTAATCCTTAATTAATCAATTCTAAATTTCATCATTAATTTTATTAATTAATGATTTCTAATTACATTTTAAATTAATCTCACTATAAATTAAATACATAAGTAATTAATTTGCAATGAAACCACATATATATTAGTCACACTTGATTAATAACAATCCAGTAATTAACTACCCTTAATTACTCATTCCATAAATTAATTACTCTTAATTAATTATCTCAATTAATCCCTTGATTAATTTCCAAAGTAATTTAATCTAAATTACTTCCACAAATAAAATCTTTGATTACATCCAGTAATTCTCAATTCATTACTTCCCTAAGTAATTACAATTCCATTAATTATATAAAGTAATTATTCATCAAATCATCAAGTGTTTAAATTAATTAAACTTAATTAATTAACCTAAACCAATCACATTAACCTTAATTAATTACATTCAGTAACTAATTCATTAATTACTTCCATTAAGTAATTAAACTTAAACAAATGATTATTATTAATTAATTCATCTAATTAATTATCAAAATTAATCACATTAATTAATTGTTAAATAATCTTTAGTTAATGACCTTCATTAACAATTCTTAATTACTTAATTAAGAAATTAATCTTATATTAATCATTATTAATTAACAATTAATAAATTCCTAATTATTAAATAAATTAAGTGCTAATTAAAATCTTAGTTAATCCTTAATCACTTGATTAATTAATTCTTTAATCATTAATAAAAATTTAATCAATAACCCTTAATTATAGATTATTAACCGTAATTAATTAATCTCAAGTCTTAATTAATCCAATTAAAATTCTTAATTATTTAATTAATCATTCTATCATTATTTAATTAAATAATTAATTACCCATTTAAATTAACTTAATAATTTAAATGAACACAAATCATTAAAATTTTATTTATCTTTAAGATAAACATTCCTTACTTAATTAAGCATTTAAAACAAATTTGTTTCAAATTTACTTTAAATTCTATTTAAACTTCATTTTAAAATTTAAGATTTTAAAATGAATACAAATTTTGACTCAAACAAGATATAAAAAAAACAATTCAAAATCTTTATTTCATATGTTAAAAGAAACATACACTTTATAAAATAAGTTTAAAAGAATTTAAATCCCAATCAATTTTAATTCAAATCAATTTAAAAATTACTTTTAAATTTCAAAATTGAAATACAGCTTTTAAACTCATTCTAGATTTAACTTAAATCTTTAAAGTTTACTCACATTTTAAACTCCATCTTAAATTCAAATCATTTAACCATATAAAGTAATTAAACAATTTAAATTTAAACTTTATTTTATTTTAAAAAACTGAAGTTTAAATTTAATTCCAGATTTAAAATCCTAGATTTAAATTCATTTTATATTTTATAATTTTAAACTTCCAATTCAATATGCAAAACACATATGCTTTTACACTTATAAGTTTAAAACCAATTTAAATTTTAAAACATAAATTATTTCAATTTCAGATTTTAACTAGTTTGAATCATATTTAATTTTCAGATTTCAAAACTCAATTTAAATTCAATTTGTATTTTATACTTAATTTTTAAAAACAGTAACAGATTTCCTGCTTTATGCAAACCAAACTTGAATTTTAAAAATTCAAATTATTACAAAAGCCAGAATTCAAACAATTTGAATTCATATTTAAATTCAGGTTTTAAATCCTAAGTTCCAAATTAAGTTTACATTTTAAACTTTAACTTTTAAATTTAAAAACTGTAAACGGGTTCTGTTCTATTGAAAACCTAAAATCAAGCATTTAGTCGAGCAAACCCATATTTTAATTCGAGTCAGTCACCTATCTGCTTCGAGCAGAAACCCAACTCCCTCGAGACTATCGCGAGGCAACCAAAAACTGTAGCCAACAACATTCACCAATATCACCATTTTCACCGTGCACCTGTACATCAACTCCGGCCATCACTAGCCAACCACATGACCACCCCACAGTCGGCAACCATCAACTTCGACCATCCAAACAACGATTCGATCAACATATACTCTAATTCAAGATTTCGACCAAATTTCCCAAACCTGAAAATAGCGGACAGTAACCTCATGCAAACCTGTCATCACCTTACCCCAACGCCACCGGCCACCGTTGCCACTCAAACTTTGGTGAAAGCTTCGACAACTCATCAACCTCATTTCTCCAAAACCCTAAGCAACTCGAACATCTATACATGCCAGAAAGATCCATTATCACAACCCAGAAAAAACTAGGGTTCAAAACCCAAAATCAAAATTTCAACCTCCAGATCGAAATTCAACCCAATCCAAAAATATTTCCCAACATCTCTGATATCTCCTACTCCTCCAGAAACAATTTCAACCCAATCAAACACAAACATCATCAATGCTAACCAAAAAGGTGTAATACAGTGACTTTAAAACTGCTCTTTAAATATATCATTAAAAAATTTAATTCTTGTTTTAAAATTCATGATTTTGAATGGTGTTTTGATATATAAACCTGAAACGTTAAATTTATAAAGTTTGAATTTTCATCCTATGCCAATTGTTGCTATGTTAATTTAATTTCCAGGTAACAGACAATTTTATTTAACTTATATAAAATTTAAAACTTACCTTATCCTAAAATAAACAAGTTTTATTCAAAAATTTAAATCATAACAGCAAACAAGTCAAAAGAAAACGAATTTAAGGATCAAACAGGAGTTTGGGATTTGAAGAACAGATATGCAATAGTTATCATCAGGTACACATACATATATTCACAGGTATAAATATTCACAACAGTTTCATATATATATATATATATATTCATTTCTAATTTAAAAAGCATGGAAACAACTTTTACATATTAAATAAATTTTAAAAACGAGTTACTCACCTTTTCAAATCATGCAGACAGAGCACTTATTTATGCAGAACATCTTTTGCAATTGTTTGAATGCTTTTAAAACTTGCTTCTTGTCTCCAGATTTTACATACAGGCTTTCTTGATTTATTTGTTGCATGCAGGTAAACTTTCCCAGTTTTGAATGAATTAAATGCAGGTATTTTAGCTTGCAGTTTCATTCCAGATTTAAAGAAATGCAGGTTTGTCTTGTGATTGAAATGCAGGATTCCTTGCTTTTGATAATGAGTTGCATGAAAGATTACAGGGTTTATGCTATGCATTTGAACATGTTTCTTTGAATGAGGATCAGAGATTAATATGCATTTGAATAAGGGTTTGATTTTTGCAGATTTGTTTTTAAGGTGGAAAGTTACAACTGAAAAACAATTTCTTTGTTAAGAAATGAAGATGAGAAAAAGAAGAAATGGGAAAATGTAGGTTTTTATATAGCTTCTTTATGTTGATTTCAAAGGAAATAAAAATTGAAATTTGACACATGTCTCAAATCTTACACATGTCATTTTAAATTGATATTTAGTTTACATTTGTTACATTAAAATCAAGGATGTTTACACATATACCTTTAATTAATTAATATTGTTAATTATGTGTTAATGAAAGTTTAACTTAGTTGATTAGTTTTTAATACTTAGTTATGTATATAGATAAATAATTTTTAAAGAATAAAACAAAGTATTATTATAAATAAAAACAATATACAAATCAATTATTTGAAAATAATATTTTTAATTATTTAAAATAAATTATACCAGAGATTGTAAATTATTTGTTATTTAAATGAATACATGATTCATATTTTAAATTGTATTTTAAATTCTCATGTTTAATTTACAAATCATAATTATTAATCACTATTTTAAAAAGAATTTATAACTTATTTTAATATACAACTTAAGTCAAAATATATTTTAAAAAAATAAAACATTTGTCTTATATTTAAAATCATTTAATTATTTTATAAAATATTTTAAAAAAGCTAAATCATTTAATAAAACATAATTTCCCAATTTCAAAATATTATAAAATATGCTATACTAATTAAATTTAAAATCAAACTTATATATATAAATATATACACATATTATAAATAGAAAATAATTTATTACCTTATTAAAAATAAATTCACTAATTAATTATTTATTAAAGAAGATTATTGAATCAATTCAATTTATTAACAAAAATTATCAAATTAATTTAATTTTTAAACATAGATTATTAAATTTATATTACCATAAATTTCAGGATATTACAATCCTCCACCCTGAAAAGAATTTCGTCCCCGAAATTTAAACCAAAGGTAATTTAATAATCTCATTAAAGATTTTATTTTAAAACACAGCATATGTTAATCATATGCCAACAACCAAAGCAACCAATTCACACAATCAGAACAAATCTAACTATCCAAAAAAATTCTGAATAGAACTTTCACGAGTTTTCCCGGTATAAATATCGGGATACTAGCTCTATAGAATTCAAACAATCAATACTACTAAGCTATAGAGCTCCTATCAACAACTCTAAACAGAATATCAGACTACAGACGAGTCTGATTCAACAACCAAACCTCTAGAACTGCTGGTTCTACAAGCAGAAATATCAAACACGTACTCCCTCAGAGATACATGAAACACTCTGAATCCTAGTTATCCAAACTGGCAATTCAACTCTTGAAAACCAAACACTCATCTTACCAAAACACAGAAGAAATCCAAAACACCTCGGATCTAGATTCACAGATTTACCAAAACTTATAGCTCCTTGGATCGGAGTAATCTTATCCAAAACCAAATCTTCGACTCCAGAATCTAAATTTCTCTGCCTCTTATCCATAAAATTTCTTTGGACGATCCTGGGCTACCAACATCTTTCCTGATCAGCTCAACCCTTGCTGATGCCTCTAGCAACAAATTGGATCAATCCAATCCGACACAATGATCTCCTCAAGATCAATATAAAACCAGGAACACAACTTTACTCCTCAGCAACAGAAGACAAAACAAACTTCTCCTTATCCGGAAAAGAAAATCAGAAACACCCCCAAAACTGCTTCCGCTGCACAACTCTGATCTGAAGTAGAAGAAAATGCTGATGAAGAACACGAGCACAGATTGTACAACCCAGCACAGAAATATGGTTCCACAGATCCATAAAGAAAACTCAGATGTTCCTCTGAAACCTGAGCTGCTTCACCCACTTCTATCTCAAGGAACCATCCATCTACTAACTGAACCACCAGTTCCAATCCTGGAATACAAATCGATAAGAAAACTCGATCTTCAGATGCAGACAAAGCTCAGACTTCCCTGAAGGCATCCAGACTATCTCCAATAACTCAAGAACACACTCAACAATCCCAAGTCACATTTGCGATCAACTCAGCCTAATATCCAAAGAAACTTCTCTCTCTACCAATCTGAAAGCTTATGCTAGCCTAACCAATTCACCGAAGAAAAAGGATTCACTTTGCTGCTGCTGAACTCCATCTCAGAAAAAACTTCCCAGCTAGAGAACTTCCTACCAACACAGAACACTTCGAGCTGCACTGCTAACACCAAGCCAAAAATTCTCAATCCAAAGCTCTCCGAGAAACTCGGACCTCAAAGCAGACAGAACATTCTGCTGGACCCAGCCACAACATCGAAACAGACACACTTCCTTACTCTTGTTCCAAAGAAACATCTTCGGAAACATCCATTGTCACTACATCTCATCACGCAGCTACTACTTCCTGAAGTATCAAGATACCATCACTCGCTTGCTTCTGCCCTACCGACAGATCAAAACTCAACTCATCCAACTCTGCACTTCAAAGATGAACTCCGAACCTCAACAGGTTTCCTTCAGAGGTCGATGAAATCCTTACTCCAAGCAAAATTCACTCGAGATTGTATTCGGTCTACAGTCTCGACAAATACACTTCCAACCTCAACCATTCAAACTCCAACCAATGGTAGTTGTGTTACACACATCACTACCTTATCTACATTTATAACTTATATTGGAAAACCCGAACAGGTAACCCAACGGATAGGTAGAAATATATATATATATATATATAATACAAATATGCACTCTCAAGATAGACACCACTCCAGAGACTAGGTATTCACTCATCCTAGTGATCTGATACCAAATGAGACGACCCGACTTTTTCTCCACAAAAAGTCGTACCATCTTTAAGAAAGCAAGGGATAGAAAAGAGAAAAGAAAGAAGAGAAAGAAGAAACAACACTAGAATCTCAACAGCGGAACGAATAAATTATATTAATAACATAATTATTACATAGTATACAACACCAATCAAAGTTACACAGACAATACATCACATACTAGACAGTTACAAACACCTGTCTAGTTATTACAACTCAATACATAATAAAAAAACACTCAAAGATGTCAACACAGCAGAAAACTATATCTACACGCAGAAGCCTCCTGCTCCATTGCTTCTCCATAATTCGTCAAAGCTAACCTGAATCCCTTGGCTACTCGTAAAAAATTAAGTACCCAAGATTTAAAGAAAAACAGAAATAACTCCGGGTCAGACATGGGTCTGGTGTGAGTAACAGGTTAAAGTTGCTTAACTTTGAAAAACCTTTGAAAAGAGAAGGTATCACATAAGACTTTCCACACATAAACATGGAAAAGTTTTTACCTTACGCTAACCAAAACATTTGATAGGAAATCCAGTGATGTTATAATAGTGTCTAGGGTTTTCAAGTAAATATGAAATAGCCGAAATTGTTATATCTATTAAATTCCAGCTACTAGCCACAAAAGTGGGTAATACAATCAAAACCGTTAGCACTTATTGGATTTTGGATTCCATACAATGGCAGGGCTACTGGGGTACCGCCCGTCAGAGTACGTGGCCTAGATCACCGTACCGAGGAGCATGCCCGCTCCCCTGCAACACAAAGCCGGAACCATTCCTTACTGAACAGTTCCAAACAAGACCACCCCGCAGTTGTGATCAGCAACCGCGCCACTAAGCCGAAATAAAGTGACATCTAGATAGGGGTAAATCTCGTCCTACTTGGGCATGACCCATTTAGCCTTGCTGCACCTCCCCTGTTTTACCCATTCCCGGTTGATGAGGCTTGAGGCTACGATTTCCTTTATAGGACATATCACTTAGAATGCTCATCGTCCACCTGACGATGTTCTGAAAGCATTCAATCCATACAAGTTCGTTCCGGGTTCGAACGAAACCGAAGGCATTATCTCGCTACACTCATTTTGGAATCACCCTCAGAGTTAACGACGATAACCCTTGCACTCTACATCTTCATCTTCACTTCAGATTCACGATCTAACGTTACTTTGGATCGATGTGGTTTTCGGATATCCAAATATGGAAACCCGATCCCGGTCTCATCGAAATCCAAAACGTGTCTTTTAAGGCCAAGTTGTTTTAGAGTTTAAAACAATTTCAATTCATCATCTATATACACATAGATAGATAATTCACAACATAATAATGGATAATTAACATTATCATCACCAACGGATAATTCATATCATTATAAACAGATGATCTATATCTTCGTCACAATGCAACCAATGCATCTATATCATATAACATTACTCATCTCATAACTGAGATTACAAACCATACATGACAACCAATATCAATCATTCATACATAAGCAATGATTAAATGATCATACCATCTGTAATTAATTTAAAATGAATTAAATTAATTAAATCATCTCTAATTAAAATGAATTAAATTAATTACTTTATCATTAAAATCCTGCTTATCTTAATCATTAATTGATTACAAATCAATTAATTAATCACCATCTCGTTATTCAATTAATCTTTCCTGATTAACCATCTCTAATTACAATAAGTAATTAGCTTTTAGATTAATTACACAAGTTAAATATACTTAACCCTTTTCAATAATTAACTTTTAATTGCTTAATCAATTAACTAGGTTAATTACATTAATCCTTTATTAATTAATTACTTCATTATTAAGTAATCCTTAATTAATCAATTCTAAATTTCATCATTAATTTAATAATTAATGATTTCTAGTTACATTTTAAATTAATCTCACTATATAACTTAATTACATAAGTAATTAATCTGCAATTGAACCACATATATATTAATCACCCTTGATTAATAACAATCCAGTAATTAACTACCCTTAATTACTCATTCCATAAATTAATTACTCTTAATTAATTATCTCAATTAATCCCTTGATTAATTTCCAAAGTAATTTAATCTAAATTACTTCCATAAATAAAATCTTTAACTACATCCAGTAATTGTCAATTCATTACTTCCCTAAGTAATTACAATTCCATTAATTACATAAAGTAATTATTCATCAAATCATCAAGTGTTTAAATTAATTAAACTTAATTAATTAACCTAAATCAATCACATTAACCTTAATTAATTACATTCAATAATTAATTCATTAATTACTTCCATTAAGTAATTAAACTTAAACAAATGATTATTATTAATTAATTAATCTAATTAATTATCAAAATTAATCACATTAATTAATTGTTAAATAATCTTAAGTTAATGACATTCATTAACAATTCTTAATTACTTAATTAAGAAATTAATCTTATATTAATCATTATTAATCAATATTAATTAACAATTAATAAATTCCAAATTATTAAATAAATTAAGTGTTAATTAAAATCTTAATTAATCCTTAATCACTTGATTAATTAATTCTTTAATCATTAATAAAAATTTAATCAAAAACCCTTAATTACAATTAATTAACCTTAATTAATTAATTAATCTCAAGTCTTAATTAATCCAATTAAAATTCTTAATTATTTAATTAATTATTCTATCATTATTTAATTAAATAATTAATTACCCATTTAAATTAACTTAATAATTTAAATGAACACAAGTCATTAAAATTTTATTTATCTTTAAGATAAACAGTCCTTACTTAATTAAGCATTTAAAACAAATTTGATTCAAATTTACTTTAAATTCTATTTAAACTTCATTTTAAAATTTAAGATTTTAAAATAAATACAAATTTTAACTCAAACAAGATTTTAAAAAAACAATTCAAAACCTTTATTTCATACGTTAAAAGAAACATACACTTTATAAAATAAGTTTAAAAGAATTTAAATCCCAATCAATTTCATTTCAAATCAATTTAAAAATTACTTTTAAATTTCAAAATTGAAATACAGCTTTTAAACTCATTCTAGATTTAACTTAAATCTTTAAAGTTTACTTACATTTTAAACTCCATCTTAAATTCAAATCATTTAACCATATAAAGTAATTAAACAACTTAAATTTAAACTTTATTTATTTAAAAAAAACTAAAGTTTAAATTTAATTCTAGATTTAAAATCCCAGATTTAAATTCATTTTATATTTTATATTTTACAATTTTAAACTTCCAAATCAATATGCAAAACACAAATGCTTTTACATTTATAAGTTTAAAACCAATTTAAATTTTAAAAAATAAATTATTTCAATTTCAGATTTTAACTAGTTTGAATCATATTCAATTTTCAGATTTCAAAACTCAGTTTAAATTCAATTTGTATTTTATACTTAATTTTTAAAAACAGTAACAGATTTCCTGCTCTATTCAAATCAAACTTGAATTTTAAAAATTCAAATTATTACAAAAGCCAGAATTCAAACTATTTGAATTCATATTTAAATTCAGGTTTTAAATCCTAAGTTCTAATTTAAGTTTACATTTTAAACTTTAAATTTTAAATTTAAAAACTATAAACAGGTTCTGTTCTATTGAAAAACCTGAAACCAAGCATTTACTCGAGCAAACCCATATTTTGCTTCGAGTCAGTCACCTATCTGCTTCGAGCAGAAACCCAACTCCCCCGAGACTATCGCGAGGCAACCAAAAACTGTAGCCAAAAACATTCACCAATAACACCATTTTCACCGTGCACCTGTACATCGACTCTGGCCATCACTGGCCAACCACACGACCACCCCACAGTCGGCAACCATCAACTCCGACCATCCAAACAACGATTCGATCAACATATACTCTAATTCAAGATATCTACCAAATTTCCCAAACTTGAAAACATCAGATAGTAACCTCATCCAAACCTGTCATCACCTTACCCCAACGCCACCGGCCACCGTTGCCACTCAAACTTTGGTGAAAGCTTCGACAACTCATCAACCTCATTTCCCCAAAACCCTAAGCAACTCGAACATCTATACATGCTGGAAAGATCCATTATCACAAACCCAGAAAAAACTAGGGTTCAAAACCCAAAATCAAAATTTCAACCTCCAAATCGAAATTCAACCCAATCCAAAATTTTTCCCAACATCTCTAATATCTCCTACTCCTCCAGAAACAATTTCAACCCAATCAAACACAAACATCATCAATGCTAACCAAAAAGGTGAAATACAGTGACTTTAAAACTTCTCTTTAAATATATCATTAAAAAATTTAATTCTTGTTTTAAAATTCATGATTTTGAATGGTGTTTTGATATACAAACCTGAAACATTAAATTATAAAGTTTGAATTTTCATCCTATGCCAATTGTTGCTCTGTTAATTTAATTTCCAGGTAACAGACAATTTTATTTAACTTATATAAAATTTAAAACTTACCTTATCCTAAAATAAACAAGTTTCATTCAAAAATTTAAATCATAACAGCAAACAAGTCAAAAGAAAAGGAATTTAAGGATCAAACAGGAGTTTGGGATTTGAAGAACAGATATGCAACAGTTATCATCATGTACACATACATATATTCACAGGTATAAATATTCACAGCAATTTCATATATATATTCATTTCTAATTTAAAAAGCATGGAAACAACTTTTACCTATTAAATAAATTTTAAAAATGAGTTACTCACCTTTTTAAATCATGCAGACAGAGCACATATTTATGCAGAACATCTTTTGCAATTGTTTGAATGCTTTTAAAACTTGCTTCTTGTCTCCAGATTTTACATACAGGCTTTCTTGATTTATTTGTTGCATGCAGGTAAAATTTTCCAGTTTTGAATGAATTAAATGTAGGTATTTTAGCTTGCAGTTTCATTCCAGATTTAAAGAAATGCAGGTTTGTCTTGTGATTGAAATGCAGGATTCCTTGCTTTTGATAATGAGTTCCAGGAAAGATTACAGGGTTTATGCTATGCATTTGAACATGTTTCTTTGAATGAGGATCAGAGATTGATATGCATTTGAATAAGGGTTTGATTTTTACAGATTTGTTTTTAAGGTGGAAAGTTACAACTGAAAAACAATTTCTTTGTTAAGAAATGAAGATGAGAAAAAGAAGAAATGGGAAAATGTAGGTTTTTATATAACTTCTTTATGTTTTATTTTAAAATCAAAGGAAATAAAAATTGAAATTTGACACATGTCTCAAATCTTACACATGTCATTTTAAAATGATATTTAGTTTACATTTGTTATATTAAAATCAAGGATGTTTACACATGTACCTTTAATTAATTAATATTGTTAATTATGTGTTAATGAAATTTTAACTTAATTAATTAGTTTTTAATACTTAGTTATGTATATAGATAAATAATTTTTAAAGAATAAAACAAAGTATTATTATAAATAAAAACAATATACATATCAATTATTTGAAAATAATATTTTTAATTATTTAAAATAAATTTATACAAGAGATTGTAAATTATTTGTTATTTAAATTAATACATGATTCATATTTTAAATTGTATTTTAAATTCTCATATTTAATTTAAAAATCATAATTATTAATCACTATTTTAAAAAGAATAAACAAAACATTTTTATAACTTATTTTAATATACAACTTAAGTCAAAATATATTTTAAACAAATAAAACATTTGTCTTATATATTTAAAATCATTTAATTATTTTATAAAATAGTTTAAAAAAAAGCTAAATCATTTAATAAAACATAATTTCCCAATTTCAAAATATTATAAAATATGCTATACTAATTAAATTTAAAATCAAACTTATATATATAAATATATACACATATTATAAATAGAAAATAATTTATTAGCTTATTAAAAATAAATTCACTAATTAATTATTTATTAAAGAAGATTATTGAATCAATTCAATTTATTAACAAAAATTATCAAATTAATTTAATTTTTAAACATAGATTATTAAAATTATATTGCCATAAATTCCGGGATATTACACTCCTCATTAACATGACCTAAACGAAGATGCCATAACCGAGTAGAATCTGAAATACTAGAACAGTGGAAACTACTGACTCTTCTAAGACCGTCTCTCCATGAAGCATATAAATATCATTAACTCGCACCCCTTTCTTCACTACCAAGGAACCCTTCTCCACTCTTAAATTCTCTCCATCTATTATTATCTTTATATCAAGTCTACTCATAGCTCCAACTGATAACAAACTTCTATGCAACATCAGAACATGTCTAACATTTGTGATAGTCCTAACAACACCATCATGCATCGTAAACCTCATACTTCCAACGTCCATAACATGACAATATGTGTCATTTCCTACATGAACTGCTCCGCCATCAATTTTCTTGTAACTAACAAAACAACTTCTATCTGGCGTCATATGACAAGAGGCTCTAGAGTCAATCACCCAATTATTAAGCTCTAAAGGTGAAATACTGGCTGAAAATAACGATGTATTACTATCACTTCTATCTGCATCTGATCTAATTGATGGAAAAAATAAAGCTTTCTCCTTCTTCTCCCTCTCTCTCTTCCTTTTAAGAGCTGAACAATCTCATATGAAATGCCCATTCTTCTTACAATAATAGCGATCACCATTCTAGAACCCTTGAAGTGGGACCTATGCATATCTCTTCAACCTCCAAGGTGCTTCTGGTTATTTTCTCTTCTTCTAGATGAACGGAGTTGTTGCTGAAGAACACCGTAATTAGTCTCCACCTTACATGTCCCTAAAACTCCTTTTCTAACATATTTGGTGATGCCATAAGTTTTCATACCACTACTAAAAGAATTTGCCATTGACAACCAATCTAGAATAAGACAGCTAACTCTGATACCAAACTCATGAGCGAAAATTGAATTAATCTGCACTAATTCCAAAACTGCAGTGGAATGCTAAAGCGCAGAAACAATCAAAAGAATGATCTAGCTTGTCGATTAATTATCAACCATAAATTCAACGAAAAATAATCACCAAACAAAGAAATACAGAAGAGTAGAGAACACAGAGATTTAATATGGTTCGGCTAGGTTACCTACGTCCACGGACCCAACAAATATTCTTTATTTCACTAAAAAAAAGAGTACAAAAGAGAGAGATTAAAAAAATTATAGGTTGTAAAGTGCAGAGACTAATCTATAATTCAGTTTATCCAAAGACTTTTTACACTCAAAATCGCTAATTGATTGACTGCAGAAATTAGGGTTTATTGAAGAAGAGGATAATGGTGGATGCTCTCACACAATCATGAAGATGAACTTCATTTATTTAAATAGGCATGAAAATGAAGGATGCTTGGAGATGAATAAAAATAATTTCTAGATTATGTGACAACCTTTCCAAGTTACTTGATTTGATTCCAACGTATGTAAATGAGAAAAATCTATCTTACCATAAATTTCCATTGCTTAAATCAATCTTCGTGTATAAACTTGTCTATCTTCATATAACATATCTGACTAATTAATTGATTAGCAATTAATTAGTTTTCTTTCTCTAAAAGATATCATACATATCCCCCCTCTTTATTTTTCCATATATAGCCTAATTAATTGATAGAACGAATCTATTAATTATTTTCTTGTATTTTTTGAAAATAATTTGAATCACGTAAATTCAACATGGTCAACTTTTAATTGTATATTGATGTATAATATTTGTTTGTTGACACATCTGACAAAAAAAGTCAAATAAGGAAATTCGAGTATACAGATATAAGTAATGGTCAAGAAGTAAAGTGTTAAGTAATAAATTATAATGCATATTGATCATGGAGAGTATACGATAAAATTAAAAAGCATCCATTTAAAAGTGAAAAGATGAATGATATAAAAAAGAATAGGCTTAAATATGTAATGCAGATGATTTTGAGGAAAAAATGGAATAATTTGGACCTCCTCCATTTATCCCGCTAAAATAATAATTAAGGACCCGATTAGTGTGCTAAGGGTAAAAAATAATTTGGACAATTTCTCATGTTTTGGTTATGATTATTAGTTTAAGAGACAATGTATATAGCAATTTTTTCTTATTATGATTGGTAATTCTTGTAATTGTTGTTTATAGCAACTCATTATTATAATGATTGATTATTCTTATTATGGTTGGTTTTTAATGTATTGAAAAGTGCTTAATGACTTTATTCGAATCGAGTAAAATTCATATTTAAATTTTCGAATAATGATAAGTGAAACTATGTCATATGAAACTAAAACTTGAATATTCTCCACATATTACCATTTTCAATTGCTAATTTTATTGTTATGTTATTCTACCATGATGAATTCTTTTTTCTATTGTTCCCTACGTGATGTACAATTGTTTGGATTATGCTCTTTTTAAACCAGTAAGTACTCAAAGACTTACCATGTTTAATTCATCTATTTGACCAGCCAGAAGATAAATAAAAATCCAAACTCATGGGGATGGTAGTGTTGCCTTTTAAGAATAACTTGTTGCCATGCAAAATTCGTCAACAAGTCAATAAACTCATAGTTGGAGAAAAATAGTTTATTTCATTTTGATGCTAGCCATTTTCTTGTTTCTAGTATTTGTATCTTATAGGCTTGCTTTGATGAGTTGTAAATCTATGTTGGAAACTGAAGTTTATTCCCCCTTGTAGAGCCATTGCAAAACTATATTGCTGAACAAAAAAGAAACCCTAGTACTGAACAAATGTATAGACGACTAGCACTAATCATCAAGATAGGCATATTATGTAGAGATTGAATCCATCTAAGTCAGTTTTAATCGTTTCCTACTACAGAAATCAAAATGAAAATAATTAAAGGATTTCATAGACTAAGTGAAAGGGAAAGTCAGCAACCAATATTGTTTGTTATTTTTCAGATGGGACTACCTGGACGATAATGAATTTGGTTCGAAGATTATTCTGACGGTTTTTGAAGAGTAAAATGCACAGGTGTGTATGGGCGTACTTCATCATTTAAAATATTTCTATGCATGATTTATTTTGCTTTGTATATATTTTTATGAAGGAACTTGAACTACAACTACTCTCTACCTGGATCACTAAACAAAATAGGCCATATAACTTGAGCAACATGAACATTGTTGGCAACTATAACTAGGCATGATTCAATATCAGTTGCAACAAAGTTCGTTGCTGACAAAAATTGTACCTAATGAAGTTTGATGTAATAGTGAGGCCTTAATGTAAATTTAGCAATTATAGTGTCATCCTAAAATTTGATTTCAGGCAAATCTATGCATGATCTATTTTGGATTTAGAGGCAGTCACTATAATCACATTGATGATGGATGTTGGTTAACCTATTTTTCTTCTTCTCAATTATTTGGTGCAGTCAGAACATTACAAATAAAAAATTTCTTTTAATAACCTAAGTTAATGCAACACAACTTTTTAAGGATCAAAAATAAAAAGTTGATGGAATGTGGTATAAAGATTTCATTTAAATTTGATTTATTTTAATTTATTGCACCAAAATTATTTTTCTTTAAAAAGTTGTTCATTGATCTAATGTAGTTCTTTAGCTATCAAATATATAAAGTTGATTGGAATGGAATATAATATACAAAAATTTAGATTAGATTTAATACAGGTTTTAATTGTCAAGAGACACGGTTTTTATTTGTGAAAGCTTTGATATTTGTAGATAAGTTATGTCTTTGGTTGTAGCTTAATACTAAAAATGGTTAATTAATTGTAGTAGGGGAACCTCTTGCTCCATCTAAATCGAATAATCCGAAAGAAACACAAGTGCTTGCACCCAAATTGGAACGTTGATTGGATGTAAGTACATCAATGAAAGCTTAATTCACCTAAAATATATCTATAACAAACAGGGCATATAAAGCATTGCTCAACCACTAATTCACATTTTAAGCATACATTCAATGCATTAAAGTTTATTTATCATTCTAACTTTTCTTAAGTGACATTTAATGCACTTTCCAGAAAAAACTATATATGTCATTGCGTGATGGCAGTGGTTTTGCTGCATTTGCTAACATTTTCCATTTCTTATATTAGTATATATGTACACATGTATACTATAATATAAAATGGTGAATCCTTTTTTCTACCTTATTTTATTTCCATAAATTAATATTCTTGCCATATTATTTATTGGAATCTTGAAGCAAAAATCATTTTTCTCGATCCTTTTTTGGGTTGCAAGGATAGAGGAGGAATAAGTTGTGTCATACAAATTGCTTGCATACCTGTGAAATATCTTTTGTAGTGATCCAAATAAAAGTAATATTAAGTATTTTTTGATTAATTGGACAGTCTCATATAACAAAGGATATATATTATGCTGAAACATATTCATGTTTCTTTGCAAATATATACTTACAAATAATCTATATTCAAGGCTAAACAAATCAATATTCAATGATATATATATTCTCATTCATAGGATATTTGCAATTTATGTTGTTACTCATATTTTTCCTTGTGCCATATCGTATTTACCAGCAGGTAATCGTTGGTTGATCATATTACATCATGTATAACTAATGTACATAGGCTATACTACTATGCAAATAGTATAGATAAATCATTTCGTCGTGATATTATCGAAACTGTAGTTTGTACTCAGTGAAGACTCCCTTTTTCACTGGATGCAAACTTAAATTTGCACTGGAAATGCAAACTGTTGTTTGTATTCGGTGCAATCTCACATTTGCACTAGGTGCAAACTAAAATTTGCTCTAGCAGTGCAAATTATTTACACAGCTTAAAGCTATGTTAGTGCTAATTTCATCTGTTTTATTACAGTTACTTGCTTCTACTTGTGCAAAGAAAGGGTTAACAAATTATTATTTTTTATCAAACACTATATACTACATACATACAACTGATTAGTAATTTCTTTGAAGAATGTAATATACAAGGTATTAACTATTATGGTTATAAATCTATCTCAGTTGCTAAATGTCTCTGGGAATGCCATGAAATCTTAAATGACATGTTGTTGTGAAAACAAAAATGATTCATACGTTTTCACTGATATTTATGTATATCTTTATGAAGTGTATATGGAGAAAGAATGATATAACTGATTATTTGTATTTCTGTCCCAATTCTTTTATAATAGTATATTTGTTTGATAAAGAGGAGAAATAAAGTTTAGGCATAGTGTATAGAAAATTATAGTGTCATTTTGCAATACAGACAAAAACTTCATTACAAGCCTTTTCTCCTCAAGAAGTTATAAAAGTAAGAGTCTAACATAATAGATTATTCATATTCAATTTTTGAATTTTATTATGTAAAGATTGTTTACTTATTGTTTGTATGAATTAATGTCAATTGTAATAATATATGCTTTATGATACAACAAATGATAAATCAAAGTCATACTTATGAAATTTTCAACATCCACGAGTTCAGTTGGCAACTTCTATACTAGCGTATTTGATATATACATTGTGCTTATAAATAAATTTTTTCGCCTCTGAGACTATAATGTTTATAAAATAATTCCAGTTGTAGTATCCATTATAATGCGTGCTTCAATAATTAGTATACATGTTTACTAATATAAAAGGCTACTCATATTATTGCAATATTATTGGTTTGATGGTGGCGTGAAAGTGAATCGAGAGTAGTTGTGGAGCTGGTTAACATTGTATCATCTTCTACTCATATACTTAATGCTAATGTTTTTGAAAAGGTATACTTATTTATAATTAATTAATTCATTCATTCGTCGTACTAATTATGTAAACATATAGTAAATATACTTTTTCTTAATTGATAGAGTGCAAACTCAGTCATAAATAGCAAATTTAAGCCGATAGATTTGGGTCAAAAGGGAGATATTGTAGTTGAAGGATGTATGTCTTCAATTGATCCAACCATATTGGTTCATTTTGTTCCTCTAGAAATAAATGCAGTTAAAATTGGGGTTAACGTTGCAAATGCTCCAAATGCACATCTATGGAGACCAACATCCTACTTACAAAACATTGTAGATGTTGTTGGTACTCAAATTGCTTGGCCTGCTGAGAAACTTATAACAGATGCAAGTTTAAGTAAGAGTAATTTAACTTAATATTAGCATATTTGCAAGTTCAAATAATGGCCATGCCTACACTTTGGTTGCTTGTACACTATATATGTCACTAATTGTATGTCGCTCAAGTCCTCAATTATCATTTGGTCTTAATTTATTCTATTTTACTAACTTCATTTGTATTCCTCAGGATATTTGAATTTGAATCAGTATATCACATAAGTCAAAATTTCTTAGCTTTTAAAATGTAACCATGCCTTCTATTGTCCACAATTTAGTGGAAATTAGTATTTAACCTATATATTTTGATTGTCAAGGTGTAAACTGCGTTGGATTGACTGACCTAGCAAAACTAAGTCAAAGCCAAAATAAATTAAATTAGGACATGTTGTTTTCTTATAAACAAAATGATTCAAATTCGTAATTTTGTGTTGCACGTTGAGGACCTTGTTAGGTAGAAATGTCCTTGATATACTATAGAAATGGTTGCAATAATATTTTTAGTCACATTCAGATTGGTTTAGATTTGAAAATTGAGGAGAAAATAGCTTAAATATGCTGGATACAGATTTGGTCGGTTAATTTGCAGTCTTGAAATTGCTTGGAACTTGAAATTTTCTTAGAGTTCATCGCTTCCAAATGCGACTATTATTTTTCATATCTTCCAAATGCGAATGCATTAGCTATTTGGGTTGTAGCTACCTGTTCATGCGTAGAGGCCTGTATCTGAACTTTGGTTATAGGAACTTGTGCACTTCACAACCCATTTTCAAACCTCACTATGCGTAGTTCATACAGTTTGAATTAATTTGGATACAACTACCTGTTTCATATATAAGCTCTACATAGTTCATAAAATATGAATTAAATATCAACACACTAAAATAGTACACAAATCAATTTACAGTTCCCGTTTGTAGTTCATACGTATTAAAGGAAAGCTAAAACAAGAACTTTTAGTAGTTCAAAAATCAAAGCTAAGCTACAACCAAGAAATGCAAGAAGAAATGTTTCCAATCCAACAAGACTAGTACCTCTCACCAAAGAAAGAAAATTAATTGCACTATAAGTTTATAGAGGATTAGAAATATAAAATAAATTGGAAATAATAAGTAAAATCATATATAAAGTTATTAGATTATGCAATGTTTATATTAAACCATGTTAGATTATTTCCCATTGTAGTTCAACTTTGAGTTATATAGGGAATGTCAGTATAGTATTGAGTTATACATAGTTAAACTATGGTTCATAAAGACCCTGTATCAACATAGCATACAAAGTTATACCAAATGTCAATATAGTTTAACTAAATGTATGATCATACTCGTTATTTTTCCCTTGCATTTTTGGAACCTCATCATATACTATTGTTTTGTCCTGTAGAATTTGCATCCATGCTCTTATCTTCCATAGGACATATTATTGTTTGCTTGTTATTTACACAGAAATTTAACTGTTCTCAATTGTTGGTTTTGTTTTGTAATAGTATATAATCATTTATATATGATGAATTATTTTAAAGCTTAAAATTGTTTGAGAAATAGTGACTGAATGTTTCAGTCTTTTAATTCTAATCAAGCATGTATAACTAAAGAACTTTTACTTTATAGGTGGTAGGTATATTTGATGCAAAAAAAGTAGTGACATGCTGCAACAAGTTACGGATTTGAACTTACTTTCAATGCCATAACTACATTTTGGTTTGTATGCTTATATGTATTACTACTTTTGGTCTTTAGTTCCTGCTTGTTCTGTATTATAAAATATTACAGACGTATTATATTTTTTAAGTAAGAATATTGCATATGTTTATTATGTAATGTTACATGTCGATTATCAGATGTGTGATTAACATAATATGTTGATTATAAACTATGTGATTAAATGCATATGTTTATATTAACTATGTTGTATATAAATTGCTGTGTACAGAACTGAAACCTGCTATATATGTTGACTATGTACAAACCCTACAGCGTTTAAAAAGCTATGAAAAGATTCAACAGCGTTTAAAAAATGCTGTGGAAATATTCAACAATGTTTAGGAAATGATATAAAATGCATTCTTACATGACAAAGTGTTCATAGCAATGCAAAATGGTATAAATAACACTCGTAGCAGTCCAGAAAATGCTATAAAATACTATGGAAATAAATAAAACGTCGGCAAAATTAGTCACAACAATGAAAAGAATGCTAAGAAAAGCGATTTAGCTTATCAACTCAAATGCTATAAAATATATTAATAACACTAAACAAACGCTATTAAATACATACTTTTGACAGCGTATACTGTATTACTATGGTATATTTGTGATTTACAATGGCATGTTGTTAAACAACGTACTCAAAAACGCTATTAAAAGAATTTATAGCAGTATTTAAACACCGTTAATGGTCCAACTTCTTGTAGCGAATAATGCTTTCGAAAGCAATGCTTTCACCTCGGTTCTTTTAAGTCTCTTAGATATGTTGAAAGTTAAACCCAAAGGTTTCGAAAGGAATGGTTTTAAATAGTTTCGAAGCTATGTTCCATAAGATTTTACTTAAACCCAATGCTTTCGAAAGGTTTGCTTCTAGTAAGGAATTTTAATACTTCCGAAGGGTATATAACATAAGTTTCGAAGGGGAGGTACCCTAATGTTTCAAAAGGTTTACGTGAGTCTTTAAATGGAAGGTTTCCAATGGTTTCGAAAGGCAAGTTTAAAATGTTTTGAAAAGAGGATGTCTAATGTCATATAAACTTCCGAAGGGACACCTTCAATGATTTCAAAAGGTATGTTTTGGCCTTTCGGCCTAGTGTTTCAAGGTATAGTTAACTTACTTGGAAAGGGGTACTTTCAATGGATTTGAAAGATGTTGTTTAAATTTTATAAGCAAAGGTTTCAAATGGTTTACCTTGGCTTCAGTGACTAAGATCTTTTAAGTTAAAGAGGATTTTTAACTTACTTTGGAGGGACAGATAATCCTATTATATCTCATCAACATTGTTTTATGTAATGTGTATATATCATGGCATAAGTAATTTGGGAAAAGCGAAGTATAAGATTTCCTATTTTATAAAGATATGATTTAGGGGTAGATCATTTACAAAGATTGTTTATAAGGAAATGAAATTTAAACAGGGTAGTTAACCCTAAGTATATGACATGAAATTTGAAAAGGGTAGACAAACCTAAGTTTATGACTCAAATATTAGAAGACCGAATGAGATTGGTATAGGATCGCACCCTATACTTTAGCTAATATCCTTGGCTAATATAAGTCCAAAATTCCAATGTGTAGGGCTTTGTCATAGATGAGACTAAAATAATAATTACACACAGAAAGGAATATATAGAGTGAAAATAGGTTATTGGTAAGCCCACAAAACCATTAGGTTCAGTTGAAAGTAGAAAAAGTTAGCTAAGGGAAGATAGCCCAGTAGTTTGTCTAACAGATGTTAGATAATTGATTATGCCTAGTAGGCCTGAGTCAGCTAATGGTTCATAGTTAGCCAGGTTAAACTATAGTGTGGACAGATAGTCCATCGATTTCCTGATCTTTATGCATATAAATGTATTTGCTTTAATTGCTATAATCAGTTTGATTGCAGGATTTTGATTTGACAACGATATGCTTTTAAAAGGATATTAATGAGGGGAAACCCGTTTTGCTAAGCGGCGTGGTCTCGCTTAATATCAGTAAACTGAGACGTAATAGTATTATTCACACCAGGCTTTATGACTGACTCGAAGTTTATGTTTTCCCCCTTAAACTCTCGGGTACTCAAAATATGATTTTAGTAGATTAAGGGTTGAGGGGTTTCAGGTTTAGTAGGCTAGACGAATAAGCTTCCAAAGACGTGCATGAGGAAAATCGAGCTATATAGGAGCTATTTAGTTTTATTTCCCTGTGATGTATTAAGACTGATATGTCTATTTAGTACGCTGATCATCTAAGGGAGCATCTTTATAGGTCGCTCATGGCATAATTTATAATAGTTATATTTTATCAAAACCTGGGAATCTATTTTGGGATTATATAACTAAATATGAAATTTTTATTGAAATGTAATCAGAAAATCTGTTTTTAAATCTGTGTTGATTATGTTTCATATTCATGTGCTTCTGATATTATGGATATAATTAAAATTACCGTATTTTATCACCGGAAGTTAATACTATGGATAACAACAACATCTGTGGTGCTTAGCTTCGGACCTCAATATAGGGAATGTTGCACTCCTCCACGTCTCCAGAAGCTTATTCGTCTAAAGGAGAA
Source organism: Allium cepa (assembly GCA_030765085.1). Taxonomy (NCBI): domain Eukaryota; kingdom Viridiplantae; phylum Streptophyta; class Magnoliopsida; order Asparagales; family Amaryllidaceae; genus Allium; species Allium cepa. The sequence goes on along the minus strand of CM060929.1, from coordinate 472,097,231 downwards.
CCTGAAAACCTTAACTCTCAAACTACTCAAAATCAGTTGAGCCCTAAGATTTTAAAAGGAAAACATAAACTTCGAGTCGCACAAAAATCTAATATGAATAACAACCTACCATCTTGAACCATATAGATATCTAGTGAGACCACACCGCTTAGTGGAACGGGTTATCCCATCACTGGTATCTTAACCCAAATTATAATTACCATACATTGTGCACCTACATCCATAATGGTTAAGACATAACATAATAAAAGGTAATATGATGATACACAAACCTAACATAACTATCTGTATCAAATTATAGTTTCTTGGGCCACTATTAACCTATTAGTTTTTATGGGCTGACTAGTAATCTATTAATTCTTATGGAATTTCTATCCACCTTCATAGTTTTCATGGGATCACTATGAACCAATTGGTTCCTACCAACAACTTTCTCCAATCATAGTTTTCATGGGCTTACTATGAACCTATTGGATTCTCCAATAATTCCTCTCATTTCATAATTTTCATGGGATCACTATGAACCTATTGATTTTTTTCAATACCTTATTTTGGACATAGTATTCATGTGATCACTAAGAACCTATTGGCCCCTACCAATAACTATTTCCATACATAGATTTCATGTGCTTACTATGAACCTGTCTAACTAATAATCCTTTGATCAGTCTTTGGGCATCTTATGTTCTGGTCCGCTTGACCTTCTGAATGCAATTCTATTCATACAAGGGTTAACTCCATGTATATTCACTACTAGGTCAACCTAGCTGGTTATTTTACCCTTAACACCCCAAAATGCAGTTATGGGTTAATTATAAAGTGAATATTTTTATAGAAGAAGCATACATGATAACTGATCATACCTTAGTAATATAAACATCTATGATTTTATTTCCTTGTAATCATTTTTCAAATGAAACATGGTTAATACCCTTAACCCATTATCTTTACCAATGAAAGCTTCTTCAAAACTCCAAAGTTAAATGACATTTCAAAACTCTTTCATATTGCTATAGGTTTACTTTTTTTGAAATGAGATTGAGTTTTTTGTTTGAAAACTAAAGCTTTTGAAACCTTAGGCCTTCTCTTTCGTAACCATTAAAAACATACTTTTTGAAAGTATTCAAACCTTCCTTTTAAAGCACTTAAAGATATACCTTTTGAAACACTCAAAAAATTCCTTTCGAAAGCATGGAAACCTTCCTTTCAAAACCTTAAAGATATGCCTTTCGAAACACTTAAAGCTTATCTTTTGAAGGCACTTAGTTCAAGTAAAATTAGTAGAAGCATAGCTTCGAAACCATTTGAAAGTATCTCTTTTGAAGTCATTTTGGTTTTCCATTAATTATAACTATTGGGTCAAAGAGAACAATAGTGAAAGTATCTCTTTCAAAAGCATTAATTTCCAAGAAAAATACTAGGGGAAAAGGATAGCTTTGGAACCAATCTTTTGAAACCATTGCCTTCGAAACCATTGATAAAAGCGATTATAAGGACCCCTTCGAAAGAAGTGGGAAGGCAATTTCAATATTAATAACACAAAAGCCTTCCTTTCGGACTCATTGTTATAAGACGATAAATAAAAGCGATCTTTAACAAATTCAATAGGTATGAAAATGGCAGTTAGGTATCAAATAGGCTCAAAATGCGGCAACTCATTTAAAAGCTTCATTAAAAACAAAGTAAGTGGCAACTTTTTTGGAAGTTCCTTTCTAAAATCAAAGGTAAGCGACAACTTTTTCGAAAGCTTCTTTTTGAACAAAGGTAATGATTTGAAACCTTCAACCCCTTCGAAAGCATCTTTTAAAAAATAAGGCAAGTAATTTATTCAAAAGCTTATAAGTACGACTTCAACCCCTTCGAAAGCTTGCCCTCGACATAGCCACTTTAGCCTTTCTCCTGTCCACTACGTATCAATGGCTTGATGCCATGTGTATTGGTTTCGAATGGGTTCATTAGTAGAAGTATGGTGATGAAAACTAGCATAGGGAAGTGGAGAAGTTGTAAATTAAAACAAAACTTGGTTTATTGCCTTTCAAAAAAAATTCCTTTTTGCCTAACTTACCCAATTTGTAAAAATATGATTGGTTGCCAAATTCTTTATCAATATCCTATTCTAAAAAGGCTGCCAAATTTAATAATTTATAATTGAAATTATTTAACAAATAAGCCATTCCCTTCAAAAAAAACATTTAAACATTTAAGTCCTTCAACTTAAATAATTTAATAACCATATTAAAACACTTAGCAAAAATCTCCAAAAATACCATAAATCACTTTTAATATGTTTTCTAACATATTTAAATTTTAGGCCCCAAAATAATTATACAATTTAAACCCAAAATTGTCTATTTCTTCAATCCCAAAATTCACAATAAATTATTAATACCTTGGAATATTATGAAAAATTAAACTCATCTCCAAAATAATGTTTTACGTAACATATTTCAAACATCATGGCATTCGAAATCAATTTACATGATTTTAACCTTAAAATGGGGATATATCATTACACAAAATCCTTATTTACGTGAAAATATAACACATAATCAATACATATCATCATTCATCCATCTAAAAGGCTTTAAACCTTAAACCCGAAATTAAAATGTTCAATAAGACATATATAAGATGGTTTAGATCATTATTCCCTTTGTTTGGATAAGGAACTTGATATTTGTTCTAGCTTTAATCTTCCTAGCTTGAATCTTAGCTTCTAATTGATTTTAGCTCTTCTTGCCCTAGGGTATGGTCGGCCTTACTTCTCCTTTGTTCATGTTCTTGTTTTATGAAAGACGCGAACTTGCCTTGTTCTCTTAGGTATTTACTTATAAACCTTTTTATAAATCCATTTAGTTAAGGCATGATCCTAATTAGTTTTCAAATATCAATTCCCTTATCACTCTAATCTCTACATTATTCTATTTAATTTATCTAATTAAATCTCTGAGTAATTTTATTTAAAATTAGGGGTGTTACATATATCCAATGCAATAATTGAGTGAATCGATGATAGATGATGGATGCTATGTTTGCTTTGATTGTTTATTACCGTGGGTATGCCACATGATGTAGATATTATCGTTTTAGATATCTAGACACTTCTTAGTACTTTGATGCATAGTACATCCATGATGACTTTGATATATAGTAGCATATGCACTAACTCTGTGAATGCAGAGACATGTTTTTGTTGAGTCACAAGTTTTATGAAGGTTTTGATTTCTGACAAATAAATAAAGGCGATCGACAAAACAAGGTCATTATGGCTATAAAGAGCTACATATGGTACTCTAGATTGTAGGTTGATTATTTGATATTATAATAGTGATAAACTTGTTAAAATCTATCCTCAAATAATCATGCATTTCAAGGAAATCAATATATATACGACTAAATTGTTGTTGCACATTCAGTGTGCAACTTTACAGGGACCGGTCGACCGATCATAATATATGCGGTCGACCGTTCCTGCATAATTTGCACACTGAACGTGCACACATGCACATAACGTATATATATTTGAATTCCCGTCTACTGGTCACTTTTTAACCTGTCGACCGTTTTTAAACAGAAAGCAATTTTTCCAAAAGACACTTCTTTTCTCCAAAGGTTGCATCTCTTACCTTTCATCAAAGATCATATCTCTTAATGGCAACTGCTCACAAAGAGTTACAACCATTCTTCTCTATATAAAATCATCTAAATCATTGATTAAAACAACATGATTGTATATGCTTTTTACTCTAATCTCTGATCTTACTTTCTACATACTCCTGCATTCTAAAAGCTCTCGATTATTTATTGAATCATTGAAACTATTTCATATCTTTTGATTCAATAAGTAATATACTTTCCTTAATCTTTTCAAAACATCATTCACATACTTTGAGGATAAGATTATAGGAAGGGTGTACTACTAGTGACAAATCCGTGTTTTCAAGAGCACAAGTTGTCAACAACAATTGTATTTGTTCTTTTGTTGAAGTCCTCTGTGTTGTAAGAGGCAAGTGTTGAAGTCCTCAGTGTATTAGAGGCGTGAAATCCCGTTCGTTTGCTCGGGTGTTGTAAACCTGTTCCTCCGGGTGAAGCGAGGTAGTTAATAGTGAAAATCCAGATAGAAGTCTGGGACTGGACGTAGGACGGTGCTCCGAACCAGTATAAAAATCTCTGGTGTGATTTTTCTATTTTTATTTACTATGCTATTATCATCTATTTCCGCGTTTATATTATAGTCCATATTACACGATCCGTGTGTACTATACTAGCACGTGCATTCGTATACACACCGCACTTTCATTTGGTATTAGAGCACGGTCATCATATAACTGTAACACAGTTATTTGATATATTATAGTAATATGGCAAATAACGTAAGTACTAGCACTCAAAACACCACTTACACGGAGGGTCAATCGACACAAAGACCTCCAATTTTCAATGGTCTTAACTATAGTTATTGGGCAACACGTATGTCATTCTTTATGCAATCAAATAGCTATGATGCTTGGAATGCCACTCAAAGAGAAATAGTGAATCCAACAACTGATTATTCAGAATGGACTGCAGCTGAGAAAACGGCAGCAGCCGTAAATACAAGAGCAATAAATATGTTGTTCTGTGCATTAGACCAAAATGAATATAACCTTGTTAGTATCTGCACTACTGCATATCAAATTTGGCAAACACTAAAAATCACTCATGAAGGTACTAACAAGGTTAAACAAGCCAAAATAGCCATGCTGAAAAGTCAATTTCAAAATTTCAAAATGAAACCAAATGAGACAATCAATGACATGTATTCACGGTTTCAAACTATTCACCATGCACTTATTGGCTTAGGACAAAAGTATTCTGATTTCGATGTTGTTTCAACAGTCCTACATTCTCTGACTAGTGAATGGGAAGGAAAAGTATTAGCAATTGAAGAAGCTAATGACCTTTCCGTCATGAAGCCAGATGAATTGATAGGAAATTTAATGTCCTATGAAGCAAATTTGCAGGCTAGAAAAGAACAGAAAGAAGAAAAGAAAAATGTAGCATTTCATGTTGAGAAAGATGAAAATGAATCAGATTCTGAAGACGAAGATTTGGCATTCATTGCGAAAGGATTCAAAAAATTCCTAAAATATCGAAAAGCCAGTCGTTACAATAAAAGGAAACCTGGATCAAATAAACCATCTTCATCTGCTATAGAATGTTTCAACTGCCACAAAAAGGGACACATGCAGAAGGATTGTCCAGAACAAAAGAAGAAGTCAGAAAATGACAAATTCAAATATAAGAAGGACAAATCTAAGAAACGAGCCTTCTCAGTAACATGGGATGATTCAAAGTCGTCTTCATCAGAAAGTGAAAGTGATTCAGAGAATGAACAAGCTAATGTTTGTTTTATGGCAACAGAAGATGAGGTACAAATTCCTACATTTGATGAATTACTTGATATTAATGCTGAATTGATAGTCAAATATAAAGACATAAAACGTCAATTAAAAGTAGTCAAAGCAGATTTAAGTAGAGCAGAGTTTGAACGAGATATGTTAAAAGATGAGAAGAAAATATTAGAAGAGGAACTTGAAAATATTCAAGAATCATCATCTAATGTTGACTCTCAAATTTCTCTTTTGAGTCAAGAAATAGAAGCTCAAAAAGAGAAAAATAATGCTCTCACTACTGAAAATCATGAGCTTAAAGCAAAAGTCAAAATTCTAGACCTAGAAAAAGCTAGCTTACAAACAAAGTTTGATGACATTACTCAAAATGTTTCTAACTTTAACAAAGGTCGAGAAAATTTGACAAAAATCATTGAAAGTTCACAATCTATTTCAGACAAACAAGGATTGGGATATAACAAACAAGAAACCAAGAAACATCTTGGAAATAAAAGAAAGAAGAAAGTACAAAAAACTGAAGCTAAGAAAAATCTTAGTTTATTATATTCCAAACCAAAACCAGTTGTGAAATTTCAAAAGAAAAATGTCAAGACTATCAAAATATGGGTTCCTAAAACAAATAACAATTTGATTAGGAACAAATACATTCAGCAATTCATGAATACTGTGCATTTTAATAATAATTATATATATAAAGGGGATACCGGACCCATATGGGTTTGGACTCCTAAGACCTAACTCTTAGGACCCTATAAAAAGTGAGTACCATGGACTTAATTCTATTTTTTGCAGGTCCCACTTAAGAAAAGAGGAAAGTGGATATTGGACAGTGGTTGGTCAAAGCACATGACGGGAGACAAGAGCTTATTAACAAATATTACATACTCAGATGGTGGCTCCGTCACTTTTGGAGACAATTCAAAAGGCTATATCATCGGCAAAGGCGATTATCTGTTACTCCTTTTTGTCGATGACAAAGGGGGAGAAAGGGCTAACAATTGTTTGCAGGAACGTACATATATAAGAATTCAAAGAGAGAGATCACATACTCAGGGGGAGATTCAGATTTGCAGATATATATTGTCATCAATCAAAAAGGGGGATAATATCGAGTCACAAGTTTTATGAAGGTTTTGATTTCTGACAAATAAATAAAGGCGATCGACAAAACAAGGTCATTATGGCTATAAAGAGCTACATATGGTACTCTAGATTGTAGGTTGATTATTTGATATTATAATAGTGATAAACTTGTTAAAATCTATCCTCAAATAATCATGCATTTCAAGGAAATCAATATATATACGACTAAATTGTTGTTGCACATTCAGTGTGCAACTTTACAGGGACCGGTCGACCGGTCATAATATATGCGGTCGACCGTTCCTGCATAATTTGCACACTGAACGTGCACATAACGTATATATATTTGAATTCCTGTCTACTGGTCACTTTTTAACCTGTCGACCGTTTTTAAACAAAAAGCAGTTTTTCCAAAAGACACTTCTTTTCTCCAAAGGTTGCATCTCTTACCTTTCATCAAAGATCATATCTCTTAATGGCAACTGCTCACAAAGAGTTACAACCATTCTTCTCTACATAAACTCATCTAAATCATTGATTAAAACAACATGATTGTATATGCTTTTTACTCTAATCTCTGATCTTACTTTCTACATACTCCTGCATTCTAAAAGCTCTCGATTATTTATTGAATCATTGAAACTATTTCATATCTTTTGATTCAATAAGTAATATACTTTCCTTAATCTTTTCAAAACATCATTCGCATACTTTGAGGATAAGATTATAGGAAGGGTGTACTACTAGTGACAAATCCGTGTTTTCAAGAGCACAAGTTGTCAACAACAATTGTATTTGTTCTTTTGTTGAAGTCCTCTGTGTTGTAAGAGGCAAGTGTTGAAGTCCTCAGTGTATTAGAGGCGTGAAATCCCGTTCGTTTGCTCGGGTGTTGTAAACCTGTTCCTCCGGGTGAATCGAGGTAGTTAATAGTGAAAATCCAGATAGAAGTCTGGGACTGGACGTAGGACGGTGCTCCGAACCAGTATAAAAATCTCTGGTGTGATTTTTCTATTTTTATTTACTATGCTATTATCATCTATTTCCGCATTTATATTATAGTCCATATTACACGATCCGTGTGTACTATACTAGCACATGCATTCGTATACACACCGCACTTTCAGTTTTATGATTTCCATCCCATTTGTCCTAGTATTGTTACCCAGTCTTTGGCAAGGCAATGTTTGAATAGACTAGACAAATCAGACTTAGAGATTATCAAGGCAGGAAGCCCAGAGAGATAACCAAAGAGTCTAAAAACCAAGCGCAAACAGACCATATGACCAATACCAAACCAACCCAAGACAAGAGAGGCAAAAAGCGACGCAGGTGGTGGATCAATAAAGATAACCTAACATAAGAATGCTCCTCCAAACATGCCCAACTTCTGCCTACCTATTCTACTTGATGCTAGAAGCGCATTCAAAGTGTTGTTTTGTCAATATAATGCACTACTTTATGGATCTCCATGAGCACTCAAAGTCAGCAACTATGTTCTTCAACAAATCCATCATTTAGACAAGCAAATATTAATGAAAACTAGTACAGAATCATAAAGCCGACAATAAATCAATTCTACGCAAATTGTTCAAAAAACATCTTAGGCTATCTCACTGATTAGTGCTGATCCAAGACCCTAGATCAGTACCGATCCATGAACTCTGCTAAGGTATCCTCCAAAGAAATGGTCTATGGCATGGAAAATGAGGTGAAAATCACTGGGCAAAATTTTAGGCTCCTACGTTTATAAATAGAGGGGCAAGACTCAAATATAAGGATCATTTGGCCTTGGCTTTCCACTCCTCTAATTTCTTGTAATCGTTATTAGGTTTATACCGATCCATAAGGAGTCCAGCCTGTAATCAGTAAGATAATCAATAACATTACTAAGTCGGCATAGGCCAAGAGTAGCCGAACCATTATAAATTATTGTATGTTCTTTTCTATTCGTTTTCATTTAAATTTCTTCACTTTTTATTCTCGTTTTAACCTTCTGGGTGTTTATGTCATTTGTGGTTCAAACATTTTGGTGATTCTTATTCTCAGCCTACCTAGATCCATTATCTACTATTGGGTTTCTTAGATCCAAAAGATAGATCCAATTTTCCAACCTTATAGTTCTACTATTCAAATTTTCAGTAATCTAAGAGAAATTATTCACCATAGCCCTATCAAGGAGAGAACGTGGTACAACTTCCAGAGCTATTAATGATATTGAGAAATAAGACATTCACCACATGGATGGAGCTGCCCAAACTGAACAACAAGAGATCCAGAATCTAGCTGATGTCATGACTAGAGTGGAAATGGGTCGGATGATGAAATAGATGTAGGATAGATTCCAAGAGAGTAACAACCAGATGAACCAGCAGATGCAGTAGAGCTTGAGGCCATTGATTGAAATAACGTAGAATAGCCTAAGGAGGGGCATGAGGGATTCAAGTTTAGAATCTAAAATTTCCTTATCATCCAACCAATGAGGGAGGGATAGAAAGCAGAAGAGGACTCAACACACTACTTGGGGATCATGTCAACAAAGAAGATTAACCCACGGCTCGAATTTGTAGATCAGTACTGATCCAAGTGAACAGATTGGTACTGATCCAAATGATGGTCACCTAAAGCTCGCCCTTAAGATGGCAATGTGGATCTGACTTTTGACCATGTTGTAGATAATCAGAACGTTGAATATTGAGCTGTTGTTAGTAATATAACGCACGTGAATCAAACAGAGTGGGTTGCTAGAAAATGGATCTCCTGGAGTCTGGAAAACCCAGGTATTGGGAGAATGCTAGTGAATATTGAGCTGTTGTTGATGATACAACGCATGGGAATCAAAAAGGGTGGGTTGCTAGAAAATGGATCTCCTGGAGTCTGGAGAACCTAGGTGTCAGGAGTATACCAGAGAGCATTCGCCAGGCTGAACACTCAGAATAAACCTCGATCACCACTGTTCGCCGAACCTGTAAACTTGAAGTACTTGGAAAACATGGTTAAGATGCTTATAAGTGAAGAAGAAATATAGAATGGGATATTTCTATTAGTCGAAATCCATTCACGGAGGACATTCTGTGCATGAAGTATCCACGGAGGTTTGCCGATGTACGGTGGAAAGGCATATCCAAGGCAGCATTTCATGAAGTATGAATGGCATATGGATCTTTCCAGAGCATTGGATGCCATGAGATGTCATTGTTTTTCGATTTCCCTAGAAGTAGTAGCGATGGTGTGGTTCACTCGGCTCCCACCGGGATTCATTTCGTCTCTCGCTGAGTTGTCGTGAAAATTTATGGAGCAATTGCATTTACACATTGCAAGTCCAAAAGATTTTAAGTCATTATCAAACCTCTTTCAGGGAGCGGGAAAGTCATTAATGGATTTCTTGAATCGGTTCCATGCAGCTGTGACGGAAGTAAAAATTTTTAACGATGATATAATACTGTTGGCACTGGTTAGTGGGATTCATCCCGAGACAGATTTCGAAGAATGCTTGGAAAGGAAACCCCCGACAATGGATGCTTTCTATAGAAAAGCTGATCGGAACTTATGCCTAAAAGAAGCACACAATCATCCCCGGAGGAACGATGTTGGAAATTCAGATGAAGTTATGCAAAACAAAATTTCTTTAAAGCAATTTGGAGGAAGTTCTAGAAACATGGATGTGAATATTGGTAACAAGAATGATGGCTAGAAAAAGAGCAATAATGGGGCCAAGAAACAAAAGCCTGATTATAGGAATCGTCCTAGAATTCCAAAATGCGATAATTTTACCGATCTGAATAACTCAATCGAAAATATTTATCTGGCAACTCGTGGTATGGTGCAGTATAGGAAGCCAGCTCCGAGAGAGTCGATCGAGAAGGAGAAGAGATCTGGCAAGTTTTGTGGGTTTCATGAGATGCATGGTCATAACACAAATGAATGCAGGCACTTGCGCGGTATGATTGAGGAGGTGATTCGAAAGAAAAAATTGCAACAGTTTTTAAATGCCCCACAAATTGGCGAGCAATAAAATTCTAATCCCCTTGGGTCGACATCCCAATGGGGAAAAGCCAATCCTAGTGGCGAGGAGTCTAGATGACATGAAAAATATATGGTGATAAACACAACCATCGATTGACCACATCCATCCGACAAAAGTTTGAATGAGATGGACTTGTATGCTGGTGCTTTGAAGCATACCGAGTATGAGAGCTGTTTGGAAATTAAGGATGGAAAACCAGAAAAACAGTTTAGAACCAGGCCAAATGACATTTTTTCCAGAATAGAGATGCTGGGAGGGTGGAATCCTCGACGATTGACCCATTGGTTATAGCGGGCACGATTGACCATGCTATTGTATGAAAGGTGCTGGTTAACTATAAGAGTTCGTCAACATTCTATTCAAAAAAGCCTACGACTAGATACTTCTGGAGGGTAAGAAATTGAAACCGTGTAAATCTTGGATTTAAGGAATTAACAGGATAGCTACAGAGCCAATCGAATATGGGGAATTACCGATGGTACTTGGAGAGGGCGACGCATGTGAGTGCTAGTTATTCCTTTTGTGGTGTTGGATATCGCTTATAATGCATTTTTTGGGTGACCTGGCCCTTGCTAAATCAGAGTGGCTATCGCTTCTTGGTGTTTGATGCTTAAATTTTCTATGGGGAATGGTACGGGAGTAGTGTACGAAGATCAAGGGCTTGGTCGTGAATGTTATATTGCCGAGCTAAGGGAGGCAAGTTGAAGAGAGAAAGGAAAAGGTATAGAGGGGTCTCTCTGCATCAAGGATTTGGACGCATTGCAACCAACACCTAAGCCCTAGTTCGGGCAGCACAGTCGGTTCCATAAGGATCTAGACCCACGAAAAGATCCACTGGATGGAAGAGTAGCTCTAACCGAGCCAATGATTAATCTCCTGGTCAATCGAAATGACCCAACACGAATCCTAAAAGTTGTATATTGCTTGGTGTTAGGATGATAAAGGGGTTGATTGGTTTTCTTTGGGCGAACTTAGATGTGTTCATCTAGATGCACTTTGATATGTGTAGGATCTCGTGAGAAATAGTGAGCCATGCATTGAACATAATCCTAAATGCATTCTTGTGAGAAAGAAGTCGCAGCCTAGGTCTGGAGAGATCCGATGTACTCGGAGAAGAAGTGGAGAAGCTAAAGGACAATGGCTTTATCCATGATGCCTTATACCCGAAATGGGTGTACAATCCAGTCTTGGTGAAGAAGGCGAACGAGAAATGGAAGACGTGGTCAATTATTCTAACTTAAATAAGACATGCCCGAAAGTCAGCTTCCTTCTTTCAAGGATTGATCAGTTGGTGGACTCAATAGCCGGACATGAATTGCTTTCATTAATGGAAGCGTACTATGGGTATAACCAGATTCCAATGTATGTACCGAACCAAGAACATACCATCTCTATTACCGAATTGAGACTGTATTGCTATCTGGCCATGCCGTTTGGGTTGAAGAACGCTGGAGCTACCTTCCAAAGACGGGTAAACAGGATGTTCGAAGATCGGATTGGACACTCGATGAAGTCTATGTGGATGATATGTTCATGAAGTCACAACATTCGGGAAACCATTTTGACGTATTTAGAAGAGATGTTCGGCATTCTACAAAAATATGGGATGAAGCTAAACACTTTGAAATGCTCTTTCTGCATTACGTTAGGGAAATTCTTGGGCACAATTACGAACACTGAGGGATTGAAGCCAGTTCGAAAAAGATAAAGGCGTTAAGGGACATAGAGGCCACGAAGATGGTTAATGAGGTCTAAATCTTAAACGGGAAGGTCATCGCCCATAGTTGGTTCACTTCCAGAGAACTAACATATGCATCTCATTCTTTGACGTAATCAAGAAGGGAATAAGTCAAAGGGGAAAGAAACTTCGCTTGGATGCATGAACATGTAAACACATTCCATGCTCTGGTGGATCATTTGGAGAGACCCCTCATCCTCTCGAAGCCGGTGGATAACAAGGACTTGTTTATATATTTGACAGTGTCGGTGCATACTTTGAGTGCCTTGCTTGTACGTGTGGAAGCCTGTATCCAACGATCGATCTATTGCATCAGCAAACAATTGGAAGAGAAGAATGAAATTACTTGAAGTTGGAAAATCTTGCATACTGCCTTTTGATTCCTTTAAGGAAGCTCTGTCCATACTTTCAGGCTTATCCGATTAAAGTCCTTACCGACCAGCCTTTGTGACAAGCCTTGCACCGACCTGAGACTGCTAGATGGCTGTTTAAATGAAACATTGTATTGAGCCAATACGATATAACCTATCACTTTCAGAAGGCTATCCAAGATCAAGCTTTGGCGGATTTTGTAGGTGAGTTCCACATGTGTGACGATATTTTGGAGAGCAGCGGTGGGCTAAACACTAAGTGGAAGATGTACATGGGTGGTGCATCAAAGAACATTATTTCGGTGCTAGGGTTGTACTTGTCACTCCTGAGAAATGTTCAATCTGTTATGCCCTAAGACTCGAATTTCTTCCTACAAACAACGAAGCAGAGTATGAAGCATTGATTGGTGGACCCAAGATTGCCAAGGAACTAGGGATAAAAACTTTACATATTTCCTATGATTCCCAGCTAGTGATGTTTCAAGTGTACAAAGAGTTTTGGGCAAAAGGATCAAGGCTAGCCCCTTACCTAAACCAAGTCCTTGAGCTGCTTAGTGACACCGAGTATTATACGGTAACTTCTATTCCTAGAAAGGAAAATGCAAAAGCCCACTCACTGGCTCAGCTGGCCAGTTCTGGAGGTGCGTAACTCATGGGCTTGTTTTCAGTGGGAATATTGTCAGCTCCAAGCATTGACCAGGTGGATGTCGATTGGATCTTCAAGGTTGAAACTGAAAGGGGGTTATGGATGGCTCCGATAAAAGACTACTAGTAGAGAGATGTCCTTCCCAATATGAGGAATGGGCAACAGAAACTCCTTCACCACGCGTCGAGATATACAGGAAGATGCATTTTACAGAAGGGTTTCTCCATTCCTATGCTTTGGTATGTCGCTCACAATGAGGGTAAACAAGTCCTAAGAGACCGACAAAAAGAGGCATGTGGCGACTACATTGGGGGCAAACCCTGGCAAAGAAGATACTCTACTATGGGTACTTCTGGCTAACCGTCAACCAAGATGCACCTGATTACATCAGGAAGTGTGACAAGTGATAGAGGTTTGCTATGATTCTAAGAGCCCCACCGATGGAGATTACTCAAATGGTTATTCTTGTCCATCTGCAATTTAGGGAGTTGATAAGTGCTAGAGGTTTGCTATTATTCTACCACCGACATTGCATAGAGTAGAAATTTTCTGCAGTGGCACACCTTCAAGCGAATAGACAAGTTGATGCTATAAACAAGATTATCTAGTCAATTCTTAAGAAGCAATTGGAAAAGGCTATGGGCAAGTAAGTCGATGAACTTCCATTAGTACTTTGAGCTTATCGAACGACCCATAAGTCAGCGATTGGCCATTCTCCATTCGCCCTAGCCCAAAAATCAAAGGCTATGGTTCTAGTTGAGCTGGAAATACCTTCTCATTGGGTAATTCATTACAATCCACAAACAAATGAAACATCTGGAATCTCTTGACATGATTGATGAGAAACAAGACGAAATTGACTTGAGAGCAGCTGCACACCAAAATTGAATAGCCCAATATTACAATTCAACGTCAGGAATTGGACCTTTGAGATTGGCAACATAGTTATCCAACATATCTTCCTAGGCACCGAGAATGTGGACTTGACATGGGAATGTCCGTCCTTAATAGAAAAAAGCTAGGAGATGGCACTTTCAGGCTTGCAACGGTCGACAGGATCTCACTTCTGAGGGCATGGAATAGCAAGCATTTACGATGTATTTCACTTAGAAATAAATTTGTACATAACTGAATGAAGCCATGTAATAAGACAAAATTTGTTATTTTCCATTTTTAATAAATGGCTTTCTAGATCTGTCTTTACATTGCTTAAGAGTTGTGAAATGTGACCGACTCGAATGAGTCTACATGTGTGCAATGTAGGTGTACAGGTACGTTGAGATATGTGCCAACCAAACTTCCACGGTCCATGATCGAACCCTTGAAGTTCAATCATCTCAATGTCTAAATATTGATACGTGCTAACTCTTACCCATAATATGGGCGGCAGAAGTGGAAACGGATGTGATACATCCATCCATCTAATAACTCTTGCCCCTAATATGGGGGCAGGAGTATAAACTGAAAGGAACGTAATATGACCTTTCATCCGTTCTCTTTCCTTCGCAATAGGGCCATGAATATACACCCAAAACGGACGTGATTTGACCGTATGTCGGCTAACTCTTGCGCTTGATGTTAGGGCAACCGTATGATTCAAAATGGAAGTGACATGACCATCGAATCATAGACAAGACAAAAGATCCATGCCCGATGTAAGGTGGGATCTTATCGATAAAATTTGATTTATGCCTTGAGTTAGGTGTGATTTGGGAAAAAACATCCTGGATGAGGATGTCTGAACCACGATCTTAAGTAGTTAGCTAAAACCAGTGCCCAAAGCTTGGTGTGATCGGATGTCATTATCCTTGAAAAGGATACTTAAATCATCACATTGAATGGTTTACCCCAATCGATGCCCAGATCTTGGCACTTCAACTATTACCTTGAGTTCACTAGAACGATAAAAGGGCGGAAAATCACAGAACGGACTACTTAGCCCAATAATGCCATGAAAAGAAATGGATCTTGTGTAAGTATAATGAAAACCGCATTTCTTAAGTTCTTAGACACATATACATAAAGATTTGGCAAAACAAAAGTATTTATTATTCATGGTCAAGATAAGACTTGAAAGAAAAAAGTACAAGTGTTATTTACGTCTAAGCTAGAAAGCAAAAGCAAAGGCTGAATCCGCACGACACCAACCAAAACAACAAAAGTAGAAAGCTAAAAAGTGCCTAAATGTACAATTGAAATAAAACAAAATAATAATCACGTTTTATGCTTCTGTTTCATGGATTTTTTCTTCTCCTCACCAGAAGGAGGTGTAATTTTATTAGGATTTCTTCTGCCTCTTCCAAAATTCCTAGATGGAGTGCTTTGTGATAATCCGGTTGACACGCTCTGGGTTCTTTTGGGTGGAGGAAGTCAGGAAGAGTGACATGGGAAAAGATAGTCTGACTAGGAAGAGTTATAGACAAAGAAGGAGAAAAGGTCTCTATCTTCTTCGGTTTGAACTCTTTTGCTATGGCAAGCTCCTGCTCAAGTGTACTCATGGTGGGACCCCTAAAGGCTTGGACGACCCGGCAATAACAACATCATCATCGATTTGAGCATCTTGAAACTCACTACTCCCTTCATCCTATAGAGCATCTATCATTCGCTTACCAGGACCAGGTGTCTAACTAGTCAGGATACTCAGTACCACCATTGAAGTGATTATGGTCATAGATTCCATTGTAGAGGCTTGTTGTCTCGATTGGAGACCTTTGTTAGGAAGCGAAATGACATGGGGTCGACCTGAAATTTGAGAGATATAGCGATGTCGATCAATGACATATGGACTCTTGGAGATATAGTTGAGGTCAACATCATACCTCCTTTAGTTTAGGATTCAGTGTGGGCCGTAATGTTGCTAGAATTTTGTTCCAACATAGGCGCAAGGATGGTGGACTTTAGCATTTCAGGTTGATCTAGATTCTATCCCGGGACCTAAGATGGATCTTGAGCAGTTTTGGGTTTGGAGCTGTCCCCACTAATGGCATCTAAGGATGATGATCCAGAGTCATCGCGTACATCTTTGTACACTATCGGCTAGCTCTGGATAGAGAATAAGCTGACCCACTTTTAGAACCTTGGGCTCATCTCCTGTTAGAATCTTTTCTCAAGCTAAGTCAGATCCACCTCATCACCTTTCGGGAATCCCTTTTCTTCCTCAATGACCTATTCCCAAGCAAGGGCAAGAACTCTGGGGTAATCGCGGTCAAACCACTCTAAATTGTGGAATTTTAATATGTTAGCGTTGTAATTATTGAGAATTGGTTCGAATTTCTCCATCATTTTCTTTTCTACGGCTTTAACCTCCTTCTTGACAAGTGCCATCCACGTTTTTAGCATATTTGACCGCCTTGTTTCTTTCATCTTAAGCAGCAAGCAACTTTTTATAGTAATCCTAAGCTTATTAGAGAGGCGTCGTTCTTCTCTTTTGTCTCTCTCTTGAATTTAGCTGATAGGTCAATCACCTTCTTGTTTAAGGCATCCCTTTCCAACACTAAGGAGTGATTATGAAGATACACAATCCCAATCTCACATGATGCTTGTTTCTCTCATCTTCAAGCGCCTTGATGGCGTCCTCGACTCCCTCTTTAGCTTCGGCTTATGATTTCCTTATGTTTCTGACCTTAGCATCGAGATGGGTAATGATTCTTATATCTTGCACTGCCGTAAGATTCAGGTTATCAATCTCGAGTTGACTTTCTCTCAAGACGTTGGATATTCTCTCAACCACTCGTGCCCATTCGCTATATTGATTATATGCATCAGTTACATAAGCAACAGATGTGCCTTTGAACTCATGTGGAATTCTCTTCAGAGTGGGCATGAACATGAGTCCATCAAAGAAAACATCCAAAAATTCTTCTCTCGGTTTGGCCATTCGCGCGTTGACAATAAGTTGTTGCTCCAATGTGGAGATTGGAGCTTCAATCATTTGTTTATCGTCTTTATGATGGGAAGTCTTCGAACTACTTTTCTGATGCCCATGGACGAGGATCGAATGGAGTGATAGGCTGCAAAACATTACATAGAAATAGGAGTTGAAGGAGGTACACGAGAAACATCACTTTGCGGCAAGTCTTCACAACAATTCAAATGCCTATTTGAGCTCTCGGTGGATGTAATCTGGACCTGAAACGATGTTTGGAAGCGGAGTTATGCAATGGAGAATCCCTATCATAACTTCTTCTATTGTGACTAGCTCTATCTCGGCTAGATCAGTAACTAGACTTTGAATCTCGACCACTGCCTTGATGGTATGTGCTTGGACGGTGCTTATGTAGTCGAGATACGTTTTCCTTTAAGGACCGATATATATATATATATATATATATATATATATATATATATATATCTTCCTTTTAATGGATCTTTCAAGTGAAAGTAAAACGAATTAGTTTCAACTAGAAAGGATGCGAGTCAAGTGCAACATAGTGCCGTGAAATGCACGCATGCGTGAGTGCCCTAGTGTGGCCCTGACGGACCCTGTTTTAGAGCTTAGCTTATGGACCCCCATGTTGATGGGACGAATGTCATCGTTAAAGCGGATAGGGGAGTCAAGACCCTCGAGGCTTATGTCACCGATACCCAAAAACACGAACTTAGTATCAATCGGCCCCAACTTGGTGGATGTATCTGTGGAAGGAAGATGAGTTTTCTTAGCAGTCGTAATAGGTGGAGGCTGTGTTAAAGTTCGTGCCTTCAAAATTTTCATGACAAATCTCTTCATTGGAGCAGACTGTTGGTCGTTATTGGTTTATCAGCCAAGGTCTCATGGCATACATCAACGTCGTCATGGCCAACCTCATCATTGGCACCTACAATTTCACCTTCCTTAGCATGTTCTTCCCTTTCTTCAACTTCTACTCTTGCACTTGGGACCAGGGGCATGTATGGATTAGCCTCGCCTCCTTCGGACGAGTTATTGTTATCATTGTCATCATCACTAGTAGCCACTTGGACAGACCTGTGATATAGCATGCTTTTAGCAGTTTATGTGCTAGGAGATTCTCACTGAAGAGAAGAATTCCAATGCCACTGTCCCCTTTTGAAAGTGCCATGAGAACTCTGACCTGCATCTGTAAGAGTCATGCCGCTGGGTCTCACTGGAACATATAAATGGCAGAAAGAATATGAGTTACGCTTGATAATTACCAAGGCGAAGCAAACGAATGAGGTAGAACTTACATCCAGATATCCACCTTTATGTAAACCTAGGTGGACATCATATGTAAAACCATTTGCTTTTGAAATAGCTCAACTTGTTTCATGTGCCAATGACGACTCTGCAATTCTTTGTGGGCACCAAGTAAGTCAAGGAAGGACTTTCCTTTTGGCTCTTAAAACTGTATATGTATCGGATTTCCTCGTCACTGGATACTCGATGCAAATGTTGAACGAAGATAATGTACGTACTAAGAAGGAAGGTTTAGCTATTCAGGCGTAACTATGTCGAAGCTAATCTCATGAAGTTTAGAACTCGACGAACGAATGGATTGAGTGGTGGAACACATCTCGCCAGACACATATATCTTTTGCAAGTAGTGTAGCCTATAGGGCGATTATGAGCTCTTTGATGGTGAGAGGGGACTAGTATGCCATTGAATGGAATTTCGTGCTTGTTGTAGATTTTACGAAGAGATCCCTCGTCAATCTTTAAAGCAATGGGATCAATAGGATCATCTAAAAGAACATCATCTTTGAGAGTATCAGGAGCAGGTACAAGCTCTGATCCTTCTACAGGATTTATTGGATTTTCAAGAACTTGTTGTTCAACCTGTGGATTTTATTATTGATATGCCTATTATACTGGAGTTTACCATGCAAGTGGAACTATAGTCGAGCTAGACTCGGTGTCGAGTTTAACATATCTGGAAGTAGATGGACCTATGGCTTGAGTGGCAAGACAAGGAGAACATTTGTGCTCCATTTCTATAAATACTCAACCGATTGTCAACATTAGATTAGTTATAAGCTATACCCCTTTGCTAAAGTGAAACCTAATATGGTGTTGAGCAGTGTCATGCAGTTCATATTTTCGATATTATATGATACTTAATCTTAAGAATTTGGATATTGTTCGAAGTGACTGTCTTCACTGACCATCCCAACAAGCTTTGCGTTGTTGGCTATGACTGGGAAATGCTACGAGACAGGCAAGGAATTCAAAACAATCCATAAGGCAAAAGTCTAGTTGAGAATTTTGATTTCACGAAATTCACCAAGTGTAGGATTTATGTCGATCCAACCCATTGGACAGATTTCTTCCTCTTCCTCTTCCTTCTTCTCCATTCCAAACCACGACCATCAATGATAACCTCACCCACATCCATGCTCAAGTCGGACACATACTTAGAGATGGTCAAAGGGAAAACTTGATTCAAGGACCTAGGCTTGGATTGGTGCACTTACAATCAAGGAAAGGCGATGGTTAAGACGAGGCTTGGATGGCGATGCTGGAGTAGTTAAGGTTGGGGTTGATGATTGCTATTAAAGACAAGAGGGTGGCAGGTATGCAAGTTGGAAAGCATCAATATCGGCTTCAAACTTTTGGTTTGGTGCATAAACAAGTGAGAAAGAGAATGGAAGGAAGTGGGTTTTATAAAGCCAATACTCTATTCTCTAAGCACCAGAACGGGACTTCTTTAAGTCCTAGATCGGTACTAAGCCACGATTATTTAATATATATGTATGTACGTATGTAAATAAACGTATACATGTGTAATGATGACACACCATGTACGAACATGAATATGCATGCCCGAATTTGTTCGAGAACGCGCACTTGTATACGTGTACATGTACATTTCCAATATTCGACAATGTGAATCAAAGAATACAGTTTCGAATCTAAAAAATCCATGAAAAGAATCAGTTCAAAGATATCGAGCTCGTGACGGCAAATCATGAGATATACATTCCTAATTCATAATGCCAAATGTTGGAAAAGCATTACAACAAATAGCCACGGACATAACTTTTCACAGAATCAACCCGTAGGGAGAATAATGACTGTTTGGAGCACAAATTAGAATCCTTTATAGCAATTATGACTTGTCTTGATTCAAAGCACATCACTTTTGAAATGGGACATACTTTAGGGGCAAGTGTTATCGGTCCTTTTGACCATGAAATATTTGGATAGATTGGACGAATTGAAGCTGGAGATTATCAAGGGAGGAAGCCCAGAGAGATAACCTAAAAGTCCAGAAACCAAGCACAAATAGAGCTATGTGACCAAAACTAAGCCAACACGAGATAAGAGAGGAAAAAACCCACCCAAATGGTGGATAGGTACCGATCCAACCACTTGGATGGATACCGATCCAAGAATGCTCCTCCAAATAGGCCCATCTTCAGCCTACTTAATCTACTTGATTCTAGAAGCCTATTCAAAGTGTTATTTTGTTGATCTAATGCAATTCTTTGTCGATATCCATAAGCACTCAAAGTCAGCAACTCTGTTCCTCTACAGATTCAACGTTTAGACTTGGAAACAAGCAAATATCGATGCAAATATGTATCGAATCACGAAGTTAAAAACAAATCGAGCCAGTAAAAAGTGTTCAAAACAACATCTAAGGCCATCTTATGGATAGGTATCGATCTAAGCCCCTGGATCAGTACCGAACCATGAACTCTACTGAGGTGTCCCTCTACTTCTTTGGATAAATAGTCTATGGTGTGGAAAATGAGGTGGAGATCGCCAGGGCATGATTTTAGACTTCCTACGTTTATAAATAGAGGAGCAGGGCTCATTTCAAAGGATCTTTTAGCCCTGACTTTTCGTTGCTCTAATTTCTTATCTTAACTATTAGATCTATACCAATCCATAAGAACTCCATCCTGTATCAGCAAGATAATCAATAAAATCACTAAGTTGATATAATCCAAGATTAGCAAACCATTATAAATTGCTGTGTGTTCTTTTCTACTCGTTTTTATTTAAATTTCTTCACTTTTTATTCTCTACTTAACCTTCTGGTTGTTGTGCAATTTTTGGTTCAAACAAGAATATTGACCTTATAGTATTTAAGATTTTCTACCATTCACACCAGACTATTGTCTAACTCGAGATTTTATGCCTTGCTTCCTATTATTCTAGGTACTACCTAACATAATATATTAGGGATCGGGTTTGGTGAGCATGTGGAGTTGGACAGAGGACGAGCATGTGATCACATTTTTGTATTAATACATTTACTTATTATGATTTTTTATTTCCTTGCACAACACTTTGGAGCTTGTTAGTTCCTTTACTTATGTCGTACATTGTATGGATCTATTTACCTTGATTACTATAATCCATTCAATTATTACTTTCTCGCCTGTTCTATATGTAAGATGTTTACTTTTATATTTTACTCGATGCATTGTGAGAAATACGACAGGATCTGTGATGTTTTAATTTACATTACAACCTCGATGGTCATCTTACATCAACCGAGAACTATAGTAATGCACTATACATGTATAATAGGTGCCAGTGGTATAGGGCAGTCATCACATTTGGTATTAGAGCTTAGGTTTCATAGTTTAACATAAGGGATAATGGGATCCAATAGAGATAGAGTACGAGTTATCGCCTTAGATTAAATCGAATGCACAGGAACATGAGAGCACGTACTTGTTATATATTTTGGTTTTCAAAATTGTATAGTAGTATACAATATATAACTTGCAGTGCACACACTAGTATTACTTAAATGGGATTCCTTATAGAGAGCCTGACCATTCTTATTAAAGATTGAAGGATGAGTCATCAAATAAGGAATGCCGTTAGGAACTCCATCTTTGGAGTTGAAGAAGAAGCTGGCTCGAGAGCTGCTAATCCTGATTTATAGACCTTTTAAAATACCATGATGCATAACATGCTACAGATTGCTCAAGTAGCCACTTTGAATGTTATCGTCGTTGATGGTGGTGCTCTAGTGTAGGTGCCTAGAGCTGATTTTGCTAAGCTGAACAAAGACTTTGCCAGTGTTGGTGGTAAACCGTTCCAAGGAATGGAGTCGGCGAAGGAGATGTAGGATTGGCTTGATACCTATGAGAGGATCTTTAATGACTAAGAGTTGAATGGTGCTATGAAGAAGCGATTGGCTTCTAGATTCAAGGGTAAACCATGAACCGGTGGTAAGCAGTAAGAGCTGCTACTCCAGAGGATCAGTTTACACGGGACTAGTTCAAAGATGGATTCAAGAAGAGTTTATACCAGAAGTTCAAAAGTTGGACTTTTTTCATAAGTTTGTGGATCTGAAGAAAAGATATATTATTGTCTCCAATTATGTTAATGAGTTCAACGCGTTGTCAAAATTTGGGTTGTCCTTCATAAAAAAGAACGAGAAGTTCATCACAGGCTTGGATGATTACTTGGGGAAGAAATTCATGAGCCATATTGACAAGACTTTTGAGATGAGAGTCAAGAAGGATCTAAGGTATGAATTTCTTTATTCGAAGCTAAAATACATTATTTCCAAAAAAGAAACAAAGCCATAATTTAGCGGGGAGGCAAGAAGAAGTGGAATGACAAGAGGAAGTACTTTCAAAACAAAGATGATCAAAAGAAGAAGGTCAAAAGCATACCATTTATTACTATTTCTTGGAAAATGATCACTTTAGTAGAGACTATAAAGCTTAGGGAAAAAAGGTTTTCATCTGCAAACAAGTTTGGTCATCTCAAGACTTTCCTGAGTTGCTTTAGCAGAAGCAGGTAATGAAAGCATATGCTATCAACGTCATTTCGACTTCATCGAATGCTCCATCGACGAAAAAGAAGAGGAAAGGCATCGTTATTTAAGGTACGCTTTCCATTTATGATGTTCATATACGATTTTATTTGATACCAGGGCTTCACATTCCTTCATATATGGTGACATAGTAGATAGATTAGGATTCAGACATAAAATCATTGACTAACCATTGATAATGGCAAACCGTGTTGAAGGCTCCACTGGCCTATGTATGGTTTATCGTAGTTTGTTCTTATCGAGTCATGGATTCAAAGTGAAGGTGGATTGTGAGAAGTCATTAGTGACAATAGAGGTAGATGATGGGTGGATGGTAGTTTTAGTCAATGCCTACTAAATGATGAGGTGATGGATAACATTCTATATTCGCTCGATATTCCAAACGATGAGTTGTCATTAGTGCCTATTGCTTGGGAGTATTCATACGTATTTGAGGAGGTGATCGGACTTCCGCCACATAGAGAGATCGATTTTAGTATTAATTTAGTAAAAGATGCCAGACTGATAGTGATGTCATTGAAGAGGATGGTACCTAGAGGGCAGAGAGAGCTCGAGGTACAAGTTAGTGACCTATTGCGATGAGGATTCATTCATAAGAATATATTTGAGTGGGGAGCACCCATAGTATTCGCCATGAAAGTATATGGCTCCCTTAGACTATGGGTTGATTACCGTAAGCTGAATAAAGCAATGAGGAATAACAAGTATTACTCCCATGTATGATGATTTGTTTGATCTGCTTCATGTTGCCAAATTGTTCTCTCAGTTAGATCTTATGGTGGGATTTCACCAACTTAGAGTAGTGAAGTAGAGTGTGTCAATTACAGTGTTTTGTATGTCCTCTAGTTTCTACGAGTGGCCAGTTATACCATTCATGCTAACTAACGCATTGATAAACTATGTTGATCTAATGAGCCATGTTTTTAGATGCTAACTAAATTAATTAGTGCTTATACTCTATAATATTTTTTCAACTTACACATAGAGGAAGAACACAAGACATATTTAAGGATCATGCTTGAGGTGTTGAGAGAGCACCAACTGAATGCAAAGATTTCGAAGTGTCACTTCTGGAGGATAGCAGTGTGATTGTTGATTCTTGTTTTTCTGAATTGGGCATTGCCATGGATTCTACAAAAATTACAGCAGTTCAAGATTGGACTAAACCTATAAATGCCACAATTGTGAGAAGTTCCTTGGGGTTAGGTGGATATTATAGACGACTCATATCGAACTTCTCCAAAGTAGTTGCACCATTGAATCAGTTGATGAAATTGAATCATACTTTTACTTGGGATGCGAGATGTGAGCATGAATTCATGAATGTGAAAGAGAAGTTGATGATTGCGCCTGTATTGACCATTCCATGTGGGAATGAAGAGATGATGGTATACACCGATGCTTGTGGTACCGGATTGGGTGGGATATTTATGTAGAGGGGCAAAGTTGTTGATGTACTAGTAGACAATTGAAGCCATATGAGAAGAAATACCTGGCCCATGATTTAGAGTTAGTAGTGATTATGTTTGCGTTGAAAATTTAGTACTACTATCTTTAGGAGAGAGGTTTGAGTTGTTCACCGAACCTACATCATTGAAGTACCTATTTTCACAAAAGGATCTTAACCTTTATCAGTAGTGATGGTTAGAGTTCCTAGCCTCCTTTGACATTGATATTGCATATACACTGGGAAAAGGGAATGCGGTTTCCAATGCATTAAGTAGGAGCTACTTGGGAGCTATGTTCCTAGAATGAATGTAGTTAGAATATATAGTTGGGTATTATTTTTGACCAAGATGAGAGCTAGAGCCAGAGATATTCGCGAGCTTGACTACCAGAACTACTCTGATTGAGAGAATTTGTACTACTCTGAGGCATGAAACTAGATTAGCTAAGATCATTTCAAGGATTAGAGATAGATTACAATCTGAGGGCATGAGGCGACATAGACTTAACCCAAACAGTTGGCTCCGAAGGATGGGAGATTTTTTATTCTTGATATCGATGGGTTAAGGATGAGGTACTCCGAGAGTGCCATCATTTACGATTAACCATTCATCCTGACGGTAATAAGATTTATCGTGATTTGAGGCAGACCTATTATTAGAAAGGGATAAAGAAAGACATTGGGACCTTCATCTCAAAATGCATGGACTTCCACCTGATTAAGGTAGAGAGAAGAAGCCTAATTGGTTGATGCAACCACTAGAAGTTCTTCAGTAGAAGTGGGAACAAGTTTCGATGGACTTCAACGATGGACCGAGTATTAGAGAAGGGTATGATAGCATTTGGATCGTAATAGACTGATTGAGCATGAGCACCAGATTTATACCCGTCAAAGTAGTACAAAATCCAAACTGGCTGAACTGTATGTGAAGTGGATTGTACGATTCCGTGGTGTGCTAAAGAGCATTGCAAGTGACTGATACTTGTTATTCATTGGTAGGTTTTGGAAAAGCTTACAAGAGGAGTTAGGGACAGAGCTACATCTTAGCATAGCTTATCGCCCTCAAATTGACGACTAAACGGAGAGAGTGAATCGTATTTGGAGGATCTCTTGGGACTTGTATACTCGACATTGGTGGCTTGTGGGACAATCACTTACATCTCATTGAGTTCGTATACAACAACAATTATCAGTTTAGAATTGGTATGGAACCATTTGAGGCATTGTATGGCCGACCATGTGATGCTCCTTTGTATTGATAGGAAATGGAAAAGAAACTAATAATAGGGCCATATATAATTTGAGAAAACTCAAGCAAGATCAAGATCATTTGGCAATGAATGAAAGATGCTTAAGATAAACAGAAGAGTTATGTTGATAAAAGACGTAGAGATTAAGAGTTCTATGTCGGAGATACAGTATTTGTCACGATCTCTCCATTGAGGAATGTAATTTAGTTTGGTGGTAAAGGGAAGTTAAGATCGAGATTCATAGGTCCTTTTTCGGTACTAGAGAGGATGGGTGCCTAATGTACAGAGTCGACTTACCTTAAAGAACGGAAGAAGTTTATAATGTGTTTCATGTTTCTCACTTGTAGAAATTTGTGCATGAGTCAAGCGTAACTATTACACTGAATTAACTATATGATATCGAGAACGAACTAGAGGCTTCGGACCTCGTAGGCCTATTCATATCGTCGGACATGAAACAAAGCATCTTTGAATGAAGATGGTGAAGTTAGTGAAGGTTCAGCGGAGCACAAGCAAAGGAGATTGCACTTGGGAAACCGAGGAGAACGTGAGGATAGTTTATCCAGTGCTCTTTGGTTGGTGAGACTTTGTATTTTTTGCTTTTACTTTTACTTATGATATCATGAAGTATACCATAGTATAGTATCCTATATGCTACTTGGATGTTACCTTTTTCATTTGTTGTTGTGTGTGCTTGTTCAACGTACGATGGTTGCCTATGCTTGTATATGGTTGTTAGGCAAGCGGGATGAACTTATTGATTTTATTTGGGACTTTGGGGGCGAAATTCCTAAGGGGGGAGAATACAACGACCCATATTTTTCATATTAGAGCATCATAAAATTTTAGTATTATTTTATGTAGGGTCTTATGATCTATGATTTTGGGAAATGACAACTGGAGACATTTTCCATCCATAGAAATTTTGTCAAACGATTTTGACCCTGAAAATCTTGTATAGCATATAACTTTTAACAAGAGCCGAATTGGGATCTGAAACCACTTCCGCTAGATCAGGATGATGGTTTCTTCTTCTATAGAGTGGTCACAATAGGAAAACAAACTTTCGAAAATATGGTTGCTTGAAATTTCACTTGATTTTGGATGACGTAATGGGTAGTTGGTGAGTTAATGGCTAGGCGGCCTATTTTAGGATTGGCATGGGGTTAGGGCTATGGGGCTTCTCTCCATCATTTCACTCTTCCCAAAAATAGAGAGAGAAAAAGCCCCACTAATCACTTCTTAGCCAAAAAGCCACTTTAAACCTTGCTTTAATTAACCAAAACTTATTTTTAAGGAGGGGATTAGCGAGATTAGCATTTGGATTGAAGATTTGCTATTGGAAATCATTTGGAGCTACTATAGATTCTTGGAATCCATTCACTTTTGGACTGCTTTGGATTTGAGTGAGTGGTTGGACCTCTCACTTACTAATTGGACATTATGCAATTTAAATCGATGTTTTAAAATGATTTTTAGGTCCTAAAACGTTTAAACATTAACTAACAACAAATGTAAATTTTGAAATGATTTGGAATATATTTGTAAAATAGGTGTTCTTATGGATTTCTCTTGTTCTTATGGTTCTACTTTTAGATTTAGGATTCATTTTGATATTTATTGATGTATGATTAATAGTTTATATAGTATATAATAATTGCTTAAATGTATGATGTTTGAATGGCTGAGAACGCCGATCAAATGGCAATTCAGTTATAGGACGTGGTTATGGATTGATATTGATGGATTTGTGAAGATCTATAGAGCCTAATTGACCCAAATTTTCTACGATCGATATAGGGAAATTACGAAGGCGTCATAAGGTTTTATCCTAATTCTCAATTCGTTTGGAGTTTGTTTGCTCGAGTAATGGATGGATCGGTTGTGGTTTGAAGGCTATGGATCAGTAGAGAGTTTCTTTGAAGTGTGCTTAAGTCATGATTTTAATCACTTTGAGTTATATAGTAGGGTGCCTTGGATCACTCGCTTGCATGCATGGACCGTGTGAGAAAGATAGAAAATAGCAAGTGTGGGATCAATAGTGCCCATGGATTAGTATTGATCCATGGGATCACTGGTTCGTGCTAGATGTTGGATCAATGGGGCAAAGTGGAAGAGATTTGTTAAGTGTTGGTTCAGTGGCCCATGGATCGGTACCAATCCATCGGGGTTGATGGTTCGATAGGATGATGACTTGGGGAGGGGCATGTTTTGATAGTGATGAAGTGTTTAGTACATGATGAGGATGGATCGGTGGTGATGTTTCCGGGCAGAGGAAAAGAGATGTTTCGAGCTAATTAGATGGTTTCTACGAGTCATTCACATATTTGCTTTGAGATTTTCTTTGAGTCTTCAAGTATAAGATTGCTTCAAGTCGCATCTCCACATTCTCGAGTCATACGTTAGGTCAGCACCAGACCATAGGGTTTGGTGGCGATTTCGACAACGATGATGTATGGTTTGATGATAATTGTACTTTGAGACGTAAAGTGGGTAACTACGAGTCGGACTGAAGGAACTATTGAGAAAGGTTACTGGACGAACTATGATATTCTACGACTAACGATGGCTATCTAGGATAGTTTCTGACTGCTACGACTTCAAATGGTAGTCATAAGGACGGTTCCACGATGAGATCTGCTACAGATGACGTGTGAAAAGGGATCTTTGATATTCAAAGTTTTCAAAGTGTATTCATAAAGCAGGCTTATGTGACGATGCCCACTAGGCACACGATGGTCCTCGGATCACATAATGTTTCGATCCATTTTACCCTGGACTGAGCACGATGGCAGTCTGGCTCCTAGCCTACTAAGTGGAATGGATTTAACTATCGAGAAACCGGAACATCGAGTAGTTCTTGACCATGCGATGGGGTCATACAAGTGTCATATACCTAGCACACTGAGTAAGTGAATATGCGGAAGAATGATAGATGCTACATTTGCATTGATTTTTTACCACCCTATGGATGTCACATGATGCAAATATTATCGATGTAGATATCTAGACACCCCTTAGTACTTCGATGTACAGTACACCCATGAGGACTATGATATAGAGTAGCGTAAATTTATGTATGTGATAACTCTGTGGATGCTGGCACAAGTCAGTTATAATTTCCATGCCATTTTTGCTAGCATATTGACTATATAGTATTTGAGATTTTGTTCTGCTTATACCAGACTGTTGTTTGACTCGTGATTTTATGCTTCGCTTCCTATTATTCGCAGTACACTTAAATGAATAGTTTAGGGTATTAGGCCTAGTGAGCACGTGAAGCCCGATAGAGGATGAGCGGGAGATGACACTCTCATATTACAACATTTACTTTTAATGATTTGCTATTCCACTGCACAACACAATGAAGCTTGCTAGTGCCTTTATTATTTAGAGATAATTTGTTTACAAATTATTATTTGATGTATAACTCTATCACTTATGTCGTACACTATATGGACGAGATTCGTGGTTCGGTGGTGACAGATCGATAAGGAAAATTTTCTAGGTGGCTTTGAGTCATTCTGTGTTCACTTTGAGTCGCCAAGGCATTTGCTTCGAGTCATGGAAATAGCTTCTTTGGGTCTTCATGTTTTCACTTGCTTCGAGTGATGCCTTTAAATTCTCAAGCTAAGGCTTGGGTTAATACCAAACCATGGTGTTTGGTAATGATTTTTGATGATGAAGCTGTGTGATTTGAAAATGATGATTCTATGATGGGAAGTGATGGCTTCAATAATGGATAGTTGTACTTTGAGGCATAGAGTAGGTGACTATAGGTCAAATTGAAGAAATTGTCGAATGAAGGTTACAGGACAAACAATGGCATTTGGCGACTAACGATGGCTGTCGAGAATAGTTTCGAACCGAGACGACTTCAGACGGGAGTTATAAGGGTAGTTGTATGATGAGAACTGCTATGGATGAAGTGTGCAAAGGGATTTCGGATACTCGAAGGTTTCCAGAGTACTCGTAAATAAGTGTATGCACTTAGGGCATGATGGCTCCTAGAGCGTGATGGCTCCTCATCTTCGGATGAGAAGTGTTTACCCCAGACTAACGTGATGGTTAGTTTAGTTCCTGACCTATTGAGGTGAATGGATTAGAGTACTGCAAAACCAGGACGTTGATTATCGTGATGGGTAGTCACATCCCCGAGCATGACGACTTAGGTGAGTTATCAAGTATCCAATGCACTAAGTGAGTGAATGTGAGGATGAGTGATAGATGTTATGTTTTCTTCGGTTACATATAACCTTAGGGATGTGACATGATGCAAGTGTTATCGATGTAGGTACTTAGACACTCCTTAGTAATTTGATGTATGGTACACTAAGATGATCATGATGTAGAGTGGCATATATTTTATGTTATGTGCCAATTCTATGGATGCAAGGACATACCAGATATGATTTTCCATACTAGTTGTCCTTATATATTAACTTTGTAGTATTTGTTATTTTCTACCACTCACACCAGATTGTTATCTGACTCGGGATTTTATGCTTTGCTTCTTATCATTCAATGTACTCTTAAATGAGTAGATTAGGGATACCAGGTCTGGTAAGCATGTAGAGATGGATAGAGGACAGGCAAAAGTCAAACTCTCATATTACTACATTCACTTAATGTGATTTGCTATTTTGCTGCATAGCTCTATGGAGCTTGCTAGTGCCTTTATCATCTAGAGAGTTTATTTATGAGTTATTATTTGTTATATGATCTATCACTTATGCTATATACTGTATGGATCTAAATACTTTGATTTTTGTTACTCTACTAGCTATTGCTTTCTTGCCTATTTCGTATCCAAGAAGTTTAATATAATACTTTATTCGATGTGATATGAGATGTACGATAGGTTATGTGGTGATTGATTTACTTTACTAAAACTCTTGACGGTCGTCCTATATCGATTAGGAACAATTGTAGTGCACACTACTATACGATTGTTATCATTATTGGGTGTCAGTGGTGTAGGGGGTCGTCATATGTGGTATCAGAGCTTAGGTTGTGTAGTTTAACCTAAAATACATCATCATCCAATAGAGACAGGGTAGGAGTTCTCCCCTTAAACTAGATCGAGTGTATGTATATATGAGAGCAATACTTATTTATTTTTGTTTACAAAACTATATATCAGTATATATAGTTTATAAGTTGCACTGCACTCATGAGTACTAGGGCTGTCAATTTCCTACACGACCCGAAACACGACCCGAAACCCGCACGGAAATTAGCAGGTTAACCCGACCCATTTAATTGGCGGGTCATTTTCGGGTCAACCCGAATTTGACCCGTCTATAAACGGGTGGGTTTCGGGTTGACCCGCTAACCCGAAACTGACCCGTTAACAACCCGTTTATACAGTATATAGGTTGAGCTGACCCATTTACGACCCGCTCCGACCTGTTTATGACCCGTTTGTACCTTATACGGGTTGACCCGACCCGTTTACGACCCATTCCGACCCATTTACGACCCAATTATACCTTATACGGGTTGACCCGACCCGTTAACGACCCGTTTACACCTTATACGGGTCGACCTGACCCATTTACGACCCGACCCGACCCGTTTATAATCGGGTTACACGGGTAGGGTCGGGTCAACCCGTTTATAAACGGGTCGGGTTCGGGTTGAGCTTTTTCGACCCGTTTAATAAACGGGTTGACCCGACCTATTTAAAATCAACCCGAACCCGACTTGACCCGACCCAAACCCGACCCGACCCGACCCATTAACAGCCCTAATGAGTACCACTTAAGCAGAATTCCTTTCAGAGAGGCCGATTGTCCTTATTGCAGATTGAATGATGAGTTGTCAAACAAGGAATGCTACTACAAACTCCATCTTTGGAGTTGAAAAAGTAGCTAGCCCGGGAGCTGCTAATCCCAACTTGCAAACCATGTTCAATACCATTATGGAGAACTTGTAACAGAATGCTTAAATTGTTAGGAACTGAAGATAGTGGTTTTGATGACAACAACCTTTGTAACTTATTTTATTATAATTCATATACTAACACTATTGTCTATATATATATATATATGAATGTTATTATGCAGGACATATAAGGCAGGTACTGATTATTGAAGACTGTATAGTATAAAGATCAAGAATAAAGAAATCAAGTTTGAAGACTCATGAGTATCAAGATCCAGATTTCAAGTAAGTGTCTAGTTTTTGTTAAAACTTCATAATAGCATGGAAATCTTCATTCCGAATTTCATTTGGGATGGAACCCATTTCTACCTTCTTAGTGGCTTATAAACCCACGACAAGTAGCATACAAACCAATGACAAGTGGCTTACAAACCCACGAACATCCTAGTTTTGTGCAAGTTCTCGAGTCCTAATGTGATGAGATATTCTGTAGGAAGAAGCTTGCAAAACTACTTCAAAATGCTTTTCTTTTAAAAAATTTTAGCCTTAAAAATTATCTTTTCAAATGATTTTCAAAAAGATGTTTAGCCTTAAAATATTATTTGTTTTTGTTTTAAAATAAACTTTGTTTTAAACTTCATTTTCAAAAACAAATTTTACATTATTTTTAACTAAGGATGTCGAAATCATGGGATACCCCATGTCGACATGGTGGTCGTTAAATTCAAAAGTTTCAATTTTCAAAAGAAGTGTCTATTCGTTTAAATCTTTTCACGAATGGTGATGGCCGTTGGTGCTTTATAAATAGCCTTTACAAATGAATTTTTTAATTAAAAAATTTCTTATTTTTCTTCACTTCTTCTTCTCCACAAATCCATATTCTAAAATTTTCATATGTTTAGGATCATGCTGAAATTTTGTCGAATTCTCAAGTGAATCAAATTAGAATCTCACTCTCGTTAGATTTTCTGTCCTCTCTCAAAGATCAAAGTGCTATTCAGAGTTATAAGATCAATTTTAATCAAAAGTTTATTGAGTCTCTCTATAAGGTGTGGTTATTCTTGGAAATCAATTGGGTGATCTTATGTCCTGCATAAGGTGTTTGCCTTGGTACATGACTGGATGTAGGGTAACTCCGAGCCAGTATAAAATCCGCTGTGTTCTTTGCTTTTACTGCTTTTTATTTACTTTCTGCATTTGCATTTGATTCTATGATTTTTTTGTGATTAAGTTTTGCATTTGTTTATATCATAATTTTTAAATCAGTCCATATAAGTCTTAGAATCCATTAAACACTATTCACCCCCCCTCTAGTGTTAAATTAGCCTTAGGAACCTTTATCCACACTCCCTTTCAATTGGTATCAGAGCATAGGTTTTCTTCGTTTTCATAATCTGAAACTAGAAAAGTTAAAAATGGCATTTTTAGGAAATTTTGTTAATATTAGTTTGAATTTATGCATTTCATCAAAGTATCATAAGTTTACATATGGTTTTTATGAAAAAACAAGTTATCTACCAAATTGGTTTATTATGCAAGATTGGACATGTTACATGGCTTTGAAGAATCAACAACGAATGGACAAACTATGCAAATTGAGAAAGATAAATGGATACTTGATAGTAGTTGTTCAAGACATATGATTGGAATCCTGAGATACTCAATGACATTATATATCAAGATGGTGGATTGGTCAACTTTGGAGATAACCCTAAAGGATATGTGATTGGTATCGGCAATGTCGGTAATTCTAAAACACATCTTATTTTTGATATTTTGCTAATTAGTAATTTAAAATATAATCTACTTAGTATAAGTCAACTATGTGATAAAGGATTTAAAATTAAATTTGAAAAAGATAAGTGTCACGTCGAAGATATCAAGTCAAACATTATCGTTGAAGGAATTAGGAAGAAAAACATTTGCATCCTTAGTATGAAAGTTTCAAATGATAACTTATGTCTTTTGGCTAATAAAAGTGACACTTGACTTAGTTAGAGGCTTTCCCAAGTTAAACTTTAAAGTAGATAGTATACGTGATGCTTGCCAATTAGAAAAACATAAGAAAAGTTCATTTAAATTAAAATATATGATTTCTACTTTTAAACCTCTAGAATTACTTCATTTAGATTTATTTGGTCCATCTCAAGTTCAATCAATTGATCACTATAAATATGTTTTTGTAATTGTAGATGATTACTCTAGATATACTTGGACAATTTTTCTTAAACTTAAAAGGTGATGCTTTTGAATTATTTAAGAATTTTGCTAAAAAATTCAATTAACTTTCTTTAAAAATAAAAACTTTTCGTAGTGATCACGGTGGAAAATTTGAAAATGAAAATTTTGTGAATTGCTATAATCAAAAGGAATTACCCATAATTTCTCTTCTCCAAGAACTCCACAACAAAACGAAGTGGTAGAACGTAAGAATAGAATGATTCAAGAGTGTGCTAGAATAATGCTTTCTAATAGTAACTTACCTAAAAGCTTTTGGGCTAAAGCAGTCGCTACAAAGTGTTATATTAAATAGGTTTTCAATTAGACCATTAACTAATAAAACACCATAGAATTACTTTACAATAAGAAATTCATAGTAGCTTATTTTAAAGTTTTTGGTAGTTAGTGTTTTATTCTTAATACAAAAGATAATTTAGATAAATTTGAACCTAAATTTGACAAAGGTATCTTCATCGTATATTCTAATAGAAGCAAAGCATTTAGAGTTTATAATTTAAGAACTAACAATATTGAAAAAACAATGCATGTATCTTTTGATGAAAATTTTGAAGATATTGTACAAATAGAAGATGAAGAAGATTTTGTAACTTTAAATAATGAACCTAATGAAACTAATTGTGAAGTCATTCAACCTAATAAAAGAATTAGGCTATTAAAAGATCATCCTGTAGAAAATATACTAGGAAATATTGAATCTATAGTTAAAACAAGAAATCAAATACATAATATGAGTAATGTAGTTTTTACATCAACTATTTTCAATCCAAAGGAAGCTGATGATTCATGGATTTTTGCTATGCAAGAAGAATTGAATGAATTCACCAGAAACGATGTTTAGAAACTTGTTCCTAGACCTAAGGATAAAAGTATAATTGGAATAAAATGGGTTTATAAAAATAAAATGAATGAACTTAGTGAGGTCGTGAGAAATAAAGCTCGTTTTGTCGTGCAAGGTTATTTTCAAGAAGAAGGAATTGATTATGACGAAACCTTTGCACCCGTAGCAAGACTAGAAGCTATCAGGATTCTACTTGCTTTTGCAAACTACAATAATTTTAAATTATATCAAATGGATGTTAAAAGTGTATTTATAAATGGTTTTGTAAAAGAAAATGTTTATATTGAACAACCTCCACTTTTTGAAGATAATAAATTTTCAAATCATGCATATAAATAAAAGAAAGCTTTATATGGTCTGAAACAAACTCCTAGAGCCTGGTATGAAAAGACTAAGATCTTATTTACTACAATCTGGTTTTGAAATTGGTAAAATAGATACAACTCTTTTTATTAAAAGAAACAAAAATGATATTCAGTTAGTACAAATATATGTGGATGATATAATATTTGGACCAACTAATAACATAATGAATAAAGAATTTTTAGATATAATGACTGAAGTACTTGAAATGAGTCATATAGGAGAACTAAGTTTCGACTTCAAATCAAACAATTAGATAAAGGAATTTTTATTAGTCAAGAAAAATTTGCTAAGGATTTAACTAATAAATTTGGATTGGCCATTTCTGGTGGGAAACCAACTCCAATGACAACTAACGTAGCTTTAAGTAAAGAAGATAAATCAGAAGATGTTGACCAGAAATTATATAGGGGAATGATTTGTCGTTGCTTTATATAACATCAAGTCGTCCTGACATCATGCATAGTGTTTGTCTCTGTGCAAGATACCAATCTCAACCTAAAGAAACTCACTTAAATGCTGTTAAAAGAATTTTAAGATATGTAAAACATAGTTTAGATTATGTTTTATTTTACCCTAAAAATGATGTATTTGATTTAATTTCATATTGTGATGCTGATTACGCTGGTTGTAAATCAGACCGAAAAAGTACAAGTGGACTTGTCACTTTCTAGGACATTCTCTAGTTTTCTGGTTTAGTAAGAAGCAAAACACTATATCCTTGTCAACAACTAAAGCAAAATACATATGCTGCTTTGGCTTATTCTCAAGTTATATATTTGCAACAAACTTTAAAAGATTTTGGATTAACTATAACTAAATCACCAATTTATTGTGGTAATACTAGTGCAATAAAGCTATCTAAGAATCCAAGTCATCATGCTAGAACAAAACATATTGATACTAGACAACATTTTCTTAGAGATAATATAAGTAAAGAAGTCATAACTCTTGAATATATTAATAATGAAAAACGAATTGCCGATATATTAACCGAACCGTTAAATGGACAAAACTTTACTAAATTTAGAAGAGAATTAGGTATTTGTTCATTAACTGAATATAAATTATAAATAATACAAGTATAAGTTAATAATTAATAATAAAAATTTCTCAAAAATTGAACTAAGCGTGTTGATATGACCCATCCACCTATGTCCACATACAGACCGAGATTTTCAAATTTAATTTTCCCTCTAAAATTAGTTATTAATTTATATATTTATATATTTTGACTTTTACTCCTTTTTTCTGTTATATTCTCTGTAATAAACTTCTAAAACAGTAAATTAATGGCTTCCTCTTCTAATAATGAACCTCCTTCATCCACTTCTCATTATTGTGGACCTTTTCAACGTTCCACACACGTACAAGTCATCAAATTACAAGAGAAGATGAAAGATTTCCTTCAAATGATGATGGAAATTCAAGTGTGTCAATTGCGAATGGCTAGAGAACAAGATAGGCATGGCAGAATCCTTAGGAACTTACAAAACTTCCTTATTTATAATAATGCCAATCCCATTGTCGAAGAATCATTACAAGCCATGGATTCTAAAGAATAAAAGCTTCTGGAAGAACCATAAGAGGATCAATAAGAAGACCATCCTCTGTCGAATCTGAATGTTCATATGGACGAAGACGATGGCGTTATTTGCGTTGGAGAGGTCCTTTTTGACACTAATGGGAACTTGGTCAAACAACATGGAATTTTTGTCTCCACTATCCAAATTGTTAGGTCCACAAATCACCAATAGATAAGGATCCTCGTTAAGCTTTTTTTTTCATTTATATTGGTTTGTTAATGTGTATATTTCATATGTTTTTATTCTTATGTCATATGTTTGTTTATCTCATTTTCTATTAAGTTCAAGGTTTATAGGTTATTTTTTTGTTGATGACAAAAGGGGAGAAGTTATATAAAATAGTAGGCTTGGAGCAAGGGGGAGTTGTTGGTGCAAGGGGGAGTTATGGTATGATCGAAGTGGTAAGTATATTTTATAAGGTTGTCATCATCAGAAAAGGGGAGCCTGGTAGGAACTAGAGATAGTGGTTTTGATGACAACAATCTTTGTAACTTATTTTATTATAACTTATATACTAACATTATTGTCTATATATATGAATGTTATTATGCAGGATATATATAAGGCAGGTACTAATTATTGAAGATTGTATAATATAATGATCAAGAATAAGGAAATCTAGTTTGAAGACTCATGAGTATCAAGATTAAAATTTCAAGATAAGTTTCTAGTTTTTGTTAAAACTTCATAATAGCACGGAAATCTTCATTTCGAATTTCATTTGGGATGGAATCCATTTCTACCTTCTTAGTGGCTTACAAACCCATGACAAGTAGCTTACAAACCTACGACAAGTGGCTTACAAACCCATCAACATCCTGGTTTGTATAGGCTCCCGAGTCCTGATATGATGAGATATTCTGCACGAAGAAGCTTAAAAAACTACTTCAAAATGGTTTTTCAAAATGATTTGCTTTTCAAAAACTTTTAGCCTTAACAATTATCTTTTCAAATGATTTTCAAAAGGATGTTTTAGCCTTAAAATATAATTTGTTTTTGTTTTGAACTTCATTTTCAAAAAAAAATTACATTATTTTTTAACTAGGGATGTCGACATCATGGGATACCCCATGTCGACATGGTGGCCGTTAAATTCAAAAGTTTCAATTTTCAGAAGAAGTGTCTATTCGGTTAAATCTCTTCACGAATGGTTATGACCGTTGGTACTTTATAAATAGCCTTTACAAATGAATTTTCAAATTAACTAATTTCTTATTTTTCTTCACTTCTTCTTCTCCACAAATCCATATTCTAAAATTTTCATATTTTTAAGATCATGCCGAAATTCTGTCATATTCTCAAGTGAATCAAATTACAATCTCATTCTTGTTTGATTCTATATCCTCTTTCGAAGATCAAAGTGCTATTCAGAGTTATAGGATCAATTTGTAATCAAAAGTTTGTCGAGTCTCTCTATAAGGTGTGGTTGTGCTTGGAAATCAATTTGGTGATCTTGTATCCCATAAATCAAAAGAGTTTGCTCAGACTCGTGAGACAGGAGGGTACCTTAATGCCTTTAGAAATTGAGTATTATAATATCGACATTGGTATAATAAAAATCTGTATGAGGTGTTAGCCTTGGTACAACAATGGATGTAGGGTAACTCTGAACCAGTACAAAATCCGGTGTGTTCATTCCTTTTACTGCTTTTTATTTACTTCTGTATCTGCGTTTGATTCTGTGATTGTTCTGTGATTAAGTTTTGCATTTGTTTATATCATAATTTTTAAATCAATCCATATAAGTCTTAGAATCCATTACACACTATTCACCCCCCTTCCAGTGTTAAATTAGCCTTAAGATTCTCAATCCGCACTCCCCGTCATAAATAGTTGCTCCATATGTTGCTATCGAAGTCGGTGGTCTATTACAAGTGCCAAGAGACGATTTTGCTAAGCTGAACAAAGGCTTTTCCAGTCTATGTGGTAAACCATTCCACGGAACAGAGTTGGCGATGGAAGTCTAGATTGGCTTGATACCCGCGAAAGGTTTTTCATTGAGTTCAAGCTAAATGATGCTATGAAAGGTGATTGGCTTCTCGACAATTTCAAGGGCGATCCATGAATTGGTGGAACGCTGCGAAGGTCTCTACTCCTGAAGGTCGACTCACATAGGGCTAGTTCAAAACAAGATTTAAATAAAAATTTATTCCCATGGCTTAGAAAATCTTGTTCCATAAATTTGCAGCTGTAAAGCAAGGGCACTTGTCTGTCTCATAATACGTTGCTGAATTCGATGTCTTGTCGAAATATGGGATATCCTTCATAGACACTCCATCAAAGAAGAACGAGAAGTTCACCATAGGCTTGAATGATTATTTAGGAAAGAGGATCATAGGCTACATTGACGAGACTTTTGAGATGATAGTCGAGAAAGCCTGGAGGCACGAGAGTCTCTATCCAAACCCAAAGACGGTTATTCCTAAAGAAGAGCTAAAGCTATAATTGGGTGGGAGGGGTAAAAAGAAGTGGAATAACTATAAGAGGAAGCTACGGTGGTTTTGCTACTAGTGCGGTGATAAAGGTCAATACAATAGAGATTGCAAAGCTAAAAGGAAGGAATGCTACAATTATAATAATGTTGGGCATATTCAGAAGGACCGTCTAGAGCCACTGAAGTAGAAGTAGATAGTGTAAGCATATGCTATCAACATTGTGCCAACTTTGTCGAGTGTTCCATTGATGAAAGAGAAGAGGAAAAGCGTCATTATTCAAGGTATAGTTTCCATTTATGGTGTACTCATACGTGTTTTGTTTGATATCGCAGCTTCACATTCCTTTATATCTAATGAGTTGGTAGATAGGTTAGGATTGAAACCTGAATTTTTGGTCGACCATTGATTGTGACGAACCTTGTTGAAGGCCCCACTAGCCTGTGTTTGTCGTGGTTTAGTCTTGTTGAGTCATGGATGTACTTTTGATTGTGATTGCCTTGTTCTGAGTTTTAAAGGGTTTAGGATTATTTTAGTATGAATTGGCATCATAGATCAAAGTGATGGTGGATTGTAGGAAGATATTGGTAATGATAGCGGTAGATGATGGGTAGATGGTAGTATTCGGCTACCTACCAGATGATGAGGTGATGGTTGGCTTTATATATTCTCTCTATATCCCACATGGCGAGTTGTCATCAGTGCCTATTGTTAGGAATTATCCGGACGTATTTGAGGAGGTGGTCGAACTTCCACCACACAGAGAGATTATGTTCTGTATTGATTTGGTGAAAGATGTTAGGCTAATAGTAATGTCATTGAGGAGGATGGCACTTAAAGAGTAGCAGGAGCTCGAGGTGCAAGTGAATGCCTATTTCGATGAGGGTTCATTCGTAGAAGTATTTCTGAGTAGGGAACTCCCATAGTATTCGCCATGAATGCAGATGGTTACCTTAAATTGTGTGTTGATTACAGTGGGCTGAATAAAATGACAAGTAAGAACAAGTATCCACTCCTATGTATTAATACTTGTTCGATCATCTTCATGGTGCTAAAGAATTCTGTTAGTTGGATCTTGCGACAGGATTTCATGAACTGAGAGTAGAAAAGGTGAGTATGCTGATTTTAGTGTTTTGCATACCATCCGGTTTCTGTGAGTGATTGTTCATGCCATTTGATCTAACTAATGAATCGACATACTTTATTGATCCCAAGAATGGAGTTTTAAGGGTTCGACTAAATAAATTTGTTCTTATGTTCATCGATGTTATTCTTTTCGACTCATGGATGGAGGAGTAATACAATACACATTTGAGGATTGTGCTTGAGGTATGAGAGAGTACCGACTGAAAGCAAAGTTTTCAAAGTGCAGTTCTGGAGGAAGGAAGTGAAATTCTTGGGTCACATTGTTTTCGAGTAGGGCATTAAAATTGATCCTACAAAAGTTGCAGCGGTCCAAGATTGGGATAGACCCAAAAATGCTATGGATGTAAGAAGTTTCTTTGGATTAGCTGGATATTAAACGTGATTCCTCTAGGACTTCTCCAAAGTAGCTGAACAGTTGACTCGATTGACTAAAGAAAATTAGACTTTTACTTAGGGTGCGAGATGTGAACATGCATTTGTGAGTCTGAAAGAAGAGTTGATGAGTGCCCCAGTATTAACCATTCCGAGTAGGAATGAAGAAATGACGTTATACATTGATTCTTATGGTATCGGATTGGGTGCGACATTGATGTAGAGAGGCACATTTGTTACATATGCTCGTCAACAAATGAAGCCACATGAGAAGGAATACCCGGCCTATGATTTAGAGTTAGTAGCAATTGTGTTTGGGCTGAAGATTAGGAGGCATTACCTTTAAGAAGAGAGATTCAAGTTGTACCGACCATAAATCATTGAAGTACCTCCTTTTGTAGAAGGATCTTAACCTTCGTCAGCAGATACTGTTAGAGTCCTAGCCTCCTTCGATTTTGATATTGCATATTCGCTTGGAAAGGAGAATGCGATTGCTAATGAATTGAGTAGGAGACATGCCAGCTTAGGAGTTATGTTCCTAGAGTGGACGTAGTTACAGTATATTTCTTATTTTGATTTCAAATCGAGATGTGAGCTAGAGCCAGAAATATCGACGAGCTTGACTATCAGACTTGCTCTGATTGAGCAAGATTAGTACTAGTGAAAGGCTGATACCGAATTAGCTGAGATCATTGCTAAGATCGATGACGAAGTAGAGTCTAAATAGATGAGACAATATGGATGCGACTGAGACAGTTGGCTCCATGAAGATGGGAGATCGTTTGTTCTTGATGTCGATAGGTTAAGAGATGAGGTACTAAGAGAGTGCCATCATTCGAGATTGACTATCCATCCCAGCAGTAATAAGATATACCATGATATGAGGCAGACCTATTATTGGGGAGGGATGAAGAAAGTGGTCAGGACATTCAGCTCGAAGTGCATGAATTTCCAATTGGTTAAGGTAGAGGTAAAGATTTCTAGTGGTTTGATGCAACTATTGGAAGTTCTCCAGCGGAAGTGGGAACGAGTTTTGATGGATTTCATCGATGGACTACCAAGGACTAGAGCGCGATATGACAACATTTCGACCATAGTCAATCGATTGACCGAGAGTGCCAGATTTATACCCGTCAGGGCACGTAAAACGAAAGCTAAACTAGCCAAATCGTATGTGTGTTATCCTACCTGTTGGCAAGGCCATGATATCATCGACTTGGCATGGAACTGATGGTTATCGGTTCTAAGAATCAACTATATATGATAATGTGAATGATAGTCGGGCAAATCCTAACCTGGTCCCAATCCAGGTGTAACCAATATAGCCATGAAGTTGAAACTCAAATTTCAAGACGATAGGAGTTCATATGCTCAAGTTATGGATGAAGCAAGGATTTATATGGATCGATAGGGAACAATCCATTAAACAGCTCAAATCAGCGGAGAAAGATCAATATATCAAAATCTACAAGGCCAATTCATTTGAAACTTTCATAGCATTGATAAAATAAAGAGTGGAGCCTACTAAAACGATCGTAGGTCACAAAG
This sequence comes from Allium cepa, assembly GCA_030765085.1. Lineage (NCBI taxonomy): Eukaryota > Viridiplantae > Streptophyta > Magnoliopsida > Asparagales > Amaryllidaceae > Allium > Allium cepa. The sequence goes on along the minus strand of CM060929.1, from coordinate 472,055,124 downwards.
TTAAGATATGATGATGGCCGATTGTTGTTGGCCAATCGTGCTTGCCGATCCATAAAAACGATCGGTGTAGTACAGTGCATGATCCAAGTACAACAAAGATCGATTTATATCTCATAATTTGCAACTCAGAATGACTCCAAATTTTAGGAGCAATGTCAAGGCATGTGGGACTACCCAAAAACAATCGCACGCGAATTGGAAGCAAGAAAAACGATCGATGAAAGTTCAGCCGATCATTCCAAATTGTCAAGTTAAGGCCATCAATCATTATGGTTGGCCCTTATGGACCTAGAGAGTTTTTAGCCGAATTCTTAGTGAAATAACTCATCATCTCTCTCTATAAATACAGGCCTCTTGGTTCATTTTCAGGATCTTTACGCTACTGATTATAGGAGACTTCATTGTAATCAAGTGCCATCTTTATTTCTCCATTGTACTCAGATTCACAAGTGACTAATAAAGGCAAACTTCAAAGTGTAGGTAGGCATACAACGTCAAACCACTATAAATCTTTGTTCTTCTTATTAGCTTATTCTCAGTTGCTTGATGATTTATCTATTCGTTTAAATTTTATTTTTCTTCATTTATTTCTCTACTAAATCTATACTTGGATGTTTTTGATCAATTTTGGTGCAAAAATTTTGGTGCTTTCACTGAGAACCTTGATTCTCAATTTTCTAGGATCCCTTTGTTGCTATTCGATTAGATAAATCCCACAAAGGAGTCAATCTTTAAAAAATTTCTAGTACTACTCAGATTTGTAGGAATCTAAGCAAGGCTATCGATAATGGGGAGACATACTAGATCCAGTTCTCAGAACGTGGAAGGAAAGGAGAACACTAGCATTCAACAAGGAGATCCAAGCAATCAACCAACAAGTGTGAATGCTAATCCGTTGAAGTTTGGAATCCCACCGATGTTGTTAGAAGAAATAAATTTCGTAATTTAATGAGAGAGCTGATGGAGAGACTTCGACAGCAAAATCAACAAATTCAGACCAACATCAACTTGATGAACCAAATCAATCAGCAGCAGCGGGGCAAAGCTAGGAGGGATCCCATCCCTTACTCGACATCAGAGAGCTCTAGTTCATTAGATGTATATCATAGACATAGGTGCCGTAGAACTGATGGATATCATGCAAAAACTTTAGGGTTTCAATTGCTAGACCATCCTGATCTGCCAGGAATGATCAGTGTTGATCCCACCGCTGCGGAAGAAAACTTACCTATGCATGTTAGGATTTAAACCAGAGCTGCTACGATTAGTTTGGATGATGGATTCTGATTGAATGTTGGCCAGGTTCTTTACTAGAATAATGATGAAATGAATGTAAAAGACATACATCGGGAAGATGGTGAACCAAGAAGGCAAGAAATGGCCCGTTGATATCGACCGGACCATTCACTTGAGGTGTAACACGACCACCGCTTGGCACCAACCATCCAAATGCCAGACTTATCGGCAATGGTCAGACAGTTGCTGAGAAAGAACCAAGGCTTGACTAATGAAAACTGGAGAATCTCAAGAAGCCATACCCGTTCATTGATAATGTTCTATAGGCAGAATACCCAAGGAGATTCAACATGCCATTGATATCTACCTAAGAGGGAAAAACCGACCCCAGGTATCATATTTTGAGTTACGAATGGCTGATAGATTCTACGCGAGCTGATGATGCGACCAAGTGCAGATGCTTTCCCATAACCCTTTCCAAAATAGCGATGATGTGGTTCACGAGACTACCCCCACAATCAATTTCTCAATTCAATGATTTAGTAACCATGTTTGTAGAGCAATTCTGGATGCATGCGACTCGTCCGAAAGACGTGATGTCCCTTTCTAGTGTTATTCAGGCTGCAAGAGGGCAATTGAAAGATTATTTGAAAATATTTCATACAGCCGTCGTAGAGGTCAGTAATCCGAATGATCATGCGACACTTGTGGTCAAGGCGAGAGGGATTGATTCAGAGTCTGAATTTGGCGATTGGTTAGCTGGTAAGCCGCCCGCAACGTTGGAGCACTTTTACGCAAAGGCGATACAATATTTGAGGGAAGTCATGTCCTCCATAAAAAAGAATGTTGCAGGTCTAATTGAAGGAGTACAGAGTAACATTGCAATAAAATAGTCCGATGATAGTTCTAGGAAAGTCCAAGTGAATGTTCAGAATGAATCAAACCTGCAAAAGAGAGACGAAGATAGGAACCAAGAACGAAAAAGGGATTATAGAAGGTTGAAGCCTAGGATTCCAATGTACAATAATTATACGTCGTTGAATATGCCCTTCGAGAATATTTATCTGTCTAATTGCAATACCATGCATATAGAAAGTCGCCTCCAAAAGAATCCATAGATAAGTGGAAACAGACCGGGATATACTGTCGGTTTCATGAGTGCCATGGGCGCAATACCAATGAATGTAGGCATCTCAAGGATGCTATAGAAAAGCTTATTTGAGAAAGGATATTATAACAGTTAGTGAAAGTCCTAGAGGATAGTGGGCAGGGGACTTCTGACTCCAACCGAGGGCAAGCGCCACGTAGGGCTGAGGAACCTATGCAGACTAGTGGAAGACTAGTGATAAATACGATAGTCGTAGGACCGCATCCACCAGATTAGAGTTGGCAGGAGATGGAGCGCTATGCTGCACAATTAGGCTTATGGATATTGAATGCTGTTCGAATACAGAAGATGGAGCTCCGACAGAACAACAACATACAATAGCGGATGATATTGCGCTTAGGAACAGAGATGCATATAAGTTGAAGGCTCCGACAATCGACCCAATGGTCATTTCGGCCACGATTGGCCCCGCTTTGATGAGAAGGATATTGATTGATTGTGGAAGTTCAATGAATATAATCTTCAAAAAGGCTTATGATCAAAACGAGGATGAAAGCCAAAGACTTAAAACCAGCTTAAAGCTTATATATACGGTTTTAACGGCATTGCAACTGAAGCTGTTGGTTACGTGGAATTACCTATAGAGTTGGGAGAAGGTGAACGAAGGAAAGTGTGATCTTGTCGTTTGTTGTTTTGGATGTTGACTCTCCATACAATGTTTTTCTAGGCGACCGGCCCAAGCTGAATTCTAGGCAGTTCTTGCCCCATGGTGTTTGAATATGATGTTTTGGATAGATAACGGCATAAGGGTTGTTCATGGCGATCAGGCGATTGGACATGCCTATTATGCAGCTGATTTGAGGGAAGCCTAACACAAAGAAAAAGATGAGGGTGTGGACAAGACTGTCCGCATCCAAACTACCGAAGATTGACAACTAGCACCTGAGCCTTGGCTCAGGCACCGTAGTTAGTTCTATAGAGATATAGTCTGAGAGATGATGAAGAGGAGCCCGAAGAGACCAAGGCTGTACCGGCTGAGCTAATAATTGATATTACGGTCAGCCACGATTACCCATCACGAGTCCTAAAGATTAGATCACAACACAGCCCCCCGATGATGAAGGAACTTATTAGTTTTCTCCAAGCGAATCTAGGCATTTTTGCTTGGACTCACTCTGACATGTATGGAATCTCGCCTTCCACTGTGAGCCATGTTTTGAATATTGACCTGAGGTAAGTCCTGGTGAAGCAAAAAAGTTATGGAACAGATCTAGAGAGATCTACCGCTCTCAAAGAGGGGGTGGATAGACTAAAAGACAACGAGTTTATCCGCGATGCCCTTTACCCTCAATGGTATCTAATCCCGTGCTTGTGAAGAAAGCAAACGAGAAATGAAGAACATGTTTTGATTATTCAGATTTGAACAATGCGTGCTTGAAAGGCAGTTTTCCCCTTCCGTGGATTGACTAGTCGGTAGATTCAACCGTGGGACACGAATTGCTATCTTTTATGGATGCGCACTCGGGATATAGCCAGATTTCGATGCACATTCTCGATCAAGAGCACACCAGTTTCATTACTGATGTTGGATTGTATAGCCATGCAGTAATGCCATTTGGATTAAAGAATGCACGAGCAACTTATCAGTGCCTAGTCAATTGGATGTTTAAAGATCGAAGCGGAAAAACAATGGAAGTGTAGTGGATGATACGCTCGTGAAGTCATGATGATCAAACGACCATATTAGAGACTTGGAAAAAATGTTTGAAATCCTCTGACATTACAAGATGAAAATTATTCCTTTGAAGTGTTATTTTGGTGTCGCATCAGGGAAATTCTTGGGCTTCATTGCTAATGCCCATGGAATAAAAGCTAATCCCAAGAAGATTCAGGCTATCCGTGATATCCAAGCACCTAGGACTATTAAAGAAGTGCAAAGCCTGAATGGGAAAGTTGCTCCCTTAAGCCGATTTATCTCCAGAGATACAGATAAATGCATTCCTTTCTTTGATTTAATTAGGAGGGAAAAGAAACTTTGAATGGATGTAGGATTGTAAAGATGCATTTCAAGCTTTGGTGAATCATTCGGAGAGACCCCTCGTCTTGTTAAAGTAGATGGATTATAAGGATCTGTACATTTATTTGGCTATATTGGCATACGTTATAAGTGTTGCATTGCTTATTGAGGAGGAACGAATCTAAAGGCCGGTGCATTACGTCAGCAAATGATTAATGGGAGCATAAAGGAACTATATGAAAATAGAGAAACTAGCGTATTACTTACTGATTGCATCACAAAAGCTTTGTCCATACTTCCAGGCCTATCCGGTCAATGTTTACACTGACCAGCCTTCACGACGGGTCCTACAGCGACCTAAGACATCTGGATGGTTACTCAAGTGGAACATCGAGCCTAGTAATTCGATATTACTTATCTCCCTCGGAAGGCTATCTAGGGTCAGGCACTCGCAAATTTCATAGCAGAGTTTACCGCTCAGGATGATTTTCTGAAAATCAGTAAAATCCCTACCATATGGTGGAAATTGTATACTGATGGAGCATCTAATGATCATTGTTCTAGGGTTGGCATTGTGCTTGTAACTCCTGAAGGTCGATCAATCTATTATGCTTTAAAGCTTGATTTCCCAAGGACAAACAACGAAGCTGAGTATGAAGCTCTAATTGCTGGACTTAAACTTGCTAAAGAACCCGATATAAAATATCTCAAAATCTTTTTTGATTCGCAGTTGGTAGTGTACCAAGTAAGGGGAGATTATCAAGCTAAGGGAAAACAACTTGTCCCATATTTTCCAAGAGTTATTGACAGAATTTGAGTACTATGGCATTTTGCATATTCCACGAGATCGAAATAGAGAGGCCGATTCAATGGCAAAGTTTGCTAGCACCAGCGATGCATAGTGGATGGTCTTGGACCTGGTCGAAATATCAAATGCCTCAAGTTTAAACATGATAGAAATCGACCGGGCACTGGGAGCGGAGCTTGAGAGGAAGTCATGGATGACTCTGATCAAATACTATTTTCTATAGGGAATTCTTCGCGAATGAAGGAATGTAAAGCAACAAGTCCTTCGCAAAGCTTCATTATATATCATGCAAAAGGAGTTATGTACAGGAAAGGTTCTTTGTTCCTCTACTCATGTGTGTCGCTTGTGATGAGATAAAGCATATTTGAAAGAAATTCATGAAGGAGAATGTGGCAATCACACAGAGAGGCAAACTCTGGCAAAGAAAATACTCCGTTACGGGTATTATTGGCCAATCGTAAATCGAGACGCCACTGATTATGTAAGATGATGTGATAAATGCTAGCCTATGGACATTTGCCATGTAGGGTATAGATATTAATGGCTCATTACCAATCTCTAAAGGTGGCGTGAAGTATGCTATCGTCGCAGTTGATTACTTCACCAGATGAGCCGAAGAAGAACCTTTAGCCATGATCACAACCAAGGAAGTAATCAACTTTGTTTTACGAAACATCTTATGTTGATTCCATTTACCATGAAGTATTGTAAAAGATAATGAGACTCAATTCGATAGTGCTGAATTCAAAGACTTATATCGGACGTATCGTATTGAAAAGAGATTTGCAGCAGTCGCTCACCCTTAGGCAAATGAACTTGTTGAAGCAATAAATAAAATCATAAAGTCCATTTTGAAGAAGCGATTGGAAAATGCGCAAGTGGGCGGACAAACTCCCTACAGCATTATGGGCTTACAGAATCACCCATAAGTCTGCGACTAAGCCATACTACATTCGTCTTTGCTTACAGTTCCAGAGCCATCATTCCTATTGAGCTAGGGGTTGCATCACATTGAGTGACTTACTACGATTCCAAAACAAAGAAAGACATCCTTTAGGAATCTCTTGACTTTATAGATTAGAAGAGCGTGGAAGCCGATATGAGGGCAGTTGCGCATCGACACTGAATCGACCGGTATTATAACGTTAAAGTCTGACCTAGAACCTTTAAAATCAGTGATCTCATTCTGAAATGAGTTTTTTTACCCCATCGCACATGAATATGATCTAGGAAAAGCCTTATGTCAATGAACAGAGGCTTGGAGAGGGAACTTTCAAACTAGCGACTATCGATGGCATCACATTTCCAAGGGCGTGGAATAGCAAGCTTTTACGATGATATTTCACTTAGTTTATTTCTTTTTCATTTTAGTTGTATTTGCTTACGGAATTTGCTTTAGCATTTGATTTTCCAAATATGTAATAAGACAGTTTACGTCATTCTTTTCCACTTAGCAAATAAAGCCTTAGAATCTTTTGTATTTATGTTTGATGTAGCTTTGTGTATGAATTACACGATAAGACTGAAATAAAATAAGAGTGATCGTGACATAACAGATCACTCACTAAATTAAACCCCTAACTCCCGGGTGAAATCAATCAATTACGGAGAATACGATTTAACTGCTCTCCGAAATAACTCTAAGTCCACAGAGTGCGGATTGGAGTATAAACATAAATCGGCTATGAATCGTCCACATGTGAAACAACTCTAAGTCCCTAGATTGTGGATTGGAGTATAAACATAAATCGGGTGTGAATCGTCGGGTGTGAATCGTCCAACCATGAAACAAATCCAAGTCCCAGAGTGTGGATTGGAGTATAAACATAAATCGAGTGTGAATCGTCCACCCAGGAAATAACTTTAAGTCCTCGGAGTGTGGACTGAAGTCTAAACATAAACTAGGTGTGGTTCGACCACCCATTCACTTAACCTTATCCTCGGAGTACAGATATGAGTATAAAAAAATAGATGAGTCTAGTTTGATCGTGCACTATTCCATAAACTTTGGACTGAAAACGACAACAGGAGAAGGATGGAGTTCGACCATCCACCACCTAACTCAGCTAACCAGAGACTAGAGGCAAGAATACAGTTATCTTAGCTGCTGAGTTCGGTATGGGTTACGTTAAGGCTCAAGCCTAATGTTTGATGCGACTCAAGGCCACGACCTTAGGGAGGCCTTAGGATGGATAAATTGGATCGACATCCGATCCGACGAGAACGAATCACAAATGCATAAAATGAAAAATGTGATAGCTAAAATATTTAAACAAGTTTATACAAGAATCATACAAAAGAATACAAGAATTATTGTTTACACTAAGCTTACTATTCTTTATATAAGTTTATCCAAAATGCAAAATAAATGTGAGAGGTCATACCCAAACAAACACGACCAATGAAAAGGAAAAGTAATCATCCAAGCTATTTACATATCACTCTAATCCAAAGATTATTTCTTAGATTTTCTATCTTTCCTTTGATTCATTGCAGTGGCTCCTTCTGAATTGCCACTCGACCTTCTCTTTAATCCTTTTCTGCCTCGACTTCTTTTCAAAGGAGTATCTCCAGTTGTATGAATCGAGACGGTATCATCTTTAAAAGAAGGGGTGATGGAGGCACTCTTAGCATTAGAAGCGGGGGGAAGAGGGATAACATCTAGAGGAATTGTCCAGCCATGAGGGATCATTTGGAGTAGGATAGGAATCGGTTTATTGAGGCCCGAATCAACAAGCTCAGCTTTTACCTCCTTTTTCAAAAGTTCTTCCCTCTCAACACGCTCTTTCATGCTGAGCTTGCCGATAGGGTCAGAAGAACCTGTAATCAGAACATCTTCACCAAAGGGAATTTCATGGTGTGGGTTGCTCCCTTCCTTTAATAATGCCTCTATAAATTGATCATCAATAACAAAGGCTTTATTGAGCACCTTGAGTAGCGGCCGAAGTTGTAAATTTAGTAGATTCTGTCATGGCTGCTTGTGACTCCAACTGAGGCTCTTGTAAGGGATAGGAGCGACGCCTAGTAGATTCAAAGCTGCAAAAAAATAGGCAAAAAGATTAGAAATATCAATGATAACACCCCAACTTTATAAAATACAGGAAATGTCGATGGAATACTTTCCTTGCTATGGCTTCCAAGTGAGCCAAAACATCCTCAGAAATGCACTCGGGAATTAGAGAAAGGTGTGGCTTGTCTGCATCATACCCATAATGGTTGAAGATCCTACTATGGAGCTAGGGATGATCTAGGATGCCGTGGGCAATTTAGTTGTAATACCAGGTTGTGCCGACCCAAATCCTACGCCCACTTCATGTTAAGAAGCAACAGTAGACTCTATCTGGAGAAAGCTGGACATCATGTAATATTTTGGGTTCGTCGCCTAATAGCATTTCATTTTCAAGCGTAGAAGGTTGATATCCTCTAAATTAAGAAGTTTCTTATCTTCTACAATGAGAAATTCACATGCATGCTAGAGCTGGTAGGGATAATCGTCACCGAGCCATGTCAAATTTCTATGGTTAAAAACATTAGAGTTTTAAATAACAAGAATTAGGGCATGCTCATTCAATATCTCCTCCTTAACTTTGTCCTTGGTAGCTTCAACTTCACGCTGAATACATACATCGACAATTTTGGCTTTTTCAACAGCAGTGTCTCTCTCAAGTCTGATGTTTACTAGCTCATCGCAAGCATCTTGAGTGATCGTCTAAGCATCGTCTTTTTCTTCATTTGCATACTCAAGCTTGGCCTTAAGATTCGCCGTCTCCTTCAAGGCTGTGGATTCATTATCCTAAGCTGTATCCCACTCAAGCGTTATCTATTGGTTTCGATGATGCAACACTTGAACCATATCAAGATGGCTGGATTTCATCTCTTCCATGGATTTCATAGTAGCATTAGCTTTTCCTTCGGCTTCTACTAATGAGGTCCTAGAGGCTTCTAGCTCGTTTATCAAATGTCAATGATTCTTTTATCTTAAGCGTTCCGGCGTTTTAGCTTTTCAATCTCCGCCGCATGATCGAAGTAAACTTTCGACATTTTCTCAACCGCCTTCATCCATTTGCAATACTGCCTATGGATGTCAGTGACATGGCAAATAGTCATTTTCTGAACATGATCCGAAAACTTTTTCAAGTTGAGAGGAAAATAGAACCCTTCAAAACATAAGCTCGGAAATTCTTTGCAGAGCTGTACCATACGATCAGTTGGATTAATCGTAAAATCTTCATTAGCAGCTTCAACTTCAGTACTTTCCTTATTGAACCTATTGGCGGCAGCATGTTCACTATAGCGATTACGGTCGCGTAACCACTGAGAATGAGAAGGAACCAGAGGCTATGGAGGCACTAAAGTAGTAGGAGGACCATGGAAGGGATCAATAGGTGGGTCACTGGGATCGGCTAGCTTCTCGGGACCCTTTGGAGGAGGGGATCTCAATCTCGACTGATGTTTTTTCTGGGATGGCTTATCCCCATCACCCCTGTCTTGATGACCCTGGTCCCGGTCGGGGTGATAACTAGAATCATAATACTCTCGACTACCACGGTAAGAGCTAGAGCGTGAACCAGAGGATTGGTGGAGTATATCCCAAAGGGAATCAAACATGTTCCTCTTCCTCACCATTATTTCTACAATGGACCACAGAAATCAGTCAACTTTAAGCGCTAAAGAGCACAAGTCAATTATAATGCAATGTTAAGGGGTGCAAGTGTGTGCAAGTGTTCTTGTGTAACCCCCTAACAAACCAGGTGTAGGAGCATTGCTCATTGGTGTAACTTCTCCTCTAGAGATAGGAATCTCAATGTCATTTCTGGTGGGAGACTCTGACCACTCGATGCTCACATCAGTAAAATAAAAAGCATCAAGATCTTGCGGAATCAGTAGGCCTGACAAAGAGTCAAGTGGTAAACTAGAACGCTCTAACGATTGGGAAGAAGATTCATCTTGAACAATTTTAGGAGCCGCCGAAGACTTGGTTGATCAAAGAGACGACTTTTTGGAAATTTATGAACAAACATTTTCTTCTTTCTCTTATCAGGAACCAAGGGTTGTAAGGCCTGTGGGGATCCAGCATCAACCCTAAGATCAGATTTGTCACCATACCGACCTGGTACATCGCCTCTATGTCTTGCGGCATCAATACTAGTGAATTTGTGAGCTGTCATGACCGATGGCACCACGGGACCGGCTCGATTGCCCCTTTGACTGATTGCAGCCTATGGTCTTATCCTTGCTGTTTGAGCAACTTTAGTCAGTCCCATGCTGAGGCCCTCTTCTCTCAGAAGAAAAGTAATGAGACTTTCGTTGTAACGAAGCGGATTTTGTCCATTCGAAAATCGACATCCATACTTTACATCGTACTCGAATGCCGCAGATTCGACCGTTCAAATCCGAGTCGCCGGAGCTTATAACACCATTAAGTAAACAACACAGCGGAAGAAATAATGAATATCAATATACAACATCTGATACAACATCCTGGTACAACAGATGATACAATAGATATCGATATACATCAGAGATATGATACAATAAAATAGCAGCGGAAAAGAAAATAGCTAACACCAGCAGCGGAACAGATAACTCCAATATAATCTTCAAGAGAGAACTCCAACAGCAGCTCGAACCATCATCACAAAACACTAAGACAAGCAAGTCTCGTCCATATCCAAAGACTGAACTAACCTCAGATCATCTACCAAACCTAATTATCTGAAAAAACCAACTCTAGACTGCTCGTGTGGAAAAATAGTGAGCACCCAGAGTTTAGGAAAGGAACAATAAACTCCGAGTCAGTCATGGGACTGGTATGAGTAACAAAAATAGTTTATCTTTGAAAACAAACAAAAAGAGAATTTTAAAGTAAATTCGCAATGCTTTTTGAAAATGAAACTACCATAAGACCTCCCGCCACACACACAATGCAAACGCAGAATTGGAGGAGATTTCTTCTTATGATAGTCAAACATGCTTGATACGTAGAAAGTTCTTTGATATTATTAATATAAGTGCAAAGTGCAGAAAACATTTCGAAAGTAGAATATTAATCTTAGCCAGCATAGACATTCCGAACTATGCCTACTATAGCTACCATCCAAACAGTGGGGCGCCACCATAAGCGAATGGCAGGTAATACAACTAAAACCGTACAAGGCTCGTATTGTTTTGATTGGATTTTCCAACAAATGGTCAGGCTAAGGAACTTCCTACTGCCACATGGGATCGCCTCTGGTGGGACGTCCCGAGAACCTAACCGGATCTCTGCCAACATAAGGCCGGGTTACCTCTGTAACTAGGTAACTACTACTCGAGAAAGCCACTACCCGGTCCTTTGGGACCTTTATCCGAGGCGCCTCTAAAGCAACAACCACACAGTAAATGAGATTGGAGCTACCACATAGGTAAATATCTAGGCTCCATACCATGATACCACCCTTTACCAGAAGGGAATGACACACCCTAAAGGGCGCGACCCTCATAACCTTGCCGCATCTTTCCTGTTTTGACCATTTCCGGGGTGTGAGGTCCTGATGCATTCTCGTCCACAAAGCTACGCTTTGGTACAAAGCCATGCTTTGGGTCAACAAATGATCAAAGTAATGATCACAAAGATAAATGATCAAACAAATGATCATATCACAAATGATCAAACAATGATCATCAACACACAGCAGCACTCAGCATGCCACACTACCAAATTGGGAGTATATTGCTGATAACTTTCAACTACATAACCTCTGAGCTCGTACGTCTCAGAGAAGGGTGTTATGCTAAGAGAATAAATTCTCCGCCACCAACAGATACGTATTTGACAGAAATCTGCGTTATATCTCAAAGTGTAGTGTCAGACATGTAACCATACAAGTCTGTTCCGGGTTCGAACAGAACCGAAGGCACTTCCAAAGAAGCCCTTGCAATCCGGGTATTCACAATCTCGATCGGACTTCCCATCACTTAGGGAATCTCTATACCAGGAGCTACCCAGTGCAGAGACAATCGATAGGTTATCCCATCGTTCTCGCAAATACCCGGTCTTCATCACCGGTCTTCAAATGCTATCCATAACGACGAATCACATATTCGGAATGGGTTATATGACACAAAGGTCCTCTCCCGGCTAAACCGAATAGTGAGCGCAATAACTAAAACATATGGATATGGGATTTCAATTAAGTCATAACTTAATAATTCAAAACTTTCTTTCAAATGGTTTAAACAAATTACCATTTTCAAATCTTTTAAACAAAATATTTATTTCAAAAACCTTCAATGGTTTAAACAATTTCCATACTTTAATCTTTTAAACAAAAGATTTAATTCACAAAGTTCACTCCATCCACAAAGATCCATTTATGGATTTCAAACAATTTTCATTTCAATTGAATTAACTCGTTTAAAATCTTTAAATTAAAGATTTAACTTATAGCTTTCAAACCGTTTCCATAACTTGGAAAATCATTTTCATTTTTAACTTGGAATCCTTTTAACACAAATTGGACGTTCACTTCCTATATGAAAGTTTTATTATTTGAAAACAAATAGCTTTTGTTTTAGGAAAAATTCAATTTTATTTATACGAGTTAAAGCTTTGAATTTAAATTCAAATTTCCAAATCAATACCTTTAAAATAGTGTAACCCATATAAACTCATTTATAAGTTGAATAACCTTTCTAAACTGTAGTTTCCAAATCACAGAATTCAATTTCAAATATTGAATTCAAATTTAAATCAAATTATTTAAATTTCAAAACTTAATCAAGTTATTACAAATAAATTTCATCTTTGAAATTCCATTTCAAAAGATTTTCATTTTTAAACCAAATCTTATTTTCAAACCATTTGAATTTAAAATTCAAATTCAAAACTATTTCAAAATCTGTGACTTAATCGATTTCCTCGTGAAATCCATAATTGTGTGTGTATAAGTGTGGTCCAGGGTTTAACACAATAGTGCAACATCATCAAACATCACATATCAAATCACAGAAATATAATTGATAAGCGATATAAACTATACGCTTACCCTTTACCCACAGATCACAGATATATATATCACAAATTAACAAGTCACACAGCTCAAATCAAAACAAAGCATCACATATCAGGGTATCAAACAATACAATCATCCAATAGAATGCAAACACCCATAAGTAGGATTAATTTAATTATCTGATTTATTTAATCAGATCCTTTACTTATGAATTTAATTACAAATCCTGGTTAATTAATTAATTACAACCCATGTTGATTAATTATTCTTTAATTATTTATTAATTGTCCTCTGATTATTTATCAACCTTGATTAATGAGTGAATCAATCTTTAATTAATACCTTTAATTCCTTATTAATATAAATTAATTATTCAATTATTGCCTGCCAATTACTAAATTAATCATTATCTCTTTTTAATTAATTCACTTGATTTTTTCTTAATTATCAATCACTGATTCATTAACTTAAAGTAGTTAATCCTTAATTCAGTATTCACTTAAGCGTTATCTAATTCTAACACTAATTACAATCTTAATATAATTATTCTTAACTACTTTCTAAATAATTGATTAATGTTAATTATTCGTCAACTAACATTTTTAAAGACATCTACAATTTGGAAATCAACAAAGATTATCAACTAACCTTTAATGGTAATTTATTTTCATTCGGCCTTAACTAAATTACCAGTTTAAAACAGTGAACAAGTGATAGTTACAGTGTTAAGTACTACTTGAATTATTAAGCCTGAAGCTCATCTCCTAAACAAAACACAGAACTGCAGAAATCACAAACCCGAGTTCTCCCCCATCAAGACGCGTATGCTACTTCGAGTCGCACATCAGCTTCACCGAGAACACACCCCATTCCCTCTCGCGTTCGTTCTTCTTCTTCCCCCTTTCTCTTTTTTTTTTCTTCTTCTAAGTTTAAGTTTAAACTACTGTAAACAAACTCACACACACCCAGAGAAAAAAAAACCCGAAGCCAAGCACTCTCTTCCCCAAGTCTGTACTCGAGTTCCTACCGCGAAGCCACCTGATACCCAAACCAACGTCGTGCACGTGCACGACGTGGCGCCGCCACTCCGGTCATCATCGAGGTCATCGGCAAGTCGAACGATCCACACAAACACGAAATTGAACTTCGATCCAACCCAAGGAACTCGAAATCAAAATATCACTATTTCGTCGAACTGAAGCTCGAATGTACCCAGCCAAATTTGCCTCGTCCTCCTTCCATCGTTCACCAGAAAATTCCCAACTTCGGCCACATCACGACAAACCCCTACGCTAACCTTGCGATCAATCTCGAGCGACTCGATGCATTAGAGGTGGTATACGCACCTCGTTTCCAGACCGTATACATGTCAAGTTTAAAACCCTACTTCGATCTCGTTCTACAAATTCACACAATACAAAAATTATTTCGCATTTTTCTCAAAATCATAGATGATCATACTATCTTCATACCCAATTTCAACCTTTATTAACTGATCATTAACCAGTAATTGATAAAAAATGCAATATTTGTTTACATTCAAATTGCTCTGAAATTACTAAGCTACAAATCTTAATTCTAGTTTTAAAAATCATATTTTTCAGTAGGAATTTAAACTATAAACTTGACTTATTATTTTACAACTATCAATTTATCAAATTATCATTTGATGCCTGCAAACAAAACTACAGTGATTATATTTTTACAACAAGGTTCAGTTCGCTTTTAGAAATCTAAATTTAAGTTAAACATCTTGTTTAGTTGAAAAGCTTAAAGCTTTATAATAATCTGTTGAGAACAAATAGTAATTTGAAGAAAATATACAACCTGTAATGATCATCAGAGATGTACAGAGCATCACATACATGTATTCAACTGAAGCATATATATATATAATCCAGATTAACTATAAACTTGAACTATTTTTAAATAACTTAAAGCTAAAAAATTTCTTGTTTACTCACCTATAGTTTAACAGAGGGTAGTTCAGTTTCCAGATGAATACAGTTCCTAGCCTTCAGCTTTGAATTTCAACTCCAACCTTTGATGTTGTAGATGTTACATAATTTTTTTTTTGTATTAAATTCAAGTTGCAGTTTTGTTTTATATTTCTTTTTCTTTTTCTCAGGCTTTGCTTCATGAGTTACTAACTGAGCTAAAAATGGAATAACAAATGATGAATACATATATAACTTGAACAAGTTTCCTTCTTGCATAAGCTTAAACATAAAATAATATTTGCCTTATCTTCAATTGTACTAAGACCTGTAAATGACATAAGTATTTCGGCTGAGATATTTTGTTTCAGACAAAAATATGTGCTAATTACTATTTATGTCTCCTTTAAGTTAGCATAGATTAAATGCTTGCTGACACTACATATTAAGTACAATACACTTGCAGGTTTTTGTTTGTGCTTGTACTAATGTTTCATTTTAATTAACACTAATGAGTATTTGCTGTCATGAATGTATACAAAGATATTTGCAGTTTTGTTTTCTTATGCACTCATATGTTTACAAAGATGTTTACAGTTTTTATACATTTGACTTCAAACTTGAGTTAACATATAAATAACATGTTTGCTGAGCAGATTTTATTTCTTTTGTTTGAACATATTTATGCTAATATATAACAAAAATGTGTGCTGCAGGTTTTGTTTTATTTTTAACTTTGACTGAGATTATGTTATTTTATTTCTTTGTCTTTGTTGCTTTACATAAGTAGATGAGTTTGCATAATTTATATGCATATGTTCTGCAGTTTTATGCAGGTACCTAGTTTGTTTTATATGTGAATGAATTTTATCTGCTATGTTCTTGTTACTTTATAATATAAATAAATCTCTATTCTATTATGTTGTTTACTTGTTTCATATTTGCATACTTTTATTTTTTTATTTTTTTATTTTTGGATATTTTTGTTTGCTTTGTTTAATATGCTTATGCTTTATATTTTGGTGGCCGAGAGATCTTGCTTTGTTCTTGCTTGTGTAACTTTGTAGCAACATACTTATGTATTTGTTGTTTCCAGATTCGAATGTATTAATTAACTTTGTCTTGATTCACACTTTAATATGTTTATTTGTATAACTTCTTTTGTAAGCTTTGATTTAAACTGATCTTTGCATTTCTTTTGTTACTTTGTTTGTTTATATGCTTTTTAATCTAATGAAGTTTCTTTTATTATTATATGTTAGATTTTTATTTAATATGTTTTCTTACTTTATATTTTATAAAACTATATATATATATATATATATATATATATATATTCATTTTCAAAATATAGATGAATCTCTAGGTTTTTATTTTGTTGTTTAAATCTTATCTAATTTATTTACTTTATGGTTATCTTATGTATATTTTTAAAACCATTTATTGAAGATTTTATTTCAAATCCAATATATTTATATATATACAAAAATCAAATTTTGATTTATACAGAATTTATTCAAATTTGGGGAAACTCGCTTCCATTTATAATTAATTTCACAATTTTTTTATTCAAAAATTCATTTAATTATCAATTAAAATTAAATTATAATCTAGGGTCGTTACATTCGTCCATAAGCAGATATTAGATGTTTCTATCCTTGGAAGGTGCATTTTTCAAAGTTGTGGCGGGCTCTTCATAAATATTGCTACTAGGCCGGGTGATGACACCTATAAAGGAGTAACATAGTAAGGAATACGAACCGAATATCATTTTTCCATGCTAACATTAAAAAAGTGGATAACACTTACGTCTTTCTGCCATTGTCGAGCGAAATCGAGTGGACAATGAATGAAGAACCATTCACTTTTAAAGGCACTTAATTTGTTCCATGCACCGGTTAGAATCTGGTATCTCTTTGCCAACTTGAGAAATGTAAACGAAAGACTCCCTATCCATCGCTTGAAAGTAAATATGAATCAAATGTCATTAATGGTTAGGGGATGGTGTAGGAAGTCTATAAATACTATATAAGTACAATTAGGAAGAGCGTAGCCATTTAAGTGGAGCTGCACTGCGCAATCCTTAAGTAATGAAGAATTTCCCGAATGTATAAAGTGAATGGCGGGATGCATCCGGCCTGGCATATGAACTTGTTGCATGTTGTACACCCTTCTGGAGGTGTGTGCGCCCTATCATCCCATGAGGAACTAACACATCATCGAAAGAATTCCATATTGTACGCAGATGCGGTGTAGGGTGTCTTCCTTAATTTTAGAAGCTACCGAATCGGCAAGGTTCTCTAGAATAACTCACTACAAGAAAACCTACTTTTAGATGCATTTATCGGTAACATTTATAGTGTGAAAGCAAAGAATATTATTTTTACCATTTATTTTTACTTGTCTTTGTTTTATTCCAACGCGGCCAAATTTTTTCGCCATACCAACAGGTACTAAAAATTCATTTCGTTTTTTTCCATCTTTTTCCCTCCATTGATACATTTCTGCCCTCATTTAACAAATTCCTCTCTCTTTTGTCTCGTGTCAGTTATCTCCGTCTTGTGCCACTGATCTCCTTTAATCTGCTCTCCACCACTTATTCGTTTGCACCCTTCCTTGAGATTTTTTCACAAGCCCTAAATCGACAACGAGGTAATTCCCATCTTCTAAGTACAAATTTATGGACTTTCGAAGTACGTTTCTAAGTACTGTACTTCTCCTCAATAATCTCGTTTGTTTTCATTAGGTTTCTTTTTGGAAGAATTCTTTTAATCTTTATGTTAATTTTTGTGTATTATTTTTTTTGTTTTAAACGATTCAAATCAGGGCTATGCTTTGCATTGTTGGTCTTCTATTTCATGTTGAATAATAAATTGGAAAAATAAGGGTTTCTAAGTTAACATGTCCATACCACACTATTTTTATTATTTTCAAGATATATTATTGTTTCCAAAAAAATTGTATTGCAGTGATAGACGACTTTTTAATGCTTATTTTCTTGGAAGGGCCCTTTAAAGCTTTCTTGGAAATGGAAACAAAACCATGTTATATAGAGAAGAGCTTTTGGTTTTTATTGTTGCAAAGTCATTATGATTTACATGTATTTTTTATATTAACGCAACATAATTATGATTATGTGTTTTAGTCTCTAAGTATTGTCGGTTATGCCCTACTATGTATGATTGCCGTAATTTTTTTAGTTGGAGTAACTCCTCATTATGCTAGATGCAGTATTTGTAATGCAAAAGTACACTAAAAGAAAAAATGGTTTTTCTTTGATAGATTTAAATGGTATCGCTAGAACATACTTTTTTTCTATTTTATGTCCAAGTCATTGCTTAAATCAAGCAGTAAGTTATAATTGCAAACTTATTTGTTGGAAGACACTAAATTTATTGTTTATGTGCAAAGTGTTTAGAAGCTGTGAATTTAGCAATTTTTAAAATTATGCGCGTAAAAGCTGGATGGATGCAAAATTGAATGTTTTCATGAGAAAAAATATTGGTTAATTTAAAGTGTTTATTACCAAACAATTTTGGCTCTTCATTAATACACTAAGGCAACAACTAGTAGATTTTAAACTAATGTAAACTTCCGGGTCACATTTTTATTTTTGTTGATGAAGTTATGTTGTTGTGACCCACCAAAAATGTTGGATCCACTACTGGAATTATTTTGGGATGCCACTGTAATATCCTAAACTAATTGATTATTTTGACACCCATATTGGGATATTGGACTACAATCCTGTATATTATTTTTAATATTTGAGATATAAGAGAATTATTCTAACCAAATGAACATTAAGGGGGTGGTTGAATCTAATATTACAATTAGCAAGGGGCTAAGGCAATAGTTTAGATAATTACTATTTGGTTTACAATAATTTGGTCTAATGTTAGTACATTGACCTTTTACATTCCATTGCCGTGTAACATGAGTTAGTGCTCTCGTTGCTTTTTATAAAATGTTTTCTCTCTATAATTTATGTTTTCATTGTGTTTTCTTTGATAAAACATCGACCCTTAGTAAACTAGCTTTCATTTGAAATATGATATAATATTGAGCAGATTATACATTTGTGTCTTCAAAATTACCCTATTCAATTATGCTTAAAGCATAAAATCGATCAATATTTACATGACTATATGATGACTAAAACTTTGATAAAATTATCATTATAATACTATTGTGACATGTATGTTGTACTAATCTTTTAAGACCTATATAATTGAGCATGATTATCCAAGTCACTAATTATATCATAACAATAAGTTTATGTTGATTATATGGTTCTATATTTTTTCTTAAGCTAGAAAACCAACAAATGGAACTTAAAAGTGGAGAACATTAACACCATACTATTGTCAAAATTGCTGAGAGATACTAGCTTATCTATAAAGAAGACATGTCCTTTTATTTCATTCATACCAATTGTATGTTTGAAGAACAACTTATATCACCGTCTTTAATATGAACAATGTGCTATAACTTTATATTGTCATCTATAACTTTTCATCTTTTGTGATTTGATTGCAGCTGGGCAAAGTGAACGAGTGGGTGAACTAACAAAGAGTATGAAAAATCCCAAGGACTTCACAGCTATTAATATCTTGGTAAGTAGATGAATCATTTTCCACTCTTGATTTTAGTCCATAAGGGATTCAAAAATTTGCGAAGGTAGCTTTTTTCAATCATGTATCAGTTTCAAAGTTATTTAATATTTTTATATATAATGCTAAAATATTTTTTTTTCTTTCTTTCTTATATTTATTCAATCATCGTAAATAGTTTACTAATTTTAATCAAAATAGGCATCCTTTTGTGATGCTATAGAAAACACGTAGCTAAAACCTTTACAACTATTTTGGATAGTACCTTAGTTAGGATCTAGTAAGTTACTTGATTATTCGTAGAAGTTAACTTCAGATTTAAAATTATTTTTTCACATGCGCAAAAGAATCTTGCCTTCTCCATAATTTTTCCTGGTGAACTGAAGGAGTATTTGATGCCTTTAAGTTAGTGCGTCGAATGGCACTGTCAGCAATATTTACAAATTTTCTTACTGTTTCGATAATCTTCACTTACGAATACAACATGAGGTGAATATAGCATATTTGTTGAATTTGATTGCATATGTTTATGGACACATATATTACCAAATTCATCAAATGTATACACCCGATAATGGCTCAAACTCAACACAATACCCTAAAATGGTTCAAACTCATAACAATGCTTGAACACTTGTTTCACTCACGTACAAACTACAACACATACCATGGTCTAACCCGATTAACATTGGCAGTTTGTCACTTGATAGAATAAGCATGTTTATAAATTTATAATCCTTTCAATGTCGGTAACATACCTCTTGCAATTATGTGCATCCATGTTTAAAGTTCCTAAAAGTACGTACAAGAATGATATTGTACTAAAGTATCCAACATTATTTTGTCAAGAATAGGTTGCCAACTCTTTGGTATATCAAATATGCCAATGTTTCAATGGGGTTTATTAGTGGTTGGTATATTAACCTAGACTATAGTCTACGAACACAGTAGTGTGCATTTGTCTCTAGATAAAGTGGGCAATGCTAATATAGCCAAAAAAATATTCACTTCCCTTTGCGAATATAAGGAAACCAATTCATTAGACATATAAGTGGACTAAGCAATGAGAAATTATTGTGTCTGTTAACATGAGAACTTCATGTGTCTATTACTATGTCTATTCGGTCTCAACTTATGTTGAAAATGTAAGTGGATCATTCATGTAAGTGGATTAAGAATCACAGTTTTAGAAAGAATATAATAAGTTGTGCATTATTCCTTACTATAAGTGGATCAACCATGTTTATAACCTGAAACTATAAGTAGTAGTAACTGTGTGTATTCCTTACTATTACTCCATCATTAATGTTTTTATTTGTACCAGTAACTTTATCTATAAATGAACTGTTATTGCTTGTTGGTACTATTACTATGCTTCCGCTGGATTGTAAGATGACAGGATACATGATACTTAGTTTTTTCCATTTCAGGTCCCTTTTTACCTTGGAGAGTTGATTGAAATAAATCAAAAGATGACATGATACAAGTTGTTGCAACATCTTAGAATTACTTAATGGTTTATTTTGTAGCTTACACTACTGTATTATAATTTACAACATACATTTACTTATATATTTATTTTTTATGTAGCTCACTTTTATGCCTTAGGAATTCATTTCAAAAAATGAAGAAATTTCAACAAGTGAAGAAATGGTGACATCTACAGCTAACAGAAAACTAAAAAGGTTAAAATCCTTACCTTGATAAACCAAATAAGTAATCACTAATCAAACTGCTAGTAGCCTTTATGATGCATGGATACCTAATATGAAAAAATATTGCAAGCTTTCAAATTGTTAAACTATTTTTACATTACCATTTTTCTTTTAAACTTAACTTTTTGTTGACATAAAAAATGGGAAAACTTTTTTTTAAACCTCATCATCTAAAAAAACAAATAAAACCTAAAAAGAAATAATCTTCTTCAGATCACTCTGGAATCATCTCCCTTCAGCTCTTCATTCACTTTTGGCTCCACATTTTCAGATTTAGTTAATTTTTAATAAATGTTACGGGATTATCATATACATAATCTTCACAAATTTTCAGATTATTTCAAAATTTATATTTCCAAAATTAAAATTGTGTGCACTAATAAACCAAGTATTGGTTGGAACCAGTCCTACGACTAGAAACAATAAGTAAGATGTTTATGCTTTTTGGCAGCTGGAAGGTGTAATAAGAACGTAATAGTTCAACGCTTATAGTGATAATATGCATGTGCTGATACAACTATTTTCTAGCTCGATGTGGTATTTATTATTTTTTCTATTCTCACACTGGTTATTAGGTGCATAATAAATATTTTTGGTATATATATGCATATATGTAGATATATGAGTTGAACAGTGGGTCAGCTCTATTTTTAGTCGAAAGCTTGACATTAGTATTAGACCAATTTGTATTAGTGTTATATTTTGAACCCATCAATCAGGTCTAAGGAAATTATTTCATCGAATTTAAAAAAGATCCCAATAGTTAACCATTTTGATAAGCTTGTTGTGAGTAGGTTTTTTTCATTACCTTCTTACATATATTGGATGGAATATTGTCTCCGGTATACAAAATTTTTGAGCTTACTAGCTCAAAGTATTGGAATTATTAATAGCCACCACATTTTCATCAATAAGTTGGTTCAGGGATGATTTTTTGCCTATTAGCTAATATTTTAGAACAGAAAGTTTTAGTTGGCTAATCATATCGTGTTAACCAGTTAATCTTTTCTTTTTTGATGTGGCTCAATAACTTGTTAGTGGGTATCTTTTTTTCAAACACTCTAAACTTTCTCTGTACTCTTCAGTCAACACTGGACAGGATGAATCTGCAAGCAACTAAATATATGAGGTAATTTTCTTTTCCCTCAAGTCATCAACATTTTCTTTTAATGCTCAAGTTCCCTTTGTGCCATGTTATTAGTCTCATTTTCACTTCTTTTTTTTAGTGGGAAATGAAACAAGGGGTTGCCTTAAATGTAGCTTTCACTATGAGAATTGATCACTATGAGTGCTTCATTGTCCGATACATTGATTTTCCAAGTAGCGGTATATCTTTTGTTGTTAATCATGGGTTGGCATAATCCTTCTATGATTGTTGAATTTGTGACATTTTGATTAGTCCATCTTCTTTCCCATGTTTCTCTGTTTGTGTTTTGGAAGGGATTTTATTGTTAATGACTTAATGTATAGCGTGAAAACAGTATGTGCTCTTTAACAAAATTACTTTATTTTTAACAATTATATAGTATCGAAAATGGTTCTTCCTCATTAATGCAGCGGCATACCTGGAATCGAGAACGAGCTTCCTATGTTGCAAGCTTCCTAAGTCGCAAGCAAATTCAGATCACTTCCTATCTCGCTCCAGCCTAGGTCGTGAACGAAAATGCAGCTTCTTAGGTCGCTCCAGAATCGCTACAGCTAAGTCGCGAACGACATCGCTAAAGTCGCGAACGAGCTTCCTTATGTCGCTACTTCTTAAGACACGGCGAATTGGCGAATTTCTTAGGTCGATCCTCCTTAAGTCGCAAAAGGCCAAATCGAGAAGCTTATGTCACCAGCTTTCCTAAATCGCTTCTAGTAGGTCGCGAGCGACATTTCTTATGTCGCGAACGAGAAGCCAGTAGATCGCGAAGTTAAGTCGCGAAGTTCCTTATGTCGCTCCAGTTAAGTCGCTGCCTCTTACGTCGCGAACGAGAAGCCAGTAGATCGCGAAGTTAGGTCGCGAAGTTCCTTATGTCGCTTCAGTCAAGTCGCTGCATCTTATGTCGCTGCCGAAGCCGATGTTGCGAAGAGCTAGATCGTAGTTTTCTGATGCTTCGTTTCCTAAGTCGCATTGTTTTGTTAAGTCGTTTGTAATGTATATTGTTAAGTCGTTTGTTGTATGATGTTGTAACTTTCCCTATAAATAGGGCGTGTTGTCATTGTAAAAGGGTTGATTTTGAAAAAACTTTATTTTGAGTGCTTTGTGCCTCTTTGAAATTGAAAGTTGAGCGTTGTCTCCTTTCTCCATTTTCGGTTATTCGAGTGCGCTCGAATCAACGGATTTGAAGCCGAATCATGGAATCTCGTGCGCGAATTCAACGTAGAAGAGTCGTAGATCTTTTAACATGGTATCTTGCGCGATCAACGCGTTTGAGATAGCTAGAATTTGGTATCTCTCGAGATCAATGAATTTGGGCATTCGGTATTTTCAAGCCATCGATTTATCTTGTTTCATCTAATCGTTTCTTCGATTAGTTTGACACGAAATCTTCATTTCGTTGTCATCCTTTATATCTGCTATGTCAGTTTGGTATCATAGCTAGACTTAGCCAATGATAGCTAAGCCGAGCCTGTTGGAGCCGAGTTAAAGTGTTGGAGTTAAAGTCGAGCCAAATCAAAGCAACCCAAGCTAAGTAGAGAAGGAGCCGAGCTTGTTAGAGAGATCATGCCTCCGAGACGTGCTAACTGATTTCAAAATATTAGAGATGTGTATCGAAGAGAAGAAGCTGAGGTAATGGAGCAACGCATCAATGAGAAGTTCAATGAAGGTGTTGAGAAGTTAGAGAAGTTGATGATCGACATGAATGAAAGTCATAGGAGAAGGTCGCCACGCTCGAACCATGGAGGAAACAGGGTTTCACCATCGGTTACGGAAGCGAGGAGGGTGTCACCACAGTCGTATCGAGATAGAAGAGAATCATCAGTTTCAAAGATGCGAGATCACCATGGGTATAGAAATGAAGAGAGAAGAAATCAACATGGATTTGAAAATGAACCATATCATGATGATGAAAGACAGAATAGAAGGGATATTTGTGGACGTAGAGATGTCGATGGACGAAATCGATATCGAAGTACATTTGATTTTGACGAAGATGGTGATAGAGGTAGTATTCATTATCGAGATCATGGCCAAGTGCGAGATCGAAATAGAGATTTTGAAGATGATCGTCGATGGGAATATGGGAAGAAAACAAAGATTTCAGAATTCAAAGGGGGAATGATAGCGGAAGAATTCTTAGATTGGTTATCAAATGTTGAAGAAATTTTTGACTTCAAGGAAGTACGCGAGCATCGTAGAGTTAAATTGATTGCTACACGGTTGAGAGGAAGAGCTATGGCATGGTGGCAACAAACTGAACTTACACGGGAAAGAATGGGAAAGTCAAAGATTGAGTCATGGGAGAAGATGAAGAAGTTGATGAAGGCTACTTTCTTGCCTTATAATTATCAGTCTCTTATGTATTAGCGCTTACAGAATCTGAGACAAGGGACCAAGTCGGTAAATGATTATGCAGATGAGTTTTATCAACTTATTGCCAGAAATGATATCATGGAGACGGAGGAGCAGTTGACAGCTAGATTTATTGGAGGATTGAGAATGCAAATTCAGGATATGGTGAATATGTTTGATCCAAGATCCGTGGCTGAAGCACACCAGAAGGCTCTAGCTTGGGAGAAACAAGGTAGAAGAGGAGGTGGTGTGTTCACAAATTCCAACAACCAGGTGAAAGGGGCTAGTAACAATCCTAATGTTTCCAAGGTTGTTAGTAAACCGATTGTTAACGAAGTTGCTAAGACCAAGGTCAACAACAATTTCAAGTGTTATAATTGTGAGGAGTTTGGTCATAAGAGCAATGAGTGTCCAAAGCATAAGAAGCGAGTGATGGTTGCTGAGGTTGAGGATGAGGATGCAGAAGTAGAATGTTCTAATTCACTACCAGTCGAGGAGGAAGAAGAATTATTGTCGGGAGATGAGGGGTATTCATTGATGATGAGGAGATCTTGCTTGACACCAAAGCAGGAAGAGGAGACTAGCTGGTTGAGGAGTAATATTTTCCAGTCGACGTGCACTATTTTGGGAAGGGTTTGCAAGTTTGTTATTAATGCGGGAAGTTGTGACAATATCATCTCTACAGAAGCTGTGAAGAAGTTAGAGTTAAAGACAGAGAAGCATCCCAAACCCTACAAATTGTCGTGGTTGAGGAAAGGTGGGGAGGTGAAGGTTAGTCGAAGAGCTTGTGTGAATTTTTCCATCGAACAGAAGTATAAAGATGAAATTTGGTGTGATGTGGTGGATATGGATGTATGTCATTTGTTGTTGGGGAGACCGGGGCAGTTCGATAGTTCGTGCAACACGATGGTAGAACTAACTGCTACAGTTTCATGTTCAATGGCACTAAAATCACTTTAGTTCCTAAAAAGCAACAATAGAGGGAAAGCAAGTTGGAGGAGATTGAGGAACTGAAGACTTTGCTATCTTTGAAGGAATTTGTTAAAGAAGTAGAAGATGAGACTGAAATATTTTTGTTGATTGGACGTGAGAGTCATGAGGTGGTTGAAATTCCGGAAGAAGTCAAGCCATGTTGAAGGAATTTGAAGATGTATTTCCTGTAGAATTGCCTAAAGAGTTACCACCGTTGAGAGACATATAACACCAGATAGATCTTGTTCCGAGAGCTGTGTTACCACATAGATCACATTATAGAATGAGTCCAAAGGAACATGAGGAGTTGAGAAGGCAGGTGGAAGAGTTGCTTGAACAAGGGCGCGTACAAGAAAGTTTAAGTCCTTGTGCAGTACCAGCCTTGTTAGTGCCGAAGAAGGATGGAACGTGGAGGATGTGTACCGATAGTCGGGCACTGAACAAGATTACAGTGAGGTATAGATTTCCAATGCCAAGATTGGATGATTTATTAGACCAGTTGAATGGAGCTGTTATCTTTTCAAAGATTGATCTGAAGAGCGGGTATCATCAAATTCGAATTCGACCAGGGACTAATGGAAGACAGCTTTCAAAACACGGGAAGGGTTGTATGAATGGCTGGTCATGCCATTTGGTCTTTCGAATGCACCTAGTACTTTTATGCGAGTGATGAATCGGATCTTTCGACCGTTTATTGGAAAGTTCGTGGTGGTATACTTTGATGATATATTGATATACAGTGGAAGCACAGAAGAACATCTACAACACTTGCATGAAGTGTTGATGATACTTCGTCAGGAGCAATTTTACACGGCAACGAAGAAATGCTTGTTCATGACGCATAGTGTTTTGTTTTTGGGGTATGTATTTTCCAAGGAAGGCATCCAGGTGGATTAAAGTAAAGTTGAAGCAATCAGAAATTGGCCACAACACAGGACTATAACTGAAGTGAGAAGTTTTCATCGTTTAGCATCATTCTACCGAAGGTTTATTCCACATTTCAGTAGCGTGATGGCGCCTGTTACTGATTGTATGAAGAGCAAGCAGTTTTCATGGTCGAAGGAAGCAGGATTTGCTTTTGAACAGATCAAGGAACTTTTAACGACAGCACCAATTCTAGTTTTGCCGGATTTTCAGTTGCTATTTGAATTACACACTGATGCATCTAAAGTTGGAATTGGAGGAGTGTTAAGTCAGAGGGGCCGTCCAATTGCTTATTTCAGTGAGAAGCTTTCGGGAGCAAAGATGAGATATAATACTTATGATGTGGAATTCTATGCTGTTGCTATAAAGCATTGGAGACACTATTTGTTCCATAAAGAATTTGTTCTGTATACTGATCATGAAGCATTGAAACATTTGCAGGGACATGACAAGATTGCAGCCAGGCATGCTTTGTGGATCGCATACTTGCAACAATTTACATTTGTGGTAAAGCATAAGTCGGGAGTTACAAACCGTGTGGCAGATGTATTGAGTAGAAGGAATCATTTGTTGACTATGATGAGAGTTGAAGTGACGGGGTTTGATGTATTTCCAGAATTGTTTGTTGAAGATCCTTACTTTGCGAAGATTATAGATGAAGTCAAGAAAGGGAAGACGGACAAGTATGTGTTGGTGGATGGTTTTCTATTTAAGGGAAATCGGTTATGTATAACAGAGTGTAGTTTGCGAATGAAGATTGTGAAAGAATTGCATGAAGAAGGTCATGTGGAAAGAGATCGTACTTTGCAGTTGATTTCTCAATCATATTTTTGGCCTTCCATGAGGAAAGAAGTTGGAAGATTTATGCAGAGATGTCACATATGTCAAGTTTCCAAAGGAACAACTACGAATGCAGGATTGTATATGCCATTGCCCGTTCCTACTAAACCATGGGCTGATGTTAGCATGGATTTTGTTTTGGGTTTGCCAAGAACTGAACGAGGGAATGATTCTATATATGTTGTGGTGGATAGATTTTCGAAGATAACACATTTCATAGCTTGTAAAAAGACCGTCGATGCAGTCTGTGTTGCTCAATTGTTCTTTAAAGAGGTGTATCGACTACATGGACTACCTGAGACCATTGTTTCTGACCGGGATACTTGATTTCTAAGTCATTTTTGGTTGAGTCTGTGGAAGATGGTTGGGACTAAGGTTAATTTTAGTAGCGCCTATCATCCACAAATGGATGGGCAAACGGAAGTGGTGAACAGATCTTTGGGAAACTTGTTGAGATGTCTTGTGAAAGATAATCTGAAGAGCTGGGATGTGAAGTTGTGTCAGGCAAAATTCGCACATAATCATGCTGTTAATCGAAGTACCGGATTCAGTCCATTTCAAGTAGTATATTCAGCAATGTCGAAGGGACCGTTGGATTTGTCAACAGTGCCATTTCAGAAAGGGGTTGTTAAACGAGCTTGTGATTTCGTGAATGAGTTGCAGGAGTGTCACAGGATTGTTTATAAACGATTTCTTAAGTCAAATGAGAAGTATAAGCAACTGGCAGATAAGAAGCGAAATAGTATGGACTTCAAAGAGGGTGATTTTGTTTATGCAGTGTTGACGAAAGATCGTTTTCTAGTGGGAACTTACAACAAGTTGAAAGCTCGAAAGATTGGTCCAGTATAAATCATAAAGAAGATTAATGAGAATGCTTATCGGTTAAGATTGCCAGATCATATCCATACCGCTAATGTTTTTAATGTCAAACACTTAATTCCGTATTATGGGGACAAGCTTGTCGAAAAAGTGGAGAGCGTGAATTCGAGGTCGAATTCTTTCCAACAAGGGGAGGATAATGCAGCGGTATACCTAGAATCGAGAATGAGCTTCCTATGTCGCAAGCTTCCTAAGTCGCGAGCAAATTCAGATCACTTCCTATCTCGCTCCAGCCTAGGTCGTGAACGAAAAGGCAGCTTCTTAGGTCGCTCCATAATCGCTACAGCTAAGTCGCGAACGACATCGCTAAAGTCGCGGACGAGCTTCCTTATGTCGCTACTTCTTAAGACACGGCGAATTGGCGAATTTCTTAGGTCGATCCTCCTTAAGTCGCAAAAGGCCAAATCGAGAAGCTTATGTCGCCAGCTTTCCTGAATCGCTTCCAGTAGGTCGCGAACGACATTTCTTATGTCGCGAACGAGAAGCCAGTAGATTGCGAAGTTAGGTCGCGAAGTTCCTTATGTCGCTCCAGTTAAGTCGATGCCTCTTATGTCGCGAACGAGAAGCCAGTAGATCGCGAAGTTAGGTCACGAAGTTCCTTATGTCGCTCCAGTTAAGTCGCTGCCTCTTATGTTGCTGCCGAAGCCGATGTCGCGAAGAGCTAGATCGCAGTTTTCTGATGCTTCGTTTCTTAAGTCGTATTGTTTTGTTAAGTCGTTTGTGATGTATATTGTTAAGTCATCTGTTGTATGATGTTGTAACTTTCCCTATAAATAGGGGTGTGTTGTCGTTGTAAAAGAGTTGATTTTGAAAAAACTTTGTTTTGAGTGCTTTGTGCCTCTTTGAAATTGAAAGTTGAGTATTGTCTCCTTTCTCCATTTTCGGTTATTCGAGTGCGCTCGAATCAATGGATTTGAAGCCGATTCATGTAATCTCGTGTGCGAAATCAACGTAGAAGAGTCGTAGATCTTTTAACACGGTATCGTGCGCGATCAACGTGTTGGAGATAGCTAGAATTCGGTATCTCTCGAGATCAACGAATTTGGGCATTCGGTAATTTCAAGCCATCGATTTATCTTGTTTCATCTAATCGTTTCTTCGATTAGTTTGACGCGAAATCTTCATTTCGTTGTCATCCTTTATATCCGCTGCGTCACTCATTAAATAGTTATGGTTAAGCCTTGTAAGGAGAAAGGAAAAATTGCATAGAAGTACTATTATACTCTATGTTATTGATTCTTCAATTCTTTTGTTTAAAATTAACCTATTTTTGTTTAAATTTGGTTGAAAACTGCAAGGAGAAAGATGAGATTTCTCCGATGGTAGTACTCCTACTAGATTTGCTACAAGAGATCCATTTGATTTTCAACAACTTGGACCAAGATTGATGTATGGTAATATCAATCAAGAAATGATATCGAGGAGGAAGATAGTGGAGCAGATGTAAGCAGATGAGCTTCAGCAAGCAATTGAAATGATTGGTTAGTTTCTGCATATTATGACTTTTTCTTCAATTAAATTTAACGAAAAAATACATTATCTTCAATTTATTTTGTTTAGAATTTAAAGAAAAACTATTGGTTAGTTCCACCGGTCGGGAGCCACAAATTCTTCTGGTTAATCTAAACAAAATAAATTGATTATAATTTGAGAGTTATAATTTGAGTATTATGTGTAAATACATGTTAAAAGAAATAATAAAGGATGTTATATTAGCATAACTATAACAAGTTCACGTTGAGAGAAATTCTTCCACTATTAGTATACAAACCAACTTGTTGTATATATATTTAAAAAAAAAATATAGAAAAGAGAGAACAATGGAAGCCATAGGGCCTGCAGGGTCTGTGCACATACATGGTGTGGGTGTCTAAAGGGTCTGTAGTGAAACTTTAATAAGAAACAGATTCTTCTTCTTTTATTTTTTTTCAAAATTTTGAATGCACTGATATAACAGTTGTTAGTACAACATTTCCAAAACGAAAAGGCATGAGTACTTAGCTATGAATATGAAGTCCGTTGCATAATTCGACAACAAAAATTTCTGCAATAAAACTCATATTTCTTCCACCTCTGTGCTTGATGTAGTCAATTCTTGCGTTTGCATGCGCTTCTTTCGACTCCTTGAGTGAGCAATTTATTTCAAGGAAATATTGTGAAGTAGACTTAGATAGATCGGTCAGTAATACCATTTGCCCTTATTTCTGTAATAGTACTACAATAATAATCAAGTTAGTATGTGCTTCGATAAGAATTTTAAAACAAATTTTCTCATTATCGGTTCTGAATCTATGAAAAACATTGATGCTAATATTTTTGGGTATTGGCTTTCTACAAGGTATTGAGTAAGAAATTGAACTTCGTAGTATAAGAATCATTGATTTCCACTTCACAACTTTTTCATGAACTCCTAAGTTAGTCAACTGCAAGAATAATGACATCCCAACCATCATTTTCATTGTAAGCACATCTACCTGCAGCAGGAACTTCAAGGATCCAACATCAAGTGATAGTCATTATGCGAAAATAGTTAGTTTTTGGATGCCACATTCCTACAAATGCTGAAATGATACATAATTTGGCCGCCTATATTGATACTAAACCAAATTGCATAAATCTGAGTTTTCCATGCGTTCAATACTGGTGTTGGAAAATCTTTTAACTTGCTTCCTACAATAGCGTGAATTGCAGTTGACTAGCCCCTTCTTTGGTAAAAACAAAATTCATTCGTAAAACAATTAATTGAATAAACAATATGCAAATCAATACACTACCAAAGCCGTAAAATTACCTCACACTTTTTCCAAATAAAGTTCTCTACATGACAATCAAAGCATTTAAGAAGTGATTTGTCTACAACAACCAAATAGCGAGGGTTAGTTGAACTACTATCGAAAATGTTATCCCACTTCGTATTTCTCACCTTCTAAACTATTTGAGGTAGAATCGGAACCTTTAGAAGTATCATTGTTCGTATTGTCTTCCTTTGGCGTGCCTTCCCTTTAGAAGTATCATCACCGTGTCCATTTGCCCCTTATCTACCGTAGTGTTGTGACAGGGCATATATTTTAATTATTTCACTGCTAGAATACAGGATTTGCTATAGATCAAATATCATGTACCGTACATGTGATTTACATATATACATCCCATCTCTAATGGAGTGGTGAGAAACTCAAAACCTACAAAGGCAGTAAGAAGGGAAGGAAGAAAAAAAATTCTTTATTATTCCTTCTAATTTCACTCAGACTTATGTTTCTGGAGTAAAAGGTGAAACCTATATTTTCAAACATGGTGTTTTGTATCTTTCCATTCCTTCTTGTAAATCTTTAAGAACATCTTGTAAGCCATTAAAGTTTCCCTTTATTCATCATTTACCCGAGTTAACCTACTATCTTGAGTTAGATTAAGTTTTTCGTTTTAAAGTTATTGTAGCAGGAAAGTATCACTTTTGTTATTTTTAAAAAAAATATTGTAGCAGGAATCCTTTGGAACATCAGTATATTAGTGGAGGTAATGATATTCATGCAGCTTTTGTTTCTAATTAACGGTTTATAAAAGGGTGGTTTTTATTGTTATATTGAAATAAAAATACCATAAGTATGCTTTACTTTGTATATTATTTTCTTCAGGATTTACTAGCATGAAATTGGTTAAAAATTATTAAACTTCCCTTGACTTTATTAGATTTCATTAATGTTCCTCCGTCTGATACTATCGATCATTTTCACAAAACGATAATAGAGCATGGAGGAACCTTCTCAATGAATCTTAATAAAGCAGTTACGCACTGTTTTGCAGCTGAGAAAAAAGGTATTGTAGTTGATAATGGTTATTCAGAAATTAGTAAGTAAGGTATGGACTGAAAATTATTGCCAATTTTGACAAGGATCAAATATCAGGCAGCCTTATGCCATGGAGATGTTATTCATGTTTCTTGGGCCTTGGATTGTTGTTCACAAAAGAAACTCGTACATTTACATTTTACAGCCTAAGTTAGTCTCAGATTATTAATTTGCGTTGTTTAACATAAATGCTTTTGAGCTTCAATTATCCATCATTTATTGTTAATTTTTTTTGAAGGTATTTTCCGTTTTAGTTGAATCTTCAAAAAAAAAAAAATCCAAGAAGAGATTGACTTGTTTTCTTATTATTACCATATGGATCTTGATATCACTGACTTAAAGCACATAATTTTGGTTTATTTAAAATGAGCTCGGTTTTATATCCATCTGCACTATATGTGATAATTAACACATGCCAAATTTGGGTATGTACTATTTTTTGTATTTAAAAGCAAACTCCTATTATTTCTATTGATATGTGAACTTGTTAACAAAAGTGCACATATTATGACCTTTTCTTCTACGTTTGTCAACAATACTGAGCACAATTTGCCCGATTGTCCGTTTGCATCTCCAACCAAAGCTTCTCCCTTCGCCAATGGTCCGCACTTTTTGATGTGAACAGACTGATTGAGCTGGATCCCTCATCAGACGTATGCCGAAATCTATGGGCTTATCTGAAAACTCAACTGGTACTCTTCCTTTTTCCGTTATCACACTACAATTTTTGAGTTCAATAGCATGTATATATTTGGCTAGTCTATATTAAACATTTCTTATAGCATTAGTAACAATGATTACCAATCCCGACCCACTAAAATAATACACTTATTACAAATCAAGTTGCTGCAAAAATTGCTTACCTAACAAAACAGAGGTTTGTGTCTAATTTCTGACATCAAATATTTGATAACATGCTCAACAATATATATATCTATAAAATCATAGCAATGCCATCACTATGGTTATATAAGAAAATAAAAAACAGAATGAAATAAGTATGACAAGTGATAAGACGTACCTTTTCCGTGAAGACCGGATCCCAATGTCAAACTTTTCCAAACAGAATTTTATGAAATCATTGCAAAATGACCTCTTAAATACTAAGATTAAGAAAACGAGTAGTCATTCATCAGCATTCAATAAAATAGAACATACTGGAATTACAATATTATTTACTATTGCACTTACCTGCTTTGCCTCCAATTCTCATTGTTCCCCTATGTAAGTTAAGAATATCAAAGACAATGTCAATAAGCAGTCCATCTACATTAAGTACAAGAAGCTTTCTTCTTTTTGAAACAACCAACTTCCTTTCAGGCTTGATGATATTAGCATCTGATAACTTATCTTGGCTTATCAAATCTGAACCATTCTTCTTAGAAGTATTTGTACATTGAGACTCAACTATACTCTCAAAACCAATAGAATCTCCAATTTCATCATTGGAAATCACGTTATTTTGATGAATCGTAGATTCAAGGGTCTCAGATTGATTATTAGACACCTCAGCTATTTCAGTTTCATCCGTGGCTTGAAATGAAAAGCATCCTTCTTTTTCTAATGACTTGATCAAACTTTTGTCGGAGGTTTCATTCAAAGAAGGGGAATCATGGATAACTCCTCTAATCAATGAAGGATGCTCTCTACATTCTGAAGAAAGCACTTTCAAGTTTTCATCCACAGAATCATGAGAAGCTTCATGAACTATTTGGCTATCACTACTGCTAAAGATATCATCTTTGCACTTTGCTGCACCATTATCTTTCATTGCTTTGAAACTTTCTTCCATTGCTTTCAAGTTTCCTTCTGCAGAACCCTCAGAAGCTCCTAGAAACATTTGACTGTCGCTAGTTCTTAAGGTACCATCTTTGCACTTTGTTACACCATTAATTTCTTTTTCTTTGAAAGTCACTTCGGATTCTTTCGAGTTTCTTTCTACACAATCGCTGAAAGCTTGTAGAACCATTTGACTATCACTAGTGCATAAGGTACCCTTTTTGCACTTCATAGCACCATTATCTTCTTTTGCTTTGAAATTCTCTTTGATTGCTTCATCATTAGTAATATCCATAGTATCTTCTTTGTATTAACTAAGTATTATAAAATTAACAAGTTTATAATAATAGTAATAATAATAAATTAACCAAGTTTATGAAAAATTTATAAGTTTAAGTTAATTAAAATATTAGTCATGGCATTTAAGTTTTACTAATTGAGATAATTTATAAGACCGAGTCAATATAAATAAATTTATAAGTTAACCGAGCTTTATAAAAATTTAACTAATTTTTAAAAAATTAACCAAAATTTTAAAAATTAACTAAGAGTTATGTAATTTGACTACATTTCATAAAAATTAAATAAATTTGTACTGTTTGCGTAAAAAATGGCCGCAAACACCCAAAGTCGTATGAGTTGGTTGATTTTATGTTGTTCTTAGTGATATGGGTGATTTATGCAAATATATGAAAAGAAGGGACTAAACTGTAAAAGACACACAGATTTATAGTGGTTCGGCCAGAACGTGCCTACGTCCACTTTATATGTTATTCTCCTTTTTTTCTTCAGATTACAAGTACAAAGCTTTGATTACAAGTATCTAAAGCTGTTTGAGAGTTCCTTCCAGGCTTGAGCTCTCAAACTTGTCTCAAAACTTGTCCTCCATTGTTGTACCCCTGCCCCTCTATTTATAGAGTGAGGCTGGGGGCAGGGGTCTTGGAGTTTATAGCTACTGGTGGGCCTGGGCTGATGCAATCTGGACTGGCAATTCTGGTTCGGCGAAGCTTGGTTCGGTTTGGAATGGGTGGTGTTGGACCTGTGATGGAGTGGATTCGGTGATGGCCTTGTTGTTGGGTTGTGTGATGGTTCGGTGTTGATGTGGTGGTTCGGTAGTGGAGTTGGATCGGTGGATATGTGGAGTGTTGACCTTGGTTCGGCATGCATGGGGGAGGCCGAACGGGCTTGAAGAAGTTTAGTTCGGTGGGTAGGTGGTCCGGTTATAGGCTGGTCCGGCATTGGGTTGCTGAGGTGGTTCGGTGGCCGAACGAGCCTTTATGCCGAATGAACGTAGTACTTCAATGCCGAATGAACATTTACCCTTCAATGCCGAATGAACATTAACTTGTATTGCCGAATGAACATAACTTGCACCACCGAATGTGATCAACTTGCACCACCGAATGAGCTTAAGATCTTAGTGGAGTTCCGGATTTATGTACGCTTGCTGGTTGCTTCTTCTTAGCTCGATCGTGGTCGAGACGCGCTCATCGTTGATATTCCAGCTTTGTCCAAAAAATGGGATAACACTTTGCCCCCCAAAATATGCCTTGCGGTAGGAAGGCGTGTTTTGTAATGCCATGAGCTGGGTGTTCATATCCTGTTGACAACCTGTAAAGAGCTTGATATTTTATATGGCCCCAAATGATGACCGTTCGGGATCGAGCTATTTGGGATGAAGCGCGGCCGTTCATGGTCAAGCGCCTAACTTCAAATGACGATCGTTCGTGATCAAGTCATTCGAGGGAAAGTGCGACCCTGCGCGGTCAAGCGCGTAAATCCATGCGTCGATCGTACGGGATCGAGTCATCTGCAGTGAAATGTGACCGTTCAAGGTCAAGCGCTTTACTTCAAATGACGACCGTTTGGGATCGAGTCATTCGAGGTAAAGTGCGACAGTGCGCGGTCGAGTGGGGACCGTTCAAGGTCAAGCGCTTAACTTCAAATGACGACCGTTCGCGATCGAGTCATTCGAGGTAAAGTGCGACAGTGCGCGGTCGAGTCTGTATGTCCACGCGTCGATCGTTCGAGACCGAGCCATTTGTGATGAAATGTGACCGTTCAGGGTCAAGCGCCTAACTTCAAATGACGATCGTTCGTGATCAAGTCATTCGAGGTAAGATGCGACAGTGTGCGGTCAAGTGGCGGTCCTCAAATGACGACCGTTCGCGATCAAGCCATTTGAGGTAAGGTGAGTTGTGGGTGGCGGGCCTCAAATGACGACCGTTCGCGATCGAGCCATTTGAGGTAAGGTGAGTTGTGCCGTTCGAGGCGAGTCGTGCCGTTCGAGGCGAGTTGTGACTGTTCGAAGTCGGGTGCCGTTCGAGGCGAATTGTGACTGTTCGGAGTCGGGTGCCGTTCGAGGCGAATTGTGACTGTTCGAAGTCGGGTGCCGTTCGAGGCGAATGAGTGTGCCCGGGGGGGACTTAATATTATCAGTGTTGGAGTTATTGTTTGGGGGAATTTTTCGAATCAAAGAGTTCGGCAGTTCGTTGCCATGCAATAGGTGCTCGTGGATCGTTCGCGATCCAACGGGCATACAAGTAAATAATTTTTCCATGGAGTTACAAATGTTAAAGCAATAGTACCTTATAGCAGAAATGTCCAAACAGGAAGAATTCAAATGTTCAAATCAAAACGAAACAGAAGCAAAGCAAGGATGTCAAAGTGTAAGTCCCCATCCTGAAGCAGTCAATGATCATTCAGAGCATGCCTGGAGATCGTTCGCGATCTCGCACATGTGTAAATGATTTAATTGCTTTAGTGGAAGCTTACGACTTGTTCATCGTTATTTTAATCAAGCAATCAATGGATAATCAAATGGTGCCCTGATCTAGGGTCACCTCTAGCTGATGTAGAGGGTGGTCGCTCTGGCTCCACCGCTGGAGTTCGCCTCCTCACATACTGAAGGAGCATACCGTTCCTGATAAGCCCTTCCACCTCGTCCTTCAAATGCCTACAATCATTAGTGTTATGACCATTCAATTCATGAAATACACAAAACTTATCTGATTTTCTTTCGTCAGAGGTTGGATCCCTTCGCATTGGTCTACGATACGGAACCTGCCCCTTGGTATTCTGATAAATCCGTTCCAAACTCTCATTCAACTCTGAATAGGTGGTGAATCGTGGCTCTCTTCGTAGCCACTTTGTCCTGTCATCATTATCCTCAGCCTTTCTTTTTCCTTTGCTAGTCTCCGCACCCTTTCCAGGTGGGTTTCCGCTCTTGATTGTGTAAACGTCATCTTCTTCCTCTCTTTCTGCACTAGCATCTTCCAAACGCAGAAACTTTTCAGCCTCGTGATAGAATTCTCCCAGATTCATAGGCGGGTCCTTGGTTAATGAATTCTTGAACTCTGTGTTACCAGCTATTCCAGATACAGCTGCCATCATGACCATAGCTGGATCTGGTCGATCCACTGATGCTGCTGCCGCATTAAATCGCGTTAGGAAGCTCCTCAAAGTCTCTCCAGTTTTCTGTTTCAAGGTTGCCAAAGTCATCACATTCTTGGGTCTCGCAATATGAACCCTGAATTGCCTCATGAATCTCTCAGTTAAATCTGCCCATGTTCCTATGGAGCCGCTCTCCAGTTGTCTAAACCATAACGCTGCAATGTCCGTCAAATACAGTGGAAAGCATCGGGCCATAACCTCCTCTGATGCCCCCAGCACTTCCATATGTCTCATATACTTCGTTAGATGGACCGTGGGGTCCGTTTTCCCGTTGTACATGTCCAATGATGGTAGCTTGAATTCTGGTGGGTTCCTAGCCATCCTGATCGCGGAAGAAAAAGGACTCCTGTTTACATCTTCCAAGTCTCTGTTTACTAAACCGCCTCTCATAGCTCTTCTAACCATCTCTGCTAATCTGTCGTTGTCTCCAAGCTGTAGTTCTCGTTCACTGTCTTCGACCTGCCCCCCAAGTCCACGGGAGTTTCCATGTGTATGCCTCCTTGGCTGAACGTTCATTCCTCTATTGCTACCAGGTGGCTCGGGTGCCCCCATCTCACTTCCCGGGGTTGGATCAACATGCTCTGCGTGAGTGCCCCCTAGCTCTGGTGCTGCACCAGATGGTCCTGCTCCGTTCTGAATTCCAGCCGCTCCTTGGATCTGTGCTCCAATTTGCCCAATTTGTTGAAGTAAGTTCTGGATCATCTCTTCTTGCCTTCTCATCATGACCTCCATCTCATCCCTAGTGATGAAGATCGACGCTTGATTCCCTCTTGAGGAAGCCTCTTGACTTCCTTGGTGTTCACTTCTCTCTGGCCTTTGCCTTTTACTTGTTTGTCTCGTCATAACTCTTAGATCTGAACTCTTAGATTTTCAAATTCAACTTCTGTCCGTGTAGCGGAAGCTGGTTCCTCTCAATGAAAGCACCAAAATGTTTGCGTAAAAAATGGCCGCAAACACCCAAAGTCGTATGAGTTGGTTGATTTTATGTTGTTCTTAGTGATATGGGTGATTTATGCAAATATATGAAAAGAAGGGACTAAACTGTAAAAGACACACAGATTTATAGTGGTTCGGCCAGAACGTGCCTACGTCCACTTTATATGTTATTCTCCTTTTTTTCTTCAGATTACAAGTACAAAGCTTTGATTACAAGTATCTAAAGCTGTTTGAGAGTTCCTTCCAGGCTTGAGCTCTCAAACTTGTCTCAAAACTTGTCCTCCATTGTTGTACCCCTGCCCCTCTATTTATAGAGTGAGGCTGGGGGCAGGGGTCTTGGAGTTTATAGCTACTGGTGGGCCTGGGCTGATGCAATCTGGACTGGCAATTCTGGTTCGGCGAAGCTTGGTTCGGTTTGGAATGGGTGGTGTTGGACCTGTGATGGAGTGGATTCGGTGATGGCCTTGTTGTTGGGTTGTGTGATGGTTCGGTGTTGATGTGGTGGTTCGGTAGTGGAGTTGGATCGGTGGATATGTGGAGTGTTGACCTTGGTTCGGCATGCATGGGGGAGGCCGAACGGGCTTGAAGAAGTTTAGTTCGGTGGGTAGGTGGTCCGGTTATAGGCTGGTCCGGCATTGGGTTGCTGAGGTGGTTCGGTGGCCGAACGAGCCTTTATGCCGAATGAACGTAGTACTTCAATGCCGAATGAACATTTACCCTTCAATGCCGAATGAACATTAACTTGTATTGCCGAATGAACATAACTTGCACCACCGAATGTGATCAACTTGCACCACCGAATGAGCTTAAGATCTTAGTGGAGTTCCGGATTTATGTACGCTTGCTGGTTGCTTCTTCTTAGCTCGATCGTGGTCGAGACGCGCTCATCGTTGATATTCCAGCTTTGTCCAAAAAATGGGATAACATGTACATATTAATTAAGTTTTACTAGAATTTAACTACGTAAGTAAGTTTTTAAAAATTAAATAAGTTTATTATAAATATTAACTAAGTGTTATAAAAATTTAACTAAGTTTTATTATAATTATTTAAATTTAAGAAAAGTTCAACTAAGGGTGTTTGATATACTTTAAACATGAAATAGTTTCAAAATCATTTGTTGATTGTTAAACTTGTCTAAAGGTAGTTAGCTTTTTAGGAGTAAAGATCAGCTGCAGCAAAGAATTGTGGGTAATCAAGTAATGAACATGTCTTTAATTGTTATATATACTATAACATTTTGTTAGTGCTTGTTGTGTAAACTTATTTATGAATGATTACGGATTTTATGTGAATTTGCTCGATTTGTCGAGAAACTATTATCGAAATGGTTAAGGATAATAGATTTGGTTAACTGATTAACGTGTTTTTTTTTTGTTTTTTGAATACGATGATTATGTAATTGATTGTTTGATTGTTTGAATACGACGATTATCTGATTGATTGCTGGTTGTAATTAGACTATTATGTGAGTGATCGCTGAAAATAGTACAAGCCACTAACATGAAATAGTAGCGTGTACAGTATGCTACAAAACAGTTAATAACTTTTAGTAGCGTATAAAAATGCTACTAAAATAAATGCAACTAGATGCTATAATACATTTCTAGCGCTGAAAAAAGGCTACAAAAACTTTTAGTAGTGTTTCGGTAAACGCCGCGAAACGACATGCAACCAAAAGTCTGAGATTTTTTGTAGCGTTTCTAAAACCCTAGAATAGGTCAAGTTTTGGTAGCGTTTTCTACAATGCTACAAAAAGTTTCAGAATTTTAGTCGCATGTTGTACCGTAGCATTTATCGAAATGCTTTCAAAAGTTTTGGCAGCATTTTTCCAACGCTACAAAAGGACTTGTCTGGTGTAATGACTGCATCCTCTAGAGTGTCGGGAGCAGGATCGACAACCTTTAGTGGAAAGATGGGAACTTCATCAGAAAGGTTAAATTAAGGGCTCGGGCTTTCCAGTTGTTCCGAATGATGACAAGAGGGCGGATTATCGGATTTAGTTGCCGAACTTGATTCTATGTTACGGTTATCCTATTGAAAAGATGATCCAGCTGCCATAGCTGCAAGACGACATAATGTTTAGAACCTACTGCTATTAAATTTAGTAAAAATCATGGTTAGATAAAGTACCCTATACCCCTAGGGTAGTGAGTGCTAGTGTGGTGCGGTAAAGTGCTAAACAAAATAGTAATAAGTTGTGTGAAACTGAAGATGGGAAAGACATCGAGACTTCAAGGTTCAACCGAAGAAACCGTCATTCCTAAGCGTCCCAACCATTACTCCATGTCATTGAAAAATGATGTAGTTTTTGAGTTTCACGATAGATCGCCAGCAAGCCAAAGTTCGATTTTTATCTAGGTTACCGATGAGCTACAAAAGAATAGTCAAAGGTAACTGTTCATGTCGTAGTCCCAAGATCATTTGTTACCGAATATGTAGTTCAAATCGTATGCACGCCATATGCAAGTTCAAATGTCTGTTCGAGTATGCAAGGTTGTAGCTCATCATTTAGTTCAAGTTCGCTTATTTGAGTTCCATTTTTTAAAGTTCATTTGATAATAGCTTATTGTTCCCTAAACAAGATCAATCATTCATAAGGGCAGTCCCACCGATCATTTCCCTAGACAACAACATCCAATCATTCACAATAGCTGTATCCATCGATTGTTCTCCTTGGAGTTTAAGGCAGATCGTTTTCTCCATACCATTAACCATCATCCTGCTTTTCCTTGTCCGCCTCAAAAGCCCCCAACTCCAAAGCATTGCCGATCATTTGTAGACGATCGTTAAACAGTCAAGCCTCAGTGTCCCAAGGTTTCGTCGATCATCCAAGAACGATCAGGATGGATCGATCGAATGACTTCCCCAATTCCACTACATCATCCTCCTCAAGAAACAATCGTTTAAGGTCACAATATAATCGTCCAACATCAAGGCACGTTACATCATCTTCTCTAGAAATGATTGGCTGAAGATTTTATCTCCTTCAATTCCTACTCGCTCCATGCATCGAATCGAATATCACAACATCGATGAAGCTCAAAGTATCGTCCTTGAATCATAAAGAAAGTTTAAATTTGTTGTACCTAAGTTTAAGATCTAAGGAAAGGAGGAAGATTCGAAGTCGAATCAAAGAGAAATCTGGAGAAGAATAATGATTTTTTGGGATGTGGATCGTTGTTTGGATTGGTAAGAAAGGAAAAGAAGGCTTGTTTATGTTTACTTCAAGATGGAACGATACAAAATTAATCGAAGGAAGAAGTGGAAACGACTAAGTTTTGATATTTATATAGGTAGGATGTAAGCCGATCATTAATGGCCCAAAGATTATGCCGATCGTTATCGACCCCAAAATTATACTGATCATTCCATATCCAAGCTATATGTCGATCGTTGCATATCCAAGCAATATGCCAATCGTTCTGTATCCAAGCTATATGTCGACTATTCGATATCCAAGCTATATGCCGATCATTCCATAATCACGCATATGTCGATCGTTTCATAACCAGGAATGACTCAAAATTTATTTTCTAAAAAAGAGGAGGATTACGGACATATATAAAAATTATCGACGATAGACATTTTCCATAAAAATTATATAAAAATAACGACCAGTGGAAACTTTTTATAGAAACTTTTTTTAAAACTTGACAATTACTCGTGAATGCGAAATCATTATCGACATTCGGGTACAAACACATATACATACTAGTATACGTTTCAAATTTTAATTTTTTTGCAATTGACAAAAATTGAATTTTCGCCTGAAATCAATCGAAGAAAAATATTTAAGCTAAGTTGCTGAAGCTTAGAAATTGCCAAAAACAAAGCAGGATGATTGCTAACAAGTTGTGATCCCATTTTTATACTTTTGAAAATTGACCAATCATCAAGACGAATAAGAAAAATACGACCCTTGATGAGAAAACAACACAATGAAAGGATAATGTCCATTTGATGAACCGGATGGTTGCTTCCTGACAATTCTACTTTGCGACGATTCAAAGTACGCCATGTTCAAAGCTAGATGTATTTTGGACGCAAAAGTTATCCCGCCTTTTGGCAAGGCTGTGATATCATCGACATGGCTTGGAACGGATGGTTATCAGTTCTAAGAATTAACTATATATGATACTGTGAATGATAGTTGGGAAAATCTTGATTGGATACCATTCTAGGTGTAATCCGTATGGAATGACAAGTATAGTTCCATGAAGTTGTAACTCAAATTTCAAGACGATCGGAGTCTATATGCTTAAGTTGTTGACGAAGCATGACGTGGATCGATCGGGAACGATCGATGAAACAGCTCAAATCAGCGGAGAATGATCAATTTCTCAAAATCCATAAGGCCAAATCATTTGAAAATTTCAGAGCATCAATAAAACAAAGAGAAAAGCGAACAAAAATGAACATAGCTCACAAAGTTGAGATATAATGAAGGCTGATCGTTGTTGGTCGATCATTCTTGCCAATCCATTAAAATCAATCGGTGTAGTACAGTGCATGTTCTAAGTACAACAAAGATTGATCCATATCTCATAATTTACAACTCATAATGATTCCAAATTTTAGGAGAAATGTTAAGAGGCATGAGGGACCACCAAAAACAATCGCACGTGAATTGGAAGCAAGAAAAATGATCGATGAAAGTTTAGCCGATCATTCTACATTTTCAAGTCAAGGCCACTGATCGTTATAGTGGGCCCCTATGGACTAAGAAAGCCTTCTGTCGAAATTTTAGTGAAATATCTCATTATCTCTCCCTACAAATACATGCCTCTTCGTTCATTTTCAGGATCTTTATGCTGCTGGTTACATGAGACTTTATTGTGATCAAGTGTTATCTTTGTTTCTCCATTGTACTCGGTTTCATAGTAATTAATAAAGGAAAACTTCAAAGTGAACGTAGGCTTACAACGCCAAACCACTTTAGTCTTTGTGCTTCTGATTATAGTCGATTCTCGGTTGCTTGTTGATTTATTTATTCATTTTAGTTTTGTTTTTCTTCATTTATTTCTCTACTAAATCTATTCTGGGATTTTGTGACCTATTTTAGGGAAAGTAATGTGAAATCGATAATACGATTCCATGGTGTGCCGAAGAGCACTATAAGTGACCGAAATCCATTATTCACTTATAGGTTTTTGGTAGAGCTTAAAAGAGGCATTGGGGATGGAGCTGCATCTAAGTACGGCTTATCACCCTTAAACTGATGGTGAAACCGAAAGAGTGAATAGTATCTTAGAGCATCTCTTTCTAACTTGTATACTGGACTTTAGAATCTTGTGGGATGACCACTTATATCTCGCTAATTTCGCATGCAACAACAGTTATAAATCAAGCATCGGTATA
Organism: Allium cepa; assembly: GCA_030765085.1. NCBI lineage: Eukaryota > Viridiplantae > Streptophyta > Magnoliopsida > Asparagales > Amaryllidaceae > Allium > Allium cepa. The sequence continues at coordinate 472,011,211 of CM060929.1, read as the reverse complement.
ACACCATTTGAGGCACTACATGATCGACTGTTCGATGCTCCTTCGTTTTGGTAGAAAGCGGGCGATAAACCGATATTTAGACCAGATATGGTTAGAGAAACCTTGAAGAAGATCGAGATCATTTGGAAATGGATGAAAGCTGCTCATGAAAGACAGAAGAGCGACATAGATAAGCAACAGAGATATATAATTCTCTATCGGCGATGTGGTATTTATCAAGATCTCTCCATATGAATAATGTCATTTGATTCGGTAGTAAAGGGAAGTTGGCACCGAGATTCGTGGGTCTTTTTGGATACTAGAAAGGATTGGAAGCGTAGCTTACATAGTCGACTTACCTCAAAAAATGGTGGGAGTGCACAATGTTTTAAATGTTTCTTGCTTGCGTAAGTTGTGCATGACTCATGCGTAACTATCGCACCAGATAAACTAGATGATATCGAGATTGAACCAGAAGATTTGAGACCTCGTAGGCCTATTCATAGTCAAAAGTGATACAAAGGAAGACGATGAAGTTGGTGAACGTTATGTGGAGCACAAGCGAGGGCGGTTGCACTTGGAAGACCAAGGAGAGCGTGGGGATAGCTTATCTAGAGCTCTTTACTTAGTGATATTTTCTTTTTATCGCTTTTACTTTCACTTATAATATCATGAAGTATACCATAGTATAGTACCCTACGTGCTAAGATAGGCTTGGATGTTTCCTTATTCACTTGATTCTTGTGTACGGATGTTTGATGTGTGATAGTTGCATATGCTTATATATGGCCGTTAGGCATGCTGGATAATCCTGTTGATTTTGTTTGGAATTTCATGGCCGAAACTCCTAAAGGGAAAGAATGTAATGACTCATATTTTATATATCGGAGGCTTGTAACATATTAATAACATTTTTATATAGGGTCTTATAATTCTATAACTTTAGGAAATGACTACTGGTGATATTTTCTATTCTTATAATTTTTATCAAATGGTTTTGAACCTAAAAATCTTATATGGCCTATAACATTTGATAGGGGCTGAATTGGATCTGAAACCACTTCCATTAGATCAGGATGATGTTTTCTCTTTTTGTAAATTGGCCATTCTACGATAATGGACTTACCATTTAGGAGTTATGGTTTTTTGAAGCTTCACTTGATTTTGAAGTGCTTAATGGGTAACTAATGAGTTAGTGGGTAGACTCAAAGCCCAGTTTAATATTAGCATCATGATGGGACTGATGGGACTTCACCCAACCATTTCACACTTTGCAAAAATAGAGAGAAGCATCTATTGACCACATTTAATCCATAAATTTACCCTAAACCATACTTTAATTAGCCAAATCTTGCTATTGGAAGGAGATTAGCGCAAATAGCCTTTGGATTTGAAGATTCACTGTTGGAGATCACTTGGAGATGTTGTTCATCTCGGGATTCATGCCTACTTTAGATTGCATCGAACTTAGGTGAGCGGTTAGGACCTCTCACTTACCAACTAGTCATTACACACCATAAAATGTTGTTTTAAAATGATTTTTAGATCCTAAAATGTGTTTTAAACCCTAACTAATCACATATGTTAACCTGACACGATTTTACAAAATTTAGTGAGTTTGTGTTCTTATGGATCTCCTTGTTCTTATGGACTTTCTTTCTTCGATTTGGGCTTTGCTTTGGTATGCATGAATTTATTCTTGTTAGGATATATTGTATATAATTATTGTTTAAATATATGATGTTTGAATGGTTGAAAACACTGATCAAATAACAGTGTAGTTCTAGGAATAAATTTTGGATTGGTGATGACCCATGAAGATCAATCGTCCAAATGAATTGTGATCCATAAGGTAGGTCAAAGAGGACATCATAAAGCCACGTTTCAATTTTCAAATTGTAAGCAGTTCGTTTGCTCGAGTTATGGTCGATTGAAGATGGATTCGTGGCAATATGAAGACTACGGATCGGTTAGAAGTTGCTTCGAGGCATGCTTCTATCTTAGAGGATGGTTCACTTTGATTTGCTAAGAGCAATGCTTGGGGTTTCTACCATTTAAGCATTGGTCGCTTGCACATTAGCTTTAGGACTGACTTGGGGAATGGAATGACCGAGGGTTGGGTCAGCACTGAGTCATTAAGGGGATGAACCGAGGTTAGTTTTGAGTCACATGTATGCTTATTTGGAGTTGCACAAATAGGGAGGATATTTGGCTAAAGGTTGGATAGGTGACCAGGTCGACGGTGATGGTTCGGTGAAGGTAGGTTTCAAGTGGTGAAGCACGGCTTGGTGGCATTGAAATGTGGGGTCAGTAATGGGATGGATTAGTGATGATGGATCGGGATTCATAGTTCAGTAGTGATGGAACGGTGGGGGAAATTTACACTGTGGCTTCAAGTCATTCAAGTGTTCACTTCGAGTTACCAAGGCATTTATTCTAATCATGGACATAGTTTCTTTGAGTCTTTATGTTTTCACTTTCTTTACGTCATGCCCTCATATTCTCGAGCTAAGGCTCAGGTCGGTACCGAACCATGGTGTTTGATGACAATTTTCGATGACAATGCATGATTCGATGATGATGATTCCCTGATGGGAAGTGATGGATTCAATGGTGGATAGCATTACTTAGAGACATAGAGTATGTGACTACGAGTTTGATCAAACGAACTATCGGACAAAGATTATAGGATAAACGATGGCGTTTGGCAACTAACAATAGCCATTGTGAATAGTTCCCAACCGAGACAACTTTAGATGGAAGTTATAAGGACAGTTTGTGATGAGCTCTGCTATAGGTGACGTATGCAAAGAGATTGTTAATACTCAAGCATTTCCAAAGTACTTGTAAAGCGGGGTATGTACTTGGGGCGTGGTGACTGCTTATCTTCAAATGAGAGGTTTGTTTACCCTAGACCAATGTGATGGTTAGTCTTGTTCCTGGCCTATAATGTGGCATGGACTAAAGTACCTTGAAACCATGACATTGACCATCATGATGGGTAGTCAAGCCCTTGAGCATGATGGCTTAAGCGAGTTATTAAATGTCATGATTGAGTGTATGTGAGGATGAATGATAGATGTTATGTTTTCTTTAGTTGCTCACCGCCAGATGTCACATGATGCAGATGTTATCAATGTAGATACTTAGACACACCTTATTACTTTGATGTATGGTATAATATATTTTATGTTATGTGCTAATTATGTGGATGCAAGGCCATGTAAGGTATGATTTTCTATACCATTTGTCCTATTTTATTGACTTGTATTATTTGAGATTTTCTACTGTTCACACCATATTTTTGACTGACTCAAGATTTTATGATTTTCTTCTTATTATTCCGAATACTCTCAAATAAGTAGATTTGAGATTCAGGTCTGGTGAGCACGTGGAGATGGATAGAGGATATGTAGGAGGTCATATTCTTGTATTATTACATTTACTTATTGTGATTCACTATTTTACTGCACAACACTATGGAACATGCAAGTGCTTTTATTGTCTAGATATAGTTTATTTATGAGTTATTATTTGATGTATAATCTATCACATATGCTATAAAATGAATGGATCTGAGTACTCTGATTTCCATGATTCATTCAATTATTACTGTCTTGTCTGTTTTATATCTGAAACGTTTATTATTATATTTTATTCGATGCGCCGTGAGACATATGATAGGTTCTATGGTAATTAATTTACTTTCTAACAACCATTGACGGTCGTCCTACATTGACCGGACACCATTACGCACACACCACTATGCTCACTTTAGTTATTGGGTGCCAGTGGTGTAGGGTGGTCATCACAATATTGAAATATCTAGAAAGATAATTTTATTAACATTTATCCTGACGGTCTATCGCTTACAATGTTAAGAATCATATGTGGTTGATTAGCATTGATTCAGGATATCCAAAATGGAGGATCGTCACATTTGATATTAGAGCTTAAGTTAAGATAGTGAGGTAACTCACTTAGATCCATGCCAAAGCCAAGCACAAAGCCACATGCACTAAAGCACCACCTCCTTTCGTTACCAACAGACTAAAGATCTAACCGTTAGCACTTCCAAACCAAAATCGCACCTCCTCCTCCTTCCGTCCATGCTTACGGCCCTCCTTGGGACCCTCTCTTTCTCTTACCTTCTCCTACTTCTTACTTACTACTCGTTCCTCCCATGATATTTTAGGCCTATAGCTAAAATTCAAAAGAGATTGGAGAAGATTTTGTTAAGAATTGAAAAGGTTATAGAATAATTAGTGGATGAGTGCTTAAGCACTTCCACCGTTATTAATCCTCATACCCCATCTCAAGCTCAGTGAATTAGTGATTTATTATGTATAGTATGCCTATTATTATATAGGATTTCACAATAGGTCATAACCACCTCTTATCTTCCATGAAAGGTTACAAAGATGCCCCATTTCTACATGTTAACTTTACGCCTCTATCTTTTTGCTTAAAAGTTAAGTATTTCCATAAAATATCATTTCCAAAATATCTTTGATGACATTACCCATGACATCATCCAAAAAGTTTATTTTAATAAATGGAAAAAGGTTTTTATTTCATTTTTTTACTTCCTAAGAAAATAAGTGTATGTAAAGAAAATCCGAACAACTTCTGATGGTTAAAAAGTTGTTTATCGATAAAATAATTTTCAGCAAAGTATTTAATTTTGTAAACATTTTTTCCAAAACAAGTTTACCATCATTAGTTATGATTTAGAAGGGGGTTAAAAAGATTTTTACATAATTTTAATAACATTAAATAAAAGTTTCAAATATATAAATAGTTCGGATATCTAAATATGAAGTGTTCAAAACTTTGGGTCGTTACGTTCTCCCCTACTTAGAATATTTCATCCTAGAAATTCAAACACAAACAACCAAAGAAATATCCATATAGCAATACTTAACAGTATTCAATCACTAGCTGACGAAACCCATGGTTTTCTCAAGTTCAAAATTCCCCCATCGCACAAGGATGATAAATGACCTAATATGTGTACCGTGCGCTCAACAGCCTCAAGTAATTACTTAGTAGCCAATTCATGCTACCCATAACAAATCGAAGAGTTATCACTTAGACTCTTCATAGGCCAACAAAACATAGTATGCATATACTAAAACCTGTATGATGCATATGGGCCATATGTAAGCAATATCAAATCTGATCGCTTGCATGATCATATAAATTTCACTTCCCAACTGGTACAGATAACTTGACCTCTCTAGTGCGGATTTCGATTGGATTTCTTGATTAGAAACCTCCATTCTCCTTACATAGCCATTTACTATGATAGAAAACTTTGGGATCTCATCCAGAATCTGTATCAAGTGTTCTCCGTTAAGAATCGAGTGAAAAATCCATGTTTGGACCAATGCAAATCACCTCGAAATCATGTACTCAAATACTAGATCATGAACAGTCATGCGAATAAAACGATCTACGTACAACTTATGTATTTACCCTATTGTTTTCTTAACTACACCAATATCTTTTATAACTTCCTTTTAAAAAAATAGTATATCTCACCCAATACTAGAACTATTTATGAACCATTCCATAAAACATAACTTTAAGTTTATAAATATTTACAACTTAAGTTCATATTCATACAATACTCTACACATCCTAAGAGTATATACAAAACAGATTTTGTTTTACTTAACAAGCATGTTTAACCAATTTAAAACTTGTTTTTAACCTACCGTGTTCTCAATTTAAGTGTTATATAAAGTCAACTTTTATATCTTCACAAAAACACTTAGCTTTAAGTTTTATAATGATTCGCATGTATCCAACTGTCCAAAATTGTTGAAAATTCCATTTCATTTTAACAAGTGAAAACTACCAAATAACATATCATAACACGATGCACATATCGTACAATCATAATGCATTGGTTACATGTATCCATAAAATATCTTAACAAATTTCAATAATTTATTAACACACCTTGCCAAAAAGGGAAGACATGAAAAGTTCCAACGTTTTTCCAGGCTATGCCACTGCCACTCGGGCATGCTATATAGTATACTTATAAAACTTTTAAAAAAAGTTAATATCAAATTTCTTTCCAAAGAGAAATTTAGAACTAAACACCGGGTCTTATTCCAAACTGATTTGGAACAGTAATAATACATATATCTTTTATTTAACAGATCATACCTTCGGAATCAAATTGAAATCGGTTTAGTAAAACAGCCTTGTATCATTCCCTATTTAGAAACCAAAAAATGAATGTCGATGATGTTTAAGTCATTACCAGAATTATTTTCAAGCGATAGAAATGAGTTCAATACATCCTATTCTTTGCCTTTTGGACATAGCCAAACTCATTTAAAAGTGGCATCAAATACTTCAAAAATATTACTAAGTATCATGATCCCAATTTCATAAACCAATTTCCCAAATACTTACTTTCAAATAATACTACTATTATTTTCTCCCAAATCATGAAAAATACTTTCAGAGGAACCAGGATTTAAGTTTTCAAAATATCATTTAAATCCTCCTTGTTTATAAATCAAATTTTATAAACCATGCTTATATAAATTCACTTTCTTATATAAAATATTTTCGCAAATGTTTACATCCAAATTATCTCATCTTCCTCATATTAAAATAAACATCATTTATGAAATTAAACTTTTATAAGAGTTAACTCTAGTCCAACATTATCACCAAAGGCTTGTAGTCAAATTATGAAACTCAATTCATGTGATGTTTATTTCAACGATTCTACAATTAATATATACCAATCCCATGAAGTGCAAGGTAAGAACGCTCATAACCTGATCGAGCATAAATCAAAAAATGAAAATCAATGCCCATAAATTGGTCAAGCATGACTAAACTAATTAACGAGGGATAATAGGTAGACATCATTGACCCCTACATAAATTAAACTATACTTTAATGATTGACATTAATATAAGTTATCTTATATAATATCTTTAACTTTCATAGTTATAATTACCATTAAGGAACACATTTATAACGATTACAAATACACTCTCATATGTATAATACACTTGACTCATGTTAGGGCATCCATTACCCTATCTCTTAACGAGTCATACCCACCAAAGCCAAGTTTCTCACTTAACCTTCAGCTCTGATACCTGCTGTAATGACCCGCCCTCTTGACCCCCGGACGTCGACACTAATACATCCACAATATTCGTGTGTCGAGAACCCAAGTACCGAAAGGATGAATTTTTTAGGTGAAATAAAACAAAAAATTAGCACAAGAAAGAAGAGAACGCAATATCAAAATCTCGCTAGCGGAGTAGTAATAAATAATATCAAATGAACTGTACAAAGGGTTACCCCGGTACAAAACTCATGGAATTACAAAACCTAAGTACTATCATCGACATGAATAGTTATAACTGCCTGTTCTCGTAAATGTTTATATATCAAATAGTAACGCAGAGAAAAAAAGAATACAATGGTAGGTGAAACATTCAGCTCGTGTTCTCTAGCTCCAAAGAATATCAACGAAACCCTGCCATTTTCAAACTACTCGAAATAGCACGTAGGAATTTAGGAAAAACAAAGACCAAGCGTCAGACATAAGTCTGGAATGGGAAACTCAAAAACTATGCATACAACATATAAAAGCGCTTTTGAGATCGCATGTAATTCCATTTTGGTTATCCCCTCAAAAGAACCACCATCTAACAGGTACAAAAGGTGAGATAATAGATAATTTCTAGGGTGTAGAATATAAATATTTTAACATAGTTGGAATGGTTACATTCAACAGCATATTAGGAGTAAAATCGAATTCGATAAGGAATGCTCGAACACAGGATTTTCCATGAAGATCTCTTTGAAGAAGCTGAATCCAAACTCCATGGACAATGATCATAAAGCACCTTTCGAGCGCCATATATCTCTAGATAAAATATACCATAAGGTAAACACAAACGCCCATGCCCAAACATAAACATTAACCACATGGTACCAAATATCATCAACTCCCACGTGCAACATCGTAAGCATACACTTGATATGGAGTTTACATTACACTGTTGTTGGACTGTAAAACCACGGATTGTGCATCCTACTCTATCTTTAGCCATTTCCAATGTTGAGGTCTAGTTCGGCATCTTTCATAGGAATCTTCATCACTCAAATAGTACATGAATCCCAAATTGGATTCCTACATCTCAAAGATATCTCGAAATAACATATGGGTTCCTATATCTCAATAGATCTCTGAATCACACGTAGATTCCAACACATTGAATAGATCATGAAAAACTATATGCGTTCAAGCATCTTAAACAGATCTCAAATCTCCACATAAATTTTTGCATCTCAAATAGATCCACTTCTTAGATATAAAACACGTATCTCAGCCTTTAAGTGGTTTTCGGTAAGTAAAACACTTACGGATTCCAATCTTCAAGAACGAATCGATGAATTTGGTCATTCAATGATAATGAGAGCAATCGTATTGGAAATCAAGTCTTATATACTTATCACATTTTTAATATTTTCATCTCACACTATCCCTCTATCAAGAGTGAAACCAGTACGTTAGAGCTCTATTACTCATATCTCTGAGTAAACATTAGTCTTAGTTTCCATAGATAGTCAAACCTACTTCATCGGCTTTAAGTGCTAGGTATACGACTAAAATGTTTTCCATAAACAAGTAAATATAAAAAGCATGATCAACTCATACAAAGTGCAATCAAGTCACATAAGTGACTTCTAATTCCCTTTTTGTTTAATTAATCCTTTATCAGTTAAAACTTTTATTATCAGTAAAACTTCTTTCATCTAATAAAACATTGTTTATTAATTTAAACTATTCATTTCCACTCTTTTCAATACTTCAAAAATCATTCATATACTTATCTCGAATGGTGTAACTATATTCGCAAATCGTTGACAAGATTTCTCACTTTAAAACTATAATTTTTCTATACTTCAAAAAGTATTCATATACTTATCTCAAATGGTGTAAGTATATTCACAAATCATTAACAAGATTTCTTGTTTTAAACCATTACTTTTTCTATACTTCAAAGGTATCCATATACTTATCTTAAATGGTATAAGTATATTCACAAATCATTAATAATATTTCTTACTTTAAACATATACTTTTTCTCACTTTTTTCCAAAAGATTACATACTTAAAATTTTGTTTAAAATATCCAATTTAAAGATCTAAGTGCTTTCACAAATCTATTTGAAAGGTTAAAGGCTAATGCTACTCAAACATTGTCACAACAAACCAAAAACCATATCACTTTTGCTTATCTTTAAAACATTTTTTAAAGATCTATTTATATTTATAAGTTTACTCAAAAAGGGTTAAGGAAAAATGTAATTAACACGTTGTCACAATAAACCCAAAACCATTTCATACTTGTCTCATCTTTAAAGCATTTTTTTAAAAATCTAAGACAATATTTGGTTAAGTTCGATAGTCGATTAATTGATTATCTTGTTAAAACAATTGCTTATACAAATCAATATCTGCATACTTAAATTGTTTTCGACATGTCAACTTAACTATTCCTCATTGTAGGGCGAAGCCAGATAAGTTAGAGCATTGGTTGCTTTAAAGCCTTACCTAGACACGTTATTCTTAAATCTCATAAATAGACAAGCATACTCGTCGGTTTTTAGTGTTAAGTATAGTATTAATAATTTCAATAAACAAGTAGCCAATAACATGATTAACCTGTTTATGACATTCCCGACTTAACTATTCTTCATTCAAGAGGGAAGCCCTATAGGTTAGAGCTCTATTTCTCCATCCCTACTCGACATCAATCTTAACTTTCATAAATAGATAAGCCTACTTCATCAGCTTTTAGTGTTAAGCAAAGTTAATTGCCTTTTAAACAAGTAAGTAAACAACAAGATAAACATGTTTTTGACATTCCAACTTAACTATTCCTCATTAAAGAGGGATGCCGATCAGGTTAGAGCTCTATTGCTTACTCGACATCAACCTTAACACTTGCAATTAGAGAAGTCTACCTCGTCGGCTTTTAGTGTTTAGCCTCTTCTTTAATTTTCTAAAATTTTATATATAATTATTAAAAATATATTTAAATTTCAAACCAACTCTAATATACTTCAAAATATATTTGAAAGCATCTATAAAATATTAGGCAAAAATACCAAATTTAAATATCGTTTTTGAATATTTAAAACCATAAGCAACTTACTACAACATTTATAAACGCTGTTAAATGTTCTTGTTAAAACAACATTGAAAAGCACCATCTTTGCGACAAGTTTTAACCATTTAAACAAATGATATAAGACTTGAAAATTTTAAAGTAAGTACTACAATTAGGGTACTTAAAACCAATTAAAAGAAATCCTTAAGAATATCTTCTCATCCACTTATAAAAATTCCTGAAAGTAAGGAAATTTGGACGTGCACTTATAACTACTATTCTAGCTTCAAACACTTTCAACTTTACTTCAATTTAACACAAAATCTAAAAATAAACATCAAGTCAAGGCCATGCGTATGTATAAGGGGATAATAAAAGTGATATTGTACAATATAAAGTTATTGTTTGCTTTAAAAGCAAGAGGAGTCCATAGTTTATAACTTTACTTAGTTAATGTGACTTTAACTTTATACTTTGCTTACAACATATACTTATAAGATAGTGAGATAACTCACATAGATCCATGCCAAACCCAAGAATAAAGCCACAAAACCAAAGAACCACCTCCTTCCATCACCAAAACCCTAAAGATCCAACCTTTAGCACTTCCAAACCAGAGCCACATGTCCTCCTCCATCCATGCTCATGAACCCCTTGGAACCCCCTCTTCCTCTTATCTTCTCCTACTTATTACTTGCTATTCATGCTTCCCATGATGTTTTAGGCCTATAGCTAAAGTTTAAAATAGATTGGATATGATTTGGTTAAGACTTGAAAACGTTAGAGAATAATCAGTGGTTGGTGCTTAAGCACTTCCACCATTTTTAATTCTCATACTCCATCTCAAGCTTAGTGAATTAATGATTTATTAAGTATAGTATGCCTCTCCTTACATAGGGTTTACAAGAGATCACCTCTTACCATTCAAGAAAATTTACAAACGAGCCTCTTTTTCACATGTTAAATTTACACCTCCCCTTTTACATAAAAGTTAAGTATTACCGTAAAGAGCATTTCCTAAATACCTTTGATGAAATAGCCAATGACATCACCCAAAAGGCTTATATCCATAAGTGGCAAAAAGATTTTATTCCATTATCTTTAATTTCTAAGCAAATAACTGTATGTAAAAAAACTAAACAACTACTGATGGTTAAAGAGCTTTTTATCGATAAAACGATTTTCGATCACATTATTGATAGTTTTTCAAAGTATTTATTTTGTAAACTTTTTTCCAAAAAAAAGTTTACCATCATTACTTATGAATTTAAAGGGTTTTAAAAAGCTTATTAAATCATTTTAATAACACTAAATCAAAGACTCAAATATGTAAATGATTTAGATAGTTAAATACGAAGTGTCTGAAATTGTGGGTGGTTGCAATTGGGAAGGTATATAACAACCTAATTGTGATTAAGATTGATTTAGATAAGTATTTTGTTGGGAGGGATATTTTGGAAACAATGATTTTCATTAAAGAATATTTTAAAATTTTACTATGAGGTTTGAAGTGTATTCATTTAATAAGGTGTTTTGAGAGAAAAAAACTATTTTGATAATTATCAAAGACTTGAAAATTTTCTTGGCAAGAGTACCTTATTAGAGAGTGGTAAGTGAGAGCTCTTATTTTAAATGATAATAATATTTTGTTGAAACATTATTTGTAGAAGATATTATATGGTTTGGAAAGTTTTATTTTAAAAATTTGTTTTAGCTTGGTTATTTCCAAAAAAATATGCTTTGTTTTGAATGAATTATTTTCTAACCACAAAAATATATATAAGAGATATTTTTTCATTGACAAATTAGATTATAGGTGGACATAATATGGTGGATGTATTTTTGAAAAGTACCATTTTGAATTACAGGTTCCAATGAAATACTTGCTTTGGAAAATTGCTTTATCATAGAGGTGTATTTGATTTCGAAAAACTTTTATTGGAAATTGGAGTAGATTATAAGAATATCCCCATAAATTATGATTTGAAAATAAAAACACTTTGTTTTGGTAAAGAATCTTCATTCGGAACTTGTTTATTTGAAGGTATATTTAGGATAATATAAAATGTCTAGTTTTACAATACGAAAATATTTTACTATAATGGGATAATTTAATTTAAAGGGTAAATGGTTCAAAAGAGTAAAATAATTAATTGGTAATAAACTTCGGATATGTTTGTTAAAAAGGTATTAAAAAATATGTTTTTTTATGAATTTTAACCGAGGAACGTGAAACTAGACTTTGTAACATGGGGTGTAAGACGATGGGGTAAATTTTGTTTTGAGTTGGCTTGATGCCTAATATGACGATGTTACCTTATGACGGTTGTGTGTGACTTTCCCTTAGGAGTTGTGGAAATGTCTAGTTGTTCCCTTCCAAGGTGGATGTTGAAATTAATGTAGAGACCGACCAATTGGATGTGTGGGATGGTGAATTTTTACTTATGATTGCTTATATTATTGAAATCGCTTATATTGTTTATAATTAAGAAAATGACACTTCTTGTTTGTTTTGTTTACGTATTACTCTATGTCATGCTTGTCTATATTGGTTTCTCTTACTTATATTATGTTGTTGTTTGTATTTTTCTTATTACGGTAGATTGGATTATTCGTTTAATTAATTGTTGCATGTTTGTTTGATTGATGGTTGTTTGTTTGGTTACTCACTTGATTGTTGTTGATTATTTGTTTGTCTGTTTTTTCTCATTTGTTTTTCTGCCATGTATTATAATTGTAAAATTAGAAGAGGTTAAGTGATATATTTGACTTAATTATAGCGAAATGACATTGTTTCCTAAGCTATGAAAGATTGAATATTGGATTTGACTAAGAGATATGAAGACGTTTCATGAAGATGGATAATAGTGATTGAAAAATATTGATGATTAAAGAATTAATGGGTACCATTGAAGAATTAAGGATAAGCGAGTGGTTCACTACTGTGTTTTTAAAATGTGTTTAGAAACCTATCTTTTACAATTATCGGCTTCCATAAATATTTTAATCAAAGAGTTTCTATTTAGAAGAATTTTTTATAATATAAATATATATATATAATGATGATTTTTCATAATTAATTTTCTAAGAAGACTGGTTTATAAAAGAAAGAAAAGATCTTTGTTTTAAATGGAGATGGTAGCTTTAATCTGATGAAAATATTTTGGTAAATGCCTTTCTCTTAAAATGTATTGAATTCTCTTCACTAGTGGGTCCCTCTCTGGCATTTTGGGCGAGTGATCCATGCCATCAAAAATGAGTCGTTATAAACAGATTATGAGATCAGATTTTCGATTTGATATGGAGAATGAAACAAGTGGGTTCTGATGTGGATGCATGCCAAGGTATTGTGGGTAATTTGGAGGTTATGTACCCATATTTTGGACATCTATGTGTGTCCGGTCCCCACCACCATGTGTTCATAATTTCGAGCATTGTGTAGTCGTGGAATTGAGTAGTCATAGACCATCCGTGTAGGTCATTAGAGTTATCACATATCTGAGAGTGCTTGTATTAGACCAACTATATGGGTCTACACTTTTTAAACCTCTGTGTGGGATCTATGCTTCTTGACAATCTATATGGGGTCTATACTTCTTGAACATTTTTATGTGTACGAGAATTGAGAGTTGATGTAGTCATGGCATTATTTTGAGGATGTAGCCATGAGGCAGTCCACGGATTATTTTGGAAGGTGTAAGAATTAGGAGGTATATCAATTACATTGAGAATGAGATTATGAGGAAGTTCGTTGACGACTTTGAAGATACGTAAATTAGGATGGATGTGTAGTCAACACATTGATTAATACACACGTGTTGTCATCGATATCATGATGTGGTGATCGCCCTATCTGATGTGAGTGCACTTTATTTTTAATGAGCTATGTTGATTATTAATTTATGTTTATTTATTATTTATATACGCATGTTTTGATCAACCTAAGTTGAGTTATAGACCTCCGTTATTGTCAATTATGGTTGAATTGTTAAAATTTATGATATGAGTTATCCATTATTAATATTGTTTCACTCTTTGTTAATGGAGTGTTATTTCTACATATTATAGTTTAGATTAATGATACAGAAGTGTATGTGTCACAATAGCATGTATATGTAGAAAATTAAATTCGTTATTGTGAATGAATTGTTTTGTGTCATGATCGATGATGAATATGGTCGTTATATACTGCTTGTGGCTGATATATTTGGGTAATTGCGAGGGCGAAATTCTTTTAAGGGGGAGAATGTAATGACCCCCAAATTCAACATTAAAAATATTAAATTAGATAAATGTAAATTTTTAATAAAGAGGTGAATTAGGTATCATATTTGTAACTATTGCGAAGGTGTTGTCTAGGCGATCAATTTGACATATAGTTTTGATATATTTGGAGTTACGAGTTGTAAAATAGAAGCGTTAGAGTGCTTAAACAACGTACATAGCAGTTTCGGGCCTAATTAGATATACAACCCATAACCCTTTCTAACGACTATATATTAGAGAGTAAGAACCCTAGCTATCATATCTTTTCTTAGTTTTTTCCATAATTCTGAAATTTCTTAATCACGTGCTAATGGTGATTAGCAAATTAATTACAAAGTGATTAAAACCCGAAGTGTCCAAACCTTATCGAATCATATATTATTGGGAAGCTCTCGAAGAGACGAAGAGGCATTTGAAATTCGATTTTCCATCGAAGGCACCGTTTGACCAGAACTAGCAATTTCTTTTCAACCGTGTATTATACGGTTTTGATTCAATGGTGGATTTGCAGTAATAGGATACTCAGAAGTTCTGCATTGTAAAGAAATGCAAGCGAAGTTCATCTATAAAGTTGGATCATCGAGAAGGGTGCTGGATTGGCTGGAAATCACTAAAATTTGATCGGATTTTGTCTCATCAATAGTCTAAGGGTGGGTTGCCGCAGGTGGCCGGATGGTAGACATGGGTGAGGCTTGGCCTGGAGAAGACGATGGTGGTGTTGGATCTGGCCAGAGGTGAACGTGGTGGTACATAGCTATGGCCAAACATGGAAGTTAAATGATGAAAGTTTGGTTCTATTGGTTCCGATACGTGATTAAAGAAAGGTGATACTAATTATGCTATGGCCATGTAATTATTTCGTTAATTTTGTGTATATTAAAATCCAAATCTCGTAATTTTAATAACTTTTAGATATGAACTCTGATTCACGTGTGGTTTCTTTTGTTGGACTCGTAGCAAAATTTTGAACAATATAGCATAGATTTTGCTAACTTTCGAGAGTATTCAAAAAAAGAGTTGGTATGGCTTACTTAATTTAATTAATTGAAATTGAATTATAAAATAGATATATTTTGACAGAAAACTTTAATTATTGATCTATGATGTGAAATTTTGATATTTTGAGCATTTTGGATATGTTGAGCCTAGAGTTGATTATTTATTGTTGGTTGATGTATTACTAGATTTTAATCGTAATTAGTTTTAGATTTAAGATATGACTATTACATTAAAATAAAATAAGTGAAATTGTGTATAAGGATAAAAATATGATCAATAAATGATTAATGTGATTATTTTTAGTTTCTATATGATGTTTGTAAATAATAGTATTTGAATAAATAAAATGAAATTAACTAGAGAAATTTAATAAAGTTATTATTTATGAATTTATGGGAAAATCCATAAATTATATCGAATAATATATTTTAAACTTAACTGGAAATGTTTTTTTATTATTCCACAAGGTGAGATTTTGTAAATAATAATATGGTTTTAATGAAAATTAAACTATTCTGGAATACATAGAAATGAACGAATTT
The DNA here is from genome assembly GCA_030765085.1 of Allium cepa. Classification (NCBI taxonomy): domain Eukaryota; kingdom Viridiplantae; phylum Streptophyta; class Magnoliopsida; order Asparagales; family Amaryllidaceae; genus Allium; species Allium cepa. Next base: position 471,995,256 of record CM060929.1, on the reverse strand, counting down.
TGGTTCAATAACTTATATTTCAATTATAGTGATTGATTGGATAATGAAATTGTTTAAAATTTAATATTGGGAATTATTTGAATAATTAAATTCTGAATTTAATGTGAATGAAAATGATTCAAAAGTCGATCTAAATTATATTTAAAACAATAAAAATTGTCAATTTTAAAATTAATTTAGAAGAGACTAAATAGAAATTGAGAATTTTATATTTTAATTAATGTGTAAAAATAGCCTTCCGAGGCATAGTCTCGGAATTTGATGAAATTAGTTCCGTTGGATCCGTAATAGTTCATTATTATCAGATTTCAAATTTCGTAGGTGTTTGGAGTTACGTTTGATCATACGGGATAGAAATGCGTTGAAATTAATGTTTAAAATTCAATATAATAATTGGATTCAAAAGGCTATCTTGTACATCCGATCGAATTATGTCTCGAAATTTGTTCCATTGGATTCGGAATAGGGGTATACTATTATAAAGGCCAAGCGGTATGCTACATTTGGAGTTTATCCGGTAAAGAATGTGAATAATGGAAAATAATAAAATAATACGTATACATGTATATATACGCATATCCTTCCCCCCAAAACCCTAATTCTACGCCTGTAGCTATCATTATTCTTTTCAATGGTCATGGAAGCTCAATCATTCCTCCTCCATGTCCTCACAATCCATCCCATATTTTTGAATACTCCCTAAAGAAAAATCATAGAGTCTGGCACGATCTTCGATGTGAATGGTGGTGATCGTCTCTTATTCATCGAAGATGTCGAGATGGGATCGTGTTCATGCAGCGCTTAAGCATGAAATTTGAGGAGATGGAGAGGCCAAGCTTGACCGGCCTTCAGGCATAGGTGTGTGGGATTGGAGTCTACGGAATGGTGGTCGTTGATCATCGTATGGTGATCGAAGGGGTTGTGGCAAGTTGAAATCGAAAGGCGGTGATGGGTTTTTCTCGCGTACGAGTTGTTTGGAACAAAGTCGAAGAAGATGAACGTGCCGCCAGGATGTGATGATGTGAAACCAATGGAAAATCTAAGGTTTAATAATAAAAAAAATTATTTATATAAATTATATTCAAACCTTATGAAATCTGTATCTTTCACATACGAGGCCGAGATTGGACGAAACAAGCGGCGCTGGAATCGTATCGACGAAGGCTTTGGTGTGGAATCGAAGTGGCATGTATTTGAAGTAGAAATATTTTCCATCGCAAATAAAAGGAGAGTGTTCTATACACTCACAACGAACTAAATATATTATGTTAGTTAAATTTATATCGTAAAGTGATTTAAATTTACTGACTGTTGTTGAGTAAATTTAATTGACATTTACATTGGTATTAATTGAAATGCAGGAATTTGAATTGACAGTTTAAATTGAAATGAGAATTAATTTGTTAGTTAAACTCTTGATTATTGATGACTATTAATTGCTGTGCTATTTCGACCGGTGGATGCTTGATTGTGATGGATGATATTGATTGATATTTGTATTATTTGGATGTTTATTTAATTTATATATATCCTGGTATCACCCTGTAATTTATTTACAGCATATAAAACCGTAGATCGAATTATTTTGAATAAATTAAGAAATAGGTTGAAATGATAGAAACCTATAACATTTATTTGGATTGAAATGATATATATCCATCCTTAAATTAAATTGAAATAATTATACACTTGGCCATAGGATAGAAAATTATATAAGGACACTGGATTGCTTAAATTAAATGATTTTAAAAATTGTGATTTGAAATTATTTGAATAATTTTGATTTTAAGAAATAAAAATCGAATTTATGGAAATGGAATCATTTTTGAACTCGAGCATGAAATGTTAAAAAGGAAATTGTCAATCGTAATTGTTTAAAGAATCGGGTTTGAAATTTTGAAGTTACAATCGAAATATGATGTGAATTTCAGAAACTGATTTGTTTTAAAAGATTGGACTTTAATTCAAACTTCGAATATTGCTAAATAAAAGTTATATAAAACGATATTTCGAATTGAGCTCGGAATTCAATTGTTTTTAAAGATTTGGATTCTTTTAAAGTGAATATTGAAGGTTAATTTGATTTAAGTGATTTAAATCAATATTTTGAAAATTGAACTTGGAATTGATATAAATCGAAATAGTCTAAATATGGAATTGAAAGAGAAATTGAATTATTTCGAAATAAAAATTAAATTTATTTGAAGTGGAATTGGAATCGAAGTAAAATTCGACTTGAAATCGATTTTGAATCGATTAAATCGAAATGGAAATTGATTTGAATTGGAAAATTTGGATTTGAATCAGTTTGACATTGAAATTATTTTTAGAATAAATTATTTTAATATAAACTGTTTAAAATCTAACTTCTTAATTTACAAATTATTTTGATTTTCCAAATTATTTTACTATATAAACCATTTTCAATATTCAAACTGTGACGACCCGGAATTTTGAGCAATATCAATTTAATAATCTTTGATAATAATTAAATTGATTTGGTCATTTTATATTATAATTGACAAGTTAAAATTTATTTCAAAGGCTGAAAATAATAATTTGATAAATATCTATCAACATTTTTAACAATATTAATAGACAAGATTAATTCTTTTGAAGTTTATAATAATTTGATTTGGAAACATTTATTTTGGTAAATAAGAATTTTTAATGTAATAAAATTTTATATTCAAATTGTAATATATATATAAGTATATATATTGTGATTTGATATTTGTTTAAAAATTTAATATGGAAATTAACAAATTTAATGTTAGAATGTTTTATTTGAAATGTGTATATATATTTGTATATATCTTTGAAATAGAAGAATTATTAATTTAAATTCAACAAGAGATTTTCAAACTTTAATATGTATATAATTTGATATTTGAAATGATAATTTGATTTAATGCTATTGAAATAATATTTGAGATTTAAATTTCTATAACAAAGTTAATTTCTTATTTATAAATATAAATTTTAGTTTCTGTTTTAAATCAGATAAAATTTGTTTTACAAATACTTATATAAAGAATTAAACTAAGTTTCTCCATTTATAAACAAATGATAGAATTAAATTAATTAAAACATAAGTTATTTAAAAATGTCTATATGAATTCACTTTTGAAATATTTAATAAAGTCTAAAGTTTATTTTTATATGATAAAAACATTTTATAATATTACATAAATACATTGTATATAACTTTAATAGATTATTAAAAAGAAGGTAACATTTAAAAAAACATTTATGAACATTTGAAAATACTCTTGTAAATATTCATTTAAACCTTAAAGAACACTTGTAAGTATATTAATGTAGGTCAAAAACACTTGTGAATAAGTAGCATATGTGTAAGTTAATTGAAACTTATAGTAGACAAGTGTCAATTCTCTTTAATCCAAAATTCTAAAAAAAAAATGACTAAAAAGAAAAGTTTTATTCTCAGCAAAATACTTTCTTCTTCTCAACTGAAATGTAAATACAAAATGAATCAAAGGAAAAAAAAGGGGGAACTCTGATTAATATGAGATGGAATGAATCTGTAAAATCTGAAACAAAGATCTTCAAATACAAGATTTTCAAAAAGAAATTAGAGGCAAGACAGCATCAGGATGTAAATCTCCAACATGCAATTCAGATTCAACAAACAAATTCAAGAAAAATGCAATAGGATTGTATTCAATGAGCATGCAGTGAAATTCAAAGCCTGGGAAACAAATATGCAGTTCTGTCCTCTGCAAACAAAAAGTGAGTAAATGAATTTTAAAAACAGTTTTAAATTTTGGATTTCTACTTTTTCTTGTGAATGAACATCTTCATGTTATCTGAATACTTGAAATAAATTGGATGCAAGTCTGGGTGTATGTGTTTGAATGCCTGTATAGTGTTCTGTTTGAAGAACAGGTTTAGATTTCAATAATAAAATCAATAACTTCATGTTCAATTTGAATTGGCTTATGTTTTGTAAATAGAAGATGTGTGATATCATGTAATCTTTCATCTAAAAATAGCTATAGGATTTTAAAATGAAGGTTTAGCTCATTTTTTTTAAAAATTTACAGTAAAAATCAAATTGGGTCAAAATTTTATTATTTAAATTTTAAGTTTGAATTACATAAGTGAATTCGTGATGCCGAACCATGATTTTTGAAAGTGGCATCATGATTTTTAGATTAGTATTTTGTGAGAATTTTGGGTTTAACTGTTTTTGGCATTTCGACCAAATTGAGGGCGAACGACAGCGAAATTGTGGGCGTGGTTGAGAACGAAGTTGGAAGGGGGAACGGTGATCATCAGAAAAATCAATTTGGAATTTTTAGATGAAGGGATTAACGGGAATTTGGATTAGTAGGGTTTGTACCTTGTTTTCATCATCATGGTTCATCGCGTCTTTGCGGCATCGTGAGGCTACTGGAGTAAATCGCGTGCGGCGCCGTGGGTTTAGGGATTCGTGATGAAGCTTCGGTGGTGATGGTGGGTTTTTTTTTAAGGCTTGGATTGCCGTGGAAGGTGGATTTTTGGGTGATGGTGGTTCAAACAGTTGTGTTCGACCATCAACTTTCGATTCTCGATCAATACGCCATTTTTGGGTTGCGCATAGGGACGTCGTAGTCGAGAGTGATGTGTCGGAGTGATGATTGGAGTTCGCCAGCGACGAACGTTGTGGTGCACGTGAACGTGCATGGTGGTCGTGCAACAGTATTTGGATTGGGGAGGGAGAGGGGGAACTCGAAGATTACATCGGGTAAATGATGCTTTGTCTCGAAGCAGGATGTGGGTAGGGGAAACTCGGGGTTTTGTTTGTTTTGCCTTAGTGACGCGCGAGTTTTGTGGGTTGCTCGAGTTGATGAGTGTGTTCCTGTTGTGGGATTCTGCAGTTTAAAGTTTGAGTTTAAAAACTTTAAAGTGTTTAACAGTAAGGTTTCTAAAAAGTGAAACAAAAGGGAATTTGATTTTGTAAACAACTAGGGTTTTAAAATAAAAAGTTAAACAGGTTTATTTATAAAACAAATTTGTTTGAAGTTAAGTTTTTAACTAAGTTTTTAGATATAAAATATGAAAGTTTTAAAATAAATAAGTGGATTTGGAATAAAGTTTATATTAAATTTTATTAATTAAATTTGGAAAGGTTTTAAAGATTTTAAAGTTCAATTTAAAATATGTCTAAATTACAATTGATTTCCAAATATTATATTTTATTTCAAATAAAGTTTAATGATTTAGAATTTGAAAATCAATGGTAATAAAGGTAAATTGAAAATTTTGATTTAATTAAAGATAATTAAATTTGGAAAGGGTATTTAGAAATTAAATTATTAACCATTTGAAAGGTTATTGGTTAATATAAATGTGTTAATTAAGATAATGGTTTCTTGTTTAAGAATCTTTTTAATATAGTAAATTAAGAATCATTTAATTAATTTTAAATGATTAAGTTAAATAGTTAATTAAGTAATAAACTTGAGATTAATTAAGATAATCACTTGGATTAATCTAATCTAATTACTTAGGGAAGTAACTTAAGTAATTAAGAAATTAAGTGATTAATTACTAAAGGTAATTAAATAAAAATAATTAATTTATGAAAAGTAATTAAGTAAATGTGATTAAGGATTAATCACTTTAGTTATTAATTAAAGAATTAATTAATTAAACGTTTAAATTATTTGATTAATGATTAAATAAAAGATTAAGAGTAATTAATTATATGATTAATTATTTATAAAAGTAATTGATTAAGGAAGAATTTAATTAATGAAGTAATCATTAATTAATGGAAATAATTAATTAATTGTTAATTAATAATTTAAGAATAATTAATTTATAATTAAGTTTTGATTACTAAATGTAATTAAAAGTAATTAATCAAAGGTGATTAATTAAAAGTAATTAATCAAGTGTGATTAATTAAAAATGATTAATCAAGTGTAATAGATTAAAGATAATTAAGGAATAATTATCAAAATAATTAGAGAATAATTAATCAAGGTTGATTAATTTAGAAAGTAATTAAGAGGTAATTACATAGTATAATTTGGAAGTAATTAATCAGGATGATTAATTAATATGGTAATTAAGTAATAATTACTTAAAGTAATTAAGTGATAATTAATCAGGAAAGATTAATTGAGTTGGGTAATTAAGTGATGTTAGTTAATTAATTTGTAATTAATTAATGAATAGTATTGGATTGGAGATAATCCAAGTGTTTAATTAAGGATTAATTTAATTTAAGGATTAATTACATTAATCAAGTTTGAATCAAACTTGTTTATGAATGGTTAATGATTGGATGATTTATATATCATTGAATGAGTTAATGATATTGGATGTTGTTGGATGGCATTGATTGATGGATGATGATATGTATATGCTATATCTGATTGTGATATATATGCTGCTTTGTATAGATGCATGTGATAATAGATGCTCATCTATTTGTGTTGTGAATACATCCATTTATATTTCTGAATATCTATTGTTTAAATCCCTTAAGTACAACTTGGACATTAAAATGGCGTTTGGTTTCGATGAGACCGGGATCGGGTTTCCATATTTGGAATCCGAAAACCACATCGATTCCAATTAAACGTTAGGTCGTTAATCCAAGGGAAGCAAGTGAAGACTCGAGGTGTAAGGGCTATACGTCAGTATAACTCTGTGGGTGATTCCGTAATGAGTTTGACGGAATAGTGCTTATAGGTTCGAGAAGGTGGATTTAGAGTGCAAGGACTATGGTCGTTGACTCTGAGGGTGATTCCAAAACGAGTGCAACGAGATAGTGCCATCGGTTCCGTTCGAACCCGGGACGGACTTGTATGGATTGAATGCTTTCAGCACATCGTCAGGCGGACGATGAGCATTCTAAGATAAATGTCCTTTAAAGGTAATCGCAGCCTCAAGCCTCATCAACCGGGAATGGCTAAAACAGGGGAGGTGCGCCAAGGCTTCGTGGGTAGCCCCCACTGGAGAGCAAGATACATCCCTGTCTAGAAGTCCCTTTATATTTCAGCTGTGTGGGCAGTTGGTCTGCAGCCAACTGCGGGGTGGTCTTGTTCGGGACCGTTCAGTAAGGAACGGTGCCGGCCTTGTGTAGCAGGGGAGTTAGGGTGGCTCCTCGGTACGGTGATCTAGGCCACGTACTGTGACGGGCGGTACCCCAGTAGCCCTGCCATTGTTGGAAACCCATTTTCCCTACGAGACCCTACGGTTTTGTTTGTATTACCCACTTTTGTGGCTAGTAGCTGGAATTTAATAGATGTAACAATTTCGGCTATTTCATATTTACTTGAAAACCCTAGACACTATTATAATATCACTGGATTTTCTATCAAATGTTTTGGTTAGCGTAAGGTAAAAACTTTTCCATGTTTATGTGTGGGAAGTCTTACGTGATACCTTTTATTTTCAAAGGTTTTCCTAAAGTTAAGCAATCTTAAACCGTTTACTCACACCAGACCCCTGTCTGACCCGAGTGTTTATTTTCTGTTTTATTAAACTCTTGGGTACTCATATTATATATGAGTAGTCAAGTGATTCAGGTTATCTTTTGACGAGTTTGGAGGAGCTTTGGAGCAGGAGGCTTCAGCGTGTAGATATAGTTAGAGTTTCCGCTGTGTTATCATTCTGTATAGATGTTCTTGTATTGTATTAGACAGAAATGTTATAACTGTCTAAATTGAGATGTATAGTTGTGTACTCTGATGTAAATGATACTATGTATATGTCATATATTATATTTCATTCATTCCGCTGTGAGATTCTGATGTGTTGTTTTTCTTTCTTCTCTTTCTTTTCTTCTTCTATCCCTTTCTTTCTTAATTAGCTTCGCGATTTCCTGGGGATAGGAGGTCGGGTCGCTACAGCTGGTATCAGAGCATTAGGCTGAGTGAATACCTAGGCTCTGAAGTATGTCTTTCTTGGGGAGCGTTAGGTTGAGTGAATACCTAGGCTCTGGAGTGGTGTCTATCTTGAGAGAGCGTACTTGTAATTTTTATATAAATATCTATTTATATAACTACCTAATCTGTTGAGTTATCTGTTCGGATTTTCCAACATAGGTTATAAAGGTAGATAAGGTAGAAGTGTGTGGAACACGACTACCACTTTTGGTTGAGGTTTATATGTTGTGGTTGGAGGTGTTTATCGAGATTGTAGACCTAATACTGTCTCGAATAAGATTTGGTGGATTGTAGAAAGGATTTCTTTGAGTCCAAAGGAAGTCTCTTTTTTCAAGGATTGGAGTATATTCTTGAAGTGTGAGGTTAATTTGCTCTTAAGTGAGCAGGGGTTTCCGGGAGTTGAGTTGTCCGCTGAGCAGAAGCAAGTGATGGTGTCTTGATAGCTTCAAGAAGGAATAGCTGTGTGATGAGATACAGTATCCACAGATGGTTCCGAAGATGTTTCTTTTGGAGCCAGATTTAGATGGTGTTGGAAGAGCATTGATGTCTGCTGCAGGGAAGGTTCAGATGTTTAGAGATTTTCTGGATCTTAAGTAAGGGTATCTTATTTTTATTGAAGTAGGAGACTAAGGTCGATGAGTTACCTCATTTCGGACATGGTCTCATTTGTTTTTCTTAAGAAGATAAGTGGCTGGTGTTTGGTTTGGAGCCGAGTTTCTTGAGAAGATGTCTACTCGTCTCAAGGATGTTTTAGAGGATTGGGGTGTTAGTTTGGTGTTTCAGGAGCTTCTGGTTAAGGAAGATCTTTGGCATAGCTGCATCATTGAAGTGAAGTTTGGAAGCAGTAGCGTGACCTGTTTCATCGATGAATCAGTAATTTTGGGATTCCGCTATCAGCAGACTAGGCAGATGGTGAAGGCTTATTCTTTTCTTTGGGAGGCTCAGCAGAGCGAGATATCTGTTGGAAGTGATCTATCAGTTTCTGATAGATAAGCCATTCTTGAAGATTGGTCTTGGAAAGGAAAAGCTGTTCTGGTTGGGAGACAGTTCTTTGGAATCTGAACTGAGTGGATCGCAAAAGACTTGCGATTAGTTTGGGAATCTTGGAGCATTCCTTGGTTTGATATTGAGGCATCTCAAGTAGAGGTGGAAGCTATGGAAGTAGTCGGAGGTTCTCTAGATGTTTTTGAGGAATTCAGAAGTCTACCTGAATCGGAGATTGAGATTTCTTATCGACTTGGATTTTCAGGAGTAGTATTGATGGTTCAATCTTATAGTGGGATGACTCTTGGAGCGAGAAGAGTTTGGAGAGGCAGCTCAGGATTCTTTGGATTGATCATCTTATTCTAAGTTGAGATTCTGTTGAGATGTTTTGACCAAGTGGAATGGTCGTTGAGATTTTTATGAGTCGGATGAACCGTGTATGGTGAAAGATTGTGCTTGTGTTCTTCGATAGCGTTCTTTTCTGCTCTAGATCAGAGTTGTGCAGCGGAAGCGAGTTGGGAATTATTCTTGTATGGAGCAACCGGATGTTGTAGTAGAGGATTTCTACAGGAAATTCAAGTATGAAGGAATTTTCTGGATTTGGTAGGTAGGTTGTCAAGTACAACTGTTTGGCTATTCAGATAGGAGATATAGGTTTGAAGTCCATTGATGATTGTGGTATAGAATTGTGGATTGGATTTCAGCAAATTATTTTTGGAAAAGCCATTTTGTTGAGTAGGATCTGGAGATTTGATTTGAGTTGGTGCTGTTGTTTCATGGAGCAATCAGCAAGGGTTAGGCTAATCAGGTATATTGGAGGTGACTCAGAGCATCTGAAGAATTGTGCAGTTAAGAACTGAGGAGATTTGGGATGTGTAATTAGAGTTTGGATATTGATTTGGTTTTATCCAATTAAAGGAGATATAAGGTTTGGTAAAACTGGAGAGTTAGCTTTGAAGGTATTTGGAGTTTATCTGTGATCTCTAGAGATTAGATTTTGATCTTCAGGATTGAATTGCCAGTTTGGATAGCTGGAATTCATTGTATTTCACATATCCCTGAGGAATATGTGTATGATTCTTTGAGTAATAGAATCAGCAGTCCAGAAGGATTTGGTAGTTGAGCTGGTTTTGAGTTTAGTCTGATATCTTGTTTAGATTTGAAGAATCAGGTGAGGGAGTTCTTGGTTTTAGTAGTGTAGTTAGTTAAGATTTGTAGAGCGAGTATTCCAGTATAGGTATCTGGAAAACTCTAGATAATATTAGGAAGTTCTATTCAGAATTTTTCTGAATAGATAAATTGTTTGTTTGTTTGAATTGGTTGCTATGATTGATTGTTTGATTGCTGTTTGGAATTTAAATTCTTTAGCTGGGTTATTAAATTATCTTTGCTTTTAAATTTCGGGGACGAAATTCTTTTAAGGGGGGAGGAATGTGACGACCCGGAATTTTGAGCAATATCAATTTAATAATCTTTGATAATAATTAAATTGATTTGGTCATTTTATATTATAATTGACAAGTTAAAATTTATTTCAAAGGCTGAAAATAATAATTTGATAAATATCTATCAACATTTTTAACAATATTAATAGACAAGATTAATTCTTTTGAAGTTTATAATAATTTGATTTGGAAACATTTATTTTGGTAAATAAGAATTTTTAATGTAATAAAATTTTATATTCAAATTGTAATATATATATAAGTATATATATTGTGATTTGATATTTGTTTAAAAATTTAATATGGAAATTAACAAATTTAATGTTAGAATGTTTTATTTGAAATGTGTATATATATTTGTATATATCTTTGAAATAGAAGAATTATTAATTTAAATTCAACAAGAGATTTTCAAACTTTAATATGTATATAATTTGATATTTGAAATGATAATTTGATTTAATGCTATTGAAATAATATTTGAGATTTAAATTTCTATAACAAAGTTAATTTCTTATTTATAAATATAAATTTTAGTTTCTGTTTTAAATCAGATAAAATTTGTTTTACAAATACTTATATAAAGAATTAAACTAAGTTTCTCCATTTATAAACAAATGATAGAATTAAATTAATTAAAACATAAGTTATTTAAAAATGTCTATATGAATTCACTTTTGAAATATTTAATAAAGTCTAAAGTTTATTTTTATATGATAAAAACATTTTATAATATTACATAAATACATTGTATATAACTTTAATAGATTATTAAAAAGAAGGTAACATTTAAAAAAACATTTATGAACATTTGAAAATACTCTTGTAAATATTCATTTAAACCTTAAAGAACACTTGTAAGTATATTAATGTAGGTCAAAAACACTTGTGAATAAGTAGCATATGTGTAAGTTAATTGAAACTTATAGTAGACAAGTGTCAATTCTCTTTAATCCAAAATTCTAAAAAAAAAATGACTAAAAAGAAAAGTTTTATTCTCAGCAAAATACTTTCTTCTTCTCAACTGAAATGTAAATACAAAATGAATCAAAGGAAAAAAAAGGGGGAACTCTGATTAATATGAGATGGAATGAATCTGTAAAATCTGAAACAAAGATCTTCAAATACAAGATTTTCAAAAAGAAATTAGAGGCAAGACAGCATCAGGATGTAAATCTCCAACATGCAATTCAGATTCAACAAACAAATTCAAGAAAAATGCAATAGGATTGTATTCAATGAGCATGCAGTGAAATTCAAAGCCTGGGAAACAAATATGCAGTTCTGTCCTCTGCAAACAAAAAGTGAGTAAATGAATTTTAAAAACAGTTTTAAATTTTGGATTTCTACTTTTTCTTGTGAATGAACATCTTCATGTTATCTGAATACTTGAAATAAATTGGATGCAAGTCTGGGTGTATGTGTTTGAATGCCTGTATAGTGTTCTGTTTGAAGAACAGGTTTAGATTTCAATAATAAAATCAATAACTTCATGTTCAATTTGAATTGGCTTATGTTTTGTAAATAGAAGATGTGTGATATCATGTAATCTTTCATCTAAAAATAGCTATAGGATTTTAAAATGAAGGTTTAGCTCATTTTTTTTAAAAATTTACAGTAAAAATCAAATTGGGTCAAAATTTTATTATTTAAATTTTAAGTTTGAATTACATAAGTGAATTCGTGATGCCGAACCATGATTTTTGAAAGTGGCATCATGATTTTTAGATTAGTATTTTGTGAGAATTTTGGGTTTAACTGTTTTTGGCATTTCGACCAAATTGAGGGCGAACGACAGCGAAATTGTGGGCGTGGTTGAGAACGAAGTTGGAAGGGGGAACGGTGATCATCAGAAAAATCAATTTGGAATTTTTAGATGAAGGGATTAACGGGAATTTGGATTAGTAGGGTTTGTACCTTGTTTTCATCATCATGGTTCATCGCGTCTTTGCGGCATCGTGAGGCTACTGGAGTAAATCGCGTGCGGCGCCGTGGGTTTAGGGATTCGTGATGAAGCTTCGGTGGTGATGGTGGGTTTTTTTTTAAGGCTTGGATTGCCGTGGAAGGTGGATTTTTGGGTGATGGTGGTTCAAACAGTTGTGTTCGACCATCAACTTTCGATTCTCGATCAATACGCCATTTTTGGGTTGCGCATAGGGACGTCGTAGTCGAGAGTGATGTGTCGGAGTGATGATTGGAGTTCGCCAGCGACGAACGTTGTGGTGCACGTGAACGTGCATGGTGGTCGTGCAACAGTATTTGGATTGGGGAGGGAGAGGGGGAACTCGAAGATTACATCGGGTAAATGATGCTTTGTCTCGAAGCAGGATGTGGGTAGGGGAAACTCGGGGTTTTGTTTGTTTTGCCTTAGTGACGCGCGAGTTTTGTGGGTTGCTCGAGTTGATGAGTGTGTTCCTGTTGTGGGATTCTGCAGTTTAAAGTTTGAGTTTAAAAACTTTAAAGTGTTTAACAGTAAGGTTTCTAAAAAGTGAAACAAAAGGGAATTTGATTTTGTAAACAACTAGGGTTTTAAAATAAAAAGTTAAACAGGTTTATTTATAAAACAAATTTGTTTGAAGTTAAGTTTTTAACTAAGTTTTTAGATATAAAATATGAAAGTTTTAAAATAAATAAGTGGATTTGGAATAAAGTTTATATTAAATTTTATTAATTAAATTTGGAAAGGTTTTAAAGATTTTAAAGTTCAATTTAAAATATGTCTAAATTACAATTGATTTCCAAATATTATATTTTATTTCAAATAAAGTTTAATGATTTAGAATTTGAAAATCAATGGTAATAAAGGTAAATTGAAAATTTTGATTTAATTAAAGATAATTAAATTTGGAAAGGGTATTTAGAAATTAAATTATTAACCATTTGAAAGGTTATTGGTTAATATAAATGTGTTAATTAAGATAATGGTTTCTTGTTTAAGAATCTTTTTAATATAGTAAATTAAGAATCATTTAATTAATTTTAAATGATTAAGTTAAATAGTTAATTAAGTAATAAACTTGAGATTAATTAAGATAATCACTTGGATTAATCTAATCTAATTACTTAGGGAAGTAACTTAAGTAATTAAGAAATTAAGTGATTAATTACTAAAGGTAATTAAATAAAAATAATTAATTTATGAAAAGTAATTAAGTAAATGTGATTAAGGATTAATCACTTTAGTTATTAATTAAAGAATTAATTAATTAAACGTTTAAATTATTTGATTAATGATTAAATAAAAGATTAAGAGTAATTAATTATATGATTAATTATTTATAAAAGTAATTGATTAAGGAAGAATTTAATTAATGAAGTAATCATTAATTAATGGAAATAATTAATTAATTGTTAATTAATAATTTAAGAATAATTAATTTATAATTAAGTTTTGATTACTAAATGTAATTAAAAGTAATTAATCAAAGGTGATTAATTAAAAGTAATTAATCAAGTGTGATTAATTAAAAATGATTAATCAAGTGTAATAGATTAAAGATAATTAAGGAATAATTATCAAAATAATTAGAGAATAATTAATCAAGGTTGATTAATTTAGAAAGTAATTAAGAGGTAATTACATAGTATAATTTGGAAGTAATTAATCAGGATGATTAATTAATATGGTAATTAAGTAATAATTACTTAAAGTAATTAAGTGATAATTAATCAGGAAAGATTAATTGAGTTGGGTAATTAAGTGATGTTAGTTAATTAATTTGTAATTAATTAATGAATAGTATTGGATTGGAGATAATCCAAGTGTTTAATTAAGGATTAATTTAATTTAAGGATTAATTAAATTAATCAAGTTTGAATCAAACTTGTTTATGAATGGTTAATGATTGGATGATTTATATATCATTGAATGAGTTAATGATATTGGATGTTGTTGGATGGCATTGATTGATGGATGATGATATGTATATGCTATATCTGATTGTGATATATATGCTGCTTTGTATAGATGCATGTGATAATAGATGCTCATCTATTTGTGTTGTGAATACATCCATTTATATTTCTGAATATCTATTGTTTAAATCCCTTAAGTACAACTTGGACATTAAAATGGCGTTTGGTTTCGATGAGACCGGGATCGGGTTTCCATATTTGGAATCCGAAAACCACATCGATTCCAATTAAACGTTAGGTCGTTAATCCAAGGGAAGCAAGTGAAGACTCGAGGTGTAAGGGCTATACGTCAGTATAACTCTGTGGGTGATTCCGTAATGAGTTTGACGGAATAGTGCTTATAGGTTCGAGAAGGTGGATTTAGAGTGCAAGGACTATGGTCGTTGACTCTGAGGGTGATTCCAAAACGAGTGCAACGAGATAGTGCCATCGGTTCCGTTCGAACCCGGGACGGACTTGTATGGATTGAATGCTTTCAGCACATCGTCAGGCGGACGATGAGCATTCTAAGATAAATGTCCTTTAAAGGTAATCGCAGCCTCAAGCCTCATCAACCGGGAATGGCTAAAACAGGGGAGGTGCGCCAAGGCTTCGTGGGTAGCCCCCACTGGAGAGCAAGATACATCCCTGTCTAGAAGTCCCTTTATATTTCAGCTGTGTGGGCAGTTGGTCTGCAGCCAACTGCGGGGTGGTCTTGTTCGGGACCGTTCAGTAAGGAACGGTGCCGGCCTTGTGTAGCAGGGGAGTTAGGGTGGCTCCTCGGTACGGTGATCTAGGCCACGTACTGTGACGGGCGGTACCCCAGTAGCCCTGCCATTGTTGGAAACCCATTTTCCCTACGAGACCCTACGGTTTTGTTTGTATTACCCACTTTTGTGGCTAGTAGCTGGAATTTAATAGATGTAACAATTTCGGCTATTTCATATTTACTTGAAAACCCTAGACACTATTATAATATCACTGGATTTCCTATCAAATGTTTTGGTTAGCGTAAGGTAAAAACTTTTCCATGTTTATGTGTGGGAAGTCTTACGTGATACCTTTTATTTTCAAAGGTTTTCCTAAAGTTAAGCAATCTTAAACCGTTTACTCACACCAGACCCCTGTCTGACCCGAGTGTTTATTTTCTGTTTTATTAAACTCTTGGATACTCATATTATATATGAGTAGTCAAGTGATTCAGGTTATCTTTTGACGAGTTTGGAGGAGCTTTGGAGCAGGAGGCTTCAGCGTGTAGATATAGTTAGAGTTTCCGCTGTGTTATCATTCTGTATAGATGTTCTTGTATTGTATTAGACAGAAATGTTATAACTGTCTAAATTGAGATGTATAGTTGTGTACTCTGATGTAAATGATACTATGTATATGTCATATATTATATTTCATTCATTCCGCTGTGAGATTCTGATGTGTTGTTTTTCTTTCTTCTCTTTCTTTTCTTCTTCTATCCCTTTCTTTCTTAATTAGCTTCGCGATTTCCTGGGGATAGGAGGTCGGGTCGCTACACAAACTTTGTTATATTAAACTATTTTAAACTTTTAAACTATTTAAAAGATTTCAAACTATTTTCTTAAATTTAAAATACTCAGATTGGGAATCATTATATTTAAATCATGGATTTAAATACGAATTGGGCTAAATTGAAGCTATAACCTAAATTGAAATTTAAAGCAATGTTGAATTAGAATTGAATTCGAGATATTAAGACAAACATGATCTTGAATTGAAATAGCATATTTTGAGTAAATATGATGATTTCGAAATGAATTTGATTTTGAAGCAAATATGATATTTTTATATCAAGTATGAATTGTTTTCGAAATGTTAATGTACCAACTGGTGTGCAAAATGATGTTTTTTTGTTAAAGAGACCGAGACCACTTATTGGCATACTCTCCATCAATATTTAAACCACTTTAACAACTGTGTACGCGGAGGAGACTCCAGAACGAAGTGGTTGGATTTGGTATCATTTACTGAATTTGAAAAAAGAGAATGATGATGGATTGGCCTGACACTTATGTCAATTTGAAATGACTAAAATGGGATCCATACTGGTCACTGAGGCTAGCTACCTCTAGCGGACACACTTCTTCGTATTACCATCATTTACATTGTGGTTGATTGGTTTACACCCTTGGATTTTGGGAATGTTGGACGTGGTGGGCCATTAGCGGTTACCACCAGCCGGAAAGGTTAAACTGGTAATATCCTACCTTGAGCATTGCCTCACATGCCTTGTCATACCTTTATCCCTATACGAGACACATATGATTTTGGTTTAGTGTTGTCGTATCATGGCGCATCCCTATCCACCAACGGTTTACTGATGTTTTATATGCAAACTGTAGACAATGCATAAAAACGTGTTAAGAGGGATCAATGTAAGGCCTTAATGCTATTTTGATATTTATTTTGTTGATTAGACATTATATATAAAGCGTATTCTACTATACATAAATATTTTGACGGATCCTTAAGTGGTGGAAAATCCCGTAACATCTCTTAAGTTATTGCACGCACGATATACACTGGATAGGAGATGTGAAACCATGTAAACATCTCTGATGCCAGGGCACTCATATTATGTGCGATATCAATTTGATTGACATAAGAATATTTTTGTCCCAACTTGAGTGTTCGTCTTTTCATTACGCTTGGGTCAGCCCTGAGTCTTCAACTTATTAAAGATTTATTCTAGAGGACGAAGACAAAGATTTGGTATATTATCACTATTATTATTCCTGCATCATGTTGTCTGCCTCATTATTTTATTTATCCCTATTGTATGTATTACTCTGATAAATGTTGTATAAATAATTATCAAATGTATAGTAAACAGCTTCATAAACTGTTTATTTGATTATTGTATTTTATCATTCCACTGCGAGATTCTGTGTTTGTTTTTCTTCTTCTTTTCTTATTTTTCTTAATTAATCTCATTGATTATCTATGTTCCGGATTGTTTAAGTTGGACATGTGTGGATTATTTTCGATTTAAACCTTCCAAAATGTTGGTCATCACAAAAGTATTTTGATGTATATTATTATTTTGGAAGAATTATTATTGTCTTTTGATAAATAAAAGGTGATTTTATAATAAACAACAATGAAATGATTTATGCTTAAGAGAAAAATAATAGTTGTAAATGTGATGTTTTAATAGATGTAATATATGGTTAATAGTAGATTTTTTTAATCACATATGTCATTTATTACAATGTTCTCGTATTTGGATGTGGTTCTATTATTACTACGTTGTGTGTAGTTAACTATGGTTTTATGGAGTTTGGGTTTGTGTTACTAATGTCGTTTGGATTAGTACACATTTGTTGATTGATGTTTTGACACTATTATAGGGTGATTTATATACATTTGATGATTTACACTTACATTGTGAAGTGTTACTATAACGAATGATTAGTGTGAATGTAAGTATATTCGTGTTGTTATCATTTTCTTAATTAATGATTGAATAATGTCAAATGTATGTTATGTTTAATGGCCAAGTGTGTTATTGTCGTTGATACCCCATATGATGATCTATCATGATGGATGAGTATAGGTACTATTTTCTGCTTTTATTGATTGCATTGATTGCAGTGGTTGTATTAATTGTATTGAATTGTATTGGTTGCATTAATTATATGTAATTGCAATGGTTGAAATGGTTGAAATGGTTGAGTGGATGCAATAGTTGAATGGATGCAATGTACTAATGACTATTTGGATGCAGGAGAAGAGCAGGAATCAGAATTACGTAGGCTTGATCTCTCAAAATGGCTACGTAGGCGACCTTTTACTATGTAGAAGCTAACGGATCCCTTAGGTTGGGATTATGTGTATAGAAATCGGTGAATTCCAAAATATAGTTGAAAATAATTGTTTTTCTTTTTACCTTATATATCTCTACATGTGTAGGTTGTAGATAGAAGCAGAGGAGGGAACTGAAAGTGGATGGCTGATTTGGTATATTATATTTATACCATTATTACATTGTTTATAAGCTGGTATATAGTTGACGTATTTGAAATGCGAATTGATGTGATGATGTAAATAAACTGCATAATTGAGCTAATATTTATAATTATCGATGTTTGATTCCACTGTGGGGCATTCCCCTTCCTATTCATTGTTTTAGGATTTTAAATTTTTGCCTACCCATGGCCCACTTCTTTTAATATCTTAAATACCCATGGCCCACTTCTTTTAATATCTTATAATTTTTTCCTACCCATTGGCCTTAATTTTGGTAATATAAATACCATAAATAATATTTTTGAATTTCAAAAAGAATTTCAACATCGATTTTGGAAATAATAATACTGATCTTGAATTTGGATTATATTAAGGGGATGAATTTAAATGAAATAAAAGATTGATTTTTTGAATATTATAAGTGATATTTTGAGTTTTAGAAAACGAAATTTAAAAGTAAAATTTTGAAATAATAAGTGACTCGGAGAAATCTTGGATTATTTAAAAAGAAACTGATTGTATAAAATCAATGACTTGATTTTGGATTTTTACATAACTATTTCCTAAAGGATTTTAAATAGAGATTTGAAAGTGACGGGTAAAGTATTTATATAAGAAATTTTAAGTGATATTTCTGAAAATAAAGAAAAAGAGTTGAAATCGAGATTTTAGATAGTTAGAAAAAATAATGGATTTATAATGGGAAGGATTTATCAATAAAATTTTGTAAATGCGAATATTTTATAAACAAGTGAAGCTCGAATGATTTTCTAAATTAATAAACAATGTTTATAAATAAAGTGGAATGATTATCATTAAATAAATTGCAAATATAAATTCACAGTGTGAATTTAAAATGAGATATGGAAATCAGTTTAGAAAGAAATAGTAAATTCTATATTGGAATTTAGGAATCGTTATGAAATTGGAAATGTAATTCAATTTGTGATAAATCGAGAGAGATTTATAAATATAAAAATAGGGAATGTGAATTTTATAAACGGCTTTTCATAAGAAGTTAAAGTTTGTTTTAGAAAAGGATTTTTATTTATTAAACTATATAGTCTTAAAAACTAATAATTTGATTAAAATATTTCAAAAAGTTAGCTATTTAAATATTTAAATTTGTTAAAATGAATTCTGAGATTATAAATAAGTTTTCCAAGTGGATTAGCAATTCTTTTAAATGAATTGGAATTAGTTATTGACATTTATTTTAAAAGGGCTTTGATATTTTAAATAATTATTTAACCATGTTTTGAAATTTATTATTATATGTATAGTTTAAAAGTAAATGATTGAAATTTATTTATAAATACTCCCGAGATTTATGAACCGGGTTTTATTTAATGGATGTGATTGTATAAGTGGAAATTGTATAATGGAATTCAGGAACTTAAGAAATTTGAGAAAAGGAAATTTCCAAAATTGTTTAGATACGGGAACGTCAAAAATGAATCTGAATTCATTAATGGAGTTATAAATTGTTAGTTGGATTATAAAAAAGTATAATCGATAATTTTTGGAAATTGTAAAGGGAATCAATAAAAATTCCGGAGATTATGAGATAAGTATGGAATATTTCTTAAGTATGGATATTAGAAGTGATATTGGGAAATAACTCATAATATTTTTCTAAGTATTGGAATTAAAGGTTTTAGAGATATTTAAGCGACGGAATGATTTGTATAGAAATATTTTTTTAAGTAATGATTATAAGTTGGATTTGGAAATATTTCTGAGTGTTGATATGGTTCGAAATATCCTGTTATGGATATAAGGATTTAAAATTTGTTTTCAAATATTGAAATGCTGGAAGAGATTTGAATATATATCTTTCTAAAGATATTTTGAATTAAATGTTTTGAAAGATTTATAATATGTCTTAGTGACTACTTATGTGTGTAATTTGATAGTTAAATAACCGACTATCAATTCTAGCCAAATTCGTTGATCGTTTCGAAGAGACCGGGATCAGATTTAATTATACAAAAACCACCGAGATTGATTTGAGCGTTGCGAATTGTGATATCATGAAGATAATGAAGATGGAGTTCTTGGAGATTTGGTTTGTTTAGTCCCAAAACAACTTATATGGATGAATGTTGTTATTGCATTGCTTCCCTAGAAGGCCATGTTAGCATTTCAAGTACGAATGCTATTCTTAAGGTAAAACGTAGCTTCAAGCCTCACCAACCAGAAATGATTGAAAATCAGGAGATGGAGCAAGGCTAAGTGGGTCGCACCCATTAACGTATGTTTTCACCTTTCCAAACATCTACATATTTATGGATTGGTTGTGCATGAGATCTCAAAGGTTGGGAACAACCGGGGTGATGAAATATTCGGTAATATCTAGTAAGCGGTAGGCCGGTCTTGTGTCGGCAAGGATCGATAGGTTCGATCTCGATGCATTTTCTAGACATGTACCAAGATACTTGGTATCCCAGTGCCTAGTCATTGTATGGAATCCATTCTCCAATAAGCATCGTACGGTTTTGATTGTGCCCAACTATGTTGAATTATGAGATGCAAGCATTTCAGCTTTTAATAAGTACTTGTACTTAGACGCTATTATAGGATTTCTATATAAAAGTGTTTTGGTTATTGTAAGGTAAAAACCCCTCGTATTTGTATGTGACATGGTCTTACGAGATTTCTTTGTTTTCAAAGGATTTTGATAACAGTATTAATTCAAAATTGAGTGTGTTTTCTCACGCTAGTTTTCCAGGCCGACTTGGGTGTTATTTTAATACTCGGGTCAAACTGAGTATATCACGAATTAGTTTGGATGCTCGAAGCTTCAGGAGACGAGTTGGAGGCCTAGAGACATGTTTACGTAGATGTATTTTTCTGCTATATTCATTGTTATGTTATCTGCCATTGCGAGGACAAATTATTATAACTATCCAGGCTGAGATATGTTAGTATACTCTGATTGATACTTGTATATATACATATTACAGTTTTGTTTTTGTGTAAAGACTTGTGATATATTATAGATTGTTCATTCCACTGTGAGATTTGGTATTGTTTAGGTTTCCTCTTATCTTCTTCCTTCTTTCTTTTTTCCCCAACAATCGGGTTTTCCGGCATTAGATTGCTCGACTTGTGATACAGTGGACGTATCAGTGTCGATTTTGAGGTTCGAAAATCCCGTTCGTTACGCCATACCCTCAATAATGTGTCTGCTTAAAATATTTACGTAGCTTATTGGCACTACTATAAATAGATGTGGACGCCACAATTTTTGATAGCCAAAAATCAATTCTCTCCATAGAAAATAAATTATATGTTAATTGTGGACTTTGCATCTCCACCATTACATTGGGGATAAGATCTCTCTAAGGTGAAGTTGAAGGTTCAATGTGTACTTGACCAACGAGATTAACAGAGAGTTTTTATATCAAATCATTTTATAAATTACTTTTTTAACTTAATTTGTTAGAAACAAGAAAGAAATTTCCGTTCTCCTTCTCTTTGTACATGTGTACACATGTATCATCCTATGTCTTCTCAATGTCGTGATTGCTACATCTCAACATCATAATGACAATTTGTACAACTGTACCCAATAAGGGATTGGAAATGAACTGGCAAGAATCGATGGTGCCTTCAGTGACCATAGACAATGGAAATCCAGATCGCTCTGTAGAATATGATTAGCTAAAGAGTGATCAGATGTGACATCAATGACATCATCAGAATTAGCTCTTGGCGAGGAGCGTGACAACGATAAGACCGACGTCTCTAGTGATTGAAATTTCCATCAAACATATGATGAAATCGTAACAAAATGGGGGCACCTAGAGTTACGAAGGAAGAAGAAGAAGAAGCAATTTCATTAAAAAGAGCCTATGCTTTTACGAATTACAAATTTATACCTAAATATTCACACCAATATAACTCTAGCATATGAATTTCTTCTTACGCACACTTACATCTGTCAGCTCATAATTAAATTCTGAACACATTGGTATTATCTAATAGTAAACTGTATTATCATTTCTAACATTATAACTTAGACATTTTATTATTAATATTACAATGAACTATTTATATATAAACAATATTAGTCAATATTGATATATTGAGACATTATTTGTTTCAATACGTAATATTAATTGAATATTTAATATTTAAATTAGAATGAAATACAATTATAAAATGCATAATATCAATTGATGAAATATCAAATTTGAAAAAGAACCATTGAAAGTTTTAGTAACTTTATATTACTATTATCTAAATGAATGTTATTTAAATACAAATATATATAACATTATGATAAAAAAATTATTATTAAAATTATAATTAAATAAATGGTATTTAATTTGATAATAAATTATCTATTTAAACGATTTAAGTAAATAACAACATTATGATCAAATTAAAATTAGTATTATATTGATAATACAAATAACTTAAAATTTAAATCAAAATCATCCAACAAAATATTAGTTATGATGTAATGTTTTCGACAGTATTTATGATAACATTAAAAAAGATTTAGTGCATAATGAAGTAAAATGAAATGTTTTTAAGCTTTCCCCTTTTACCTCATTTCCAGATACACCTGATCCAACGTCATCTGCACATAAATTACTTGCAAAGTGGTCTATCGACTAAATTGTAGGAGTTTTCCGTTATCAGGTTTGGGAATTTTCCTACATCTAGGGTTTTCCCAATGGCATTCTTGGGTTTTCTATTGAGTAGGCAATGTTTCCTTTCAATTATATTTTTTGTTGTAATCTTTCAAAGTTCTATAATTCTTAACTTAGCATTATAACCATCGGAACTACTGATGGTGGTACTTCTATCAAAAATTTACTAAGGGTGAATCTTTTACACAACATTCCTACCGTTTTAGTGATAAGGACAAAACATATTTGGTGATAGTTACAAGTATATTCAAAGGATATGTTCACAACCTTTTCGTTGTTACTACTAATATAATATATTTTAGGTGATAAGGTTAAGAGAGACAAGGACACGGTGGCAAATCGGTTAATAAATATAAAATAATTTATTACATAACAATGTATGTAACGGTTCGGTATTTTGAACCATTCGCATCCGTACATGTCAGACTTGAATTGATTAAAACAATAGATTGTTAATTTATATTGGACAAAACTCAACATATATAATAAATCAATCAATCACAGAATCACAGACATAGAGAAATAGAACAATAAGAAACAGAATAGAGATATAGTATTTCATGAAGCTACAATATAAACATTAGAGTCTAAAACAAAATACTACAGAATCTCAATTACAAATGAATCTCTAATACATAAGAAACTGACGAGTCTGAACATAAATGACTGGAATAACTGAAATAATTGAAAGCTGGATAGATAGATCTCCAAATAAAGCTCCAATCTCCAAAGGTGAGTCTCAAATGTTGTGACAATCAGTCTGGCCCGAGCATAAAGCAAAATACAAAACGCTCGAGTCGGAATTAACATTCTTATATTAATAAATTCAACTCATGTGAAATGTCAACTGATATACAAGTAACATAAAGGATGTTTGGGATTTTCATCCTCTAAGGATCCGTGTAACTATCTACTATGTAGTACAATATGCTGTTATAATATGTCTAAAGTAAAGTAAACTATTAAAATAGTGTTAAAGCGTTACCTATATCCCTCTTATTATATTTTTATATATTCACATGGTCTATACAGTACCGTAATTTCTCCGTAAACTAAAGGGCTAACAAAGGGCACTCCATAGGTATAGTACAAAACAAACTCGTAGAAGACGTGATAGGTCATGTGATATGGCATGTGAGGCAATGCCAGGGTAGATATACCTTTTGCACTCCCGGATTGGTAGTAATGCATAGCAGAAACTACCGCCCACCTCGAGACACACTCCCAAATCAAAGGTGCACCCAATCAAATAACAAAAGCAATAGAATGCTATCGATGAAATGTGCTCGATAGGGGGAATGGCCCCACTTAGCCCGGTATGGATCCAGTCTTTGCCACATCAACCTATCTCATGGGAGTCAGGGCTATGCTAAAACTTCATATAGAATCATCTCCAAACCATCCTACTTGTTTTGGAATCTACACCATGTACACAGTTGTTAAAGTGGTTTTCGGGTTTGGCAGAGAGTATGACAATATCCGATCCCGGTCTCTTTAACAACCAAACACTTATTTCACACCATGGTTATTTCATTTCAAATAGTTCATACTTCATATCAAAACATTATATTCATTTGAAAACCATATCAATTCAATTTCATTATTCTCTTAATATAATATTCGTTTCTAGAATTGTAACACTTTCATAATTATAACACTTTCAAAATTATAGCACTTTCGAAATCATAACACTTCGGAAATCATAACACTTTTGAAATTATAACACTTTTGTAATCATAATAGTTTCCACTTAAATAGTTTAGATATTGAAAATAGCATATATAGATAATAATTATAAATTAGAGTAGTTTATATATTAAAATAATTTATATAATAAAATTAGTTTCCTCTACTTTCACAAACCCATTCAAATCAACTTAAATAATAAAAACATCAATTTAAATCAATTTCGGTTTAACCATTAGAGTATAAAGTTCAAAGATTCAAGTCAAATTCTAAATAAATCATTTCAATTTATCTCGATTTCAAATACAGGTTTGAACTATCACTTCAATTCCAATCAGATTCAAAATTTCAATATTAAAACATTTCAATATATGTTTCATTTATATTTCACTTTAATCTTATTCAAATTTGAAAATATTCATCTAATCGCTTTTTATCAATTCATGTTATCAATCATATCTTTCAAAATCTCACAATCAATAAGTTCAAATCAATTCTTATTTAAATTCAATTATTAACCAACTTATATTCCAAGTCGACATTAATTTATCTTCCCAACCTTTATTATTAAAGTTATAAAAATCTGTTTTTAAATATTAACATAAGTTTAAATAAATACTTAAATATACTATATACTAATTAAATTAAATTTTATTAAATTAAATTTTATTAAATTAAATCTTATCATTAAATGTATTTTGTATTAAATCTTATTTTATATGTTTTTAAAATAATAAAATTATGCGAAAAATCTTAAAAATTATACTTTCAAAACAACTTATATATTAAATTTCCCAAAACATATAATTTTAAAATCCAAATTTTATACATATTGAAATAGCATTCATATATTATATTTTAAAAGTCAATATTCAATAAAAACCCATATATTTCCTCTCAAACTTTGGAAATCATTTTTTAAATATAGACCAACGGTGCCCGTATATAATTTTTTATCCTATGGTCAAGTGATACGGATTTTTATCATTTTAATCCACAATTTAAATATCAACAGGTATATATCATTTCAATTCGCAATCCCCAAAATTCAAAATCAATGAAAATCGCTTGGGTTTATCTTTTCAACCCATAACGATTTTCCCCTATTCTAGAATATCGTTCGGGTATGTATCATTTCAACCCATAGGGAATTTTAAACTAATAGAGAACTTGCAGAGTGAGAAAAAATAATACAACATATCAACAACGGGCATATATCATCAGTAACAAATTAAAATACAATACATACAATAGGGTTATGATGTCATATTTCATAGGTGAACAATTGTAGATAATAGCATATCAGATTTAACAATTAAATAACTAACTGTTCAATATTTAACAACATATTACAATCGTCATTTCATGTGGATTGAAACTATTGAATATAAGAATGTTAATCATGGGTGATTGCTCACCTTTCGAGACTAGAGGACGATGAGAATGGGAACAGTGACACAGACATGCACATGGATACACGATAAAGCTAGAGACTACTGCGACAAATTCGATATTAAGAATGTAAGTCAAGATGGACTAAAGATCAACGAAACAAATATATATAGCTATATATTTCAAAGTCAAAAATGTATACATGTATTAAAAATAAAATCAATATGATATATATATATATATTGAAAATCAATATATATATATACACATACATACATACATACATACATACATACATACATACATACATACATACATACATATGTCAAAAACTAAAAATCTATATATATTTCAAGATCGTTATTAATTTTAACACATATATTTAAAATATAATTATTATATTACATGTACAACACTTGAACTCCGTTCTTGAAAGTAATATATTATTGGTGCACTAATGTATAATGGCTACATGTACAAGCATTTTAGGAAATTAATACTTCACCGATATATATATATATATATATAAATCTAATAAGTATACAACTCAAATAGAATATATAATCTTATACAACTTATGCATTCTTATATACTTAAATATATGAAACATACCCATTCGCTAAAACAAGTATTCGAACTTTATATATGTAAAACATAACGCTAGAAATATGCATAACTCTCTACCGAAATATATATACGTATCAGCACATAAATGAGCTTTGAATACCAACATATATAAGATTTTGTGTATATGCAATCATAAAGTAACAGCTTCCGCGATATATCTATATATATATAGATAAATTAACTATATATAAACTTAAAGCTGCCAATTGGGAGTGAGTCTGCAAATATAAAAAAAACATATATATATATATATATATAAACTTAGTTAAATGTATAAGTTGTCTCCTTTTTTTAGATAAACATAGAGAAATGGAAAGCTCGAGCGAGTTTCAGAGAAGCAAGCTATCAAAGAAAAAAATAAAAGTAAAGATTAAAATAATATGAGCGAACTCATATATATGTATACATATGAAAACACTATAGTTTGTACGTCATACCTTCAAAAGAAATGGTCAGCTAGGTGAAAAGATGGGTAGCTGAAGAGTTGATGGCTGCTAGTTGATAGGGGAGGGTGCGGCTACTCTTCGGGTGGAGGATGGGGAGGACCAGGTGGCACAGACTCGGCATAGGCGGTAGATGGGAGTGGTTAGTCAAGAGGATTATTCTCGGCTCAGAGAAGGAGACTGCGTGACTGCATGAAATTGAAGGCTGCGTTTGGTGGAACTCTGGTGGAGTGGAGGCCGTGCTTGGTAGAGGAGATGATGAATGTGGCAATGATGGATGTGGGTTTCACCGGAGATGGGGACATGTGAGGTCTCGGCAACAAGGAGAATAAGCTTATGTGTATTACATTTTTTCTAAGTATAAGAACAGAAAAGTGGAAAGGTGAAAATGGGTTATTCGAATGGAAGAGAAAAGAATATGAGCAGGGTTTCAAACAAAGAGGAAGACGGCCGTTAGCAATATATAAATATAAACTTATGTTATATTATACGTTTTCTCAAGTGAACGTGCAGAGCCAAACTAAAAGACCGAGAAATGTATGTGAAAGGTCACATCATAAAACATAATATTGAATCCAGAGAATGTTTAAAAACAGAGGCTAAAATATTAATTGATGATGGCTCTTAGTGTTGCACGTTGGATAACGAAAGGAAACATAACACAAAAAGGCTTCAACGAATACCGGTATGGCTAACCGATTCATAGATTCCACCAAGTACCAGACTCCAAAACACGGAAATGAATATACTGTGCAGATTGGCACGACACGACGAACAGAATGATACACAAATATCAGTGATACGATCATCCTATCAAAAGTTGATATTCGCAGTCAAACTACTGATAAAATGCCGAAAATAAGATAAACGAAGCAATAGCAGTCCAAATTTGGCGAAACAAAATATGACGTCTCACTCAGAAAATAGCTTACATTATATTATATAAAAATATTTTAGTTTTCAAAACTATTTTATTTTCATCTAATTTCAACTGATTTAATATCGAAATTGAAAATCACACAGCATAACTAACTTTTGTATTATCAAATAAAAATTTACCATTTGCTATGTTTAAATAGACGCATTCCAAATACTAAATTTTCATTGCAAAATTTTATAGTTTTAAATTTCACAAAAATTCAATTAATTACGTTATAAAAACCATTAAAAATTTTGGGTCGTCACAAAGCATTATCTCTTGACTTAATCTTTACATTTGTTATATCTAGATTTTTTATTTTTCAAAATTGTAACGGTAAAGGCATGCCATATCACTAATTTTCTCTATTAATTTCACAGATTAAGTTTTTCCTTAACTAATTCTTTAATTTCATCATAATATTAGTGTTTGTTAAGATAACTCACCATGCCACTGTTTAGTTCATATCAATTATATAATATGGGAAAATCCCCAAATACTCAAAAAAAATCTATAAACTCATTTTTCTATTGGATTAAAATGAAGGAACTGAGCTTGCTCGCAACGAAAGAAATGGGTGAATTTCAATTTTTTTTATCATTTTGGATCTTTAATGAGCCTATGAAGTCTAAATTTCATTTAGAAATTTTCTATATTTGGTTTAAATAAAATCTTTTTTTTTTGGCAAGGCCGACGGTTTTATAGTGGACCGACCACTTTTATTACGAAAGTAATAAGGTTGAAGTACAGAAGTAAGGCAGAGGCACCTTAGCTACTAAGTATGAGAAAATAAACATCTAATACAGCACAGGAGTATGACAGATACGTCACATCTACTAGAAATAAATATCACGGCTATTTCTCCTACGCTGAGGAAGAAACACCCACTCCCTCATCATCCTTGGAAGAATTCATAGATCCACCCTCAAGAAGTCCAAAAAAGGGTCGAAATAGAGCAGCAAGGGAAGGATCATAACAGTCAATGCCTGGAGAGTAAATAAAAGATCGGTCCCAGGCAGAATCAGCAAGAAGAGTAGAATTCATCGCAGCAAACGAACCATCCATGTCTAGAACCAAGGAATCACCAGATATACTATAATAAAGGCATCGAAGATCCAATAAATCATCAGATATGTATCGAAAATATGAGTTATCCACGGGGTTGTATCTCATGTCAGAACGACAATCAACCCACAATGTTCTGACTCAACCCAAACAACATTCGGCGGATCGAGAACCGGAACCACAGGGGGAACTGGAGGAGCAACACCAGGATCAGGGGAAACAGGATGCACTAAGGAAAGGGATGGACCAGAGACAGCAGCATCCAGAGAGGCCTTGGGAACCCATTTTCTCAGCGGAGGACGAGGCAGAGGGATCTTAGGAGCAGCAGCAGGAACTACAGAGCGCACGCAATCAGCGTCAATATGTCCAAAAGAATGACAGGAGGAACAAATGTCAGGGAGCCAACCATAACGAACGCGAACATCCACCACATGACCAATGGCTAGCTGAACAGGAATAGAGGAGGGAAGAGGCTTATCGGGAGTAATCTCAATCAAGGCTTTGGCGAATACAAGCTTATCACGCGCTACCGTATTAGTGTCAAAACATTTCAATTTTCCAATATCGCACGCAAGCCAATTCAAGCCAAGTAACGGCTGTAAAGCAGATGGAATTTGGGAGAAATAAACCCAAACAGGGATAGAAAAAACTTGCTCACGAACACAAGCTACCGTCGGAGACCAGGGGGTAAGAATAAAGGGCTGTCCGTCAAAGAAGGAGGGTTCAGACTCTAGAAGACGACTACGTTCCTCAGGGGAGGAGAACAAAAGGTAGTAAAAGGAATCAACCAACTTAACTCTAAGACCACCTTGCAATCTCCAGGCCCTACGACAAACAGCAGCCACATCATGAAGACGATGTTTAGGGTCCAAAAAGAATCCAGCTACGTATCCTGACCAAAAATCCAAACCCGCTTGCATAACACAGAGGGGAGGGATCATAACTCCGTTTTCTTCAATGATTTCGAAATCAACTGGTTCGTAAACTCCCGCATTACGGGGCATGGATGTAAAAAGGGAAGACCATGATCTGGGAACTGTTGAACAAGGGGCAGCAGGGCAACACTCCACAACACCAGATGTAGCCTCAGGATTGGGGCTATGGACCACATTGGGAGAAACGACCGCATGCAAGCAATCACCAGGCGTTAAAACAGTGAGCACAGGGCCAACATTGGCATTGGCATTTTGTCGAGCGGATGGAGTGCCATACTCTGAACCAAATTTGTTGCAAGCAAGCGAAGCCATAGGAGCCACTGGACTAGCCACAACATGTACACAGTCCAAAACCAACGTCTCCGACACAAGGTGACCCAAATCTAAACTGGGTAAATCAACAACACTTACATTGGAGCTGGTCATTGGGAGGATAATTGATGCTCTAGATTTTGACGTAGTCGTATTCACAGCAGCACAGCTGGTTGCTACCGCAATAGCATCATTCGAAAGATGGTGGGAAGCAGAAGATTGGGGGGGGGGCTGATTGATAGCAGAGAGTGGTGGAAAATCATGGGACGAGAGGAGGTCGGGACGAGCTCCAACAGCATCAGTCATGGATCTAAAGCAACGGCCAGAGCGCGTTGATGAGGGGGTGGGGAGACGTTGAGAAAAGGTTGGGGATACGGACATGAATTACGAAGATGAAGAAGGACGGGATGACGCCAGTAGCCAATTCGCCTAATCGCCTGTAGCCATTAAAATGGTAAAGTTTTTAAATAATTTTGAAATTGATTTATTTAAGATAGTTAAAATAAAATCTTGTATTCTATTTAAGATAGTTAAAGTGAAGTTTAAATAAATTTAATTCCAAATGTATACACCTAGCATTTATTTATAAGTGTTAATATATAGGGAATGAAACCTTTCATTTCTTTCTCTAAAACAAGATTTAATTAAGAGCATTAATTACATTAAATTGAGAGAGAAACCTTTCATTTTCTCTCTTTAATTTGAATTGACTAATTCATTAATTATTAGTAATTTATTCATGGCAATATTTATTACTACGTCTATATGTATTCTGACTTTACAATTTGTAGTTTGAGATTTATTTTATTTATTTATACAAGTATACATACATACATAAGTACGTATGTATGTATCATATACATATGTGTGTGCATGTGTAACATCATAATCTATGAAGGCTTTAATGTGCCCGCATATTGATGCTGAGATTTACATTGCAACGGATACATTAGCTCAATTTGTGTGCACTGTAATTTGTTCAAATATGCAATTGTATAATATGTTAAAAAATACTAATGTTTGTGTGTGCATATAATTTATTGAATAAAACAGTTTCTGCCATAGAAAATTAATGCAAAATAATTATATGATAATAATATAAGTTTTAAATTTTTTGAAAACCTGGAAACACTTTTTGGGCTTAAGATTAATTTTACAGAAATTTTTTACAATTAAAATAATATTTATAATTAAATCATTGATAATAGCCCGTAATCAAATTAATTTTTAAAAATAGGAAATCAAGTTGAAAAGCTGTAAAAAAAATTGAAGGTACCTGACACATATTTCGGGTTTAGGAAATTTTTGGAATTTCCTTAACTGAAACTATATTTTTAATTAAATAATTAATTGCATTTCAAAAATAAATTAATTCAAAAAATTAATAAATTAAGTTATTAAAATCAGAAACATTTTCTGAAGATTCCAGATACATATATAAGCCTTAAAGAAATTTCTAGAATTTTCTTAATTAAAATAATATTTTTAGTTAAATAATTGATTGCGGGTCGAAAGTAAATTAATTTTAAAAATAATAAATTAAGTTACAAAACTAAATTTTTTACTGTAATCTTGTTACATGGTGGAGCAAAATATGAAGATACAAAATTGGAATTTGTAACAATATTTATTTATTCCTAATAAAAATTCACAAAATCATTAAATACCAATAAAAAATGTATAAACATATTTAATAAAATATTTTCACATTTTATGATTCCTAATAGGTACAAATAATCATAAGAAAATTTTAAGATTAAATATATAGATGATATACAAACACATATACAATTATACATATTCATAATTTGTAGATCTATACACATTTAATCTCGATCAATATATGTATGTATGTATGTATGTATGTATGTATGTATGTATGTATATATTGGTATATTAATATAAATCAAAATTAAAACCTTTTTTCATAAAATTAATTTAACAATAAAACAATAAATAAAATATCATAACAAGTACTTAACCAATGTAATTATAACAAATACATGTACTGACAAAAATCTCAGATAATTTAAACAATAAACAGATTTGAATACAAATAGAGCATTTGGATATAGATCAACTTTTCTATGATAAACCTAAATGAACACAATGATAACAAATAAAAGTGCACCTCCTAATCAAGCCTTTGAGTCCACGTTGAACAATTCATAATCCGGGATTGGAGATCTTCTACTACAAATTAATATATTTAATTGGATTTGAGAATTTTAGAGATGATTTTTGGAGGATAGTCATTGCAATTAAAATAAGGAAGAGGAAGAAGAAAGTGGCGGTCAAAAATGAATTAGCTAGTAATTAGGTTTTTGAGATTGGCTTTTATATAGATCGGAGAAGAGAGCAAAAATGATCTCAACCACACATCTCAAAACCTAATCATATATGTTGTAGCCACCTCCTATCTTTCTCCAAAAAAATGCCTATCCTCTCCAAATCGCATTGGTTGTGGGCTTATTTAACCCAAATTAAACATGTACAACATATTTGACATATTTTGTTATCGATATCTCATATCGATCAATATATTCATAACTTTTATAAATATATGCAACAATTTTGTTTCTCACATGACATTCAAAATTCATAATCAATATCTCATAAATATTAATTAATTAAACTAATTTATAACAATTATAAACTAATTAAATTGTTTGGTCTAAAGAGAATTCATCGTTTCGTCTGTGTGACTCTTGGGTATAAATTCAGTCTGCTATTAACATCGAACTATTTGAACTTTAACGTTCACACTTCACATAACACATGGTGTGATATTATGGTCAAATTTATCACTTACTCATTTTCGAAAAAAATCTCATTTTAACTTAATAAGCGTTACCCAGTTGTGATAATTATTTACATCAATTCTCTTCGTCAAAACTATATCACTTTGGACTTGCTGAATTTGGTAATGGTCAAAATTCCAACATCATCCACATTCAACTCTATAATCCAGACAAAAAGTCCTTGGCTCGGTAATAACTATTATTATCAACTGAACTACTCTGACTAGAGATTTTGACTTTGGGTTGATTTGAGTTGACCGTGATACTAACCCCATATAACCGAGGAGATGAACCCTCACTTGAATAGTGCTTCACTTCCAATACTTCCACTCGACCCACCTATAGTCACTCGATGGACGTTATGTCGTGATTTGACTATAATCAAAGTGGAGCTTTCATATTGAAGGTTCACGTTATTCTCAAGTCGAAAGAACTAGGTAAATTAGTCACATCGATATTTTATGTTTGACCTTAGTTATATTAACCAACAAAAAACCACCAAGTGAATCATTCCATAGTTATCCAATAACCATTAGTACGTAACCTCTAGGTTCCTTTAGTAGTCGTGAGTAACACATTGCCCAACATTTGGAGAGCGTTACATACTATAGTCTCAACGGATACATCAATATCCAATCTCGATGCATCTTGACAAGGAACATTTAAAATGATATGTTTATTTCATTGTGATAAATTACTCATAGTTACAGCATTTTGTAACCACTATCACAAAACATGCCATTTATGGATTTTCTATTTAATACACTTTTAATTAAATTAATCAATTAATATAACCACATTATATCAAGTATATAATAGAAAGAAAACACCTTTATTTCAAAAAAGATTGGTCAACGAGTTAGATAAATGTAACAAATTACATAATTTCCCTTAGGGCATACCTCTAACTCTATCATAAAATGCTAGCTTTTGGTATCTATTAACATTCTTCTATAGCCGAAAACATCTTATTTTCACCATATAAAATACATTACAATTAACTTTTCATGATAAATTTATGAATTTTTAAAATCCATCTCTGATTTAACCAATAAATAACATATCATAACTTCAAGTATTTTGAATATGATTAACAAATGGTTCATTTTTAGTTGGTTTATTTCATAACCATTTGTCATCATAATTCATATAGAATAAACTTGTATTAATCATCATAAACATAATATATACACAATACACATACACATACACATACATGCATATATATATATATATATATATATATATATATTGAGGAATATGAGTGATCCTTCTAAGGAGAAGAGCAAGTGTATAATTTTATATTACACTACAAAAAGAGTTGCTAATAAGCCTGATAGGTAGAAAAAACCCATACAATAAAGAAAAGAAAAGGACCTCCTAAGTGCTTGTAGAATACTTATGTAATTATGGTAAGACCAGACCGGGATCTAACTACTCCATGGGAGTCACTAGAAATATCAAACAATAAATTATATCTTAATTTGGAAGATAATAAGTATGATTATAGATCTGAATATACAAGAGGGAATCATCTAAGAAAATCAAAGGAAGCAAATCAACAGATGCATAACACTCCTTATTCCCAGAGTCATGAGTGATTCCAAAAAATCAAAAGCCAATTTGAACATACGAAGTCCGATATCCAATATCCATCATCATAAGAAGTCCATCAACCATAGAAACTAAGAATTCCAACAAGAGCGAAATATGGGTAATCGATCCTGAAAATTAGGCATCCAATGTCCATCATCATAAGAAGTCCATCAGCCACAGAAACTAAAAAAACTCAATTTGAACATGAGTCACCACATATATATGTATATAACTTAAAGTTACATACATACATACATATGTATGTGAGTGTGAGAAAAGAAAATTAAGAACACAAAGTAAAACTGAATTTGTTATCTATCAAGAGAAAAATGATTAAAGAGTTATCTTCATTACAATTATCTACTAGATCATTGCATAAGGTTATATCGTATCTCCCACTATTATAAACGATTTACCTTCAAGACATCCATTCGGTATTTTACTTTATGAAGAAATTTGCTAACAAAACGTTTTTAGCCATTTTATAACCAGGACTTGCAACCCAACTATGTATGAATAGTGAGATGTATTATATATATATAACTGTGTATGTGTGTTTGTGTGTGTATGTATGTGTGTGTAATTCAAACCTGAATAGGTTTAGATAATAAATGTTGTAATATTACTCATCCAAATGAAGAAATTTAGTTAATATTTTCTATTCCTTGTAAAAATTTAATATAGTGTCACTTATTACACTTATATCCACACTATTCCTTTTCATAATAAATCATTATATTGCTAAAAAATTATGTATTAAAATTTATTTTTCTTTCACTGTAACAACCTACATTCTTCGTCATCAAAATAAATTAAATCGGTTATTAAACTCCTTTCAGAATGTATAAACTCAAATAAAGTATTTTTATAATATAAATAATTTTTATATTTGATTGAAAAAACATAAGAATTATTGAACTATATTAATAAAATTAATAAATCAACAAATATGAAAACCTATTGTATTTGAAGGGTGTTTGGGCCAAAAATGGGCATAAACACCCTGTTATAAGTGAAAACACCAATATCCAATATTTAAATCCAAATAGAGAAGTATTGATTCACAAATCACATAATAGATTGTAGAAAAGTACATGAACATTCAAGTTTTATAGTGGTTCAACAAACTCTGGCTTACGTCCACTCCAATAATCTTTTATTTATATTGTAAGATTATAAGTACAGTTGTTTTTGCCTTAGAAAATTAATGGAGTAAGAGATAAGAAGTGATGAAGGAGAGCCATAAGAAGACCCAACTTAAAGAAGAAGAGGATCCCTTGTAATGAGCTAAGTTTGTTTTATTTACATGTGAAGACGGGCGTGGATCAGGCTGAAATTTCACCAGAAGAACTTCCAGAGTCGTACGACCCGATCCACCAATTTTCAGATCGATCGCACATCAATGGAACGATCGATGTCGAACATTCGTATAATGGGGGTGC
Source organism: Allium cepa (assembly GCA_030765085.1). Classification (NCBI taxonomy): domain Eukaryota; kingdom Viridiplantae; phylum Streptophyta; class Magnoliopsida; order Asparagales; family Amaryllidaceae; genus Allium; species Allium cepa. Next base: position 471,959,145 of record CM060929.1, on the reverse strand, counting down.
AATCGTTTTTGTGGGTCCCCCATGATGTTAGCTACACGCTCTTCAAATATCCTGAAATTCCGAGTTACCGTTTGTGAGATATCGCATTTTCCGTGGAGTCGAGTTGAAAAATGGAAAAATGGAAGATCGATCTATATTTGCTCCTATTAGGGTGCGATCATTCTAATAGGTCCATCATGATGTTATGTAGCTGTCCTCTGAATTTCTTGTCAATTGCCTTCGTAGATTTTCTGGTATAGATCGATAATCGTCGAAAATCGCCAAAACGATCGTCAAAAAACCCACTTCAGGGTTGACCCATAGAGAGACCTAAAATAATAACCTTTCTGACTCGAAGCAAGTGTTGAAAATTCCGACCCAATGTTAGGCTCGGGTGAAGTCCAATTTTTCTCCAAGAAAACATGATTCTAACTCCAAGCATGAAAACTGATTAGTGCCGATCGTTTTTCTCCAAAATGATCCATGTCGATCGTTTTTCTCCAAGCAATCTCCAAGAAAACATGCATCCAACACCAAACACGATCCAACACTTCAAATTTCTATGACTCCAAACGAACCGTGCACTTACTCATGTAAACAGCAAATTTTCCCACGTCGACTCCAAGCAAATTACCACCGATCCGTCGATACCAATTCATCTTCCTTTGTCCATAAATCGAGCATACGAATTCCAATCTACTTGAAATTTGGAATGTAGCCTTATGTGACCTTCCGTGTCACTCCATACTAATCGCACATTGATTAGGTCAGAAATTGGGGCTGATCCAATCTGTTGGCTAGGTGAAGCGCCAATTCCATACTTAGTCCTTTTTTTAGTGTTGTGCTTCCGAGTCCATCCAACTATTATCCATAGTTTCAACTGTAATTGATTTCCAATCCATCCATTTTAGCTGAATCCGTGATATCTTGGCCCGACTGAAAGGCAGGATAACATTTGCCCCCAAAACATGCCTTGCGGTCGGAAGACGTGTTTTGAATTGATATAAAACCAGAATCCAAAATCTATAATCCATTGATAGATGAATATCCCAGTCAAAAATCCAGTCCATTGCCAGTCCGATTCCTTAATCTTTCCACGTCGTCGGTTGTGGTCGTTCGAGACCATTAGTTAGATTTGTAGCTATTTGAGGCTGGAATTTATTCGAGGTTGATGTTGTCATTCAGGGCAAGTGGTGGTCGTTCGTGATCGATAGCCGTTCATTGCAGATGATAGTCATTTGTGACTGATTATCATTCATGACGAAAGATGATTGTATGTGATCGAGCGTTGTTCGGGGCGAATGATGATCGTATATGGTCAAGTATCGTGAAGCCAATATATGACCGTCAAGATCGAATTCGTTCAAGGCGAAATATGATTGTTCGAGATCGAGTGTCGTTCAGGGCGAATTATGATCGTTCAAGATCGAGTGCGTTTTGAGGAAAAATATGATCATTTGAGATTAAGTGCCATCCACGGTGAAATTTGATCATTCGAGATCGAGTGCCCTTCGAGGCAAAATGTGACCGTATGACGTTCAAGGCATTAGCCAAGCTCAATCCGCTCGCTTTTCGACGTGGGGGCTTGTTTCCCTTTCTGTTTCATCTTTCCTAATGAGGTTTAGAATTAATATTGTCAGATGTCACGTTTGAGTGAGTTTTTCAATCAAATAACTCAACTAGTAAAATCAAGTTCAAATAGTAAAGGGAAAAACAAAAAATTAAACAATGTGATGCGTGCCTCTCTGGGCATGATGGTTCATTGTCGTCTTAGAGCATGCCTAGGGGCCGTTCATGATCCCGTATATACTTGAATGGCTTAGCCATTTTATTATGAGGAAAGAAAATACGAAATAATTACTACGATCAAAGTCTAAGCCCTGAACTCGACCCTTGCCTTAATGATCAATACGTGATTAGCCATGATCTCGATCCAGGGCCATTTCTGTTTCTATTTGATGCAGACAGTTGCTGCTCTTATTGCCGCCGTTGTCCGTGCCCTCACATACTACGGTAGTCTGCCGTTCCTGACGTGCTCCTCTATCACATCCTTTAGGTGCCTGCAATCATTTGTATCATGTCCATTCAACTCATGGAATACGCAATATCTTCCTGATTTCCTTTTGCTATTATTGGCTCTCTGCTCAGTGGCCTCCGATAGCGGATCTAGTTCCTAGTATCCAGGTATATCCATTCCAATGTTTCAGCCAGTTCCATGTAAGACATGAATCTCGGTTCCCTCCTTGGTTGCTTTAATCCGTCAGAGCTATCATAAGCCTTTCGCTTTCCATTATATGTCTTGGACCCTTCTCCAGATCGTCCGACATCATGAACAGTGTTTATTTCTTATTGTCGGCTCGTGCACCCTCTTGTCGGAAGAGCCTTTATGGTCAAATTCTCCAAGATCCAGCGGTGGATCTCGTCTAGTGAATCATTGAATTCTGTGCCATCGACAATTCCAGATATTACCGCCATCAAAACCATAGATGGATCTGGCCATTCCACCATTGCTGCCACGACATTGAATTGTGTTGGAAAACTCCTCAGGGACTCTTCAGACTTTTGTTTTAATTTTGCCAGAGTCATCGCATTTTTGGGCCTCCAGACATGAACCCTAAACTGTCTCATGAACCTATCTACTAATTCTCCCCAAGTTTTAATTGATCCATTTTCAAGCTGCGTGAACCAGAGCGCAGCCAAATCCGTCAAATATAATGGAAAACACCTTGCTATGACTTCTTTCGATGCCCCAACACCTTCATATGTCGGAGATACCTCATCATATGAATAGTTGGGTTTGACTTTCCATCATATACTTCCAGTGCTGGTAGTTTGAGTTCCAGTGGATTCCTTGCATTCCTATACTCAGAGTGAACAAACTTTGATTAACATCTTGCAAGCTCCTATTGGGTATTCCGCCTCCCATTATCCATCGTATCATCTTAACCATCCTTTCATTTTCCTTTATGGGTAACCTCCTGTTATCATTTACAAACTGCCGCCTGAGTCCACAAGGGAATTCTGGAACATACTCCTCGAGATGTATATCCGTAGTCCTATCGGTGCCAAACTATGCAGCACCTTTCGTCACCCCGCCTAGATCGAAGGGCATTCCCCTAAGTCTTAATCAATCAGCACCAATCGTTCTAGAACGATTAGCAATGATTTCGGTTAGGGATTGCCCTCGGCTGTATTACTACGTCCTGCTGTTTGTTAGCTTTGTTTCCTCAACCCTGATTTTGGTTTTCCTCAGCTACTGCTGCTCCAACTTTATGATTCATATTTCCAACAACTTGAGCTACTCCAGTCTCTTAGTTTTGCGCTCCAGCTTAACCATTCTATTGGACTAGATTTTGCATCATCTCCTCTAGTCTCTTTAGCATCCTTTTCTACATAGTATCCATCATCATTTCCATATCTTCATTGGTAATAAAGATTGAGGTTGTATTAGTTCCTGAGGAAGCCTCCTAACTTTCCTCATGATTGCTCATATCCGCTATTTGTCTCCTTGTTGATAGTTTTACTATTGCTTTAATTCCAAGTTCTCTAGTTGATTCCAAATTTTAACTCCAAATTTGAGGAGGCTAGCATTCTCAATGGAAACACCAAAATGTTAGTGCCAAAAATAGGCACAAACACCCTGTTATAAGAGAAAGCAACAATATCCAATATTTAGATCCAAATAAGGAAGTATAGATTCACAAATCACGGAATAGATTACAAAAAATAATGACTATGCAGGTTTTATAGTGGTACGGCAAACACGACTTACGTCCACTCCAATAATCTTTTATTTATACTTTAAGATTATAAGTACAGTTGTTTTTGCCATAGAAAATTAGTGTAGGAAGAGATAAGAAGTGATGAAGGAGGGCCAACATCCAATTGGAAGAAGAAGAAGATCCCATGTAATGAGTCAAGTCTGCTGTTTATATAGGTGAAGACATGCATGGATCGAGCTGAAATTTCACCAGAAGAACCTCCAGAGTCGTATGACCTGAGCCATCGATTTCAGATCGACCGCACACTATTGGAACGATCGGTGCTGACAATTTATATTAGCATTAATAGGTATGCGATCTTTTTGTGCGTCCTTCATAACGATAGCTACTTACTCTTCAAATTTCATGAAATTCTGGCTTAACATTTGTGAGATATTGTGTTTTCCGTGGAGTCGAGTTGAAAAATGGAAATACAGAAGTCCGTTCCATATTTTCTCCATTTGGGGTGCGATCGTTTTGGTGCATCCACCATGATATGTAGTAGTCCTCCAAATTTTATGTCGCTTTCCTTTGTAGATTTTGAGTTATAGTTTGATCATCGTCGAAAATCGCTAAAACGATCGTCGAAAAACCCACTTCAGGGTTGGTCCGAAGAGAGACCCAAAGTAATCACCTTTCTAACTCGAATCTGGTACTGAAAATTCTGGCTCAGATTTAGACGTGGGTAAAATCCAAATTTTCTCTAAGTATACGTGATTCTGACTCCAAGCATGAAAAACGATTGGTGCACATCGTTTTCTCCAAGGAATCTCCAAACAATCATGAATCTAACACCAAGCACGATCTAGCACTCTAAATTTCTATGACTCCAAGCGAACCATGTACCAACTCCAAGCAAATAGCAAAATTTTCCAAATCCGACTCCAAGAAAATTACCACCGATCCATTGATACCAATCTATCTTCTTTTGTCCATAACTCGAGCATACGAATTCCATTCGACTTAAAATTTGCAATGTAGCCTTATGTGGCCTTTCTTGTCACTCCATACTAATTGCACCTTGATTAGGTTAGAAATGGGGATCTGATCTAGTCCGTTGGCTAGGTGAAGTGCCAATTCCATGCTTAGCCGCTTTTTTTAGTGTTGTCCATCCAAATCTATTTAACTATCGTCTATAGTTTCAACTGTAATCGATTATCAATCCATCCATTTTAGCTGAACATGTGGTATCCCGGCCTGATAAAAAGGCGGGATAATAAAGTGATAGTTTAAATTAATGGAATATAATGTAACGACCCGAAATTTCCGAAGCGAAAAATTCCAGATAGTTATGAAAAAGAAGAAAGAGATAGAAGAAGAAGAACAGAAACACCAAACTTCTCACAATCGCAGCGGATAAAATATAATAATAAATAATAATAGCTTACAAAAGGATTCTATATCAGTCGATTACAATTATATACATAAAAGTTTTACATATATACAGTCACTGAATATTTACACTTATTCTGTCTCAGATTAACAATAGTATAGATACAGCGGATATACTCTATATGATATTGCCATCCAGCTCGCCTCTTGAGCTCCAGAACGAACCTACCTGAAATTCTGTAATACTCGGTCTGACCCGAGCATTACACCAAAGTAACACCCGGGTCAGGCTGGAAACCAGCGTGAGTAAACTCAACTAACATGAAATACCCAACCAAACAACTTATATAAACCCATGGTAACTTATATCAATTTAACCAATTCATAATTTGCTATGGACAACACTTATTTCACATATTAATTTCTATGTACCAAACTTAGATAAATATTCCAATCTACTTAAATCATTTCAATCCAGCCTATTGGTTTCAAAAATCAATATATAAATATTTGAAATGGTTTCGGGTATTTACCAAATACCCGACCCCTGTCTCCTCGAGACTCATATTATCCTAACCCAAGATATTCAAATGCAATTCACAACATTTCATATTAGAGATATCAACTCATTCAAAACATCCAATGCCATTTCATCATCCATAAGCAAAGCCTAATCCCATACAAAACAATTCAATTGATTCAAATTGAATTTCAAACCTCAATCACATAGATTACTTCATTTAACGTTAATTAATTCCAAATCAATTAATTCGTCAACCCATCATTATCCATCTTAATTAATCACCCTGGATTAATTATCTTTCAATTGCATTCAAGTAATTATCTTAAATTAACTTCACAATATTAATCAATCTCAACCGAGATTATTAAGAAATCATAATTTCTTCACGAATTAATTATTTATTTAATTACATTAATCCTTAATTGCTTAAACTAATTAACTTCCCATAAGTCACTTATTATAGATTAATCAATCTTAATTAATCAATTTTTTGATTACTTCATTAATTATATAATTTAAGGATTTTCAATTATATTTTAATTTATTCTAATCAAATTTCGTTATATTAATGAAACCACAGCATTAACCATTTCGATTAATCCTAAACTGTAATTAACTATCCTTCATTTTACTTTATTCATAAATTAATTATTTCTTACTTAACTATCTTAATTAATCTCATGATTAATTTCATCAAATAATTATATTTTATTACTTACATTAAGTAATTATTTATCACACCATCAAATGATTATTCTGAATTCCTTTTACATATTTAATTAACTTACAACTCAATTCCTTATTTATTCAACTCGTTAATTACTAAGTCAAATAACCCAAATCATTAATTAATTAAATCCATAAATTATTCATTTCAAATTCCTTACTCATTTAAATGAATCACAACACATCAAGCCCTTACAAAATTTAAAATGAAATCATTTTCTTATTTATGATTTATGTTTGAAACAATTTATAACCCCATATACTTCGAGTCAACCCACTATTAACTCGAGAATCAATCAAAACCAAAGTCACATCTTCATCCATATACATCTAATCAACTCAAACATTCAACCAATTATTTAAATTTAACCATATAAATTTAAATAAGAACCAGACAGAGAGAGATTTACTCACCTTCGCTTTTATTTGCAAATCCACTTCAACTTTGAGTTGATTCCTTGATTATTGACCTCGAATAAACATTTATATGGGTTATTAATAAATTATCAATTACCGTTTAATAAAAATTTGATTTACCAATTATTTTGTTCGAACCAATTTTCCAAAATATGTAATTATGTCCTTTCTGTTGAAACCCTTACTAAAAATTAATTTATAGTTCACAAAAATCCAATTTTATATAAATACTCAACATGTTAAACTTTCTTTCTAGCCGATATATATATACATATTGAATTTCAAAATAGAATTGTTTTGAATCTTACTGCAAATTTAAAATCTCATCTATATATATTAAATAAATTTTAAGAATAACTATCTTACTGTAAAAATTTCTATATATATATAGACTTCATTTAACTAGTTAAAGCAAAATATGAAAATTACCTCACTGCCGACGCCTCCTCTCGACCGAACCCCTAATCGAACTCTAGCTCAAACCCTCCGCGGCCACCCCCCTTCACGTGCACGAACGACATCACCGTTGATCACCAAGAGTACTTCAAACCTCACTGCTTGCTTCAGCACGCGCGTGCATACCATCGATGAGTTCGAGCTCTGGATTCGACTGCATCACGCCCCACGCGAAACCCTAGTTCGCCATCCCTACTGTGCTCTCGTAACCGCGCCGGCCACCGCTTAATCACCTCGTCGCCTCCATCGCGCGCGCGTGACGCGAGATTCAATTGCGGCCAGAAACCCCCTTTCATCGATCGTGACATAATACAGACATGGCTTCGGCCTCCCTTTTTTTTAAGAGTTTGATCGCTTTCTTCTTCTTCTTTTTTTTAGATTAGAGAGGGGAACGGTAATAAGATAAGGATATGGAAAAGCTTCTGGAGTACGCATCATAAATGGAAATATCTTTGACTGTGTATTTGATTTTACTTTTATATATTTTTGTTCTCAAATTTTCTCAAACTCCTATCGACGCGTTTATATACCGTACGATAACACGACAACTCCAAACATTACGAAAATCGAAACCCGACCATAATACAATATTACAGATCCAATGGAACTGGTTTCATCGCATTCCGAGACTGTGCCTCGGAAGGCTAATATCGATTTGAACGATATATTTTCAAAATTGAACAAACCACCTTTAAATTAAATTTCAACCATTCTATTATCATCAATATCATCATTATAAATTTTATAAGCCTTCAAATTATTTTAAACGGGCTTAGAATCTCAGATTCAACAATTTACCCAATTTCACTTATTAAATTCAATATTTATACCATATAATTCGATGATTTAATTATCAAGTAAATATTGATATTTGGAATTCACGTTTAAAATTAACCTTCAAATATTTTAAAATCAATTACTATTCCAATTTGCATTGTTAGAAATTCAGGGTCATCACATTCCTCCCCCCTTAAAAGAATTTCGTCCTCGAAATTACTAGTTAGGAAGAATGGTCCAAACCCGTTTACTTTTTCCCAAAACCAAATGTTATCAACTTGCCACAAAATCTTTTATTAAAGATTCACTGCTACCTCAACCAACTTCCAAAACCCTTCATAGTTCCCAACAACATTACTTACCTCGTTTATTCAAATTTAATTTAAATTTCAAATTTAAATTATCACAACTTTCTTAAAAAAAATTCTAACTCTCTAAATTTCCGAAATTTTTTGCCAGCGTCTCCTTTGCGCGGCTAGCTCGGTACTACTACAAAAGGCCTCTAGGGGCTCCTAAATTCCAAAAAGAAAACAAAAGCCAAGTTGCTACATCAAAAATCCAATCCAATATCATACAGAATCACAATACGTACCTTCCCGTCGGGCAATTCAAATTTATCTTTTAGAACCAAATCCAATTTCCTTTTTCCTTTATAACACCTGCATATTCTATTTAACAACAATATCCAATCGAAATCTTTCAAATCATTATATACATTTTCTTACAGAAGCCTTCACATTACTTCTATTCAACTTAGTTTCCACCGTTTCATATGAATTCAATTTATTTTCGATTTCTAATATGGAGTTATATCTTTCATTTAAACCGATTCATACATGCTTATAGGAACTTTGCGGTGACGTCGATGTTAGCAAGAGGGAGGACTAAGGATGTGGGTTGTGCATGGCAAGAGGCAAGGTCGATGTTAGGTGATGGCCAAGATGGTAACTGAGGAGATGGTGGGCATTGAGTTTTGTGTTAAGTCGCAATGGAGTCAGAATTTAGGGGAAGGGTTTGCTTTGGATTTTTTGGGAATTAAAGGTGAGTTATTAATTTAACTCCCAAGTCTACATTCTAGAATAACTACTACCCTTAGCATGATTTACTTTGATTATGGTGTGATGAACTTTGATTCTGAATGATTGAATATGGTTGGAATTTGTTTGAATCTAGCTGATAATATGTTGTTAAATACAATTTCTACAACATAGGATTATATCCTTTGATAATGAATGTGATTCCTTATTTGTTGAGTATAATTCTAGTATAGATTAATTTGAAATTGTATATATGATGTTTGCATGCCCTTTCTTTGCTTTGATAATGGATGAGCATTCCATTTGAAATTGATTGGACAGGGAAAATTTTAAGTTAAATACTTTTCAAAGTATTTATAGGATAAAAATTCACTTGAATTATATAATTTTAGAAATAATGATTTTAAAATATGGTTATCTAAAAGAATTATATAAAAAGAAAATGTGTGTGTATGTATTTGGAATTTGGGAAAAGGAACTGATTTTTGGAGGTTGAAATTATGGTATTTTTTTTTGGAAATACAATAAATAAAAAATTGTATAAAATTACATGATGGGAAATAATAATACACGACAAATGAAATTTGTTTATTTCTTGGAAAAGATTATTAATAAAATTATTTGGGAAGGGAAATCAAAGATTTAAAATTTAGACATAGTAAATAATTCCCTTTTGGTAAGATTTTTTTTATCATTATTTTAAAACATGAGAAGAGAATCGTAGTGCATTAAACCAATTTTTTAGAGTGGTTTAAGATGATCTTAGAGTATCAAGCCAACAAACACAAAGAAAGAAATCGTCACAGTCAATTCAGCGAAAACATCAATCATCGAAACAAGATCAAATGGCCGAGACGAAATCAATCAACTCTCGGTCGAAACAAAAATAGCAATTCAAATTTTACAAAGGCAGTAACTTGAATTAAGATGTGAGTGAAGATCACTCACCTTGTTTACGAGCTCGACCCAAATAGAAGCGGCCGTGGGCATCCTTAAACGATCGACAAAGCCAAACGATTGAGCAACCATTTTCGGCAGTCTCAATTTTTATTAGAAACCCTAGATTTTGAAGAAAGGGGAACGAACGTGCCACCATTTTTAATTTTCTTTTCGTATGTTTGTTTAGGGTTGCTTAGTGAAAAATGAAAAATGGAGAGGGGGACGGGTCTCTGCCTTGTAAGTATCACGGCCCCAATTAGAAGAGACGTGAGCCAAATCTACGTTTTTAAAACCCGTGAAACTTTAACGAATTTTTTTTTTAATGAATTCCATCCCGATTAAAAACTCCAATAACAAACAGCCCATAATTTAATCGCTTAATGACGATAATTAACTGATGCGAAATTCAGGGTTGTTACAGACTCCCCCCCTTATAAAAATTGCGTCCCCGCAATTTCCATAATTAAAGGCGTTAGTAAAAATTAATTTTTTTAACATAAACTGGTTAAGCTGGAAAAATATACGTCGAGAATATAAACACCAAAGAAATCTTTTAATTTCATAAAAGAAATTCACAAATTCTCAGCCAAATCTAATTACCAAATAGATAATCAGAAAACAATAAAGGTCTAATTATCAACAAAGATAATCAGAAATCTCAAATCGACAAATATTTAATTATCAAAGGCGATAAACAAATTTCAAATCAACAAATATTTGATTATCTCAGTCAACAATCAAATTTCAAATCAACAAATATTTAATTATCTCAGTCGACAATCAAATTTCAAATCAACAAATATTTAATTATCTTAAGCGATAATTAAATCTCAAATCAGCAAATATTTAATTATCAAAAGCGATAATTAAATCTCAAATCAGAAAATATTTAATTATCTAACTCAACAATCAAATTTCAAATCAACAAATATTTAATTATCTTAAGCGATAATTAAATCTCAAATCAACAATTATTCGATTATCAAAAACGATAATCAAATCTCAAATCAACAATTATTCGATTATCAAAAACGATAATCAAATCAACAAATATTCGATTATCAAAAACGATAATCAAATCTCAAATATTCGATTATCAAAAACGATAATCAAATCTCAAATCAACAAATTATTCGATTATCAAAAACGATAATCAAATCAACAAATATTCGATTATCAAAAACGATAATCAAATCTCAAATATTCGATTATCAAAAACGATAATCAAATCTCAAATATTCGATTATCAAAAACGATAATCAAATCAACAAATATTCGATTATCAAAACGATAATCAAATCAACAAATATTCGATTATCAAAAACGATAATCAAATCCCAAATCAACAATTATTCGATTATCAAAAACGATAATCAAATCAACAAATATTCGATTATCAAAAACGATAATCAAATCTCAAATATTCGATTATCAAAAACGATAATCAAATCTCAAATCAACAATTATTCGATTATCAAAAAAGATAATCAAATCAACAAATATTCGATTATCAAAAACGATAATCAAATCTCAAATATTCGATTATAAAAAACGATAATCAAATCTCAAATCAACAATTATTCGATTATCAAAAACGATAATCAAATCAACAAATATTCGATTATCAAAAACGATAATCAAATCTCAAATATTCGATTATCAAAAACGATAATCAAATCAACAAATATTCGATTATCAAAACGATAATCAAATCAACAAATATTCGATTATCAAAAACGATAATCAAATCCCAAATCAACAATTATTCGATTATCAAAAACGATAATCAAATCAACAAATATTCGATTATCAAAAACGATAATCAAATCAACAAATATTCGATTATCAAAAACGATAATCAAATCTCAAATATTCGATTATCAAAAACGATAATCAAATCTCATAACATCAAATATCTAATTATCACAAGCGATAATCAGAACTCGTAACATCAAATATCTAATTATCACAAGCGATAATCAGAACTCATAACATCAAATATCTAATTACCTGCAGATAATTAGATTCAACATATATCTAGAATCAATTAAGATAACTAGAAAATCAAACATAAAAGGTTGGATCGATCCCATCATATGGCGAGTTTTAGCTACGCCGCACGTGCATCTCATATGGCCGAAGCCTACCAAGTACCATCATAATTTTTGGCGCCCATCATATGACCCGAAGGTCCAACATATGACCCGAAGGTCTAGTACTGGTATTTGACCCGAAGGTCCATCATAGTGGCTCGAAAGCACACGAAAATCATCATATATTCAATTAACGAGTCCGGAATTAACCGAAATAGTAAAAGTGTGATTCCATACTCCGCACTTTTGCTACATCGTTTAAATCTCTTCATCGTTTCCTTGAAAGTGCAAATTGTGTATTCCAAAAATAACATTTCACATTCTCAAACGGACAAGTCCGGAATTAAGCGAATCAGTAAAAGAAAGGGGTCATAATCCTCGATTTTTCTGAAACGTTTAAGTCACTTTCTCATTCTTCTGAAAACGCAAACTGTAAAAATTCTGAAAACAATTTCATTTATTTCATAAAAGTAATAATTTACATTCTCAAATGAATAAGTCTGGAATTAAGTGAATCAGTAAAAGAAAGGGGTCATAATCCTTGATTTTTCTGAATCATTTAAATCTCTTTCTCATTCTTTTGAAAACGTAAACTGAAAATTTTTGAAAACAATTTTTATTTTAACACGCTTTTTATAATCACGTGATTAAATCAGCAACATAAGTAGCAATTTCAACAAGAAAATGGTACTTCTCAAAACAACATAAAACTAATCTCAAAATCAGCATTGCGGGATAACCGCTTGAAAATCCACTTTAAAATTTGACGGTTATTGAAGTCAAAGCGGCAGTAATTTTAAACGTCAAAATCTCATCAAAATGATTCACATCGAAATACAATATCAGTGAATTTTCATTCATTAAAAATGTCAACAAAACACCGTACTTCAAAAATTTAGCACAAGTGTTAAAATCCCGTTATAATAATAACGGCAACAAAATACGTTTCATAACCAAGCATCGGTTCAACGTAAAATTAATGTAGTAACGTGCAACATAAATTTGCACGTATACCGCAAAATGAACAAAGAAATCATTCTATTATATCTTCAATAAAGATATTTTAAAACAGCAGAAATCTAATCAGATATGATTAGCATCAAAGAAAACCAGTAAGAAATTTCAACAAATCAAATCTACTGGTTAAACAACATAATGAAATTAATTTCATTTTCATATTTTAATTTTTAAATCAAAATAATTATCAGTCGTACTCAGCGAAGCAGTCACACTGTTTTCGTTGCGCACTCTGATAAACAAAGCGCAAACCAATCTATCATCAAAACACAAATTCACTTTTTATTTTTAAATAAGGATATTTAAAAATTTCCATCGTATTTTCAAAACTTTAGTTTTGACTCAATACACATATAAAACATCGACACATAGTTGTAACACACGTTCCATCTAAGTTACGTTTCATATTATGTCCATAAACCCCAAGCTCTGATACCAACTGTAACGCCCCACCTCTATGCTCACAATAACAAAGAGTATTAAAAGAAATACTGTCTGTTATTACGAAGAATAAGGCTGGATAGGAGCGGTCATCCGTAGTTAGGCCTTACACTAGTATTGGTTATCTCGATAGGAGTGGTATATATTTTTATTTCTCATCTCCTATTTATTTACTCCCATCGACATACCCAATTCTAGTATAAAACGAACTACGATGGTTCATAATAGTTTAGGACAATATATATAAGAATAACACAGATAAAGTAAATGCGGAACACAAATATAACAGAAAGTCTCATATATATATATATATATATATATAACTGATGTCAGTTGATATACACGTGATACAATACATATGATACAACTACACTGTCGATTCTGGAAGTTACATATACAAGTACATTATCGTGAATAATATACATGGATATACAACAGCCTATACAAATATACTGACTACTAAACATGACGACGACTACTCCATAAGATATGAAGAGACTTCACAGCTCAAGCAGCAACTCAAAGTAAGATGTCCACAACCTGTAAATACTCGGTCTGACCCGAGTATTACATTCAAAAGAAAATAATACGCGGGTCAGTCTAATTCAAACTCAGTTATTAGTGCACAGAAGCAATAATAATTAAATAATGAATAGACGACGGTCACAATAAATCTCGTCTATCCGATCCTTAAATAAAGAAATCGAATAACGATAAATATAACACGTAACAGTGTTAAACAACAAATCAGCAAATTAAACCAAATCAGAATACAATTCAGAATATTGAATTGAATAAACAAAACAGTTTAAACCATTGAAATATCAATTAAAATATTAATTCGGGTAGGGCTGCAGTACACGCACGCGTGTACTGCCTCGCCACTACAACATATGGAATATGCCAAAGATCAATAAATCAAAACAAATAGAATATCAATAAAAGAAATACTGGGTGGCTGCAGTTCACGCTTGCGTGCACTGCCCTGCCACTACAGTGATGATGTACACAAAAGCTCAATAAAAGCTCACAAACGCGCACAAGGTCAAACCCATAAATAACGGATTCAACTCAAGTGCAATAAAATAATGTCACAACTTTCAGCACAAGGTCAAATCCGAGATACAAACTGGATTCAACTCAAGTGAATTCGAAAAACAAATCCGAATGTAATCAAGTGGTCAAAACAGCTACGGACTGTTTCAACTGAAAGATCACAGTGAAGACTGTACGCAAACCAAATAATTTACACAAGTGATGCACATGCCACAATCAATGATGAAGCAAGGCAATATGGACCAAACTTATATGCAAACCCAATATGAACATGTACACAGGGAACTCAAGAGAACACAAGTATTCAATTATTGAAAGGCAACTCAACTCAATTACAAGCACAAAGGCTCGAGTGACCAAGTGCACACAGGAAGTGGTACTAATGGTATGGAGACAGCAGAATGTGATCAAAGAAATGACACATGAATGTGCAGATGCATAGCATCATCATTGGAACTAAACAGTACACAAAGGAAATGGTCAGACAACTTGAGCTCTAAAAGATGCAACATGTGTGTAACAGTGAAACTGGACAGTGCAAGCTTCAAAATATCAAAACCCCATTACATTTTCAGGAATACACATAGAGTATGCAACCTGACTCGAGGCAGTGTATTAATATGCACTACTACATGCACAGTGAACTTAAATGTGCAATTTAAAACATGGAAGGGTATGAATATAAGCAATTGTCACTGAGAAGAAAAGCTTGGCATACATGTGAACCAAGTTCATATGTGCAACAAACACAAAGAAACAAACATAGCAATGCAAATGAGGTAAGGCTACAAATCACATCAGTAACTATGAATCAAAGTAAACTAGGCATAATACTTTAAACTGAAAAAAATAAGTCACGCCATAATATAACTTGCACACAGTTGAAGACCACTTCCAGAGCACGAATTTTCAGAACATGAAAACAATATGAGACACGTGTATGAAATGTAATCTTGAACCATATTTGCAAGCACATGAATAACACTTCAAAATACAATGACTTGAATTCATTTAAACTAGATAGTTGTAAATAGAAAGATACAACTGGGTTTCATATAAACGTGCACGCAATACAAAAGAAAAATGAGCAGAGATTGCTCTGGTAAAATGCACGGACACACTCCATCAATTTACACACACGTAAGTTTTAATTAGAGGTCAGAATATTTCTAGTAAAATTCGACAGAGCACACCCCAAAATCATATTACAATGAATCAGACATTACTAACCAAAAGCTAACACTTCAAATCACTGCTACCCTGACTCAAAACATAAACATGAAATGCAACAATAAATACACCTAATAGCAATGAAATTTCGTGGTGATGTTTGCTCAAAAATGTTGTAGCAAACGAATATCAAAATAAGTTGAAGCCATGTGCTACTGACCGAAGTTATGGAACATATCCAGGCCGAAGTCAAATATTTAAAGCAATTGCAAAGTTAAAGATAATTTCTTTTTATACCGAAATAAATTTTTAAAACTGTCAGAGAATCAATTGAAAATCATCAAGTCGTGGATAACAAGGAATTAGCAATTTCACAAGATCCAGTTCCACCAAAGCCGAACAGGTCGGAAATCGAAGCCGTGGTCATCAAAGTAGCTTTTAAACTAACAGTGATGGTAACGGTAGAGTATCAAGCCAACAAACACAAAGAAAGAAATCGTCACAGTCAATTCAGCGAAAACATCAATCATCGAAACAAGATCAAATGGCCGATGTAACGCCCCGAAAATTTTCGACTTTTGAAAATTCAACATCGATACTCACTTTATCGACTGCCGAGAAATCGAAGGCCGGAAACCCGAAATGTTATGGTTTAAGAAAAAGAAAGAGAGAGAAGAAGAGAGAAAATAGAGGGAAAAGAAAATAGAAGAAAAAAACGGAACAGAACACAACAGAACAATATCAGAATCTCACAATTCGCAGCGGAACAACATATAATAAATAAATGAATAATCTTTAAACAAAGAACTATATCAGTTATTACATTTCATACATTACATTTCATTACATCGTATCATCAGAGTGTACAACAACATACAACAACAACATACAGCGGAAAAAGAAATACTATATACTAATTATACGCCATGCCATCCAGCTTGCCTCTAGCAATTCCAGAATATCCAGAATATCCTGATAAACCTAACTCTTGACTGCCCGTGTGGAAATTGGTGGGCACCCAGAGTTTAGGAAGGAAAACAATAAACTCCGAGTCAGTCATGTGACTGGTGTGAGAACTCAAAACAGTTTATTTATCTTAAAAATCAAAATAGAAGAATATTTTTAAATTCAATTCGCAATGCTTTTAAAAATGAGACTACCATAAGGCCTCCCGCACACACACACAATGCAAACGCAGAATCGGAGGAGATTTCTCCTTATGATAGTCAAAGATGCTTGATACGCATTTAAAAGAACATTTGATATTATTACTAGTGCATAGTGTAGGTAAAAATTCATTTCGAAAGTAGAATATAAATCTTAGCCAACATACGACCATTATCGTATGCCTACTATAGCTACCATCCAAACAGTGGTGACCACCATATGTGAATGGCAGGTTCTACAACTAATACCGTACAAGTTTCGTATTGTTTCTTTGGATTTCCAACGAATGATCGGGCCAAGGAACTTCCCATTGCTACATGAGAATGCCTCTGGATGGACATCCCCGAGAACCAAACCGGATCTCTACCAACACAAGGCCTGGTTACCCCTAACTGAGTAACAACTGACCGAATATGCCATCCCCCGGTCCTTTGGGACCTTTCACCGAGCGCTCGCAATCAATTCACACAATCATAAAGTGTTTTCAACATGAGTAAGTATCTGAGCTCCATACCATGATACCACCCTTTTCCAGAAGGAAATGCACACATCCTAAAGGGCGCTACCCCTCATAACCTTGCCACATCTTTCCTGTTTTGACCATTCACGGGGTGTGAGGCTCGACGAAGTCACGTCCACAAAAACATACTTTATACAAAAGCCATGCTTTGGGTCAACAAATGATCATAGAAATGATCACCAGGATAGACGATCAAATAAACGATCCTATCACAAATAATCAACACAATGATCATTTACAGCAACACTCAGCATGTCACATTACCAAATTGAGAATATATCGCTGATAACATTCAACTACATAACCTCTGAGCTCGTACGTCTCAGAGAAGGGTGTTAAGCTAAAAGAATAAATTCTCCGCCACCAACAGAAATATATTTGAAAGAAATCTGCTTTATATCTCAATTTGTAATGTCAGACATACAATCCATACAAGTCTGTTCCGGGCTCGAACAAAACCGAAGGCACTTCTCACGAAGCCCTTGCAATCCGGGTATTCACAATCCCGATCGAATTTCCCATCACTTAGGAAATCTCTATACCAGGAGCTACCCAATGCAGAGAAAATCGATAGGTCATCGTATCGCTCTCGCAAATATCCGGTCTTCAACACCGATCTTCAAATGCAATTCATAACGACGTATCACATATTCGGAATGGGTTATACGACCCCATGGTCCTTTTCCGGTTAACCCGAATAGTGAGCGCTTATTCAAAAATAAGTGTGGCATTCAAATTCAAACAAATCACATCAAATACCCATTCAAAGGGAAATATTGATAGTCGGTTATTGAACTATCAATGGATATGCACACATCACCAGATTCCAAATAATTTTCCAAATTATTTATTTTCCAAAAAATATCTTTACAAGATATATAATTTTCACACTTCAAAATAAATCATTTTTTTTTTGACAAATTCCCCTTTCCTTTATAAATTCCTTAGTGAATTTATAATCCAAAATATCTATGAATATTCGACTTCAATTATTCATTTCAATTTATCTTCAAAAAGATAAATTCTCTAATATTCACTTTATATTGGAAAACATTTCCATACTTATTTATTCATAAGTAATTCACAAATCTATTTATTTTCAACACTTGGAAAATATTCAATATACTTAAATCGAGATTAAGTATATATTTCATTCTTTAAGGAAATCATTTTCTTAAACATATTTATTTGGGCCAAAACGAATGTTGCGTAAAACATCGTTACGACAACCCAAAATCACTAGTACAGGGATTCGCAATTAAAATAGATATATAAATCCCAATACTATACAAAACATTTCCTTTCGGAAATCATTTACTATAACAACAGTGTTATAGTCCACCATTTCCTTCTATTTCTCGAAAACGTCTATTTCAACAATAAATGTTGAAATCTATGGTTTCGAATCTTAACATATTTTAAAACATCGTTAGGTCGTTTTAATTCTGTTTAAAATATCACATCCTAAACATTTTCTTTAACATATTATTCACTATTCAAAAACGTGAATATACTACGTTAACAATTTCATCTTTTCTATACATTTCATTTTAAAGGATTATTCACAGTTCAAAAACCTGAATATAATTCCATAAATAAGTTATAACAATTTACTTATCAAAATAAGTCTTTGCGGATTTATGAAACAACTTTTATAAATTCCATTTCTATTTATTTTATAACATCTCTCTTTATAAATTTTCTTTATTAACCTATTCACTTTATATCTCAATTATGAACCAAAAGTCCATATTATAAGTTAAATACTTATAAAACGATTATTTTACACAATCGTTCTTTTTAAGGCTTTCTAAATTATAAATCTTATAACTTATAAGATTCAATTATTTATCCAAAACCATTCTTTAATAACCTCTCGAAATTTATAAATCTTATTATTTATAAATTTCACTTACAACTTCACCATTTATAATTCTATAAATTCAATTCACTTATGCAATCCACTTTCACTTCATTCAAACACTTATAAAAACTCGTTTTATAATTCAAATATTTTCATTTATAATTTATCAATTTATAAATCTTTTTATATATAAATCAATTTATATTATTCTTTTAAAACATCCTTAATCTCCTTTATAATTTCACCATTCTCTTGATTTATAAATTAATCAAATTTTATAAATCCTATTTTAAAACTTTTTATAATAAATTCAGAAATTCCGATTTAACTATTTTATAAAATCATTAACCCGTATTTTCAAAAATCAATCTTTTAACCATATTTCTCAAAAGTCTTAATTTTTTATAACTTTTAAAAGTATAACGTTTATTTATTTATAATGGATCAAATCCAAAAAAATATTTTATAGCGTATACTTTTCAAAAATCACTTTAAAATCATTTTAAAATCCCAAAATTTGGTTCAATGATGCTACACACCAAATAGTCAATCACGACTACAACGATATTATATATCAATATGATAATCCATCAAATATCAAAATATCTGAATTCAAATAAAAACTGTTGAGGAATCCAGTTGGATCCCTCCAACCTGTTTTCCTGCATCCAAAAACATTAGCACAATACCAATTCCGCTCTAGTACGGAATTATCGCGGTATATGGGATTTAAATATTATCCGCTTAATAGACGGCGCAATAGGGTCTCATCCGCTAAACAAATACGGGAAATCAATAACTCCAATATATACATATGCCAATATACATATATTGCTATTATATATAATACCAATTTCACTGTTTATGAAATATTCGCGGTATATGTTTTTAATAAATAACATCCGCTTACTAACGGCGTATAATGTCTATTTTAACAATCAATAGATAACAATCATCATTCAACATGCATTCAAATATTTTAAATCTAACTATTTAAAATAAAATCGAAACTGATTCGATTGAGTGAGAAGTTCTCACCTTGATTTTAAATTCCGTTTTAGCGATTTATTTCGAATAAAATTAAACACGCGTTTAATTTTACCCAAAATTCTCACTAACTCCAAACGACTCCAATCCAATTTCATCGCGTAGTGCTCGTCCATACGATTCCAACGCAACTGGTTTCGTGCATTTTCGACCTCGTATGAAAAAGTTATGCATTTATGAAGTTTATACGATTTTTATATAAATAATTTACAACAAACTTTTATTTATTTTAACCTACAACAATTCCAGGCCGTGAGATCATGCCCCATACAATCTCCACCGTGCGTTCATCATCTCTCCCTCACGCAATCCATCTCCAGGTCGCACAAACAAAACCGAACCCAACTTTCAAATCTAGGGTTAATTAATTCGACCTCCACGCTTGATGATACTTCGATCAGGGAACGCCAATGGAAGCGCCTCCATCACCTCCATGCTCGGCCCCAAGCACATGCAACTCGGCCCCCTAATGCCTCTCGAAAACCGTGCGCAAGCCCTAGGGAACGCGGCCCCCCATCTCCCAAAATACAGCTCCAATCTCGATCGTGACCGTTGATCTTGTAGTTCGTGTTGCCCTCTTCAACATTGTAGTTGAACAATTTTGGAATTAATCAATGGATTTCGAGTTAATTGAGGAAGAAGGAGGAGAAATACTGGCCTTTGGTTGCTATGAACGGCGGCTAGGGTTTTAGAATTAGGTTTATTTTTTTGTTTCTAATTTATGAAGGAAGGTGGTCTATTTATAGGAAACGAACGAACACTATTCATCCGGAATTTCCGAACTCCGATTTGCGCGCCGAAACTGATGTTCCTAGGGTTTATCCCACGTTCCGGACACAATGGGACAGGTTTCGGAAGCTAATTCGATCATCTGTGCGAGTTATGGCTATAAACGTTCGATTTAAATTAAACCGATTAAATCGATTTTCTAGGCGTTTTAATTTGTACCGGACAAACGGTAAATCCAATTGACACGAAATTTGAAACCTTACAACAATATCACATTACGGATCCGATGAAACTAGTTTCGTCGAAATCCGAGACTTTTTGAAAAATGGCTATTTTAACTCGCCAAATTAAAATTAAAAACAATTCGATGCGTTTCGAGCTGCCACGATCAAACGATAACTCCGATTGCTACGAAAATTGAAATCCGGCAATAACTAACTATTACGGATCCAATGGAACTGGTCTTGTTCAATTCTGAGACTGTTCAAAAATTGACTATTTTCACTAGTCGATTTTAATATTAAAATATTCAATTTTCACAAATTAACTTTTAATTCAATTTTGAAAGTTCTAAAATATCATTCAAACTCCAGTATGATAAAAAAATCACTTTACAAATAATTTTCAATCATATTTAACTCAATTTTCAATTATTTTCATAATTTAACATATTAAATTATTGATTTAATTATTTAATTAAATCCAATTATTCGAATTAAAATTTATCCGACTTATAAATTCACTTATTAATATTTAAAATTAATTAAATATTCAAATTTTAATTATATAAAATTCTGGGTCGTTACAGCCGAGACGAAATCAATCAACTCTCGGTCGAAACAAAAAAAGCAATTCAAATTTTACAAAGGCAGTAACTTGAATTAAGATGTGAGTGAAGATCACTCACCTTGTTTACGAGCTCGACCCAAATAGAAGCGGCCGTGGGCATCCTTAAACGATCGACAAAGCCAAACGATTGAGCAACCATTTTCGGCAGTCTCAATTTTTATTAGAAACCCTAGATTTTGAAGAAAGGGGAACGAACGTGCCACCATTTTTAATTTTCTTTTCGTATGTTTGTTTAGGGTTGCTTAGTGAAAAATGAAAAATGGAGAGGGGGACGGGTCTCTGCCTTGTAAGTATCACGGCCCCAATTAGAAGAGACGTGAGCCAAATCTACGTTTTTAAAACCCGTGAAACTTTAACGAATTTTTTTTTTTAATGAATTCCATCCCGATTAAAAACTCCAATAACAAACAGCCCATAATTTAATCGCTTAATGACGATAATTAACTGATGCGAAATTCAGGGTTGTTACAGACTCCCCCCCTTATAAAAATTGCGTCCCCGCAATTTCCATAATTAAAGGCGTTAGTAAAAATTAATTTTTTTAACATAAACTGGTTAAGCTGGAAAAATATACGTCGAGAATATAAACACCAAAGAAATCTTTTAATTTCATAAAAGAAATTCACAAATTCTCAGCCAAATCTAATTACCAAATAGATAATCAGAAAACAATAAAGGTCTAATTATCAACAAAGATAATCAGAAATCTCAAATCGACAAATATTTAATTATCAAAGGCGATAAACAAATTTCAAATCAACAAATATTTGATTATCTCAGTCAACAATCAAATTTCAAATCAACAAATATTTAATTATCTCAGTCGACAATCAAATTTCAAATCAACAAATATTTAATTATCTTAAGCGATAATTAAATCTCAAATCAGCAAATATTTAATTATCAAAAGCGATAATTAAATCTCAAATCAGAAAATATTTAATTATCTAACTCAACAATCAAATTTCAAATCAACAAATATTTAATTATCTTAAGCGATAATTAAATCTCAAATCAACAATTATTCGATTATCAAAAACGATAATCAAATCTCAAATCAACAATTATTCGATTATCAAAAACGATAATCAAATCAACAAATATTCGATTATCAAAAACGATAATCAAATCTCAAATATTCGATTATCAAAAACGATAATCAAATCTCAAATCAACAAATTATTCGATTATCAAAAACGATAATCAAATCAACAAATATTCGATTATCAAAAACGATAATCAAATCTCAAATATTCGATTATCAAAAACGATAATCAAATCTCAAATATTCGATTATCAAAAACGATAATCAAATCAACAAATATTCGATTATCAAAACGATAATCAAATCAACAAATATTCGATTATCAAAAACGATAATCAAATCCCAAATCAACAATTATTCGATTATCAAAAACGATAATCAAATCAACAAATATTCGATTATCAAAAACGATAATCAAATCTCAAATATTCGATTATCAAAAACGATAATCAAATCTCAAATATTCGATTATAAAAAACGATAATCAAATCTCAAATCAACAATTATTCGATTATCAAAAACGATAATCAAATCAACAAATATTCGATTATCAAAAACGATAATCAAATCTCAAATATTCGATTATCAAAAACGATAATCAAATCAACAAATATTCGATTATCAAAACGATAATCAAATCAACAAATATTCGATTATCAAAAACGATAATCAAATCCCAAATCAACAATTATTCGATTATCAAAAACGATAATCAAATCAACAAATATTCGATTATCAAAAACGATAATCAAATCAACAAATATTCGATTATCAAAAACGATAATCAAATCTCAAATATTCGATTATCAAAAACGATAATCAAATCTCATAACATCAAATATCTAATTATCACAAGCGATAATCAGAACTCGTAACATCAAATATCTAATTATCACAAGCGATAATCAGAACTCATAACATCAAATATCTAATTACCTGCAGATAATTAGATTCAACATATATCTAGAATCAATTAAGATAACTAGAAAATCAAACATAAAAGGTTGGATCGATCCCATCATATGGCGAGTTTTAGCTACGCCGCACGTGCATCTCATATGGCCGAAGCCTACCAAGTACCATCATAATTTTTGGCGCCCATCATATGACCCGAAGGTCCAACATATGACCCGAAGGTCTAGTACTGGTATTTGACCCGAAGGTCCATCATAGTGGCTCGAAAGCACACGAAAATCATCATATATTCAATTAACGAGTCCGGAATTAACCGAAATAGTAAAAGTGTGATTCCATACTCCGCACTTTTGCTACATCGTTTAAATCTCTTCATCGTTTCCTTGAAAGTGCAAATTGTGTATTCCAAAAATAACATTTCACATTCTCAAACGGACAAGTCCGGAATTAAGCGAATCAGTAAAAGAAAGGGGTCATAATCCTCGATTTTTCTGAAACGTTTAAGTCACTTTCTCATTCTTCTGAAAACGCAAACTGTAAAAATTCTGAAAACAATTTCATTTATTTCATAAAAGTAATAATTTACATTCTCAAATGAATAAGTCTGGAATTAAGTGAATCAGTAAAAGAAAGGGGTCATAATCCTTGATTTTTCTGAATCATTTAAATCTCTTTCTCATTCTTTTGAAAACGTAAACTGAAAATTTTTGAAAACAATTTTTATTTTAACACGCTTTTTATAATCACGTGATTAAATCAGCAACATAAGTAGCAATTTCAACAAGAAAATGGTACTTCTCAAAACAACATAAAACTAATCTCAAAATCAGCATTGCGGGATAACCGCTTGAAAATCCACTTTAAAATTTGACGGTTATTGAAGTCAAAGCGGCAGTAATTTTAAACGTCAAAATCTCATCAAAATGATTCACATCGAAATACAATATCAGTGAATTTTCATTCATTAAAAATGTCAACAAAACACCGTACTTCAAAAATTTAGCACAAGTGTTAAAATCCCGTTATAATAATAACGGCAACAAAATACGTTTCATAACCAAGCATCGGTTCAACGTAAAATTAATGTAGTAACGTGCAACATAAATTTGCACGTATACCGCAAAATGAACAAAGAAATCATTCTATTATATCTTCAATAAAGATATTTTAAAACAGCAGAAATCTAATCAGATATGATTAGCATCAAAGAAAACCAGTAAGAAATTTCAACAAATCAAATCTACTGGTTAAACAACATAATGAAATTAATTTCATTTTCATATTTTAATTTTTAAATCAAAATAATTATCAGTCGTACTCAGCGAAGCAGTCACACTGTTTTCGTTGCGCACTCTGATAAACAAAGCGCAAACCAATCTATCATCAAAACACAAATTCACTTTTTATTTTTAAATAAGGATATTTAAAAATTTCCATCGTATTTTCAAAACTTTAGTTTTGACTCAATACACATATAAAACATCGACACATAGTTGTAACACACGTTCCATCTAAGTTACGTTTCATATTATGTCCATAAACCCCAAGCTCTGATACCAACTGTAACGCCCCACCTCTATGCTCACAATAACAAAGAGTATTAAAAGAAATACTGTCTGTTATTACGAAGAATAAGGCTGGATAGGAGCGGTCATCCGTAGTTAGGCCTTACACTAGTATTGGTTATCTCGATAGGAGTGGTATATATTTTTATTTCTCATCTCCTATTTATTTACTCCCATCGACATACCCAATTCTAGTATAAAACGAACTACGATGGTTCATAATAGTTTAGGACAATATATATAAGAATAACACAGATAAAGTAAATGCGGAACACAAATATAACAGAAAGTCTCATATATATATATATATATATATATAACTGATGTCAGTTGATATACACGTGATACAATACATATGATACAACTACACTGTCGATTCTGGAAGTTACATATACAAGTACATTATCGTGAATAATATACATGGATATACAACAGCCTATACAAATATACTGACTACTAAACATGACGACGACTACTCCATAAGATATGAAGAGACTTCACAGCTCAAGCAGCAACTCAAAGTAAGATGTCCACAACCTGTAAATACTCGGTCTGACCCGAGTATTACATTCAAAAGAAAATAATACGCGGGTCAGTCTAATTCAAACTCAGTTATTAGTGCACAGAAGCAATAATAATTAAATAATGAATAGACGACGGTCACAATAAATCTCGTCTATCCGATCCTTAAATAAAGAAATCGAATAACGATAAATATAACACGTAACAGTGTTAAACAACAAATCAGCAAATTAAACCAAATCAGAATACAATTCAGAATATTGAATTGAATAAACAAAACAGTTTAAACCATTGAAATATCAATTAAAATATTAATTCGGGTAGGGCTGCAGTACACGCACGCGTGTACTGCCTCGCCACTACAACATATGGAATATGCCAAAGATCAATAAATCAAAACAAATAGAATATCAATAAAAGCAATACTGGGTGGCTGCAGTTCACGCTTGCGTGCACTGCCCTGCCACTACAGTGATGATGTACACAAAAGCTCAATAAAAGCTCACAAACGCGCACAAGGTCAAACCCATAAATAACGGATTCAACTCAAGTGCAATAAAATAATGTCACAACTTTCAGCACAAGGTCAAATCCGAGATACAAACTGGATTCAACTCAAGTGAATTCGAAAAACAAATCCGAATGTAATCAAGTGGTCAAAACAGCTACGGACTGTTTCAACTGAAAGATCACAGTGAAGACTGTACGCAAACCAAATAATTTACACAAGTGATGCACATGCCACAATCAATGATGAAGCAAGGCAATATGGACCAAACTTATATGCAAACCCAATATGAACATGTACACAGGGAACTCAAGAGAACACAAGTATTCAATTATTGAAAGGCAACTCAACTCAATTACAAGCACAAAGGCTCGAGTGACCAAGTGCACACAGGAAGTGGTACTAATGGTATGGAGACAGCAGAATGTGATCAAAGAAATGACACATGAATGTGCAGATGCATAGCATCATCATTGGAACTAAACAGTACACAAAGGAAATGGTCAGACAACTTGAGCTCTAAAAGATGCAACATGTGTGTAACAGTGAAACTGGACAGTGCAAGCTTCAAAATATCAAAACCCCATTACATTTTCAGGAATACACATAGAGTATGCAACCTGACTCGAGGCAGTGTATTAATATGCACTACTACATGCACAGTGAACTTAAATGTGCAATTTAAAACATGGAAGGGTATGAATATAAGCAATTGTCACTGAGAAGAAAAGCTTGGCATACATGTGAACCAAGTTCATATGTGCAACAAACACAAAGAAACAAACATAGCAATGCAAATGAGGTAAGGCTACAAATCACATCAGTAACTATGAATCAAAGTAAACTAGGCATAATACTTTAAACTGAAAAAAATAAGTCACGCCATAATATAACTTGCACACAGTTGAAGACCACTTCCAGAGCACGAATTTTCAGAACATGAAAACAATATGAGACACGTGTATGAAATGTAATCTTGAACCATATTTGCAAGCACATGAATAACACTTCAAAATACAATGACTTGAATTCATTTAAACTAGATAGTTGTAAATAGAAAGATACAACTGGGTTTCATATAAACGTGCACGCAATACAAAAGAAAAATGAGCAGAGATTGCTCTGGTAAAATGCACGGACACACTCCATCAATTTACACACACGTAAGTTTTAATTAGAGGTCAGAATATTTCTAGTAAAATTCGACAGAGCACACCCCAAAATCATATTACAATGAATCAGACATTACTAACCAAAAGCTAACACTTCAAATCACTGCTACCCTGACTCAAAACATAAACATGAAATGCAACAATAAATACACCTAATAGCAATGAAATTTCGTGGTGATGTTTGCTCAAAAATGTTGTAGCAAACGAATATCAAAATAAGTTGAAGCCATGTGCTACTGACCGAAGTTATGGAACATATCCAGGCCGAAGTCAAATATTTAAAGCAATTGCAAAGTTAAAGATAATTTCTTTTTATACCGAAATAAATTTTTAAAACTGTCAGAGAATCAATTGAAAATCATCAAGTCGTGGATAACAAGGAATTAGCAATTTCACAAGATCCAGTTCCACCAAAGCCGAATAGGTTGGAAATCGAAGCCGTGGTCATCAAAGTAGCTTTCAAACTAACAGTGATGGTAACGGCAGAGTATCAAGCCAACAAACACAAAGAAAGAAATCGTCACAGTCAATTCAGCGAAAACATCAATCATCGAAACAAGATCAAATGGCCGAGACGAAATCAATCAACTCTCGGTCGAAACAAAAATAGCAATTCAAATTTTACAAAGGCAGTAACTTGAATTAAGATGTGAGTGAAGATCACTCACCTTGTTTACGAGCTCGACCCAAATAGAAGCGGCCGTGGGCATCCTTAAACGATCGACAAAGCCAAACGATTGAGCAACCATTTTCGGCAGTCTCAATTTTTATTAGAAACCCTAGATTTTGAAGAAAGGGGAACGAACGTACCACCAATTTTAATTTTCTTTTCGTATGTTTGTTTAGGGTTGCTTAGTGAAAAATGAAAAATGGAGAGGGGGACGGGTCTCTGCCTTGTAAGTATCACGGCCCCAATTAGAAGAGACGTGAGCCAAATCTACGTTTTTAAAACCCGTGAAACTTTAATGAATTTTTTTTTTTTTTTGAATTCCAACCCGATTAAAAACTCCAATAACAAACAGCCCACAATTTAATCGCTTAATGACGATAATTAACTGATGCGAAATTCAGGGTTGTTACACCATTCAATTGAACCCACTTCAATTTCAATCATTTCAATTCAATCCAATTCAAATCTTCCATTAAATTTGTAAACTTATACATCTTCCTTTTAAATCGGATTCAATTTGAATGAGTTCAATTCCAACTTCAAATTTAAACCATCTCGAATTATATAATTTGAGCTAAATTCTCAAAGATTGTTTTAACCCCTTTAAACCAAATTTAACTTTGTTCATTTAAAGTTTCAAACAATTCTAATTTTTGAGTTCTAATTCTAGAATTTCATTTTTAATTAATTTAATTTTAATTTGGTTGTATTTTATATTACTTCATTTAATTCTAATTCAAGACTTCAATCTGGTTGTATTATATTTCTTATTAATTTAATTCTAAAGATTTTGCAACCAATCACCTTAATATTTATTAGAAGGAAATATCGCTTTATATATCAAAAATATATTTTTATATAAAATCATTGAAAACCTTTATATATAAGAAAATAATAAGTACGCGCTCATATATATATATACACTCAACTCATTCTAGAGTTCTACGAATTCTATTTAATGAGTAATCCCCACCAGAGCCAAGGTTCTCGCTTAACCTTTCAGCTCTGATACTAAATGTAACGACCCGAAATTTCCGAAGCGGAAAATTCCAGATAGTTATGAAGAAGAAGAAAGAGATAGAAGAAGAAGAACATAAACACCAAACATCTCACAATCGCAGCGGATAAAATATAATAATAAATAATAATAGCTTACAAAAGGATTCTATATCAGTCGATTACAATTATATACATCAGAGTTTTACATATATACAGTCACTGAATATTTACACTTATTCTGTCTCAGATTAACAATAGTATAGATACAGCAGATATACTCTATATAATATTGCCAACCAGCTCGCCTCCTGAGCTCCAGAACGACCCTACCTGAAATTCTGTAATAATCGGTCTGACCCGAGCATTACACCAAAGTAACACCCGGGTCAGGCTGGAAACCAGCGTGAGTAAACTCAACTAACATGAAATACCCAAGCAAACAACTTATATAAACCCAGGGTAACTTATATCAATTTAACCAACTCATAATTTGCTATGGACAACACTTATTTCACATATTAATTTCTATGTACCAAACTTAGATAAATATTCCAGTCTACTTAAATCATTTCAATCCAGCCTATTGGTTTCACAAATCAATATATAAATATTTGAAATGGTTTCGGGTATTTACCAAATACCTGACCCCTGTCTCCTCGCGACTCATATTATCCTAACCCAAGATATTCAAATGAAATTCACAACATTTCATATTAGAGATATCAACTCATTCAAAACATCCAATGCCATTTCATCATCCATAAGCAAAGCCTAATCCCATACAAAACAATTCAATTGATTCAAATTGAATTTCAAACCTCAATCACATGGATTACTTCATTTAACGTTAATTAATTCCAAATCAATTAATTGGTCAACCCATCATTATCCATCTTAATTAATCACCCTGGATTAATTATCTTTCAATTGCATTCAAGTAATTATCTTAAATTAACTTCACAATATTAATCAGTCTCAACCGAGATTATTAAGAAATCTTAATTTCTTCATGAATTAATTATTTATTTAATTACATTAATCTTTAATTGCTTAAACTAATTAACTTTCCATAAGTCACTTATTATAGATTAATCAATCTTAATTAATCAATTTTTTGATTACTTCATTAATTATATAATTTAAGGATTTTCAATTAAATTTTAATTTATTCTAATCAAATTTCGTTATATTAATGAAACCACGGTATTAACCATTTCGATTAATCCTAAACTATAATTAACTATCCTTCATTTTACTTTATTCATAAATTAATTATTTATTACTTAACTATCTTAATTAATCTCATGATTAATTTCATCAAATAATTATATTTTATTACTTACATTAAGTAATTATTTATCACACCATCAAATGATTATTCTGAATTCTTTTACTTATTTAATTAACTTACAACTCAATTCCTTATTTATTCAACTCGTTAATTACTAAGTCAAATAACCCAAATCATTAATTAATTAAATCCATAAATTATTCATTTCAAATTCCTTACTCATTTAAATGAATCACAACACACCAAGCCCTTACAAAATTTAAAATGAAATCATTTTCTTATTTATGATTTATGTTTGAAACAATTTAAAACCCCATATACTTCGAGTCAACCCACTATTAACTCGAGAATCAATCAAAACCAAAGTCACATCATCATCCATATACATCCAATCAACTCAAACATTCAACCAATTATTTAAATTTAACCATATAAATTTAAATAAGAACCAGATAGAGTGAGATTTACTCACCTTCGCTTTTATTTGCAAATCCACTTCAACTTTGAGTTGATTCCTTGATTATAGACCTTGAATAAACATTTATATGGGTTATTAATAAATTATCAATTACCGTTTAATAAAAATTTGATTTACCAATTATTTTGTTCGAACCAATTTTCCAAAAATAAGTAATTATGTCCTTTCTGTTGAAACCCTTACTAAAAATTAATTTATAGTTCACAAAAATCCAATTTTATATAAATACTCAACATGTTAAACTTTCTTTCTAGCCCTTATATATATATACACATATTGAATTTCAAAATAGAATTGTTTTGATTCTTACTGCAAATTTAAAATCTCATCTATATATATTAAATAAATTTTAAG
Organism: Allium cepa; assembly: GCA_030765085.1. Taxonomy (NCBI): domain Eukaryota; kingdom Viridiplantae; phylum Streptophyta; class Magnoliopsida; order Asparagales; family Amaryllidaceae; genus Allium; species Allium cepa. The sequence continues at coordinate 471,927,726 of CM060929.1, read as the reverse complement.
AATAACTATCTTACTGTAAAAATTTCTGTATATATATAGACTTTATTTAACTAGTTAAAGCAAAATATGAAAATTACCTCACTGCCGACGCCTCCTCTCGACCGAACCCCTAATCGAACTCTAGCTCAAACCCTCCGCGGCCACCCCCCTTCACGTGCACGAACGACATCACCGTTGATCACCAAGAGTACTTCAAACCTCACTGCTTGCTTCAGCACGCGCGTGCATACCATCGATGAGTTCGAGCTCTGGATTCGACTGCATCACGCCCCACGCGAAACCCTAGTTCGCCATCCCTACTGTGCTCTCGTAACCGCGCCGGCCACCGCTTAATCACCTCGTCGCCTCCATCGCGCGCGCGTGACGCGAGATTCAATTGCGGCCAGAAACCCCCTTTCATCGATCGTGACATAATACAGACATGGCTTCGGCCTCCCTTTTTTTTAAGAGTTTGATCGCTTTCTTCTTCTTCTTCTTTTTAGATTAGAGAGGGGAACGGTAATAGGATAAGGATATGGAAAAGCTTCTGGAGTACGCATCATAAATGGAAATATCTTTGACTGTGTATTTGATTTTACTTTTATATATTTTTGTTCTCAAATTTTCTCAAACTCCTATCGACGCGTTTATATACCGTACGATAACACGACAACTCCAAACATTACGAAAATCGAAACCCGACCATAATACAATATTACAGATCCAATGGAACTGGTTTCATCGCATTCCGAGACTGTGCCTCGGAAGGCTAATATCGATTTGAACGATATATTTTCAAAATTGAACAAACCACCTTTAAATTAAATTTCAACCATTCTATTATCATCAATATCATCATTATAAATTTTATAAGCCTTCAAATTATTTTAAACGGGCTTAGAATCTCAGATTCAACAATTTACCCAATTTCACTTATTAAATTCAATATTTATACCATATAATTCGATGATTTAATTATCAAGTAAATATTGATATTTGGAATTCACGTTTAAAATTAACCTTCAAATATTTTAAAATCAATTACTATTCCAATTTGCATTGTTAGAAATTCAGGGTCATCACATTCCTCCCCCCTTAAAAGAATTTCGTCCTCGAAATTACTAGTTAGGAAGAATGGTCCAAACCCGTTTACTTTTTCCCAAAACCAAATGTTATCAACTTGCCACAAAATCTTTTATTAAAGATTCACTGCTACCTCAACCAACTTCCAAAACCCTTCATAGTTCCCAACAACATTACTTACCTCGTTTATTCAAATTTAATTTAAATTTCAAATTTAAATTATCACAACTTTCTTAAAAAAAATTCTAACTCTCTAAATTTCCGAAATTTTTTGCCAGCGTCTCCTTTGCGCGGCTAGCTCGGTACTACTACAAAAGGCCTCTAGGGGCTCCTAAATTCCAAAAAGAAAACAAAAGCCAAGTTGCTACATCAAAAATCCAATCCAATATCATACAGAATCACAATACGTACCTTCCCGTCGGGCAATTCAAATTTATCTTTTAGAACCAAATCCAATTTCCTTTTTCCTTTATAACACCTGCATATTCTATTTAACAACAATATCCAATCGAAATCTTTCAAATCATTATATACATTTTCTTACAGAAGCCTTCACATTACTTCTATTCAACTTAGTTTCCACCGTTTCATATGAATTCAATTTATTTTCGATTTCTAATATGGAGTTATATCTTTCATTTAAACCGATTCATACATGCTTATAGGAACTTTGCGGTGACGTCGATGTTAGCAAGAGGGAGGACTAAGGATGTGGGTTGTGCATGGCAAGAGGCAAGGTCGATGTTAGGTGATGGCCAAGATGGTAACTGAGGAGATGGTGGGCATTGAGTTTTGTGTTAAGTCGCAATGGAGTCAGAATTTAGGGGAAGGGTTTGCTTTGGATTTTTTGGGAATTAAAGGTGAGTTATTAATTTAACTCCCAAGTCTACATTCTAGAATAACTACTACCCTTAGCATGATTTACTTTGATTATGGTGTGATGAACTTTGATTCTGAATGATTGAATATGGTTGGAATTTGTTTGAATCTAGCTGATAATATGTTGTTAAATACAATTTCTACAACATAGGATTATATCCTTTGATAATGAATGTGATTCCTTATTTGTTGAGTATAATTCTAGTATAGATTAATTTGAAATTGTATATATGATGTTTGCATGCCCTTTCTTTGCTTTGATAATGGATGAGCATTCCATTTGAAATTGATTGGACAGGGAAAATTTTAAGTTAAATACTTTTCAAAGTATTTATAGGATAAAAATTCACTTGAATTATATAATTTTAGAAATAATGATTTTAAAATATGGTTATCTAAAAGAATTATATAAAAAGAAAATGTGTGTGTATGTATTTGGAATTTGGGAAAAGGAACTGATTTTTGGAGGTTGAAATTATGGTATTTTTTTTTGGAAATACAATAAATAAAAAATTGTATAAAATTACATGATGGGAAATAATAATACACGACAAATGAAATTTGTTTATTTCTTGGAAAAGATTATTAATAAAATTATTTGGGAAGGGAAATCAAAGATTTAAAATTTAGACATAGTAAATAATTCCCTTTTGGTAAGATTTTTTTTATCATTATTTTAAAACATGAGAAGAGAATCGTAGTGCATTAAACCAATTTTTTAGAGTGGTTTAAGATGATCTTAAAGTGAATAAACATTTACAATATTGATTTTGGGATTAAATATTAGATCTTTGGAAATATTTTACGTTCAAAGTAATTTTAGGAAAATTAATATATATATATATATATGTGTGTGTAATTTGAATATGGCATTTATAGAAATCTCTTTAATTGTAAAACTCCTTAATTTATATTACTATAGTTGTGAAGACCCGAAATTTCTAGTTATTTGAAATTGAAATATTTAATTGATTTAAATATTTGAAAGTTAGCTTAACTTGAAGTTCAAATATCATTGTTTATTTTGCAATTAATTTTTTTGAATTTGGTAATTTGAAACTGGGTAAAATATTTCATCTTCAGTTTTAAGCTTGTTAATAATAATTTGAAATCTTGTAAAATTCATATTTATAATATTGGAGATAATAGAAGTTTTAAAATTTGAATTTGGGGATGTTTTGTTCTGTTTTAAAAATATACTGTTTAAATTGATATTTAAAAATAGCCTTCCGAGGCACAGTCTCAGAATTTGACGAAACTAGTTCCATTGGATCCGTAATAGTGTATTATTATCGAATTTCAATTTTCGTAGCGTTCGGATTGTCGCGTGATCGTACGATAGATAAACCCGCTGAATCTACATCGGAAATTTAATGTAATAACTAGGTCTGAAATACTATCTTCTCCATATGAACGAATTAGGACACGAAACATTTTCCATTGTGTTTGAAATAGAGGTTTAACATTATAAAAGCCTAACGACATGCCTCGATAGGAGATCGAGATTTTTAGCTCGATTTCAATACATTTGAAATGCAAATTAAAATTAAAATTTCATATGGTGACTAGTCAAAAACTGTAGCTTGTGATTCAACACGTTGCTTACCTTTTCAAGCACGTACTCAGCTGGGTTAACACACATCCTTTTTTAAAAAAATGTTGATGATGAATATCTCATTCGGAAAAGAAAAATAAAAAAATAAAACACGGTAGCTTCAAAGAAATCTATGACCAAGCTAAATTTAACTCGTTTTTCATCAAATTTCTCACGTTCATTCGAAGCTTAATAAATGGTGACTAAATCTTATCGCTAATCTTTCTTAATTGAAATTCCTCCTTCTTGTCCATCTAAAGATCCGACCTTTTCAATCGCCTGAAGGCTTGGCAGAGCACGTGTGAGAGAAAAGTGCGGTGGCACGATTGGCAAGTAGGGTCGTGCCTCGGGGTGTGCATACGATGTTGTGGCTAGGGTGGCCTCGCGAGTGATAGGGAATTAGGATTGTTCATGATGGATTTTTTTTCTTCATGACGACAACTGGAGTCGATCTCGAGCTTGACTTATTGCCATCGTCAAAGCAGACGAGGCCAGTTTCGTGTGTTGTGTGAGGCATGCGAGGCTGCTGAGCTGTAATGTGATGACCCAGAATTTTTAAGCATTTGAAATCAAAATATATAACTGATTTTAAATATTTAAAAGTCAATTTTTAACTTGAATTCAAATATCACAATTTATTTGATAATTAAATTATTGAATTAAATAATTTGAAGTTGGGTAAAATGTGAATCTGGAGTTTTAAGCCTGTTAAAAACAATTTGAAGACTTGTAAAATTTATATTGATAATACTGAAGATAGTAAAAGTATTAAAATTGAATTTGGAAGTGTTTGGTTAAGTTTGGTTAATATATCGTTTAAATTGACGTTTAAAAATAGCCTTCCCGGGCACAATCTCGGAATTCGACAAAACCGATTTCATTGGATCCATAATATTATATTAATCGGATTTTAATGTTTGGAGTGACCATTTGGCTGTACGATAAATAAATGCGCTGAAAATTAAATCGAAATTTAATATAATAACTGGGTCCAAAAAGCTATCTTCTCCATACGATCGAATTAGGACTCAAAACCTTGTCCATTGCGTCCGGAATAGGGGTATAACATTATAAATGCCTAGCGGCACAACTCGATAGGAGGCCGAGATTTTGAGTTGCAGATTTCGAGATAATTTGAATTTAATTTAAAAATATATTTGTATATCCTGTCATCTTCATTTGAAATTATTTCACTTCATAACATTTTCCCATCATCTCGAAATCACTGTAGCCATCAACCCTCACGCCAACGTCGTTTCTTTTCTCCCTTTTTCTTTTTGAAAAACCATGCATCTTATTTTTGTTTACCCCTCAATCAGCTCTGAAAGAAAAGCAAGATAGTGGCCGAGCGTGGTTCCTCCTCTCAATCTCGATTTCCTTTCCTCCCTCATTTTCCACGCCGACCAATTCTCTTTTCAGATTCACTTCCCCTCCAGGTTTCCCCTCGTCATGCAATTCCATCGTACTCTCGGGCCTCCACACTCCTCAACTTCGCATCCTCGAGCGATGATCGAATTGGAGTTGGTGACCAAATGAACGCTCGAAATTCTGATGCTCAAGGTGAAGCGGGTTGTCGGCATTGGTTTTGTTTCAACCATTCGCCGAAGCATTTGGTTGTCAGGGGGAGCGGAGCCATGGAACTGTGTGTGGGGTCGTTTATTCGTTCGACTAGGGTTAGCGTGGCAAGGGAGTTTTCGGGGGTCTGTGGGTATAGTTCAGCTTCGGGAGACCGATGGGTTGCCGTGTTTCGCTGCAGAAGGGCGGGGGCTTCAGGAAGTAGTAGTAAGGAGTTAGTTCTTACTTCTTTTCTTTAAGTTGGGTGGAAATAAATAATCATTCTTGGATAAGTGATAATTAAGATTCTATTGATTTTGCTATATAGATAAGAATTTGTGAAGAAATAATATAGGAATTTTAAATATATGAAGAATTTATATAAGATTAAATTTGTACATCTACTAGTTCATTTTAAATAATGTATTATAGTGATTTACTTGTTTAACCAACTTATTTAATTATTATAGTTACAAAAAGATTTGTAAAAGGGAAACTATCAGTTTAAATTAAATTGTTAGTTAACTAAATTAATAAATGGTAATTTTTCTTGATTATTTTGAATATTAATAAATCATACAATGTTTGTTCAAGGACCAAAATCGTGAAGAAAAAAGCTGGTTTGAATCGGATTGCAAAGCAAAAATCAAAGTTCAGTAAATCTCACTTAAATTGGATTACTGTTTAATTTAATTATTTGATTGATTTCTTGAATTGGTAATTTATTATCAGTCTGAATGTGATATCATATATATAGTAGTAGTATATATATTGGAGTGATTGATATTCCCGCATTATATAGTGGATGAGACCCTATGCGCCGCATAATAGCGGATGATATTATATTAATTCCATTAACCGCGATATTCCACCTCGAAGTGGAATTGGTATTGTGCTAACATCTATAGATGCAGGGAAACCGATTGGAGGGATCCAACTGGATTCCTTAAAAAATTATTTAGATTGTTTAACATTCTGTGCTATGAATATTTGATATTCTATGATGAATTATATTGATAATTGGAATACTGAATGTTATGGTTTGCTTGAATACATTTCGGTACACTGAGTTATCAGAATATATAAAATTGGATTTTTTGAAAAGAAAATAAAAGAGTGAATTTTTAAGTAAAATAATTATAAAGAATTTCAATAAAAATAAGAATGAATTGGAAAAGAATAAAAGTGATTTTTAAAAATCCTAATAAATAAGTTCCGAGTATGAAAAAGGGATTTTGAATAAATAGAAAAATAATGAATTTTAAACTTAAGTGATATTATTTAAAGGTATAAAGAATTTATTTTAAAAATTCAAGTTTTAAATTTATTTAAATAGATAAGAAGGAATTTAATTCAAAATGGAGTAAATTGAAAATTAATTTGGAAATTGATTTAAGTGTTTGAAATTGAAAATTTAAAGGAGAATGTGACTATCAAATTTTTAAATTAGGTTTATAAAAGTGAAGTAATATATCAATGGATATTTGGAAGAGTAAATTCACGGTGGGAATTTATTTAGGAAATGAGTAAATTTGGTTAAAAATAAATAGTGATTTATTTTTAAAAGATGTGAAAGAGGGGTGTATTTTCCTGGATAGCCAAGTATGTTTTCAAAGCAAATTTTTAAGTATAAGTTAAAACTTTAATGTTGTTTTAAAAAGCATGTTTTAGAAAATTTATTATTTCTAAATGTTTAAATTCTAAAATGAGTATTTTTCAAATCTATTATCATAGTTATTATTTAAAGGTGACTGAGTATTTTGTTTCATAAGAGAAAATCTAATTTTATATAGTGGCCTCATTTTAAATATTCCTAAAGTAAATATTTTAATAAAGTACTGAAGTAGTTTCAATTTAAATGTTAAAGTACATTTTATAATAAAGTGTTTTAAAAATATTTTCAAAATCTAAAGTTTTTGTACTTGGTGATTTCAGTGGAAATAGAAAATATTTGGGAAATGTACTCCGTGAGAGGAAGATGATTTGAAAACTGTTTTCAAAAGGGTTAAAAATGGAAATATATCTTGCAAAGGTATTTTGAGGATTAATAAATAATTTTGAGAAATTATTTATGCTGGATATTGTTTGTGAATATTAATTGATAGTTAAATAACCGTTTAACAATATTTGACAATGCGCTGATCATTTCGAAGAGACCGGGATCAGAATTTATTTCCTGAAAACAACTTTGATCCGGTTTGTACGTTTTCGTGAGGAAGACGAGTTTGGATTCGAAGATGAAGCAGTGAAGTGCAAGGGCTAGTTGCTACTAATCCTGAGGTGATTCCAAAATGGGTAGTAGGATATTGTCAGGTGGACGATGAGCATTGTAAGTGATATGTTCTAAAAAGGTAACGCTTAGCCTCAAGCCTCATCAACCGGGAATGACTGAAAATCTGGGGTTATGCAGCAAGGCTAGGTGGGTAGCGTCCATTAGGGTAAGGTCATCCCTGTCCAGATGTCCCTTTTTATTCGGCTTAGTGGTGCGGTTGCTGACCCCAACCGTGGGCTGATCTTACTCGGGATTACCTAGTAAGGGGTAGTCTCAGTCTTGTGTTGCAGGGGATTGGGAGTAATCCTGGGTATGGTGATCTAGGCAACGTACTGATAGGTGGTACCCCAGTGCCTAGTCATTAGTTGGAAATCCATTCTCTCTACGCACCTTTTACGATTTTTGTTTGTATTACCCACTTTGTGGCTAGTAGCTGGAATTTAATAGATGTAACAATTTTGGCTATTTTAATAAGTATTTGTAAATAGACCCTATTATAATATCAGAGGACTTTGATAAAAAGTGTTTTGGCTATCGTAAGGTAAAAACCCGACATGTTTATTTGTGGCATGGTCTTACGAGATGTTTTTGTTTTCAAAAGAATTTTGGAACTTTAATAATCAATTGAGTGTGGTTTTCTCACGCTGGTTTTTCAGACTGACTCGGGTGTTATTTAACTATAATGCTCGGGTCAGACCGAGTACATAGGATACAGGATATAATGCTGTGGAGCTCAGGAGATGAGCTGGATGGCGATACGTACTTCCGTACTTGATTATTATTCTGCTGTGTATGCAGTTTAGAGGTCAAGTTTATATGACTGTCCAGTTGTATGTTATTGATGTTGTTGACCTTTAATGATGGAATTCTGATGATGTATGAAATAAATAGATATAGTTTTCTTTTGTGTAAAGATCTGTTATTATCTATTAAATTTTACTCCACTGTGATGGTTAGATTCTGATGTTGTTTTCTATTTTTTTCTTCTACCTCTTCTTCTTTAACCCAAATGATTCGTATTTCCGTTCACGTTGAGTCGAATGTTGAAGAATAGTGTCAACTTAAGGGGTACGGATTTACGGGTCGTTACAGTTGGTATCAGAGCTTAGGTTGGTGATAACCTTGGCTCCGGTGGGAATTACTCATAAAATAGAGTCTGTAGTACTCTAGAATGAGCTTGAGTGTATTATTAGATATGAGCGCGTATTTGTTAGTGAATATAAAATTGTTTTTGTATTGTGGTGATTTATTAGTTAAATGTTTATGAATTCGAGTCGATATGTGGGACGCCATTTTATCGATAGGGGTTTCTAAACTCTTAAACAAGATAAACGACACAGTATTGTTTAAAATAGGGTAAATGAAATAATTTTATCCAAATTATTTTTGTATATAAAAGAAATGATTTTTCGTAAATTATTATAGTTATATATTGATGCTTGGTTGTTAGAAATGATAATATTAAATTATTATCATTAATGTGTAAAATTGAATAAGAAATTGAAATAATAACCAATGATTAAGGAATAAATTAATAAAATAAATGGGATTTGTAAATGTTAATTATAAATGTGATTTATAATTTTGAAATAGAATTTTAGAGAAATATTGAAAATGTTTCTGAAAGAAATTAGGATTTGAATTTTTTTTGAAATTTAAATTCCTTGAATTTGGAAATGGTTTTCAAAAGTTTTGGAGATATAATAGTGATAGTATTTGAGAAATATTTTGAATTGGATTTGAAATCTGGTGAGATTTGAAATTAATAATATTTGAAAATGTTCTTAAAGAGAAAAGCATTGAATCCTTTCGGTCGCTGGAAAATAACTTCAGTGATGACTACAGCATCATCGATGTTCGTTTTCGAGTTTCCAAGAGAGGGATTGTAACGACCCGTAAATTTAATTGGTTTTAATAACGTTGTTAATTGAAATTTTATGGAATTTTTAAAATTTGAATATAAATTTGATACTTGGAATGCGACTAGTTAAACATAGCAACTGGTAAATTTTCGTCCGAAAATACAAAGTTTATTTTCGTGCGTAAATTTATTTCAATTTAATCAGTTAAGAATTATTGGAATAAAATGTTTACGAAACCTAAATATTTTTACATAGAAAAATTCTAAATCATCTTCTTAGCAAAATGTCATTTTTCGTTTTCCCAAATTTGGATTTCTTTAGCTCCGTCGAGCTTATTTTTGTACGTTTTTCTTGCATTTTCCACCAGTAGAAAATTTCGAATTTTTATAATTCGATCATACCACTGATATCCATATAAAGTTTTGATCATCTCGTCGTACTGATCTCAGCGGTATATTCAATTCTGTGTTTTGAAACTTAGTACACCGCAGAATCCATGAAAACAACAACCATATCGGTACCCGATGCATTTTGATTCCTTTCTCTATTCAATTTCCACCATATTATACCAATAGCCATCATCAATAAATAATTCTCAGAAATTACTGACCATTGTCATTTCCTATGACAATTCCTTCAATTTTTCGTTGAATAATATTATATTTCAAAGTTTGTATACTTTCTGTCAAACAATTACTCTTCTCTTTGTCTAAGCTACAAGTATCCATTCCAAACCTTCTGCCATCTTTTCTGATTTCAAACAACATTTTGTGCTTCCAGAATTTTTTTTTAATATGAGATTGCTTTGAGACATTACTCCTTCACACTCATTCTCTTGAACCACGCATCGCCGTCCTTCCCTGTCCTGCGTGCATTCCCACAACACCGAGCCTTCGTAACCATTTCAATACAAAATGTTCATTTGGCCTCCTTCCTCTTCCATTGAAACCCGCATCTCCACCCTGCCCCTCCTTCACCATCCACCCCTGGCATCGTCCTCACCGAGCCATCTCTTCCCTCCAGCCTTAAATGGCCTCACACGTACGGCCACACGAACCCAAGCAACCTGCCCCTCCTCTTTCCACCATGCTTGCTGAGCTCAATCGCCACTGCACCTACCTGACTTCACGAGCATCTCCTCCCAGCTGTCGTTCGCCGTTCTTCCTCCACTCCATCTCAGCCTCCTTCATTTCGGCCCGACTTCACCTCTCCGCCAATCTTACTTCGATCTGTAAGTGGTAGCTTGTTATACAATATATAGTATATATTTAGTAATATAAGTATTCTGTATGTTAAGATTGGTTTGCATTAGTTTTCACGTTGCACGAATTCCATCCTTGCAGTTATACGCTAGGCTAGCTATATATGTTGTTAGAGCTGCATGTTGTTCATAGTTGTTGATGTTTATATTTAAGGGGTTATATATAGAAGTAGTATATTCTTGTTGTTAGTGTGTAAGTTAATATGCTGGTTCATATAGGTTACGTAAGTCGTTCCATACAAGTATGGTTATTCTAGTTTTGGGTTGAATATAGTTTTATAATTTTAGTATATAGATTTCTTTGTTATATGGTTTATGTTATAAGGTATATAAAGTTTTACTTCATACGTGTATTTTATTTCACTTTACAGTTGTTTTATAGGCACGTAAAGTATCCAAGCATATTAAGTCTGCTATATATTTTATTTTAATGTTTTACGAACAAGTATACATATATGGCAGTTTCGATTTTTATCTTGTATATATAGTTTATAAATGTTCTATATAGATTTCGTATGTTGCTTAAAGTATATATACAGGTTTTCGAATTTTATTTATATATAATATAAATATAAAATTTACATTGAATTACAGTAGTACCTACTTGGTAGTTATATATTTATATATAAAGTTGCTGTTGGTCCTATGGTAGAGTTTAAACTATATATACAGTTTTAAGTCATATAATACTATTTTAATTATATTGTAATTGCAGCTTTCATATACAAGATATGTTGTTTATATAAGTATGTTGAATTGTTACTTAAACTATGCTGTTTTGAAACAGTATTTAATAATAATATATCATATATGATTTCGCAACATATGTTTAGATATATATATATATGGTCTGTTATACATTAGAGTTTATTAAGTTATAAAGTTTGTAAAAGGCTATTTATAAAGTTTATGTTCGGTTGTATTCATATGAATCTATACTAGGCTGTGCATATATACTATACGGTATATAATATAATACGTTATATTTTGAAGTTCAAGTTTGAGTTTGAATTTAAAATATACTTTTCTTTTTATATATGATGACATATATTTAAGTTTACTTATATCAATTATCTTCATCGATCTAGTCTGATTTATTTCGCCAATTCCATTTATCAGCTTTGATCGTCGAATTCGTGCCAATCTCTCTTTGCTTCAGAATTCGTGCTTGGGTTTGCAACTCAATTCTATCCCATATTCTGTATTCTCTAGCCTCGAAAGGTGAGCACTCACTCTTGATTAATGTTCTTTTATTTATTAAATTTGATTTCAATTGAAAGGATAATTGAAATATGTTGCTGTTAGTTATTTATACTGTTATATATGTTATTACCTGTATCAGTTCACCTGTGGCATCTGACACCCTTATCTGTTATTTATGCAATGATAATCCAGTTTGATTGATAATTGATTGATTGTGAATGTTTACATTGGATGTAAAATTGTTAATTGTTTAAAGTGATAAAAAAATATGCAATTGAATTTGATATAGGATAGTAATAATTTAAATTGAGATATGTGATGAATTTGACTAGTTAAATTTGTATAATATGACCCCTTTATATGTTTGAATAAATTGACACGTAGAAATATGGTTAATTACACCTTGAACCATTTAAATGTATGTTGTTTAAATTGTTGTAGTATAAAATTGAATAATGAATGACAAGTGAAGAACCGTATAAATAATTAGTGAAATAATCTTTAGTCTACATGAAATGATAATGTAAATTCTAGAAATAATTATATTAATTTGCACAAACAATAATGTGAATTAATACGATTATTTCGGGATTATTTAAATAAACTGTTGAATTGTTATGTATGGATGCTATTGCCCGTTTATTTACTTTGACACCATCCAAGTTATCACACTGCAAGTTCCCTTTGCTATGTTTTGATTTTTGAATTGAAATGGAATCGAGTGGAAATGATAAATACCCAAATAACTTGACTTAGGATAGAAAATCAAATTAAACCCGATTGGTCAATAATTTGATTTAAATAAAATAAAGATTTTATTTGAATAATAATAAGGTTTTGAAGTAAAAATTGGAATTTAAATTTAAATGAAAGGAAATATGAATATTTGAAATTTGAAACAAATATTGGCGTAGTAATTGACGAAAGAACATTGTATAAAATTTAACTGGTTAATAATTAAGTTTTGAAATTACTAATAATTTAGTTTTGAAATTATTAGTAATTAAGTTTTTAAATTATTAATAATCAAGTTTTAAATTATTATTAATTAAGTTTGGAATTAATAATAATTAAGATCTGAAATTATTTGATAATTTAATGAAATTAAATTATTTAATAATTAAATTAAATTTTTTTTATTAAGTGAAATTGAATTTCTTGAATAAGTGAAACTAAATTCCTTTATTAACTAAGTTTGAAATTATAACTAAGTAATTAAATAATAAATGAAATTGAATTTCTTTAACAAGAAATAAAATGCGTTTTATCGAAACAAATGAAAGACTTGTAATTTGAAGAATTGGATTTGACGAATTTAATTCAAATTAAATTTGTAAGCTTGATATAATAAGTTGAACTTAAGAAGATAATTTAATGAATTAGAAATTTAATTGAAATTGTTTAAATGATAAATTAATTTAATGAATATCGAATGAAATCGATAAATGAGTTAAAATCGATTGAACGTTAAATTAAGTTTATTTAAATGATTATGGAATGGAACTTATATACGATTTAAATGTATATTTGAATTGTCTAAATTTAACCTTTGAAATTGAATTATAGAATTTTAAAATGAAATTTGGAAGTTATGAAACGTAAATTTTGGAAATTGTTTGGAAAGACAAATGAAATGTTGAATTTTAAATTCTAATTGAAAATTGAAATTGATTTAGTTTTTGAAATTTATTAAACGACCAATCGGTAAAATAATTACGAAGGTTATTAAAGAAACCGGAATCGGTTAGGGACATACTCACTGTCTAAACCGAAAACCACTTTACTAACTATACGCGGAGTGTGATCGAGAATGAAGTGGTTGGAATGATGTACGTGATGACTGAAGAAAGAGAACGATAATGGATAGCCTTGACACTTGTGTCAAAATTAGAAATGACTAAAACATGAACCGTGTCGGGCCAAATGGGGTTAGCCACCTCGAGCAAACACACTTCTTCGTAAATTACACATTACTTGATATTGATTGGTGCACCATCGTAATTTTGGGAGTGTTGTTTCGCGGTGTTGCGATCGTTGCGGCGATGCGTTTTCACCAGTCCGGATTAGACAAATAGTAGTTTCACTACCTTGGGTATTGCCTCATGTGCCTTGTCATACTTGTATCCCTATATACGCGACCACTACAAATTTGTTTTATGTCATACCTATGGGGTACTCCCTGATATCACACTAGTTTACGGTAGAGCTTACAGTGCTGTATAGTCTATGACACTTATATAAAATGTTTTAAGGGGAATAATGGTAACGCCTCAACACTATTTTGATATTTTATATTACTGGTAGGCATTATCTATTTAGCGTATATTGCTACATAGTAGATAGTTTAACGGATCCTTGGAGGATGGTTATTCTAACGTCCTTTGAGTTACTTGTATTTCAATTGTTATTTCACTTGAGTTAGATTTATTGATATAAGAATGTTAATCCCGACTTGAGTGTTTTGTGTTTTGCTTTACGCTCGGGTCAGACTGAGTGGTTCAGCTTTTGAAACTCACCTTTGGAGATGGAGCTTCGCCTGGAGATCCAGCTATCTATCCAGCTTTCAGATATTCAGTTGATTCCAGTGATGTATTCTGATTCTTGTATTTGACAATTGTATTCGATACTTCCGTTGTAACTTATTTAACTCTGTTATATATAGTAGCTTCATGAACTACTATCTTTTGCTTCCGCTGCATATTATTACTCCGTGTCTATGATTATTTATTTACTGTATATGTTCAATTTTGCGAAATTTAAATTAACAATTCGGTATTTTGAATTATTCAAGTCCGACATGTGCGGATGCGAATAGTCTAAAATAGCGGGTCATTACATGGATTGCTGCTTGGAGATTTTGAATCGGAATTGTTTGCAAAAACTGGGTTGGTTTTGAAATTCATAGAGATAATTGAATTTACCAAAGGATTTTGGATATAAATAATTTCAAATGATTTTTTGAAATATTTAAGTGATTATTGAAGACTCTGGAATTGGTTTAAATGTTTTGAGTGTCTAAGTAATGGCTTAAGGTCTAGAGGTTTAACTAAAAATGTTTATGGAATAAATTAGTAAATTGAATACGTTGGTAAGATATGGAAATGGAACCTAATTTGGTAAAATAGAAGTTGAATTGTGAAATAAACTCGGGTTGTGCATAAAATTCAACTTGGATTGGGAATGAATTAAATGTAAGTGGAAATGTTGTCAAATGGAATGTAATTGGATTAAAATCGAAATGATTTAGGTTGCAAATAAATCCAATTCAAGTGTAAATGAGTTAAATATAAACGTGGATATTATTTTAACAAACGGAGAATGGAATTAAAATTTAAATGGATTATGAGAATGCTTAATTGAATTAAATGAGTCGTGAATGAATGGAATTAGGAAATTAAAATTTGTAATGAACGAAACAAAAGAACTAATCAAATAAATTTGTAGATTGAAATGAGGTTTAATAAGTTAAAGTGAAAAAGGAAACTTATTCGCAAATGAAGTGAACTAAAGTTATGAAGTTGAAAAAGTTTGAAGAAAGTAAATTAACCTAAGTTTAAAAATGTTAAGAGCTTGGCTTCGAGTAAGGGTGAAAGCCATTAAATAAAAGTTTGTGTTAAATTAATTTAGGAAATGGTTATTAATATTAGCATGGGATGTTGTCAAGCTTATTGGAATGGGTTTAAATGAAACCAACGTGGGAATGAAGGAAATACAAGTGAATGGTATGTAAATAAGTTAGAATGGAATAAAATTTAATATAAATTGTATTGGGATCAATTTAAAATAATTATAAGCTTAAGTTATTGTTTATTCACATAAATATCGCCAAATTTGAATGAAAATAATTGTCGTTTGACGAAAATGAGATTAAATAAAATTCTATGAATTAATAGAAGTAAATAAAATTGAATTTTGAATCAATTGTAATAAATGTGAGTTGTTTGGATTAAAAATGAATTGAATGTAAACAATTGAGTTGCAAACCATTTAAATTGAATGAAGTTATATACGAATTGGGTGAAAACAATTAAAATTAATGTCGGAACCCTATAAGTTGCTTATAAATATTGTTTAACCTGCATTGCTTATAGAAAACTTGTATGTTTGCTAGTTAAATATGTTAAATGTTGTTAAATTACATGATTTTGGCACTTATATGTTTAAATTGAGTAAGTACAGGTACCTGAAGGCCGTTTGGTAGGATTTTGGTCGTGCAAATTTCTAAATAATAAGTAGCTTGCTTAAAAATACTAAATAGAGGTACGCCTACGCAATAAACATAGGAAATATGAACTGTTTTTTTGTTTTTCCGACCGTGTGGGTCAATGTATATATATTTATATCTCTTTTCAAATTGCAAAAGCTCCTCCGTACAAAGGAGATTGCCAAAATTTTGAGAGTTAGAAAATTTTTTGTTAGCGACAAAACAATTTCAAATTGGAAATTGAAATAAATTAGTGGATGAAACTAATTTAAAATAATGATATGAATCAGTTATAAATGGAAGATAAAATTCAATATTCAGAGTTGAAGATAAATTGAATTCATATAGAAATGGGAGAACCAATTTGAATAGAAGTGGATATAAACTAAAGTGGTGAAGTGAAAATAAATATAAGAAGCGTATAAAATACTTATATTGAACTTAAGAAGAAATGGCAGAATTCTTAAGTAATATAGGTGTCGGGAAAATATATTGAATAAGCATTTGAGCGAAGATTTAATAAAAAAATATGTGAAATGATAAGCGTTGATAAGGGAATAGAAATCAAAATGAATGTGAATAAAAGAGAATGGATATAAATACGTAAGATGTACGTATATTATTTTATTTGCATAGCAATTTGATCCAGATTCGAGCACAGAATTTCGAGATAGTTATATCGATCCGAGTTAGGATTTTTCACTCGACTTTCGACGGCGAATCCTGGCTATGGATTTTGATTGATTTTGGAAATTCTCTATCATAGTTATGACTATGCAAGGAGAATAACGGTTTTTGATCAAGAAACCAGATCTGAGTTCGCATTAGGAAGTCGAGGGGGGACGATACTAGTTCGGAAGTGAAATAGTGTGGTCGAGCGAGTGATCGGATTTGATATTGCGTACGGATGATATATGTACATCGTACGGGCTTGAATGAATAGATATTAAAATTTAGTAAAGAAGTCAATAGAATGATTCTAAAAGCTATGGCTGGATATTATTGCTAAGTAGGATATGTAGGTATTATAAAGGGAAAGGAAAAAAAATGGGTTTTGATTTCAGAAGATAAATTTGAATTGCTCGGCAAAAATGTATGTGTTTAAATTTCTATATGAAATTTGATTGAGTTTTGATCTAGCCACTTGGCTTTTTGTTTTCTTTTGGAATTTGAGAGCCCGTAGAGGCCTTTTGTAGTTGTGCCAAGCTAGCCGCGCAAAGAAGACGCTGGTGAAATTTTTCGGAAATTTAGAGAGTTAGAAAATTTTTTGAGAAAAATTTGATAATTCAAAATTTGGTTTTAAATTCAAGTTTGAATTGTTAAGAAAGTAATATTGTTTGGGACTTATGGATAAGTTTGGAAAGCTAGACAAAAGGGTTAGTGTGTCTTTAATAAAAGATTGTTTTGAGAATTATTTGGAATTGTTTGGTTTTGGGGATAAGTAAACGGGTCGTGGAACATTCTTCTTAACTAGTAATTTCGGGGACGAAATTCTTTTAAGGGGGGAGGAATGTGACGACCCGGAATTTTTGAGCATTTGATATCGGAATATTTAATTGATTTTAAATATTTAAAAGTTAATTTTTAACTTGAATTCAAATATCACAATTTATTTGATAATTAAATTATTGAATTAAATAATTTGAAGTTGGGTAAAATGTGAATCTGGAGTTTTAAGCCTGTTAAAAGTAATTTGAAGGCTTGTAAAATTTATATTGATAATATTGAAGATAGTAAAAGTGTTAAAATTGAATTGGAAGTGTTTGGTTTAGTTTGGAAAAATATATCGTTTAAATTGACGATTAAAAATAGCCTTTTGAGACACGGTCTCGGAATTCGACGAAACTAGTTCCATTGGATCTGTAATATTATATTATTATCGGATTTCAATTTTCGTTGTGTTTGGAATGACCTTTTGGCCGTACGATAAGTAAACGCACTGAAAATTAAATTGAAATTTAATATTATAACAGGGTCCAAAAAGCTATCTTCTTCATACGATCGAATTAGGACTCAAAACCTTGTCCATTGCGTCCGAAATAGGGACACAACATTATGAATGCCTAGCAGCACAACTCGATAGGAGGTCGAGATTTTGAGTTGCAAATTTCGAGACAATTTGAATTTAATTCAAAAATATATTTGTATATCCTGTCATCTTCAGTTGAAATTATTTCACTTCATAACATTTTCCCATCATCTCGAAATCACTGTAGCTGTCAACCCTCACGCCCAATGTCGTTTCTTGTCTCCCTTTTTCTTTTTAAAAAACCACGCATCTTATTTTGTTTTCCCCTCAATCAGTTGTGAAAGAAATTCAAGATGGTGGCCGAGCGTGGTTCCTCCTCTCAATCTCGATTTCCTTTACTCCCTCATTTTCCATGCCGACCAATTCTCTTTTCAGATTCACTTCCCCTCCAGATTTCCCCTTGTCGTGAAATTCCCTCGTACTCTCGGGGCTCTACACTCCTCAACTTCGCAACCTCGAGCGATGATCGAATTGGAGCCGGTGACCAAATGAACGCTCGAAATTCAGACGCTTGAGGTGAAGCGGGTTGTCGGCATTGGTTTTGTTTCAACCATTCGCCGAAGCATTTGGTTGTTAGGGGTAGCGGAGCCAACGAAATGTGTGTGGGGTCATTTCATTCGTTCGACCAGGGTTAGCGTGGCAAGGGAATTTTCGGTGGTCTCTGGGTATAGCTCAGCTTCGGGAGACCGATGGGTTGTCTTGTTTCGCTGCAGAAGGGCAGGGGCTTTAGGAAGTAGTGGTGAGGAGTTAGTTCTTACTTCTTTTCTTTAAGTTGGGTGGAAATAAATAATCATTCTTGGATAAGTGATAATTAAGATTCTATTGATTTTGCTATATAGATAAGATTTTGTGAAGAAATAATATAGGAATTTTAAATATATGAGGAACTTATATAAGATTAAATTTGTACATCTACTAGTTTATTTTAAATAATGTATTATAGTGATTTACTTGTTTAACCAACTTATTCAATTATTATAGTTACAAAAAGATTTGCAAAAGGGAAACTATCAGTTTAAATTAAATTGCTAGTTAACAAAATTAATAAATGGTATTTTTTCTTGATTATTTCAAATATTAATAAATCATACAATGTTTGTTCAAGGACTAAAATCGTAAAGAAAATTGTTGGTTTGAATCGGATTGCAAAACAAAAATAAAAAATGAGTAAATCTCACTCAAAATTGGATTATTGTTTAATTTAATTATTTGATCGATTTCTTGAATTGATAATTTATTATCAGTCTGAATGTGATATTATATATACAGTAGTATATATACTGGAGTGATTGATATTCCCACAATATATAGCGGATGAGACCCTATGCGCCGCATAATAGCGGATGATATTATATTAATCTCATATACCGCAATATTCCACCTCGAAGTGGAATTGGTATTGTACTAACATTTATGGATGCCGGGAAACAGGTTGGAGGGATCCAACTGGATTCCTCAAAAAATTATTTAGATTGTTTAACATTCTGTGTTATGAATATTTGATATTCTGTGACGAATTATATTGATAATTGGAATATTGAATGCTATGGTTTGCTTGAATACATTTCGGTATACTGAGTTATCAGAATATATAGAATTGGACTTTTTGAAAAGAAAATAAAAGAGTGAATTTTTACGTAAAATAATTATAAAGAACTTGAATAAAAATAATGAATTGGAATGGAATAAAAGTGATTTATAAAAATCCTAATAAATAAGTTCCGAGTATGAAAAAGGGATTTTGAATAAACAAAAAAGTAATGAATTTAAACTTAATGATATTATTTAAAGGAATAAAGAATTTATTTTTAAAATTCAAGTTTTAAATTTATTGAATAGATAATAAGGAATTTAATTCGAAATGGAGTTAATTGAAAATCAATTTGGAAATTGATTTAAGTGTTTGAAATTGGAAATTTAAAGGAGAATGTGACTATGAATTTATAAACTGGGTTTATAAAAGTGAAGTAATATATCAGTGGATATTTGGAAGAATAAATTCACGGTGGGAATTTATTTAGGAAATGAGTAAATTTGGTTAAAAATAAATAGTGATTCATTTTTAAAAGATGTGAAAGAGAAGTGTATTTTCCTGGATAGCCAAGTACGTTTTCAAAGCAAATTCTTAAGTATAAGTTAAAAGTTTAATGTTGTTTTAAAAAGCATGTTTTAGAAATTTATTATTTCTAAATGTTTAAATTCTGAAATAAGTATTTTTCAAATCTATTATTGTAGTAATTATTTAAAGGTGACTGGGTATTTTGTTTTAAAAGATAAAATCTAATTTTATATAGTAGCCTCATTTTAAATATTCCAAAGTATATACTTTAATAAAGTATTAAAGTAGTTTCAATTTAAATGTTAAAGTATATTTTATAATAAAGTGTTTTTAAATTATTTTCAAAATCTAAAGTTTTTGTACTTATTGATTTCAGTGGAAATAGAAAATATTTGGGAAATGTATTCCGTGAGAGGAAGATGGTTTGAAAACTGTTTTTAAAAGGGTTGAAAATGGAAATATATCTTACGAAGGTATTTTGAGGATTAATAAATAATTTTGTGAAATTATTTATGTTGGATATTGTTTGTGAATATTAATTGATAGTTAAATAACTGACTTTCGATATTGGACAATGCGCTGATCGTTTCGAAGAGACCGGGATCGGGATTTATTTCCTGAAAACCACTTCGATCTGATTTGTACGTTTTCGTGAGCAAGATGGGTTTGGATTCGAAGGTGGAGCAGTGAAGTGCAAGGGATAGTCGCTAATAATCCTGAGGTGATTCCAAAATGGATGTTGTAGGAGTAGTGCCTTCGATTCCGTTCGAAACCGGGATGGACTCGTATGGATGAATGCTTTCAGAACATCGTCAGGTAGGCGATGAGCATTCTAAGTGATATGTTCTAAAAAGGTAACGCTTAGCCTCAGGTTTCATCAATCGGGAATGACTGAAAATCAGGGGTTATGCAGCAAGGCTAGGTGGGTAGCGCCCATTAGGGTGAGGTCATCCCTGTCTAGATGTCCTTTTTGTTCAGCTTAGTGGTGCGGTTGCTGATCCCAACCGTGGGGTGATCTAACTCGGGATTACCCAGTAAGGGGTAGTCCCGGCCTTGTGTTGCAGGGGACTGGATATAATCCTCGGTAGGGTGATCTAGGCCACGTACTATGACAGGTGTTACCCCAGTGCCTAGTCATTAGTAGGAAATCCATTCTCCCTACGCGCCTTTTACGATTTTTGTTTGTATTACCCACTTTGTGGCTAGTAGCTGGAATTTAATAGATGTAACAGTTTCAGCTATTTTAATAAGTATTTGTAAATAGCCCTATTATAATATCTGAGGACTTTGATAAAAAGTGTTTTGGCTATCGTAAGGTAAAAACCCGACATGTTTATTTATGGCGTAGTCTTACGAGATGCTTTTGTTTTCAAAAGAATTTTGGAACTTTAATAATCAATTGAGTGTGGTTTTCTCACGCTGGTTTTTCAGACTGACTCGGGTGTTATTTAACTATAATGCTCGGGTCAGACCCAGTATTATAGGATATAGGACATGATGCTGTGGAGCTCAGGAGACGAGCTGGATGGCCATACGTACTTCCGTACTTGATTATTATTCTACCGTGTATGAAGTTTAGAGGACAAGTTTATACGACTCTCCAGTTGTATGTTATTGATGTTGTTGAACTCTGATGATGGTATTCTGATGATGTATGAAATAAATAGATATAGTTTTCTTTTGTGTAAAGATCTGTTATTATCTATTATATTTTATTCCGCTGCGATAGTCAGATTTTAATGTTGTTTTCTATTTTCTTCTTCTACCTCTTCTTCTTTAACCAAAATGGTTCGTATTTCCGTTCATCTTGAGTTGAATGATGGAGAATAGTGTCGACTTAAGGGGTACGGATTTGCAGGTCGTTATATGCAGTCTAATCGATGAGCTGATAGGTAACGATTTCTTTTTTGTTATAAGTTAAATTAGATAATACATGTTTATATATATACAAAAAAAGAATTACTGCTTTGATTTTACATAAAAGACATATATGTATATATATTGCAGTAAATTTTTTTATAAAAAAGTACAATGGATTATAGTGACTTAATTGTTTATCAACTTATTGTAATTACTAAAGGGTTTTTAAAAGAAGAAAAATTAGTTAAAATTAAATTACTAGCTTAAATAAAATCATTGGTTAATTAAAATTATCAAATGGAAATTGAATTGTTCGATTGGTGCGAATATTATTAAAAATCATATAATTATTTGTAAAAGGTCTAAGGCCATGGAAGAACAAGTCGAGATAGATCATATTTCCAATTCAAAAATCAAAGGTGAGTTAACTCACTCATTTAGGTTACTGGTAAAATTTAAGTAATTAAATTTAAATATTTGTTTTTTTGTTTGAATTGATAATTTATTATCAGCTTGGATGTGATATGTTATAATGTATATATATAGTATATATTTGGAGTGATTGATTTCCCGTATTATATAGCGAATGAGACCCTATGCGCCCCGCATAATAGCGGACGACCCCATAAACCGCGATATTCCACCTCGAAGTGGAATTGGTATTTTATATTGTGCGAACATATGTGGATGCAGGGAAACAGGTTGGAGGCATCCAACTGGATTCCTCAAAAATATTTAAATTGTTTAAATATTCTGTGTTATGAATTATTGGATAACCTATGATAGATGACATTGATAATTGGAAATGATGGATGCTATGTTTGATTGAATATATTTGGATATACTGAGTTATCAAAATGTATAGATTGGATTTTTGAAAAGAAAATAAAAGAGAGAATATTTTAGTAAAATATTCATAGAGAATTTGGATAAATTAAAGAATGATTTAGGAAAAGATAAAAGTTGACTTTTAAATTCTAATAAATAAATTCCAAGTACAGAAAAGGATATTCTTGAGTAAATGGGAATAAATGAATTTTTAAACATAATTTATATTATTTAAAGGAATAAAAGTTTATTTTTCAATTCAGGATTTAAATGGTTTAGGGAAAATAAAAGAAGAATTTTGAAATAAATATGAAATTGGTAGTTTCTATTTAAATAAGATTTTTAAATCATAATAAAGAAGTTAAACCGGAAATTAATGGGTTTTGAAATAAAATTGAGTGGGTAAATGAATTTATTTAAAATGGTGTAAAATCTGAAAATCAATTTGGAAATTGATATAGAGTTTGAAATTGTGTTTTAAAAGAAGATGAGACTATGGAATTTATGAACAGGGTTTATAATGTGAAATAAGATATCAATCGATACTTGGAAGTATAAATTCATGATGGGAATTTATAAAGGAGTGGGTAATTCATTTAAAAAATAAATAGTGGTTTATTTTTAAAGGTGTGGAAGAGAAGTGTATTTCCTTGAAAAGCCAAGTACGTTTCCAAAGCAGATTTTTAAGTATAAGTTAAAAGTATTAACGCTGTTTAAAGGAACGTTTTTAGGAAATTATTATTTAAGTTGTTAATATTTTAAGATAAATATTTATTAAATTAGTTATAGTGGTAATTATAAAAGGATAATTGGTATTATGTTTTAAAAAGATAATTATTAATATTTATATTTTATAAAATAGTTTTATTTTAAAAATAGTTTGGTTAAAGTTTAATTTGAAAACTTGTATAGAATTTCGTAACTCTTATTTTAAAATTTAGTTTGGCTTAACTTTTATTTTAAAAATTAGTTTAATATTCTATAAAGTAGTTTTAGTTTTAAAATATTTTATAGTATATATTTTTGAATATTGTGCTTAAGTATTTTTAGTTTAAATGTTTTAAAAGTATATTTTAGAATAAAGTGATTTAAATTGTTAAAAAAATCTAAAGTATTTGGACTTGGTATTTTCAGTGGAAATAAACAGTATTCGAAAATTTATTCCATGAGAGAAAGGTGGTTTGAAACTGTTTTCAAAGGGTTGAAATATGGAAAATAACTTGCAAAGTCATTTCAAAATAAATAATTTGGGGAAAAATTATTTAAATCTGATGATTTTTGTGAATATTATTTGATAGTTAAATAACCGACTATCAATATTGGACAATGCTGATCGTTTCGAAGAGACCGGGATCGGAATTTATTTTTCGAAAACCACTTCGATCCAGTTTGTACGTTTCATGAGGAAGGCAAGTGCTGGGAGTTGAAGATGGAGCAGTGAAGTGCAAGGGCTAATCGCTACTAATCCTAAGGATGATTCCAAAATGGATGTAGTAGGAGTAGTGCCTTCGGTTCTGTTCGAACCCAGAACGGACTTGTATGGACGAATGCTTTTAGAACATCGTCAGGAGGACGATGAGCATTCAAAGGGACTGTGTGCTAAAAAGGTAATGCATTACTTCGAGCCTCATCAACCGGGAATGGCTAAAACATGGGAGGTGCACACAAGGCTAAGTGGCTAGCAACCAATTAGGGTAAGGTCACCCTTGTCTAGAGGACCCTTTATTTCGGCTGTGTGGGCAGTTGTTGATCCCAACCGCGGGGTGAACTTATTCGGACTATCCAGTAGGGGTAGCTCTGGTCTTGTGATGCAGGGGATCTGAGTGGATCCTCGGTACGGTGGTCTCTAGACCACGCACTGTGACGGGCAGTACCCCAGTAGCTCTACCATTGATGGAAATCCATTCTCCCTATGTGCCTTTACGGTTTTGTTTGTATACCTATTAACTGGAATTTAATGAATGTAACAATTTCGGCTATTTGAATAATTATTTGTATATAGACACTACAATAATATCAAAGGATTTTATAAGAAATTTTTTGGTTATCGTAAGGTAAAAACCCGACATGTTTATTTGTGGCGTGGTCTTACGAGACCCCTTTGATTTCAAAGGATTTTGGAATCTTTAATATTCCAATTAAGTGTGTTTTTTCACGCTGATTTTCCAAACTGACTCGGGTGTTATTTAACTATAATGCGCGGACCATACCGAGTATTATAGAGTACATATTCTGGATGGACTACTGTGGATCTTAGGAGACGTGCTGGATGACGAGGCGTATTTCTGTAGATTCATATTTACGTTGTGCAGTGTAAGCTATATATTCATCTTTGGAAGGACGAGATATTATAACCATCCTAAATTGTGATGTTGATTGTATTGTGCTCTAATGATGTAATATAAAAAAAAGATATAATTCTTTTGTTTTAAAAGATTAGTCATTTATCTATTATATTTTGTTCCGCTGCGTTTGTGAGACTTTGGTATTGTTTTCTATTTCTTCTTCTACCTCCTTCTTCCTTAACCCTAATGGTTTGGTTTTCCGGCATTCGATTGTTCGGCAATTAATACCGTGGACGTATTGATGTCGATATCGGACGTCAAAAAATCGGGTCGTTACAATAGTATTCAAGGAGAATTTTCAATTATTTGAATTATTTTGGAAAGGAATTTGGAGATTTGAAATCCAAAGGAAGTTAAGAATATTGAATTATTTAAAAATTAAATAAGATGTTTAAGTAATGGACATTTGCAATTAACTAAGATTTTAGGAAAGAATGAAAATTTTCAAATTAAACCTCTTTAAATTTAGTATTAATAATTGAAATTGTATCGACAATTTTGAAATAAGTATTTATAATAAAACCCCTCCTAGATTAAAAAATGGCTGAATCATATGAAATATATGAACTTCTATATGGTGATAAGTTTGAATAAACAAAGTAATAATACCAACGGTATAGGTATAATATATATTTAGTTATAGTTTTGACTTATTGTATAGGATATGATATGACATTGAGTGTATTAAATGTTAGATCATGTTAATACCCCCTATCGCATTGAGTTAAAGGACAGTAGGAGGGTTTATGGCCATAATGAGAGAGAGCATGGAAAAAATAATGAATTGATTAAATGAGATGAGACATTAGATGGGAAAGATCCATCTTAGCTAGGACTGAGTGAAATTCTGACCCATTTCCTGTCGATCCAGCACTATGCTATACGAGCACACCAATGATGTCTTGCATGTAGTATATTTGTTAGAAACAACGATGCTTATGCAATAAATAATTATATAACAAATAGATCATGTAGGTGCAAATACAATTATGGTCGAGGGTACACAGTTGAAAAAATCCATGTACCTTGGCTCGATCAGCATCTGGTAGAGTTATAATTTTAATCGAGGGGTACATGGATGAAAATGGTCATGTATCTTGGATTCTTGGCTCGATCAGCATCTGGTAGAGTTATAATTCTAACCTAAGGGTACACGATGAGAAAGGTCATATATCTTAGCTCTATTAACATCTGCTAAAGTTATAATCCCAGTCGAGGGGTACACGGATGGAAGAGGTCGTGTATCTTGGCTTGATTGGCATTTGGTGGAGTTCAATTCTAATCGAGGGATACACTGATGAAAAAGGCCATGTATCTTGGTTCGATCAGCATTGGGAAGAGTGTATTCTACACTCAATGAGTTAAATAAACTGTTATCCCACCTTTGGTCAAAGCTGGAATATCAACAAATTGGCAAGGAAGGATGGATATCAAGATTGGAGATCGACTGGAAACAAGGCTGCAATCGATATCGTTAAAATTTGACCGAGCTTCGATCAGGACAGAATCGATTAAGGATGATGATCAGGACTAGGAGAGGCAGAATTTCAAATTTCAGGTCGATCGGAGTTCGTATGCACAAGATATGGATGGGCTAAGATACACAAGGAATGGTTCGTATCGACGCATTTCGCATCGATCAGTAGATGGCATTTCGAATCGATAATGTTCGTATCGATCAGAGACAGAGCATAGTGGTGGATTTCGAATCGATATCATTTGTATCGGTCAGCATGGACTCGACTCAATGGTTTCGCATCGACCAGCGGAAGGTGGTTCGAGTCAATACATTTCGTATCGATCATCAAGCAAGGTTTCGAATCAGTATCGTTCGTATCGATCGGCTCGACTCGATCGTTTCATATCGGTGATAGAAAGATTTGGCACTTTCATACCCATAGCAAGCTATCGTAGTTCGTGTGCATCAGGTAAGGCCTCACTAGTATCCATCAGGTAAGGCTTCGTTCGTATCCATTAGTGTCTAGCTTCGTAGCCATAGCCCTTCATGCATTTTTCGTATCGATCAATAATTAACATTATTTCGTATCGATCATATAGATCAATATGAAACACACTCCTGAAATCAATACGAAGAGCGGCACAATGCAAGCAGTTGGATTCAGATGCAAAGCAAAATTATCGGCACGAACGAAAGCAAAGTATGGATGCAAGCGCGAATCAAGGGTAGAAGCGTTCAAAGCGGCGAAGGACATGCATGGTTCGAAGGAAGAAACCTTCAACTCGGCACGAATTTAGGATCTGACCTGGGAAGTAGCTCCACGTCACCTTACACGCGTGCCTTGATCGAGTCGAACGGGAGGGATACGAAAGCATGGATTCGAAGACAGCAAGCTACGGAAAACATGAGATTGCATCGATCATATCTCATAAACCGCTGATCCAAATGCAACGAAATTTTCACAGTGGCTCGCACACAAGGTATAGAATGTTCCTGCCAAATTTCATCCCGATTTGGATCATTTTTTGATGGGTACGAAATGGATTCGTATCGATCACAAATCGAATCGAAACTTGGTGGGGTCGGTCGCGTGGGCCCACTCATGTGCCAAAAGAAGTCTACGGAAGTTTGAGCGCGATATCAGCCTCATACACCTATAAATTGCCCTCTGAAGCCTATAGAAAAAGGACATTTTGGCTATTGGACGCCCAGACTCTGCCGGATTCACTTCTACACTTCAATACAACTATTATACTCGAAATTCTCCATTGCTACTGCTATAATCATCTGTAACCAGCAATGATAATCAATAAAAGATAAAACTTTGAAGTGGACGTAGGCCGGAGATAGCCGAACCACTATAAATCTTGTGTCTCTGTTCATTATTCCTGAATTATTGCTTGTTGTTTACTTAGATCTATGATTAATACCGCTGATTTATATTCATACTTTGGTTCTTTCACGATATTTGGGGTTTGTGACCATTTTTCACGCAAACACTTTGGTGCTTTCACTGAGAACGACTAGCACCCGCTACACCGTATTGAAGTTTGGATTTGAAAAGAGTGAAGAGTTTAGATTCGAACGACAATGACTCGTCAAATAAGCAGGAGACAAAGAGCTGAGAGAAGCCAACAGGAAGGTAGTCAAGAAGCATCCTTCGGAGCTGGGGAAGGACAAGCATCGATCTACATAACCAGGGATGAAATGGAGGCTATGACCAATTCATTTCAGGAGAGATTGTTGAAAAGTCAACAGGACATGATGTAGATTTTCTTTGAACAGATGAGAGCTGCAGGAACATAAAACCTTAGACCGACTACGGTGACTGCGGATGTGGAGCAAGGAACTAGGGTCGCAGAACCCAATGGAGGACAGAATACGGAACCAGATGGCAATCGACAAAGGCTTGGGGGCAGGCCCGCAGGATCTGATATTGGAAGGCCCTTAGATGGAGCTCAACAGGCTAGAGCTAGCGCTAACGTTAGTGAACCGCATGAGGAGTATGTACCGAAATTCTCTCGGGGGCATGGGGGGAAACCTTTGACAGATAATGCTGGATTAGCTGAAATTATCAGGAGAACTATGCGTGGAGGTCTGACTAATAGAGATTTGGAAGGGGTGAACAAGAGTCCGTTCACATGGGAAATCAGGATGGCGGGAAATTCGCCTGATTTCAAGCTACCTACTGTGGAAGTATAAAATGGCAAGGCTGATCCAACAGATCATCTGATGAGATATACTAGACACATGGAAATACTGGGGGCATCGGAGGAAGTTATGGCCCAATGTTTTCCCCTGTACTCAACCGATATAGCTGCAATGTGGTTTAGGCAGTTGGAAGAAGGGTCTATTAGAACATGGACGGAGCTGGTGGATAGGTTTCTAAGGCAATTTCAGGTTCATATTAAGAGACCCAAGAACGTGATGACGCTAACGTCGGTGAAACAATGGACGGATGAATCACTTAGAGCTTTTCTAACTCGATTCAATGCGGCAGTTGCTTCGATGGATCGGCCGGATCCATCAATGGTTTTAATGGCAGCAGTGTCAGGATTCAGGGAGGATTCGGATTTCAAGGTATCTTTGATACGAGACCCACCACAGGATCTCGAGGAATTCTTTCACAAAGCAGAGTGGTTCCTCCGACAAGAGGATTCATGTGCAGATTTAAAGTTGAAGGAAGTGAATGCGACTGAGGGTGGTGGACCATCCAGCAGAGATTCGAATAAAGAAAAAGGAAAAAGGAAATTGCATGATGATTCTGGAAAAGCTAGGAAGCAATGGAAGGATCCAAAGTTTTCCACATACACAGGGTTGAATGATACGCTGGAGCGGATATACCTGGATACCCGGAATCGCCTTCCCTATCGAAGGCCGGCTAAGAGAGAGCCTTCTGAGCGGGAGAGGGCATCAGGAAGGCACTTCCTCTTTCATGATTTGGATGGGCACGATACCAACAGCTGCAGGCGCTTAAAGGATAAAATTGAGGAGCATGTAAGGAGTGGACAGTTGCGACAATATGTCGGAACCCGGAATGCAGCGGTGGAGTAGGAGCAACCACCGCGTACCTTGAGCAATGATGATGTGAGGTCCAGGGATGATGGTCGATTGATTATCCATTGACCAGGATAATATGAAATAAATAACAAGCTACCGACAAACGACAAAGTCATTTATACAAGTATGGGTATGGAGATAGCCCCTAGGCATGCTCTGAATGATGATAAACCGCGATGCTATGGTTTGTGAAATTTGTCTTTTGCGTTCGGATTGGACACTGTTTTTTCTAGTTTGGTTTTGGAGTTTGGATTGAACTCTTGGTTTTGTTTGCTTTCTGATTGGATTTTCGCTTGGATGATTGTTTTCTATTTTGGATTTCGGTTTGGATTTCTGATTTTCTGGTTGATTTGGATTTCGGATTGGATTTTGATTGGATTTTTATCTGGTTTTTGGTAAATGGTCATCGAGTATGGATTATATCTGGCAAGGGGTAAGTCTCTTTGTCCGCATGTGGCGAATTGGCTTGTTTAGGTCGTTCAGTATGGACTATGCTCAACAAGGGTCCGGAGTGACCAGGATTCAGCCTAGGACTTAGTCCCCATATTATCGATTATTGTTTCAGGTCGCTGAGTATGGGCTATGCTCCGCAAGGGTCTAGAGAGACCAGGAATCAGCTTAGGACTTAAGCCATGGCATTATACAACATCCAGGGATACTGAACCACGGCCACCAAGTGTGGATTGCGCTTGGCAAGAACCCAGAGAGGTTATCTCAACGTCCAGGGACACTGGACCATGATCGCCAATCCGAGCCGTTCCCATTTCGGACTACTCGACGGTGTGGTTGCGCTTGGCAAGAGCCCGGAGAGGTTATGGATTTGGACATCGACCCGGAGAGGTTCTGGATTCGGTTATTGGCTATTGGATAAGGATCGATTAGAACTCGGTTATCGGGTTCAGACGGATGCGGAATTGACTAAAGGCTTTGGTTATTCGATTTGGAATTAGGCATCGACTCGTAGCAGTCAAGGATGATGTACTATGATGATATGGCTATGGGCTTCGGATATTGGATTCGGAACTATTCAAAACACGCCTTATTATCACAAGGCATGTTTTGGGGGGCAAATGTTATCCCACCTTTTGGTCAAAGCTGGAATATCAACAAATTGGCAAGGAAGGATGGATATCAGGATTGGAGATCGATTAGAAACAAGGCTGCAATCGATATCGTTAAAATTTGACCGAGCTTCGATCAGGACAGAATCGATTAGGGATGATGATCAGGACTAGGAGAGGCTGCATTTCAAATTTCAGGTCGATCGGAGTTCGTATGCACAAGATATGGATGGGCTAAGATACACAAGGAATGGTTCGTATTGATGCATTTCGCATCGATCAGTAGATGGCATTTCGAATCGATACTGTTCGTATCGATCAGAGATAGAGCATAGTGGTGGATTTCGAATCGATATCGTTCGTATCGATCAGCATGGACCCGACTCAATGGTTTCGCATCGATCAGTAGAAGGTGTTTGGAGTCGATACATTTCGTATCGATCATCGAGCAAGGTTTCGAATCAGTATCATTCGTATCGATCGGCTTGACTCGATCGTTTCATATCGGTGATAGAAGGATTTGGCACTTTCGTACCCACAGGAAGCTATCGTAGTTCGTGTCTATCAGGCAAGGACTCACTCGTATCCATCAGGTAAGGCTTCGTTCGCATCCATAAGTCATAGCCCTTTGATCGTTTTTCGTATCGATCAATAATTAACATTATTTTGTATCGATCAGATAGATCAATACGAAACACACTCCTGAAATCGATACGAAGAGCGGCACAATGCAAGTAGTTGGATACAGATGCAAGCAAAATTATCGGCATAAACGAACGCAAAGTATGGATGCGAGCGCAAATCAAGGGAAGAAGCGTTCAAAGTGGCGAAGGACATGCATGGTTCGAAGGAAGAAACCTTCAACTCGGCATGAATTTAGGATCTGGCCTGGGAAGTAGCGCCATGTCACCTCACACACGTGCCTTGATCGATTCGAACAGAAGGGATATGAAAGCATGGATTCGAAGGCTACGGAAAACATGAGATTGCATCGATCATATCTCCTAAACCGCTGATCCAAATGCAACGAAATTTTCAAGTAGCTTGCACACAAGGTAAAGAATGTTCCTGCCAAGTTTCATCCCGATTGGATCATTTTTTGATGGATACGAAATGGATTCGTATCGATCACGGATCGAATCAAAACTTAGTGGGGTCGGTCGCGTGGGTCCACTCACGTGCCAGAAGAAGTCTCCCGAAGTTTGAGCGCGATATCAACCTCCTACACCTATAAATAGCCCTCTGAAGCCTACAGAAAAAGGACTTTTTGTCTATTGGACACCCAGAATCTGCCGAATTCATTTCTACACTTCAATACAACTATTATACTCGAAATTCTACATTGCTACTGCTATAATCATCCATAACCAGCAAGAATAATCAATGAAAGATAAAACTTTGAAGTGGACGTAGGCCGGAGATAGCCGAACCACTATAAATCTTGTGCCTCTGTTCATTATTCCTGAATTGTTGCTTGTTGTTTACTTAGATATGTGATTAATACTGCTGATTTACATTCATACTCTGGTGCTTTCACGATATTTGGGGTTTGTGACCAATTTTGGCGCAAACATAAACTAAACGATGATCAATTCACGGTAACTAGATGATAAATAAATATGTGCCATAATAGTTGTGATTAGGAGTGAATTACAATTAAGTAGACTTGCGATTGCGGTCACAGTAGTTGAGATATGACTCATGTATTATGACATCATACATATTATTCGATGGAGACTGTTGTTATTATTGATTATGTATGGCATTTATTTAGTATTTTATGAAATTTGTTCAACATATCATTCCCCATTATGGTTATGTGTATCTTTATGATGAACTTAAACTTAAATCTAAACATAGTTCGACCTATTTATTATTTATATAATACTCGGGTCATTCCAAGACTTTATAGGTACAAGGACATTAGCCTTTCTTGGATATTGAGCAAAATGAGGAGATGACTATAGACTAAATTGTATTTTGGAATTCTGTTATATGTATTTTTTTAGTTGTCTCCATGTATGTATGTATGTATGTGTATGTATGTATATATATATATATGATGAGGACGATTTGCTTATGGCCTTTGACTTGTATCGATGTATATATTTTGTCGTAGGTCAGACTGTGTTATATATATTGTGATATTATATTTGTTTTCACTGCGTTCTATGACTTGTGTTGTCTTATTATAACGTGAATTATTTTTCCTCGGCATACCAACGTGGTTATTAATTTGTGTCAATTCCGAATACGTATATTTGTGTGTTATATGAGGTAATAATACTCATCAACATTGGCTCAAGGGAAAATTCACATGCGATATGCTTGAATTAGGCCAGCATGTACAGGGGTAAAGTTCAAAAAGAAAATCTCCAATTTGGATCTTATTAGGCCTATGAAATCTAGGTTTATTTATATCTTATCTAAATTTGTATTAAATATAATCAATATTTTATTTTATTTATAAACTAAAATTGATTTATTATCAAATTTGTATTATATAATATATGTATCATATACACATAAGTGTATATGTGCACGTGCGACATAAAAATGTATATAGTTTGACATGCTTGTGTATAAACACTATGATTTACACCGACCCAACTATAGTCATTTCACTTTCGATAAAATCAATACTTCCACTCGACCCAACCATAGTCCTTCGATGGATGCCATGCCATAATTAAACTATAATCAAAGCTTAGCCTTCATGTTAAAGTTCAATAGTATTCTCAAGTCAAGATAACTGTGTATTTTTTTCATATAGATATTTTCTGTTTGATGTTAGTTATATTAATCAATAAAACTATCCAATGAGTCATTTCATAGTTTTCCAATAACCATCAATACATAACCCCTTAGTGCTCTTAGTAGTTACAAGGCTTAACATTTGGAAATTGTGACGTACTCTAGTCTTAATAGATACATAGATATCCGGTCTTAATACATCTTGACCAGGAATATTTAAAATGATGTGTTTATTATATTATGATAAAATACTCATGATTACAACTATTTTTAATTACTATCACAAACACACCGTTTATGGATTTCTGTTAAATGTACTTAAATTAAATAATTAATCAATTATAACATATTATAACGAGCATATAATAGAAAGAAAACACCTTTTATTATGAACAAGAATTGATTGCAGAGTTAATAATTCATAATAAATTACAGAATTGGCCCTACGGCATATCCCTAACTCGATGAATCTTCCGATTACACCTGGGCCTAATTATGGAGTTTCAATCTCATCCCTTTGATCAGCTTCTCAAGAACGGATGAGTATGACCCTTAATGAATGGATATGTAATTTTCTCCTTGGTATATACCATTACTCGAAAGGAATAACATATATTTTCAATGTAAAATCTTTACAATGGGAAACCATTTAAAACATATATCAAGTCTAACCTAGATTTAGTTTGGAAAGTTATAATACACATGTCCTTGCATTTGCTGAAGAAAAAAACAACACTCAATGCAGTGGAAAATAGAACACGTCCAAATGTTGTTGATGATCTCCAACTCTCCTATGGAAATTCTAAGCGTCTTTTGCCAATCTAGAAACTACTCGGATCTGACCCGAGCATAAAAATACCCGAATTAGTCTCGCAAACCAGTGTGAGAAACACAAATCTTAAATGTCAGTGTCATAGATCAGAGACTGATGACAAAAACCATTTGAAAAGAAAGAGTATCTCATATAACCACGCCGCACATAAACATGGACGAGATTTTTCTTTATGACAACTAAAATGCTTTTGTAAATCATTTGATATTATTTTTAATGATATTCTTTGAAAACACTTTTCAACTAAACATATACAAATAGTTGAAATTCTTACCATTATTAAATTCCAGCATACTAGATCTACAACTAAAACCACAAGCTAGTATTGAAGAATGCATTTCCAACAAATGAGCAGGTAAGGGACTACCTTCCGGTAGTACATCTCTAGAGGAATGTACTGAGGCCCAACTGATGGTCCTTTACTAATATAAGACCGACCTGCCTCTAACTGAATAGTACCGAATATGCCATTAACCCGCTCGTTACCGCCCTACCCGGGAGTTCTCATCACATACACCACAATAATTTAAGCCCGACGTTATAGCTGGTAGAAATATATCTAAAAGGGAATGATCATACCCTAATGGTTGTGAACCACATAATATTGCTGCATCTACCCTGTTTTAGCCATTTCTGGGTGTGAGGCCTATGGTAATGATTACCTTTCATATAGCACATTCCATTTTCAATGCCCCTTGCCATTTAATTGTCACACAAATGAGTTCTACAAACGCATAACTCCTGAGCTCGTACATCTTAGGAAAAATGATGTTAAGCTAAGAGAAGTTGCCTTCTCCACCACCAAACAGATGATATGTTTTATAAAGATCATTCAACGTGATTTAAAATGCAATATCGGACATTCGGCTATACAAGTTGCCTAGAAATAGGACAAACCGTAGCACTTAGCCTACCACATCCTATTTTGGGAATCACCCCCAGGATCAGTAGCGATTAGTCCTTGCAAATCGAAAGTTCTCATAAAGAGCGCTACTGCTTCCATAAGTATACGATACGGTAATTTCCCTAAGGGTCTTGTGACAAGCAACCCTACATCATGAAGATCTTCGTCTTCAATTATCTTTGTCTTCAAGATGTTTCACTTTCAAATGCATAAATTGGTTCGATGTGGTTTTCGAATGGGAATCACCAAAATTCGATCCTGGCCTCATCAAAACCGAATCATTAATAAAAATGTGAATATGTGTATATAGGAAATTTTTTTGCCTCTTTTCATTTAACATTTTTTACTGGTTAATCAAAACCATTTAACTTTGGAAATCTTCAGGTCATTTACTTTGGAAAATTTAATTCTTAATCTAATAAAAATTTCATCTTTCTGAACACATATCTTAACTGAGTCAAAAAAAATGTTATTTCATACATCGTTTACTTTAAACCCAAATTAATTTGTATTTAGTAAAACGATTAGACTAATTATACCAAGATTAATTTCCTTACTCAACCGTATTATTTGTGGAATAATGGTAAACTCACCTTTTAAGTTCACGTGGATAGTACAATTCAGCTCCTTGAACTTTAATACATCGTTAGACCAGTGTATTACTTCTATTTTAAAACCTTGTTTAACTCTTTTTATTTGGAAAAACTTAAATATGTCTTGATATCCGAGCTTTCCTTTCGATCTGTTCCACTCCTCGCCTAAAAAGAGAACATGGAGGCCAGGTAAGTTCAGGGCACTGGTTGTTTCATTCCTAACTTTGGTTGCACAACTTGTTTTTCCATTATAGATCTCACGGGTAGGATAAATGTACTAGTCATTTTCGCGTACTTAATTCATTATTACATTCAAGGAAATGATTTCAATTATATTGTTTAAGTGTTATAAACAATTTCTATTACCCATTTATTTAATTGTTATTAAAACTTACATTTCATCTTTAAAATAATAAATTGTTTATTTAAAGACATTTATAAAGATTCGAGAAATAATAGTTAAGTTTAAGTCTATATTTCTAAATTTTATTAAAACTATTGCAGAAAAGTGTTGCGGATAGTGTTTTATAAGCTTAATTGACTAAAAAAATTCTTTTCTATCATTTGGAAATCCATTTATAGCTCAAATCACTTTTAAAACATTTTAAAATATTTATCAAATTTATTTCACATTTTTAAACATTTAAAAATATTCATTTTAAAATATTTGGCACTTGGGTCACTTAATTGCAAAAGCATGATTTTTCTGAAAATTTGATTTTGTCATAACTTAAAATCTACAAGGGAAATCTTGGTATTTCTTACTCATTTGAAAATTACGATTATAAGGATCCATAAAATTCTTAGTTTGAAGAATTCCGACTACGTTTATGTCATGTACATTCATTTATCTTTTTTGGCGTGAAATCGCAAACTACCGTAGTGCGACGTGCCTACTTTAACTAAATTTTTATTTTTTTTTCAAAATTTATTGAAAAACTTTTAAATGTTTATAAAAAATTACTAAATCAATTTAAACCATTTTAAAGAGGTTAAAATTCCCATAAACACCATTTCATTTTATAAAGGAAAGTGATTTCCGTTATGATATTTGATGTGTATTAAACGTGAATCATTTCAACAATCAAGCATCCATATAATTAGCATCCAAACTTGATGATCAAACATGGTAAACAATCATACCAAACCAATCATATCATCATAGGATTTGTAATGAATGCTAAGTAAAGTTTATATGGCATATTAAACTATATATTGCTACTTAGTACATTAAGTAACTATCAATCATCACTAATTTACCAACCAAACATCCAAATCATTATCAATAGTCATGTTACCTTATTTAACATCATTTAAAATTAATTCGCAACTTAATTCTTAAATCGGCATTCGTCTTCATTTCCACTCCGTCTAACTTTATCGAATTGAATCTGATAGTATTTCGTCGACACTTCCTTTCTTTTCCCCGCTTTGGAGCTTTCCAAAGTCCTTCTTGAGCTATATTATGCTCGGCCAAATCATGGGAAAGTGGAGATCATGTTTGGAGGTAGAGGAATGGGGTGGATTGCACTTCATTTTCAAGAGGACCGACATGGTATATACATGTGTATATATTTTACTTTATTTTGAAATTTTTTGCCATATCTTTGCTACATTTTTTCTATGAACTAGAAGTCATTACAGAAGAGAAGGAAAGGTGAAGAAGTTTGGAAAAGAGAGAAGAGAAGCTGTGGAGAAATGAGAGAATGGAAGGCGGTATTTATAGGGTAGGATTTTTTAACTCTTAAGCTTTGTAAAATGACATTAATACCCTTGGATATTTTCTCTTAAATTCACATCACTATTTTCAAAAGTTACCATCATCCAATCACATCTTCCTTACTTAAAAATAAAGTAAAACATGTATTTATGGTGATTTGATGTTTTGTTTTCATTACATGACTCTTAAGTATTCTTAATTTATAAAAAAAACCATATATACATATACATACATACATATATATACATAATTTTTGTTTGGTTTGAATAAATGTATACATAGTTTGAAATATGTATTAAAATGTATTAAAATCATGTGAACAATGTTGCAATGAGTCGAAACAACTTCCGTTCTACGAATGGTCGAAATCCGAAAAATGATCATCGGTAACATTTTCATTTTTCGATCAAACTATTTAATTATGTAAACAAAACTTGAAAATTGATTTTTCATCATCTTTAAATAATTAATACAAGTTCATTTGATTATAAAACCATATTTAATAATATTAGGATTCAATTGTAAAAATACGACGTTGATTTGTCAAAGTGAGATGAAATTTGTTAATCGTTATAAAACAAGTGTATATATGGTTATAAAACTTTTATCAACCAATTCTTATCATTACATAAAAATTTTAAGAGAATTTATTTATCTTTTAAAACATAGAATGTATATCCCATTTTATCGTAAATCGACTTTTGTCACTTTCCGACGAAAATCCAAACTTCATGATTTTGTAATAAAACTCTAAAATAAATTTATCATTCTTATTTACCACATAAAACATGATTAGTTAAGTTTAAAAATTCAATATCTGAATATTTAAAATCAATTTTAATTTTCAAAGTGGTAAAATTATGGGTCGTTACAGGTTCATAATGAGGTGTAAGAGAACCAAGGATGAAATAAATCAATAACTCATTGCTTATCACTACGTCCAATTGTGATTGCCTATCAATATATCCCTTCATCATCAGAATGTAACTGTCCACTTTCTATCTTTGACTTATTTTGGAATTGAACAACGTCTTCGTAAGCCTATACCTTATCGAACGTGACTGTTCACCAAACAGGGCCTTGAAACTACCAAATATCTCATGGACATGCATATTATCAGTCTGCCTTTGCAACGATTTGTCTAACGTAGTCTACACAAAAAAAAGGGTGATCTGTAGATCCAAAACCAATTTCTCATAAGCAAGCCAAGTGCAATGCCTACATCACAAGTGGGTTGTTCTTTTAGATCATAGATAATAGACGATCAAAGAGGCCCGTAAGTCAACGCTATTTTAGTCGCTCTTAGGAAATCGAGTTCGGTAAAGTGAGCTTGTCACTTTTAGAAAACAATTTGGATGTAGGAATTTTTTGTAAGTTTTAAATTGGTAGATTATGACAATTTCATAGTATATGTTCTTATAATATAAGTAAGGTTAAACTATATGTTTTATTTTACTAATTAGCTCCCACAAGTCTTTTATCTTTCTCCAAACCCTAAAATGAAACTTAGAAGTCTTTTGACTTCACTAGTGGGTGTTAGGACTTGTATATCTTCGGATTCTATGACGACCGCCCTAACCCTCCAGTGCCAAATATACATATGTAATGCAACATGGAGGCAGCCGGCTAATGTAAGACGTTAGCCAAGGGTGTAAAGTAGCGAAAAAACCTAAGTAAAGAACCTGTAGAATATCTCATAGTGCACAAAAAATATAATAACATAGATATAAACATACGAAACAGTGATATAATCAAATGAACCATGAATAAGAACATAAGACTGCATCAGGTTCACATATTACACAAAGCCAAAATAATAGAATTTATATGTAACGACCCGTAAAATTTTTGATAATTTAATTGTTAATTTTATTAAATGTTTGTTATCTAATATTGGAAAAACAGAAATTTGTGATTTATTAATGAAATAATAACTTAAATGAGTGGTAATAAGGCTAGCCTAAGTTATTTATTAACTATTTGAATGAAATTACAATTAATGGAATTTGTGTAAATGTTATACTAGGCTATAAATTGAATATAAGAAAACAAACGTAAATACTGAATTAATTAATGAATTAATGTAAAATATTGGATAAAATCAATGTTCTGTAAGTACCTATAATATTGGTTTGGAAATGATAAACTTAAAAGAATGTGATTAAGAGTTAATGGTAACAGTTATTATAAGTTACATATATATTTAATCCGTAAATTAAATTGGAATTCATCACAATAAATGTAAATAAATATTATGTTAATGTAAATTAGGTTAACATTTGGAAGTAATGTTAATTTTATTTATAATAGTATGATAATTGGAAACAAAAGAATGAAAAATCAAGATTTATTAATTTAAAGGAATTAAAATTTAATAATTGGATTAATCGCAAATAAATGAAATTAAAAATTTAAATATTATGACAATGGGAAATTAAGATGAAATTTGAGAACGTATGGGTAATTAATCATGAACTAATGTTAATTCATCTGTTCGATAAATATGGATTGAATGATAGGATGAATGGTCAATTAAAGAGAATTATTGAAATTTGTTTTAATTTCTGAATTTAACAAAAATTAAAATTTAACACTAAAGTTGATGGGTTAATCAACTTTAAATTGACATCTAAATTTGTTAAAATTTTTGTAAACGATTAAGAGATCAAAGATAATAAAAGTTGCAAATTTTTAAAATTTAAACTTAAGAGTTATTTAATTAATTAAACATTAATTTAGTTTAATTATCTGAAAAATAGCCATTTTGGCAATTGGCTCGGATTTCGACGAAACTAGTTTCATCGGATCCGTCATGGTGAATTATTATAGTATTTCAAGTTTCGTAACGATCAGACTTGTCATTTGATCGTACGGATTTAAAACGCCTGGAAACCAACTAATAGAAATCAATTGAAATCAATTTGAAATAAATTAAAATTTGCATAACTTCTTCATATGATGGAATTTGGACTTAAAACCTATTCCATCGATTTTAAAATATTTAAAAACATCTATTTCGATATTTGAGTTGACCATTTTCGTTACGGAGTCAGAGCGGGCTTTTCGGGCCATTTATCGTTCAACTTTCGATCCAAATCAAATTAGGTCCATTCTAATTTCATATCTGCCTATATATCCAGTTATAAACCCTAGCAGCTCTTCTATTTCTCATTTCTATACGTAGAATTCTCTTAGCTCCTCCTTATTTCAATGGCAGACAAATTCTCAATTCCAAATCCAATTATAATTCAAAATCAAATCAAAAAATTTATCCCCTCAAATTATATCGAACTATATATCGATTTGAAGCTCTCGACGAGCGCATCTCAGATATGTGACCATTATCCAATTCGAACCACTGTCTACTCGAAAATTTAAGAACAATTCTGGGCCATCCATTGATCGTCGATCAACCTCGACCGATCGTCGAATCAATGATACCGGGCTGTGGAGGGCGACGAATGGAATGCATCAGAGGTGATCGTTTGGAGATTTAACGGCTTGATCGCCTATAATAATTCAATTAGGGTTCAAAACCCTAATTTTAACGGTGGCGGCTGTGCGCAAATCGAGGCAAAGGCGTTGGCGTTCATCGCGAGGCTCGAGAGGAGGCTAGTGCAGGTGGATACGGCGCCTCAGGGCACGTGCGGCGACGCAGCGATCGCATGGTGACGGCTTGATTGGTTGCGTACGAACGTGGTAGTGTGCCTGGACATGGTCGAACAGAGCTTCTGACGTGTCTGTGAGTGCATGATCCTCTTTGTTTTGTTTTATTTATTTTTATTTTTAAATCGTTGATGTTCTAATGTATATAACTTTCGCATAATAGGTCCGTTTCATGCACGGTTTTCTCCGCTAGAATTGTATTGAAATTCGATACATTTTGGCGCGG
The DNA here is from genome assembly GCA_030765085.1 of Allium cepa. NCBI lineage: Eukaryota > Viridiplantae > Streptophyta > Magnoliopsida > Asparagales > Amaryllidaceae > Allium > Allium cepa. Next base: position 471,886,439 of record CM060929.1, on the reverse strand, counting down.
GTTTGGACTAATTCTGAGACTGTTCAAATTTTGGGTTTAAATTGGATTTAAGTTCAATTTAAATTCAAAGGTGAATGTTTTAACCCACTCACAACTTCTAAAATTTCTTATGTTTGTTAAATTGATTTATGATGTGATTAGAAATTTGTTCATGACTGTTTGTCATATTTTGAATCATCACCTCAGTTTATTTGAATTTATTTGGATAAAAAAGTTATTTAATTTATTATTGAATATAAACTACCAGTAAGTACCTGTTGTTTATTATCTGTTCTATATTGATGTTATTGATTGAAATGGATGATGATTGTGATAAATGTTTGATGATTGATATTGGATAAATGGATGTTGTATTTTATATTGTTATAAACTGCAAGTTGTTATGGATTTTTATTTCATTCAGGATTGCGGTTTGAAATGATATATAACCATATTTATATTTTAAATTGTGGTTTGAAATGATAAATATCCGTATCATTTGATCATAGGATAAAAAATTATATACAGACACCATGGTCTATATATATAAATATTTTGAAATGATTTCTACGGTTTTGTAAAGAAATATATGTTTTAGATAAATATTGATTTTAGACATTATATAAATGTTATTTTATCCTTGATTTTAAGCTATGAATAATTTGTTTTAATATACAATAAACTTAATAATGAGTTTGATTTATCGTTAAGTATTTAAATTTTATTTCAATATAGAGTTTATAATGATTTAAATGAAATAAGTTTGGAAGATAAATTTGAGATTTGATTGAAACTGAATTTATTTAAGAATTAAACTCAAATAAATTTGACGTGAAATTTATTTAATTTGAAATTTTAGAAGGTATGATTTTCATAACTTGATTTTTGGTTTAAGGTGAATTAAATGAATATTTCAAGTAGAATTAAATTGAAGGAAATATTTAGTTATTTGTAATTTGAGTTTTATTTAAATGCTAATGGATTGATTATGTAAATTATTTCAAAACTAAATAATAGAAAATTGAATTATTGAATCATAATTACCAACTTAGTTTTGAAATTGTTGAATACTTAAAATTGAAATATATCGAATTTGAAATGGTTTATTCTGTGGATCAAATCTGCTTTGAAATCGACATAATTTGGAATAATATAATTGGAATCTGAATCGTATTGAAATTTATGATTTGGGATTTGGTTAAATATAAAATTTTGAAATTTGATTTGTTTTGGAATTGATTTGCGAAATTGAAGAAGCTATTTATTATATAAAGTATTTTAATATTTAAACCATTTAAGTGATGGAAGTTATGTTTCAAAGTTACGAATTTCAAGGTATTATAATTTGAAAGTGTTATATTGAAGTGTTTTAAATTTTGAAATATTATAACTTTGAAAGTGTTATGATTTTAGAAAAGGATATATTTGAAATGAAAATGATATCGTATTGATTTGATTTTGAAAGAGAAATGATATTTGGTTTTAAAGTATAATATATTTTGTAATGACCACGGTGTTATAATAACGTTTGGTTGTTAAAGAAACCGGGATCGAAAGTTGTCATATTCTTTGCCAACTCTGAAAACCACTTTAACATCCGTGTATGCGGTGGAGATTTCAAAATGAAGTAGGATCGTGGATGCGTTTCCTTTGAGGTATATACATGACCCCACTCCCGTGAGTTGGCATAAGGTGGCTAAAACAGGAGAGATTGACGGGCTAAGAACGTAGCACCTTTTATCGGACACACTCCTTCGATACCATTCTATTACTTTGTGATTGATTGGGGCCCTTTTGATTTTGAGGGTGAGGCTCGAGGAGGGCGGTAGTAGCTGCTACGTTTTACCACCGGTCCGGAAGCGTAATTGGTATATCTACCCTAGCATTGCCTAGTTGTGCCGTGCCACATACCCTAGGGCGACTAGTACGAGTTTGATTTGTGTCGTACCTATGGAGTATCCTCTGGTAGGCTCCCGATCAGGAGGTATTACAGTACCGTATAGACTATTGGCACTATTACGTGTTAAGGTGGAAAATGTAAAGCCTTAACGCTATTTTAAAGTAAGTTTATTTTCTATTAGACATTATTATAATAGCATATATTACTACATAGTAAATAGTTTAACAGATCCTTAGGAGATGTGAATCCTGAGCATCTCTTAAGTTACTGCACTCATGTTGGACGTTGGATAGGAGATGTCAAATCCCTAAATATCTCTGACGCTGTTCCACTCATATTTATTTCTGTTGATTTAACTCACATAAGATCTTTTAGTCCTGACTCGAGTGTTTTGTCCTTTCAATTCACTCGGGTCAGCCTGAGCATTTCAGGATTTGAAGACCTTATTGCTGGAGGACGAAGATAAAGATTGTATTATTATTTATCATATCATTCCGCTATATTCATACTGTTCCGCTGCATTGTTAATTATCATTTTGGTATGTGTAACTCTGATTCTTTGTTGTGTAAGTACAATCAAATGTTTTGTAAAACAGCTTCATGAACTGTTATTTGATTATTATATTTAGTCATTCCGCTACGAGATTCTGTTTGTTTTCTTTCTTTCTTCCTTTTTCTTATTCACCCCAATAATAATTCACCCTTTTGTATGGTTTGAGTCTGACGTGTGTGGTTTATCGCCTATTCAAAGCGTACAAAAAGGTGGGATGTTACATTTGGTATCAGAGCTTTGGTTTAGCGATAAACCTTAGCTTTGTGAGGTCTGACTCTTTATTAATAGGGTAGTAATACCCTATGATGAGTCATTGAGTGTATATATATGAGAGAGCGTATTTGTTAGAGTTATAAAAAAGTCTTTATATTGTGTTAATTTGTTCCTCTTTGTATTTATAAATTCTGTTGGTGCATAGGACACAATGACATCAATCGGGATTTCTAAGCACTTAATAAAATAGATCGACACAATATTTGTTTTAAATATAGGTGAAGAATAATTTTGCCTATTATATTTTCTATACATAAAGTAATAAATTTTATAAAGGTTATATTTGGTTGTAATATATTGGTTGTTAGGTAGTGAATTTTATACATATTGATTGAGAAATAAAATTTACAAAGAAAATGAATAAAATTGGAAATTTAGAACTTAAGTCCCGGGGTTTTTGAAAATTTCTTTTGAATGATTTTGGAACATAATACTAATATTAATAGAAGTATTTTTTGATATAAATATTTCTACATAAGTTGAAAGTAATGTTTTAAAGAAATTCTAAAAGGAAATAAGTTATGTACTTCCCACTCTGTGGTTGGAAAATAATTTCGGTGATGAATGCACGCATCATCGACATTCATTTTCTAGTTTCTAAGTGGGAAGGCCACTGTAGTAGTTTTACTGCAGATTTATTTTGATAAAAAAATATAAATTTTTAATTGTTTTAAATATAATTCGATATATAGATTGTAAGTATATACATCTATCTATTATTTTAAAATGAATTGAAATTTAACCCGGTATTTAGTTCTAAAGTTCTGTTAATTAATAGTTTCAATTATGGTTTTGAAATGGAATGTAACTAATTAATAATTGAAACCTCTAATTATAAAACGAGATTAAATGCTAGATTATAAATGAAATTTACAGAAAGTTGCAATTTGTAACCTATAAAAACGGAAGATATGATTATTGAACATTAAATTAATTAAAAGAAATGAGAAAAACTTGTATAACTTCCAATTGCATTCTTCAAGCATATATATAACTTACCAAATATTAAAAGTTGTAATGTTTAATAAGAAAATGTAATGGAAATCGTACAAGTAAATCTATGAGTGAAAGTGTTCAATGAATTTCTTTTGTAAATAAGAATTTGATGTTATAATGGTTATAAACTTAAGTTATAATTGAAATGTTACTATAATAAAATTGATATGCCAAGTAACTGAATTGAACATGAATAATATGGATAAATGAATGAAAATAAATGAAATTGAGAAGTGAATGAATGTAATGCAATAAAAAAAAAGAAAACTTATATGATATGAAATTTATAAGAATGAATTTAATTTATGCTTGGGGTCATTGTTTATTGCCTTATGGTTGTTTGGGCAAGGATACTTTAAAATTGTTAGGATGAATGAAAAATCTATTTTTATTTCATCTAAGACTGTTGAGCGAATGGTATACTTAGTAGTTTATTTTTCACTCTGTACAATTTGAAGTTTTCGAACCCGAACAACTATTAGTTTTGTTTGATATGAAAGGATAATTGATTGTGTTGATTTTTGACTGTATATTGGTTGCAAGTGATTGTTGTTTAGATTGGTTTGTTTGTTAGTGGGCGAAACAACTTAAATATTTTATTTTATATAATTATTAACTCCTTTTGGATTGTACAAGTGAAATACAGGTTATGGAAGCAATTGCTACTGCTTTTGGTTTCATAATTAAGCGTTGTTTGCCCGACAAATACGTAAGTTCTCGGATTACGGTTTTATAGCGTTATTATATTAATTTCCTATGTTGGGATATATTATTTTGGAAAATATATGTTATATATTATTATATTTGATATTATATTTTCTCCCGAGCCTCTTTGTACAAAGGTGACTCAGCCCAAACTTTGTGTAAACTTTGGACTTAGAAAATTTTTGAAAAATGATTTCCAAACTTTATTAATTCGAGTACAAAAACATTTAATGGTTATAAATTGGTATATTTTATTTAGATTAATTAATTTCGTAAATTTATTTGTTTATAAAGTTAATATTTTTGAATAAGATATATTGTTGGCTTAATTCTTTCTTTTTCCTTCTTTTTCCTTTTCGGGGAAGAAAAGTTTTGAGGGGGGAGAGTGTAACGACCCGTAAAATTTTCAATAATTTAATTGTTAATTTTATTAAATGTTTGTTATCTAATATTAGAAAAACAGAAATTTGCGATTTATTAATGAAATGATAACTTAAATGAAATGTAATAAGGCTAGCATAAGTTATTTATTAACTATTTGAATGAAATTACAATTAATGGAATTTGTGTAAACGTTATACTAGGCTATAAATAGAATATAAGAAAACAAACGTAAATATTGAATTAATTAATGAATTAATGTAAAATGTTGGATAAATCAATGTTCTGTAAATAACTATAATATGGTTTGGAAATGATAAACTTATAAGAATGTGATTGAGAGTTAATGGCAATAATTATTATAATTTACATATATATTTAATCCGTAAATTAAATTGGAATTTATCACAATAAATGTAATTAAATATGATGTTAATGTAAATTAGGTTAATATTTGGAAGTAATGTTAATTTTATTTATAATAATATGATAATTGGAAATAAAATAATGGAAAATCAAGATGTATTAATTTATTGGAATTTAAGTTTGATAATTGGATTAATTGCAAATAAATGGCATTAAATATTTAAATATTACGATAATGGGAAATTAAGATAAAATTTGAGAATGTTGGGGTAATTAATCATGAACCAATTTTAATTTCATCTATTCGATAAATATGGATTGAATGATAGGATGAAAGGTCAATTAAAGGGAATTATTAAATTTTGTTTTAATTTCTGAGTTTAATAAAAATTGAAATTTAACACTGAAGTTGATGGGTTAATCAACTTTAAATTGACATTTAAATTTTTCAAAATTTGTATAAATGATTAAGAGATCAAAGATGATAAAAGTTGTAAATTTTTAAAAGTTAAACTGAAGAGTGATTTAATTAATTAAATATTAATTTAGTTTAATTACCTGGAAAATAGCCATTTTGGCAACTGACTCGGATTTCGGCGAAATCAGTTTCATCAGATTCGGAACAGTGAATCATTATAGGATTTCAAGTTTCGTAACGATCGGACTTGTCGTTTGATCGTACGGACTCGAAACGCCTAGAAATCAATTAATTGAAATCAATTGAAAGCAATTTGAAATAAACTGAATTTTGCATAACTTCTTCATACAATAGAATTTGGACTTGACGCATGTTCCATCGATTTTAAAATATTCAAAAACATCGATTTCGATATATGGGTTGGCCCATTTACATTCCGGAGTCAGAATGGGCTTTTCAGGCCATTTATCGTTTAACTTTCGATCCAAATCAAATCCGATCCATTCTAATTTCAGATCTGCTATATATATCCAGTTATAAACCCAAGAAGCCCTTCTATTTCTCATTTCTATATGTACAATTCTGTTAGCTCCTTCTCATTTCAATGGCAGACAAATTCTCAATTCCAAATCCAATTGTAATTCAAAATCAAATCAAAAAACTTATCCCCTCAAACTATATCGAATTATATATCAATTTGAAGCTCTCAATGAGCGCATCTCAGATCTGCAATTCGTTTTCCAATTCGAACCACTGTCTGCTTGGAAATTTAAGAACAATTCTCGGCCATCCGTTGATCGTCGATCAACCTCGACCGATCGTCGAATCAATGATACCGGGCTGTGGATGGCGACGAATGGAGTGCATCAGAGATGATTGTTTGGAGATTTAACGGCTAGATCGCCTGTAATAATTTGATAAGGGTTCAAAACCCTAATTTTAACGGTGGCGGCTGTGCGCATATCGAGGCAAGGGCGTTGGCATTCGTCGCGAGGTTCGAGAGGAGGCTAGTGCAAGTGGAGACGGCGCAGCGATCGCGTGGTGAGGGCCCGATTGGTTGCCTGTAAATGTGGTAGCGAGCCTGGACATGGTCAAACGGAACTGCTGACGTGTCTGTGAGTGGATGATCCTCTTTGTTTTGTTTTATTTATTTTTATTTTTAAATCGTTGATGTTTTAATGTATATAACTTTCGCATACGAGGTCCATTTCACGCACAGTTTTCTCCGCTATGATCGTATTGAAATTTCGGACATTTTGGCGTAGGTTTGGACCAATTTTGAGATTGCTCAAATTTTGGGTTTAAATTGGATTTAAATTCAATTTAAATTCAAAGGTGAGTGTTTCAACCCACTCACAACTTCTAAAAAATTTATGTTTGTTTAATTGATTTATGATGTGATTAGAAATTTGTTCATGGATGTTTGGCATATTTTGAATCATCTCCTCAATTTATTTGAATTTATTTTAATAAAATTGTTATTTAATTTATTATTGAATATAAACTGCCAGTAAATATCTGTTGTTTATTATCTGTTCTATATTAATGTTATTGATTGAATTGGATGATGATTATGATAAATGTTTGATGATTGATATTGGATGAATGGATGTTGTATTTTATATTATTATAAACTGCAAGTTGTTATGGATTTTTATTTCATTCGGGATTGTGGTTTGAAATGATATATAACCGTATTTATATTTTAAATTGCGGATTGAAATGATAATATCTGTATCACTTGACCATAGGATAGAAAATTATATATAGACACCGTGGTCTATATAATAAATATTTTGAAATGATTTCTGTGGTTTTGTAAAGAAATATGTGGTTTTAGATAAATATTGATTTTAGACATTATATAAATGTTATTTTATCCTTGATTTTAAGCTATGAATAATTTGTCTTAATATAGAATAAGTTTAATAATAAGTTATTTAAATGAAATATGGTTAAGTATTTCAATTTTATTTCATGATAGAATTTATAATGATTTAAATGAAATAAGGATGGAAGATAAATTTGTGATTTAATTGAAATTTAATTTATTTAAGAATTAAACACAAATAAATTTGATGTGAAATTTATTAAATTTGAAATTTTAGATGGTTATATTTTTATAACTTGATTTTCGGTTTAAGGTGAATTAAATGAATATTTCAAGTATAAATAAATTGAAGGAAATATTTAGTTATTTGTAATTTGAATTTCATTTAAATGATAATGGATTGATTATGTAAATTATTTCAAAACTAAATAATAGAAAATTGAATTGTTGAATCGTAATTACTAACTTAGTTTTGAAATTGTTGAATACTTAAAATTGAAATATATTGAATTTGAAATGGTTTATTTTGTGGATCTGTTTTGAAATCGATATAATTTGGAATAGTTTAATTGGAATCTGATTCGTATTGAAATTTATGATTTGGGATTTGGTTGAATATGAAATTTTAGAATTCAAGTTGTTTTTGAATTGATTTGCAAAATTGAAGAAGCTATTTGTTATATAAAGTATTTTAATATTTAAACCATTTTAGTGATGTAAGTTATGTTTTAAAGTTACGAATTTCAAGATATTATAGTTTGAAAGTGTTATATTCAAGTGTTTTAAATTTTGAAATGTTATAACTCTGAAAGTGTCCTAATTTTAGAAAAGGATATATTTGAAATGAGAATGACATTTTATTGATTTGATTTTGAAAGGGAAATGATATTTGGTTTTAAAGTATAAACTATTTTGAAACGACCGCGGTGTTATAATAACGTTGGTTATTAAAGAAACCGGGATCGGAAGTTGTCATACTCACTGACAACTCCGAAAACCACTTTAACAACCGTGTACGCGATGGAGATTCCAAAATGAAGTAGGATGGTGGCGGCATTTCCTTTGAGATATATACGTGGACCCAACTCCCATGAGTTGGCATACGGTGGCTAAAACAGGAGCGATCGATGAGCTGAGAAGGTAGCACCTTTTATTTGACATACTCCTTCGATACCATTCTATTACTTTGTGATTGATTGGGGCCCTTTTGATTTTGGGGGTGTGGCTCGAGGTGGACGGTAGTAGCTGCTACACGTTACCACCGGTCCGGTAGCGTAATTGGTATATCTACTCTGGCATTGCCTAGTTGTGTCGTGTCACCTACCCTAGGGCAACTTGTATGAGTTTGATTTGTGTCGTACCTATGGAGTATCCTCTCCTCCCGATCAGGAGGTATTACGATACTGTATAGACTATTGCCACTATTACGTGTTAAGGTGGAAAATGTAAATCCTTAACGCTATTATAAAGTAAGTTTATTTTACCATTAGACATTATTATAATATCGTATATTACTACATAGTAAATAGTTTAATGGATCCTTAGAAGATGTGAATCTCAAGCATCTCTTAAGTTACTACACTCACGTTAGACACTAGATAGGAGATGTAAAATCCCGTAAACATCTCTGACGCCATTCCACTCATATTTATTTCTGTTGATTTAACTCACATAAGATCTTTTGGTCCCGACTAGAGTGTTTTTCCCTTTCAATTCGCTTAGGTCAGCCTGAACATTTCAGGATTTGAATAGCTTATTGTTGGAGGATGAAGATTGTATTATAATTCATTATACCATTTCACCACATTCATATTGTTCCGCTGCATTGTTAATTTTCATTTTGGTATGTGTAACTCCGATTCTGCGTTGTATAAGTATAATCAAATATTTTGTAAAACAGCTTCATGAACTGTTATTTGATTATTATACTTAGTTACTCCGCTGCGAGATTCTGTTTTGTTTTCTTTCTTCCTTTTTCTTATTCACCCCAATAACAATCCCCCTTTTGTATGGTTTGAGTCTGACATGTGTGATTTATCGTCGATTCAAAGCATACAAAAAGGTGGGATGTTACATTATGCATCCTAAGTCTCCAAGGTAAACTCGTACTGAAATGGATCAATGTACTACGCAGTAGTATTCTTTAAGGTATGGATATATTAAAGTGTTGCCTCCTGATTGTACTCCATATAGCTCCATGCGCTATCCAAACCTGTTATCCCTAATCAGTTCATTTAAGAGTACTCGGGATAATAAGAAGTAAAGTATAAAACATCGGGTCAGATATCAATCTGGTGTGGGTGATACATTATCTCAAAAATACAATAAAAATCATATATAGTAAATGTAGGCATAGGATATGAAGAACCATGCATGATATGTCCCTACATCCAAAGAGTTATCATATAGCCGTAAATATATGCTAATATATTATAACAACCATATAAGCGCACTACAGTCAAAGTATAGTGTCCAATGTTCGGGCATACTATTGAAGATACCTACATCTTGTGGCACCCTAGAGTAATAAATTACCATGGTATACATAACATCCACCAAACGACCCTCACCATCACTCATGTGCGTTGGATATATGATATTTCATATGGCATAATTGCAAATAAGGGGCTCGATCAAAATCATGGCTTCATTGGTGCTCGAATCCGTACCACTCCATGCGGCTAAGAACTAGGCTAATAATCGCAAAAGCCCAAGGTAATCTACTGTCGTAAGATCTAGACAGGGTCGCAAATCCAAGTTGGCATTCCCACATACTCCTTATATACGAGCACATAAAAAACCTCCGAGTTATCAATGATCCCTCTGCATGTGTCTGCATAATGGAAATCAATTGTTATTCCATCTCGACTATCTTTACAGGAGGAATGCAGACGTAAATTATACTCGCAAGCCCCCATCGTTGAACTTACCTTTGTGGATCACCGTCATGACTCCCATCGTTAAGTTGCCATATTCAGGACGCCTATATATATATATCCATCCTAAGTCTTAGTGCCATTGTACCAAGATTTCGAAGTCGTTGTCATCATCATGTCAAAGCGTTATGTTATCGCTTCACAAATCGCCACACGAGATCCAAGGTTATCCCAAATCGTCTAAGAGTCATCCATCCTGGCTCCAAGTCAACTCGTCAAATACCCCCGAACTCTACTTCGAAGTAGGCCCATGCCACACCTTAACTCCATAATCAAAACACAATGCCTTAACTTCTATCCAGTCTTCCCTAGGATTGGCCAGAAACCATGCGCACATCGAGCAAAGCAACACCCACCATTGCTCCATGAACTATGCAGCTAATGAACCACATCCCTCGATCGTCTACCGTAAAAGATTTCCTATCTGGTCCCCCTTCTACCAAACCAAGCAACTACCAAATAGGATTTCCTGTCCAGCTTTCCTTGCCAAACCAACTAGCTACTAGATAGGATTTCATGTACAGTCCTTTACTATTGAATGACGTCAACCATCGTGTCATCCTATACTAAACCAAACCCCACAAAACCAGAAACCTATAGCTCCTTCAATACATCAACTTTACATCGATTTTATTGCTACACCCAACATTTTGACCTTCATACATCGCCTATGTAATGATATGACTCCAAACACTCTATAGCCTATCTTTTGAAGTTCGACTTCATGGTTCCAAATTTTAAGTCGCTCTGATGAGCTTTTCAACCATACAAGCATGTAAGCAAATACCATACATGCACCAAGCAACATTCAACATGCAAACATACAATAATTCATGGAAAATCATCTTATTACATGTCTCTAACATAGCCAAATACACATCAAGGCAACCATACATTGAATTAACATGATTAACATTTTAAATTCGTTTTTACTTTAGATTTCACTTTAAAATAGTCTGAAAATACGATTTTGACTTTAAAAATGGGTTTAAAACAGGTTAAAACTTATAAATATATATACAGTACGCTGAAAGATGATAAATCACTCACCAAAACGTCCAAAATTCAAGTTTTTCATGCAATTCAAGACAAATCCGAAAATCAAACCAAGCCTCAAATTTTCTTCTCTCAAAATATAGATTTGAAGATTTCTAATGAATCTCTTGCTAACCTACCTTTAATCTATGATATGGACTTGATTTAAAGAAGAAAAGATAAGGTTTTGGGTGGAGAATGATGTGGTGGGAGCTTAGCTCTATTTTAGAAGTGGTAAAAGTGATTTAAAGATGATGGTTGAGCCTATTATTATAGCCTTCAAACCTGAAATGGGTTAGTGGGTTTTCCTCCTAACTCATTAGTTACCCACTAAACTGCTCTAAAAAAGTTTAAATTGCTATTATAACCACTCTATAGAAAAAGAAACCATCATATCTTTCCAATGGAAATGGTTTCATATGACGATTCGGTTTCGATCAAAAGTTATAGTTGTTATAAGTATTCAAGAGTGGAATCATCCGAAAAAATGCTAAATATAGAAAATGTCACACGTAGGCATTTTCCAAAGTTATAGAGTCATACGGCCTGATATGAATTTAAAAATAATATTTTATGATCCTCCGATATATAAATTACGGGTCGTTACACTCCCCCCTTTAAGAATTTCACCCCTGAAGTCCCAAACAAAACAAGGTGAAGTCAAACATAGCTACCCCGCATGTCTAACGGCTATGGGAAAACATATCAAACATGCATATAGAAGTAGGTAATGATATTTACTCCTACCATAGCACGCAGGATACTAAACTACCTTATATGATATCGAAAGTGAAAGCAAATGCAATAAACAGAAGTCTCACAAAGTAAAGAGCTCTGAATAGACGGTCCTTATGCTTTCCTCGGTCTCCAAGTACAATCGCTTTTGCTCTCACTCTATGAACCTTTACTAGCTCTACCATCTTCCTCCTTAGCTGCTTCATATCACGTCCGATAATACGACAGGCTTACGAGATCTTGAAGCTTCTGGTTCAATCCCGATGTCATTAAGCTGGTTTGATTCAACTATCATGCCTGAGCCATGCACAAATTTCTGTAACCGAGAGATATGGAGCACATTGCACGTCCACCATCTTCTGAGGTAAGTTGACTTTGTAAGCAAGGCTCCTTTTCCTCTCAAGTATCGAAAAGGACCAATAAATCTCGGTGCCAACTTCCCCTTTAGTAACGAATCAAACAACATTCTTCAGTGGAGAAATCTTGGCAAATACCATATCAAGAATGAAGAACTCCAGTCATGGCTCCTCCTATCGATGCAGCTCTTTTGTCTATCTTAGGAATCTTTCATTTATCGTGGAATAATTTTGATCTTCTCTAAAGTCTCTCTAATCATATCTATCCCAAGTATTGGTTTCTCATCTGCTTCCCATCAACATAAATGTGCGTTGCATGGTCGGTCATATAACGCCTCAAATGGTGCTATACCAATGTTAGACTGATAACTGTTATTGCATGCGAACTCTACTATATGTAAATGATTGTCCCACGAGCCATCGAAATCAAGAATGCAAACTCGCAAAAGATCCTCCAAGATACGATTCACCCTCTCAGTCTTTTCATCAGTTTGTGGATGATTAGTTATGCTAAGATGTAGCTCTATCCTCAATGCCTCTTGTAAGCTCTTCTAACACATGCTAGTGAACAAAGGGTCTCGGTCACTGATAATGCTTTTCGGCACACTATGGAATCGCATAACCCAATACATATACAACTCGGCCCATTTGGATGTCGTTCTACTAAACTTTACAGGTATAAATCTAGCATTCTTCGTCAGTTTATCTACTATGACTTAATTGCTACCATACCCTCCTCTAGTCCTCGGCAATCCATTAGTGAAGTCCATGGAAATTTTTTCCCATTTCCATACGAGAACCTTGAGTGATTACAGCAAACCACTCGGCTTCTTTTTCTTTGCCTTTACCAACTGACAGTTCATGCACTTCGAGATGAATTTCCCAATGTCCGCCTTCATTCCTTCTTAATAAAATGCCTGCCTCATGTCACAGTACGTTTTATTGTTGTTCGAATGTATAGTGAATCTCGAATGATAGCACTTGCGTAGCACCTCATTTCTCAACCCATTAACATAAAAAACAAACAATCTCTCATCCTAAGGGAGCCAACCATTACAGTCGAGCATGTACTGCTTCATCTTGTCAAACTCTACTCCTTCCTCTATCTTTTCCATGATCTCCATTAGTCTAGCATCTTGCTTCTGACTAGCATCAATCTGCTCAATCAAATTAGGCATGATCGACAGGCTAACCAACACTTCCGGCTCTAGCTCATATCGAGGTCTAAAATCATAGTCAGTGATAAACTCCAAATGTTCTACTCTAGGAACATCGCTCCTAAGCTAGCATGTCTCCTACTCAAAGCATCAACAACTGCATTTCCCTTACTAGGCGTACAGGAAATGTCAAAGTAATAGGAGGCTAGGGACTCTAACCATCGATGCTAACAAAGCTTAAGGTCCTTCTGGGAGAATATATACTTCAACGACTTGTGGTCCATATAAAACTCGAACCTCTCCCCAAGCAAACAATGCCTCCATATCTTCAAAGTGAATGCTATCACCACCAACTCCAGATCATGAGTCAGGTACTTCCTCTTGTGTGGTTTCAACTGTCAACTTGTGTAGGCGACAAACTTTCCTCTCCACAACAACACTACACCTGGTCCAGTACCACAGACGTTTGTGTATACCGTCAACTCCTCATCCTTGCTCGAAATGACTAATACCAATGCACTTTGCAAGCTTACCTTCAAACTCACAAATGCATGACCATACCTCGCGCCCAAATAAAATTCAGATTCTTCTTCGTCAAGTTTGTTAACGACGTTGTTACCTTAAAGAAGTCGTTGATAAAATGTCTATAGTATGTCGCCATCCAAGGAAACTTTCCATGTTTGTAGTGGTGTTGGATCGACCTCAGTCATGTACTACCACCACCATCGTAAGATCTGCAGCAATCCCTTGCTTAAAAATAGTGTGACCTAAAAATCGCACTTCCCTCCTCCAGTAGTGATACTTCAAGAACTTCGCCTTTAGTCGATGCTTCCTAAACACCTCGAGCACAATCCTCAAATGCTCCTTTTGTTCTTTCTCCATCCTCGAGTAAACAAGGGTATCATCCATGAACACAAGTACAAACTTGCATAACTAGTCCCTGAAAACACAGTTCATAAGATCAATAAAGTATGTTGGTAAGTTGGTTAATCCGAATGGCATAACCAACCACTCATAGTACCCAAATGGCGTGCAAAACACTGTAATTGATACACTATCCTTTGCTACTCTCAGTTGATGAAAACCATGTCCCAAGGTCTAACTGAGGGAACACCCTAACACCATGGAGCTGATCGAATAAGTCATCAATATGCAAGAGTGGATACTTATGTTTCTTCATTACCTTATTCATCTCATAGTAATCTAAAAACAACCTCAGAGAGCCATCCGCCTTAACGGCGAATACTACAGGTGTGCCCCACTCAAATATGCTCCAACGAAAGAACCCTCGTCTCAAAAGGTCATTTACTTGCACCTCCATCTCCTTCTTTTCCCTAGGTGTCAAACATCTCAAAGGCATAACTATCGGTATGGCATGCTTTACCAAATCTATATGGAACTCTACGTCTTTATATGATGGTAATCTGGTCATCTCCTTAAATATGTCCTGATACTCCCTAGTTATTGGCATGGAAACTCGTCATATGGGATCTCGAGCGAGAATGAAAAGCAAACCATCACCTCATCATTAGCAGGTTATCTATCTCCAACCTACGTCCATCATCCATCTCCATTGCCACCGACAGTCTCTCACAATCCACCACTACTCCGTACTTTTACAGCCAATCCATATGTAACGACCCATAAATTTTCGATGTTTAAATTTTGTTAATTTAATAATATTTTATGAGTTAATATTGAAAGAAATAAAATGTTGTAATTTAATAATGGAATAATAACTAAATTAAAGTGAAACAATGTTAATACAAGTTAATTATCAACAATCTTAATGAAATTCCAATTCATTGTATTTAAACATGCTATGCTTGGTTAAAAAAAAATTATTAAGTAAAAATGTAAACATTTAACTATTGTATAAAATAGATAGTTAAGGGTAATTGAATAAGATTAGTATTGTATAAGGGATTATAATATGTGTTGCATTAATGTGTGCATTGATTATAGTGGGATGTAAAAGGTAAAGAATAAATTTACAAATGTTATAAAATGTATAATGGTGACAACTATTGTTCGTTACCAATGTATTTAATCAATAGCAATTAAATGTAATTAAACATTACCTTATGTAAGTTAAGATAATAACTGAATTTTTTTTAATGTAAAATCAATAGAAACGTTAATTATATGCCTAAATGGCAATTGATTTAATAAAAATAATCTTAAAAAAATTTGAAACCAATATAAATAAATGAATTGGAATATTAAGTGTGTATAAGTGACTAAATCTCAGCATAATGGAAATAAAATAGTTAACACAAATAAAAGATGAAATTAGAATTATATAGATGATTTGAACATTTGTTGTAATTAATGAACTTTTAAATGTAATTAAAAGTTAAGGGTGACAATGGTTATAACTTACCTATTTATTTAGTTCATAAAATTTGTTTTACTTAATTTGCGCAATTAATGTAGATTAAATTGGTAATCGAAGAATGTTAATTCAATAGGATGTAACCAATGAAAATTTTAATCGTAATATGACTATTGATTTGAATAAAAATGGAAATCATGTTTGATCAATTTATTGTAGTTTATATTATGATAAATGGATATATTGCAATTGAACGTAAATAAATTTTACATTAATATGGAATAAGACAATAATTGTAGTGTCAACATAATAAAAGGTATAGAAATGTAAACTTTATTTACAAGGCAATGATTTATGAAATAAAAAGATAGAAACCTATGTTAATAATTTCATAAGGTATTGTTGATTTAATAGTAGGAGTGTAAATAAAAAAGAATAAAAATGAATAAGTTTAGTAAAAGAGTAAACATATGTTTATTAGCTGAAAGATTGATTGTAGAGATGAGTAACTATTATTTAGTGAGAAATGTGTAATTACTATTTGTATCCAATAATGCAAATATGTTTAAGTTACTATTAGAAAGGAAAAATTGTTTAATTCTCATTACATTCATTTAGTCCATTTTGAAACTTAATCAACTGAAATGAATGTAATTGAAAATTTCTAATTAATAGGAGAGAGGATACCAATTGTAAATTAATAGGTGTAATTAAAAGCAGCTTATGTTTTATGAAAATAAGGAAAGTTTGATTTAATAAAAAGAACATTTACATCAAATAAATGAATGTTTCATTTATGAATGTAGGTCTAATTTCATTAAAATATAGAATAGAATGATTGATTTTAAAAAAATAAATATATGTTTATTTGAACTGTGTTTTAGCTTACAGATTGATTACAAGGGTAGGAAAATAATATATTTCAGTAAGTTATTTATTACTCTTGTGTATAAACAATTTTTCTATTTTTTTCATGCATTTTAGTTGTCTGTTTTAAAATTTAACTTTGTAAATGATTACAATTAATGTAGTTCAAATGTTTCAATTAAAAGGAAAGAAACGGTGATTGCAATTAATAGATTTAACAAAAATTTGCACGTTTTGTGTTAAACAAAATTTAATGCTAGTTTACTACATATATGTTTATACCTAAATTCAAACTTATGTTTTAGATCAAAATTTAACGCTAGTTTATATTGAAATCTCATACGTTGTTAAATTAAATATTAATAGGAGATGATAAAAGGGGTAAAATAGATTTACACTTGACTATTTCCTTTCCAATTAGACTTTATTAGATTTTATTGCAACATAACTTACCTTTCCATCTTCACTTTTCAAATTTACTCTTACGTTCATCGCCTCCTTAAGTGGATTATTTTCATGCCTTTTATTTATGATGTAAACTATAAGTGGCGATAAAGACGTACATATATATTATACACCGGTTTATATTACCTTGTTTATGCTAGCATATTTTGGAATGTATGTTAATGCATTCCTTGTAAAACATTCAATCGAAATGTTAACATGTTGTTTAATTTCCAATCTAATCACAAAGAGGGAGAAATGAAGATTTCTTAATGCTGCATATTCTTTTAATTTATGACACAGATTTGGGTGGAGAATTTATTTTCATTTATTGTGTGTTAATTAAATCTTAAAAAGATGTTAATTTCAGTATGTTTAGGGTTAACAAAATTTATTAAGTAAACGATTGTTTTGAAATTTGAATTCTAAAAGTTTGTTCATATTTACTTTATTTCTTTCCATTCATTTTCCAACTTCATTTTCTGAAACGTCATTTCATTTATTTCTAATTAATAGCGGTCTCTCTTTTCAAATCTCTTTAACCCTAAACCTAACTCTAACCTTATAAATAAGATACGACGCAAATGAAACCACAGCCTCCATTCTAATGTTCTTCTTCTTTTTCCTTTTCTTTTTTTATTCAAATATCCTTATTATCTCTCATTTTAATTTTTCTTCCTCTTTAAATATTCTTCTTCTTCAAATTTTCTTCTATTTCAAACTTTCATCTTTCTTTTCAAATCTAGATCTTCTCTTCCATTTTCAGTTCTTATTTTAATCCTTTTCTTTTTCAATTCTTCTTTTTCAAATCTTTTTTTTTTCCAAACCTTTTAAAAATACATACATTCATATAATAAGGAGGAAAATTAAAGTAAATCGAAATAAAAGAAAAATTATGGAACAAAGCTAGCAATCAAGATGAAGCATACGCGTTTTTCACGTGGGAAGAGTGGATGTGGCACGGTATTTTATTTTTGTTTAATTTATTTTTGTAAATCTCGGTTTCATTTAGTTCTAACAATCATAACTCATACATATGAACTCCATTTCACACACGGTTTTCTCCGCTAGGCTCGTATTGAGATTCCGGACACTTTGACGTTGGTTTGGGCAAATTTGGAGACGGTCAAATTTTTGGGTTTAAATTGGATTTAAATTCAATTTAAATTCAAAAGGTGAGTATTTTAACTCACTCACAACTTCTAAAATTTCTTATGTTTGTCAAATTGATTTATGATATAAGTAGAAATTCATTTATGACTGTTTGACATATTTTATTCATCATCTCAGTTAGATTGCATTTATTTAAATTAAATTGTTATTTAGTTTTATTATTGCATATAAATTGACAGTTAAATTTATTTATTTTTGCATATAAACTGCTAATTAAACAGTTATTAATTTTTTTTTGAATATAAACTGTTCGTTGATACCTGTTATATTTTATATGCTCTATTGATGTTTGTTTAAACTGATGATGATTTCAATAAATTGGTTGATGATTGATATTGGGTGAATGGATGATGTGTTCTATATTATATAAACTGCAAGTTATTATGCATTTTCATTTCATTCGGGATTGCGGTTTGAAATGATATACAACCGCATTTTTATTTTTAAATTACGGATTGAAATGATAAATATCTGTATCACTTGACCATAGGATAGAAAATTTTATACAGACACCGTCGGTATATATATATATAATTATTTTGAAAATGATTTCTATGGTTTGGATAGGATACGGTTTATTAAATTTTGATATTTTATAAATATTATTTTATATATATATATAGTTAAATTTTGAATTTAAGCTATGTATAAATCTGTTGAATATAAATAAATAAGTTGAATAATGGGGTTTGATAATTTATATTATATGATTAAGTACAGGTTTAAGATATTATATATATATATAGAGAGAGAGTTCTAATGATTCAAATCAATTAAGATTGGAAGATAAATTGGAAATTTATTTAGAATTGGGCTTATTTAAAAATTGAACTCCGTAAGTTGATGTAAACTTATTAAAATTGGAAATTTTAAAGGTATGATATTTATAACTGGAATTTTGTTCAAGATAAATTAAATGAATATTTCTAGTATAAATAAAGTGAAGGAAATATTTAATTGTTGGAAATTTGAGTTTTATTTATGGATTTATTTTGTGAATGTTTCAAACTAAATAATAGGACCATAAATTATTAAATAGGATTTCCAACCTTAGTTTGAAAATTTTAAATACTCGAAGTTTGAATATATTGAAATCGAAGTGTTTTATTGAAACTAAAAGTGAATCTAAATTTAATGGGTTTAGACCTAAAATTTTAGATGAATAAAATTGTGAAGTCGTAGAAATTATTTTATAAAGTAATTTTAAATTCAAACTATTTTATCCTGTATACTGTTTGAATATCCAAACCCTGTATACTGTTTGAATATCCAAACCATTCAAGTTTTAGAAGTATGGTTTTAAAGCTATGAATTTCGAAGTATTATGTTTTGAAAGTTATAATTCAAATGTTTGGTTTCCAGATATTATAAATTTTAAAGCAGTATGATTTTGGAAAAGAAATATATTTGAAAGAAATGATATTATTGATTTGGGTTTTATAAAAATAATATCAAATGAGTTTTTTTGGAAATGGAAATGATATCGTATTTATGGGTTTTGAAATGGACAACTATATTCTGGTTTTATAGTATAAACTATTTTTAAAGGCTGCGGTGTTATAATAACGTTTGGTTGTTGAAGAGACCGGGATCGGAAGTTGTCATACTCTCTGCCAACTCCGAAAACCACTTTAACAATCGTGTACGCGGTGGAGATTCCAAAATGAAGTAGGTTGGTCGCAGCGTTTCCTTTAAGGTAAATACGTGGACCCAATTCCCGTGAGTTGGCATAAGGTGGCTAAAACAGGAGCGATCGACGGATTAACAAGGTAGCACCTTTGATCGGACACTTCCCTTCGATACTATACTCTGACTTTGGATTGATTCGGTGGCCACCTTCACTTTTGATTTCTTTGATTTGGGGGAGTTTGTCCGAGGTGGGCGGTAGCTGCGCGCTACGCCTTACCACCGACCCGGAAGCGTAATTGGTATATCTACCCTGGCATTGCCTAGTTGTGCCGCGCCTTGTACGAGTTTGGATTTCTCCCATAGCCCATGTGGTATCCTCTGGTGGCTTCCCGATCAGGAGGGACTATGATATTGGATGGACTACTGGGACAATTACGTGTTAAAGGCTATATGGGTAACCCCTTAATGCTAAGAAAAAAGTAAGTTTATTTTACAATTAGACACTATTATAATAGTGCAATATACTACATAGTAAATAGTTTAACGGATCCTTAGGAGATGTAAATCCCGAGCATCTCTTGAGTTACTGCACTCATATTTATTTCTGTTAATTTAACTTACATAAGATCTTTTAGTTCTGACTCGAGTGTTTTGTATTTTCAATTCGCTCGGGTCAGTCCGAGCGTTTCAGGATTTGAAGATTTAGCTCTGGAGGACGAAGACAAAGATTTGTATTACTATTATCTAGTATATTATTCCACTACACCATTTAATTCTGCTGCATTGATATTTATTGGTATGTGAACTCTGATATTTGTTGTATAAAGAAGAAGAAAATGTTTTGTAAACAGTTTTATGAACTATATATTGATTATTATATTTTATCCTTCCGCTGTGAGATTCTGTTTTATTTTATTTCTTCTCTATTTTTCTTATTTACCCCATAACAATCCGCCCTTCCGTATGGTTTGAATTGGCACGTGTGTCGATTTAAAGTGTGCAAAAAGGCGAGACGTTACACCATCCCTAAAATAATACCAAACCCCACAAAACCCAAAACAAAGCAATCATAAGCAAACAATAAACCATGCCTCGATAATGCTAAGTCTCAACAAACCATGTAAAGGTAGGTTGATCCTCTAAGAGGAATTGTGACAATCAAAGGTCGGTCCAATATCTTGGGTTCCAATTGCAATCCATCTATCAAATCACTAGATATAAAGGAATGCGAAGCCCTGGTATCGAATAATAGATGTACATGTGTATAAAAAAGAAAGCATACCTGATATAACGATGCCCTTCCCTTTGTCCTTCACCGATAGAGCACTTGACGAAGTTGGAACGATGTTCAAAGTGTAAGCAGACACAATTTGCCTATTGCTTGGTGGCTCTAGACAGTCCTTCTTGATATCATTAGCTTGTTGTAGTTGTAACACTTCTTGCTTTCCACCTTACAGTCTCTGAAAAGATGGTTCTTCTTTTTGTCCCACTTCTTCTTGCCTCCTACACCAGCTTACGGCTTTGGCTCATCCTAGGAAGCAACAACTGACTTAAGCTTAGGATTCAGAGTCTTATGTCGAAGAGCCTTCACCGCCAGCCTCTCAAAGGTCTCATGGATATGTCCTACTAGCTTCTCTTTAAGATATTCATCAAAGCCCATGATCGAAAAGCATATGTATTGATCGTCGTTCCGGTTTCGTCAATTGCTCCATCGATAAAAGAGAAGGGAAATGGCGTCAGCGTTTGGGATAAGCTCTCCACATATGGTGGTTCCATATGTGTTTTAATTGACAACAAGGTTTCCTATTCCTTATATGATGGTAATCTAGTCGTGACAGTCCTAGTTAGGGGATCGACAAGCCTTTATGTTGTTTGTTGAGACCTTGTCCTTTTGAGTCATGATTGTTAGTTCGTTAGGCATTGATTGTTTTCTGTTTAGTTGGGTTGGTATTATAGTCAAAGAAAGGAACAACTGAAGGGGATACCGAATAGTGGTGGACTAAGAGAGGTCATTGATGATGATCAAGGTTGTGGAGGAGCGAATGGTAGTGATTGGCTGCCGGTAGAGGAGCCTTATATATTCGCTCGATATGCCACGTGATAGGATGTCATCTATGCATGTAGCCAGAGAGTGTCCAGACATACTCGAGGAGGTGACTGGATTACCACCATATAGAGATAGAGTTCCATATCGATCAAATCAAAGGAGTTGGACAGGTAGACATGCCATTAAAGCAGAGGGTGTCCAAAGAGCTTAGGAGATTAAAGGTGTGCGGATGACCTGTTTAGGCAATGGTTCATCCATAGGTGTACACTTTGGGTAGGATGCACCTGCTATGTTCATCAATAGGACGGATGACTCTTTGGAGCTGTTTGTTGGTTGTTGTGAGCTAGATGAGATGATGAACATGTTCGTACTTCCATTTATCGATGACTTGTTCGATCACCTCTATAGCATGAGGATATTCTCTTAGTTGGACTTGCAATGAGGTCGCACCAACTAAGAGCAATTTGGGTGAGTGTGCTGATTATAGTGTGTAAAGACCCTAATCTTGACTAATATTATGTAGGACATTTAATTAGATTAATTAAACGAATAATATAGATGGTTAGAGGATTGATATTTGTTATTCAATAAGGAGGGCCATTCCTTAATGAATGTGTGAACAAAAATGTAACGACCCAGGATTTTTAGTAATTAAAATTTGAATATTTAATTAATTTTAAATATTAATAAGTGGATTTATAAGTCGAATAAATTTTAATTCGAATTATTGGATTTAATTGAATAATTAAATCGATAATTTAATATGTTAAATTATGGAAATAATTGAAAATTGGGTTAAATATGATTGAAAATGATTTGTAAAATTTTATTTCATCATATTGGAGTTAGAAAGATATTTTAGAACTTTTAAAATCGAATTAAGAGTTTATTTGTGAAAATTGAATATTTTAATATTTAATCGACTAGTGAAAATAGTCAATTTTTGAACAGTCTCAAAATTGAACGGAACTAGTTCCATTGGATCCGTAATAGTTAGTTATTACCGGATTTCAAATTTCGTGTCAATCAGAGTTATCGTTTGATCGTGGCAGCTCAAAACGCATCGAATTATTTTTAATATTAATTTGGCGAGTTAAAATAGCCATTTTTCAAAAAGTCTCGGATTTCAATGAAACCAGTTTCATTGGATCCGTAATATGATATTATTGTATGGTTTCAAATTTCGTGTCAATTGGATTTACCGTTTGTTCGGTGCAAGCTAAAACGCCTAGAAAATCGTTTAAATCGGTTTAATTTAAATTGAACGTTTATGGCCAGAACTCGCACAGATGTCCGAATTAGCTTCCGAAACCTGTTCCATTTTGTTCGGAACGCGGGGTAAACCCTAGAAACGCTGGTTACGGCGCGTAAATCGGAGTTCGGAATTCCCGGATGAATAGTATTCAACGATTTCCTATAAATAGACCCTTACCCCTTCATAAATTAAAAAAAAAAAAACTAAACCTAAACCCTAGCCGCCACCCCCTCAATCAAAGGCCAGAATTCACTTTCAATTCCCCTCAAATCTCCTTCAATCCAAGCATTAATTCAACAATCTTTCAACATGAAAGTTGGAGAGGGAAGTGAGAGCTACAATCTGAACGGTTGTGATGTAAAACGAAGCAACGTGGAGGGAGATACGGGGGGCCGTCGGCCTTGGCTTGCGCACGTGTTTTCTCGTGCCATGGGGGGGCCGAGCTTCATGAGGTTGAGGCCGTGCATAGAGGAGGTGAAGGGCTTCGAGATGGAGTATCTTGATCGTGTTCATGTCGCTCGAATTGGTTGCATAAATTAACCCTAATAAGCAAGAGTGGGTTCGGCTGTTACAGGCACGCATGAATGAGAAGAACGAAGAAGAAAGGGGGTAGGGGGGTGCGGCCCAGATGCAGAGTCACAGGATCCAACGGCTTAGATGAATTTAGGTTTAAAATTAATTAAATGTTGTAAATTTTTATAATATAAAATCGTGTAAACTTCAAATATTCATATCTTTTTCATACGAGGTCGAAAACGCGCGAAACCAGTTGCGTTGGAATCGTATGGACGAGCACTAAGCGATAAAATTGGATTGGAGTCATTTGGAGTTAGTGGGAATTTTAGGTAAAATTAAATGTCCGTTTAATTTTATTCGAAATAAATCGCTAAAACGAAATTGAAATCAAGGTGAGAACTTCTCACTCAATCGAATCAGTTTCGATTTTATTTTAAATAGTTAGATTTAAAATATTTGAATGCATGTTTGAATGATGATTGTTATCTATTGATTGTTAAAATAGACATTATGCGCCGTTAGTAAGCGGGTGTTATTTATTAAAAACATATACCGCGAATATTTCATAAAGAGTGAAATTGGTATTATATATAATAGCAATATATATATATATATATATTGGCATATGTATATATTGGAGTTATTGATTTCCCGCATTTGTATAGCGGATGTGACCCTATTGCGCCGTCTATTAAGCGGATAATATTTTAAATCCCATATACCGCGATAATTCCGTACTGGAGCGGAATTGGTATTGTGCTAATGTTTGTGGATGCAGGAAAACAGGTTGGAGGGATCCAACTGGATTCCTCAGCAGTATTTATTTGATTTCAGATATTTTGATATTTGATGGATTATCATATCGATATATGATATCGTTGTAGTCGTGATTGACTATTTGGTGTGTAGCATCATTGGACCAAATTTGGAATTTTAAAGTGATTTTTGAAAGTATACGTTTATAAAATATTTTTGGAATTGATCCATTTTAAATAAATAAACGTTATAATTTTTAAAGTTATAAAAATTATGATTTTGAGAAATATGGGTTAATGTTTTTATAAAATAATTAAATTGGATTTTTGAATTTATTATAAAAGTTTAAATATAGGATTTATAAATTTGATTATTTTATAAATCAAGAGAATGGTGAAATTATAAAGGAGATTAAAGATGTTTCAAAATAATAATATAAATTGATTTATATTAAAAGATTGATAAATTGATATTTATAAATTAAAAATATTGGAATTATAAAACGAGCTTTTATAAGTGTTAGAATGAATTGTGAATGGATTTCATAAATGAATGAAATTTATAGAATTATAAACGGTGAAGTTATAAATGGAATTTTATAAGCAGTAGGTTTATAAAATTTATAAAGTTATTAAAAGAATGGTTTTGGATAAATAATTGAATCTTATAAGTTATAAGATTTATAATTATGAAGTTCAAAGGAACGATTTTTGCAAGCAAATAAATTATAAGTATTTCACTTATAATATGAACTTTTAGTATATCATTGAGATATGAATTGAGATAGGTTAATAAAGGAGATTTATAAAAGGAAGTTGTTATAAAATAAATAGAAATGGAATTTATAAACGTTGTTTTATAAATTCGTAATGACTTATTTTGATAAGTAAATTGTTATAACTTATTTATGGAGCTATATTCACGTTTTAGACAGTGAATAATCCTTTAAAATGAAATGTATAGAAATGATGAAATTGGTTAACGAAGTATATTCACGTTTTTGAATAGTGAATAATATGTTAAAGAAAATGTTTTGAATTTTGTGTTTTAAATAGAATTAAAACGATCTAACGATGTTTTAAATGTGTTGAGATTCGAAACCATAGATTTCAACATTCATTGTTGAAATAAACGTTTTCGAGAAATAGAAAGAAATGGTGGACTATAACACTATTGTTATAGTAAATGATTTCCGAAAGGAAATGTTTTGTATAGTATTGGGATTTATATATCTATTTTTAATTTCGAATCCCTATACTAGTGATTTTGGGTTTTCGTAACGATGTTTTACGCAACATTCGTTTTGGCCCAAATAAATATGGTTAAGAGAATGATTTCCTTAAAGAATGAAATATATACTTAATCTCGATTTAAGTATATTGAATATTCTCTAAGTGTTGAAAATAAATGAATGGATTTGTGAATTACTTATGAATAAATAAGTATGGAAATGTTTTCCAATATAAAGTGAATATTTTGAGAATTTATCTTTTTGAAGATAAATTGAAATGAATAATTGAAATCGTATATGCATGAATATTTTGGAATATAAATTCACTATGGAATTTATGAATAAAAAGGGAAGTTGTTTAAAGATAAATATTGATTTATTTTTGAGGTATTGAAATAATATATCTTGTAAAGATATTTTGGAAAATAAATAATTTGGAAAATTATTTGGAAACTGGTGATGTGTGCATATCCATTGATAGTTCAATAACCGACTATCAATATTTCCCTTTGAATGGGTATTTATTGTGATTTGCTTGAATTTGAATGCCACACTTATTTTTGAATAAGCGCTCACTATTCGGGTTAACCGGGAAAGGACCATGGGGTCGTATAACCCATTCCGAATATGTGATACGTCGTTATGAATTGCATTTGAAGATCGGTGTTGAAGACCGGGTATTTGCGAGAGCGATAGGATGACCTGTCGATTGACTCTGCACCGAGTTGCTCCGGTATTGAGTTCTCCATATGTGATAGGAAATCCGATCAGGATTGTGGATATCCGGATTGCGAATATCCGGATTGCAAGGACTTCTTTGTAAGTGCCTTCGGTTCTGTTCGAGCCCGGAACAGACTTGTATGGATTGTATGTCTGACGTTACAAATTGAGATATAAAGCAGATTTCTTTCAAATATATTTCTGTTGGTGGCGGATAATTTATTCTTTTAGCTTAACACCCTTCTCTGAGACGTACGAGCTCAGAGGTTATGTAGTTGAAGGTTATCAACGATATATTCCCAATTTGGTAATGTGACATGCTGAGTGTTGCTGTGAAATGATCATTGTGTTGATTATTTGTGATAGGATCATTTATTTGATCGTCTATCCTGGTGATCATTTCTATGATCATTTGTTGACCCAAAGCATGGCTTTTGTATAAAGTATGTTTTTGTGGACGTAACTTCGTCGAGCCTCACACCTCGGGAATGGTCAAAACAGGAAAGATGCAGCAAGGTTATGAGGGGTAGCGCCCTTTAGGATATGTGCATTTCCTTCTGGAAAAGGGTGGTATTATGGTATGGAGCCCAGATACTTACTCATGTTGAAAACACTTTATGATTGTGTGAATTGATTACGAGCGCTCGGTGAAAGGTCCCAAAGGACTGGGGGATGGCATATTCGGTCAGTTGTTACTCAGTTAGGGGTAACCCGGCCTTGTGTTGGTAGAGATCCGGTTTGGTTCTCGGGGATGTCCATCCAGAGGCATTCTCATGTGGCAATGGGAAGTTCCTTGGCCTGATCATTCGTTGGAAATCCAAAGAAAGAATACGATCTTGTACGGTTTTAGTTGTAGAACCTGCTTCCTTTGGAGGTAGCTATAGTAGGCATAATATAATGGTACCTATGCTGGCTAAGATTTATATTCTACTTTCGAAATGATTTTTCCTACACTGTGCACTAATAATAATATCAAATGTTTCTTTTTAATGCGTATCAAGCATCTTTGACTAACATAAGAAGAAATCTCCTCCAAGTCTGCGTTTGCATTGTGTGTGTGGCGGGGGGTCTTATGTTAGTCTCATTTTTTAAAAGCATTGCGAATTGACTTTAAAAATATTCCTCTATTTTGATTTTAAAGATAAATAAACTGTTTTGAGTTCTCACACCAGTCACATGACTGACTCGGAGTTTATTGTTTTCCTTCCTAAACTCTGGGTGCCCACCAATTTCTACACGGGCAGTCAAGAGTTAGGTTTATCAGGATATTCTGGATATTCTGGAGTTGTTGGAGGCAAGCTGGATGGCATGGCATATTATTAGTATAGTATTTCTTTTTCCGCTGCACTGTTTGTTTTTGTTGTTGTTGTTCACTCTGATGATGATGTAATGTAATGTATAAGATGTAATAACTGATATAGTTCTTTGTTTAAAGATTATTCATTTATTATTATATGTTGTTCCGCTGCGAATTGTGAGATTCTGATATTGTTGGGTTGTTTTCTTTCTGTTCTTTCTATTCTCTTTTTTTCCCTCCATTTTCTATCTTTTTCTCTCTTTTTCTAGCTCTTTCTTTTTCTTAAAACATTGATAATTCGTATTTCTGTTCATCTTGAGTTAATCTATGGAGATTAGTGTATATTCAAGGAGTACGGATTTACGGGTCGTCACAGGTGGTATCGGAGCATATGGTTAAGCGACAACCATGGTTCTGTTGGGTATTACTCATTAGAGATACAGTCAGTAGTGCTCTAGAATGAGTTTGAGTGTAATAATAGCTATGAGAGCGTATTTGTTAGTGAATATAAAATTGTTTTATATTGTGATGATTGGTTTGTTGAGTGGTATATAGATTCTGGTTAATACGAGTAATTAACGTTGTTAATAGAGATCTCTAAACACTTGTATAGAACAATTCGACACAGTATTGTTTTAAAATTGGGTAAATGAAATAATTTGACCTTTTTTATATTTTATATATAAAGAAATAATTTTTCAGAATTATTAAAGTGTATATAAGTTGATTGTTTAGTTGTTTGAATAATCTAAATAAAAGAATAATTGTATAAGCAAAAGAATTATAAGAATTGAATTATAATTAAACTGATTTACAATTGTGAAATAGGCTTATATATATAAGAAGTGAAACTATATGAATATATTTATAAATATGAGTTGTAAATAAAAATGAATCTAAAGTTAAATGGGAATTTACTTTAGAATTGGAATCTGAATTGATTTATAAGTAGGAACTTAAGTTATATAAATGAAATTCAACTTGAAATGGTTACATGAATTACCAATTGAATTGAATTAATGGATTAAATGTTAATCAGTTAAATGTAAATTAAGTTGATATGGAATAATGAATATAAGTGTTAATTCATTAAAATCTAATGTTATTGAAAGTTGAATAGTTGAATAAAAATCAATTAATTAAACCAATTGAAAGCAAAGGAATTTGGTTGTAATTAATATACATTGATTGTTATATGATTGTTAGTTGATTGTATATAATTCATTAAGTGTTAATGAAATTAAGTTAATGAAATTGGAAGCTAAAGTAATTGAAATCCAATTGGAAGTTAAGTGAATCTTAAATAGAATTGAATTTGATTTGGAAGTGAACCAACTTGAATATGAATTAGTGAATATAAACTAATTAAGAATGAATGTTATTAAAAACATCCACTGTTAAATGAATCAAATGTGATTAAATTGAAAACCTATTTCATTGAATATTAATGAGAATATGAATGAATATTTATTGGTTATGAATGCTAGTTGGTTGATGGTTGAATATACTGCTTTTACTACATTGGCTATGTTGACATATATAGTTATTATGTTGCTATATGATGTATATTAAGATTATTTTCATATATGCATGTTCTCATGTTGTTTGTTGAGTGTTTAGTAGGTGCGGATCGCGTTTGCTTCGCATTTGGAGCTCGCTTTCGCGCTATATTAGCCGTATACGCTTGCTAATAAAATATAAGGTACATATCTTGGATTAAATATCGTACTTTTATACTTTTTTCCCTTCGGGATGCCTCATTACTTAATGAGATGTATATTTGTGATATATATACTGTCATTTTTTTTTCGGATCGAGCCGCGCAAAGGAGACTATGGCGAATTTTTCCGAAAATTTAAGGCGTTAGAAAAAATTTGAGAAAATTGGAAAATTTTGAAAACTTTAACTTTGATTTGGAATTGAAAGTTAAATAATAGTAATTGTTTTAGAAAAGATAACTAAGTA
The DNA here is from genome assembly GCA_030765085.1 of Allium cepa. Lineage (NCBI taxonomy): Eukaryota > Viridiplantae > Streptophyta > Magnoliopsida > Asparagales > Amaryllidaceae > Allium > Allium cepa. The sequence goes on along the minus strand of CM060929.1, from coordinate 471,856,583 downwards.
TGATTTGAAAACTTAGTAAAGTATTACAAGAAGTTTAACTATGGATTTTGGAAAGTTAATAGATTCTGTAACTTTTCTTACTTAATAATTTCGAGGACGAAATTCTTTTAAGGGTGGAAGATTGTAACGACCCAGGATTTTTAGTAATTAAAATTTGAATATTTAATTAATTTTAAATATTAATAAGTGGATTTATAAGTCGAATAAATTTTAATTCGAATTATTGGATTTAATTGAATAATTAAATCGATAATTTAATATGTTAAATTATGGAAATAATTGAAAATTGGGTTAAATATGATTGAAAATGATTTGTAAAATTTTATTTTATCATATTGGAGTTAGAAAGATATTTTAGAACTTTTAAAATCGAATTAAGAGTTTATTTGTGAAAATTGAATATTTTAATATTTAATCGACTAGTGAAAATAGTCAATTTTTGAACAGTCTTAGAATTGAACGAAACTAGTTCCATTGGATCCGTAATAGTTAGTTATTACCGGATTTCAATTTTCGTGTCAATCGGAGTTATCGTTTGATTGTGGCAGCTCGAAACGCATCGAATTATTTTTAATATTAATTTGGCGAGTTAAAATAGCCATTTTTCAAAAAGTCTCGGATTTCGACGAAACCAATTTCATCGGATCCGTAATATGATATTATTGTATGGTTTCAAATTTCGTGTCAATTGGATTTACCGTTTGTCCGGTGCAAGCTAAAACGCCTAGAAAATCATTTAAATCAGTTTAATTTAAACTGAACGTTTATTGCCATAACTCGCACAGATGTCCGAATTAGCTTCCGAAACCTGTTCCATTGTGTCCGGAACGCGGGGTAAACCCTAGAAACGCTGGTTACGGCGCGTAAATCGGAGTTCGGAATTCCCGGATGAATAGTGTTCAACGATTTCCTATAAATAGATCCTTACCCCTTCATAAATTTAAAAAAAAAAAAAACTAAACCTAAACCCTAGCCGCCACCCCCTCAATCAAAGGCTAGAATTCACTTTCAATTCTCCTCAAATCTCCTTCAATCCAAGCATTAATTCAACAATCTTTCAACATGAAAGTTGGAGAGGGAAGTGAGAGCTACAATCTGAACGGTTGTGATGTAAGACGAAGCAACGTGGAGGGAGATATGGGAGGCCGTCGGCCTTGGCTTGCGCACATGTTTTCTCGTTCCATGGGGGGCCGAGCTTCATGAGGTTGAGGCCGTGCATAGAGGAGGTGAAGGGCTTCGAGATGGAGTATCTTGATCGTGTTCATGTCGCTCGAATTGGTTGCATAAATTAACCTTAATAAGCAAGAGTGGGTTCGGCTGTTACAGGCACGCGTGAATGAGAAGAACGAAGAAGAAAGGGGGTAGGGGGTGCGGCCCAGATGCAGAGTCACAGGATCCAACGGCTTAGATGAATTTAGGTTTAAAATTAATTAAATGTTGTAAATTTTTATAACATAAAATCGTGTAAACTTCAAATATTCATATCTTTTTCATACGAGGTCGAAAACGCGCGAAACCAGTTGCGTTGGAATCGTATGGATGAGCACTACGCGATGAAATTGGATTGGGGTCGTTTGGAGTTAGTGAGAATTTTGGGTAAAATTCCGTTTAATTTTATTCGAAATAAATCGCTAAAACGAAATTGAAATCAAGGTGAGAACTTCTCACTCAATCGAATCAGTTTCGATTTTATTTTAAATAGTTAGATTTAAAATATTTGAATGCATGTTTGAATGATGATTGTTATCTATTGATTGTTAAAATAGACATTATGCGCCGTTAGTAAGCGGGTGTTATTTATTAAAAACATATACCGCGAATATTTCATAAACAGTGAAATTGGTATTATATATAATAGCAATATATATATATATTGGCATATGTATATATTGGAGTTATTGATTTCCCGCATTTGTATAGCGGATGTGACCCTATTGCGCCGTCTATTAAGCGGATAATATTTTAAATCCCATATACCGCGATAATTCCGTACTGGAGCGGAATTGGTATTGTGCTAATGTTTGTGGATGCAGGAAAACAGGTTGGAGGGATCCAACTGGATTCCTCAGCAGTATTTATTTGATTTCAGATATTTTGATATTTGATGGATTATCATATCGATATATGATATCGTTGTAGTCGTGATTGACTATTTGGTGTGTAGCATCATTGGACCAAATTTGGAATTTTAAAATGATTTTAAAGTGATTTTTGAAAGTATACGTTTATAAAATATTTTTGGAATTGATCCATTTTAAATAAATAAACGTTATAATTTTTAAAGTTATAAAAATTATGATTTTGAGAAATACGGTTAAAGATTGATTTTTGAGAAATATAGGTTAATGTTTTTATAAAATAATTAAATTGGATTTTTGAATTTATTATACAAGTTTAAATATAGGATTTATAAATTTGATTATTTTATAAATCAAGAGAATGGTGAAATTATAAAGGAGATTAAAGATGTTTTAAAATAATAATATAAATTGATTTATATTAAAAGATTGATAAATTGATATTTATAAATTAAAAATATTGGAATTATAAAACGAGCTTTTATAAGTGTTAGAATGAATTGTGAATGGATTTCATAAATGAACGAAATTTATAGAATTATAAACAGTGAAGTTATAAATGGAATTTTATAAGCAGTGGGTTTATAAAATTTATAAAGTTATTAAAAGAATGGTTTTGGATAAATAATTGAATCTTATAAGTTATAAGATTTATAATTATGAAGTTCAAAGGAACGATTTTTGCAAGCAAATAAATTATAAGTATTTCACTTATAATATGAACTTTTAGTATATCATTGAGATATGAATTGAGATAGGTTAGTAAAGGAGATTTATAAAAGGAAGTTGTTATAAAATAAATAGAAATGGAATTTATAAACGTTGTTTTATAAATTCGCAATGACTTTGATAAGTAAATTGTTATAACTTATTTATGGAGCTATATTCACGTTTTAGACAGTGAATAATCCTTTAAAATGAAATGTATAGAAATGATGAAATTGGTTAACGAAGTATATTCACGTTTTTGAATAGTGAATAATATGTTAAAGAAAATGTTTTGAATTTGGTGTTTTAAATAGAATTAAAACGATCTAACGATGTTTTAAATGTGTTGAGATTCGAAACCATAGATTTCAACATTCATTGTTGAAATAAACGTTTTCGAGAAATAGAAGGAAATGGTGGACTATAACACTGTTGTTATAGTAAATGATTTCCGAAAGGAAATGTTTTGTATAGTATTGGGATTTATATATCTATTTAAATTTCGAATCCCTATATTAGTGATTTTGGGTTGTCGTAACGATGTTTTACGCAACATTCGTTTTGGCCCAAATAAATATGGTTAAGAGAATGATTTCCTTAAAGAATGAAATATGTACTTAATCTCGATTTAAGTATATTGAATATTCTCTAAGTGTTGAAAATAAATGAATGGATTTGTGAATTACTTATGAATAAATAAGTATGGAAATGTTTTCCAATATAAAGTGAATATTTTGAGAATTTATCTTTTTGAAGATAAATTGAAATGAATAATTGAAATCGTATATGCATGAATATTTTGGAATATAAATTCACTATGGAATTTATGAATAAAAAGGGAAGTTGTTTAAAGATAAATATTGATTTATTTTTGAGGTATTGAAATAATATATCTTGTAAAGATATTTTGAAAAATAAATAATTTGGAAAATTATTTGGAAACTGGTGATGTGTGCATATCCATTGATAGTTCAATAACCGACTATCAATATTTCCCTTTGAATGGGTATTTATTGTGATTTGCTTGAATTTGAATGCCACACTTATTTTTGAATAAGCGCTCACTATTCGGGTTAACCGGGAAAGGACCATGGGGTCATATAACCCATTCTGAATATGTGATACGTCGTTATGAATTGCATTTGAAGATCGGTGTTGAAGACCGGGTATTTACGAGAGCGATAGGATGACCTGTCGATTGACTCTGCACCGAGTTGCTCCGGTATTGAGTTCTCCATATGTGATGGGAAATCCGATCAGGATTGTGGATATCCGGATTGCAAGGACTTCTTTGTAAGTGCCTTCGGTTCTGTTCGAGCCCGGAACAGACTTGTATGGATTGTATGTCTGACGTTACAAATTGAGATATAAAGAAGATTTCTTTCAAATATATTTCTGTTGGTGGCGGAGAATTTATTCTTTTAGCTTAACACCCTTCTCTGAGACGTACGAGCTCAGAGGTTATGTAGTTGAAGGTTATCAGCGATATATTCCCAATTTGGTAATGTGACATGCTGAGTGTTGCTATGAAATGATCATTGTGTTGATTATTTGTGATAGGATCATTTATTTGATCGTCTATCCTGGTGATCATTTCTATGATCATTTGTTGACCCAAAGCATGGCTTTTGTATAAAGTATGTTTTTGTGGACGTGACTTCGTCGAGCCTCACACCTTGGGAATGGTCAAAGCAGGAAAGATGCAGCAAGGTTATGAGGGTTAGCGCCCTTTAGAATATGTGCATTTCCTTCTGGAAAAGGGTGGTATCATGGTATGGAGCCCAGATACTTACTCATGTTGAAAACACTTTATGATTGTGTGAATTGATTACGAGCGCTCGGTGAAAGGTCCCAAAGGACCGGGGAATGGCATATTCGGTCAGTTGTTACTCAGTTAGGGGTAACCCGGCCTTGTGTTGGTAGAGATCCGGTTTGGTTCTCGAGGATGTCCATCCAGAGGCATTCTCATGTGGCAATGGGAAGTTCCTTGGCCTGATCATTCGTTGGAAATCCAAAGAAACAATACGATCTTGTACGGTTTTAGTTGTAGAACCTGCTTCCTCAGGAGGTAGCTATAGTAGGCATAATATAATGGTACCTATGCTGGCTAAGATTTATATTCTACTTTCGAAATGATTTTTCCTACACTGTGCACTAATAATAATATCAAATGTTTCTTTTTAATGCGTATCAAGCATCTTTGACTAACATAAGAAGAAATCTCCTTCAAGTCTGCGTTTGCATTATGTGTGTGGCGGGAGGTCTTATGTTAGTCTCATTTTTTAAAAGCATTGCGAATTGACTTTAAAAATATTCCTCTATTTTGATTTTAAAGATAAATAAACTGTTTTGAGTTCTCACACCAGTCACATGACTGACTCGGAGTTTATTGTTTTCCTTCCTAAACTCTGGGTGCCCACCAATTTCTACACGGGCAGTCAAGAGTTAGGTTTATCAGGATATTCTGGATATTCTGGAGTTGTTGGAGGCAAGCTGGATGGCATGGCGTATTATTAGTATAGTATTTCTTTTTCCGCTGCACTGTTTGTTGTTGTTGTTGTTGTACACTCTGATGATGATGTAATGTAATGTATAAAATGTAATAACTGATATAGTTCTTTGTTTAAAGATTATTCATTTATTATTATATGTTGTTCCGCTGCGAATTGTGAGATTCTGATATTGTTGGGTTGTTTTCTTTCTGTTCTTTCTATTCTCTTTTTTTCCCTCCATTTGCTATCTTCTTCTCTCTTTTTCTAGCTCTTTCTTTTTCTTAAAACATTGATAATTCGTATTTCTGTTCATCTTGAGTTAATCTATGGAGATTAGTGTATATTCAAGGAGTACGGATTTACGGGTTGTCACAAAAAGGGAATTAAAAAAAGTAAGTAGGAGGAATATGATAAGGGCAAAATAGGAATAGTATTCGTTTTTATACCCTAAACCCTTATTACCTTCATTTCTTATTCATTTCAACATTCATGAACAAAACCAAAACATTAATAAGCTCGGCCAGCCATAATTAAGAGGAATCAAAAGAAGGTAAGCCAGAAATCAAGTAGAAAGCTTGAAGAAAAGCAAATCTCAACCTTCTTAACATCAAGCTGTGATGAATAATTTGATTTACTTCTCACTTTTGTTGATAATTTTGGTTTCGAGTTTGACCCAAATTGATTTTGCAAATAATATGCTATGTTATGTGTAACGACCCATAAAATTCAATGATTTAAATGAGTTAAATTAATAAGATTTTTAAATTAAATTTAGAAAGAAACAAAAATCTTATAATTTATATTGGAACGAATGTTAGAAATTAGACGTAGCAATTGAAATTAAAATTAACAATTTAAAATTTATATTGCAATTAATTGAAAATAATGTAAATTGTCATACCGGGTTATAAGTTTAATATAAGAAATAAATAGGAATGTTGAATTTGTGAATTATTAATAAAAATTATTAACTAGAATGGAATTTAAATTAATATAATAATGGAAAGTGTAATTGTTGCACTTGAGTAAGTTTTAAAAATAAAAGTGATTAAAGGTTACTTAAATAATAATTAATATAATAACGGAAAGGTGAATGTAAATTGAATTGAAACGAGAGTTTTTTTATAAGGCAGTAATTGATGAATAGAAAGTTGAAACCAAGTAAATAATTTATTGAGAATATTTAACGTAATTAATGTATATATTTGACAAAGATATAATAAATGAAAATAGGATAGTTAATAACAAAGGAGTCAGAAATTTGAATAGGTTTAATGTAACATTTATACAACTGTAAGATGTAAATGGCGTATAATAGTGTAATAGAGAAGTACCCATGTTGACATCACCTTTAAGATGGTAAGTTTATAATTGATTCATAATAAGGAAATCAAATGAATGGATTTATTTGAATGGTAATTGACAACTAATGAATGTAATAAAATTGTAAAGGTCAAAATTGATTGCATTAAATAAATTGGGAATTTAATTTCATTAAAGGTAATTAAATATTATCTTAATGTAAAATTTAGATAATTTTTGAAATTAATGCTAACTCCATTCAGAATACGACAATTGGTGTAACATTTGGCTTGTAAGCATATAGTATAAGTTACCTGTTTAATTAGTTGATGGAATTAGAATCTCAAATAAATGTTAATAAAATAAATAATAGTTACATTAATGTGAGAAGTAATACAATGTTTAGAAGTTGTTAAACTAGAGTATATTTGGAAATAAAGATTCATTAATGTAAAACTTAATAAATGGATAAATTGAAATAAAAGGTCGGGTGAGATATTGAAATTTGTTATAATTGGTTATGAGATTTGAATTGTAAGAAACGAATGTAAATACTAAATTCCTAATGAAATAATAATAATAATTTAGTTAATGTAATTAAATAATAGCAGAAGTATTTAAGAACTGTAACTGGGGCTTGATAATAGGGAACACATAAGTGTAATTAAAGGCATGGTAATACTTGTTATAATTTACCTGTTTATTTGGTTTAATAATAAAATTGGAAATCAATTAGAGTTAAATGAACCTTAATGTTATATTTATGAGAATTAATGCAATAACTAATTTAGTGCAAATAAATTTATGGGACCAATGGTAAGATCTTAACCGATTGTAATTAATAATTTGAAATAATGACTATTGGTTGAATAAAGGGATCGAAATAAAGTTTTATCAATATATTGGAATTTAATATACGATGATAGAATTAATTGCAATTCAATGAAAAGTAAATACTTAGAAGATTGCATAAATGGAAATTTAGATAAAATTTAAGAATATAAATATAAACAATCGTGAACCAATGTAAAATGCATCCTTTTGATAACGATAAATTAAATAATATAATGAAAGGTGAATTTAGTAGAATTTTTGGAAATGAAATTTATAATTTAATGAAATTGAGGTTAATATTGAAATTTATAAATTATTCACCTCTAAGTTGACATTTAAATTTGTTTAATCATTGTAAATGATTGAGAAATCATAAGTGATGAAATTTGGCAAATTTTCGAATTGAAATTGAAAAGTTGATTTAATTAATTAATTTTAATTTATTTAATTAACTGGAAAAATAGCCATTTTGGCTACTGACTCGGATTTCGATGAAACCAGTTTCGTCGGATCCGTGACAGTGAATTATTATAGGATTTCAAGTTTTGTAGCGATCAGACTTGTCGTTTGATCGTATGGACTCGAAACGCCTTGAAATAAATGAAATTGAAATCAATTGAAATCAATTTGAAAAATATTGATTTGAGCGTAACTTCTTTATACGATGGAATTTGGACTTGAAACTTGTTCCATCGCGTTCAAAATATTTAAAAACATCTATTTTCATATATGGGATGACCCAATTTCATTCCGGAGTCGAAACGGGCTTTTTGGACCACTTTGGGGTTAGCGCGTAAATCTATCTTATCCATCCATTCAAATGTCCACCCTGCCTATAAATACCCTACTATAAATCCTATCAGCCTCTATTCCTCATTTCTATACGTACAGAAACTTCTGTGCTACTCTTCCTCAATGGCTGTAAACCCTAATTTATCCAATTCAAATTCCAATTCAAAAATCAACTTTAAAAATCCAAACTCCTCAGAAAAATTCAGAAAAAATATATGTTGAAGCTCTCGATGTACACATCGGAGATCCATTTTTCGTTTTTCTGTTCGAATCACTGGTTGTTTAGAAATTGATCGTTTATTTTCGGTCGTTCATCGTTCGACGATGAACTTCGTTTGATCGGGAAATCGTTTTTGGGTATCATAGAATGGCCGACGGGGAGTGCATAGGTGAAATTCATTTGTCGAATCAACGACTGGATGGAGCAAATTAATTTGATAAGGTTTGTTTATATCGGCGGCTACTTCTTCTTTTCTCACGTCGTTCGACCTCGGCTCGCGAGTTAGAGGAGATGGCGGAGCTTCCTATGCGGCGCATGGTGGCAATTTCGTGGTCATCGAGAGTGTAGCAGTGGGTTTTGCATTCGGCTAGGGTTAGTCACCTGGGAGGTGAGCTCATGTGTGGGGGCTGTGTAGTTGAAGGTGACATGGCATAGGGGAAAAGGGGTTATGTGTTCTATTTTTTTTATTTATTGATTTCAATCGCATTTATCGTCATAACTTTTGCATACGATATCCGTTTTATGCGTGGTTTCTTTTGTTAGGATCGTATCTGAATTCCGGACTTTATGGCGCTGGTTCGGACGAATTCTGAGACAGGTCAATTTTTGGGTTTAAATTGGATTTTAATTCAATTTAAGTTCAAAAGGTGAGTGTTTTAACCCACTCGCAACTTCTAAAATTTATTATGTTTGTTAAATTTATTTAGGATGTGATTAGAAATCTACTTATGACTATTTGGCGTATTTTTAATCATCATCCCAGTTAAATTTAATATAATTGAATTAAATTGTCATTTAATTTATTTATTGCATATAAACTACCAGTTAAATTTTCATTTAATTCATCATTGAATATAAACAGCTAGTTGATACTTGTTATTTATTATCCGTTATATATTGATGCTATTGATTGCATTGGATGATGATTTTGATTAATGGTTGATGATTTATACTGGATGAACGGATGTTGTATTTTATATTGTTTAAACTGCAAATTTGTTATGCACTTTATTTTATTCGGGATTGCGGTTTGAAATGATATACAACCGTAATTTTATTTTTATTTACGGATTGAAATGATAAATATTTGTATCACTTGACCGTAGGATAGAAAATTATATACAGACACCGTCGGTCTATATATATATAAAAATATTTTGAAATAATTTCTATGGTTTTGTAAAGAAATATAAGGGGTATATAAAATTTGATTTTTGATGTTACATAAACGTCAAATTTATTATTATTGATGTTAGCTATATATATGCTTTGAAAGGCCCAATAATAAAGTTTGATTATTTTATATAATATGGTTTAATGAATATCGATTTTTGGTATTATATAAATAATATCTTATATATAGTTAAATGCTTGAATTTAAGATATGTTTAAGTTGTTAATAAAAAATAAGTTTAATAATAGAGTTTGATTTTTATTAAAATAAATGTGAGTAAATATTTAAATTTTATTTTAAATTAGAGTGTATAATGATTTAAATAAATTAAGGTTGGGATATAAATTGGAGATTTATTTGAAATTGAAGTTATTTAAGAATTAAACTCTAAAGGTTGATGTAAAATTTATTAAATTGAAAAAGAAAGGGTATAATTATTATAACTTGATATTGGGTCTCGGTGAATCAAATGATTATTTCAAGTATAGATGAATTGAAGAAAATATTTGGTTATTTGAAATTTGAGTTTTATTTTAATGAAATTGGATTTATTATGTAAGTTATTGCAAAACTAAATAATAGAAGATTTGATTTTTGAATCTAAATTATCAAATTTAGTTTTGGAATTTTGGAATATTTAAAGCCTTGAAATATATCGGAATTGAAATGTTTTATCGAAATTGAAAGGTTCCGAAGTTATGAATTTCAAAGTATTACGTTTTAAAAGTGTTACAATTTCAAATGTTTGGTTCCAAAGTGTATAAATTTGAAAGTGCTATGATTTTGGAAAAGGGGTGTATTTGAAATAAAAATGATATCATTTTGATTTTGGTTTTAAATAGATATAATTTCGTATTTATATGGTTTTGAATGAATATAATATCCTGGTTTGAAGTATAATTATTTTGAAATGACCGCGGTGTTATGATAACGTTTGGTTGTTAAAGAGACCGGGATCGGAAGTTGTCATACTCTCTGCCAACTCCGAAAACCACTTTAACAACCGTGTACGCGTTGGAGATTGCAGAATGAAGTAGGATGGTGGCGACATTCTATTAAGGTATATACGTGGACCCGACTCCCGTGAGTTGGCATAAGGTGGCTAAAACAGGAGCGATTCTCGGGCCAAGGAGGTAGCCCTTCTTATCGGACACATCCCTTTGATACTATACTCTGACTTTGGATTGATTCGGTGGCCACTTTTGATTTTTGATTCGGGGGTGTGGCTCGAGGTGGGCGGTAGCTGCGGCTATGTGTTAACACTATCCCGGATGAGTAATTGGTATATCTATCTTGGCATTGCCTAGTTTTGCCGTGTCACCTAACCTAGCGCGCCTTATACGACTTTATTTTGTACCATACCTATGGAGTGTACTCTGACGACGCCCAGTACGGGGGAGATTATGGTACTATATAGACTATGGGAATATAAAAGTGTGTTAAGGGCTATATGGGTAACCCCTTAATGCTATTTTCAATATCTTATACTTTACTTCAGACATTATTATAATAGCGTATATTACTACATAGTAGATAGTTTAACGGATCCTTAAGGAGATGTGAATCCCGTGCATCTCTTAAGGTACTGCACTCACGTTAGACACTGGATAGGAGATATCAAATCCCATAAATATCTCTGATGCCGTTTCACTCATATTATTTACCGTTGATTTAACTTACATAAGATCTTTTAGTCCTGACTCGAGTGTTTTGTCTTTTCAATTCGCTCGGGTCAGTCTGAGCGTTTCAGGATTTGAAGATTTTATTCTGAAGGACGAAGACGGAGATTAGTAGTACTATTATCTACTATATTATTCCACTACACCATTTTATTCCGCTGCATTATTATTGTCCTTTGGTATGTGAACTCTGATATTTTTTGTATAAGAAAAATTAAATGCTTTGTAAAATAGTTTTATGAACTGTATATTGATTATTATATTTTATCGTTCCGCTGCAAGATTCTTTTTTTCTTTTCCTCTGCTTTTCTTATTTACCCCACAACAATCCGCCCTTCTTTATGTTTTAAGTCTGACATGTGTGGTTTATCGTCGATTTAAAGCGTACAAAAAGGCAGGACGTTACATTATGTTTGTTTATGTTCATTGATGAATTATGGTGTTTCATATAGATTTCGTAATAAGTTTAGATTGTAAAACCTATTAAATGACATCCAAATGACTTGCAATTTTGATATATGGTCGAAAACATTATTTTATAAGTTGGTTTAAAGTTTCATAATTTTCTAAGAAGTTGTTGGTTTATTATGAATTTCTATGAAAGAAAATAGCAAATGTTGGGTTTAAATTAATTACTATAACTTTATATCGATTTTGGTTCTGAAATTTAAATATGTAAGAAAACATATTAGAAGTGAATCATGGAAATCTTTGTGGAATTTTCCTAAGTATTTTACTATCATAATAAAATTATTTAAGCTAAGAGACTTAAATGTTTCATATTTTTATTTAAGGAGAAGGACTCATTTGTTAAACATTTTAAATTGATAATTTATGAATTCGATGGCACTTTTAGATAAGATATTTTGATAACGAAATGGAAACCAATTATATTTTGAAAAATAAGGCATGTTAGGAGACAAGAAATTACTTTTAAAAGCTAAAAATCATTTTTGCTTAGATTTATTGTTTCACCACTTCTATTCGGTGCTTTCAACACCATACCTCTGCTATAGAACACCTTCGAAACTAATGCATATGGTTCCAAGAAATTGATATGTAGTGCATCGGAGAAACGCCGAAGGTACAGTGTTAAAATCTTACTTTCAAAGGGGTATGAGCTATTTCTATTAACTTTGAAATATTTCTGTTTATAAATGATGCCATTGAAGGGGTTGTAGCCAATTATATTTGATTTCTACTAAACCAAATTGCCTTTTTTTAAAGAAGCTTTCGAAAGGGTAACCGCTTTGAACCTGTTCAAAACCCATGTTGCCGCATTCTTACCTTTCGAACTAGTTAAGGCTGCATTTTTATATCGCCTTTAAACAATGGTTTCAAAAGGGTGCTTTCGCCTTCTTACTTTGAAGCCGCCTTCTGAATAATTTCGAAAAGGTCTTGTAGCTATTTTAAAATGGTTCCAGAGGCAATGGTTTCAAAAGGGTGGTTTTCGAAACTATCCTCTTTCTTTTACTTGGGTCAAATGCATGCGAAAGTAAAGCTTTCACCCTAGTTCGTTATGACCCTTAATTATGTTAAAAGTTAAACCCAATGATTTCGAAAGGAATAATTATCAAAGGTTTCGAAGTAATGTTTCCATGATTCTTTAACTGAACCGAATGCTTTCGAAAGGTATATAATATGAGTTTGGAAGGGGAGATCCCCAATGTTTACGAAAGGTTGGTTTTGAGTGTTTGAAGAGAGGATTTCCAATGATTTTGAAAGACAAGTTCAAATGGTTTTAAAAGAGGATGTCTAAGGTTTTAGTAAAACTTTTGAAAAGGTTGTTCTCAATGATTTCAAAATGCATTCTTTAATGTTTTTAAACAAATATTTCGAAGGTTTTACCATGGCTTCATGACATAAAGTCTTTTTAGTTAAAAAGGGTTTTAACTTGCTCTAATGGGACAGATAATCCCAATGATAAGGTTTCATCAACATTGTTTTATGTAAAGTATATATATCCTAGCGTAAGTATTTTTAAGTAAAGCAAAGTATATGATTTCCTTATTTTATAAAGGTATGATTTCAGGGGTAAATCATTTGTAAAGAATATTTACCAGGAAATGAAATTTTAATAGGGTAGTTAAACCTAACATAAGAAATGAAACATGGATAGGGTAGTTAACCCTAAGTTTATGACTCAGTTATTTGGAGACCAGATGGGATTGGTGTAGGTCACGCCCTTTACTTTAGCTATAAGCCCCTGGCTAAAATAAGTCAAAAATTCCGATGTGTGGAGCTTTATCACGTATGGGACTAAAATGAGGTTTTATACATAAGGGAATATACAGAGTAAAGATAGGTTATTGGTAAGCTCGCAAAATCATTAGAATCGGTTGACCCAAAAAAAAGAAAGCTAAGTGAAGTCATCCTAGTATTGTGTCTAATAGAAGTCAGATTATTGATTATGTCTGGTAGGACCGAGTCAGCTAAAGGTTAATGGTTAGGCAAATAAAACTATAATATGGATAGACGGTCCATGGATTCATGTTTATTATGCATATATGTTTTCGCTATTATTGTTATAATCAGTTTGATTATAGGATTCTGATTTGCAAAAATATGCTTTTAAAAAAAAGGGAAGAAGGGAAACCCGTTCTTCTAAGCAGCGTAGTCTCACTTAATACAAGAAAATCGAGATTTAATAGTATTATTCACACCAGACTTTTCGTCTGACTCGAAGTTCATGTTCCCCTCAAACTCACGAGTGTTCAAAATTTAATTTGAGTAGATTGAAAGTTAAGGTTTTTTAGCTTTAGTAGGTTGGACGAATAAGCTTCTTAAGACGTGCTGTAGACAAAGTTAGCTTAGCTTTATTTCTATTGTAATGTATTTATGACAGACATGTCTATCTAGTACTCTGATCATCCAAGGGGCATCTTCATATGTCATTCCTTGCGTAATTTGTAATAATTATATTCGATCCGAAGATGGAAATTATTTTGGGATTGTGTAACAGAATATGAAATATGGATTTGAAATGTAATCAGAAAAGTTGCTTTCGAAATTTTTGTTGCTTTTGTTTCATATTCATGTGCTTTTGATATTATGGATACCATTAACATTACTGTATTTTGTCATTGAAAATTAATACTATGCATGACTACACATCTGTAATGCTTAATTTCGGGACTCAAGATAGGGGATGTTACATAGGGTTTCACACATTACCTTGATTTTAGGTTGATTATGACATTCAGGCTAACCAATGTGTCGATATATGTTGCGGATCTCATGGACCATGATTTGAGTGGTATTTTGAGTAGGTTGTGCTCGTGTTTGTTGGTGATACTTTCGTCTACCCATCAATTAAAGAAGAGCACAAGACACGATTAGTGCTAAGATTTAACGATATCACTCCCGAAGGAGGGAAGTGAGATGCTTGGTCATGTTGTTTTAGAGTAGGACATCGCTGCAAATCCTTTATTTATGGCTGTCCGAAATCTTAATAGACCTAAGATGGCGGTATCGTTGACCAATTATATGGAAGAGGATCAGACTTCTATTTGAGACATGAGGTGTAGACATGCGTTAGTGAGTCTGGCCGGGAGGTTGATGAGTACATTGATGGTACGCATTCTAAGCGGGAATGGGGAGGCGATAGTACGCACTTTCCTATAGTACTTAGTTAAGTATGGTAGTGATGTCGAGAGGTAATATCCAACTCTTGGATTGAAGTTGGAATAGATAGTGTTTTCTTTGGGGATATGGAGGCACTGAGAGGACTTCGAGTTGTTCGGTGATTTCATGTCATTGTAGCATCTCTACTCTGAGAGGATTTCAACCTTCACCTGTAGCAATGGTTGGAGTTCTTCGCCTCTTATGGATTTGAAATTTCCTAGACATTTGAAGGTAAATACGGTGGTTGGTATTCGAGTAAGAGACGTACAAATTTGGGAGCGATATTCCTCGAGGGGGCATTGCTCGAGTGTAACGATCCTGAATTTTAATCAATTTTAAATTGATGATTAAATTTATTTTTGATTTAAAAATTATGAAATAATTGGTAATTGATATAAAATACATTAACAAATAGGTATTAGACTAGAAATAGAATTTAAATTGAAAATAGAAATTTAAAATATATAAATATACAAGATAAATTATATAGATTTGTAAAATAGAAGATAAACACATTATAAGACATAGATAGATTATAACAACATATAGAACAAAATAGGAATTCATTTATATTTTAATGAGACAAATACAAAATAAAAGAGTAAAAATATATGCAAATATAAGTATGTACACTTACAAAAAAAATAAAAAAAATAAATATATCTATAAAGTACAAAGAAAAGTAATACAAAATCTCTCAGCCGAGTTAAAAGAAATGCAAGGAATTAGAAAATCTATATACAGGGTATTGATACAAGAAGATAAACACAAGAAAAAAATAAAATAAACAAAATAAAGTACATAATATAATACATATCAGCTGAGTTGAAGAAGGCAAGAAATAAATATAAACAAAACAATTTAAAAATGTATATGTAGCTGTAAATATGCAGGCAAGACAAGAAGTAAAAAAATAATATGTATAGGCCTGTAAATAAATGCTAGGCAAGTATAAAAACAAAATAAGATAAGTATAAAATAAAAACATAACATCTCTACATACAAAATTCTTCGGCCGAGACAAGCAAGTAAAGGCATGTATAAACAAATCAAATTCAATATAAAAATGCATAAGAAAAGGGTCAAACGACAAAGCAATTAATGCAACATGCTTCATGTATTTAATACAAGAATCACTCTAGCCATGCCTATTATACTAAATGATATAATTAACCTGTACACTTTTCCTATATATCACCTGACATAGAAATAATAACAACCCTGCACACTTCTTTGTATGTATTACTTCATCTCAGTTTTGAGTAGAATCTGAAGTAAAATCCATTTCAAACTAATCCAAAGCCTGGGAATTCATCCTGTAAGCAAAGCAAAACAAGATCATGTATCAAGTACAAAATCAAACTGTAACGACCCATGTAAATTCGATGTTTAAAATGAATATAATTAATAGGATTTTTAATTTAAATTTAGAAAGGAATAAAAATCTTAGTTATTTATATGAAAGAGTATGTGAAATTTGATGTACCAAGGGAAATTAGAATTTACAAATTTAACTATATATTGTAATTAATAGAAATAGTGGAAATTGTTGCATTGGATATAAGTTAGAATAAGTAAAGTAATGCAAGTATTAGATTAAACAATGAAATAAAATATTGATTATGGGTATTGAATGTAGATGAGTGAAATAAAGAAATGCAGGACAATAAATAATTTATTTAATACAATCCCTTTTATTTGTAAACTATTGTATGGGTTAATTAATTATGAAAATTTGGAAATAGGTTCAAATTGTATGTTAGACAATCAAATTTCAATAATTAAAGTTAGTAATTAATGGATTAAATGGAATAATTAATTGGAGTTAAGATCTAAATTTGTATGTGAGCATTCATTGATATTGGAATATAAAGGGGTAAATTTATAGTATAAAATGTAGACATCACCTTTAAGATGATGGGTTTATAATTGATGCATAATAGGGAAATCAAATAAATGGGTTTAATTGAATAACAATTAGCAATTAATGAATGAAGAGAAATTTTAAGGGCGTAACTGTTTTCGTTAAATTAATTTTGGTAACAAATTGTATTGAATATAGGTTTAACGCTGTGTGATGTATTTAAGTAATAATTGGAGAACAATGTAAATTATATCCGTGAATGGTCAATTCAATTAAACAACAAGATTTTTAAATAAATAAACGTTTTTATTTAGGTTTCAATTTGTTAATTTATGAAGTTTAATGGGAAATCAATTGCAATAAATTGCCCTAATTTATGCAATTAGAGGAGATTTAGATTTGCATTATAGATGGAAGTATAATCTAAATTGATAGGTAACAAACTTAAGAATAAAATTTAGAGCTAATAGGTGGCAAATTTATATAGTTGTTTATTTACGTAATGTGTACGTAAGCTTTGGTAAACCGATTTCTATCGATCCAAATCTAACGATTTGTTAATATAGATTTAAGTATAGGAGCAGTATTTATTAATTGAATTGAAGTATTGCAAAATAAATGAAATTCAACGTTTAATATTACATTATTGTAAGTAAGATAATATGTGTAAGTATTGTTAAGGTTATTCATATTTGACAAATTTATTGAGTTATAAGGATTGATATATAAATTAATGTTAGTTTAGGATATCGTTACTTGGTGATGTATTATAGAGTAACGGGAGTGTGAACGTAAAATAATAAAAGCATAGATTTATGGTAGGACATAATTTATGGTTTTGGGAATTTAAATCCAAAGATTTATTTATTTGAGGAAATAATACGTATTAAATCTCAACTTGATATAATCAATGCAAATTTAGTAATTAAAAATAAATTGCAAGTTGGTAATTTAGGATGTTTGTGAGTAAATTTGCAGGTAAGATAATTTTTAAAGTTTTACGCATTCATATAATTTATTTAAATATATATAAATCAAATGGCAACATTGTGTTAATAATAGTCGTAAGTGAATTTGAATGCTAAAGGTGTAACAATCGTTTTAGGTTAACCGTTTATTTAATATGTTAAGGCCAGACTGGTAATCGATTGAAATAAAAAAAAATTATTTTGTTTTGTTAATGTGACTTAGTTAATAAAGAGGAATTTATATGAAATGAAGCATGCATGAGAAATGCATTATAATTCAATGTTATGTTTACCCATTAAATGTATACTAGGTTAAGTATCAAATAGAGGGAAAGAAAAGTAAATATTGAATTGAGTGATGAATAAGTATTCATTGGATAGAAATTTAATGTAAAGTTGATATTAATTGTATAAAATCTATCTAAGATAATGAATTGCAATAAATTGTGGGTTGATAATAAGGTGTGAATGGAAATTTGAATTATTATATTAAATGAATAGATTCAAATTGTATGTAGATAATAAATTGCAATAATTAAAGTTGGTAATAAATGGAATATCAAACTATTCATAAAGTGAATATAAGTAGATGTAACAAATGAATAGGAAATGCTAGTTATTCATAAAGTGTAGAATGGAACCTAGATGGAATAAGAAATTGGATTTAGAATCTTAATTTGTAGATGTGCATATATTTATAAATGGATTAATTTATGAAATAAAATGGTAAGTAATTATAATATTGTTATTTATAATAGACGTTACTTTAAGGATAATTAATGTAGTAACGTAAGGTGAAAATGTAAATTAAAAGGGAAACGTAAAATTTAGTTAAGGTAGTAATTTATGAATTGGGAATAAAATTCAAATGTTATATTAGGCTGTAAATCAATTTGGGAATAAAATTTTATTTAGTTGGAGTAAATTGATATATACTAATGTTAAATATATACATAAGATGATGATTGATTTAATAAAGAGAATTGAATACGAGTGGTATAAAATTTCATTTGAAATAAGATTTTATAATTTATTGAATTCACTTTAATTAAAGGTAAACACTAAATTTTTGCAATAAATCTTTATTTGATATGGAGGTTTGGTTAATAAATTTGAAGCTAATTGCAATCAGAAATGATAGGAATGGTAAGTTGACCATTTATTCATAATAAGATCTAAAAATAAAATAAATGGATTATTGGGATTTAAATTTGACAAATTGTGAATTCATTTAAATTCGGATCCATCTGTCTATTCCAACTTCATTTATAAATACCCCGCTAAACCCTAGCATCCGCCTATTCTCATTTGTCTGCGCGTAAAATTTCATCAGCTCCTTCTCCTCCTCAATGGCAGACAAACAAATCCTAGATCCAAATAAAAATTCCAAACCAAATCAAAAGCTAAAATTCAAACTTCTCAGAAAAATCTGGAAGCAAAACGCATGAGGGAGAGAGGGAAAGAAAGGGGGATGACGCGGCGCTTAAAGGTGTTCTTTTATTTCTATTCTTTTTTCTTTTTTTTTGAAATTTCAATCACCATTAATGCGTATAACTTTCTCCTACGAACTCCGTTTCACGCTAGATTTTTTTTGTTAGGATCGTAATAAAATTCCAGATCTTTTGACACTGGTTTGGACAGATTTGGAGACCGTCGAATTTTGGGTTTAAATCGGATTTAAATTCGATTTAAATTCAAAAGGTGAGTGTTTTAACCCACTCACAACTTATAAAATTTCTTATGTTTGTTAATTTGACTTTAGATATGAGTAGAAAATTTTTTATGACTGTTTGGCACGTTTTATTCACTATTTCTATTTAAACGCATTTATTTAATATAACTGTGAATTTATTTATTTATTGCATATAAATTTGACAGTTAGAATTTATTTATTTCATATTAACTGCCAGGCATAGTTATGTTAAATTTTATTTCATATTAACTGCCAGTTAAGTTTACGTTTATTTTTGCATATAAACTGCCAATTAACAGTTATTAAATTTATTTTGAGTATAAACTGATAATTGATACCATTATTTATCACATGTTATATATTGATGATTTTTTGAAATTGGATGATGACTGTTATAAATGGATGTATGATTTGATGGATGAATGGATAATTTATTTTATTAATTGCAAGTTGCTATGCATTTCATTCATTCGGGATTGCGATTCGAAATGATATACAACCGCATTTTATTTTAAATTGCGGATTGAAATGATAAACATCCGTATCACTTGACCATAGGGTAGAAAATTTTATACAGGCACCGCGATATATATATAAAATATATTTTGGAATGTTTTTATGGTTTTGTAAAGCTATATATTTATATGGTTTATGGGATATTGAATTAGTTATTTATATATATATATATATAGTAATTTTCGGGTTTAAGCTTTTTATAAATTTGATTTGAAGTATAAAATAAAGTTTGATTTTTAAGATCAAATACGATTAAGCATTTATTTAAAATCTAATTTCTGGAGTTTTTATGACTTAAATGAGAATAAGATTTGGAAGATGAATATTAAGTTAAATTGAAATTTAATAAAAATTAATTTTTTTAAAGGATATGATTTTTATAACTTGATTTTTGTGTAAAGTGATTTAAATGAATATCAGGTTGATTTAAATGAATATATCAAGTTTAATAAATTGAAAGATTTTCCAATTATGTGAAGTTAAAGGTTTTACTTAAATTATATTGAATTCATTAAGTAAATATTTCAAGTCTGAATAATAAGTAATTGAATTTGATATATATGGGTTTGTCAAATGAGTTTGTTTTTGAAATGGTGAAATATTTAAAGCTTTGAAACATAAGAATTGAAATGGTATTTGGTAGTTTAAATCGATATTTGAAATTGATTTGTGAAATCTAAAGAAGCTATTTTGGTTTATAAAGGAAATTTAATATTTAACCATTTGAGAAATGGAACTTGTTTCAAAGTTATGATTTTCAAGATAGTATAATTTGAAAATATTATATTCAAGAGTTTTGATTTCTAAATATTTTACTTTGAAAATCCTATGATTTTGGAAAAGAATATATTGGAAAATAAAGATGATATCATATTGTTTTGGGTTTTAAAAGGAAATGATATCATATTATATGGTTTTGAAATGGATATTTTATTTTGGTTTTAAAAGAATAATTATTTTTAAATGACCGCGGTGTTATAATAACGATTGGTTGGCAAAGAGACCGGGATCGGATATGGACATACTCTCTGTCGATACCGAAAACCACTTTGACTAACCGTGTACGCGGTGGAGATTCCAGAATGAAGTAGGTTGGTGGCGGCGTTTCCTGTAAGGTAAATACGTGGACCCGACTCCCGTGAGTTGGCATAAGGTGGCTAAAACAGGAGCGATTCTCGGGCCAATGAGGTCATTCCTCTGATCGGACACTCCTCTTCGATATTATACTTTGACTTTGGATTGATTCAGTGGCCACTTTTATTTTTGTTTTGGGGGAGTTTGTTCGAGGTGGGCGGTAGCTGCGCGCTGCGCGTTTCCACCAGCCCGGATAGCAATTGGTATATCTACCCTGGCATTGCCTAGTTGTGCCGTGTCACCTACCCTATCGCACCTTGTACGAGTTTGGATTTCTCCCGTAGCCCGTGTGGTATCCTCTGGTGGCTTCCCGATCAGGAGGGACCATGATATTGGATGGACTACTGGGACTATTACGTGTTAAGGTGGAAAATGTAAAGCCTTAACGCTATTTAAAAGTAAGTTTATTTTATAAATAGACACTATTATAATAGCGCAATATACTACATAGTAAATAGTTTAACGGATCCTTAGGAGATGTAAATCCCGAGCATCTCTTGAGTTACTGCACTCATATTTATTTCAAGATTTAGCTATGGAGGACGAAGACGAAGATTTATATTATTATTATTTATACTAATGCACTACACACTGTTCCGCTGCATTGTTATTGGTATGTGTAACTCTGATATGTATTATATAAATGGTTTTGTAAACAGATTTATAAACTATATATTTGATTATTATATTTTATCCTTCCGCTGTGAGATTCTGTTTAGTTTTTTTTCTTCTCTGTTTTTTTCTTATTTACCCCATAACAATCCGCCCTTCCGTATGGTTTGAATTGGCACGTGTGTCGATTTAAAGTGTGCGAAAAAGCGGGATGTTACACAAACCCAAAATATAATTCAACTCAAAGTTTTTGGAAAAGCAAAACAGATTAAAGGACTGCCTCTGTTCTTCTTTGCCATTTTTCAAGGTGAGCAAACTTTCTACTTTGAATCTGTATGGTTGTTTGTGAGTAAACAAGTGATTTAAACTTGAGTTATTTTAAATTTGTATATTTATATGTTGAAGTTGCTCTGCATATCTATCTATCTATCTGTGCTGTGAGATTCACCATCTTCTCTGTTTAGTTACAGGGAATACAATAAAAAGAAAGAAGAAAAAAAAGAAAATTCAAATTCTTCTTTTCTAATCAATATTAGGCTTTAGTTTCAAAAAAAAAGAGTTGTGTTTAAGAATGAATTGTGATATAAAAATAGTTTCATGAAGAGTAAACATATACAGGATGAACAACTCAATTTCTACAGAGCAAATTTCAAAATTTAATAAAATTCGAACCTAACGATTTGCAAATTCAAATACATATCTTGAATCCTTTTTGGGAAATGAGATTTTTAAGCTCAGTTTGATGATTTTTACGAGAGTGGGTTAAGAGTGGTTCGACGATGAACAAAAAAAATGTTTTTTGTAAATTTCTGGAGATTCAACAAATCTCAAATGCTGAAAACTGTTGTATAGCTAGCTTGATGATTCTCGAGTATATGAAAAATATTATAAAAAATTTCTAATGCAAAGATTTTGGGGACGAAAACGATTTAGGGTTTTATTCCTTAGTTAAATCAGGGTCAGTTATCTCGTCGCCCTGGGATCTCTGATGAACCGAGTTGCATAAGATGGTGGGGATAGCAGCGTGTGGCCAAGACGAAGCTTTTGACGAGAATTCGTGACCTCTGGTGGTTTTTGGTGGCGGAGGCAAGGCGATTAAGTTAACTGGGTTGTTTCCAGAATTTCGATCGAACAGCTAATTTTTGATTTTGTGAAATTATCGAACTGGGTTGTCAAGTTGAACGACGTGGTCATTGTCGACCTGTGGGGACTAGCGGTGATGGTCGGAGAGGCTCTGGTCATCTGTGCACGTGCACGCGTGAATGTGGTATCTGGGTTTGGGAAGTTGTGGAAGAAGAAGAAGCAAGTTAGTGGTTGTCGCGTGATGTTGCTCGAGTATTTTTGGGGAAATGTATTTGTGTTCGACCTGGTGCGTGAGTATGGTAGAACAACTGCAGTTTTTAACTTTAAGTTAAAACTAAAAATAAAAAGAAAAAGAAAGAGAGAGTAGAAGAAGTAAGGTATGAGGAAGAGAAGGGGGACTGGGAAAACAGGATGAAAAACTTGAGTCTTACTCAAGTAAACAGGGTGTAACCCGGGTCCATTTTTCTAGTGAATAAACCCAATAAACCCTTTAAGTATTTTGTTTTATGAAGTTTAATATTAATTAAATAAATAATGTTGGTAAATGTTAAGCTAAGGTTTGGTTTAAATTTTATTAAGAAAGGCTTGCAAAAGTAAGACGATTAAATTAACTCAAATTGTAAGTCATTTAAGAATGTAAATTAATTTAAAGTTATAATTAACTAAGTAATTAAATTAAGTGATTAACGATAAATAAATGATTAATTAAGTTTTATAAATTAATGATTAAGGTTAAATAAATAATTAAGAGTTAATAAATTAAGTAATTAAGAATAATTATTTTTTTTGTAATTAAGGATTGATTAATTTATTAAGAATGGATGATTAATGATTTAAGCATCGGTTAATAAAGTGACTAAAAGTTAATAAAATTTTAAGGATGATTAATTAAAGTGTAATTAATTAAGGGTAATTAATTTAATAATAATTAATCAATTTTGGGTAAATTAATTAATTAAAGATAATTAATGAAATGGTATAATTAAAGGTCAATTATTTAATAATTTAAAAGTTGATGAATTATAATTAAAGGTTCGTTAAATTATTAATAAATAGTAAATTAATAAATAATAATTAATCAAAATAATTTGTAATTAATTAATATTAAATAATCAGGATTAGTAAATTATTCATAAGTAATTAATCTAATTTAATTTAATTAGTTGTTTTATGAATGTTTAAATTCTATTGATTGTCGAACTGTTTGGTATTTCTGATATGTTATGCCTTGTGCTATGAATTGTTTCGGTATGATCTGTGATGAATATAATTTATTTGTCTGTGATAAATTATATTATTTATCTATGAATATGTGAATGAACGATAAGCGTTATAAATTATAGCGCTTATCGATATCGATGTGTTTAATACGTGATGTGATGATTGAATGATGTTGCACTATTGTGTTAAACCCCTGGACTACACCTATACACACACAATTATGGATTTCACGAGGAAATCAGTTAAGTCGTAAATTTTTGAAATAGTTTTGAATTTGAATTTTTAAATTCAAATGTTTTGGAAATGGAATCGGAATAAATGTGAAAAGCTTTTGGAATGGAATTTCAAAGATGAAATTTATTTTGAATAACTTGATTAAGTTTTGGAATTTAAATATTTTGATTTAAATTTGAATTCAATACTTGAAATTGAATTCTATGATTTGGAAACAAGGGTTCAAAAAGGCTATTCAATTTATAAATGAGTTTATATGGGTTAAACCATTTTTAAAAAGTATTGATTTAGGAATTTGAATTTATATTCAAAGGCTTTAACTCGTGCAAATATAATCGATTTTTCTGAAACGAAAACTACTTGATTTCAAATAATAATAGCTTTCATTTAAAGAAAGGATTTCCAAATTGTGTTAAAAGATTTAAATTTTGAAATAGAACTGAATTGTTTTGAAAGCTATAAATTGAGTCGTTGATTCAAAGACCGAATAATCCAACTTAAAATGGTATTGTTTTGAAAGGCTATGAATGAATCTTTGTAAACGAGTTTTGAAAGTTATAAGTTAAATCTTGATTTAAAGATTTAACGAGTTAATACAATTGAAATAAAAGTTTGTTTTGAAATCCATAAATGGATCTTTGTGAACGGGTTGAACTTTATAAATTGAATCTTTTTATTTAAAAGATTTAAAGTGTGGAAATTGTTTAAACCATTGAAGGATTTTGAAATGAATCTTTTTGTTTAAAAGATTAGAAATGGTAATTTGTTTTAACCATTCGAATGAAAGATTTTGGGCTTTAAGTTGTGATTTAACTGATACCCCAGTATCCGTATGATTTTTAATGTTGCGCTCGTTATTCGGTTTAGCCGAAAAAGGACCTTTGGGTCATATAACCCATTCCGAATATGTGATACGACGTTTATGGATAGCATTTGAAGACCGTTGGTGAAGTCCGAGTATTTGCGAGAGCGACAGGATGACCTATCGATTGTCTCTGCATCGAGTCGCGCCGGTATAGAGATTCCCTAAGTGATGGGAAATCCGATCGGAATTGTGAATACACGGATTGTAAGGACTTCTTTGGAAGTGCCTTCAGTTCTGTTCTAAATCCAGAACAGACTTGTATAGAATGTATGTATGACATTACATTTTGAGATATAAAGCAGATTTCTTTCAGATACATTTCCGTTGGTGGCGGAGAATTTATACTCTTAGCTTAACACCCTTAGAGGTTATGTAGTTGAAGGTTATCAGCGATATATTCCCAATTTGGTAATGTGGCATGTTGAGTGCTACTGATCATTTGTTGATCAAAGCATGGCTTTGTGAAAAGCGTAGCTTTATGGATGAGAATTCGTCGAGCCTCACAAACCGATAATGGTCGAAACAGGAATTGTGCGGCAAGGTTTCAGGGGTTGCTTCCCTAGGGTATGACCATTCCTTCTGGAAAAGGGTAGTATCATGGTATGGAGCCCAAATACTTACTCATGTGGACACACTATATTATTTACTGTGTGATGTTGTTGGTTAGAGAGCTCTCGTTTAAAGGTCCCAAAGGACCGGCAGTGGCATATCTGAGGTTTTGTATATTCCCCGGGAAGGGGGGTAGCCGGCCTTGTTTGGCAGAGATCCAGTTTGGTTCTCGGGGCGTCCTTCCAGAGGCGTTTCCATGTGGCAATGGGAAGTTCCTTAGCCTGACCATTTGTGGGAAAATCCATTCATCCAATACGACCCGTGTACGGTTTTAGTTGTATAACCTGCGATGAAATGTGGCGGTAACCTGCTATTGAACATGGTAGCTATAGTAGGCATAAGTGCGAAATGCCCATGCTGGCTAAGATTTGTATCTTTATTTTCGAAATGTTTTCTGCACTACGCACTAAGAATAATACCAAATGTTTCTTTTTAATGCGTATCAAACAACTTTGACTATCATAAGGAGAAATCCCCTCCAATTCTGCGTTTGCATTGTGTGTGTATGCGAGAGGCCTTATGGTAGACTCATTTTCAAAATAAAAAACATTGCGAATCTAATTTAAAATATTTCTTTATTTATTTTTAAAGATAAACTGTTTTTGTTGCTCACATCAGTCTCATGACTGATCCAGAGTTTATTGTTTCTTTCCTAAACTCTGGGTGCTCAAAATTTTCTACACGGGCAGTCTAGAGTTGGGATTTTCAGATAGTCAGATTAGTAGGTTATCTGCAGCTAGTTCAGTCTTTGGATGTGGATGAGACTTGCTTGTCTTGGTGAATCGTGATGTTGGTTCGAGCTGCTGCTGGAGTTCTCTTTTGAAGACTATCTAGAGTTATTTGTTCCGTTGCTAATGTTATCTATTTTCTTTTCCGCTTCTATTCTATTGTATCTCTGATGTATATTGATATCTATTGTATCATCTGTTGTATCAGATATTGTATCAATGCTGTATATCAATGTATTATTCTTTTTCTTCCGCTGTGTTGTTTACTTAACTGTGTTATAAGCTTCCGCGACTCGGATTTGAACGGTCGAATCTATGACATTCAAGTACGATACAAAGTATGGAAGCGCGAAAAATTCATGACGTTACATTTGGTATCAGAGCTAAGGTTAAAACTTTAGCTCAGGAGTATAACACGTTAAGTAGCTCATTAGAGATAGGGTGAAGTATCCCTAGAATGAGTGTATCCCTAAGGTATCCATTCGAATGCCTCAGTAAATTCTCTTACTATCCACTGATAGTGAGTATGAGTGCAAGAAGAAGACGAGATAGAGGACAGGAGAGTACCACTATAAATGGTCAATACCCTGTGACCGTGGAAATAATCTTTCTCTATCAATCTTCTTTGATTCGATTTTAAATTCTTTTGATTGCTTCGTGATAGCTCCAAAAAGAAGTTTTTGAGTGATGGTGGCTCTACGAATCGTTGTAGGAAATTTTTACATCGTATCTTCATCGATTTTTTATCAATTTTTCGATTTAAACTTTAATAAGTATGAATGAATTTTGAAATTTGAAATTGAAAATTTTAAATTGGAAACTTTTAAATTGAGTTAAATTGATAAATAGAATGTGAAGCCAAATTTAGATTGAATCGATGAAACGATTTCGTTTAAAACCAAATTTGAATTTGGGAATTCTATTGGATTTCTTGGGTTGATCGAAGTCCGAAGAGGGACAAGTTATGTATACTTTGGAATATTCCGACTTGAGTTGGGAATCTATATCTTGTGTTTGAGGAATTATAGAAGATCGAATCTATCTATCTCTGTGTTACTTTCGTGCCTGCGAATTTCGAGGACGAAATTCCTTTTAAGGGGGGAAGTCTGTAACGATCCTGAATTTTAATCAATTTTAAATTGATAATTAAATTTATTTTTGATTTAAAAATTGTGAAATAATTGGTAATTGATATAAAATACATTAACGAATAGGTATTAGACTAGAAATAGAATTTAAATTGAAAATAGAAATTTAAAATATATAAATATATAAGATAAATTATATAGATTTGTAAAATAGAAGATAAACACATTAGAAGACATAGATAGATTATAACAACATATAGAACAAAATAGGAATTCATTTATATTTTAATGAGACAAAGACAAAATAAAAGAGCAAAAATATATGCAAATATAAGTATGTACACTTACAAAAAAAATAAAAAAAAATGTATCTACAAAGTACAAAGAAAAGCAATACAAAATCTCTCAGCCGAGTTAAAAGAAATGCAAAGAATTAGAAAATCTATATATAGGGTATTGATGCAAGAAGATAAACACAAGAAAAAAAACAAAAAAAACAAAATAAAGTACATAATATAATACATATCAGCTGAGTTGAAAAAGGCAAGAAATAAATATAAACAAAACAATTTAAAAATGTATATGTAGCTATAAATATGCAGGCAAGACAAGAGGTAAAAAAATTATGTATAGGCCTGTAAATAAATGCTAGGCAAGTATAAAAACAAAATAAGATAAGTATAAAATAAAAACATAGCATCTCTACATACAAAATTCTTCAGCTGAGACAAGCAAGTAAAGGCATGTATAAACAAATCAAATTCAATATAAAAATGCATAAGAAAAGAGACAAAGGACAAAGCAATTAATGCAACATGCTTCATGCATTTAATACAAGAATCACTCTAGCCATGCCTATTATACTAAATGATATAATTAACCTGTACACTTTTCCTAAATATCACCTCACATAGAAATAATAACAACCCTGCACACTTCTTTGTATATATTACTTCATCTCAGTTTCGAGTAGAATCTGAAGTAAAATCCATTTCAAACTAATCCAAAGCCTTGGAATTCATCCAGTAAGCAAAGCAAAACAGGATCATATATCAAGTACAAAATCAAACCCAAAATATAATTCAATTCAAAGTTTTTGGAAAAGCAAAACAGATTAAAGGGCTGCCTCTGTTCTTCTCTACCATTTTTCTAGGTGAGCAAACTTTCTACTTTGAATCTGTATGGTTGTTTGTGAGTAAACAAGTGATTTAAACTTGAGTTATTTTAAACTTGTATATTTATATGTTGAAGTTGCTCTGCATATCTATCTATCTTCTATTTGTGCTGTGAGATTCACCATCTTCTCTGTTTAGTTACGGGGAATACAATAAAAAGAAAGAAGGAAAAAAAATTCAAATTCTTCTTTTCTAATCAATATTAGGCTTTAGTTTCAAAACAAAAGAGTTGTGTTTAAGAATGAATTGTGATATAAAAATAGTTTCATGAAGAGTAAACATATACAGGATGAACAACTCAATTTCTACAGAGCAAATTTCAAAATTTAATAAAATTTGAACCTAACGATTTGCAAATTCGAATACATATCTTGAATCCTTATTGGGAAATTAGATTTTTAAGCTCAATTTGATGATTTTTACGAGAGTGGGTTAAGAGTGGTTCGACGATGAAAAAAATTGTTTTTTTGTAAATTTCTGGAGATTCAACAAACCTCAAATGCTGAAAACTGTTGTATAGCTAGCTTGATGATTCTCGAGTATATGAAAAATATTAGAAAAAATTTCTAATGCAAAGATTTTGGGGACGAAAACGATTTCGGGTTTTATTCCTTTGTTAAATCAGGGTCAGTTATCTCGTCGCCATGAGATCTTTGATGAATCGAGTTGCATAAGATGGTGGGGATAGTAGCGTGTGGCCAAGGTGAAGCTTTTGACGAGAATTTTTGAACTCTGGTGGTTTTTGGTGGTGGAGGCAAGGCGATTAGGTTAACTGGGTTGTTTCCAGAATTTCGATCGAACAGCTAATTTTTGATTTTGTGAAAAATTTATCAAACTGGGTTGTCAAGTTGAACGACATGGTGATTGTCGACCTGTGGGGACTAGCGGTGATGGTCGGAGAGGCTCTGGCCATCTGTGCATATGCACGCGTGAATGTGGTATCTGGGTTTGGGAAGTTGTGGAAGAAGAAGCAAGTTAGTGGTTGTCGCGTGATGTTGCTCGAGTATTTTTGGGGAAATGTATTTGTGTTCGACATGGTGCGTGAGTATGGTAGAACAACTGCAGTTTTTAACTTGAAGTTAAAACTAAAAATGAAAAGAAAAATAAAACGAAAGAGAGAGTAGAAGAAGTAAGGTATGAGGAAGAGAAGGGGGACTGGGAAAACAAGATGAAAAACTTGAGTCTTACTCAAGTAAACAGGGTGTAACCCGGGTCGATTTTTCTAGTGAATAAACCCAATAAACCCTTTAAGTATTTTGTTTTATGAAGTATAATATTAAATAAATAATGTTGGTAAATGTTAAGCTAAGGTTTGGTTTAAATTTTATTAAGAAAGGCTTGCAAAAGTAAGACGATTAAATTAGCTCAAATTGTAAGTCATTTAAGAATGTAAATTAATTTAAAGTTATAATTAACTAAGTAATTAAATTAAGCGATTAATGATAAATAAATGATTAACTAAGTTTTATAAATTAATGATTAAGGTTAAATAAATAATTAAGAGTTAATAAATTAAGTAATTAAGAATAATTATTTTTTTTGTAATTAAGGATTGATTAATTTATTAAGAATGGATGATTAATGATTTAAGCATCGGTTAATAAAGCGACTAAAGGTTAATAAAATTTTAAGGATGATTAATTAAAGTGTAATTTATTAAGGGTAATTAATTTAATAATAATTAATCAATTTTGGGTTAATTAATTAATTAAAGATAATTAATGAAATGGTATAATTAAAGGTCAATTATTTAATAATTTAAAAGTTGATGAATTATAATTAAAGGTTCGTTAAATTATTAATAAATAGTAAATTAATAAATAATAATTAATCAAAATAATTTGTAATTAATTAATATTAAATAACCAGGATTAGTAAATTATTCATAAGTAATTATTCTAATTTAATTTAATTAGTTGTTTTATGAATGTTTAAATTCTATTGATTGTCGAACTGTTTGTGTAACGAAGCGGATTTTTTGCGCTCGAAAATCGACATCCATACTTTACATCGTACTCGAATGCCGTAGATTCGACCGTTCAAATCCGAGTCGTCGGAGCTTATAACACCATTAAGTAAACAACACAGCGGAAGAAAAAGAATAATACATTGATATACAACATTGATGTAATATCTGATACAACAGATGATACAATGAATATCAATATACATCAGAGATATGATACAAGAAAATAGCAGCGGAAAAAAGAAAATAGATAACACCAGCAGCAGAACAAACAATTCTAAGATAGTCTTCAAAAGAGAACTCCAGCAGCAGCTCGAACCATCAACTCGATACCCTAAGACAAGCAAGTCTCGTCCATATCCAAAGACTGAAACTAGCTCCAGACAATCCACTGAACCTAACTATCTGAAAAACCCAACTCTAGACTGCTCGTGTGGAAAATAGTGAGCACCCAGAGTTTAGGAAAGGAACAATAAACTCCGGGTCAGTCATGGGACTGGTGTGAGTAACAAAAAAAGTTTATCCTTTAAATAAAATAAGATTTATAATTTAAAAAAAATCTGATATGATTTTCTAGAAAATGAAACTACCATAAGACCTCCCGCCACACACACAATGCAAACGCAGAATTGGAGGAGATTTCTTCTTATGATAGTCAAACATGCTTAATACGCAGAAAATTTCTTGGATATTATTATTATAAGTGCACGGTGCAGAAAACCATTTCGAAAGTAGAATATAAATCTTATCCAGCATAGACATTTCGAACTATGCCTACTATAGCTACCATCCAAACAGTGGGGCGCCACCATAAGTGAATGGCAGGTTATACAACTAAAACCGTACAAGGCGCGTATTGTTTTGATTGGATTTCCAACAAATGGTCAGGCTAAGGAACTTCCTACTGCCACATGGGATCGCCTCTGGCGGGACGTCCCGAGAACCTATCCGGATCTCTTCCAACAAAGGCCGGGTTACCTCTGTAACTAGGTAACTACTACTCAAGCAAGCCACTCCCCGGTCCTTTGGGACCTTTATCCGAGGCGCCTCTAAGCAACAACCACACAGTAAATGAGATTGGAGCAACCACATAGGTTAAATATTAGGGCTCCATACCTAATACCACCCTTTACCAGAAGGGAATGACACACCCTAAAGGGCACGACCCTCATAACCTTGCCGCATCTTTCCTGTTTTGACCATTTCCGGGGTGTGAGGTCCTGATGCAGTCTCGTCCACAAAGCTACGCTTTGGTACAAAGCCATGCTTTGGGTCAACAAATGATCAAAGTAATGATCACAAAGATAAATGATCATATCACAAATGATCAAACAATGATCATCAACACACAGCAGCACTCAGCATGCCACACTACCAAATTGGGAGTATATTGCTGATAACTTTCAACTACATAACCTCTGAGCTCGTACGTCTCAGAGAAGGGTGTTAAGCTAAGAGAATAAATTCTCCGCCACCAACAGAAATGTATTTGAAAGAAATCTGCTTTATATCTCAAAGTGTAGTGTCAGACATGTAACCATACAAGTCTGTTCCGGGTTCGAACAGAACCGAAGGCACTTCCAAAGAAGTCCTTGCAATCCGGGTATTCACAATCCCGATCGAACTTCCCATCACTAAGGGAAATCTCTATACCGTAGCTATTCGGTGCAGAGACAATCGATAGGTTATCCTATCGTTCTCCCAAATACCCGGTCTTCAACACCGGTCTTCAAATGCTATCCATATACGTCGAATCACATATTCGGAATGGGTTATACGACACAAAGGTCCTCTCCCGGCTAAACCGAATAGTGAGCGCAACATTTAAAACATATGGATATAGGATTTCAACTAAGTCACAACTTAATGACTCAAAACTTTCGTTCAAATGGTTTAAATAAATTACCATTTTCAAATTTTTTAAACAAAAGATTTATTTCACTAAGTTCACCCATTTTCACAAAGATCCATTTACGGATTTCAAATCAATCTCCATTTCAATTTTGTTAACTCGTTTAAAATCTTTAAATTAAAGATTTAACTTATAGCTTTCAAACCGTTTCCATAACTTGGAAAATCATTTTCATTTTTAACTTGTAATCCTTTTTAACACAATTTGAAAGTTCACTTCCTATATGAAAGCTTTTATTATATGGAAACAAATAGTTTTCGTTTCAGAAAGATCCAATTTTTTTATTTACACGAGTTAAAGCCTTTGAATATAAATTCAAATTCCTAAATCAATTCTTTTAAAAATGGTTTAACCCATATAAACTCATTTATAAGTTGAATAACCTTTCTAAACCCTAGTTTCCAAATCGTAGAATTCAATTTTAAATATTGAATCCAAATTTAATCAAAATATTTAAATTCCAAAACTGAATCGAGTTATCC
This sequence comes from Allium cepa, assembly GCA_030765085.1. Lineage (NCBI taxonomy): Eukaryota > Viridiplantae > Streptophyta > Magnoliopsida > Asparagales > Amaryllidaceae > Allium > Allium cepa. The sequence continues at coordinate 471,823,530 of CM060929.1, read as the reverse complement.
AAAATATATTTCATCTTTGAAAATTCCATTTCACTTTAAACCTAATCCATTTCCAAAACATTTGAATTTAAATATTCAATTTTATAAATTATTTCACAATTTGGGACTTAATTGATTTCCTCGTGAAATCCATATTGTGTGTGTATAAGTGTGGTCCAGGGTTTTAACACAATAGTGTAACAACATTCAATCATCACAGATCAAAATATAGAAATAAAGTTGATAAGCGGTATAAAGTATAACGCTTATCTTCCATTCACAATTCACAGATAATATGTAGATGTATCATCAGTAAATGAATAAAATACTCAGTTCAATTCACAGAACAAAATGTCACAGATCAGTTAGGGCAATCAATTCAAGGCATCACATATAATATGATCATCTATGAGTAAGGTCAAACATTTAAGAATCATTTATAAGCGGGATTAATTCATTATTAAATCCTAATTAATTCAATTTATTTCCAATTTAATTTAATTACTTATGACTTAATTATCAAATCTCTGATTTATTAATTACGAATCATTAATTGCCAATCTATCTAATGATTTTCTTAAATTAATTAACTTTAGTTAATCAAAATATCTATAATCAATTACAATAAGTGGTTAATCCTTAATTACTTTCATTAAGTAATTTCATTTAAATAATTTATAATTGATTATCTAAACTAATTAATCTAATTAATTATTTAAAATTAATTAATACTTAATAATCTTTAGTTAATTATCTAATAACATTTCTTAATTTCTTTTAATTAATCTCTAATTATAAATAAATCTAAATCATTAATTTGTAAATTGAATAAATCATCCCTTAATCATCATATTAGTTAAATCACTTAATCAACTTAATTCTTCTAAGGCAATTCATTTCTTTGTTAATGACTTCACTAATAGTTAAGTGTAAAACATTTCACCTTTAAATTTAAATTTAAATTACATTTCAAATTTTAAGTTTCAAAATGATTATTCTTTAAAACTCAATTTATAATCTTTAAAAATAAATGTAAATAACATCTATTGCTTATATAAGAGAAAGCTTTTGATTCACAACTTTGATTCAATTTGCTTTTAAAACCTTGAATTTAAGACTTGATTTAAAAATCCAATTTCATTTTAAAACCTTAAGATTCAAAAGTTTATTTGGAAACTAAACTTAACTTAGAATTTTAAACCATTGTTTAGATGATGTTTTCAACTTTAAATTTAATAAAAAAAAATTTCTTTTTTCAGAAAACTATCAGGTTTTTCATAAACCTGAAAACCAAACATTAAAATTATTTAAAACTTTATTTTATTTAATGTTAGAATTCGGAAGTGAATTTGAATCCACATTTGAATCTGGTTTTAAACTTTTATTTATAACTTGTCTAAAACTTTGCTTTAAAACATTAAGCTTCAGTTAAAAAAAAATAGTACAGGTTTCCTTTCAAAACCCTGTAACCCATTCTACCGAGTCACTACCCTATTTACTTCGAGTTCGACATGAAGCTTCCCCGAGTCAAATCTCCTTCTACTTCGAGTAAATACTCGAACTACTTGAACTTACCCTCTGTTGATTTTCAGAAATTCACCAGGCAAGAAAAGTGCACCGTGCATGTGCACGGCGCCGCCGCTTCCCTCCGATCACCACCGCCACCTTGAGCAAGTCGCCGACCACCCTCAGATCGAACAACGACCATCAGATCCTCACATACGACTCGAAATCAAAATCCAACGCATCATCCAAATCCTGGAACAAAACTTCGAACACCCCAAACCTGGAAAGCACGTCGCCTCCACAATCTCGACCATCGTGTCGACTGCGACTCTGGCCCTGAACTCGACACCGACCATCCTACCACCACCCGAGACCCCAAGGCACTCGATCGACCATTGACGTCGAATGAAACGAAAAACTCGGCGCCTCAAAAACTAGGTTTAAAAACTTTAAACCATCACCGCCGCTTCCATGGTCATTGGTCGACCATCACAACATTTTTCCCATACTCCCTGTTTGCTCCTCTACCTCTTGACCAAACCCCGACCCCCCTTGTCGCGCCGTTCACCGGAATTTGTCAAATGTAGAGTTTTCGTTCAACACACAATTGCTCATGATATACTAACTTAAAAATCATAAAATCTATTTTAAAAATCATGGTTCATAATGTTGAACACAATGATGTAAACGCAGCTTGTAATTAGGACACTTGAATTTGGACATAGTTTGATTTTTTTGTTTTTCACTGTATATCTTCCTTTCTGACCAAATTGTCTTCGTTTTTAACTTAACAATAATTTTGGCATTTGGATCTTAATTATATAACATATCTAACAAGAATTAGATGAGAAGATTTTGGATTTCGAATTTGATTCAAAACCTGTAACTAGAACAGAGGAGAAAAACACTGGCATATGTGTATATATACAGAACATTTTCAAGATATATATACTCAAGTTTAAATTACAAACTGTTACTCACCTTTAACATCCTTAGTCCCAGAAGCTTTCAGATTGATGTTGGGGTCCTTTTTGAATTTACAAAGTTGAAATCTGGTTTGAGTTTGCTAGCTGGAAGTCTTCACTTGATCTCAGATTTTGATGAATGGTTTTGATGTTTTAAATTGAAGTTTTGTTTAAGTTTTGAATGATATTGTCTCAGATTTTTTTTCTTAGCTTATGGATGAACTAAATGAAAATTGATATATATAGAAAAATGAAGTATGTAGGTGATGATATTATTGTACGAGATATTTTTCTTCTTTGTTGGCTATGCAGGTTTTCATTTCGGCTATAGTGGCTGATATGAAATGTTAGATATTATGTTGTGTGATAACATTAATTGCCATTGTCTTATTTTATAAGCTTATGTTGATCATATATTTTTTCATTTTTCTTTGTCTTTGTCTTATTTCTTGTTTACCAGATGTAAACTTATTTCGGCTGATAGTTTACATTTTGATGGTTGCATTAATTAGCTTTGTACAAACTCATATATTGTTTTTTTCATTTTGTTTGTACAAATATGAGGTATTTTCTTTGGCTTCCTTTGCAAGCTTAATTTACATGCATATTCATTTATTTACATACCTATATTAATTTTTTGTTTACTTGTGTCCATATATTCCTTCTTTCCTTTTGCTTTGTTCTATCCTTGCCTTTCTAACTTTCAACAGGCTACATACATATACCTATTTTATTTGTTTTGGCTGAAATGATTCTTTAACAATTCGAATCAATTTTATTTGCTGCTAGAGATATGGCAACATTTAATGCTAAGGACATTTGGTATTAATGGCTATTGTACAAATCTACATATACTATTCTCATTTCTATTCATACTTGTTATATACGCATATTTTGTTTTGTTTTTGTCTTTAGCTTTGCATTTCTTTATTTCAGCCTGCAACACTACTTGTTTCATTTTTTTTTTATACTGACTTGTTTGCTTTGACTATGTTTGTTTATATACTTGGGTATATTTATTTTCAATAGTTTATATTTTGATGTATTTTGTAAGTACATTTTGTTTGTGTTTTATTTTACTTTGTTTGTTTCCTTGCATTCTTTCCTTAGCTTACATTTGTATTGTTAACACTTTATATTTTATTTTATTTTTATTCTTTATATAGATATTTATTTGTTGTCTTGGTTTTATAATCTTATGCAAACTTGTTATAATTATTGTTTTAGTCCATTGTTATAAAACTTTAACTTAAATGAAAATATATACTTTTGTTTTAGTTACTTTATAGTACAAAGGAAGTTCTAAAATTGACTTATCATTTGAATTTATTTTATAGTTTGCATAACTAAAATTTTAAGATATTTATTTATCTTCCTATTTATATTATAAATTCAAATTATCTTTAAACCATTTACTTAAACTCAAATTCAAATGATTTAATACATATTTAATTGGAATTTGGGGGAAACTCAAACCAATTTATCAATTAATTTCACAATTTTTTATCCAAAAATAATTTAATTATCAATTTAAAATTAATTAAAATTCGGGATCGTTATAGACTTCCCCCCTTAAAAGGAATTTCATCCTCGAAATTCGCCAAGGAGACACAAAGATAGATGAACAACATTTCATCAAATCAAACCGAACTTCTATTCTGCATTTGGCTTACCAAATCAGAATATCTATAATAGATATAAGAACGAATCTATTTAATTTTCCACAAGATATTCGGGTCATCCAGCTCTACAAAATATGCAGCGTCATTGGTTAGTTCGAAAGGATAACTAACCATTCGTAATATATATCTAGACCCAAATATTGACAGATATATGGATACAATTTTAAAATGCTGAGTTTAAAAACCAATTTATACCTATCAACCATAGCAACCAAAGCAAACAAAACAACCAATCATCCAAGCAAACAATTGTGGTCTATCCGGAGTTTGTGTCCCACACTAATATATCAAATCTTCTTCCTGGATCTACCAGGAACTATCAAAGAATTTGAAAAGAGATGCTGAACAAAAGAGATAGATTCAATCTTCTACAATTTTTCAAACACAAGATATGGATTCCAAATTGAGTTTGGAATATCCTAAAGTATATATAATTTGCCCCTCCTCGGACTTCGATTAACCCGAGAAATTACAACAGAATTTCGAATTTGGTTTTAAACGAAATCGTTTTATTGATATAATTCAAATTTAGCTTCTTATTCTATTAACCAATTTAACTCAATCTAAAATTTCCAATTTATTTAAAATTTCAGTTTCAAATTTTCAATTCATATCCATTAAGGTTTAAGTCAAAACTGATAAGAAACCGATGAAGATACGAAGTAAGAATTTCCTACAACGATTCGTAAGGCATCATTGCACCGAAATTTCTTCTGGAGCTGTCACGAAGAAATCAAAAGAATTCGGAATCGAATCAAAGAAAATTGATAGAGAAAGATTGTTTCCACTGTCGCAGGGTATTGACCATTTGTAGTCATATTTCTCTGTCCCCTATCTCGTCCTCTTCTTGCACTCATACTCACTATCAGTGGATAGAAAGAGAATTTACTAAGACATTTGAACGGATATCTTAGGGATTACTCATTCTAGGGTATACTTCACCCTATCTCTAATGAGTTACTTAATGTGTTATACTCCTGAGCTAAAGTTTTAACCCTCGGCTCTGATGCCAAATGTAACGAAGCGGATTTTTCGCGCTCGAAAATCGACATCCATACTTTATATCGTACTCGAATGCCGTAGATTCGACCGTTCAAATCCGAGTCGCTGGAGCTAATAACACCATTAAGTAAACAACACAGCGGTAGAAAAAGAATAATACATTGATATACAACATTGATGCAATATCTGATACAACAGATGATACAATGAATATCAATATACATCAGAGATATGATACAAGAAAATAGCAGCGGAAAAAAGAAAATAGATAACACCAGCAGCAGAACAAACAATTCTAAGATAGTCTTCAAAAGAGAACTCCAGCAGCAGCTCGAACCATCAACTCGATACCCTAAGACAAGCAAGTCTCGTCCATATCCAAAGACTGAAACTAGCTCCAGACAATCCACTGAACCTAACTATCTGAAAAACCCTACTCTAGACTGCTCGTGTGGAAAATATTGAGCACCCAGAGTTTAGGAAAGGAACAATAAACTCCGGGTCAGTCATGGGACTGGTGTGAGTAACAAAAACAGTTTATCCTTTAAATAAAACAAGATTTATAATTAAAAAAATCCGATATGATTTTCTAGAAAATGAAACTACCATAAGACCTCCCGCCACACACACAATGCAAACGCAGAATTGGAGGAGATTTCTTCTTATGATAGTCAAACATGCTTAATACGCAGAAAATTTCTTGGATATTATTATTATAAGTGCACAGTGCAGAAAACCAATTGGAAAGTAGAATATAAATCTTAGCCAGCATAGACATTTCGAACTATGCCTACTATAGCTACCATCCAAACAGTGGGGCGCCACCATAAGTGAATGGCAGGTTATACAACTAAAACCGTACAAGGCGCATATTGTTTTGATTGGATTTCCAACAAATGGTCAGGCTAAGGAACTTCCTACTGCCACATGGGATCGCCTCTGGCGGGACGTCCCGAGAACCTATCCGGATCTCTGCCAACACAAGGCCGGGTTACCTCTGTAACTAGGTAACTACTACTCGAGCAAGCCACTCCCCGGTCCTTTGGGACCTTTATCCGAGGCGCCTCTAAGCAATCACCACACAGTAAATGAGATTGGAGCAACCACATAGGTTAAATATCATGGCTCCATACCTAATACCACCCTTTACCAGAAGGGAATGACACACCCTAAAGGGCGCGACCCTCATAACCTTGCCGCATCTTTCCTGTTTTGACCATTTCCGGGGTATGAGGTCCTGATGCAGTCTCGTCCACAAAGCTACGCTTTGGTACAAATCCATGCTTTGGGTCAACAAATGATCAAAGTAATGATCACAAAGATAAATGATCAAACAAATGATCATATCACAAATGATCAAACAATGATCATCAACACACAGCAGCACTCAGCATGCCACACTACCAAATTAGGAGTATATTGCTGATAACTTTCAACTACATAACCTCTGAGCTCGTACGTCTCAGAGAAGGGTGTTAAGCTAAGAGAATAAATTCTCCGCCACCAACAGAAATGTATTTGAAAGAAATCTACTTTATATCTCAAAGTGTAGTGTCAGACATGTAACCATACAAGTCTGTTCCGGGTTCGAACAGAACCGAAGGCACTTCCAAAGAAGTCCTTGCAATCCGGGTATTCACAATCCCGATCGAACTTCCCATCACTAAGGGAAATCTCTATACCGTAGCTACTCGGTGCAGAGACAATCGATAGGTTATCCAATCGTTCTCGCAAATACTCGGTCTTCAAATGCTATCCATATACGCCGAATCACATATTCGGAATGGGTTATACGACACAAAGGTCCTCTCCCGGCTAAACCGAATAGTGAGCGCAACATTTAAAACATATGGATATAGGATTTCAACTAAGTCACAACTTAATGACTCAAAACTTTCGTTCAAATGGTTTAAATAAATTACCATTTTCAAATCTTTTAAACAAAAGATTTATTTCACTAAGTTCACCCATTTTCACAAAGATCCATTTAAGGATTTCAAATCAATCTCCATTTCAATTGGGTTAACTCGTTTAAAATCTTTAAATTAAAGATTTAACTTATAGCTTTCAAACCGTTTCCATAACTTGGAAAATCATTTTCATTTTTAACTTGTAATCCTTTTTAACACAATTTGGAAGTTCACTTCCTATATGAAAGCTTTTATTATATGGAAACAAATAGTTTTCGTTTCAGAAAGATCCAATTTTTTTTATTTACACGAGTTAAAGCCTTTGAATATAAATTCAAATTCCTAAATCAATTCTTTTAAAAATGGTTTAACCCATATAAACTCATTTATAAGTTGAATAACCTTTCTAAACCCTAGTTTCCAAATCATAGAATTCAATTTTAAATATTGAATCCAAATTTAATCAAAATATTTAAATTCCAAAACTCAATCGAGTTATTCAAAATATATTTCATCTTTGAAAATTCCATTTCACTTTAAACCCAATCTGTTTCCAAAACATTTGAATTTAAATATTCAATTTTATAAATTATTTCACAATCTGTGACTTAATTGATTTCCTCGTGAAATCCATATTGTGTGTATAATTGTGGTCCAGTGTTTTAACACAATAGTGCAACAACATTCAATCATCACAGATCAAAATATAGAAATATAGTTGATAAGCGGTATAAAGTATAACGCTTATCTTCCATTCACAATTCACAGATAATATGTAGATGTATCATCAGTAAATGAATAAAATACTCAGTTCAATCCACAGAACAAAATGTCACAGATCAGTTAGGGCAATCAATTCAAGGCATCACATATAATATGATCATCCATAAGTAAGGTCAAACATTTAAGAATCATTTATAAGCGGGATTAATTGATTATTAAATCCTAATTAATTCAATTTATTTCCAATTTAATTTAATTACTTATAACTTAATTATCAAATCTCTGATTTACTAATTACGAATCATTAATTGCCAATCTATCTAATGATTTTCTTAAATTAATTAACTTTAATTAATCAAAATATCTATAATCAATTACAATAAGTGGTTAATCCTTAATTACTTTCATTAAGTAATTTCATTTAAACAATTTATAATTGATTATCTAAACTAGTTAATCTAATTAATTATTTAAAATTAATTAATACTTAATAATCTTTAGTTAATTATCTAATAACATTTCTTAATTTCTTTTAATTAATCTCTAATTATAAATAAATCTAAATCATTAATTTGTAAATTGAATAAATCATCCCTTAATCATCATATTAGTTAAATCACTTAATCAACTTATTTCTTCTAAGGCAATTCATTTCTTTGTTAATGACTTCACTAATAGTTAAGTGTAAAATATTTCACCTTTAAATTTAAATTTAAATTACATTTCAAATTTTAAGTTTCAAAATAATTATTCTTTAAAACTCAATTTATAATCTTTAAAAATAAATGTAAATAACATATATTGCTTATATAAGAGAAAGCTTTTGATTCACAACTTTGATTCAATTTGCTTTTAAAACCTTGAATTTAAGACTTGATTTAAAAATCCAATTTCATTTTAAAACCTTAAGATTCAAAAGTTTATTTGGAAACTAAACTTAACTTAGAATTTTAAACCATTGTTTAAATGATGTTTTCAATTTTAAATTTAATAAAAAAAAATTTCTTTTTTCAGAAAACTGTCAGGTTTTTCATAAACCTGAAAACCAAACATTAAAATTATTTAAAACTTTATTTTATTTCATTTTAGAATTCAGAAGTGAATTTGAATCCACATTTGAATCTGGTTTTAAACTTTGATTTATAACTTGTCTAAAACTTTGCTTTAAAACATTAAGCTTCAGTTAAAAAAAATAGTACAGGTTTCCTTTCAAAACCCTGTAACCCATTCTACCGAGTCACTACCCTATTTACTTCGAGTTCGACATGAAGCTTCCCCGAGTCAAATCTCCTTCTACTTCGAGTAAATACTCGAACTACTTGAACTTACCCTCTGTTGATTTTCAGAAATTCACCAGGCAAGAAAAGTGCACCGTGCATGTGCACGGCGCCGCCGCTTCCCTCCAATCACCACCGCCACCTTGAGCAAGTCGCCGACCACCCTCAGATCGAACAACGACCATCAGATCCTCACATACGACTCGAAATCAAAATCCAACGCATCATCCAAATCCTGGAACAAAACTTCGAACACCCCAAACCTGGAAAGCACGTCGCCTCCGCAACCTCGACCATCGTGTCGACTGCGACTCCGGCCCTGAACTCGACACTGACCATCCTACCACCACCCGAGACCCCACGGCACTCGATCGACCATTGACGTCGAATGAAATGAAAAACTCGGCACCTCAAAAACTAGGTTTAAAAACTTTAAACCATCACCGCCGCTTCCATGGTCATTGGTCGACCATCACAACATTTTTCCCATACTCCCTGTTTGCTCCTCCACCTCTTGACCAAACCCCGACCCCCCTTGTCGCGCCGTTCACCGGAATTTGTCAAATGTAGAGTTTTCGTTCAACACCCAATTGCTCATGATATACTAACTTAAAAATCATAAAATCTATTTTAAAAATCATGGTTCATAATGTTGAACACAATGATGTAAACGCAGCTTGTAATTAGGACACTTGAATTTGGACATGGTTTGATTTTTTTGTTTTTCACTGTATATCTTCCTTTCTGACCAAATTGTCTTCTTTTTAACTTAAAAATAATTTTGGCATTTGGATCTTAATTATATAACATATCTAACAAGAATTAGATGAGAAGATTTTGGATTTCAAATTTGATTCAAAACCTGTAACTAGAACAGAGGAGAAAAACACTGGCATATGTGTATATATACAGAACATTTTCAAGATATATATACTCAAGTTTAAATTACAAACTGTTACTCACCTTTAACATCCTTAGTCCCAGAAGCTTTCAGATTGATGTTGGGGTCCTTTTTGAATTTACAAAGTTGAAATCTGGTTTGAGTTTGCTAGCTGGAAGTCTTCACTTGATCTCAGATTTTGATGAATGGTTTTGATGTTTTAAATTGAAGTTTTGTTTAAGTTTTGAATGATATTGTCTCAGATTTTTTTCTTAGCTTATGGATGAACTGAATGAAAATTGATATATATAGAAAATTGAAGTATGTAGGTGATGATATTATTGTACGAGATATTTTTCTTCTTTGTTGGCTATGCAGGTTTTCATTTCGGCTATAGTGGCTGATATGAAATGTTAGATATTATGTTGTGTGCTAACATTAATTGCCATTGTCTTATTTTATAAGCTTATGTTTATCATATATTTTTTCATTTTTCTTTGTCTTTGTCTTATTTCTTGTTTACCAGATGTAAACTTATTTCGGCTGATAGTTTACATTTTGATGGCTGCATTAATTAGCTTTGTACAAACTCATATATTGTTTTTTTCATTTTGTTTGTACAAATATGAGGTATTTTCTTTGGCTTCCTTTGCAAGCTTAATTTACATGCATATTCATTTATTTACATACCTATATTTATTTTTTGTTTACTTGTGTCCATATATTCCTTCTTTCCTTTTGCTTTGTTCTATCCTTGCCTTTCTAACTTTCAACAGGCTACATACATATACCTATTTTATTTGTTTTGGCTGAAATGATTCTTCAACAATTCGAATCAATTTTGTTTGCTGCTAGAGATATGGCAACATTTAATGCTAAGGACATTTGGTATTAATGGCTATTGTACAAATCTACATATACTATTCTCATTTCTATTCATACTTGTTATATATGCATATTTTGTTTTGTTTTTGTCTTTAGCTTTGCATTTCTTTATTTCAGCCCGCAACACTACTTGTTTCATTTTTTTTATACTGACTTGTTTGCTTTGACTATGTTTGTTTATATACTTGGGTATATTTATTTTCAATAGTTTATATTTTGATGTATTTTGTAAGTACATTTTGTTTGTGTTTATTTTACTTTGTTTGTTTCCTTGCATTCTTTCCTTAGCTTACATTTGTATTGTTAACACTTTATATTTTATTTTTATTCTTTATATAGATATTTATTTGTTGTCTTGCTTTTATAAGCTTATGCAAACTTGTTATAATTATTGTTTTAGTCCATTGTTATAAAACTTTAACTTAAATGAAAATATATACTTTTGTTTTAGTTACTTTAAAGTACAAAGGAAGTTCTAAAATTGACATATCATTTGAATTTATTTTATAGTTTGCATAACTAAAATTTTAAGATATTTATTTATCTTCCTATTTATATTATAAATTCAAATTATCTTTAAACTATTTACTTAAACTCAAATTCAAATGATTTAATACATATTTAATTGGAATTTGGGGGTAACTCAAACCAATTTATCAATTAATTTCACAATTTTTTATCCAAAAATAAATTTAATTATCAATTTAAAATTAATTAAAATTCGGGATCGTTACAGTTTGATATTTCTGATATGTTATGCCTTGTGCTATGAATTGTTTAGGTATGATCTGTGATGAATATAATTTATTCATCTGTGATAAATTATATTATTTATCTGTGAATCTGTGAATGAACGATAAGCGTTATAAATTATACCGCTTATCGATATCGATGTGTTTAATATGTGATGTGATGATTGAATGATGTTGCACTATTGTGTTAAACCCCTGGACTACACCTATACACACACAATTATGGATTTCACGAGGAAATCAGTTAAGTCGCAGATTTTTGAAATAGTTTTGAATTTGAATTTTTAAATTCAAATGTTTTGGAAATGGAATCGGAATAAATGTGAAAAGCTTTTGGAATGGAATTTCAAAGATGAAATTTATTTTGAATAACTTGATTAAGTTTTGGAATTTAAATATTTGATTTAAATTTGAATTCAATACTTAAAATTGAATTCTATGATTTGGAACTAGGGTTCAAAAAGGCTATTCAACTTATAAATGAGTTTATATGGGTTAGACCATTTTTAAAAAGTATTGATTTAGGAATTTGAATTTATATTCAAAGGCTTTAACTCGTGCAAATATAATCGGATTTTTCTGAAACGAAAACTACTTTTCAAATAATAATGGCTTTCATTTCAAGAAAGGATTTCCAAATTGTGTTAAAAGATTTCAAGTTTGAAATAGAATTGAATTGTTTTGAAAGCTATAAATTGATTCGTTGATTCAAAGATCGAATAATCCAACTTAAAATGGTATTGTTTTACAAGGCTATGAATGAATCTTTGTAAACGAGTTTGAAAGTTATAAGTTAAATCTTGATTTAAAAATTTAACGAGATAATACAATTGAATAAAAGTCTATTTTGAAATCCATAAATGGATCTTTGTGAACGGGGTGAACTTTATAAATTGAATCTTTTTGTTTAAAAGATTTAAAGTGTGGAGATTGTTTAAACCATTGAAGGTTTTTGAAATGAATCTTTTTGTTTAAAAGATTAGAAATGGTAATTTGTTTTAACCATTCAAATGAAAGATTTTGGGCTTTAAGCTGTGATTCAACTGAGACCCCGGTATCCGTATGATTTTTAATATTGCGCTCGTTATTCGGTTTAGCCGAAAAAGGACCTTTGGGTCATATAACCCATTCCGAATATGTGATACGACGTTTATGGATAGCATTTGAAGACCGTTGGTGAAGACCGGGTATTTGCGAGAGCGATAGGATGACCTATCGATTGTCTCTGCACCAAGTCGAGCCGGTATAGAGATTCCCTAAGTGATGGGAAATCCGATCGGAATTGTGAATACCCAGATTGCAAGGACTTCTTTGGAAGTGCCTTCGGTTCTGTTCTAAATCTAGAACAGACTTGTATAGAATGTATGTCTGATATTACATTTTGAGATATAAAGCAGATTTCTTTCAAATACATTTCCATTGGAGGCGGAGAATTTATACTCTTAGCATAACACCCTTAGAGGTTATGTAGTTGAAGGTTATCAGCGATATTTTCCCAATTTGGTAATGTGGCATGCTGAGTGCTGCTGATCATTTGTTGATCAAAGCGTGGCTTTGTCAAAAGCGTAGCTTTGTGGACGAGACTTCGTCGAGCCTCACAAACCGGTAATGGTAGAAACAGGAATTGTGCGGCAAGGTTTCAGGGGTAGCTTCCCTAGGGCATGACCATTCCTTTTGGAAAAGGGTAGTATCATGGTATGGAGCCCAGATACTTACTCATGTGGACACACTATATTATTTACTGTGTGATGTTGTTGGTTAGAGAGCTCTCGTTTAAAGGTCCCAAAGGACCGGGAGTGCCATATATGAGGTTTTGTATATTCCCCGGGAAGGGGGGTAGCCGGCCTTGTTTGGCAAAGATTCGGTTTGGTTCTCGGGGCGTCCTTCCAGAGGCGTTTCCATATGGAAATGGGAAGTTCCTTAGCCTGACCATTTGTTGGAAAATCCATTCATCCAATACGTGCCTTGTACGGTTTTAGTTGTATAACCTGCCATGGAATGTGGCGGTAACCTGCTATTGAACATGGTAGCTATAGTAGGCATAAGTGTGAAATGCCTATGCTGGCTAAGATTTATATCTTTATTTTCGAAATGTTTTCTGCACTATGCACTAGTAATAATACCAAATGTTTCTTTTTAATGCGTATCAAGCATCTTTGACTATCATAAGGAGAAATCTCCTCCAATTCTGCGTTTGCATTGTGTGTGTGTGTGTGCGGGAGGCCTTATGGTAGTCTCATTTTCAAAAAAAAAAATTGTGAATCTAATTTAAAATATTTCTTTGTTTGTTTTTAAAGATAAACTATTTTTTTTTCTCACACCAGTCCCATGACTGATCCAGAGTTTATTGTTTCTTTCCTAAACTCTGGGTGCTCAAAATTTTCTACACGGGCAGTCTAGAGTTGGGATTTTCAGATAGTCAGATTAGTAGGTTATCTGGAGCTAGTTCAGTCTTTGGATGTGGATGAGACTTGCTTGTCTTGGTGAATCATGATGTTGGTTCGAGCTGCTGCTGGAGTTCTCTTTTGAAGACTATCTGAAGTTATTTGTTCCATTGCTAATGTTATCTATTTTCTTTTCCGCTGCTATTCTATCGTATCTTTGATGTATATTGATATCTATTGTATCATCGGTTGTATCAGATATTGTAACAATGCTGTATATCAATGTATTATTCTTTTTCTTCCGCTATGTTGTTTACTTAATTGTGTTATAAGCTCCCGCGACTCGGATTTGAACAGTCGAATCTACGGCATTCAAGTACGATATAAAGTATGGATGTCGATTTTCGAGCGCGAAAAATTCGTGACGTTACATCGAGCTTAACAACAGACATGACACCAGAACTCGATGAGTTATGGCCGAGGGTGATGGCTAGCTTGAACGTCAGACCTGCTTTGATTTAGTCGATTTAAACTAGTCAGAGGCATTAAACTAGACTAGTGGAGATCGTAGATAAATTAAAAAGTGAGTAGTTATAACACACCTAATTTTTTGATAACATTATTTAGGAGATTTAGTTAGATAAACTAAATACAATATTTTATTGATTAGGGGATTGAGATTTGGTTTATTTAAGGTAGCCATGCCTTTTTAAACTAATGAATTAAAAAGGGTTTAAAATGAATTAGAGGAGGGGTATTATAGGAAAGAGGCCATTCCTATATCACCTTCCTTAGGCCGACCACCATTAACAAGGAAAGGAGAACAGGAAAGTAAAGAAAAGTTAAAGGAAAAGCAAATTCAAATCAAACTCATTCAAAACACAAGCTCCTTAATCTCTAAAGCAAAGGAGAATAATGTTTACACCCTTAAATTTATATTTGTTTCGTTTTTGAGATTAAACCCAAAAATTTTGCAAAGGTTTTCCATGTTTTTGAATGATAAAATGCTTATATATACACATTGATGATTTATTAATGTTTAAATAGATTTTATCACATGCTTTAAGATGAAAACCCTATTAAATCGTTCGTTAGCCTTGTAAATTTTTATGATGATCTAAAAAATTATTTAGAGATGGGTTTCAATTTTCAGATTTTTATGAATTGTTGTGGAACTATTACGAATTTTATAAGGAAGAAAATTGTATCTTGGATTATAAAATTATTTACGGGAATATTATTATTTATTTGGATTTGAAAACTTGAAAAAAAATATTAATTGATTTTTTGGAATTTTCTAGAATTTTCTAAGATGATTTAATAGTTATATAAATTATTTAAGATATGAAACTTAAATGTTTTATATAATTACAAAGGACAAATTGGGTTTTTTTCAAAATTATTTAAATTTCTAAATAAGGAAAATCGACAGCATTTTTCAATATAAAATTCTAGCAACCGATCAGATTTAGACAAACAAGGCAGGTTGGGTACAAAAGAACTATTTTAAAGTACAAATAAATAGTTTTTCTACTACTTCAACTCTTTCGGCAAGAGGTTCCGCCTCCATTCCAAACCTTCCGACGAAGTTGGAAGGTATCAAACCTTTTGACTAGGTCAAATAACCAATGAACATGGTATCAGACAACAGGTATGTAGTGAATTGGAAGGATTCGAAAGGTTTAGGGACAAAAGGTAAGAGCTTTCGAAGGAGATGAAACTTTACTTTGGTTTTAAAAAAATACGCCTACTAGCTTTCAATAAAGAGCATTTGACAATGTCAAATGGTTTAAAAGAAAACGGTTTCGATGGACTTGCTTTCTTATTTTAATTGAAACCTTTCGACAAAGTCGAAAGGTATAGCTTTCGAAAAGGTCGAAAGAATAGTTGCCGGTTCTAGACCTTTCGACCCAGACGGAGTCGAAGGTAATCTATTGTTTTCTAAAATTGCTTCCTCTCCATTGATTTCAAAGGGTTGGTTCCAACACCAACACTTCATTGTTTTCAAATGGTTTCGAAAGGTTTTATAAAGATTACGAAGTAGTTGCTTTCGACTCCAATGTTTTTTTGATCCTTTTGCTCTACTTGAAGGCTTACTCCAAATGTTTTAAAATGAAACATTTTAAAGGTTTCAATATAGTCAACTTTGGATGATTTCAAAAAGTTTCCACTTGTTTTAAATTGAATCCGTTGTCTTTGAAAGATTTTAAGTTTCAATGCTTCGAAAGTTTTATCAATGATTTCATAGGGGTGGTTCCCCAAGCTTTCGACAAAGTCGAAAGGTAGGACCTTTCGACGAGTTCGAAAATAAACCTCCGGACAAGGTCAAAAGGTGAGACCTTACGACAAGGTCGAAAGATATGGTTTTTTAATGTTTTTGAAAGGTTACGGTTTAAAGGATTTAAAGGCAGATGTCATACATTTTAGAGCTTTTAGAGAAAAGGATTTTATTAAAGGTTTTAAAGGAGTTACTTTCACTGATTTCGAAAGGTTTTATTAAAGAATATGAAGGAGTCACCTTTAATGCTTTCAAAGGTTTTATTAATGGCTTCGAAGTAATTGCCTTTAATAATTTCAAAAAGTTGTTTAAAGGTTTTAAACAAAGGTTTCGAACATAATAATTAGGTAGATACCCTAGGTGTTTTAAATTATAAAGGATTTTAACTTATTTTAAAAGGATAGGTAAATCTTATTGAACATCATCAACATTATTTTGAGTAAAGTATATATAACGTGGAAAAAATAGCTTAAAGTAATGCTAAAGATATATTTTCATTGTATATATATATATATATATGTACACACACATATATATATATATATGATTTTACGGACTAAATCACTTTGAAAAGGATTTTAAGGAAAATTCGATGGGTAGTTAACTCAAAAGAAATTCGAGCAGTTAGCTCATTTAAGTTCGGACAGTCGGTCCATTTTGAGGGCAGTTAGTCCAGAGGATAGTTAGTTCAGAAGACAGATAGTGGAGATACGGGCAGTTAGCACAGATATGAATGGTTAGTTTATTTTTAGCATAACGGATCTTGCTACTTTTTAAGGACAGTTAGTCCACCCATTTTACCTAATTCGGGCAAATAGCCTATTATTTAGCATAAACAATAGTGCTTTTTTGGTATAATAAAATTTTAGGACAGTTAGTCCAGAAAAGAGCAGATTGCTCAGATTTTAGACAGTTAGTCTATTTATTTTCTGTTTTAACATAATGGATATTGCTATATTATTATTATAATTAGCTGATTAACCAGTTTGGATGTAGGAAAGGATTTGCAAAATATATGTTTTGAAAAGAGATTAGTGAAGGGAAACTCGCTCCGCTAAGCGGCGAATTCTCATTATATATCAGTAAACAAAGATGTAACAGAAATTATTCATACCAGGATTTATGTCTGACTCGAAGTTTTTATTTTCCCTTAAACTCTAGGGTTCTCAAAATTGATTTGAGTAGGCTGAGGGTTTAGGTTTTCAGATTTTAGTAGATTTTGGCGAATAAGCTTCCGAAGACGAGCAGGTGGCTAATGGATAGCAAAATTTAGCAATTCCATTTTAAATTTGTAACGATCCCGAATTTTAATCAATTTTAAATTGATAATTAAATTATTTTTGATTTAAAACTGTGAATTTGAATGATAAATTGATTTGAGTTTATCCAAATCCAAATAAAATATGTTATTTATTAAGAAAGAGATAGTTTCTTTTATAAATTATTTTAATTTAATATTGAATTATTTTTAAAACAATATTTATAATAAAATGTCTTTACATATGAATTCTTATTTTAAATAGAAATTGTCGTTTCAAATTTATTTATAAATAATAGATATGTGTGTTTTGAAAGAAACTATGATTTATAAAATTCGAAAATGAAGTCTTTCAAAAATGTTTAAAATAAAATAAACTTTGTAAATATGTATAGGTATGCAGACTTGTAATATGAAACAAGTAAACAAGAAAAATGTAAATATATTCAATAGCTTGCAAAAGAAAGGATAAGCATACATTCAAGCATGGTACAAACAAATGGAAATAGAAAAAAAGTGATATGCATAAGCATATAAAACAAGGCAATATAAAAACATAAACAAAAGGAATGAAATACCATAATGAAGACATGAAGGACTTAAGCCATTAATGCAAAGATGTCCTTAGCACACAATATGATATCTAGCATTTCATATTAGCCGAGATCTTGTTAATCAAACAAAGAAAAAAAAATAAGATGTATACAAACATCTCAGCCATAATGCACAGAAGCTTAACAATGCTTGTTGTACAAACTTAAATATAATACCATGTACAAAAGAAATCAACAGCCAAGACAAGCAAGAAAAAAATTTGTCCTTCATTGTACAAAACATATTATAACCTGTAACTTGTTTCCTATATATCAATATCAACCTTCCTCATCTTAGTTTCGATAATCAAAAGCTAAGAAAAGAAAAAAATGTTTCAAACCTGGAAGCTTAAACAATTCAAAGCAGAATAAATCAATTCAAATCTGGAAGTTCAACTTCAAAAGCAACTCAAACAAACCTGAAGCCTTAGAGATCCAATACTTCAAACTAAAACAAAAACAAAGCATACAACCTCATTGAAAACCAGAGATTCAAGAGGGAGGGCTTCAGCTTGCAAACTCGCTGCTTATCTCAACATAAAAGAAATCTGTCCATTTCAAAAAGAATCAGGTGAGTAAACAAACTCTTCCAATACTAAAGTATCGTAAAATCCATGCATAATATATTGGGTTTTGTGTATATATGTTCAAGTTGTAGCTCTATGTGCAAGATTGTGATTTTCCTGTGTAAATTGAAGATGTTGTTCTTCTTCTGGTTTTGGGCTACAGAGTAAAGTTAAGTAGAGGAAAATTTATATCTTCATACCACAATTTTAGGCTTAGAATTTCAAATTTAAACAAGTTGTTTGAACCTAAATCATGGCTTAGGATTTATCTTAAGCTTGATATTGAAGTATGGGTTCTGTAAATCAAGTTTTACAGTAAAAGTATGAACACATGAAAATTTGGAATGTTGTAAATTTTGGGTTTGTTTATATAACTTGTATAAACATACAAAGTTATGATTTTTAAAATCAATACGATGATTTTTAATCAAGTATCTTATGTGCAGTTCATATTTGAATAGAATATGCTTTTGAATCGATTACTGGCGATTGAACGAATTTTGGGTGTTGAAATTTTTCTCGAAGAAAACTTGGCCATCGATGAAGTTGCGAAAATTATCAAATGATTTTTTTATTGTGTGAGATATTAGAACGAGGCGCAACTAGGGTTTTGGGTTCGTTTTGGTTTACTGTTGTTCACGAGTAAATCTTGTCATCATCACGGTAATCTGGACGATCGCACCTATGGGGATGGGCTCGTGGGTGAGTGGCGGAGGCTTGGTCAGGTTCGCGTGGACTCCGGTGGCGTCACGAGGTGGGACGAGGCAGATCTTGGTGTTCGAATGGGTACAGGAAAAAGAGAATTGGCCCTGTACTCGCTCGATTTTGACTCGGTGATGATTTTGCATCGTGGATGGCTTGGAACGATTGGGATGGTCGATGGTGACTTGGGTGGGGCTGCGGCGTTGACCGGAGTTGGTCACGGCGTTTGTGCACATGTACGCGTGCGCTTTCGTGTCAGTGGGTTGTCAGCGATTTCGTATATTGACTCGACTCGAGTGATGCTCGAGTATGATGAAGGGTTTCTTCGAGGCGAGACCTGGGCGCGTGGGTTTGTTTTCACGAGTTACTACTGCTGTAACTTGAATGTAAACTAAAAAAAAGGGACGAAGAAACAGGCACGGGGAAGAAAGAAAAGGTCTCAGGGAAGTAACGAGTAGACGCCGGGGTTAACTCGAGTGAAATACCTGTTTTACTCGGGTTTTAAAGAAAATTGGGTTAAGCCCAAACAAAATTTTCAAGTTAACAAATGTTAAGTAAACCTTTGGCATTTACAAGGTAAACAAATGTAGATTTTGTTAAGTTAAAATTTATCATAAGTTAAATAATTTGTTTAACTTGAATTTTGCATGTTAAAATGTAGTGTAATGCAAAAGCTAAATTTTTAAATGAAAAATGAAGTAATTGAGTTTAAAGGCTTTTCCTTATATAAGTTTCCTGTGTAAATAATAAATGTTCTTTATAATTATTTTAAGGTTTATAAGTTGATATTTAAAATTGTTTAATGTGTAAATGAATAATCATTTTGAATCTTATATTCAAAATGGAACTTGAAATTAAATTTAGAAGTGTAAGGTTTTACACTAATGTTAATGAAGTCATCAATAAGAAATGAATTATATTAGAGATAATTAAGGTAATAAAATGAAAGTAATTAAGGGTTTAATTACTAATTGTAACTTAAATTGGCTATTTTGATTTATTTATTGATGAAGATTAATCGGTAATTAATGATTTATTGGCATGAGATGATCGCTTAATGGTAAGATATTAAAGATTTAATTTCCTAAAATGATTTAATTAAGGGGTTAATTACTAATTGTAACTTAAATTGGATATTTTGATTTATTTATTGATAAAGATTAATCGGTAATTAATGATTTATTGGTATGAGATGATCGCTTAATGGTAAGAAATTAAAGATTTAATTTTCTAAAATGATTTAGTTAAGGGGTTAATTGATTATGTAATTGGTTTAAGGGCCGATTAAATTAATATGATTAATTAAGGATAATTTAATTTATTAAAGTGTTTGATAAATTTATTGATATCAAATGATTTGTAATTAATTAATCAAGATTGGGTAATTAATTCGTAAGTAATTAATTTACTTGGAAATAAATTGAATTGATTAGGATTAAACGATTAATTAATCCTACTTATAAATAACTATTGAATGCTTGACCTTACTTATGAATGATTGTATTGTATGAGATGCCTTGAATTGATTGCCCTAACTGATCTGTGACATTTTGTTCTGTGGATTGAACTAAGTATTTTATTTATTTATTGATGATACATCTGCATATTATCTGTGAATTGTGAATACAAGATAAGCGTTATACTTATATCGCTTATCAACTATATTTCTGTGTTTGATCTGTGGTGATTGAATGTTGTTGCACTATTGTGTGTTAAACCCCTGGACCACACATATACACACACCAATATGGATTTCACGAGGTAATCGATTAAGTCACATATTTTTGAAATAGTTTTAAATTTGAATATTTGAATTCAAATGTTTTTGAAATGGATTGGGTTTAAAGAGAAAAGCTTTAGAAATGGAATTTCAAAGATGAAATTTATTTTGAATAACTTGATTGAGTTTTAAAATTTAAATATTTTGATTTAAATTTAAATTCAATATTTGAAATTGAATTTTATGATTTGGAAACTAGCGTTTAAAAAGGCTATTCAACTTATAAGTGAGTTTATATGGGTTAAACTATTTTAAGGGTATTGAGTTGGAAATTTGATTATAAATTCAAAGGCTTTAACTCGTGTAAATAAAAATTGGATCTTTCTGAAACAAAAAAAGTATTTGTTTTCAAATAATAAAAGCTTTCATATAGGAAGTGAACTTCCAAATTGTGTTAAAAAGGATTTCAAGTTAAAAATGAAAATGATTTCCCAAGTTATCGGAACTGTTTGAAAGCTATATGATAAAATCTTGATTTAAAGATTTAAATGAATTAATCCAATTGAGATGAAATTATTTTGAAATCCGGGAATGAATCTTTGTGAAAATGGGTGAACTTAGTGAAATAAATCTTTTGTTTAAAAGATTTGAAAATGGTAATTTGTTTAAACCATTTGAAAGAAAGTTTTGAATTATTAAGTTGTGACTTAATTGAAATCCCATATCCATATGTTTTAAATGTTGCGCTCACTATTCGGGTTAGCCGGAGAAGGACCTTTGTGTCATATAGCCCATTTCGAATATGTAATACGACGTTATGGATAGCATTTGAAGACCGGTGATGAAGACCGGATATTTTTGAAAATGAAAGGACAACTCGTCGAATGTCTTTGCATCGACTGGTCCCCGATATAGAGACTCCATATGTGATGGGAAGTCCGGACGTGATTAGGGATTATCCGAATTTGCAAGGGCTTCTTTGGAAGTGCCTTCGGTTCTGTTCGAACCCAGAACAGACTTGTATGGATAGTATGTCTGACATTACAATTGAGATATAAAGCAGAATTCTTTCAAATACATTTCTATTGGTGGCGGAGAATTTATTCTCTTAGCTTAACACCATTCTCTGAGACGTACGTGCTCAGAGGTTATGTAGTTGAAGGTTATCAATGATATAGTCCCAATTTGGTAATGTGGCATGCTGAGTGTTGCTGATCATTTGTTGATCGAAGCATGGCTTTGTGAAAAGCGTAGCTTTGTGGACGAGACTTCGTCGAGCCTCACACCCCGAAATGGTCGAAACAGGAAAGATGCGGCAAGGTTATTGGGGGTAGCGCTCCTTAGGGTATGTGCATTTCCTTTTGGATAGAGGTGGTATCATGGTATGGAGCCCAGATACTTAACATATGTTGTTGCTGCAAATTTATTACTTTGTGGTTGTTGGTTATCGGGATCCCGGATAAAGGTTGGTTACGACTGGGGGATGACATAATCGTGTCAGTAGTTACCCAGTTAGGGGTAACCCGGCCTTGTGTTGGCAGAGATCCGGTTAGGTAGTCGGGGACGTCCTTACAGAGGCGTTCTCATGTGGCTATGGGAAGTTCCTTGGCCTGACCATTTCTTGAAAATCCAAAGAAACAATACGAACCTTTACGATTGCAAAGTGTAGAACCTGCCTCCTGAGGAGGTAGCTATAGCGGGCATAATATAATGGTACCTATGCTGGCTAAGATTTATATTCTACTTTCGAAATGTTTTCTACACTATGCACTAATAATAATAATCAAATGATTTGATTTTGCGTAGTAAGCATCTTTGACTAACATAAGAAGAAATCTCCTCCAAGTCTGCGTTTGCATTGTGTGTGTGGTGGGAGGTCTTATGTTAGTTACATTTTCAAAACGCATTGCGAATTGACTTTAAAATCTTTTGTTGATTTTTTTTTTAAATATAAACTGTTTTTGTTGCTTACACAGTCCCATGACTGATCCGGAGTTTATTGTTTCTTTCCTAAACTCTGGGTGCTCATTATTTTCTACACGAGCAGTCTAGAGTTGGGTTTTTCAGATAGTCAAGTTTAGTAGATTATCTGGAGCTAGTTCAGACTTTGGATACGGACTGCACTTGCTTATCTTTGTGCATCGTGATGTTGGATCGAGCTGCTGTTGCTGGAGTTCTCTTTTGAAGACTATTTTAGAGTTATGTTGTTTCGCTGCTAGATGTTATCTATTTTCCTTTTCCGCTGCTATTTTCTTGTATCATATCTCTGATGTATATTGATATTCATTGTATCACTCCGTTGTATCAGATATTGTATATCAATGTATTATTCTTTTTTTTTCCGCTGTGTTGTTTACTTAATGTTGTTATAAGCTCCGGCGAATCGGATTTGAACGATCGAATCTGCGGCATACGAGTACGATATGAAGTATGGATGTCAATTTTCGGGTGCGAAAAATCCACGTCGTTACAAAATTTGTTTATGCTGTGTATTATGACATTTATGTCTATATTTCTTTGATCATGCAAGAGGGCATTTTCGTATGTCGCTTTTGGCGTATCATTGTAATTATATTTGATCATTTCCTGGGAATATGTTGGGATTTTTGTAATTTTGATATGATTCGTTTGAAATGTAATCATACAAATTATTGTATTTGGAAAATTGTGATTCTGTTTATTTTCAAGTGCTTCTGATATTATGGATACCATTAACATTACGTATTTCGTCACCAGAAGTTAATACTTTGGATGACTACAACATTCATATCACTTACCTTTTGGCCTCCATGTACAGGATGTTACAACTTGCTATCAGAGCGTAGGTTTATGAAAAAGTTAACTAAATATTGGTTTTGAAAACAAAAATCCAAAGAAATTAGAGTAAGATTTGGGATTGGGTTAACGCTATAATAACGTACTTGTATTTGTTATATATAAGTATGCGCTTTATCTCCATTCATCTATCTTTGATTAGGTTATCTTTCTGTATCTCATGAGATTTGAATACAGATATGGATGGTAGAAGAAGCGGAGTTAACCAATTAGGGGAAAGCACCGAAAGGAATGTCGGACGTGATGGTGGGAGAAACCAAGGTCAGGCACACGCAGAGAATGTAGGTGTTGAGGTCCCGTGGGTCGGAATGGAAGCCATGTATCAGTTTTTCAGGAATATGATACAGGCAAGAGTGGCAGCAGGAGTGTTAGGAGGAAATGCTACAGGAGCAGGGGTTCCAGAAGTTCCGGTAGATCATTTCGCTAAGATGAGCGGTGATTATGTAAAGCTGAGGGAAGTAGTTTGTGGGAATGAAGGATGCCATTGGAATTGAGAAATGGTTGTTGTACTGTGAAAGGATTTTTGCAGATCTAGGGCTCAATGATGAGCAGAAAAGGAGATTAGCATTTAGGCAACTTCAGGAAATGCATTGTTTTGGTGGAACTGTGTAACAGCGATAGTTGATGGGGAGACAACAACCTGGGAGGATTTCAAGAGGAGATTCCAGAAGAGGTTTATGTCTGTAATGGTATAGTCTGCTTTGAGTAGGTAGTTCGTGAGCTGGTGCAGGGTGAGATGTCTATTGCTAAGTATGCTAGACAGTTTAAAGAGTTGGCCGGTATTGGTATGCTTCTGTAGATACAGTGTTGAAGCGGAATGAGAAGTTTATCAGAGGTTTGAAGTAGGAGTTGGATAGTGTTACTTTGTCTCATCTTAGAGATCCTTTGATATTATTTTGAAGATGGCTTTAAGGCGGGAAGAAGTCCTTGAGTCTCTAGAGAAGAGCAAGGCAAAAGGGGTCTAGGTTGGGCATGGCCAGAAAAGGAAGTTCTTTCCCAAGAAAGGTGCTTAGAAGGGTGGAGCAGCCAAGAAAGGGAAGTCTGAGGTTGTCTACTATAAATACGACAAGAAAGGGCACTTCGCTAATAAGTGTAGCTCAGGGAAAGCAAAGGATGTGGCAAAGGGGAAGAATGTTAGGTGCTACAACTGTGAGCAGATAGGCCATTATAAGAACCAGAGCAAGGAGCCCATTAGAGATGGTAAGGGCAAGGTGTATGCATTGGAGCCTGCTGCTTCTAAGCCGATATCCTAAGGGAAGGCATTTCTTGGAGGAACGCTTCAGATTTCATGGTATGTCAGTTAGTATTTTATTTGATACTGGTGCACCGTATTCTTTTATATCTATATGTTTGATAGATAAGCTTAACCTTGAACCCATATATTTAGTTACTTCCTTACAGGTTGCGAATCCAATAAGAGGATATGCAACTCTAGGGTTGAGGTGTGTCCAGTTTGAGTTTGACCTGTTAGGTCATAGTTTTATGTGCAGTTTGCATGTGTTTAATTTTGTGGGGTTCGGGATTACCCTTGGGATGGATTGGTTAAGTGAGTACGATGATAAGATATTTTTCTAGAGTTGGAAGGTATCTCTTTGACATCCTGATTGTAGTGACCGGATTGTTTTTAACGTAGGAGGTTCTAGTAGTGCAGAGTTTTCTTTGTTGGGTGCTTTGGATTCAAACGATGGGTTGAGCCTAGTTTTCGTGGTTTGAAAATTCGCAGATGTGCTTGAGCCTATAGTTGGATTGACGCCAGTGCGAGCTATTAAGTTTAGATAGATTTGATTCCGAGAGCCGAACCGTGAGTAGGCCGCCAAGTAGGATGACCCCTTTAGAGACGAAGGAGTTGAAGGTGCAATTGGTGGATTTAATAGGTAAGAGTTTTATCAGGCCAAGCAGTTCACCGTGGGGTGCAGCGGTAGTGTTTGCTAAGAAGCCGAACGGATTGTTGAGGCTATCTAACCGATTATTGTAAGTTGAATCAGAGGACGATAAAGAATTGGTATCCATTGCCCAGGATTGATGATTTGTTTGACCAATTGAGTGCAGCAAAAGGTATTTTCCTAGTTGGATTTGGCTATAGGTTTCCATCATCTCGGAGTATCAGAGGACAATATCACTTTGACCGCGTTCAGGACCAGATATGAGTCATGCCATTCGAACTGACGAATGCACCATCCTTCTTGGTGGATTTGATGAACCGGATTTTCCAAGGGCACTTGGATAGGTTCGTGTTGGTTTTATAGATGATATCTTGATTTACTCTAAGGATGAAAGAGAGCATGAAGTTATCCTTAGATTGGTGCTTGAGATGCTGAAGCAGTATCAGCTGAAAGCGAAGTTTTTGAAATGTCACTTCTGTAAGAAAGAGATGACGTTTCTTGGTCATATAGTCTCAAAGGAAGGGTTATCAGTGGATTCGACTAAGATCGAGACGGTGAATAGTTGGAAAAGACCCAAGACGGTTCCCGAGATTAAGAGTTCCCTTGGGTTGGCTGTTTATTATCGAAGTTCATTAAGGATTTTTCACGGATAGCGGCACTGATGACCAGGCTGACGAGGGAGGATGTGAAGTTTGTGTGGGCCGATGAGTGTGAGGAAGCATTCCAGAGATTGAAACACTTATTAACCCATGCACCTGCGTTGGTCGTTCTAAATGGGAATCAAGACTTGGTAGTTTATACCGATGTGTGTGAACGGGATTAGGAGCTGTATTAATACAGAGAGGTAAAGTGATTGCCTATGCTTCTAGATAGCATAGACCACATGAGGTCGGATATCTGATGCATGATTTAGAATTGGTTGTAGTGATTTTTTCTTTCAAGGTGCGGAGACATTACCTTTTGGGAGAAAGGTTTAGCTGTATATAGATCATAAGTCACTGAAGTGCTTGTTCTCTTAGAAGAAGCTGAACATGAGATAGAAGAGGTGGTTAGAGTTCATACCCGCTTATGATTTTGGGATTGAGTACACAACAGGGAAGGGCAATAAGGTTGTGGATGCTCTTAGCAGGAAGCATCAGAATGTAGTGTTGGTAATGATGGTTGAGTGGAAAGATTTAGAATCATTAGCAGATTGCAGAGTGCAGTGGAGATCCGAGGCTGGGTCTAGTGGAAATACAGTTGTATGTCTTGTTTGGAAGTTCGACAAGTGGTGATCAAATGGATTGCCTCTAAGAAGATATCCGGTGTTAGCTGAATGGGTCAGAAAGCTAAAGGAAGGAACCAAGAGCGATGATTTGAAAGATTTCAATCTTGCCCAGAATGGGTGGTTGAGAAAGAAAGGAAGATTATGTGATCCAAGTGTAGGAAACAACATAAGGAAGGAAGTCTTACCAGAATGCCATCGTTCGAAGTTCACTATACATCCCAGAGGTATCAAAATATATCAAGATATGAAGAGGAGTTTCTTCTAGGAATGAATGAAGCGGGTTATTGGTTTGGGTATAAGGCAGTGCATGAATTGCCAATAGACAAAGGACGAACACCGGAAGCCAGGCGGTTTCCTTCAGCCATTAGATATTCCAGTATGGAAGTGGGATTCTATTTCTATGAACTTCATTGATGGGTTGTCAAGGTCAAACAAGGGTAATGAAAGTATATGGATCATGGCCAAGAGATTGACCAAGAGTGCCCATTTTATTTCAGTTAGGTCAACCAAGACGGCACCTGTTTTAGCGAGATTTTTCATGAAGAATGTGGTTAGACTACATGAGATTCCGAGCAGTATAGTTAGCGACACATATTCCTTGTTCGCTATTGAGTTTTGGAAGAGTATGTATGAAGTTTTGGGAACCAAGCTTAAGATGAGTACGGCTTACCATCCGTAGAAAGATGGGCAAACGAAAAGAGTTAACAAGATCTTGGAGGACTTGTTAAGAGCTTGTGTTCTAGATTTCAAGGGATCATGGGAAGATCATCTACATCTGGTCGAGTTTTCGTATAACAACAGTTATCAAACTAGTATTGGGATGGCACCGTTTGAAGCTTATTTGGAAGGCCCTGCAATCTCTTGTATGTTGGTCGAAGACCGAGGATAGGTTGGCTCTTGGTTCAGACCTGGTTAGAGAGGCTGCACAAAAGATTGAGGTCATTTGGGATAGAATGAAGGAAGCTCGGTCTAGGCAGATAAGTTATGCAGATGAGAGATGGAAAGTTATGGAGTTCTCAGTTGGGGACCAGGTTTTTGTCAAAATATCACCTATAAAGGGTGTGCCTAGATTTTGGAAATCGGGGAAGTTATCTCCTAGTTTGTTGGACCTATTTATATTCTTGAGAGGATCGAAAAACTCGTGTATAGACTTGAGTTACCAAGCAGTTTGGCAAGTGTCCACGATGTTTCTCATGTTCCTCAACTCAGAAAGTGTGTTGGAGACCCAAAGACTGCTATTGCACCGTTAGTGCTACATGATCTAGTGGTAGAACCAGACTTGACCATAGTGAGAAAGCCAGTTCGCATTGCTGCGAGAGATTAGAAGAGGCTTAGAACCAAAACCGTCAGATTATTCAAAGTCCAATGGAGTGAAGATGACCGAGACTGTACTTGGTAGTTTTAGAAATGGATTAGAGATACTTATCTTGACTTGTTTGATGGTATGTTTTGTCTTCTTGTTTGTTTTATGTGCCTTATTGTAATTTCAAGAATGAAATTCTTTAAGGAGCGGAGTCTGTAACATCCCAGATTTTTAGTTAGATAAACTAAATAAAATTGTAACGACCCGCAAATCCGTACCCCTTGAGTCAACACTATTCTACAACAATCAACTCGAGTTGCACAGAAATACGAACCATTTTGGGTTTAAGAAGAAGAGGTAGAAGAAGAGAAAACAAAATTCAACATCAGAAACTAACCATCGCAGCGGAATAAAATATAATATATAGTAAATAATCTTTACTCAAAATCAATATATCAGTTTACATGTATTACATCATCAGAGTACATCAGTCATAGCTCACATCAAATACATACAATGGATACACAACAACTCAAACAGTGGAATATATATATATATATATAAAAGTACGAATGTATGTATCGTCAATCCAGCTCGTCTCCTGAGCTCCATAGCATCATATCCTGTATTCTATAATACTCGTTCTGACCCGAGCATTACAGTTAAATAACACCCGAGTCAGTCTGGAATACCAGCGTGAGAAAGTCACACCCAATTGATTATTAAAGTTTCAAAAATTCTTTTGAAAACAAAAGCATCTCGTAAGACCACGCCACAAATAAACATGTCGGGTTTTTACCTTACGATAGGTAAAACAATGTTTATAGAAATCCTATGATATTATAATAGGGTGTATATACAAATACTTATAAAATAGCCGAAATTGTTACATTCATTAAATTCCAGCTACTAGCCACAGAGTGGGTAATACAAACAAAACTCGTACAAGGCTCGTAAGGAGAATGGATTTCCAACCAATGACTAGGCACTGGGGTACCACCTATCACAGTACGGGGCCTAGATCACCATACTGAGGAGTACGCCCGCTCCCCTGCAACACAAAGCCGGGACTACCCCTTACTGGATAATCCTGAGTGAGATCACTCCGCGGTTGGGATCAGCAACCGCCCACTAATCCGAAATAAAAAGGGACATCTAGACTGGAATGACCTCACCCTGCTTGGGTGCTACCCACCTAGCCTTGCTGCATAACCCCTGATTTTCAGTCATTCCCATTTTATGAGGCTTGAGGCTAAGGGTTACCTTTTAAGAACAATATCCCTTCGAATGCCCATCGTCCACCTGACGATGTTTCGCAAGCATTCATCCATACAAGTCCGTCCCGGGTTCGAACGGAACCGAAGGCACTATTCCTACTACATCCATTTTGGAAATATCCTCAGGATTAGTAGCGACTAGCCCTTGTACTTCACTGCTCCATCTTCGAGTCCAAAATTGTTTACACGAAACGTATAAACTGGATCGAAGTGGTTTTCGAGAAATAAATCTCGATCTCGGTCTCTTCGAAACGATCAACGTATTTGTCCAATATTGATAGTCGGTGGTTTAACTATCAATTTATATTCACAAACATCCATCAACAATAAATAATTTCCCAAATTATTTATTTATTGCAAAAATATCTTCACAAGATATATTTCTATTTTCAATCCTTTGAAAACAGTTTCAAAACCATCTTTCTTTTCAGAATAAACTTTCCCAAATATTTTCTATCTCCACTGAAATTACCAAGCACAAAACTAGATTTTAAAAATAATTTAAAACACTTTACTTTGAAATATATACCTTTAAAACATTTAAATTAAAACTACTTCAATAATTTGTTAAAAATACATATTATATGAATATTTGAAAATAAGGTTACTTAATAAACATAAACATAGATTTATACTTTCAAAAACATAATATTAAGTTATTCGTTAAAGAATTACTACTATAATAGATTAAGAGAAAATACTTACTTTAGAATTTAAATATTAGAAATAAGAAATTTTCCAAAACTTGCTTTTTTTAAAACAACTTTTAATCTTTTAACTTATATTTAAAAATTTACCTTGAAAACATACTTCGTTATCCAGGGAGAATTCCAGCTTCAATCACTTAAATCAATTTTCCAAATTGATTCCAAATTTATTCCATTTGAAATAAATTTCTGTACTTATCAATTTATCCCAAAATTCATTAATTATGGACTTTATGTTTATTATTATTATTTTCCGTTTGATTTTATACCATTTAACTGAAATATACCAATTTCAGCTTCTTCCAAATTTCTTCTTTATTCTTTCAATAAATTGAATCTTAAATTTTAAATAAATGTTTTATTCTTTTAAAATAATAACACTAATATTTAAAATTCATAAATCTTCTGATTATTCAAATTTCCCTTACTAAACTTAAGATTTAAAGGGCACTCTAATTCTTTTCCAATTGATTCTTAAATTTATTCAAATTTTCTATAATTATTTTACTTACAAATTCACTTCTTTTATTATCTTTCCAAATCCAATTTATATATTTTTGGTAATTCATCACATCCAATAATTTCCAATCAAACCATAGCATTCCATATTTCAATATAATCCATCATAGAATATCAGCTAATCATAACAGAGAATATTAAATAATTTAAATAAAAGTTGAGGGGTCCAGTTGGATCCCTCGAACCTGTTTTCCCTGCATCCACAGATGTTAGCACAATAATATGCCAATTCCAGAATATACCATACTATAGCACATCAATCAATTTCAACCATTCAAACAATTATTTAAATTTAATCATTTAAATTTATTTAACAGAGTGAGATTAACTCACCTTTGCCTTTTTATTTGCCATCATATCCATCTCGACTTGTTTTTCATGACCTTGAACAAACATTAGATTATTTTATTAATATTCGAACTAATCTAGAAACCAGTTACCGTTTAATAAATTTAACTTTATCCAAGAATTAAAATTTGACTAATGATTTAAATTTAAACTAATTTCCCTTTTCAGATCTTTTAGTAACTAATTTAAATAGGTTAGTTAAACCATTTTTTTTTCACCAAATCCATTATTAAAATAATTAGCAAATTAAAACAGGTATGTGTATACTCGTTTTCCTTTTATTGAAACCACATATATACTTATAACCATAATCTGTATTCCCATTTACAATTTCCCTTTTCTGAATCTTATGTGTGTGTATATGTATTTACTGTTTCAATTTGTAAATAAAATAACTTGCTGTTTTAAAATATTTTAATTTTATTTCTTTCTTTTTTTCTCTTTTTTCTATAAATAATAAATAGAAATCTGCTTTACTATAAAAATAAAGATCTAGATTTAAAATCCCTTTTTATGTATATATTCATACATATATATCACTAAAAAAAATATTTTCAAAAAAAAAATGAAATAGCGAGTACCTCATCCTTAAACCCAGCATTCCACGAACCCTAGCGACAAACTGCCATCAAATGCTTCGCCATACGCAATGCCCAATCCACTGCCTCGCGACCTAGATGTCGCGACCCCTCCACGGCCTCGTGCTCGCAAGCCCGAGCTCCCATGCTTGAACCTTCACATCATCCAACCCTCCAAGCACGCGAGCTTCCATCATGTCGCGAGTTTGGTTGCTCACGCGCCTGCCTCAGAAGCAAAATCGAACGGCACATTCGAGCCCCCTATGCGACTTGATAACCGAAGACAACAAGCGATGCCCTAGCCTTTCGTCACCAATTTCGAGCTTGAGATCGAGCTCGCAACTGTGGTTTCAAACAGATTTACAATTTGGAAATTTGATTTGGATGGAATTCGAATCGCTGGAGGAGGAAAAGGAATTGCTCAGTCTTTTATTTGATTTTGAATTTATTTTTTTGAACGTACGAACGTATGAAGGGAAAAGGGAAGTAGGTTTTTTATTTTCGATTTCGAATTCTGATGGAATATGTGAGAAACACTCGGCCATTATATAAAGCTCCCCCCTTTTTTCTCGGCTGTTCAAACAAGAGGAGACAGAATGATTTTATAAAAGAGGAAATGAATTGAATAAACGAAGAAGGAACAGGCAAATTTTAGAAGGAACGAGAAGTGTACGATGGAAGATAAGGATGGAACGAAATAAAAATGGAAGGGAGTGGCGTATAAGAGAAACTTCTATTTTAATTAAATTTAAATTTCATTAGATTAATATCAATTAGATTTTCAGCGCGTTTATATATCGTACACTCACACATTAACTCCGATCAATATGAAATTTGAAATCTGACAATAATTAAATATTACAGACCCAAAGGAACTGGTTTCGTTGAATTCTGAGGCTGTGCCTCGGAAGGCTATTTTTAAATTCAATTCAAACAATGAAATTTCAAAACTGAACAAATCACTGGTAATTTCAATTTTACAACTTCTATTATCTTCGGTATCATCAATATAAATTTTACAGGCCTTCACATTATTTTTAACAGGCTAAAACTCCAGATTC
Source organism: Allium cepa (assembly GCA_030765085.1). Taxonomy (NCBI): domain Eukaryota; kingdom Viridiplantae; phylum Streptophyta; class Magnoliopsida; order Asparagales; family Amaryllidaceae; genus Allium; species Allium cepa. Next base: position 471,790,690 of record CM060929.1, on the reverse strand, counting down.
CACATTTCACCCAACTTCAAATTATTTAATTCAATAATTCAATTATCAAATAAATTGTGATATTCGTAATTCAAGTTAAAATTACTCTATTGAATATTTAAAATCAATTAAATATCCTTATTTTAAATGCTCGAAAATTTCGGGTCGTCATAAAAATAATGTATTGATTAGGGGATTGAGATTTGATTTATTTAAGGTAGTCATGCCTTTTTAAACTAATGAATTAAAAAAGTTTAAAATGAATTAAAGGAGGGGTGTTATGAGAAAGAGTTCATTCCTATATTACTGTCCCAAGTCTGTGTGTTATAATCACATTCACTTCATTTCCAAATTTTCAAAATTGATGTCGGCCACCATTAACAAGGAAAGGAGAAGATGAAACAAAAGAAAAGTTAAAGGAAAAGAAAATTCAAATCAAAATTATTCAAATCTACAGCTCCATAATCTCTAAAGCAAAGGTGAATAATGTTTACATCTCTAAATTTATATTGGTTTCAATTTTAAGATTAAACTCGAATATTTTACAATGGTTTGCCATGATTTTGAATGATAAAATGATTATATGTACTATAACGACATCGGTTAGCCTTGTGAATTTTTATGATGATCTAAAAAGTTATATTACAGATGGGTTTCAATTTTCAGATTTTTCTGAATTTTTATGGAATATTATGAATTTTCTAAGGAAGAAAATGGTATTTTGGATTGTAAAATTATTTTTGGGAAACTATTAAGTTTGGATCCAAAAAAATTATATGTTGAACAGAAAATATTAATTGATTTTTTGGAATTTTTCTAGAATTTTTTAAGATGATTTAATAGTTGTATGAAATTATTTAATGTATAGGGCTTAAATATTTTATATAATTATAAAGAAGAAAAGGGGATTTTTCAAAATTATTTAAATTTCTAAATAAGGAAAGTCAGCAGCATTTTTCAATATAAAATTCTGGCAGCCAATCAGATTTAGACAAACAAGGCAGATTGGGTACAAAAAATCAATTTTAAAGTACAAATAAATAGTTTTTCTACTATTTCAACTCATTCGACAAGAGGTTCCACCAACATTCCAAACCTTCTAACAAGATAACAAGGTATCAAACCTTTCTACAAAGTCAATAACTAATGCGCATAGTACCTAGCAACTGGCACGCAGTGAATTGGAAGGAGTCGAAAGGTAAGAGCTTCCGAAAGAGATGAAACTTTGTTTTGGTTTAAAGGAAAATACGCCTGCTAGCTTTCAACAATGTCAAGTGGTTTAAAAGAAAAAGGTTTCATTTGGTTTGCTTTCTTGTTTTAATTGAAATCTTTTGACAAAGTCGAAAGGTATAGCTTTTACATGGTCGAAAGAATAGTTGCCGCTTCCAAACCTTTCGATCCAGATTGGAGTCGAAGGTAATCTTTTGTCTTCTAAAATTGCTGCCTCTCCATTGATTTCGAAGGGTTGATTCCAACACCAACACTTCATTGTTTTCGAAAGGTTTTGTAAACGTTTCGAAGCAGTTTCTTCGACTCCGATGTTTTTCTGATTCTTTTGCTCTACTTGAAGGCTTAATCCAAATGTTTTAAGTCGAAACGTTTTAAAGGTTTCGGAGTAGTCAACTTCGGATGGTTACGAAAAGTTTACATCTGTTTCAAATTGAACCCAATGTCTTTGAAAGGCTTTAAGTTTCAATATTTTTGAAAGGTTTATCAATGATTTCATAGGGGTGGTTCTCTAGGCTTTCGACAAAGTCGAAAGGTAGGACCTTTCGACTAGGTCGAAAAGAAACCTTTTGACAAGGCTGAAAGGTATGGTTTTTCAATGTTTTCTGAAGGTTGAGGTTTAAAGGATTTAAAGACAGATGTCATATATTTTAAAGCTTTAAGAGAAAAGGCTTTTATTAAAGGTTTTGAAGGAGTTGCCTTCAATGATTTCGAAAGGTTTTATTAAAGGATACGAAGGAGTTAGCTCCAATGCTTTTGAAGGATTTTATTAATGGTTTTGAAGGAGTTACCTTCAATAATTTTGAAAGGTTGACTAATGGTTTTAAACAAAGGTTTCGAACATAATAACTAGGCAGATAGCCTAAGTGTTTTAAGTTATAAAGAACTTTAACTTATTTTAAAAGGATAGATAATCCTTATTGAATATCATCAACATTATTTTAAGTAAATTATAATAACATGGCCAAAATAGCTTAGAGTAAAGCTAAAGATATATTTTCCTTATATATATATATATATATATATATATATATATATATATATATATATATAGACACACACACACACACACATACACGCACATATGATTTGAGGGACTAAATCATTTTGGAAAGTTTTTCAAGGAAAATTTGAAGGGTAGTTAACCCAAAAGAAAATTCGAGCAGTTAGCTCATTTAAGTTCGGACAGTCAGTCCATTTTGAGTTAGTCGGCCCAGAGGACAGTTAGTCCAGATAAGGGCAGTTAGCCTAGGTATGAACAGTTAGTTTATTTATTAGCATAACGGACCTTGCTACTTTTTAAGGATAGTTAGTTCACCCTTTTTACCTGATTTGGGCAGATAGCCCATTATTTAGCACAAAGAATAATGCTATTTTAGTATAATCGGATTTTAGGATAGTTAGTCCATAAAATAGCTTATAGCTCGGATTTTAGACAGTTAGTCTATTTATTTCCTATTTTATCTTAATGGATATTGCTATATTAACTAGTACAAAACATGTCATTTGCATTGGTTGTTTTACCACTGTTGCGATGGTTCAGCAACCGTAGCATATGCAGATGTTGCAAAAGGCATAACCTGTTGCTACAGTTGTTTAGACATTGCAAGAAACTCTTTTTTGATATGGTTTTCCTGAATAACCGATGCAATAGTTTAGTTTTTTGCAAAGGTTCTTTACAACAACATTAGCAAAAAATCTCCATTTAAGTTCAAAAGTGTTGCCTTTTGCAACGATTGTAGTAAACAACCGACGCAATAAATTTATTTTGTGCTACGAATCTTTGTAATAACGTAGAAACAGACCTTTGGGTTGTTTCAAAAACATGGCTTTTTGCTACGGTATTTCTTACAACCGTCGCAAAAAATAGGGAAATTTTTTTTGCTGCAGTTGTTTATATAAACTAGCTCAGTCGCATTTACAAAATATCGGTAATAGAAAAATACATAAACAATATCTAATAAAAGGCAGTGAATACGAGAAATATATAAGAAGTTCACGTAATTCGGTAACACATATCTTATAATACACTTGCAATATTAATATCTTCCAATACTTGTCTTTACAGCCTTACATAATTGTGTCATCACATCCAAAAAAACTGAAAGAAGTAACATACATGTCATTAAGTGTCATAATCTACGACAAAGAAGAAATTGGACGTGTAAATGCAAAAAATGTCATTCTATTTGTTAAAAAAGCAACATGCAAAAAGGATCTGATAAATATGTTAGTCCATGAGATGATGGTTTTGATGACAACAACTTTAGAATAGATTATAAAATATAAATACTAACATTATAAGTTTAGATATATATGTATATGCAGGTTTTAACCATGCAGCTACCAAGAATGAAGACTGTATAGTATAGAAATTCAAGATATCAAGATTGAAGACTCATGAGTATCAAGAATATCAAGAGTTCAAGAATTGAAGTAATTTATTCTTTAATTAGAAATTTTGTTAAAAATCATAGAAAAGCATTAGCATCTTAAAGTCCAATTTATTCGTGGAATGGAATCCACTTCGAGCCTGTTAAAGGGATGGAACCCTAAGTAGGATGGAACTTACGAAAAATCTAGTGGAACATTGTTTTGTATACGCTAACTTTTTATTCAAAATGTTTTTTCAAAATTATATCCTGTTTTCAAAACCTTCCTTTTAAAAGCATCAAAAAACTATATCCTGATTTTAAATAATTTTAGCCTCAAAATTATCTTTAATTTCAAAGTCAAAATTACTCCTGATTTTATACTATCTTTTAAAATAATATATTTAACTTTTTCATATTTATACTTAAGATTTAAATATAAAATTATAGTTAAATTTTATATATATTATTCTCTATATTTACTTATGAATTTTAACTATAGTCAAGTGTATTAGAAAAGTTTAAAATAATTTTAATTTAAGATAAAGGTTATTTTCAAAGAAAATCAAATCATCAAAAATTGCTTTGGGATGTCGACATGCCTATGGTGACCATGTCGACATGGTGTCAGTTGAGTTCAAAATTTAAATTTCAAAAGAAGTGTATATTCGTCATAACTCTTCATGAATGGACATGGCTGTTGTTCTTCTATAAATAGGGGTTAGTTTCAACGAATTTTATATCAGATTTTCTGGTTTTCCACTTCTCTTCTTCTTCCACATTTCTTATTACATACTCTTACCATTACTCTACCGAAATCGATATTGAATCATACTCGATTACTTCTAGTTTTATTCTCTATCACTATCTCAACAAGGTTCTCGGTGCTATTCAGAGTTATAGACTTCTTTGTAATCTATTAAGCGAGAAAAGATGTGATTATGGCCTTGAAAATCAATCAAGCAAGAAAAGGTGTGATTGTAGGCTTGGTAAATCAATTGGGTAAACTTGTGGCCCGAAAATCAAGTATCTCTACCCAGAGGATTGAAATTCTGGAGGGTGTACCTCGTAGCCTTGAAATCGAGGGTGTAATTGTACAATTGCTTTTGAAAGGAAATCCGTACTTGTGTTGCGGGACTTCATGTAAGGTAACTCCGAACCAGTATAAAATCTGGTGTGTTCTTTCCTTTACTACTTTTATTTTATTTCTACATCTATGTTCGTTTCTGTGATTATCCCTGTATCTGTAGATTGCATACATCTATGTCTAAATTAACATAAACTCAAAAAGATTTAGTAATTCTTTATAAACACTATTCACCTCCCCCCCCCCTCTAGTGTTAATCCTAGCCTAAAGATCCGTAATCCGCATTTCTTTCAATCGATATCAGAGCAAGGTTTTCAAAGTTTCATAATCTGATTTTTGAAAAAAGTTTTTAAAATGGCTATATTTGTTAATACTAGTTTAGAAATATTCAAATCATCATTATTTCATAAGTCTACATATAATCAATATTCAAATTCAAGTTATCTATCAAAATTGTTTGATGTGCAGGAATCATGCTTTATGGCTGTTGAGGAATCAATCCACAACGGATAAATTGTGCAGATCAGAAAGAACAAATGGATACTTGATAGTGGGTGTTCTAGACACATGACTGGAAATCCAGAAATACTGAATGATATTATATACAAAGACGGAGGACTGGTTAACTTTGGAGACAATTCAAAAGGATATGAGATTGGCATCGGCAAAGTCAGTAATTCTGAAACTCCTACTATTGCTAATGTTTTGCTAGTTAAGAATCTAAAACATAATCTGCTAAGTATAAGTCAACTCTGCGATAAAGGATATAATATTAAATTTGAGAAAGATAAAAGTTACATCGAAGATAACAATTCGACCATAATATTTGAGGAAGTCGGGAAAACGAATATTTATATTCTTAGTATGAAAGTTTCGAATGATCACCTGTGTCTATTGGAAAATACAAGTGACCCTTGGATTTGGCATAAGAGATTTGGGCATTTGAATTTCAAACTCTTATCTAGACTGTCAAAACATGATCTAGTAAGAGGTCTCCCTAAAATGAATTTTAAAGTAGATAGTTTATGTGATGCATTCCAATTAGGAAAACTTAGAAAAAGTTCCTTTAAATTAAAAGATATGATTTCAGCTTCAAAACCTCTTGAATTACTTCATCTTGATTTATTTGGTCCATCTCAAATTTTGTCAATAAATCATAATAAATATGTTTTTGTAATTGTAGATGATTATTCTAGATTTACATGGACAATATTTTTGAAACATAAAAGTGATACTTTTGAATGTTTTAAGTTCTTTTCAAAAAGAATTCAAAATCAGTTTTCTCTGAAAATTATAACTATTCGAAGTGATCACGGTGGTGAATATGAAAATGAAAAGTTTGAGGAATTCTGTAATAAAAAGGGAGTAACTCACAATTTTTCATTTCCGAGAACTCCACAACAAAACGGAGTAGTAGAACATAAAAATAGGACGATTCAAGAGTGTGCAAGAACTATGCTTTCAGATAGTAATTTACCAAAGAATTTTTGGGTAGAAACAGTTGCTACCGCCTGTTATATTTTAAATAGAATTATAATTAGACCTCTAACTGATAAGATATCTTACGAACTTCTTTATTCAAAGAAACCTAAGGTATCTTATTTCAGAATTTTTGGAAGTAAATGCTTTATTTTAAATACAAAAAATAATTTAGATAAATTTGATCCTAAATCCGACAAAGGAATCTTTATCGGATACTCTAATAGAAGTAAAGCATACAGAGTGTTTAATTTAAAAACTAATACCACCGAAGAAACAATGCATGTTTCATTTGATGAAAATTTCAAAAATTTTGAAGATACAAATGATGAAGCGGATTTAATCACTCAAAATCAAGAATTAATTAAAATTAATAATGAAATTAATCATCCTAATAAAAGGACAAAACTTTTAAAAAATTCATCCTATAGAAAATATACTGGGAGATATGCAATCTATTGTTAAAACTAGAAATCAACTAAGTCAATTGAGTAATATGGCTTTTATATCAACTATTGAACCCAAAAATCCAAAAGAAGCATCAACTGAAGATTCATGGATTTTGGCTATGCAAGAAGAATTAAATCGATTTACTTGAAATGATGTTTGGGAACTTGTTCCTAGACCTGAAAATAAAACTATAATTGGAACTAAATGGGTTTATAAAAATAAAATGAATGAACAAGGAGAGATAGTTAGAAATAAAGCTCGATTAGCCGCTCAAGGTTATTGTCAAGAAAAAGGAATAGTTTTGATGATACTTTGCTCCCGTAGAAAGATTGGAAGCCATTAGGATTCTACTTGCTTTCGCAAATCATAATAATTTCAAATTATTTCAAATGGATGTTAAAAGTGCATTTTTAAATGGATTTGTAAAAGAAGAAGTATATGTTGAACAACCACCACTCTTTGAAAATGATAAATTACCAAATCATGCTTACAAACTTAAGAAAACTTTATATGGTCTAAAACAAGCTCCTAGAGCCTGGTATGATAGACTAAGATCTTATTTATTGCAATCTAATTTTGAAATTGGTAACGTAGATAATAATCTTTTTATTAAAAGACATGAAAATGATATTCAACTAGTACAAGTTTACGTAGATGATGTCATTTTTGGATCAACTAATTTTGAAACGAATAAAGAATTTTCTGTAATAATGACAAAAGAGTTTGAGATGAGTTATATGGGTGAATTAAATTTCTTTTTAGGATTACAAATAAAAGAATTAGATAATGGTATCTTTATTAGTCAAGAAAAATATGCTAAAGACCTAATTAGTAAATTTGGTTTCACTACTGCGAGTGGAAAACCCACTCCTATGGCAATCAATGAGTACCTTAGTAAAGAAGATCTCTCGAAAGATGTAGATCAAAAATTATATGGAGGAATGATTGGATCACTACTCTATATTACTGCCAGTAGACCTGATATCATGCATAGTATTTGTCTCTGTGCTAGATATCAATCCCAACCTAAAGAGACCCACTTAAAAGCCGTAAAACGTATCATAAGATATGTTAAACACACATCTGATTATGGTTTATTTTACCCTAAAAATGATTCTTTTGACTTAATATCTTACTGTGATGCTGACTATGCTGGTTGTAAATCAGACCGAAAAGGTACAAGTGGGACTTGTCACTTTTTGGGGCATTCTCTGGTTTCTTGGCTTAGTAAAAAGCAAAACACAGTTTCTTTATCAACAACTGAAGCAGAGTATATTTCTGCTGCTTTGGCTTGTTCTCAAGTAATATATATGCAACAAATTTTAAAAGATTTTGGTTTAAAATTTTCAAAATCACTGATTTATTGTGACAATACGAGTGCGATAAATTTATCCAAAAATACTACTCAACATGCTCGAACTAAACATATTGATATCATACATCATTTTCTCAGAGATAGTATAAGTAAGGAAGTAGTTACTCTCGATTATATCCATTCTGAGAATTAAATTGTCGATATCTTAACAAAAGCTTTAAATGAATCAATATTTACTAAATTTAAAAGAGAATGAGGTATTTGTTCTATAACTGAAATATAAAATATAAATAACAAGTATAATTAATAATTAACATTAAAATAAAACAAATAGTGAAAATAAAAAGGACCATGTCGACATCCCCCATATACCCATGTCGACATGCAACGTTTTTTCTTTTTTAAATTCTTTTCCCACCAAAACTCAAAATAATTGGTTATATATTATTCACATTTTCGAAATTATATTCATCATTTCTGTTATCTTTCTGTTCTTCTCTCTGAAATCAAATAATCAATGGCCTCCTCTTCCAAATCAAACATAAAATCAACCTTTTCGTTCCTCTCTCCTACGTCTGGTCCATTTCAACGTACTACTCTCACTCATGTGACTAAAATAGAGGACTCTCTAAAGGATGCACTTCAAATGATGACTGAAATTCAAGTGATTCAACTCCATATGGCAAAGGAACAATAGAACCAAGGCAAGATTCTTAGGAATTTGCAAAAATTTATAATGGATAATCAAGCCAACCCTATCTTGATTGATGAAGATTCTTCACTCAATCAAGAGGCCAGCAAAGAAGAAGAAGAACCCATGGAAGAAGCGCACACGGAGGATGATGATCAAGTCGTGTGTGTTGGAGAAGTGTGTTTTGACAGGAATGAAAATCTTGTCGAACAACGTGGAAATTTCTTTTTCCACTATCCAAACGGTTCGATTCATAGATCTCCTATGTTTAACAACACACATTAGTTTCTTCTCTTTCTTTACCATTGTTGTTTATTCCTTCTTACGTTTACAACGAAAAATGTACATTCAACTATATGATTAATAAATTAATTGTATTCTTATACGTGTTCTTCTAATTAATACATATAACTATATGGTTATTATATACTTAAGATAGTTAGTAGTTTAGGATTATATTTATTATTAGATCTAAGTGTTGATTATTTATGATAACACTATTATTATAATCACATAGTATATTAGAATTAGGGGGAGTTATATAGTTTGGAGTTATAAAGTTTAGAGTTTGTTTTGTTGATGACAAAGGGGGAGAATTGTAAAATAGGTTAGTTAGGCATATATTAAGGGGGAGTTGTTAGGATAGAAGTAATATTTTATAAACAAAGACTGTTATCATCAAAAAGAGTGAGATTGTTAGTCCGTGAGATGATGGTTTTGATGACAACAACCTTAGAATAGATTATAAAATATAAATACTAACATTATAAGTTTAGATATATATATATATATATATATATATATATATATGCAGGTTTTAACCATGCAGGTACCAAGAATGAAGACTGTATGGTATAGAGATTCAAGACATCAAGATTGAAGACTCATGAGTATCAAGAATATCAAGAGTTCAAGAATTGAAGTAATTTATTCTTTAATTTGGAATTTTGTTAAAACTCATAGAAAAGCACTGGCATCTTAAAATCTAATTTATTCGTGGAATGGAATCCACTTTGAGCCTGTTAAAGGGATGGAACCCTAAGTAGGATGGAACCTACGAAAAATCTAGTAAAACATTGTTTTGTATCCGCTAACTTTTTATTCAAAATGATTTTTCAAAATTTTATCGTGTTTTCAAAATGTTTTCAAAATCTTCCTTTTAAAAGCATCAAAAACCTTTATCCTGATTTTAAATAATTTTAGCCTCAAAATTATCTTTAATTTCAAAGTCAAAATTACTCTTGATTTTAAACTATCTTTAAAAATAATATATTTAACTTTTAAATATTTATACTTAAGATTTAAATATAAAATTATAGTTGAATTTATATATATTATTCTCTGTATTTACTTATGAATTTTAACTATAGTCAAGTATATTGGAAAAAATTAAAATAGTTTTAATATAAGATAAGATAAAGGTTATTTTCAAAGAAAATCAAATCATCAAAAATTGCTTTAGGATATTGACATGCCTATGGTGACCATGTCAACATGGTGTCAGTTGAGTTCAAAATTTAAATTTCAAAAGAAGTGTCTATTCATCATAACTCTTCATGAATGGACATGGTTGTTGTTCTTCTATAAATAGGGGTTAGTTTCAACGAATTTTATATCAGATTTTCTGGTTTTTCACTTCTCTTCTTCTTTCACATTTCTTAATACATACTCTTACCATTACTCTGCCGAAATCAATATTGAATCATACTCGATTACTCCTAGTTTGATTCTCTATCACTATCTCAATATTCTCAGTGCTATTCAGAGTTATAGACTTCTTTGTAATCTATTAAGCGAGAAAAGGTGTGATTGTGGACTTGAAAATCAACCAAGCGAGAAAATGTGTGATTGTAGCCTTGGTAAATCAATTGGGTAAACTTATGGCCGGAAATCAAGTATCTCTAGTGTTGCGGGATTGGATGTAGGGTAACTCCGAACCAGTATAAAATCCATTATGTTCTTTCCTTTACTGCTTTTATTTTATTTCTGCATCTGTGTTTGTTTCTGTGATTACCCATGTATCTGTAGATTGCATACATCTGTGTCTAAATTAACATAAACTCAAAAAGATTTAGTAATTCTTTATAAAAACTATTCACCCCTCAACCCCCTCTAGTGTTAATCCTAGCCTTAAGATCCGTAATCCGCATTTCTTTCAAAATAAACTTTAATACCACTCCCATGTTTCAAGTTCCAACAGCAATTAATCTTGTTACCTGTGTGTTTTGGAAAGAATAAAACACACATTTAGGCATATAAATGGCAGGAAAATAATATATACCTTCTACACTTTTGACATAAATATCTTTACATTAGTAAAACCTCACTTTTGAAGATTTTGTTCACATGAAAATCTGTTCATTAAATATCCTAACAAACAAAGTAGGAAATATAAGTGAGAAGTTTGTGTAATTGGGTGCTAATGGGTATGTGTTAATTGAAGTTTAATTATTGTTACTAGTAACAAATTGCAAACTCAAAACTGTGTCTGATATATCGCAGAAAACAAACAGGTAGGAATTAATGTTTGATAACTTAACTTGTTTTGGGTAACCTTTGGATACGCGGAAATTTTTTCTAAACACAAAGCTAAGAGTCTTAATTTGTTCGTTGAATAATAGGGTGAATGTTGCATATGGGCCTTGATATGGATAAAGACCTGGAAGCTGCAGCTTACGGACACCTCAAATGAAGTTTTATTTTCGTCATTATTGTGTAATTTCCAAGAGTTATATTGAATAAGTAATTAGTTAGTGCAAACAAATCGCAATTTGTACTTTTCAATTTAAGATTTGTTTTGCAGTAATAGTTTGTGCAGGATGAAGAGGATGATACATCTCTCGGTTCCATTACTAATATCAGTAAACGTGAAATCTAATTTTATTATACTCAACATCTACACATGGTGGATTACTTGCAGTAACTTACTTTCAATATGTCCTTACAGCTTTAGAGAAAAAGCAAAGGGCTCGATCCGCGTACAATCTGTTCATCAAATAGTGTATATATATAGTATGACCTCAATATCTCTAGTAACTATTGTGTAGAGATGTCTTGTTCACTAGCATATTAATATTAATTAACGAGTAAAGTCTCTTTATTGGCTTCAACAGACTAGGTGAAAGTTTACATTATAAAATCAAACCTGGCTTATTTATTTCTTCATGCAAAGAGGAGATCCAGAGGATCAAAACTATAGAACCACATATCACCCACAAAGAAGCTTTATTGCTGTAGAGAAAAATGTAAGTAGCCATAAAAACACCAATATAGATATGGTTAATTATCTGAAAGAGATATTGCAATATGCAGTGGTCTCACTGTCCCTGGCTTCATTACAAGCAACAAAGAAAAAGCGATGGTGCAAGCTGCAGTGGTGCTAGTCCCATTATTAATTACCAGATGTAATAGGCTAAGTGCCTGTTACATCTAACCATCTCTCAGTGCATGTTACATTGGTTTAAATGAGAGTGGCTACAAGTTGGATCTGACTTGATGCTGAATGGTTTAAATGTAGCTAATTAGAGCATCCCAATAGTTGTTTATGTCTATTACATCTCTCCAGTAGCAAACGAGGGTCAATGAGTATTTTGTTAACTGCTCACCCCAACACTAAGCAACTTTATCCGACATAATCAATTACATTTATGTCATTTATCATACATCAATAGAAAAGAAATAATCTCACCATAGTATAGCATATAGAAAGACTACATCCAGTTATGTATGATATAGTCAGTTAAATTGTCCCAAACCCCATCCATCTTTTTTTGGTTATAACAACCAACTTGTACAAAGTATTACAATTAAGAGATTGTTTCAAAATATTAATCATATAATTACTTAACATAATATATGAAGGAAAAAATTAAAGTGTTACCTCGGCTAGATTGTTTTTTTATGATAGTTTTGTACTATTTCATGCATATACCTCATCACATAAATACACAATCCATTGTTGCAGATTGTTGAGGACACTATAGCAATATTACAAGATATTTCGTTAGTCGGTTTAAAATGAATTTATAACTCAAACGAAATACAAGTTTTTATTTGTTTGTTAGAAAATAAATCACCTTAACATTTATACATTTCAAGTGAGTTCCTTGAGACTTAACATCATATGCCTTATAAGCTTAAAGGCCCTGCACATATGCAAAAAAATGTAATAGACATGAATAAGAATTATAATTAACATAAAGTCGTATACATTAGTTTTTTAGGTAGAATTATAATTTTCCTTCACCAAGCTTTAGTAGTTGGAGCATTGATAGCTAAATGGTTATTTTTCAGGTTTTTAAAAAATTATTTGGTAAATTTTAAAAATATGTAAATTACACTAAACTAGTCGATTTTCATTTTTACAACCATGTCATGTACTTTGAGGCAAGAAAATAATTATAAGTATAGATTCAATTATTTCTAAGTATAGATTCAATTATGTACTTTGAGGCAGCCATGTCAGGTACTTCGAGGCAACCATGTCAATTTTGGAACCATTTTGCAACCATGTCATGTACTTTGAGGCAACAAAATTGTGTGTCTTAACAGTGCTATTAAAAGTTTAGAGTTGGTATCAGAACCGAAAAGTCGGCTTGATCAGTTTAATTAAAGATCTTTTATCAACATGACAGTGTATCAACAACTGAAAAAAGTTTTTTTCAAATACTAGATTAAGCTTTTTTCAATTACATGTTTATTAAAGGTACTTTGAGGCAACAAAATTAAGCTTTTTTCAATTACAAGATCTTGACAGTGTATTAACACACTAAACCTCACACAATGCACATGCAAATGCAGAAACATGATGTTGTGTAACTTATAATATGAAACATGTTGTTGTGACTTAAAATACGAAACATGTTGTTGTTATTTAAACAAGAAAACTTGACAGTGCTGCTACATGCCTTAAATCAAGAAAGCATATATGCTATTGTGTACATTAAAACATGAAACCATGCTACTGCTGTATGAGTTCAAACAAGGGAACATGTTGCTAAATGCTTTGAATCAAGAAAATATGTTTTCAGAATTAAATACTTTGCATCTTCCAAAAGAAATGCAACCAATTTTTAATTTCAAATACCAAATGAAATCAAAAAGGAAATAAATACAACATATATATTCACTTGCGGTTTAATTTCTAGTTTATGTTTGCGTTCGGCGTGCGGATCAGAAACATAAACTTCATTCTTTTCTATATGGAAAACAAGCAATAGACAATGTTTCATGCATTATAAGATTTATAGGAAGTTAAATCAACAACAAATTTGTACTAGTTACTAAAAGTTTATTGTTCATACCCTTCGTAGGGCGGGGCTAAGAGTAAGCTTTTTGATTGTGACACACGTCATGTGTTCGTGATATATATATATATTTGTCGCATCTGGATGTTTCCGCACTTGGGAAAGCTTATGAGGACACATAAATCCAATGGTCTCTAGTTTGAGGTCCTTACACATATGATTTAACCACCTACACAATATTTAAACATATAATCAACATTATAATGTAGTCTTATGTATGTAAGAAATACTTACATGATGTAAATTTGCAACCATGATTCATTCAACCATGTCATACTAAGAAACTGGGTAATGTCATCCATCGTGATATGGATTTCAAAGTCCCCATCGTACTTAAATAAATCCTTATTCACTTGAATTGCATTGATGGCATCATCGGATGGCACTTGATCTACCAAGTCATGGAAATATTTGCACTTATCCATCAAATTTTTGAAGATCTCTTCATCCACCATTCTATTGCGCTTCGTAGACTCATTTTCCATCATATTCGTGACCTTTCCATTATTATTCTTGACCTTAGCAACACACTCTTCCACTTTGTCTTTGCTCGCAATAGGTGTGCTTTGTACATAACAAACTTGAAGATTAATACAGGATCTTAGGATGGTTGTTATACACAACAAAATAGAAATCACAAAGCTTAAACAAAAAAATATCAAAATTGACTTATTTACCGTATCATTATGCCCTAAAAGCAAAAGACTTTTAGGCCGTTGATCAAAACTACCAAGCGCTTCTCTTATCGTGATGTGATGTTTAATTGGAACCGAAAGTGGAGTTCCTTCATGAATAGGCTCCACCGCTTCAATCTCAACATTTACATGATTGATCAAGATTTGTTGAGTATCACATTGATCTCCAGGCCTTGAAGCAGGATGTACGATGCCGTGACCCATTACGACAATTTTGGAGTCCAAACTCACAGCTAAACGACATTTGGTTTCTAGAATGACACGTACAAAACCAAATCAGTTAACATCTACTAAAAACAAACAATTCAATGCCATGCTAAACATCAAAGCATAGAAACAAAGACAGGAATGAAACAAATATATGCATTCCAAAACATGACAAGGCAGCACCTCATTTGGTGACATCAGCTTCAGTGATAATTCTAGTTACAGGCACATTAGCGCTATATGTATCATGATGACCTTAATCGAACTAAAGACGCTTTTGATAAATGATTTTCTACAAGACTATGTTCACCTTAACATGGCGACAATTTTACTTCCATGTTTCTCTGTCTCGGACCATGCTGCTAATACTTCTGCTCGCTGGTTCTATATTATGTCTCCTTGCTTTACTTTCTTCACATCTAGGTGTTGCATTGATTGAATATCCGAAATAATAATTCGACAATGACCGGCCATTTGTTAACGGAGGGAATAAGGGAAGAAAATGAGCCATCTAATCTAAACACAAATTCAGTCCTACCCCTACCAATTCCTGCCGTATGAAGCCCATACTTAATGTAACAGGTCGTTCTAGCAATCTCCTATCCAAAATGAAAGCAAAAGTACCGATAAATCTAACATATCAACTGGTTATACAGTTAACAGACCCTCGGATTTAGGCCATCTACCCTTGTAAGCTCTTTTGTTAGTCTACAATTAGTTTTTCTATTTTGCTTAAATAAAGCAAAAGTCAAAAATTCTATATGAATGGATAGCAATTAACAATTTTTAAAAGCCACGTTTTAACTTAATTTTAAACCTTTTATTTTCATTTTATTTTCACTGAAAAAGGGATAAATTAACATCTACAATAAACAAACAATTCAGTACCATACTAAACATCAAAGCATAGAAACAAAGGCAGGGATGAAATAAATATATGCATTCCAAAACATGACAAGGCAGCACCAGATTTGGAAATAGTATAGCAAGATGAAGATGTTGGTTATGTAAACATATAACTGTGTGCTGATGTAAAATTTAATTCATGACCAAGCAGCAGTATATTTTCGAAAATAATAAACCAAGTATGCTTGGTTATGTGAGCAAATGCAAGTAAACTCCTGTGTATTTGAAAATAGATGCCAAAAGTCAAACAATACATATATATAGTACCATGTGTTTAAAAGGTGCCAGGCTACATAATTGAAGTATGTATAAAATGAAAAGCATTAGCTATTCTAAACATATAGTATGTTTTATGTAAGCCAGGCTAAATAATAAAGGCATGTACAATAAAAAAAATTAAAACTTATATATGTTTTGAAAAGTTAGTTGACATATTTCTAATTATGATTTTCTTTATCCAAATCGCTCGTGAAACTACTAGCACTTAATTTTAAATTGCAAGGAGATAAACATCACATAGGCTCATCCGGAGTATTTTCCCTAAATAATATTATAATACACACACATGAATATTTTATAAAATGTTGTAAAAAATGGTTATATTATTTTTTACCTGCAAGTCAGCATAGGGATTCGTCTCTTATGTTTTGCTTGTAGATTATAAGTTTTCCAACTATACTGATTGACAGCTACTATGACAACCGGTATATGGTGTGTTGTTGTCGACCATCATGTAACGACCCGATATTTTCAACCATTCGCATCCGCACATGTCGGACTTGAATTGCTCAAAATACCGCGTTGTAAATAAAATTTGGCAAATCTCAGAATATACAGTACATACATAATCACAGATCACAGACACAGAGTATTTAATAATGCAGCGGAATTTAAAAGAAATAGTAGTTCATGAAGCTACTATATAAAAATAAGATACATCAGTGTTAAACATGATACATCAAAAAGTAACAAGATACATCAGGTATAAATCAGAATACATCACTGAAATCACTGAATACAGAAAGCAAAATGGATGGCTGGATCTTCAAGGAAAGCTCCAACTCCGAAGGTGGATCTTAAATGCTAACTCACTCAATCTGACTCGAGCGTAAAGCAAAACACAAAACACTCGAGTCAGGACATAAATACTTATGAACTATAAATCAACTCAAATGAACAGTAACAAAAATGCATTAGTAACTTAAAAGATGCTTGGGATCGCCCATCCTTTAAGGATCCGTTAAACTATTTACTATGTAGTAATATTGCGCTATTATAATAATGTCTATAGTAAAATAAACATACTTTTAAATAGCGTTCCGGGCTACCCATATCACCCTTCACACATAATAGTCCCAGTAGTCCATCCAATATCATGACATCTCCACTCCGGGTGACTGTCAGAGGATACCACATGGGCTACGGGAGAAAAACAAACTCGTAGTAAAGGCTCGGTATGGTAGGTGACACGGCACACAAGGCAATGCCAGGGTAGATATACCAATTACGCACACGGGCTGGTGGTAACGCAGCAGCCACATACGCCCACCTCGGAACACACTCCCATATCAAAATCGGAGGATGGCCATCTAATCAATCACCAGTAAGAGTATAGTATCGAAGGAATGTGTCCGATAGGAGGAATGACCTCACTTGGCTCGAGATCGCTCCTGTTTTAGCCACCTTATGCCAACTCACGGGAGTTGGGTCCACGTAATATACCTCAAGAACGTCGCCACCATCCTACTTCATTCTGCAATCTCCACCGCGTACACGGTTGTTAAAGTGGTTTTCGGAGTTGGCAGAGAGTATGACAACTTCCGATCCCGGTCTCTTTAACAACCAAACGTTATTATAACGCCGTGGTCATTTCAAAATAGTTTATACTTTAAAAAGATCAAATCATTTCATTTCAAACTATATTTCTTTCAAAATAGTTTATACTTCGAAACCAAAACCATTTTTATTTCAAAACTATTTATTCAATCAAAATAGTTTATACTTCAAAACCAAAAACATTTCAAACATATATTCATTTCAAAATCATAATATTTTCAAAGTATAACTCTTTCGAAACCAAAAATACTTGAAACAATTACACTTTGAAAATCATAACATTTCAAAATCATACATTTGAAATCATGGGATATTCATTTAATTCTTTACATTTTACAATTCATTCAATTAATCCCAAATTTTCATTTTCCAACTTAATTCAATTCAAACCATCAGTTTCAATTAAATTTCCCAATAACCATTTCAAATCATATCATTTTCAAATATAGATTTGATCCATAAATTAAACTATTCAATTTTTAATAAATTTCAAAGCTTTAATATCCCGTATTTCAAAACTAAATTTTATAATTTCATATATCTCAAATCTAGTTTCATTATTACTTAGTTTTGAAATATTCATTTCATAAATCCAATACTATTTAAATAAAATCAATTTACAATTAAACTAAACATCCTTTCATACCAATATAAACTTCAAATATTCATTTATCAAAAGTACATATCATTCTAATTCATATTCTTTATCAAAATAAAGATCAAATCATTTCCAAACCTTATTATCAAATCATTATTTGAATTCAAATTCAAATACTCAAATTTAAATATCATTTTTAAATCAAATAAGTCATTCATTTGTTATTTCAAGTATCATTACAAAATACATTAAAAATTCCATTCAAAAATTCATTTATCTCATTCCATTTAACACATAACCAAGTAAACCTTACTTAAATTCAAATTCAAATTTAAATTCCTTAAAAATTCAAATTTAAATATTAAAATATATTCAAAACTTCTTAAATTTCACAATTAATCAATTTCCAAAATTTAAATCATTTAACACTTTAAAATATAACTCAAACAGTGTTAAAAACTATAACATTTCAAACATTGTCAAATTATAGCAACGACAGCATTTATAAAGTGCTATCGTAGCTTATAGCTTCCAAAAATGGTTTAGTTCAAGAATAACGGCATTTATAAAATGTCGTAATAGATATTTAGTTATTTCAAACATTGTTAGATTCAAAACAATAGCATTTAAAAATTCTGTCAAAAGACTACAACATTTTGAAAATGCTATGAATTCCAGATTTCATTTTAGCTTTTCAAAAAAAAAAACTCCAAATTTTTATTATAACTTAAAAATCATATTTCTAGACTTCAAAATTTCACATTTAAAATCATTTTAACATATGATTTAACACAACAAAATTTTTAGATCAAATATTCAATTTAAAAACTCCATTCATTTATTAAGTTAAAATTCACTGTTTATTAACATATAAATTAAATAAAACTTAAAATTTTACTTCAAATATAATTTTAAAACTTTAAATTTAATTTCCATTATTTATTTACATTTTAAAATAAAATTTAAAGTCTAAAATCTCAATTATTTCACATTTACGTACTCAAATTCACAATTTCAAGACTTAATATTTAATTTTCTTAAAACCATAAAATATATATTTTTAAATCAAAATTTCATACTTTTAAAAATACATATTTTAATAAAAATCATTTAAAAATATACCACGGGGTCTGTATATAATTTTCTAACCTAGGTCAAGTGATACGGATATATATCATTTCAATCCGCAGTTTACAAAGAAAACCCGGGTTCTATCATTTCAAACCCGCAATCCCAAGTCAAATAAAATACAATAAAAATCGCTCAAGCCTATCATTTCAGCCCATAACGATTTTTCCCTAATCTAAAGTCCGTTTGGGTATGTATCATTTCAACCCATAGTGATTCTATTCTAACAGGGAACTTGCAGTGTGAATATATGCATAAACAATATAAACAATGTCAGTGTCACAATATAATGTCATATATCAGATGTCAGGTGATAATTAACAGTTTTAACATGGTAATAACATGGCATAGCATATCATATGATCAACCTTAACTTGCATAACACTTTATATTACTAATCACTTGTCATCAATTCACTATTTCATAAGTATAAATGTCAGAGTGAGAAAGACTCACCTTTTCAAGCTGAAGACCACTACGGCACACAAAACGATTCCAAGGGAACGACAAGCACGATATAGCACGACTAGTGATTCAATTGAGTGAAGAGAGCCAAGATGACCATCTTGTAACAATCCAATAGACACAAACAATATAACATATGAATTACTTAACACAAAACAACATTGAAATAAACGGAAATACAAAGCAACAAAGACGAATGATTAGGCCTTGCTTTAATCATTCAAGAGCTCGACCAAGGGGCTCTTTTGCTCGGCCATAGCTGATGATATAGGCTCTGGTTTGGATCAGGTATGGCATCAAAAATGCATGTTAAAATGGAGATGAAATAGTTGATGATGGGTAGGAGTTGCAACATGGGAAAAATAAAGGGACAAGGCAAAGAGGAGTAGAGTTCTGGGCTCAACAAGGCTCGACCTTGGATCAAGTGGGGCTCGGCCCTACATGCTTCAGGTCTAGTCATTGCTGGAGTGATATTTATAGGTCAGGTCAGTAGGTGGTGGTGGAGATGGGGGGTGGCCAAGGCAACTATGAAGGTGATAGTGGAGTTATGCTCGGCTAGGCAAGGTTTCAAGGGGTTAGGTGCAAAGTATTGTGGTGTTTGGTCAACTTGAAGGTCATTGCTTGAGGTGGTGGTCAGAATAGGAGGTGGTGGTTGCTGTGGCTGGTGATGGTGGAGAGGATGGTGGTGATGATGGGTGGTAGGGCCGAGCAAACAAGGTGGAAGAGGAAGGCAAAAACTTAGAAAAATAATGAAAAGAGAAAGGAGATGAAGCCATTATTTTTTTCTTTTTTTTTTCTTCATGAAGTCGTGATTTTTAGGGGATGAGAAGTCTTCCCTTTCACGTGAAAAAGAAAGAAGAATACACGGCTGAAGAATGGAGTTAAGGCAGCCAATTGAAGAGATGTTGGTTGAGAAATGAAAAGACAGAATACAAAAAGGCTTAAGCAAATAAAGAGTCATAAACCTTTCAAATTTCCACCATTTCTTTTTAAAATTTAAATACATGTAAAATATGTATAAATACAGATAAAACACGAAAATATAGTAAATAAACAAAAATAAATAAATAAATATTAATTAAATATAATTAAATTAAGAAATAACAAAGAAAAATGTAAATTAGGCTTGAAAATTTGAAAATAAATGAAATGAACTTTGGGAAAATTGTATGTACATGAAAAATATTTATAAATAAAGATAAAAACATAAAAATAAAATTTATACATAAAAATTAATAAATAAATTTTAATTAAATATAATTTAAATAAAGAAAATAGCAGAAAAATGGAAACTAACCTTTAAAAATAGAAAATAAATTCAATGAGCTTTGGAAAAATTCAAACATCACTTTAAAAATATTTAAAAAGGTAAAAATATATGTAACATAACATATAATAGAATTTAGAATAAGATATGATAAATAAAAAAATTTATTTATATAATTTAAAATAAACAATATTGTTAAATAAAACAATTTACAACCAATTTTGTAAAAAGCATAACTTTCACAATATTATTCGGATTTCAACGAAACGAAAAGCATTGTTCTTGAAATTTTATTTACTTTCATACTAAAAGATAAAATTCAAATTTTCAAACTTTTAAAATTTAAATTTAAAGGTAAAAGTTTGACCAGATTGACCAAAATTCACATTTTCTGGAAATATTCAATTTATGCATGTTTGAAATTCTAATCCACATCAAAATCAACATTTATATTTCAATTAACAAAATATATTCGTTTTAGTAAATAAAATAAAGTTTTTAAACTAGGAATTTAAATTAAAATAATTAAAATATACAATTACAATAATCAGAAAATACAGGGTTGTTACACATCATATCGTTGGGCATGTGCACACCAATCCTGTTCAAAATGCCTGCAATCTTCTATTCAACTTTTGTATCCACCATAGTCTCGAATCTTTGCATGCCCGATTCTTTCTTGCCTTCTTGCCTATTTGCTATTTTATAACGTTAATAAATACAAGATTATGGTTTTGAATTTTGATAGAAGAAATACATGGGGTGTGTGTGTGCACGAAGGATCTGCAAAAGTGACCTAAAGCTTATTGTGCTAAGAATTGATGGTGCTGAAGTGAAATAAAAAAGTGTACAACAAAAGTGCATAAAGAAAATATATCCGCTATTGTGAGAGCTATACAGTTTCTAATACCTTAACCTCTATTGCTCTTTTTTCTTCTTTTTTACAATTTTCATACCCATTAACAAAATTTATCTACATAATGTTAAATTATATAAAATATATAAATATACCTCAAATTCCTCGGTTTCATTATTCTTCTCAAATGTTTCCTATTGTGCTTGTGTAATACCATCGTAAAATTCGTATGGCTCTTTATGGTCATATGAAAGCTTTCTTGTCTTCGTAATCCAACACCAACCAATCTTGATTTGAAATCCTTCCACCATTCATTATCACGTCTTAACACGATGTCTTTTATTTTGTCATTGATGTGGTACTCAGTCTGAGATAATTAAAACAAGAAGAAAAAAACTAATTAAACATAGTTCATGTTACATGAAAATTTATGACACCATACATATATGAATTATAAAGGCCGATGTTGGCAAAAGAAACAGCCAAGTTAACATATATGAATTATTAATTTTGCTTTCAATTAATAGCCTGGTAAGTACAAAAATCACTGGTGCACTCACAAGTACAAGACATGTTTCCCATAATTTTCTTTGTAATTTGAAACTATTTGTATTCAAAATTAGTAATATGTATTATCAAAAGCATGGTAAACTTTAAATCATTCATATTTAGGAAGTAACATATTTTTCAAAACTTATATATTTACAAATCTGGTACACTATGTGATAACTGGTATGCATTTGTAAATTTGAAGCAATACATGTTATACATTTTTGAAAATATATACATATATATGAAACTGACATGAAGTTATGCATTTCCCCTTATAACCTGTATCTTTGAAAACTTTACATGCCCAAAGTTCTCATATAAGCACACAAAACTTTTATAAATCTTCCATTAAAATTCGAATGTAATATGTATTCAAGGTTCATGTACAGATAAAATGTTCATCTATCTGATACCAAATTTATGTATGCACTCGATACCTCAAGTGTTTAGGAATTTGCCAGGTATTGAAGAACTTGTTTAATTATGATAAAAATAAAATATGTGAATTTGCAATGGAATCAAAAAATATAGAGGATCCAATTGACAATTTAATAAGTGAACAACTGAATTTATAATACCTTAATATATTCCTAGATAGTGCCCTTAAACCCCTGACTAATGTCCTCCCAATTCTTAATATTGATATCAATTTTGGATCTACATGCTTCGCCTACATACGCCTTAAAAGAATTCTTCCACATTCTAATGGATTTGTCATTATCACTCCACTCAATGTATTTTGGCTCTTGTGTTCTATATTTCTTTCCAGTTGTTGGACATCTTTTCTTCTTCTTAAACGTTTGCGAAGCAAAAGAGTTCTTCTCTTCATTTTGTCCATATTGTTCTACTTCTATGATTCTTGTATCAAATAGATATTTTAAATCATGATTAATATAAATCATGATTACTACACAATTAAATGTTTGTACCCATTCATATATTAAATGTACATAAAGAAATATAATGGTTTTAAAAATGACAATAGAAAGCAACTTATGTCATGAATTATACTTATAGTTATGGAAAACCTGTGTATATGAATCACAATTAATAAACAATTGAATGTATGTACAAATAAATTATGTATAAAAAACAAGAGCAACAAAATGATCAAACAAACATATTTTAGGATATAAACTTATTGACTTTGTGGATATTTATAAGTTAATAACAATTATTGTTAAATAACATGAAAATTCTTGAAAAAAAAAAAGAGTTGCTAGTAAGGCAGCATCGGCATGCTACCATCAACCGGCTACGAATAGGCTGCTGCAATATGCAACAAAATTCACAAAAAAAAAATTATAATGATGTGTGTGTCTAAGCAATAGTGCAGTTGCTTAAAAACGAGAAAGTAGTAAATTTATTAGGAAATTTGAAAGTTAACTTTAGCGTTTCTGTCCAAAAAAAATTTAAACATACATGTAAACGAAGTAATAACCTATTCAACAATGTTTAAATGTGATTTTCCATTGTAAATAAACATATGAAATGTACAGAATCTTGAATACTTGACTACAAGTGGAAAGTTGATACCATGAAAAAGTTGAATATGCAGCCACAAACTTGCTGCTTGAGTACATACATAAAACACCACTTGGTAATTTAGCAGAATACTTGAACACTTTTTAATAAGGCAGAGGAACTTGTTTAATGTATAAGAAAATTCAAAAGTCAAAAAAATTAAAATAAGAACTTAAACACTTTTTAACATACCAATTATTTAATAAAATCAAATATTTTTGAAAACTAATTCTTTTTCTTCAAATTTTCAGTAAAAGGGTTAGAATTTTCAAAATGTTAAAATTAAGCACTCCTTCTCACTGAACCATGCTCACTCAAACTAGAACCAGCCTCTCTATGCATTTTAAAATCAACTAAACCACCCCATACATGGTTGAAATTATTGCTGGGGCAGTACTGACAGACACATACCTCAACGTACATAAAGTTCAAGAAATTTTTAAACCGATGCTATCTTCTATTATGACACCTGATAAGCTGGAATTGCCACCTTTATGTGATTAATCGAACTGTGCAGTCATCTTGGCTATTTTATTAGTAGTATACACAAAAAGGAAGCGGATGAAGTGGTAGCTGAACTCAGTGTACGACTTAAGGATGATTTGTTGGTAGGAATAGGATGTGACAAAAAGAGGAAGGTGCTAGTTGGCTAGTGTACTAAAACAGGTAGCACGCTACAATAAACTCGTCGCACAAGTTTATTAATTAGAATTCCACTACGTTGGAATTCTGTATTAGATAAGTGTAACAATAAGTTACGTTGTAAATAAATTACAACAACAATGTTATACTATTGTAAGAAATAGTACAACTTATAAACGGGAAAGATTACAGTGAATCTAACCAGTATATAAAGGAAATTCCGTCTGAGCCTTGTCGTAACAATTTCCTTAAGAATTTTATTTCAAAACTCTTCCAAGATACAACAGACGTAATCGGCACGAGATTGTAACGAGTATGTCAACTCGGTGATATATATGGAATATTGAGTAGTAGAGCAAAGAAGCAGAAAAAATTAGATTGGAATCGGATGAGAATGTGATAAGTATTCTCTCCTATTTATAATTTCGTCTTCATCCCTTCAAACAGTTGCGTCCGCTTGACGGGTCGCACCCGTTGCCTTTTGGTCGCTGCTGTTCGTTAACGGGTCGCGCCTGCCTGCTACTGTTTCGCACCCGCTCGTACCGCCTGATTCTGTTTCGCCTATACCGCTTCAGTCGGGTCGCACCCGCTCGCGTTTGGCCGCACCTGTTTGCTTCTAACGGGTCGCACCCGCTACTGTTCGCGTCCGCTTATGAACAGTCGCATCTCCTCAGGCAAAAACCCCACGTCCGTCTTCACCCGCCCGCTTCTCTTCAAATTCCAGGCCCATCCCAGTTTCAGACGAAGCCCAAAACCGTTAAACAGTGGCCTAGTAAAAATAATGGTCATTTTAGACCCGTGCCCGTCCCCGTCCCGGCCCGGTTCGGTCGGACGGTGGCGGCGTTGCGCGTGTGGTGGTGATGCATGATCTCCCTCCTCACAACGAAGCATACATTTGGGAGCCCCAGGCCCCCAACCTCCACTTGAGAAAGCTATTAATATACTTGACTTTCTTAGTATATTAGGCGATGTGGGACTTATGTTTGTTATCATTCACTTTGTTTGTTTTAGGAATTCCAACAATCCCCCACATGAATGATAATATACATATCTCCCACACAAAGAGAAATATCACAGAGTATATATGGAATAATGCTTTATCGTGGATAAGTAGATATTTCACTTTAAACTTTCCCTAGTTAAAACTTATCGGATCTACTTGGCTAATCGGTGAATTATTTCATCTTGAACCGTCGGCCTTTATTGCATATCCAGACAATAAGCTTTACGAAGCATTGATTCCCTTCTCATCCAATCTCTTGGTTGTGTTCATTTTGGTCCTAAACAATTTTTGGTTCTGCGAGTGTTTTTAGAGAATAAAAGCCTTTTAATATTCTCATAGAGCCGACCCAGCTCACACTAACATAGGTGATCGCAACCATTAAGAGTATCCTACATATACCCCACTTGTTATTTCCAAGATATGGTCATCATTAAAAAACATAGGTTTAACCTTTAACTACTTCTGTAGGCATGCATTATATTTTGCACCATAGGAATGGAGTAGCACCAAGTCCATACAAATGCATAGCTTCTTGAGTTACTCATAACTGGTTTGCCTATTGATCCTAGTCCGTGGGATCTCCAGTCGCTTGGATAGGTTTCCGTAAAAGGTAACTCTTGTTGGTTTAGGCTTTTAAACTCATTCCCCTGAATGCGCAGTCAATTTTCTCTCTTGATAAACCTTTAGTAAATGGATCCGCTAGGTTATCATTTGTCCTCACATAATCAATGGAAATAGTTCCATTAGAGAGTAATTGCCTAACTGTGTTATGGCGACGACGTATGTGTCGTGATTTGCCATTATACACAAGGTTTTTCGCTCTACTTAGCGCTGCTTGATTATCGCAGTGAATACATATGGCCGTCACAGGTTTTGGCCAAAATGGAATATCTTCTAAGAATTGACGAAGCCATTCTGCCTCTTCGCCTGCTTTATCTAATGCGATAAACTCAGATTCCATGGTGGATCGAGCTATGCATGTTTGTTTGGTAGATTTCCATGACACTGCTGCTCTTGCAAGGGCAAAGACATAACCACTTGTGGATTTTGATTCCTCTGAATCTGCAATCTAGTTTGCATCACTATATCCTTCTAAGACGGCAGGATATTTTCCATAATATAAGGAAAAATTAGAGGTATTCTTTAAATATCCCAACACTTTCATTAGTGCTTTCCAGTGTTCCTTCCCTGGATTACTTGTATACCTGCTTAGTCGACTTACCGCGTAAGCAATATCTGGTCTGGTGCAATTCATTAGATACATTAAGCATCCTATTACACGAGAGTATTCCAGTTGCATTACACTCTCATCAGTGTTTTTATGCAGTACTTGCGATGGATTAAAAGGTATCCTTACTCCTTTAATTCCATACTCTTGGAATTTTTCAATCACTTTGTCTACATAGTGTGACTGAGATAGTTCAATTCCTTTAGGTGTTCTTATTATTTTGATTCCCAAAATAACGTCCGCAACTCCTAAGTCTTTCATATCGAAATTGTTGATTAACATCTTCTTTATAGTCTCTATTACTTTAGTATTAGGACCAAAGATTAGCATATCGTCTACATATAGACAAATCATCACATATGATTGTCCAACCTGTTTATAATAAACACATTTATCACATTCATTTATACGAAAACCATTTTTCATCATGACACTATCAAATTTTTCATGCCATTGTTTTGGAGCTTGTTTTAGTCCGTATAGTGATTTCACTAACCGACATACTTTGTTATCATTTCCTTTGAAAATAAAACCCTCAGGTTGCTCCATGTAAATCTCCTCATCGAGATCTCCATTTAAGAATGTTGTTTTGACATCCATCTGATGAATTTCCAGATTATATATGGAAGCAATTGCTATTAACATTCTTATAGAGGTTATTCGTGTAACCGGTGAATAGGTATCAAAGAAGTCTACTCCTTCTTTTTGACGATAACCTTTGGCTACCAATCCGGCTCTATATTTATCTATAGAGCCGTCTGATTTCAATTTCTTCTTGAAAATCCATTTGCAGCCAATTGGTTTTATTCCAGGTGGAATATCAACTATTTTCCAAGTTTTATTACTTAGAATTGAATCAATTTCACTTTGGATTGCTTCTTTCCAACATGAAGATTCAGAAGATGACATTGCTTTCTTGTACGTTTGAGGTTCGTGTTCTAACATATAAGTTAAAAAATCCAAACCAAATGTTTTGGAAGTTCTTGCCCTTACGCTTCTTCTTGGTTCAACCTCCTCGTTGTCCTGATGAGTTTCATCTTCACATGTCTCATCTCTGTTATCTCTTGTATTTTTGGGACAGGATTTCCATCGGTTCTTTTATGTGGGAACACATCTTCAAAGAACGAGGCATCTCTTGATTCCATGATTGTATTTACATGAATATCATTTATATCAGACTTGAATACCAAAAATCTGTAGGCACTACTATTTTGGGTTGGCCCTAGATAATAACAATCTGCGGTTTTTGGTCCAAGTTTGACCTTCTTTGGAGGCGGAACTGGAACTTTTGCCAAGCACCCACACACTTTGAGCTATTTAAAACTTGGTTTGTGTCCTTTCCATAACTCATATGAAATTGTTCCTGTTTTATTGTGAGGAACTTTGTTTAATATGTGATTAGACATATTTAAGGCTTCCCCCCATAAGCTCGTCGGTAGACCAGAGGTTAAGAGCATTGCATTAATCATATCTTTTAATGTTCTGCTCTTTTTCTCGGCTATACCATTTTTTTGTGGTGAATATGGTGCTGTTGTTTGATGAATTATTCCATTCTCTGCACAGAACTGTTCGAACGGTTACTCATATTCTCCACTTTGATCAGATCTTAATATCTTGATCTTTTTATTTAACTGATTTTCTACCTTAGCCTTGTATTTTATAAACGCGGTTATTGCTTCTTCATTACTATTTGAAAGATATACATAGCAATATCGCGTATAATCGTCAATAAAAGTAATAAAATACCTTTTCCCACCTCTTGTAGGTAATGATTTAAAATCACACAAATCTGTATGTACCAAACCTAATGGTTCGGTGCTTTTGTCAACAGATTTAAATGGTTGTTTGACCATTTTTGCTTCTACACATATCTCACATTTGTAGTTCTTATCTACTTGGAAATTTGGAATCAATCCCAAGTTTGATAATTTCTTCATTTTTCGGAAGTTTATGTGTCCTAATCTATCGTGTCATAGTAAAATTCTGTGCTCAAGCAAGTAAGAGACTTCAATTTTATTAATAGCACAATCAGAATACATAGATTATTGCCGATAACGGCTAACTTGTCCATTTTCATGTTGTCAACTGTTGTCATCCCTGTTTTAGCGTAAAACAGTAAAATTATTAAGATGTTAGTTGGCTAGTGTACTAAAACAGATAGCAAGCTACAATAAACTCGTCGCACAAGTTTATTAATTAGAATTCCACTACGCTGGAATTCTGTATTAGATAAGTGTAACAATAAGTTACGTTGTAAATAAATTACAACAACAACGTTGTACTATTGTAAGAAATAGTACAACTTATAAACGGGAAAGATTACAGTGAATCTAACCAGTATATAAAGGAAATTCCGTCTGAGACTTGTCGTAACAATTTCCTTAAGAATTTTATTTCAAAACTCTCCTAAGATACAACAGACGTAATCTGCACGAGATTGTAACGAGTATGTCAACTCTGTGATATGTATGCAATATTGAGCAGTAGAGCAAAGAAGCAGAAGAAATTAGATTGGAATCGGATGAGAATGTGATCAATATTCTCTTCTATTTATAATTTCGTCTGCATCCCTTTAAACAGTCGCGTCCGCTTGACGGGTCGCTGCTGTTCGTTAACAGGTCGCGCCCGCCTGCTACTGTTTCGCACCCGCTTGTACCGCCTGGTACTGTTTCGCCTGTACCGCTTCAGTCGGGTCGCACCCGCTCGCGTTTGGCCGCACCTGTTTGCTTCTAACGGGTCGCACCCGCTACTGTTCGCGTCCGCTTATGAACAGTCGCATCTCCTCAGGCAAAAACCCCGCGTCCGTCTTCACCCGTCCGCTTCTCTTCCATGCCCAGCCCAGTTTCAGACGAAGCCCAAAACCGTTAAACAGTGGCCTAGTAAAAAGAATGGTCATTTTAGACCTGTGTCCGTGCCCGGCCCGGCCCGGTTCGGACGGACGGCAGCGGCGGCACGCGCGCGCGTGTGTTGGTGATGCATGATCTCCCTCTTCACAACGAAGCATACATTTGGGAGCTTCAGGCCCCCAACCTCCACTTGAGAAAGCTATTAATGTACTTGGCTTTCTTAGTATATTAGGCGATCCAGACAATAAGCTTTACGAAGCATTGATTCTCTTCTCATCCAATCTCTTGGTTGTGTTCATTTTGGTCCTAAACAATTTTTGGTTCTGCGAGTGTTTTTAGATAATAAAAGCCTTTTAATATTCTCATAGAGCCGACCCAGCTCACACTAACATAGGTGATCGCAACCATTAAGAGTATGCTACATATACTCCACTTGTTATTTTCAAGATATGGTCATCATTAAAAAACATGGTTTTAACCTTTAACTACTTCTGTAGGCAAGCATTATATTTTGCACCATAGGAATGGAGTAGGACCAAGTCCATACAAATGCATAGCTTCTTGAGTTACTCATAACTGGTTTAGGTTTTTAAAGCCATTTCCCTCGATGCGTGTGTGCTGGTGATGCATGATCTCCCTCCTCGCAACGAAGCATACATTTGGGAGCCTCAGGCCTCCAACCTCCACTTGAGAAAGCTATTAATATACTTGGCTTTCTTAGTATATTAGGCGATGTGAGACTTATGTTTGTTATCATTCACTTTGTTTGTTTTAGGAATTCCAACAGATAAAGGAAAAGCAGCTTCGATAATTCTGAGTGAACTAAAGGTTAGTTGGATCTTGTTATCTGAAAGCTTTATCAAACTTCTTTATATTTGCTAAAATCACCTATAGACTAATTTGTATGTTGAATACCGTAATTATATGCATGGTAGGTAAATTACACCAATCAGTTGAACCAGTGTTTCCCTTATTGCCCTCACTGTTTCATCCTGGACTTAGATTTATTTATTTTCATATTTTCTCTGCATATATTCTTTGTTTGTATTGGCTAATCCTTGTTAAATTTATGGTATTATTAATTGATGAAACAAACTCATTATCTAAGGCATTTAAACAAGTGTAACTAAATTGAACCGATCAAATTATCAACAATGGTTCCGAAAAGTTCCCATCTCAGCTTTCACGTCTACATCACTTAATTTTTGGACAAATTTTCAAAAGAGGCCAGTTTTTTAAACTATTGGCATAAATAGGCTAGTTTACAAAGTATTTGCAAGTTTAGGCTAGTTTTTTAAAAAAATACTACGGGGCGCATTTGTGAAATGCGCCCATACAAAATTACGCTGGCGCATCTGCCAAATGCGCTAGTGTAATTTTTTGTCCAAACCTACATCCCGTCAAAGCAACGACAACTTCAATCTTCGCAAGCCTTCTACTCCAATTGTTTTCCTTTTCTTTCTTCATGTTCATCTTTTCAGTAACTTCAATAACTATTTTCTCAACTCTTTCTTTGAACTCGTCGATATCATTTGATTCCTCTTGCGATAAGACCTTCTCGTCCACTTCGACTTTTGTTCCGTCTTCAACAGACTCCGACTTGTAATCGTAATCTGCATCGTCGCCTTCGATCTGAATTTCTTGATCAACTTCCTCGTCTTGATAATGAGGGAACTCACAGAGGAACAAAGATTGGACGTACTCTTCGACCGAGTGCAGTCTGTCTTCAAACTCTTCGAGTTCGGCATCTACTGTTTCAGTTTCGGTGTTTTTGGTTGAGTTTTTGTGGAAGCTTGGTTTAAAGCTTGATGTAATTTCGAATTCGACAATTTATTAAACAAACATAACTCAACAATTCAAATTCGAAATTACATCAAGCTTTAAACCAAGCTTCCACAAAAACTCAACCAAGAACACCGAAACTGAAACAGTAGATGCCGAACTCGAAGAGTTTGAAGACAGACTGCACTCGGTCGAAGAGTACGTCCAATCTTTGTTCCTTTGTGAGTGCCCTCATTATCAAGACGAAGAAGTTGATCAGGAAATTCAGATCGAAGGCGACGATGCAGATTACGATTACAAGTCGGAGTCTGTTGAAGACGGAACAAAAGTCGAAGTGGACGAGAAGGTCTTATCGAAAGAGGAATCAAATGATATCGACGAGTTCAAAGAAAGAGTTGAGAAAATAGTTATTGAAGTTATTGAAAAGATGAACACGAAGAAAGAAAAGGAAAACAATTGGAGTAGAAGGCTTGCAAAGATTGAAGTTGTCGTTGCTTTGACGGGATGTAGGTTTGGACAAAAAATTACACTGGCGCATTTGGCAGATGCGCCAGTGTAATTTTGTATGAGCGCATTTCACAAATGCGCCTCATAGTATTTTTTTAAAAAAAACTAGCCTAAACTTGCAAATAGTCTGTAAACTAGCCTATTTATGCCAATAGTTTAAAAAACCGGCCTCTTTTGAAAATTTTCCCTTAATTTTTTGAACTGAAAATTTATTATTTGTGTCGATTGGGTTAGATCTCTAGACCTTAGATCAACAATCCAGTACGTCATCACTATAATATTAGTCATTGTCAGATCTACGTCATTTTATAGTGGATGGCTTGAATATTATGTAACTTAAATTGTTTTGCCCCACAATAATTCATGTAAAAAGCAGTCATTTTTACCGCTTGTTTGATGGTGAAAGAGTACATTTAAAAATAACTTAATTTACGGCAGAATGTATAACTGATGTAATCGACATGAAAACACTTCTGTAGCCTAATATTTATCAATTATCATTGCTAATCACCGAAGTAAATAATTTGAACAGAAGAGAGGACTTACACATGCAGCTTATGCGTCAAAGAGAAACAAGTCCAGTAAAACACTTGACAACAAACCTGAAAATTCACATGTAGGGTTCAATAGCTCCATCCATGCTCAAGCTGACAAAAGTGTTAAATCCAACTTCTTAAAGAAAACAAATGCTCCTGGTATAAAAAAACAAGGTAATGCTATCCATTTTCACTAAGTTTCCAGTTTTTGTTTCTATTGCAAGATAAGCTTCAACTTTTAAACTGTTGTATTGTAACAACATTTACTTTTTTTACTACACTTTAAAGTCCTATGACGTTGAGATTGTGGAGGAGTTTCGGGTTCAAATCATGTAGCATAACTCTGTGGTTTTTTTTAGAATTTTTTTTCTCTCAGTCTTAACCACTCTCAAATAACGATGGTGTAACAAACATTTTTTTTTTTTTTACTTCCAGTTAATATTGAAATTCTCACTACTAAAGGTGGCACTCAAACTAGAACTATCCCCATGCATCATGCAGATTTATTTCCAACTCCAGAATCGGCCTTCCCTCCCTCTTACACAATCTAATTAAAATAAACATCCACCACGCAATGTAAATTGAACAGCCATTGCATTAGATATCTACCTAGATATCATATATTTCCAAAGAATAATTCATGTGTCCGAACAAAATTTGAAAACAAAAACATATATAACTCAAAATCTGAACAGCCTACATATATTTTCATAACTTAAAATCTCTTGTCCATATGCAAATTTCCACAAAACCAACAAAAAAGAAACTCAAAGTTGCTTGCATACCAGTAATCTCAGATTAGCGGCAGAAAAAACGTGGAAACAAAGGTAGGCAGTGAGATGTTAATACACGATTTGAGATGTTGAAACGGAGGTAGCAGACAAAGACGGAGGTAGGCTTAGGAAATACGGCAGTTCCATTTGAGACGTTATTATGCGATATTTGATCTTGGATGCTTTGAAAAGGCAGTTCGATTTGAGATGAAAGAGCGGCAGATGTAGTTTATTTTGGAAGAGGGAAATGAAATTAGGTCTATGCACGACTTCAATTCGAGTGGATTTGGTAAACTCTACGTTTGTTTGCTACGGTTGAAGCATAACCGTATTTGTTACTGCTCTATTATAAAAAGTCGTAAGTTATTTTAATTTTTTTTAGTCGCATTTGGAATAGGTATTTGCTACAGTTATGACAATAATAGTCGTAAATAATAACGTATCTACTTCAGTTATAGACAAAACTGTCGCAAATTGGTTTTATTAAATTTTATTCTGCTTCTCATAGACCAACTGCTACGGTTTTTAAGAACCGTCGCATATTATACTATTTGCTATTGTTTTTACCTAAGCTATTGCAAATAAGATGACGCAACAGACAGATCGTGAACTAATGATTATTATTATATTCAGTTGATTAACTAGTTTGGGTGTAGGAAATGATTTGCAAAATATATGTTTTGAAAATAGATATTAGTGAGGGAAAATCCGTTCCGTTAAGCGGCGATGTCTCACTATATATCAGTAAACAGAGATGTAATAGAAATTATTCATACCAAGCTTTATGTTTGACTCGGAGTTTTTGTTTCCCCTTAGATCTCGGGTACTCAAAATTGATTTGAGTAGGATGAGGGTTTAGATTTTCAGGTTTTAGCAGATTTTGGCAAATAACTTCCGAAGACGAGTAGGTGGATGATGGATAGCTAAATTTAGGAATTTGGATTTAAATTTGTTTCCGCTGTGTATTATGACAATTATGTCTATATTGCTTTGATCATCCAAGGGAGCATCTTCATATGTCGCTCCTAGCGTATTGTTGTAATTAATTTGATCATTGCCTGGGAATACGTTAGGGGTTTTGTAACTTGGATATGATTCGTTTGAAATGAAATCACACAAATTATCGTTTTTGGAAATTTGTTATTTTGTTCATATTCAAGTGCTTTTGATATTATGGATACCATTAACATTACCGTATTTCGTCACTAGAAGTTAATATTATGGATGACTGCAGCATCCATAGCTCTTAGCTTTTCGCCTCTAGATGCGGTATGTTACAGTAGTGTATGGAGAGATGATGAAGTGCGGACCAAACATAGGTTGTTGGTTCTTAGAGATTGTTTGTTCCCGAGTAGTGGGAACAAATCTTTTAGGACTGCATCGAAGGATTGTCGATGACTAAGGATAGAGAGATAGCATTTGAGTCCCAGTCGATTGGTTGACAGACGATGCTAGATTTGTATTCCTTAAGTACAGTAGAATGGCGCCGGATTTTTTGTATTGCTTGAGGGATGGTTGTTTAATTCCATTATGTGCCAAGAGCATTATAAGTAGCTGAAACCCGTTGTTCGATAGTAGGTTTTGGGAGAACCTACAAGAGGCGTTTGGATTTGGCACTAAATTGGTTAGATGATATCGAGATTGAACCATAGACTTCGATACCTCGTAGGCCTATTCGTACCGATAGATGTGATACAAATCAGGTTAGAAGGACGATAGTGGAGTAGTAGGGGATCGATGGAATGAAAGCAAAGGCGACATGGTAAGGTAAACTGTGGGGGGGGGGGGGGGGGGCATGAGGATCGTTAGTCTGGAGCTCTTTAGACAGTGGGATTTTGTTTTTATCGTCAGCTTTCATAGTTGATATCATATTGGATGTCTTATACAGATGATTTAGTATTCTGCATGATAGGAAAGGCATGGATGTTACTTTTGGATGATAGGTCTTATGTATGCATGTGTGATTAGATTGTAAGCAATTGAGATGATAGTTTATGTTGTGTGGTTGTTAGGCATATGGGCTAGTTATTGTTTTGTATAGCATTCTTATTTGATAATTACTATAGATGATCTAGTATAGTTAAAGATATGAGTTGAATACATATCTTTATTATAGTTGGTGTCCAACAAAGGTTCTGTCGAATTTTTATAGATTCTGATAGATTTTTTGAGGGCCGATGGGTTAGGAGACGTTCTCTATTCTTTGTGATTTCAAGGATGAAATTCTTTAAGAATGGGAGAATGTAACAACCCGTATTTTTAACGATCAGGTATTTAAATAGTTTATTTAAATATTTAATCGATAATTAAATAAAGGCCCGAAAATGTGATTTTTTGTGTACATCTTAATCAGGACACGGGACCACTACCATTAAGTTCAAATTAATGTTGCAAATTGGAAGGAGTATAAGAATCGTAGATCGGACGATCCAATGGCTGAAACGATGTTCAAATACGTGAAATTAGCATTCCGAGACACAGTCTCAATCGGCGACGAGATTAGTACAGTTGGATCTTGAAAAATGAGGTGATGGATGCATAAGAGTTTCGTGATGATTGAATGCATTGTGTTGTTGATGGACTCAAAACGTACAGCCATTTATTTTGAGAATTTAATAAATGGAATAAAATAATGTTATTTAAATCCCAAATCCATCTCCCTCCAAAATCATTTCACTGTTCACATTTCATAAGAGAAAATCATAGATGAACCCAAATCCTTCTCTTCAAAAATCAAATTCTCCCAAAATACTCAACTAAAATCACATCGTTTGATTCATTATGTTTGTATCGATGAGAGCTTCAATCTAATAAGCTCCATTTGGGGTCCGATTGTCATGGCCGAGATCGATCCTATAACCATGGATCTAAGGTTCCACTTTGTCGGATCTTGGAGCAACGATTGGCGGATCTGAGATTTATGACTTGGTTCTTGCATAAAGGAGGATACGCGACCATGATTTGGTGGCGAATGGTCAAGCTAGGCGGAATGCATGAGATTTTGCATGACATTAGGTCGTCAAAGTCACGATCTGACATGGAGGTTCGGTTGGGATATTCTTGGGTGTAGATTTAAGAGATTTTGTCATTGAGTCTGTTGGCAATATGATTCGAAGTTTCATCGATTATCGAGTGAGAAATGGACATGTATGTACATGCTTGGAATATTTCATGCATGGCCCTGGATTCTGACGAAGAAGAAGGATTAAGTTAATCGGGTAATTAGCGTTTTAATTCGTTAATTAATTATCTAGTTTTTGATTCTTATATCGATCATATCTTTTGCATATGTGGTCTATTTCGGATGAGGTTTCTTGCATTGCGCTCGTGATGAAGAAATCCATATTGTGGCGTTGGTTTGGACAGATTTGGCTTAGTGAGTGATATTATCTCTTACTTTACTATGGTTGATTATTTGGTGTTATATTAACATTCGAGAACGATTTTTGGTTTTTAAACATGATATTATTATTATTGTACAGCAGCTGTATTTTTATAAAAGAATATATAACTATATTAAAATGATTTATAAAGAATATCGTGTATTTTCCATCATCGTGCCATAGTTAGTGAATAATTGGATTAGATCTATTATTGATGTTATTTCCCACATTAATTGATATGGATGAATTGCTTATGTTGTATGTTTTTGTTTGGATGGATGTATGGGTGTTTGGATGTATGGATGTTTGGATTTATGTTTGATTGTTTGGCTTGTTTGTTATTTGGCAGTTTTGGTTGACAATGCTGATTAGCGGTGATCTGATTTTAGGTAGCATCTTGTACGTTGGAGTTCCGCACACATGGAAATCTAATGAACGAGATGAATTCTAGAAGAGGGTTTGGGATACATGTCGATGGATCTAGATTTCAGAGTGAATGTAGGACGTTTCTGTTTGATATGTAGTTAACCATTCGGTTAATTACAAGACCAAGGTGGATGGTATTGATCATAATAAAGTGGTCAATGTCCATCCCTGTTGTCGGTTGGCGATTTGGCCGATATGTGGCTTGGAGGTTGATGAGATATCATCGTGCGCGAAGTGATAGTTTGTTCATGTGACCGCTTTAGAGATTGAATGTTATTAATCTACGACGAGTGATATTGATGGCGAGGAAGTGATGTGGTGCTTCGAACTGGTGATTTTGATGGTAAGACAGGAATGTGATCTTTCGACTAGGTAGTCTGATACTACGGATAATGACTCGATGTATGGAGTAGGCTCTGGGATGATGGTATCAGGACTATATGGATTATGCTGGACCTCGAGCTTCGGATGGCTGATAGTTGGGTTCTTCGATCGAGAGCTTAGGCAAAGGCAGGATCTAGGATGGTAGCTCAGATTGGAGTAAGGCTTGGGATAGTGGACTAGGTTGAGTGTTAGGGCTCGTGCCTATAAACTATAATGGGCCAGTAGGGTTCCAGTCTGTATCGAGTGGGTAGGGCTTGATGGATGTGTCTATGCCTAGGGATCATTGATGACTTGGAGTGTTTTCTATCTTGCTCGAAGTAAGGGTAATATATGTGGGTGATACCCGAGGGCTAGTAACAATGGTCATGTACCCTAGACCACTCCGAGGGGGTCTAGTGTCAAGCAGGTACAAGAGAGTACTGGGCCATGGCGGGTTTGAAACAGACCCTCTAAGTACGAAAGAGAACCAGGATTTCCACTAGTCCTTGGTAATTACAAAGGGTCATATGAGTCGTCATATTTTTGGCACACTGGCTGACAGTTAGTATTGTTTGATGGTTACTATATTTGTCATGGTTGCTCACTTGTCACCTGTCACCCTAGGGATGTCACACTAGGTAGGTATTGTGGTAGGGATACATATATACCCTAACTTGATGTAGTGTAAAGCAGGTATGGATGGAGATACCTAGAGACCTGAAGTTTATTTAGTATGGAGTAGGGACTATAGGTGGAGATACCTAGGCACCCTGACAGTTACTGAGTATGGTATACCCTTTTTATGATGTTATATAGTAGCATATTACCTATGTTTATGTGTTGACTCTGTAGTTGCAAGGACGGGTCTTGTATGGTTTATATACCCTTTGTTCCATATATTATCGAGTTTTATAATATTTTGAGATTTGATATCGCTCACACCAGACAATTTTCTGGCTCGAGGTTTTATGCTTTGGTTCTTATTATTTTGGGTACCCTTAAATTAGTAGATCAAGAGTAGGTGGACGATTATGGAGTTCTACTGGACCACCAAGAGGCGATGGTTATCTATACTTGTATGTGCATTTGTTATTATATTTTCACAGTGCGACACTGTGGAGCCTTGATGATGTTGATTTGCTACTATGAGATAGCATGCTAGTAGAGTTTACTTTCCTGTTGTATAAACTCTATTATGGTGTCGTATAACTTTGAGGGACTTTATTCAGATGATTAATTCACATTTTTAATACTATCTCTATTGTTTTATACATGTATTAATTATTATATTTACTCTAATGTGATGTGAGATATGTGACAGGTAATTTGGTTAGTTAATGCTTCCTTTTTCTTCTTTTTTCATTTTTTTCTCTTCTATTTCTTTAACATGTTTCTTTTTCTTTCCTCTGACTACTGTTCAGCACCTATGGTGTAGGGCGATCATTACAAATCCCATCGTTAAGTCATCATATTCGAGATGCCTCTACCCATCATAAGTCATAGTGCCAATGTACCAAGTTTTTGAAGTTTTCGTCGTCGTGTTGTAGCATTATGGAATCGCTTCACTAATCACCATACGAGATACAAGGTCATCCCGAGCCATCTTAGAGTCATCCATCTCAGCTTCATGTTGTCTCATCAAAGGCCCCCAAACTCTACCCAAAAGTATGTCCATAGCCAAAATCCCATGCCTAAACTTATGTCTAATCTTCCCTATGCTCAGCCTGAAACCATAAGCCTACCAAACAAAGCAACACTGAATAGGAATTCCTGTTCAACACCCCCATCATAGCGCCAGTGGACCAAGTGGCTACCGAACAACATCCTTTAATCGGCCATCGAACAAGATTTCATATTCGGTTTTCCACCACCGAACCAACAAAATATAGGACATGATTTTATGTACAATCCCCCAATTGTTGAACCAAGTAACTACCAGACAAGATTTCTTATACGGTTCTCTCACACCAAACCAGCTAGCATCCGAATAGGATTTCCTATTCGTTCTTCTACTGCCTAATGAACCCAACCACTAAGCCACATATGACGAAACAAGCCCCTCCAAACCATAAAGATGTAGCTCCTTTAACACATCAACTTTGCATTGATTTTATAACTACACCCAACATTTCAACCCTCATGCATCGCCTATGTAATGATATGACTCCAAACGCCCAATAGCCTATTTATCGAAGTCCTATTTCGTAGTTCCTAACAATAAGTCGCTCCAATTAGCATTTTCAACCATACAAGCATATAAGAAATCATCATACATGCACCAAGCAACATTGGAACAAGCAAACATAAAACAATTCATGGCAAATCATCCTATAATATGTCTCTAGCATAGCCTAACACACATTAAGGAAAACACACATCAAATTAACACGATTAGAATAGTTTAAAACGTTTTAATTTTTTTTACTTTGCGTTTCACTTTAAAATAGTCCCAAAATATGATTTTGCCTTTAAAAATGGGTTTGAAACATGTCAAAACCTATAGATACATACATAGTAAGCTGAGAGATGATAAATCACTCATCAAAATCTCCAAAATCCAAGTTTTACAACTCAAATGGACGCAAATTCGAAAATAACAGCCAAGCCCTAAGTTTTCATCTCCAAAAATGTAGATATGAATTTTTTTCTAATGAATCTCCTTGCTAACCTATGCTTAATTTATGACCTAGACTTTTTTAGAGGAGAAAAGAGAAGATTTTGGGTGGAGAATGGGTTAATGTAACCTTAGATTTATTTGAGAATCGATAAAAGAGATTCAAAATGATGATCCTGTTCATTTATATAGCCACCAAACCCAAAATAGTTAGTGAGCTTACCATCAAACTCACTAATTACCCACTAAGCTTCTCCAAAAACTATCAAACTTCAACCAACCTTATCTCCTAGTCAAAAAGTCCAAACCTTTATTATAACCACTCTACGAAAAGAGAAACTGTCGTATATTTCCAATGGATATGGTATCGGACGCTAATTCGGTATCTATTAAAACCTATAGCCGTTACAAGTTTTTGGGGTAAAAATCATCCGAAAAAATTCTAAATATATGAAATGTCATTGTTAGGCTTTTCCCAAAGTCACAAAATCATACGACATCATATGATTTTAAAAATAAATATTTAGGATCCACTGATATGTAAGATATGGGTCGTTACAGATTCTAGCCTTGAGGAAAGCCCAACAAATCATACTCTCGAATGCGATGAATAACACATTATCGGTTGAATCACATACATCTCCTAACCCATGGTTCCTTGTCCTAATCTCATCTTTACCATGAAGAAGCTCAACAAATAAAGAGAGATTATTCACTCGTATGTACCATTTCGCGCTAGCTTAAGTATAATGTATATACTTTGAGGAAAGATCAACAAATATGTATAATTTTCTTAGCTCATCTAGTATCAATAATACTAGGAATAACATCTCATGCTTAAGGAAAGCTCAACAACTAGAGAGTATGCAAGCAATTTATTAACATGTAATGGTAGATGACAATTTTACATTAAAGGTTCATAATCTTTATTGTATCTTTTGATATTGACTTATGAGATAATGTATTTATTATGAAATACCACCATGATTCGACTGTCAAACACATTAGAAATAAAGGTATATGTACAATACGTATCCGTTAAGTCTATTTATGGTTTCTTAATTAGCCACCTTTACTTTACATTCATATGTAAGTTTTATTATTAAACAACCTTTTATAATTTAATGAACTTATATAATAGTCTTATATACAACATTATGTTAATTAAATCTTATTTATTTAACTTAATTGATTAACATTTTAATTAATTATTATAGTATTCAATTATATTACTTGATATTGAATATGTATATTATAATATACACATATATCATTATATATAAATATATTAGTTTATTTATTAATTAACTTTTAGTTAATTTATTTAATTGAATAATTTTAATTAAATGTAATAAATTTCGAAAGTCCTTATGTACACATATATACTTATATTGTCTTAAACTATTCAAGACGACATATCATATATCATTATATATTTTATACGAAGGTATATATTTTTATTAACTAACTAACTAATTAATTAATGTGACGATACGAATTTTTCCCGCTCGAAAATCCATACTTCAAATCGTATTCGAATGCCGTAGATTCGACCGTTCAAAACCGATTCGCCGGAGCTTATAACAACATTAAGTATAACAACACAGCGGAATAAAAAGAATAATACACTGATATACAATATCTGATACAACAGAGTGATTCAACGAATATCAATATACATCAGAGATACAAGAAAATAACAGCGGAAAGGAAATAGATAATACCAGCAGCGGAACAAATAACTCTAAGATAGTCTTCAACGAAGAACTCCAGAACTGTAACTCCACCTCCAAGAACCAATCCAGCAATAGCTCGAACTCCCCATAACAATGCACCAAGACAAGCAAGACTGGTGCGAACCAAAGACTGAACTAACTCCAGATAATCCACTATATCTAACTATCTAAAAAACCCAACTCTAGACTGCTCGTGTGGAAAATAATGAGCATCCAGAGTTTAGGAAAGGAACAATAAACTCCGAATCAGTCATGGGACTGGTGTGAGCAACAAAAATAGTTTATCTTTTAAAACAATCAACAAGAGAATTTTAAAATAAATTCGCAATGCTTTTTGAAAATGAAACTACCATAAGACCTCCCACCACACACACAATGCAAACGCAGACTTGGAGGAGATTTCTTCTTATGATAGTCAAACATGCTTAATACGCAGAAAATTTCTTTGATATTATTATTATAAGTGCACGGTGCAGAAAACATTTTTGAAAGTAGAATATAAATCTTAGCCAACATACGACCATTATCGTATGCCTACTATAGCTACTATGTTCAATAGCGGGTTACCGCCACATTCCATAGCAGGTTATACAACTAAAACCGTACAATGATCGTATTGTTTCTTTGGATTTCCAACAAATGGTCAGGCCAAGGAACTTTCCATTGCCATATGGAAATGCCTCTGGAAGGACGTCCCGAGAACCTAACCGGATCTCTGCCAACACAAGGCCGGGTTACCCCTAACTGGGTAACTACTGACACAAGTATGCCACCTCCCGGTTGTAACAACCTTTAACCGGGGCCCCACATCAAATCACAAAACAAGATATATATAAGTTTGTGATGTCCACATAAGTAAGTATCTGGGCTCCATACCATGATACCACTTCTATCCAGAAGGAGATGTACATACCCTAAAGGGGCGCTACCCCCTAATAACCTTGCCGCATCTTTCCTCTTTTGACCATTCCGGGGTGTGAGGTTCGACGAAGTCTCGTCCACAAAACTACGCTTTGGTACAAAGCCATGCTTTGGGTCAACAAATGATCAAAGTAATGATCACAAAGATAAATGATTAAACAAATGATCATATCACAAATGATCAAACAATGATCATTTCACAGCAACACTTAGCATGTCACATTACCAAATTGGGAATATATCGCTGATAACCTTCAACTACATAACCTCTGAGCTCGTACGTCTCAGAGAAGGGTGTTAAGCTAAAAGAATAAATTCTCCGCCACCAACAGAAATGTATTTGAAAGAAATCTGCTTTATATCTCAAAATGTAATGTCAGACACACAATCCATACAAGTCCGTTTCGGGTTCGAACAGAACCGAAGGCACTTCTTACGAAGCCCTTGCAAATCCGGGTATTCACAATCCCGATCGGACTTCCCATCACTTAGGAAATCTCTATACCGGCGCGACTCAGTGCAGAGACAATCGACGAGTTATCCTTTCGTTCTTGTGAATATCCGGTCTTC
This sequence comes from Allium cepa, assembly GCA_030765085.1. Taxonomy (NCBI): domain Eukaryota; kingdom Viridiplantae; phylum Streptophyta; class Magnoliopsida; order Asparagales; family Amaryllidaceae; genus Allium; species Allium cepa. Next base: position 471,747,420 of record CM060929.1, on the reverse strand, counting down.
ATCACCGGTCTTCAAATGCTATCCATAACGTCGAATCACATATTCGGAATGGGATATATGACACAAAGGTCCTCTCCCGGCTAAACCGAATAGTGAGCGAAATAGTTCAAAAACATATGGATATTGAGATTTCAATTAAGTCACAACTTCAAACCCAAAATTTTCTTTAAATGGTTAAACAAATTACCATTTCAAATCTTTAAACAAAAAGATTTATCTCACAAAGATCAATTCATAGATTTCCAAAACAATTTCATTTCTATAGGATCAACCCATTAAATCTTTAAATTAAAGATTTAACTTATAGCTTTCAAATCGTTTTCATAACTTGGAAATTATCTTCATTTCAAATTAGAGACCATTTTAACTCAAATTGGAAGTTCATTTCTTATGTGAAATCTTTTATTAATTGAAAACAAACAGTTTTCGTTTCAGAAAAATCCAATTATATTTGCTCGAGTTAAAGCCCTTGAATTTAAATTCTAATTCTCAAAATCAATATATTTAAAATGGTTTAACTCATATATAACTGGTATAACATCTTTAATTTCTAATTTCAAATCATAGAATTCAATTTCAAATCTTGAATTTAAATTTAAATCAAATTATTTAAATTCCAAAATTTAATCAAGTTATTCAAAAATAAATTACATCTTTGAAATTCCACTTCAAAAGCTTTTCACATTTAACCCGATTCCATTTCAAACTATTTGAATTTAAAAAATTCAAATTCAAACTATTTTCAAAAGTCTGTGACTTAAATCGATTTCCACGTGAAATCCATATTCGTGTGTGTATGGTGCGGTCTAGGGGTTTAACACAATTTATGCAACATCATTCAATCATCACAGATCAAATACAACAATATATTAAATAAGCGATATAAATTACAACGTTTATCTTTCATACACAGATTCACAGATATATATATCATAGATAATAAATTTCATCATAGATCACAACACAAATCAGGATAATCATAAAGCATCATATAACAGGGATATCAAACAGTTTAACATCCAATATAATCCAAGCATCCATAGGTAGGATTAATTCAATTATCTGATTAAGTTAATCAGATTTATTTCTATGAATAAATTTGTTGGTCATGGAAAATTAATAATCAATTAATTTAAAAACATTTAGTAAACTATCTTTTAATTAATCATTAATTCATCCTAAATTAATAATTTATTCTTAATTAATTTTTTCTTAATTAATTAATTAATTACTCCTTAATTAATGATTTTTCCTTAATCACTTTCATTAGTTAATTAACCTTTTATAAATTAATTATTCTCAAATTAATTACCTGGGTTAATCTATCACATTACCCGTAAATTTAATTTATTGCTTAATCGCTTGATCAATCAACTTCAATCATTAATTTATATTTAATTAATAATCCCTAATTTACTAATTAATTATTTCTTACTTAATTTAAACTTTAAATTACTTATTTAATTAACCCAAATTAATAAATTATCCATTTTAATTTATTAAATAATTAATGGATTTTAATTATTAAATCTTCATTAACTTACATAGCATTAATTTTTAATATTGATTTACTTATCACTTACAAATAAGTTTGAAACCATTCATTTTAAATTTACTTTCGAGACTTCATTCTAAATTTTCAAGTTTTAAAATGAATACGAATTGATCTTTAAATAAATTTTAAAACTAACTTTTAAAACCTTTAAATTTACAATTTAAAGCAATACTTTATTTAACTTCAAAATCTGAGAATTTATTTTAGTTTTAAACTTTTAATTTTATCTTGTTTAAATTCTTCATTTACAAATTTCAAATCTACTTTAAATTCAATTTTTCTTCAAACATTTAATTGCTTTTGAGTCATTTAAACCAATTTAAACTTTTAAACTTTATTTATGTTCAAACTAAATTTCAATTCAAACTTGAATTATATTTATATTTTGGTTTACAACTCAATTCAAAACCTTGATTTATAAGTTTTAAATTTGGTTTTAAATCTCAGAAATTAGGATCAGGTTCAAGTTGAAAAAGTTTCTTGAGTCAACACGCGTGAATCTCCCCTGTTCTTCCCAGTCCCCCTTCTCTTCCTCATCCTTACTTCTTCTACTCTCTCTTTCTTTTCTTTTTTTTCTTTTTCTTTTTAGTTTTAACTTCAAGTTAAAAACTGCAGTCATTCTACTATACTCACGCGCCAGGTCGAACACAATTCATTTCCCCAAAAAAAAATACTCGAGCAACATCACACAACAACCACTACTTGCTTCTTCTTCCACAACCTCCCAAACCCAGATACCACATTCACGCGTGCACGTGCACGACCGATTTTGCCGCTGTTGGTCGAAGCTGCGGCCAACCTCGAGTCAACGTTCATCCCTCAAAACGACACAAGCACTCAGAGTTCGAATTAATTTCGAAAAACAGAATCGAGTCATCTCGACCCAACCAACCCCTCAGCATATCATTGGAAAATCAATTCGCGCCACAACCACAGACCCTCAACGGTCTCCAAACTTCGACCCAAGCTCCTCTATCGTACGACACTACGATTGGCACCGGTGGCGTGATGTCCGGTCACCCATGGATGGCGCAGCACCGTTGTTTTCGAATGTGAACAAAATGGGTTCTTAAACCCTATTTCTTTGAGCCCAAGCCTCTACGATTATCTGAAAAATTCCTTATCATTTTTCCATCGATCTGCACTTCATCGTCTACCTCTGACATCAAGCTCGAGGCTCAATTCCATCTGAATCGCCGTGGGTTGCCCCGAGTTCATTTTGTGTTCAACTTGAATTTGCTCAAAATTTCACAACTTAAAAATCTAGAATCTTGTGCTAAAAATCATATTTCTTGAAGACGAACAGGATTATAAAATCAAATCCTAAATTGTAATCAATTGAATTTTAACAAAATTTATGTTCTACTGTGTTTTGATTTTTTTTTCCCAGCAAAACCATTTATTTTTAATATTTAAAACTATCCTTAAAATTAAGTTTTGATAAATTTGTACACTTTTTGTTTAAATAATTCATCCTAAAAATAACTAAAACAGGGATTATGGGAATTTTGACAGGTTTTGTAAAAACCTGGAACCAGAAAACAGGGTGAAAGGTCCCTGTATGTCAACATGCACAGGGATATTAACACATATTTGCATAGATACAAACATATCCATAGACATTCATTATCCTTCACACAAACACTTCACAAAACACAAAGATAATTCACAGATTCAATCAAAATGGGTCAGATTTGCTCACCTGATTTTCCAGAAAGAACAAAGAAGAAAACAGAGCTTGATGAAAAACCAGACTTGAACTTTGCTTGCCAAAACCTTCTTTTCTTTTGATCTCTGGCTTGTTTGATTTGTCTGATGTTTTTAACTAAAGTTTGTCTAAGTTTAAAATGACATTTACTTCAGTTTTGCTTAGTTTTGTTTGAATGGAACGAAACGAGATGAAGTTGATATATGAAATAAGTTTACAGGGTAATGTTATTATTTGTAATAGTGATAATATCTTGTACAGGCTGAAAATTCTTATTTGTACCAAGGTATGGCTGAGTTGTTTTTCTTTTTATTTTGTACAAGAGGAGATCAGAGATTCTTTTTCCTTCATTTGTTTAATAAGCCGATAGGATCTTGTTTTGGGGCTGAAGATGTTTGTATTAAATGCTTTGGTACTTTGTTTCCTTTCCTTACTTTGTTCTTGCCTGTACACTCTTTGTTTGGTTTTCTATTTTAATACTTTGCTTTACAAGCTTTGGCTTTGGTTTTCAAGTCTGGTTTCATACTTTGAAATATGCATGTCTGAAAATGCTTTTATTTTTATCCTTTTCAAGCTTGTACTTCTTTTATTTGTTTGCTATTTTATTTTGCATTGCCTAGCTTGTTTATACTTACCTACATCGTGTCTTGCATTACTACTTTGTTTGTCTCGGCTGTACATGATATGTTTGTTTGTACTTTAGGTTTTCATTTGCAAGAACTTTTGTTTACAACTTGTTTGTACAGTAATACTTGGATATTATTTTTTTACTCTTCCTCTCTTAAGTTATCATTTTAAAGTTGTTATATTTATTTTTTTATTATTACATGACTACTATTTTTTTATTTCTATTTATTTTTAAAACCATTTATTTAAGATTTTATTTCAAATCAAATTAATTGCACACATTTTTATTCGAAAATAAATTTAGTTATAAATTAAAATATAGTCTAAATCCGAGATCGTTACAGACTTCCGCCCTTAAAAGAATTTCGTCCTCGAAATTCGCCAGAGAGAGATAACGAAGATAGATGGAAGATAGAGAAACAATTTCAATATTTTTTTCAGTTTAAAACTGAAGTATATCTATCACCCATATCAACCAAAGCAACCAATTTATCCAAACAAACAATTTTGGCCAAATTGGAGTTTATGTCCCATATTAATATATCGAATTTCCTTCCTGGATCTACCAGGAACTATCAAAGAATTGAAAAGAGACTCTGAACAAAAGAGATTGATAGAGAAAAAATTGTTTCCACTGTCGTTACAGGGTATTGACCATTTATAGTCGTATTCCCCTATCCCCTATCTCGTTCTCTTCTTGCACTCATACTCACTATCGGTGGATAGCAAGAGAATTTACTGAGGCATTCAAACGGATATCTTAGGGATATACTCATTCTAGGGATACTTCACCCTATCTCTAATGAGCTACTTAACGTGTTATACTCCTGAGCTAAAGTTTCAACCTTAGCTCTGATACCAAATGTGACGATACGCAGACAGCGGCGACCGGTAGGCTTTGCAACCATCCCAGACCCACCGTGGATCACACTGGCACCCGAAACTTGCTTTTACGGCCAGCCTCTCGACTGTCACGCTTACGCCTAACCAACCCCGTAAAGAGGCCGTGTGGGGGTAAGAGTCTCCCGTTCGCCACCAAACCGCGAAGCGAGAACCCCCATCACATTTCACTAAGACAAGCAAGTCTCGTCCACAAAACTACGCTTTGGTATAAAGCCATGCTTTGGGTCAACAAATGATCAAAGTAATGATCACAAAGATAAATGATCAAACAAATGATCATATCACAAATGATCAAACAATGATCATTTCACAGCAACACTTAGCATGTCACATTACCAAATTGGGAATATATCGCTGATAACCTTCAACTACATAACCTCTGAGCTCGTACGTCTCAGAGAAGGATGTTAAGCTAAAAGAATAAATTCTCCGCCACCAACAGAAATGTATTTGAAAGAAATCTGCTTTATATCTCAAAATGTAATGTCAGACACACAATCCATACAAGTCTGTTTCGGGTTCGAACAGAACCGAAGGCACTTCTTACGAAGCCCTTGCAAATCCGGGTATTCACAATCCCGATCGGACTTCCCATCACTTAGGAAATCTCTATACCGGCGCGACTCAGTGCAGAGACAATCGACGAGTTATCCTTTCGTTCTTGTGAATATCTGGTCTTCATCACCGGTCTTCAAATGCTATCCATAACGTCGAATCACATATTCGGAATGGGATATATGACACAAAGGTCCTCTCCCGGCTAAACCGAATAGTGAGCGAAATAGTTCAAAAACATATGGATATTGGGATTTCAATTAAGTCACAACTTCAAACCCAAAATTTTCTTTAAATGGTTAAACAAATTACCATTTCAAATCTTTAAACAAAAAGATTTATCTCACAAAGATCAATTCATAGATTTCCAAAACAATTTCATTTCTATAGGATCAACCCATTAAATCTTTAAATTAAAGATTTAACTTATAGCTTTCAAATCGTTTTCATAACTTGGAAATTATCTTCATTTCAAATTAGAGATCATTTTAACTCAAATTGGAAGTTCATTTCTTATGTGAAAGCTTTTATTAATTGAAAACAAACAGTTTTCGTTTCAGAAAAATCCAATTATATTTGCTCGAGTTAAAGCCCTTGAATTTAAATTCTAATTCTCAAAATCAATATATTTAAAATGGTTTAACTCGTATATAACTGGTATAACATCTTTAATTTCTAATTTCAAATCATAGAATTCAATTTCAAATCTTGAATTTAAATTTAAATCAAATTATTTAAATTCCAAAATTTAATCAAGTTATTCAAAAATAAATTACATCTTTGAAATTCCATTTCAAAAGCTTTTCACATTTAACCCGATTCCATTTCAAACTATTTGAATTTAAAAAATTCAAATTCAAACTATTTTCAAAAGTCTGTGACTTAAATCGATTTCCACGTGAAATCCATATTCGTGTGTGTATGGTGCGGTCCAGGGGTTTAACACAATTTGTGCAACATCATTCAATCATCACAGATCAAATACAACAATATATTAAATAAGCGATATAAATTACAACGCTTATCTTTCATACACAGATTCACAGATATATATATCATAGATAATAAATTTCATCATAGATCACAACACAAATCAGGATAATCATAAAGCATCATATAACAGGGATATCAAACAGTTTAACATCCAATATAATCCAAGCATCCATAGGTAGGATTAATTCAATTATCTGATTAAGTTAATCAGATTTATTTCTATGAATAAATTTGTTGGTCATGGAAAATTAATAATCAATTAATTTAAAAACATTTAGTAAACTATCTTTTAATTAATCATTAATTCATCCTAAATTAATAATTTATTCTTAATTAATTTTTTCTTAATTAATTAATTAATTACTCCTTAATTAATGGTTTTTCCTTAATCACTTTCATTAGTTAATTAACCTTTTATAAATTAATTATTCTCAAATTAATTACCTGGGTTAATCTATCACATTACCCGTAAATTTAATTTATTGCTTAATCGCTTGATCAATCAACTTCAATCATTAATTTATATTTAATTAATAATCCCTAATTTACTAATTAATTATTTCTTACTTAATTTAAACTTTAAATTACTTATTTAATTAACCCAAATTAATAAATTATCCATTTTAATTTATTAAATAATTAATGGATTTTAATTATTAAATCTTCATTAACTTACAGTAGCATTAATTTTTAATATTGATTTACTTATCACTTACAAATAAGTTTGAAACCATTCATTTTAAATTTACTTTCGAGACTTCATTTTAAATTTTCAAGTTTTAAAATGAATACGAATTGATCTTTAAATAAATTTTAAAACTAACTTTTAAAACCTTTAAATTTACAAGTTAAAGCAATACTTTATTTAACTTCAAAATCTGAGAATTTATTTTAGTTTTAAATTTTTAATTTTATCTTGTTTAAATTCTTCATTTACAAATTTCAAATCTACTTTAAATTCAATTTTTCTTCAAACATTTAATTGCTTTTGAGTCATTTAAACCAATTTAAACTTTTAAACTTTATTTATGTTCAAACTAAATTTCAATTCAAACTTGAATTATATTTATATTTTGGTTTACAACTCAATTCAAAACCTTGATTTATAAGTTTTAAATTTGGTTTTAAATCTCAGAAATTAGGATCAGGTTCAAGTTGAAAAAGTTTCTTGAGTCAACACGCGTGAATCTCCCCTGTTCTTCCCAGTCCCCCTTCTCTTCCTCATCCTTACTTCTTCTACTCTCTCTTTCTTTTCTTTTTTTTTCTTTTTCTTTTTAGTTTTAACTTCAAGTTAAAAACTGCAGTCATTCTACTATACTCACGCGCCAGGTCGAACACAATTCATTTCCCTAAAAAAAAATACTCGAGCAACATCACACAACAACCACTACTTGCTTCTCCTTCCACAACCTCCCAAACCCAGATACCACATTCACGCGTGCACGTGCACGACCGATTTTGCCGCTGTTGGTCGAAGCTGCGGCCAACCTCGAGTCAACGTTCATCCTTCAAAACGACACAAGCACTCAGAGTTCGAATTAATTTCGAAAAACAGAATCGAGTCATCTCGACCCAACCAACCCCTCAGCATATCAATGGAAAATCAATTCGCGCCACAACCACAGACCCTCAACGGTCTCCAAACTTCGACCCAAGCTCCGCTATCGTACGACACTACGATTGGCACCGGTGGCGTGATGTCCGGTCACCCATGGATGGCGCAGCACCGTTGTTTTCGAATGTGAACAAAATGGGTTCTTAAACCCTATTTCTTTGAGCCCAAGCCTCTACGATTATCTGAAAAATTCCTTATCATTTTTCCATCGATCTGCACTTCATCGTCTACCTCTGACATCAAGCCCGAGGCTCAATTCCATCTGAATCGCCGTGGGTTGCCCCGAGTTCATTTTGTGTTCAACTTGAAATTGCTCAAAATTTCACAACTTAAAAATCCAGAATCTTGTGCTAAAAATCATATTTCTTGAAGATGAACATGATTATAAAATCAAATCCTAAATTGTAATCAATTGAATTTTAACAAAATTTATGTTCTACTGTGTTTTGATTTTTTTTTTCCCAGCAAAACCATTTATTTTTTAATATTTAAAACTATCCTTAAAATTAAGTTTTGATAAATTTGTACACTTTTTGTTTAAACAATTCATCCTAAAAATAACTAAAACAGGGATTATGGAAATTTTGACAGGTTTTGTAAAAACCTGGAACCAGAAAACAGGGTGAAAGGTCCCTGTATGCCAACATGCACAGGGATATTAACACATATTTGCATAGATACAAACATATCAATAGACATTCATTATCCTTCACACAAACACTTCACAAAACACAAAGATAATTCACAGATTCAATCAAAATGGGTCAGATTTGCTCACATGATTTTCCAGAAAGAACAAAGAAGAAAACAGAGCTTGATGAAAAACCAGATTTGAACTTTGCTTGCTGAAACCTTCTTTTCTTTTGATCTCTGGCTTGTTTGATTTGTCTGATGTTTTTAACTAAAGTTTGTCTAAGTTTAAAATGACATTCACTTTAGTTTTGTTTAGTTTTGTTTGAATGGAACGAAACGAGATGAAGTTGATATATGAAATAAGTTTACAGGGTAATGTTATTATTTGTAATAGTGATAATATCTTGTACAGGCTGAAAATTCTTATTTGTACCAAGGTATGGCTGAGTTGTTTTTCTTTTTATTTTGTACAAGAGGAGATCAGAGATTCTTTTTCCTTCATTTGTTTAATAAGCTGATAGGATCTTGTTTTGGGGATGAAGATGTTTGTATTAAATGCTTTGGTACTTTGTTTCCTTTCCTTACTTTGTTTTTGCCTGTATACTCTTTGTTTGGTTTTCTATTTTAATACTTTGCTTTACAAGCTTTGGCTTTGGTTTTCAAGTCTGGTTTCATACTTTGAAATATGCATGTCTGAAAATGCTTTTATTTTTATCCTTTTCAAGCTTGTACTTCTTTTATTTGTTTGCTATTTTATTTTGCATTGCCTAGCTTGTTTATACTTACCTACATCGTGTCTTGCATTACTACTTTGTTTGTCTCGGCTGTACATGATATGTTTGTTTGTACTTTAGGTTTTCATTTGCAAGAACTTTTGTTTACAACTTGTTTGTACAGTAATACTTGGATATTATTTTTTTACTCTTCCTCTCTTAAGTTATCATTTTAAAGTTGTTATATTTATTTTTTTATTATTACATGACTACTATTTTTTTATTTCTATTTATTTTTAAAACCATTTATTTAAGATTTTATTTCAAATCAAATTAATTGCACACATTTTTATTCGAAAATAATTTAGTTATAAATTAAAATATAGTCTAAATCCGAGATCATTACAATTAATATTATTAATCTTATAATTTATATAAAATTTTCAAATATAACTTTTGAAAATCTATATTATAATATTTTATAATACATTTCCTATTTTATATTTTACTTTTAAATTTAAAACCTTTTATTTTAATTTTCAAAAATATTTTGAAAATTATCCGAGGCCCAATTCAAATTGGGCCTTTTCTATTAAGGGCAGCCTTTGACTCACATAACTTTTTGAGCCAGGGCGGTAGTCAGGTAGGGCAGTATAATTGATTATCCAAACCCAAGCATAAACACCACCTTTCTAGACACCATACTAACTAGGTTGTAAGCTTAGTCAATAAACCATAATATGATTAATTTAGACCGCATAGGCTATGGGCTTTTATACCATTGTTCGAACTGGGCTAGCACGTAATGAAGAAAATGGGTAAATTTTAAAAAAAAAATCTTCCATCTGGATCTTATTGGGCCTACAAACTCTAAGTTTATTTTGATCTCGTCAAAATTTGATTTAAATAAAATCAATATTTTATTTAACTTACAAATTAAGTTTTATTTATTATTAAATTTGTATTACATAATATGTGTATCATATGCATATAAGTGTGCGAGTGGATATGCAACATAAAAATGTAAATAGTTTGACATGCATGTGTATAGGTTTGGGGATTTATACTATAACATAAATGTTAACCCCTCTGTATACATGTGTGTTGTCAATATATATGTGTGTAACACCCAGTAAAATCTAATAAGAAATTAAATAATTAAAATAAGGTTAAAATGGAAGTTTTTTTACATTTTGGAATTTGATTTTGAAAGTTGCACCATTGCATCCATGAGAGTTTTCTGATCAATTTTCATACATAATATGTTGAAATCGGAGCAAATAGGGAAGTTATGGATATTTGAAGTTTTCGAAATTAAAATAATTCAAACGAGTTTAAATTTAAAATAAGGAAGAATTTTGAAATTTTGAAATTAGAACTTAATGTTAAGAGGTACTTAACATTTATGTAAACGTTGATTATTACTTTGGTAAAGCATAAATTACTTAAGGAATTTAATAAATAAATAACACAAATCAAACTTCAGAAGGAATGTAATGGTCACGGGTAGGGGACTAATGACGTTGAATAACGGCTAGGGTTTTGATTGTTTTAAAGGTTTTGGATTTGTTTATTTTAAATTTTACAGCTCTTACTCCTTCTCACCTCTCAAATACAGTAGACTTTCTGGTAAATAATTCTATTGTCTAATCTCTAATTAAATTCCCAATCTTTTTTCTCTTTGTCCTCTAATTTCTAAAATCTAATCTATATTTATTCAATCTACTTGTTGTATACTCAAAAAGGGGAAGATCTGGCAAGAAATAAGGAGCGGTGTAAATCAGATTTCATCTTCTCTTTAAATTCCAAAATCAGTTAGGATTTTCAGATAAGAGATTTAGACGTTTAGCTCTTTGCTTTCTAATTCTATTCCACTTTAGTATCTGACTCTACATCTAATTTCAATATGCAATTCACTTTGTTGTATATTTCGAAAGTGGGGAATCTGAAAGAGAATTGGGCAGGTGGAATCCAATCCAGTTAGGAGTAAACAATTCTTCATGAGTGGAAATACCAAGTTTTTCATACTTTTGTAATTGAATAGTATTTATTTGAATTTGATGCATGCCTTTCGAAATTTTGGTAAATGAAAACATAAAAATCAAAACCCCCAGAATTTTCCTAAATAAATGTAAATCTTTAAATATGTTAGAATTTCAATTATTTTGTATTAATATAGTAGAAATAGATCTACGTTGAGATTTAAGCAATTTATAATCTATCCCACTTCAACTCTTTTGACTTCTCTTGTAGTTTCAAAGGATTCTAAAAATAAGTAAAATTAGAAAAAATGTTCAAAGTATGATTTTTGATTATTTGTAATTTGCATCGCCTATTTTTGTAAATTAGAATAAGATGAATCCCTTTTTCACTCCAAGTTGGTAATTGCAAAAGTTGGATAGAATATAGAAGGTTTAATTATAAAGTTTGTTCCTTGAATAAAGGAGTTAATTCTATTATATTAATATGAAATAAGTTTGGTATTATTCCTTTTCGTTTATAAATCAAGTCGTTGGCTAAGAATATTAGTTACTATTTTGTTTGGAGTTTAGGACTTGGGTATAAGTTTGACATTTATATTAATAAACTATTTCTTGGCGTGTGATTGGAAATATTTTATTAGAATCACGGGAATGTGTGTGTGTGTGTGTAATATTAACATACTGATTATTAAAGTTAATAACATAACGATTATAGTGTATTTAAAGTATTGATTAGAATTAATAGGGTAGTAATTAATATTAATTTTTAGGAAGGTAGTTAATGTTAATTATGGGAATTAATCCATAATTAAAGGTGTAATAAGGGATTACCATATATAGCCTTAATTATTAATTGTGTAGGATGGTGTACATATACAATTGGTATATACATGAAGGATGACCAAGTAATAGGGATGTGAGGTCAGTCTAAAGTTACGTAGAAGGCTTCCCATTTAAATCTGGCTTCCAGCACTGTAACTATAGGATTGATGGGGGACATCACCTATAATAAATAACCTTAGTTAACACGAGGTTAGTCCTAATTCTATAAGGTAAGTCTGCACAGTCAATCTATTTACCTATACCTATGAATACTTGGACTAATGTGAAATGACAGGGTTTGAGTTATGGTTCATAAGTTAAGCTATTGATATAATAGGAGAAATCTTTTGGAATGGTCTGCTTTGGGGTTGAGGTATTAAGTGGCTATGGTAGGGTCCTCCTCTTTCTTAGGAGAAATATTAAGTAACCTGTTGGGATTTCTTATGTCAGTTGGTGACAACCATGTAGAGATCCACCTCGGGTTAGGTCTTAAATGATGGGGACCTGCCTATTTTATAGGTTTTATATTACCAAAATCCACCAAAGTACCCACGAAAGAGGTATTAAGTGCTTTCGAGGTTCTCGCTCCCTCATTGTTAATGATATTTGCGTTAAAGTTTGGAAATGGGTTAGGTATTAATTGACGGGGACCTACCTATTATCAGCATTAAATGGTTAGGGTTTGCCTAATCTCCAATAAAGGGTAATTATTGGTTTGGGTTCTTTATCTTGCATCATTGATGTTAGTTTGCATTAGAGTTTTGGAAGTGGACTGAAGAGGCCTTTGGGCTTGCAGTTAAAATTATTAATATGGTATGGTTTTAAATACGTAAGATATATTTTTTATTTAAATAATACTAGCCAAGTACAATTATGGTAAAGCTTGAGATTTTCAATTCACCAGACATTTGTTGTTCTGACCCACTCCTAATTACAACACACAGGTTAGAGGTGACAATGCTGATTTTAGGGACAAAGGTGGAGACGAAGACTTGTAGTAGTTATTTACCTATTTATGCTTTTTAAATAATTTTAATGTACCCAATTCAGAAAATTATGTTATTTTTGAAATATTGTACGATAGAGGCTTTATGAAAACATGTTGTAATATTTAACATGCTAACTTTTTGAAATGGTTTTCTTTATAAACTGGGTACTCGTTTCTGATATTATATTTTATACATTCGGCTGTGAAATTCTGTAAGTATAGATAGATAGCTTTGTGTACTATGTACTATGTATTTTTATTAACTTAACAACTCGCCTTGAGAGGGGCCTAAGGTTCAACGGGTTTAGTTTGGTAGAAATTAGGTTCGTTTTGGGGCACGTTGTTACATTTGGTATTAGAGCTTAGATTACTCGATCAATGGGGATATGCATAATAGGAGCAGCATATTTGATATTTTTGGAAGTATTTTTAAAAACCCTACTCAACGTATAGGTATACGTATGTTTACATACATACTTATATATATACACACACACACACACACACACGTACATACTTAATTTGAACTTACTCTATAAACTCCGACTATAGAAGTAGTCATGACCATATTCCGAAAGAATGGGTGAGGCGATTATGGATATGAAAAATAAATAGAATAAGGAATGTGCTACGGAGGTCATATCATAAGGAATGTTTTTGGAAGAGATTGTAACTCTAAAATTAATAAGACAATAAGTGTGCAATAAATAGGAAGTTCAAGAATTTAATAAGAATATAAATAGACTTACTAAAAAATTATTAAGGTTGCTGAGGAAAGGTAAAGAAGTTATAATGGAAAAAGTTGGATGAATATATAAATATCTTTAGAAATTGTTCGCTTATAATAATAATCATTTATTAAGGACAAACAACATTTATAGAAATTGTAAATAAGCATGTTAGGAAATAAGTTAATACTATAGGGTAGTACAGTTGTATAAAGGAATGATATAAGAAGAAAATGCAATAGAGAGGAAAATTATAGTCAATTTCTAAAAATCCAATCTCACATGAAAAGTATTTGATAAAAAGATTTTTTTTTTTAGGAAACTTCTTTGAGATGTTATGAATGTAGTTTTCAAATATTTTATTAAGAAGTTGTTGTTTTGAAAAGTAAGGAAAATCATAACTTAAAAGGAAGTTGTGAAGTCGAAAGTTATGATTAAAAGGTTTTTTGTGAAAAGGGTTTTCATTTTGGAAACTCTTAGTTTAAAATTTTGGTTGGATCAAAAAGTTTTCATTTTAAAGATTTTCAATAAAGCGATTATCATTATAAATTAAATGTAGAATAGAGCGTAGGTAGGACTTGATGATTTTTCCTATTTCATAAATTTGAAAGTTCTTTAAAAGTCTTCCCTTTAAAATAAAAATGGAACTTGATTAATGTTTGTAATTAAATTGGTCACAAACACCTAAGAATAGTTTTTGTATAGAAGTAAATGAAGAAAAGCAAAATTAAACTAAGTAAATGAACAAGTAAGCAATAGAAGATAAGCAATAATCAGAGACACAGACACTTATAGTGGTTCGGAGTTGTACACCTACGTCCACCTTGAATATTATCCTTTATTAATTACTTCTAAATCTGATTACAGCAGTCGAAAATAGCAAGTACTCGATTACAATGGAGTCTAGAGTAACAAGCAGCATAAAGATCCTGAAAATGAACCAATAGGTATGTATTTATAGGGTGAGGTGATTAGATATATTGCTAAGATTTCGGTAGAAGGCTCTCTAGGTTCGTAAGGGCCCACCATAACGATCGATGGCCCTAACTCGATATTTAGGAACGATCGACTATAGTTATGCCGATCATTATTTTTTGTCTTCAAATGATGTGCGATCGTTTCTAGAGGGTCCCACATATCTCTTGAACTTGCGTCTAAAATATGAATTCATCATGAGTTGTAGATTGCGAGATATGGATCAATCTTTGTCACATTCGGAACGATCACTGAGCTATACTGATCGTTATGAAGGATCAGCCTAAAATGATCGGCCTAAAACGGCCGGCCTTCTTTGAACCTCAAAGTTTTGACCTGCGATCATTTTTGTGGTCTTCACTCTTCAATATACCGATGTTATTAAAGTTGCAAGTGGATTAGCCTTATGGATTTTGAGATATCGATCTTCACTGACTTGAGCTATTTTATGGATCGTTCCTGATCGATCCATATAAATCTTTGTTTTTCTGTCATTCGAGCGTATGAACTCCGATCGTCTTATAATTTGAAATGTAACTTCATGAGGCTATGCCAGTCACTCCATACTGATTGCACCTTGATTAGGACCATGCACAAATTTTCCCGACCATCATCCATAGTGTTGTATATAATCGATTCTGAAGGCAGATAACCATCAATTTCTAGCCAAGTCGATGATATCACGGCCTTGCCAGGAGGCAGATAACATTTGTCTCCCAAAGTACGTCTTATTTCGAACATGACGTGCTTTGAATCATCGCAAGCCAGAATCATTGGAAAGAAATCCATTGGTTTATCAAATAGTCGTTATCCTTCCATTGAGCTATTTTCCTATCGGGGGTTGTAATTTCCTTATTTTTCATGATGATTGGTCGATTTCCAACATTATAAATACCGGATCACAACTTGTTGGTGATTATCTTGTATTGTTTCTGGTGACTTCTAAGCTTCAAGAACTTGGTTTTAATTTTTCTCCAGTTGGTTTCAGGTGAACATTTAATTTTTATTGATTTTAAAGAATTTAATTTTGAAACGCATACTAGCACATATATGTGTTTGTACCTGAATCCCGATCACGGTTACATGTTCATGGGTCATTGTCAAGGTTTGAAATTTCTATAAACAATCCCTGCCGATCGTTATTCTTGTGTGTGTGTGTGTGTATTTCTATGAAAATTTCTCTTTATCGACCGTTATTCCCCTTCTTCCTTTTTTTTGTTTGTTCGATCGGCATTGATCATGAGTGGAACGATCGGTATAGAGCATGTAACTTAATCGATCGTGACTTCAAATTGGCAAGGAATGATCGGTATATATTCTTCATATATAACCCCCAAACTTAGTCACTTTCTTTTCTTCCCTCATTCACTTCGCATCGTTTCTATTTGAGATTAAAGAAGAATATATGAACTGCTCCATCTCCTTCCCCTATTGATCCAAGAAAGATCGGATTTTCTAAACAAATTCCTCCTCAGAATCATCATCGTTATAATTCCTCCAAGTCTCACTTGACTTCGAATTTGAATCCATTTCTCCTCTCCTGACTTCAATTTAGGTAGGTCAATCCGTATACATTTTGTAATTTGAGTATGAAACTTTGAGTGTTGAGAATCTCATGTAGGTTAGTTTAGTTGGGGAAGTTTCTCGATCTGAATCAAGTTAGAGAGGGTGGGAATTGCAGAAGATGAAATTGTTGAGTAAAGAAAATGATACAAGTCGACGCTTGACAATCGTTCTTGGACGATCAATAAAACCTTGGACTTAGACGACTATGGAGTGGACGATGGTGACGATGTAATGATTGTTATGGAGGGACATTGAAGTTTGGGTGTTTAACGATCGTCTTTGAATGATCGATGATGCTTTGGAATTGGGGAGTTTTGAGGTGGAAAGGAAAGAGTGGTACGATCGGTTGATGGCATGGAGATAACGATCTGTATGGAAGGTTATGGAGGATGGCCAGTGAACATGGACAATAGTGAACGATTGGTAGCAGCTGAGTTTTGGAACGATCGGTAGGAATGTAGTGATTGAGCGATCTGACTATGAGGTGATGCGAACAATCAGATGAAGTAGGGTGAACGATCGACATGTTCGACTTGGTTGAACGGTCCGTTGCCAGCTACCAAAATCCAAAAATGGAATCCAAACAAATGAACTTGAGTTTAAAGATGAGCTTCAGCCATGCATATTTAAGTGGATGCATATGACTCATAATCGATTTGAACTGCATATTCTATAATATACGACATCTGAACTTTGACATGAACCGATGCTTTGACCACTCTCTTCAAGCTCATCTATAATCTAAACATAAAAATGGAACTTTTACTTGCTGACAATCGATCATGAAACTAAAATGTGTTGTCCTCTAATGACATAGAGAAACGGCTGAGATGATCAGGAATGACGGTTACTTCGGTCGAACATCAAAGTCTCATCGTCTTTTCCATCTTTAGTTTTGTACAACTTATTATGGCATTACATAGCACTTTACCATGCCATACTAGCTCGCACTATGCACCGCGGGGGCAAAGGTTACTTTTATCTAATCGTGATTTTTACTAAGTTTAATAGCAATGGGTTCTAGATGTTCTGGGCATCTTGCAGCTATGCCAGCTGGATCATCTTCTCAGCAGGATAATCCTGACGACGAATCAAGTTCTGCAACTGAGTCTAATAGTCCGTCCTCTTGTCATTTTTTGAAGCAACCAAAAAGCCGAGCCCCTCAATTTCATCTTTTTGATGCAGTTCCTATTCTTCCACCAGAAGTTGTCGATCCTACTCCCGACACTCTAGAAGATGCAGTTATTCTCGAGAACGCTACTCATTTTGTAGCCTCTAAAATTCAGAAAGATGCTCTTGGTCGAATCTACGTAAGGCACGGAATTCCCTTTTGCGATGTGTTGGTTCTGTCGTGGGATGATAGGGCTTATTGACCCCCAGAAGGATATAAGATGTGCAACAAGTTCATGTGCTAGGTCGGATGCATCCCACTATTTAACTTATACATTCGGGATATTCTCCATTATTTAAGGATAGCTCCAGCGCAACTTTATCTGAATGGCTACGCTCTTCTCAATTATACTTATATGATATTTATAGAGTTCTTGCATCATCCTCCAACCATCAATGGCATTCGGTTCATATCTTCTTTCAAGTGATGGACAAATTAAGCGCCTTTAAAAGCCAGTGGTCCTTCATCGACTGTTCGCCCGATTTCGCTCGATAATGGCTGGAAAGACATAAGTGTTATCCACTATCTTTATATTAGCATGGAAAGTCGATATTCAGGTCATATTACTAATTGAGTAATCCTTTTACCGGCTCCGTCACTTGGCCTAGCGGTAATCTTTATGAGGAGGCAATCAACTCTGAAAAATGCACCGCCTGAAGACAGGAACATCAAATATCCTCTTATGGACGAATGCCTCGTTACTTTTTGTCTGATAGAAGAGGGCCTCGGCGTAGGGCTAACTAAAGTCATTCAAACTACAGGGATAAGACCATGGACTGTGGGTAGTCAAAGGGACAATCAAATCAATCTCGTTATGCTCCTATCCATGGGTGCTCAAGAATTCACTGGTGTTGATGCCGAAGGAGATAAAGGCAATGCACCCAGTCGCAATAACGACGAATCTGGTCCTGGAGTCGAGGTCAGATCCTCGCAGACCTCTCATCCCTCGGTTCCCGATAGGAAAAAAATAAAACATTTGTTTATAAATTTCCAAAAATTCGTCTTTTTGATCAACTCAAGTCATCAATGGCTGCTAAGATTGTTCAAGATGAATATTGTTCTCAACCATCAGAGCATTCATGTCTGCCGCTTGATTCTTTGTCAGGTCTACCAATTCCTCATGACCTTGACACTTTTCACTATATTGACATGAGCGTTTAGGGGTCAGAATCTCACACCAGAACTAGCACTGAGATTCCAACTTCTAGAGGAGAAGTTACTCCAATGAGCAAAGCTCCTACACCTGGTTTGTCGGGGAGTAACACAAGGACGCTTGCACACACTTGCACCCCTCAACATTGCATTATGCTTGAATTTTTATTTTTAATGCTTAAAAATAATTTACTTCTGTTTTCCTTTGCCGAAGCTATGGTGAAGAAACAAAACATGTTTGATTCCCTCCGGGATATACACCACAAATCCTCCAGTTCACGCTCTAGCTCTTATCATCAAGGTGGTAGTCGAGAGCATTATGATTCAAGCTATCCCTTCGGTAAAGACCGGGGTCATTAAGAGAGAGGTGATATGGATAAGCTATCTCAAGATAAGCATTGATCAAGATCAAGATCCCCTCCTCCAAAGGGATCCAATAAGCCAACTGATCTTCGAAATCTACCCAACGATACCTCTTGTGGTCCCTCTTCCATTTGAGTTCCTCCATAGCCTTTGGTTCCTTCTCACTCTCAGCGGTCCAGTGATCGTCATCGCCATAGCGAACATGTTGTTGCCCAAAGACTTGGCAAGGAAAGTGCTGAAGTCGAAACCGCTGTTGAAGATGCTACGGTCAATCCAGTTACTCGCATGTCACAACTTCGTGAAGAGTTTCCAAATCTATGTTTTGAAGGATTCTTTGTCCCTTCTAACCTGAAGAGGGTCTTAGACAATGTTCAACAGGTGACTATTGATTGCGTCACTGATATCCACATGGAGTATCGTCAATCGATGAAGGCAGTAGAGAAAATGTTGAAAGTATCTTTCGAGTGGGCAGTGGAAATTGAAAAATTAAAATGAAAAGAAGATCAAAATAAAAGAATTATTGATATTTTGGAAAACAAGTTAGAGGCTTCTAGGACCTCCCTAGTAGAGGTCGAGGGAAAAGCTAATGTCGCTATCAAATCCATGAAGGAGATTAAATCCAGTCATCTCGGCAGGTGTTGCATCATTGAAATCGAGAAATAGCACTCAAGAGGGATACATCTCGTAGTGATGAATATGCGGCCTTAAAGGAGATAGTGGAACTCAAGGCTAAGCTCGAGTATGCAAGCAAGGAGAAAGATGATGCTTAGTAAATCGCACAAGATGCTTGTGACGAGCTATGAACGTTAGACTTGAGAGAGACACGGTCGTTGAAAGGGCCAAAGATGTTGATGCACTTATTCAACGTAAAGCAAAAGCTACCAAGGGTAAGGTTAGGGAGGAGATAATGAACGAGCTTGACCCACTTCTTATTCTTTACAATGCCAATGCTCTCGAGCATAGAAATTTAACATGGCTTGGTGACGATTATCCCTATCAGCTCTGGTGTGTGTGAGAATTTATTGTTCTAGAAGAAAAAAAACTCCTTAATAATAAGGAAATCGACCTGTCTAGTCTTGAAAAAGAAATGTTATTGGGAGATGAACCCAAAAAATGGCATGATATCTAGCTTACACTTCGAAAATAGTCTACTGCTGCTTTTTCACATGAAGTGGGTGAAGGGTCTGGGACGGCACAACCCGATGTTACAACTGAATTGCCCCCAGCATCCCAGGCTATCCCTAAATCCATTGCAGATTCTTCAACCATCACCGGGTATGATCCGGAAAAACCTTGGCTTTCTCCAAATCCCGAATGCAGTTATAAGGATATTTCGGCTCACTTTGGGAGCCACACTGAGGAAGCTATTCCATCGACATCTTCCATCACTCAAAAAGCTGGGGTGTTATCAGTTGATATTTATAATCTTTTTGCCTATTTTTTCTCAGCTTTAAATCTATCAAGTATTGTTCCACTTCCCTCGCAATAGCCTTAATTGGGATCACAAGCGGCCATGACAGAATCCATTAAAGTTAAAACTTCGACCGCTGCTTAGGTGCTCAAGAAGAAGCTTTTGTTACCGATGATCAAGTCATGGAGGCATTGTTCAAGGAAGGAAGTGACATACACCATGAAATTCCCTTTGATAAGGATGTTTCAATCACGGGCCCTTCCAACCCCACTGATGAGCTCAGCATGAAAGAGCGTGTTGAGAAGGAAGAATTGTTGAAAAATAAGGAAAAAACCGAGCCTATTGATTTGGATTAGAATGAGCCGATTCCTATCCTGCTCCAGATGATCCCTCCTGGCGGGACAATTCCCCGGGATGAGGCCCTCCCCGCTTCTGGTGCTGATAGTGCCTTGATCCCTCCTGGTTCTAAAGATGATGCCACCTTAATCCATATAACTGAAGATGTTTCTTGAAGAGAAGCCAAGGCGGAAAAGAGTTGAAGAGAGGATCAAGTAGCAGTTCGGATAGAGCCACTCCCAATAAACAAAGGAGAGATAGGAAGTTTAAGAAATAATCTTTGGGTTAGTGTGATGCGTAAATAGTTTGGATGGCTAATTTTTCTTTTCGTTGGTCATGTTTGTTTGGGTACGAACCCCACTTTTATTTCTCATTTGGATAAACTTGTATTGTGTACAGCAAGTTTAGTGTGAATAAGAATTCTTTTATTTTTATGTAGAATTCTCATTTACACTTGTTTAAATGATCGAGCTATCATATTTTGCATTTAATGTATTTGTGATTCGTTTCTCGATGGATCATATATCGATCCGATTTATCCATCCCAAGGCCTCCCTGAGGTCACGACCTCGAGTCGTATTGAACACAGGGATCGAGCCTTAGTAGTATGATTTCGAACTCGGTGGTTTGAGTAATTATAAACCTGCCCCAGTCTCAGGTTAGCGGAGTTAGGTTGTGGATGGTCGAACTCCTTCCTTAGCGAGTTTACACTCCTCCTTTCATTTTTAGGCTCGAGTTTATTGAATAGTAAGCGATCGAACCGCACTCACCTATTGTTTATACTCATATCCGCACTTTGGGGATAAGAGTTAGTTAGCGACCGTTCGTTTATACTCAGATCCGTACTCTGTAGACGAGAGTCATTTCATAGGTGGTCGGTCAAACCTATTTAGAATTTATACTCATATCCGCACTTTGGGGACTGAGTTATTTGGAAAACTGTCGAATTCAGTTTTCTTTAGTCATTCATTCTATTCTCAAGTATGGGGTTTATATCAATAAGTGATCGATCGAACCTCAATTACTTCGGAGTTGTGTCAGTCCCATCATATGGCGAGATTCAGTTGATCGTATATCAAAACTAACATATACGACGATGGCAGGTCATAGATATGATTGAAAATTCAAAGTTCTATTGCTGAATAAAAGTAGTGACATAACTTGTCTTATTACATATTTGGAAAAACAAATGCTAAAGAAAATTCTAAAACTAAATATAGTTGAATGAAAGGGAAATAAACTAAGTGAAATAGCATCGCAAGTGCTCGCTATTCCACGCCTTTAGAAGTGTGATGCCATCAACAATCGCTAACTTGAAGATTCCCTCTCCAAGCCTCTGCTCGATGACATACGGTCCTTTCTAGGTTGGATTCATATGTAACGGGGTAGGAAAAACCCATTTTAAGATGAGATCGCCAATTTCAAAGGTTCTTCGTTAGACTTTAGTGTGTAGTATCAGGCGACTCAATGTTGGGGTGCAGTTGCCCTCAAATCAGCTTCCTCCCTTTTTCATCCAAAAAGTCTAGAGATTCGAAGATGAGATCTTTGTTTGTTATGGGATCATAATAAGTTACTCAATGAGAAGGAACTTCGAGCTCAATAAGAATAACAGCCTTGGAACCATAAGTGAGGGCGAATGGAGTATGTCCAGTTGCGGGCTTGTGGGTGGTCCTATAACCCTATAATGCTAACAGAAGTTCATCCACCTGCTTTCTGTAGCCTTTTCCAAATGCTTTTTTAAAATGGACTTTAGGACTTTGTCCGGAGCTTCAGCTTGTCCATTCGCTGGAGGGTGAGCAATTGCCGTAAATCTCTTTTCAATATGATGCGATGGCAACAGTATTTGAATTCGGCAGTATCGAATTAAGTCCCATTGTCCGGTACAATAGTTCCTGGAATACCAAAGTGAGAGATGATGTTTGAAATTAATTACTTTCTTAGTTGTGATTATGGCTAGAGGTTCCGCTTCGGTCAATTTAGTGAAGTAATCAACTGCGACAATAGTGTATTTTGCACCAACTTTAAATATCGGTAAGGAACTGATAATATCTATACCCCAGATGGCAAATGACAATGGGCTGACCATTTGTGTAATTTCAATCAGTGGAGCTCTTGGAACTTTTGCATATATCTAGCATTTGTCGCATCGCCTTACATAATCGGCAACATCATAAATAACTATGGCCAATAACACCCATAATGGAGTATTTTCTTTACCAGGGTTTGCCCCCTATTATGATCACCACATTCCCCTTCATGGACTTCCTTTAGGACTCATTTTATTTCATCATGTGCGATACACCGGAAAAGGGGAACGAAGAAACCCTTTTTGTACATAACTCCCTAAATAATATACTGTGAAGCTTTGCTAAGGATTTGTGCTTTCCATTCCTTCATTTGGGAATAACTCCCTGTTGCAAATAATCTGTAAACGGGGTCATCCATGATTTCCTCTCAGGCTCCGCCTCTAGTACCTGGTCGATTTCTATTAGGTTTATACTCGGGGCATTTAATACTTCGACCAGAACCAAGCCCATTTATTGTACATTGCTGGTGCTAGCAAACTTTTCCAATGAATCTGCCTCTCTGTTTTGATCTCGTGGAATATGCGAAATGTCATAGTACTCAAATTCAGTTAATAACTCTCAGATTTAGGCTAGATATGGAGCAAGTTGTTGTCCTTTAGCTTGATAATCTCTCTTGACTTGGTATACTACCAACTGTGAATCACAAAAGATTTTGAGAGACTTTATTCCCAGTTCTCTATTGAGTTTAAGTCCAGCTTTCAGAGCCTCGTACCGATCTTCAAGAGTTAATTCTAGCTCTAGAACAATGATCATTGGATGATCCATTAGTAGACATCCATTGTATGGTGGGGATTTCGCTATTCTCCAAGAGATCATCTTACGCAGTAAATTCTGATATAAAATCTGCCAGTGCTTGACCCTGGATAGTCCTCCAAGGGAGTTAAGTGATATCAAATTGACTAAGCTCGATATTCCACTTGAGTAATCGTCCAGACATCTCAAGTCACTGTAGGACCTATCGTAACGGCCGGTCGGTGTAAACATTGATCGAGTGTGCCTGACAGTACGGGTGGATCTTTCATGATGCGATCAGCAAGCAGTATGCCAGTTTTTCAAATTTAGAATAGTTCCTTTCAGCTCTCATTAATCACTTGCTGACGTAATAAATTAGTCTCTGAATGCGATTCTCCTCATGAAGTAATGTGGCACATATGGCATGTACCTACATGACCAAATAGATGTATAAAACTTCATGATCCACCAACTTTGACAAGATATGGGGTCTCTCCAAATGATCAACCAAAGCTTGAAATGTGTCTTTACAATCCTGTATCCATTCAAAGTTTCTTTCCCTTTCTTCATCAAGTCAAAGAAAGGAATGCAATTGTCGACAGCTCTGGAAATGAATTGGCTCAAGGCAACAACTTTACCATTCAGACTTTGCACTTGTTTGATAGTCTTTGGCGCTTGGATATCGCGAATAGCCTGAATCTTTTTGGGATTAGCATCGATTCCACGAGCATTAACAATAAAACCCAAGAACTTCCCTGATGCAGCGCTAAAAGAACGCTTCAAAGAATTAATTGTGGGAGGATACCGAACATTTCTGCCAAGTCTCTAATGTGGTCGCTTGATCGCCGTGACTTCAGGAGCATATCATCCACATATATTTCCATTGTTTTTCCAATCGTTCTTAAACATCCTATTAATTAAGCATTGGTAAGTCGCTCCTGCATTCTTTAGTCCAAATGGCATATAATCCAACATTGGTAATGAGACTGGTGTGCTCTTGATCGGAATGTGCATCGGGATTTGGTTGTATCCCGAATATGCATTCATGAAGGATAACAATTTGTGTCTTGCATTTGAGTCCATCAGCTGCTCAACTCTCGGAAGGGGAAAACTATCTTTTGGATATGCTTTTTTTAAGTCTGAGTTATTAATACATGTTCTCCTTTTCCCTTTTCCTTTTTTACCAGCACAGGATTAGATACCTACTAAGGGTAGAGGGCATTGCGCATAAGCCCGTTGTCTTTGAGTCTATCCACATCCTCTTTAAGAGCGGAAACTTCGGATCCATGCCGCGTCTTTTCTGTTCCACTGGGACATGCCTCGGGTTGATATTCAATGCATCTCTTGCAATGGTAAGCGAGTTCCACACATGTCAGAGTGGGTCCAAGCGAATACATCCAGATTCGTTTAGAGAAATTCAACAAGTTCTTATATCATCGAGAGGCTGAGATGTGATCCGATCTTTAGGACCTGTGATGGTTTGTCATGGCTGACAGTGGTGTCGATCGTCAGCTCACCCGATGCAGCCTTGGTCTCTTTGGGCTGCTACTCATCATCTATTGGATCTATATCTCTATAGAACTGACTATGGTGTCCGAGCCAAGGTTCAAGCGCTAGTCATCAATCTTCGATAGCTTGGATGCAGGCAACCTTGTCTACACCTTTACCTTTCTCTTTGCGTTGAGCATCCCTCAACTCAGCTACATAACAGGCACGTTCATTCACCTGATCAGCCTGAACAACTTTCCTACGCCATTATTTGTCGAAAACTTCAAAGTCAGACACCATGGGGCAAGGGCTGCCAAGAAATTGGCTAGGACCGGTTGGCCCAGAAAAATGTTGTAAGGAGAGTCAACATCTAAAACAACAAATTCCAAGATTCATACTCTCCTATGGTCACCTTCTGTTAACTCTACAGGTAATTCAACATAACCAACGACTTCGGTTGCAAAACCGTTAAAATCGTGTATATGGGCTTTGGATGGCTTTAAGTCCTTGGCTTCCATTTTCATTTGATCATAAGTTTTTATGAAAATTATATTTACCGAACTACCACAATCAATTAATATCCTTCTCACTAAAGCAGGGCCGATCTTGGCTAAAATGAACATCAGGTCGATTGTCGGAGCCTCCAACTTGTCCGCAACTTGTTTCTACACACGATATCATCTACCATTGTACGTTTTTGTTTTTTCAGAGCTCCATCTTCTATACTCGTACAATATTCAAAATCCACATGCCTAATCACATTAGCATTACGCTTCATCTCTTGCCAACTCTTATCTGCTCGGGGCGGTCCCCCGACTATCACATTTATTACCAATCTTCCCCCAGTTCACATAGACTCCTCCGCCCTGCGTCGTACTTGTCCTCGGTTGGCGTTGGATGTCCCCTGTCCGCCATCCTATGGGGTTTTTACAAATTTCTACAACTTCCTTTCTCGAATCAGCTTTTCGATAATATCCTAGAGATGCCTGCATTCATTCTTTCCATGTCCAAAGCATTCATGGAACCGATAATATTTTCCTATTTGTGTCTGCTTCTCAGTTGATTCTTTTGGAGGTGGCTTCCCATATTGCATGGTATTGTAGGTGGACAAATAGATATTCTCCAAGGACGTATTCAACAGTGTGTAAGTATCGCACATCGGAATCCTAGGCTTCTCTCCTCCACGATCCTTCTTTCATTCTCAGCACCTATCTCTTTCTTTCTTTTGCTGATTCGTTTGTTTCGGACATTCACTTGAAATTTTTCTGAGCTATCATCAGACTACTTTACTGTGACTTTACTTTGTACTCCCTCTCCACCTACAACATTCTTCTTCCTAAAGGATCTAGCTTCCTCCTTTCTCAAATACATAGCTGCCTTTGCATAAAAGCATTCCAATGTTATGGGCGGCTTGCCAGCTAACCGATCGTCGAAGTCAGATTCTGGATTTATCCCTCTCATTATAGCCATCAATATATCATGGTCATTCGAATTAATGATCTCCGTAACAGTTATATGAAATCTTTCCGAATAATCTTTCAACGATTCTCCTGGAGCCTAGATCACGGTGGATAAGGACATTACATCCTTTGGGTGAGTTGTATGCATTCGAAACTACTCTATAAACTTTGTTGGAAAATCAATACATCTAGATATTGATCGTGGGGGAATCTTGTGAACCACGTCGTTTCTATTCCAGAGAGAGTTTTGGGAAAGCGTCTACACTTGGTTTCATTATCCGCTCATGTAAAATCCATTAGCCATTCTTATCTCATGATGTGCTGCCTCGGGTCATTTTTTTCATCATAGGTAGGCATCGATGGCATGTTGAACGTCCTTGGATATTCTGCATGTAGAACTTTATCTATGAGCTGGATATGCTTCTTGAGATTCCCCAAACATCATTTGGCAAGACTTGACTTTCTCTCATGGTTATCTGACCATAGCCGACAAGTTCGGCATTTGGATAGTCGGTGCCAAGTGGTGGTCGTGTTCCACCTCACATGAATGGTTCGGTCGATGTCTAAGAGCCGTTCCACGCCTTCTTGGTTCAACATCTTCTCGATGAGTATCTCATAAATTTACTTCATTGTCATTCTTAGGAAGCATTTGGTCAATATTTAACTGAACTCCATCATCCAAATTAGTCATAGCAGCTCCAGTTTGAATCCCAGTATGCACAGGTAAGTTCCCATCTCTGGTGGAGGAATCAGTACCGATCATTCCTGGCAGACCACGATGGTCTGCCTGCTAATACCTGGAAGTTTCTGCATGATATTAGTCTATTCTGGGACACTTATACCTATGATACCCATCTTATGAACTAGATCTCTCCGATGCTAAGTAAGGGGTAGGGTCCCTCCTAGATTTTCTTATTGTTGCTGATTGAGTAGGTTCATTGGGTAGATATTGGCCTAGATCTGCTGATTTAACTCTCGACGGTTATTCATTAGCTCTCTCATTTGATTCTGGAATTCAGCCCTCGTAATAGAATCAGTTGGATTTTGGACTTCAATTGGTTCAGCATTCACATCCATTGGTTGACTTCTCGAGCCTTCTTGTTGGATAGTAGCGTTTTCATTTCCTTTCATGTGCTGAGAAGTAGATTTAGTATTTGTCACCATTATTGATAGATTTTCTTAGATTTCAGCAAATCTGAGTAGTATGAGCAACTTCTTGAAGATAACAGAAGATCTCCTTTGGAGGATTTATCCAATCCAATAGCAACAAAAGGATCCAAATAAACCGAGAATCAAGATTCTTAGTGAAAGCACCAATATGTTTGCAATTAAATTGGTCACAAGCACCCAAGAATAGTTTTTATATAGAAGTAAATAAGGAAAATAAAAATTAAATTTAATAAATGAACAAGTAAGCAATAAAAGTTAAGAAAAAATTAGAGACACGGAGGTTTATAGTGGTTCGACATTGTATGCCTACGTGCACTTTGAAGATTATCCTTTATGAATCACTTTCCAATCTGGTTATAGCAGTTGAAAATAGTAAGTACTCAATTACAATGGAGTCTAGAGTAACAAGCAGCATAAAGATCCTAAAAATGAACCAACAGGACTGTATTTATATGATGAGATAATGAGATATTTCCCTAAGATTTAGACAGAAGGCTCTCTAGGTCCATAAGGGCCCACCATAACGATTGGTGGCCCTAACCTGATATTTAGAAATGATCGGATTTAGTTATGCGATCGTTATTTTTTGTCTGCAAATGATGCACGGTCTTTTTTAGGAGGTCGCACATACCTTTTGAGCTTGCCCCTAAAATATGAAGTCATTCTGAATTATAGATTGCTAGATATGGGTCGGCCTTTGTCACATTTGGAACGTTCACTTAGCTATGCCGATTGTTATAAAGGATCGGCATAAAATGATAGGCTTTCTTTGAACCTCAAAATTATGACTTGTGATCATTTTTGTGGGCTTCACTCGTCAATATTCTAATGCTCTGGAAGTTTTAAATAGACTGGCCCAGTGGATTTTGAGATATCGATCGATCTTCGATGGTTTGAGTTGTCGATCAATCTATATAAATCTTTGCTTTGTCCATAATTTGAGCGTATGAACTCCGATCGTCTTGAAATTTGAAATGTAACTTCAAAAGGCTATGTCAGTCACTCCATACTGATTGCACCTTGATTGGGACCTAGTCTAGATTTGCTCGACCATCGTCATAGTGTTGTATATAATCGATTCTTAAGGTTGATAACCATCCATTCCTAGCTAAGTCGATGATATCACGACCTTGCCAAAATACGGGATAACAATTAAATGATGTATAAGTCATTTAATTAGAAAAATATAAGCAAATGTAATATTGGAAGATTTAGAAAGGAATAACGTTAGGAACTTATAAAATAAGATTATAATCTAGTTAGAGATAGAATAGAAGAGGAGTGATGATAATGGGATAGGGAAATAATAGATAGAATTTTACATTGTTTACTCCACTTTTCATTGTTTAATGTTACATTTGTTTTTGAATGTTTTGAATTAAAAATACAAAATATTAAAGGAATAAATCATTGATGTAGAATGGTTTTTGAAAAACAAAGATTATTTTGCTTCATTTTTTGGTTAAGTGATCCTTTTTAAAATTTTGATAGTTTTGTTTAATAATTGAGTTTTTAATGCCTTCGGTTAAAAACCCTACTTTAAAGAAGCAAGTCTTTGAGATAAAAGTATTTGAGAAGAGAAACTATTTTATAAAGCAATTTTAGAACCTTAAAATTTGAGGTTAAGAATAAAGCGGTAAATGTTCTGCAAATTATGAAAAGTCAGGTCCAAATATTTTTGGAAAGGGTTTGTTCAATGTTTAATAAAAATATAATAGATGTATGGAGTATAATTAAAACATGGTGTTTAAATGTTTTTAAGAAATCAATTCCCTAAACTATTTTTGAAATAAAAAAGTTCATTTGAAAAGTATGCTTAAAAGTTTTCTTTCGAGATGGGGAAATTCTTTTGCAAGTTTGAATTTTAAATGTCGCATACTAGCATAATATGGACTTTTAAGTTTATATTTTATAGATTAGATAGGGATCGCTATCTAGGTAAGAAAGGTTAAAGGTTTCAGGACATGAATAAAATAAGAATGGTATGTACAAGCTGATCAAGAAATTTTAATCAGTCCCAAGCATTTATTCGTAGAATGTTGGAAATAATGTAGTGATATTCGAGATCAACAATTGGGTTATAAGTTAGGTTTTCCATTGAATGTGAATTTATATATTTTGATTTATAGGGAGTGTCTCCATATAATTTCTGTAAATTATCTAATTCCTTAATGAATAAAGCTATGGTATTTAAGTTGACAAGGAATATAATAAAAATGGAAAGAAATGTGTAAGATATGGATATTGTAACGACCCATAAATTTTTAATAATTTTATTTGTTTATTAATATATTTAAATGTTATTTTTGTGAAATTTTAAATAATAAAATTTGAAAATAAAATTTTAATATTGGGATACGTCTATTTTAACATAGCAACTAGTAAATTTTCATCTGATAATATTGTAGTTTATTTTCTTGTGTAATTTTATTTCAATTCAAATCAGTTAATATTTGATGATAAAATGTTCTTCAAACTTGAATATTTTTATACAAAATTTTTATAAATCATCTTCTGAGTGAGACGCCAAATTTCATTTCATCAAATTCGGAATTATTTAGCTCCGTCGATCTTATTTTCTACGTTTTAGCTGCATTTTTCCACTAGCGAAAATTTGAATTTTTATAATTAAAACATACCACTAATATCTGTATACTGTTTTGATTGTTTTGTCATGCTGATCTCAACGGTATATTCAAATATGTGTTTTGGTGTCCGGTGCACAACTAGATATTTGAAACGGTTCACTGTACTGGTGTCGTTTATTTTTGTTTTTCAAACCCTTTGAATACTTTTTCCATTCATTTCCACCGTGATAATGAATAACCATCAGCTGTTAATAATTTCAATTCTTGACTTTCAATCTTTCTTGGTTTAAATATAAAAGTTGATTCGTTTCTCTTGGTTACCGGTGCTTTCTAAAAAGCACTTTGTTTGGAAATTTCATTATAATATTTATTGTTTCGAGACAGCATTTCATCTTCCATTCGTGAATAAACTGTTCATTTATTTTCTATTCTTTCTCATTCACTTTCCCACTTTGCTCATTGCACATATATAAAAAAAAGAAAATTTTGTATTGTATGAAATTTGTTGCCTGCTTCTTCTCATTTTCAAGTAAGCGACCACTACCTTCTCCATTTTTCCATCGCCAGGCTTCTCCGTCGAAGCTCCCCTTGTGTGCGTGACCAGCACCATGCCTCACCACGACTCATGCAGCAACTCGGCATCACCGCCGTCTGGCCTGCTACCATGGTCGTTCTCCCTATCCAACGCCTTTTCACCACCAAAATGCAGCTCCTACCTCACATCTTCAACCCACCTTCACTCCCTTCTCTAGCTTCGTAGCCTACATATGTGTGTAAGTAATAAATATATGTGGATCTGAACTGTTATTCTCTGTCTTACTGTTTGATGTATATATATATATCACTAGTTGCCTTTTAACTATTTTATTGTTCGTATATATATTAATGTATAAGTTATACTGTGACAGTCTATATTAGTATATAGAATTGTTTATATATATTTCGTATGATTAATATTGCTGTGGAAAGATTTAGTATGCAAAAGGCTCTTTGCTGTAATGATTTTTATGCTAGCATATTGTGACGATCCGGAATTTTTAGGCATTTGAAATCGGAATATTTAATTGATTTTAAATATTTAAAAGTTAAATTTTAACTTGAATTCAAATATCATCATTTATTGGGTAATTAAATGATTAAATTAAATAATTTGAAGTTGGGTAAGATGTTGAATCTAGAGTTTTAAGCCTGTAAAAAATAATTTGAAGGCTTGTAAAATTTATATTGATAGTGCTGAGGATAATAGAAGTTTTAAAATTTAAATTTAACAGCGATTTGTTCAGTTTTAAAAATATATCGTTTTATTGAATTTAAAAATAGTTTTCGAGGCACAGTCTCGAATTTTGACGAAACCAGTTCTATTGGATCCGCAATATTGTATTATTATCGGATTTCAATTTTCGTAGCATTTGGAGTTGTTGTGTGAGTGTATGATATATAAACGCGCTTAAACCTATATTGAAAATTCAATATAATAACTGGTCCATAAAGCTATCTTCTCCATAACGATCGAATTAGGATTCGAAACGTTTTCCATTGCTTTCGGAACGGGGGTATAACATTATGCACGCCTCAATAAGAGGTCAAGATTTTAAGCTGTCTTAATCGAGATATTTGTAAATTAAATTAATTGTCAAATTCAAGCATTTCATTTTAGTCAAAATTGCATCAAATCGGTCTCTTTTTGTGATATGTACATGACTTTGCCTTTTCTAACACGCTTCCTTTGCCTTCTCTAACACGATCCCTTAACTTGCTTTCTTTCAATTACGATACCGATTTCCCTTTTCAGTAAAATTTCAAATGGTCGAGTACAAAGGAAAGCAAAATGAAAATGGCAGCTCCTCGTTGTTTATTTCTTCTCCTACCCATTTTTCGAACGAAATCCCTTTTTGTTCTTCAAATCGATTACTGTAAAAAAAAGAGGGAGACGAGAGGAAATCATAGCTCGATTTCAGTTGAGATCGAAGGGGATCTCCGCGCGCAACTCTAGGAGAGGCGACAAGGGAAGGGTTTGAGCGATGGGGTTCGTACGCGATTGAATCGCACGCGAAGTTGTCGCGATGCCGTGGTGAGTGGAAAGCTCTCGTGCTCGAAGGGTTCGACGATGGCAGCGCTATGATGGAGGAAGCCAGAGACTCGCGCGCGCATTGAAGTCAAGCAAAGGGGTTTGGGTTCCAATCTCGAGGCGACTGCGAGGCAGCAAGGGTTCGCAATCAATCGCGGTATGGTGGTGTGGTTCGAAGTCATGTGTGGCTTGGCAGCAAGATCATGGCAGCGGCAACTTCGGTAAGAGGGTCGAGCTAGGGTTTTGATGGTAAGGGTGTAAGGTATAAAATTTGTTTCTTTGATTTAATTCGATAGAATAGTTGAAAGATATATATATATACACATATATATATATATAATTTTAGTACCGGCTTTTACAAATTTATATATATTGTTATTTGTATACATGCATATAAGGATTTTGAAAACAAATTTGTTTATCC
Source organism: Allium cepa (assembly GCA_030765085.1). Lineage (NCBI taxonomy): Eukaryota > Viridiplantae > Streptophyta > Magnoliopsida > Asparagales > Amaryllidaceae > Allium > Allium cepa. The sequence continues at coordinate 471,714,607 of CM060929.1, read as the reverse complement.
TGTAGGTTATTGTAGAAAAGTAAATATAAATATAGATTATATATTTATACATGTATATATATAGTTAAGATAAAATAGAATACAAGTAAAAAAATAAATATATTCTTTATTATTGGAAAATTAGTTTAAAATAAAATCATTGGTTAATTAAAATTATCAATTGATAATTTATTATTCGATTATTTCAAATGTTAATAAATTGCATAATGTCTATACAAGGTCAAAAGAATAAAGAACGAGCGGTTTGAATTGGATTGCAAACAAAAATCAAAGATGAGTTAATTTCACTCATCTAGTTATAATTTAAATTTAAATGGTTAAATTTAAACAATTGGTTGATTGCTCTATTTGATTGGATGAGCTATATTATATATATAGTAGTATAGTATATATTGGAATGATTGATTTCCCGCATTATATAGCGGATGAGACCCTATGGACAGCATAATAGCGGATGATTTTATATTTAAAACCCATATACCACGATATTCCACCTCGAAGTGGAATTGGTATTTTATATTGTGCTAACATCTGTGGATGAAGGGAGACAGGTTGGAGGGATCCAACTGGATTCCTCAAAATTATTGATATTGTTTAATATTCTCTGTTATGCATATTTGATATTTTGTGATGAATATTATTGATAATTTGAAATATTGAATGCTATGGTTTACTTGAATATATTTCGATACACTGAGTTATCAAAATATATAGAATTGGATTTTTGAAAATAAAAGGAAGAGAATTTGTAGGTGAAATAATTATAGAGAATATAAACAAATTAAGAATGAACTGGATAAGAATAATAGTGGTTTTAAAATTCTAATAAATAAATCCATATATGAAAAGGGGATTTTGAATAAACAGGAAGATAATGAATGTTAAACTTCAGTGTTATTATTTAAAGAATAAAACATTTATTTTAAATTTAAGATTTAAAATTATTGAAAAGAATAAAGAAAAATTTTGGAAAATCTAAAATTGGTATGTTTCAGTTAAAAGATTTAAAATCAAAACGAAAAATATAATAAATAAGTCTATAATTAATGGATTTTGAAATTACTTGAGTAAGTAAAGGAATTTATTCCAAAATGGAGTAAATTGAAAATCAATTTGAAAATTGATTTAAGTGGTTGAAGTTGGAACTTTAAAAGAGAAGTGGGACTTTGGAATTTATAAACTAGGTTTATAAAAGTAAAGTAATATATCAGTGGATGTTCAGAGAAATATATCCATGATGGAAAGTTCTTAAAAAAATGGAAAATTTGTTTAAAAATAAATAGTGATTTATTTTTAAAGGATGTAAGCATATTTCCCTGAATAGCCAAGTACGTTTCAAAGTAAATTTTTAAAAGTTTTAATGTCGTTTTAGAAAGCATGTTTTAGAAAATTTATTGTTTCTAATTGTTTAAATTCTAAAGTAAATATTTTTCAAATCTATTATAGTAATAATTATTTAAAGGTGTCTCGGTATTTTGTTTTAAAAAGAGAAAATCTAATTTTATATTTTATAAAATAACCTCATTTTAAATATTCCTAAATATTTTTTTTTTGAAGTAGTTTGCAATCTAAATGTTAAAATATATTTTATAACTGTTTCTAAATTATTTTGAAAATCTAAAGTTTTGTGCTTGGTTGTTTTCAGTGGAAATAAATATTTGGAGATTTAATTCATGAGAAAGGTGTGTCGAAACTGTTTCCAAAAAGGTTTGAAAATGGAAATATATCTCGCGAAGATATTTTGAGGTTAATAAATAAATTTGGAGAAATTATTTATGTTTGATGGATGTTGTGAATGTTAATTGATAGTTAAATAACCGACTATCAATATTGGACAATGCGCTGATCGTTTCGAAGAGACCGGGATCAGGATTTATTTCCTCAAAACCACTTCGATCCGATTTGTATATTTTCGTTGAAAAATGAGTTCGGACTCGAAGATGGAGCAGTGAAGTGCAAGGGCTAGTCGCTACTAATTATGAGGATAATTCTAAAATGGATGTAGTAGGAATAGTGCCTTCGGTTCCGTTCAAACCCGGGACGGACTTGTATGGATGAATGCTTTCGGAACATCGTCAGGTGGACGATGGGCATTCTAAGTGAAACGATCTTAAAGGTAACGCTTAACCTCAAGCCTCATTAACCAGGAATGACTGAAAATTAGGGGTTATGCAGCAAGGCTATGTGGGTAGCACCCATTTAAGGGTGAGGTCATCCCTGTCTAGATGTCCCTTTATTTCGGCTTAGTGGTGCGGTTTCTGATCACAACCGTGGGTTGATCTTACTCGGGATTATCCAATAAGGGGTAGTCCCGGTCTTGTGTTGCAGGGGGTCGGGAGTGATCCTCGGTATGCTGATCTAGACTAGGTACCATGACATATGGTACCCCAGTAGCTAGTCATTAGTTGGAAATCCATTTTCCCTACGCGTCCGTACGGTTTTGATTGTGCTCAACTATTGCTGAAACATGAGATGTAAGCATATCAGCTAGATTCTATTTTACTTTCTGTAGACACTATTATAATATCAGAGAACTTTAATAAAAAGTGTTTTAGCTATCGTAAGGTAAAAACCCGACATGTTTATTTGTGGCGTGGTCTTACGAGATGCTTTTGTTTTACAAAGGATTTTTGAAACTTTAATAATCAATTTGAGTGTGATTTCTCACGTTGGTATTCCAGACTAACTCGGGTGTTATTTAACTGTAATGCTCGGGTCAGACCGAGTATTATAGAATACAGGAAAGGATGCTATGGAACTCGAGAGACGAGCTGGATGGTGATACGTACTTCCGTATTTGATTATTATTCCGCTGTGTATCCAGTCGTATGTTATTGATGTTGAACTCCGATGATGTACTCTGATGATGTATGTATAAACAGATATAGTATTTGTTTTTGTGTAAAGATCAATTATTATCTATTATATTTTATTCCACTGCGAAGGTTAGATTGTGATGTTGTTTTTCTACTTTCTTCTTCTACCTCTTCTTCCTTAACCCAAATAGTTCATATTTACGTTCATCTTGAGTGATTGATGTAGAATAGTGTTGACTCAAGGGATACGGATTTGCGGGCTATTACACATATTTTAGATTTTTATAAAAAAAATTGTTTAGTAGAAGTATGTTTACAGTCGTATATATACATTTGCAGTATTTTATAATATTTGATGTTATATATTATTTTACAATATAAATATTATGCTATATATACACACTATCCATTAATCTAGTCTGTTGTTTATACGAAAAAGGTTTATATTGCAGTCTGTATTGTGTGTCTATATATATGTGTGTGTGTGTGTGTGTGTGTGTGTGTGTATGTGTGTGTGTTAAAAAGCAGTATATAGATAGAAGTTTATATAGGTTTTATATTATATTACGTACTTGAGGTTTATTTATAGTTTGTAGATGTATAAAACATGGGCTGGTTTTAAATTTATATATAAAATATTGAGTATAAATAGATGTATATTTATTTGTTTATATATTTACTGCATATTTGTTACAGTTTATATGTATTTTTTTGTGTGCAATACATTTATTTAAGCATACGAGTTACGTATAGTTACAGTGTTGAAGGGTGGAATGATTTTGAATATTATAATATATTTTTATATATTTACAAAAGAAAAAACGTACGTATATGTTATGATACGGTTTACTATATATAAGTATTATTTCAAAATTTTATGTTGTATCTGTTATATTAAGTAAGCATTCGATTTCTATTACATATTATATATATACAGTATACTTTAGATTCTCTTGATTTACATTTCTGTTACAGCTTGTATGTATATTGTATATAGTTACAGTAAATGATATATATTTTGAAATGTTTGATTTTTCTAAAATATACCACAAAAGTTATTTTATATGAAATGAATATAAGTTGTGTATATGTTTGTATATATATTTGTTTATGTGTAGGCATACGTGAATTTGATTTTCAAACATATATCTATTTTAGTATGTGTTTAAACGAAATAATGATTTTAGTTTACATATATTTACTTGTATATTTGCTTTATCGAATCCAGTTTCATCGGGCCGTGCTTTTATCTTGCCGATATCCAAATTGGTGGTAGCAGCTTTTTGATTTGCTGTGTCCGTATCCGTGTCCGCGTCATCTTCTGGTCCCTTTAGCTTCGAAAGGTGAGTAACACTCAGATTAACGTTCTTATATTTATTAAATTTGATTTCAATTCAAACAACAATTGAAATATGCCGCTGTTAGTTATTTACATTGCCATATATATGCTGTTATCTGTATCCGTTCACCTGTGACATCTGACACCATAATCTGTTATTTTTATACTGATGATATATGCGTATTACTGACTGTTATATTACTATCATAAATGTTATCACTCTACAAGTTCTCTGTTAGTATAGAATCACTATGGGTTGAAATGATACATACTCGGATGATCTGTAGAATATGAGAAAATCGTTATGGGTTGAAATGATAAACCCAATCGATTTTCATTGACATTGAATTTGAGATTGCGGGTTGAAATGATATATACTCGTATATATTTAAATTACGGATTGAAATGATAAAAATCTGTATCACTTGACAATAGGATAGAAAATTATATATAGACACCGTCAGTCTATATATAAATATTTTGAAATGATTTCTATGGTTTCTGGAAAGAAATATATGGTTTTATAAAATATTGATTTTTGATATTATATAAATATTTTTTTATATGTAGTAAAATTCTTGATTTTAAGCTATGTATAACTTTGTTTTAATATAAAACAAGTTTAATAATAAAGTTTGATTTTATTAAAATATGATATGGTTAAGTATTTATTGAAGTAAATTTAGGTTAGGTTGGGATGATAGATTTGAAATTGATTTGAAATGGTATTTAATTAAGTATTTATTTAATTAAATCAATTTGAAACTTATGGAATTTGAAATTTAAAAGACTTGATCATATAACTTGATTCTGGTATAAGAAGTTAAATGAATATTTCAAGTTTAATTAAATTGAAGGAAATATTTAATTTGTTGAAATTTGAGGCTGATTTAATGATATTGGAATTTTTTTAAGTGAATATTTCAAAACTAAATAATAATAATAGAAAACTTGGGTATAAATGAATTTCAAATTTAGCTTTTGAAATATTGAATATTCAAAGCTTGGAAATATATTGAAATTGAAATGGTATATATTATGAATCAAATCTGTGTTTGAAATCGATGTATTTTGAAAATGGTTTATTTAGAACTGAATTGAATTGCAATTGATGAACCGAGAATGAAATAAGTTGAATTTTGGAACTTGAAGGGAGTTGAATCGATTTGGGAACTTTGAGAAAGCGATTTTATTATATAAACTATTTTTAAAATAAACTCTTTTAAATAAACTATTTTGATATACAATTATTTTAATATAAACTGTTTTAATATAAATTATTTACTACACATTATTTTAATATAAAACTATTTTCTTATACTAATTATTTTATTATAAACTCTTTTAACTTATAATTATTTTGTATAAACTTCAAATCATTTATATATACATACTATTATTAATATCCAAACTGTTTGGAGGAAAGTGTTTTGATTTCCAAAGTGTTATAATTTCAAATGTTTTGATTTCGAAAGTGTATAATTTTGAAAGTACTATGGCTTTGGAAATGGATATATTTAAATGAAAATGATATATTATTGATATGGTTTCAAAATGGCAATGATATTTGGTTTTGAAGTATAACCTATTTTTAAATGACCATTGTGTTATAATGATGATTGGTTGTTAAAGAGTCTGGGATCGGATGTTGTCATACTCTCTGCCAATTCCGAAAACCGCTTTAACAACCATGTACGTGGTGGAGATTCAGAATGAAGTGGGATGGTGGCGACGATCCTAGTGAGGTATGAACGTGGACCCGGCTCCCGTGAGTTGTCTTAAGGTGGCTAACACAGGAGCGATCTCGGGCCAAGTGAGGTCATTCCTCCTATCGGACACATTTCTTCGATACTATACTTTTACTTGTGGTTGATTTGATGGTCATCCTCCGATTTTGATTGGAAGTGTGTTCCGAGGTGGGCGTAGTGGCTGCTATGTCACCATCAGCCCGTGTGCGTAATTGGTATATCTATTCTGGCATTGCCATGTGTGCCGTGTCACCTACCATAGCGAGCCTTAATACGAGTTTGTTTTTTCTCCTGTAGCCCATGGAGTATTTAGGGTAGCCTCCCGATCTAGAGGTACGCTGATACTGGATGGACTATTGGGACTATTATGTGTTGAGGGCTATATAGGTAACCCTTCAACGCTATTTTAAAGCATGTTTATTTTACTGTAGACATTATTATAATAGCGCAATATTACTACATAGTAGATAGTTTAACATCCTTAGAGGATGGCTATCCCAAACATCCTTCGAGTAACTTATATTTTATTTTTTATTTCACTTGAGTTGGATTTATTGATATAAGAATGTTAATCCTGACTCGAGTGTTTTGTGTTTTGCTTTACGGTTGGGTCAGACTGAGTGGAACAGCTTTAGAGACTCACCTTGGGAGTTGGAGCTTCGTTTAGAGATCCAGCTATATTTATTCAGTTTGCAGTTACTCAGTTAATTCCAGTGGTGTATTATGATCTTATATTTGTCTATTGTATTTGAGACTTATGTGTATCTTGTTTAACTCTTGTATATACATAGTAGCTTCATGAACTACTATTCTTTTGTTTCCACTGCATTATTGTTTATTACTCTGTGTTTGTGATTCTGTGATTTATTTATTTACTGTATATGTTGAGATTTGCCAAATTTAAATAAAAATCTGATATTTTGAGCAATTCAATTCCGACATACATGGATGCGAATGGTTGAAATATCAGGTCGTTACATTTGGTATCAGAGCTTTCGCTCTAGGCAAAACTTAGTATATATGGTAAATTTATTTACAGAATCACTGTCATTCGAGTGTGAATCTCTTCCTTTTTGACTCGATTCCTTTAGAATTTTGGAACGTTCCCTACGGTTTCGAAATACATTCTTATCCCTCACTATTCGTATTCTTTAGATTCTGGAGTATCCCATAACTCCACTTCGAATGGCTTGTAAATAAGGTGAAACTCCTTCACTATAGGCATTGATTCACCGAAGGTTTTCTAAATCCTCAGTTAGATGCTATTATCTCTCGTTGTCCCGTATTCGACCTCTTGAGATCGAATGAAGTTTCGCCTTAGAATTCCATATCGATCTCATTCTTGAAGTCATAGTTGACCTGGTTAAAGTTGCCTGCGATTTATATAAGCTTATCCATTTCCTTATTCGATTAGATAATCATCTTATCTTTTGTTCCAACTTATTCTCAAATCAAAATTTTATTTGATTGAATTAATCAAATTTGAATCTCTATCCTTGCTTTGAAAATCTATTCCTGTATAGTGTATTTGTAAATCTATATTTAAAAGGCTTTAGATATTGCGTTGTTTGAGTTATTTATGTTGATTTGGGTTTTTGATCGATTCGTCTGATCAACGCTATCGATAGGATCTCCAAAACACTTGAAAAGAGCAAACCGACACAATATAGTTTTCAAATTTAGTAAAGGTAACAAATTTTGTATAATTATATTGTACACGTATATAAGAATAATTTTCTGAATTTTGATAGTAAATTGAATTGGTTATTAGGAAATAATATTTGATTTTATATATATCTTGTAAACCATTGTCTTTTGTCTTATATATAAATAATTGAATTATTAAACATGATCATAAATTAATTTGGAAATTTAAATAAATCAAAATCAAGAAACTATGAATTTAATTTTCGGTGATTTCAAACTTTGGTTCTAAAGATTAAAATGGATGTTATTTAAAGCATTTTCGAATAGAGATTGTTTCAAAGAATTTTTAAATGTTTACATCAGTGCTTTCCTATTTTGTAGCTGGAAAATAATTTCGGTGATGGCGTCCGCATCATCGACATTCGTTTTCGGGTTTCGCAGTGGAGAGACCATTCTGTAGATCTGCTACAGCTTTGGTTTGAAAATTAAACTGATTTGGATTTCTAAAGTATGACTTAATTTATAAAATATATTGATATATGATTTTAAATTTGATTTGATATCTCTAGTGTATGTATATATATATCTAATGGTTTGAAATTAATCAGAAACTTAATTCAAAAATTTATGGTAAAAGGTGATTCAAATTATAAAATAAAGCCAATTTTTTTGAATAAATATTTAAATTTGAACAATGGAATTGAGAAAAAATTTACCTGTATAATACTCAATTACATTCCAATATAAGTTACCTAAATTATTCAGAAGTTGAATATGTAATTGTGTGATATACAATATAAAAGAATTTTTTTAAAATAAAATTTGAGTGGTAATAGTAAATGTTATACACTTAATTTTAATTATAAAAATGTTAATAGAGTTAAATAGAATAATAAGTTGATTAAATAAGATAAATTAAATAAAATTTTGTTTGAAAGAAATATTTTGTATCAAACATTAATAAATTGATATAAAATCAACTTACTGAATTACCTTGAATTGAAATCAATTAGTTGAAAAGTTAATTAATTTAAATTGAGATTTATATGTATTGTTTTGTTTTTCAATCTACATTCTTGCTGGTTGTTTCTATTCTCTTACCTCTTTCCTTTTCGGGGACGAAAAGTTTTGAGTGGGGGAGAGTGTAACGACACGTAAATTAATTTTATTTGTTTATTAATATATTTAATGTTATTTTTGTGAAATTTTAAATAATAAATTTGGAAATAAAAATTTAATATTGGGTTGCGTCTATTTTAACATAGCAACTGGTAAATTTTCATATGATAATATTGGAGTTTATGTTCTTGTGTAATTTTATATCAATTAAAATCAGTTAATATTTGATGATTAAATGTTCTTCAAACTTGAATATTTTTACACAGAAAATTTGTAAATCATCTTCTGAGTGAGACGTCAAATTTCGTTTCAGCAAATTCGGACTTCTTTAGCTCCGTCGATCATATTTTCTGCGTTTTAGCTGCATTTTTCCACTAGCGAAAATTTAAATTTTTATAATTCAATCGTACCACTAATATCTATATACTGTTTTGATTGTTTCATCGTGCTAATCTCAACGGTATATTCAAATATGTGTTTTGGTGTCCGGTGCACAACTGGACATGTGAAACGGTTCACCGTACCGGTACCGTTTGTTTTGTTTTTCAAACCCTTTGAATTCTTTGCCCATTCATTTCCACCATGATAATGAATAGCCATCAACTATTAATAATTTCAATTCTTGACTTTCAATCTTTCTTGGATTAAATATAAAAGTTGATTCGTTTCTCTTGGTTACCGGTGCTTTCTGAAAAGCACTTTGTTTGGAAATTTCATTATAATATTTATTGTTTCGAGACAGCGTTTCATCTTCCATTTCCAAATAAACTGTTCATTTATTTTCTATTCTTTCTCAATCACTTTCGCACTTTGCTCACGGCACATATATAAAAAAAATTGTATTATATGAAATTCGTTGCCAGCTTCTTCTCACTTTCAAGTAAGCGACCACTACCTTCTCCATTTTTCCATCGTTGGGCTTCTCCGCCGAGGCTCCCCTTATGCGTGCGACCGCCACCATGCCTTACCATGACTCGTGCAGCAACTCGGCATCACCGCCTTCAGGCCTGCTACCATGGCCGTTCTCCCCATCCAATGCCTTTTCACCACCAAAACGCATCTCCTACCTCACATCTTCAACCCACCTCTGCAACCCACCACCAGCATTAGGCCCCACGACCATCTTGTCGAACATCTCCTTCGACCTTACCTTGCCGACACTTTCCAGACCTTACCACCTTCACTCCCTTCTCTAGCTTCGCAGCCTTCATGTGTGGGTAAGTAATAAATATATGTGGATCTGAACTGTTATTCTCTGTCTTACTGTTTGATATATATATATATATATATATATATATATATATATATATGTTATATATGTCACTGGTTGTCTTTTAACTATTTTATTGTTCGTATATATATTAATGTATAAGTTATATTGTGACAGTCTATATTAATATATACAATTGTTTATATGTATTAAGTATGATTGATATTGGTGTGGAAAGATTTAATGTAAAAGGCTCTTTGCTGTAATGATTTTTATGCATATGTTAGATTTTTATTTTAAAAAAATTTGTTTAGTAGAAGTATGTTTACAGTCGTATATATACATTTGCGGTATTTTATAATATTTGATGTTATATATTATTTTATAATATATATTATGCTATATGCACACACACTATCCATTAGTCTAGTCTATTGTTTATACGAAAAAGGTTTATATTGTAGTATGTATTGTGTGTGTGTGTATATATATATATTAAAAAGCCGTATATAGATAGAAGTTTATATAGGTTTTATATTATATTACGTACTTGAGTTTTATTTATAGTTTGTAGATTTATAAAACATGGGTTGGTTTTACATTTATATATAAAATATTGAGTATGAATAGATGTATATTTATTTATTTATATATTTACTGCATATTTGTTATAGTTTATATGCATTTTTTGTTTGCAATACATTTATTTAAGCATACGAGTTATGTATAGTTACAGTCTTCTTTTTTTGAAGTGTGGAATGATCTTGAATATTACAATGTATTTTTATATATTTACAAAAGAGAAAAAATGTACATATGTTATGATACAGTTTACTATATATAAATAAGTATTATTTCAAAATTTTATGATGTATCTGTTATATTAAGTAAGCTTTCGATTTCTATTACATATTATATATATACAGCATACTTTAGATTCTCTTGATTTACATTTCTGTTACAGCTTGTATATATATTGTATATAGTCACAGTGCATTAAATGATATATATTTTGAAATTTTTGATTTTCTAAAAAATACCATAAAAGTTATTTTATATGAAATGAATATAAGTTGTGTATATGTTTGTATGTATATTTGTTTATGTGTAGGTATACGTGAATTTGGGTTTTCAAATATATATCTATTTTAGTAGGTGTTTAAACAAAATAATGATTTCAGTTTACATCTATTCACTTATATATTTGCTTAATCGAATCCAGTTTCATCGTGTCGTGCTTTTATCTCGCCGATATACAAATTAGTCGTTGTAGCTTTTTAATTTGCTGTGTCTGTATCCGTGTTCGCGTCATCTTCTGGTCCCTTTAGCTTCGAAAGGCGACTAATCACTCAGATTAACGTTCTTATATTTATTAAATTCGATTTCAATTGAGACGATAATTGAAATATGCTGTTGTTAGTTATTTACATTGTTATACATATGTTATTATCTGTATCTGTTCACCTGTGACATCTGACACCATTATCTGTTATCTTTATGCTGATGATATATGCATGTTACTGACTGTTATATTATTATCTTATCTGTTATCACTCTGCAAATTCCCTGATAGTATAGAATCATTATAAGTTGAAATGATACATACCCAAACGATCTGTAGAATAGGAGAAAATCATTATGGGTTGAAATGATAAACCCAAGCGATTTTCATTGACATTGAATTTGGAATTGTGGGTTGAAATGATATATACCCGCATATATTTAAATTGTGGATTAAAATGATAAATATCCGTATCTCTTGACCATAGGATAGAAAATTATATACAGACACCATCAGTCTATATATAAATATTTTAAAATGATTTCTATGGTTTCTGGAAAGAAATATATGGTTTTATAAAATATTGATTTTTGATATTATATAAATATTATTTTATATGTAGTAAAATTCTTGATTTTAAGCTATGTACAAATCTGTTTTAATATAAAACAAGTTTAATAATAAAGTTTGATTTTATTAAAACATGATATGGTTAAGTATTTATTGAACTAAATTCGGGTTAGGTTGGGATGATAGATTTGAAATTGATTTGAAATGGTATTTAATTAAGTATTTATTTAATTAAATCAATTTGAAACTTATGGAATTTTAAATTTAAAAGACATGATCATATAACTTGATTCTGGTATAAGAAGTTAAATGAATATTTAAAGTTTAATTAAATTGAAGGAAATATTTAATTTGTTGAAATTAGTGGCTGATTTAAATGATATTGGATTTTTTTAAGTGAATATTTCAAAACTAAATAATAATAATAGAAAGTTTGGGTATAAATGAATTTCAAATTTAGCTTTTGGAATATTGAATATTCAAAGCTTGGAAATATATTGAAATTGAAATGGTATATATTGTGAATCAAATCTGTGTTTGAAATCGATGTATTTTGAAAATGGTTTATTTAGAACTGAATTGAATTGCAATTGATGAACTGAGAATGAAATAAGTTGAATTTTGGAACTTGAAGGGAGTTGAATCGATTTGGGAACTTTGAGAAAGCGATTTTATTATATAAACTATTTCTAAAATAAACTCTTTTAAATAAACTATTTTGATATACAATTATTTTAATATAAACTGTTTTAATTTAAATTATTTACTATACATTATTTTTAATACAAAACTATTTTCTTATACTAATTATTTTATTAAAAACTAATTTAACTTATAACTATTTTATATAAACTACTTTCAAATCATTTATTTATATATACTATTATTAATATCCAAATTGTTTGGAGGAAAGTGTTTTGATTTCCAAAGTGTTTATAATTTCAAGTGTTTTGATTTCGAAAGTATATAACTTTGAAAGTACTATGGCTTTGGAAATGGATATATTTGAATGAAAATGATTTCGTATTGATATGGTTTTGAAATAGCAATGATATTTGGTTTTGAAGTATAAACTATTTTGAAATGACCGCGGTGTTATAATAATGATTGGTTGTTAAAGGGTCCGGGATCAAACATTGTCGTACTCTCTGCCAACTCCAAAAACCACTTTAACAACCGTGTACGCGGTGGAGATTCCAGAATGAAGTGAGATGGTGGCGACGATCCTATTGAGGTATGAATGTGGACCCGACTCCCATGAGTTGGCTTAAGGTGGCTAAAACAGGAGCGATCTCGGGCCGAGTGAGGTCATTCCTCCTATCAGACACATTTCTTCGATACTATACTCTTACTTGTGGTTGATTTGATGGCCATCCTCCGATTTTGATTGGGAGTTTGTTCCGAGGTGGGCGTAGTAGCTGCTACGTTACCGCTAGCCCGTGGGCGTAATTGGTATATCTATCCTGGCATTGCCTTGTGTGCCTGTCACCTACCATAGCGAGCCTTACTACGAGTTTGTTTTTCTCCCATAGCCCATGGAGTATTTAGGGTAGCCTCCCGATTTGGAGGTACGCTGATACTGGATAGACTACTTGGACTATTATGTGTTTAGGGCTATATGGGTAGCCCTTCAACGCTATTATAAAGTAAGTTTATTTTTCTGTAGACATTATTACAATAGCGCAATATTACTACATAGTAGATAGTTTAATAGATCCTTAGAGGATGGTTATCCCAAACATCCTTTGAATTACTTGTATTTCAGTTATTATTTCACATGAATTGGATTTATTGATATAAGAATGTTAATCCTGACTCGAGTGTTTTGTGTTTTGCTTTACACTCGAGTCAGAATGAGTGGAACAGCTTTAGAGACTCATCTTTGGAGTTAGAGCTTCGTTTGGAGATCCAGCTATATCTATTCAGCTTGTAGTTACTCAGTTGACTCCAGTAGTGTATTCTGATCTTATATTTGTCTATTGTATTTGAGACTTCTGTTGTATCTTGTTTAACTCTTTTATATATATAGTAGCTTCATGAACTACTATTCTTTTGTTTCCGCTGCATTATTGTTTATTACTCTGTGTCTGTGATTCTGTGATTTATTTATCTACTGTATATGTTGAGATTTTCCAAATTTAAATAAAAATCTGATATTTTGAGCAATTCAATTCCGACATGTATGGATGCGAATTGTTGAAATATCCGTTCGTTTCAGATATTCTTTTCTGTAGTTACACTTTCTATTTCAGTAAAAAAAAATCCCTTGAAATTTCAAACAAAGCAAAAATGTCACTTGTGGTTAATTTATGGAAAATTTTAATGGTGCTCCTCTTAGGAATGATGGCTCTGATAAAATGAAATATGGAAAGGAATGTTCTAGTTTAGTAATTGACAAATAGAAATAAGAAATACAAAAATAACATAATTAACAATAGTATTCGCATTAATTATAAATAACGCAGTAATTATAGGATTAGGATTTATGGATATTAATTACAGATTTAATGGACAATAAATTTATAATTAATAAGAATAAAAAGGGATTAAATAGGAGACTGATTAAGGAATCTAATATGGTCATTATGGAGGAATTGAATACTTATAATAAGAAAATATTGAATCCAGTAATAGGTTGAAATGGATTTAACAAGGATTGACTAGAGATTGCCAATTTCGATGTTAATAACTAGTTATTATGGGCAATGGATATTTATCAGAACTAAGAAGGAAATTTAAGACGGTGGGTAATGGTGGAATGACAATCTAGGAATGTGCATATTAAATTGGTAAAGAGCAATTAAGACCCCATCATCATTAACAACATTTGATGATTAAGGGCGCTTCCAACAAAATTTTATTTTACGGTTTTTGGGTTGAAATCGCTAGTTGTTTCCTTTCGAAAAAGTGTTTGATATAGTACATGTTCCTGTTTTGTCACTGGTTTTAGTGATGGGATTAGACCATTATATATGTATGTGTGTGTGTGTGTGGGTGTGTGTGTGTATTGAGGAACATCATAAGTAAGAAAATTTCATAAGGCTACTTAACTAGTGATAAACCAAAGATAAGGTTCAAAGTTAATGAGGAAATTTGGTTAGAATGCTTCAAACTAAAAACTTGTAGAGTAACACCATAAATCCCAATTGTGATAAGCTGTATAAGGATATGAGGAGAATTTTTGAATTAGTCAAGGATAAAGAATTTGTTTCCAGATATTTGATGTGCTAAAGACTAAACCGAGTAAGGATACCTTGGAGGATTGCTATTACGATTAGAGATTTCGACTTGGAATTGGAAGCATATATCAATGAACTTTATAGATGGGTTTCCTAGAGGCAATGAAGCTATTTAGGTTACAGTAGATTAGCGTATTTTACTTCCGTTGGAAGTAATAGGATTGCAGCATCTCTGGCATAGATTTATATAAGAAATTGGTGTTGCTACATGTATTTTAGTTGGCATTCTTGCGAGAGAGATCATGTGTTCACTAGGGAATTTAGAGGAGGTTTCAATCGGCTCTTGGAACAACTTTGAGTTATAGAAGATTTATTGAGAACTAGCATCATTGATTTTGAAGGACCTTGGAGAAGGTAGAATTGTTTAAGTGATGAATGGAGACCACACAGGACCATTAGGAGCTATATGCTGACAATCGAAGAGAGGGATTGGAGTTTTTAGTTAGGGATAAGGTATTTGTTAAGGTTAACCTCTTAGAAAAGTTATGAGGGTTGGTAGATCTAGGAAATTGGAGCCAAGGTTCGTTGGGCTTTCTCAATTTTAGAGAGGGTGGAGTAAACTTTCCTATTAAGTGGAGCTTCTGGACTAGTTAGTGGGAGTCCATAACGTCTTTCATGTTCCGCACTTAAGGAAACATCTGGATGACATTGCCTCTATAATAGAGTATGATCAGTTAATTGATGTTGAAACGAAGCCCATCACCCCCTCCCCCGTGCATCTACACGCATAGTAGAGCACGGTATTAAGAGGCTTTGTAACAAAGAAAATTGGGTTCGTTCGAGTAGATGGGGAGATAACCCAACGGAAAGCACATGAGAAATCGAAGAAAAGATGAGTGTTTCTCATCCTGAGCTTTCCTTTGGTAAATTTTTCTCTCTAATAGTATACGTATTTGGTTGCATCGTGGTTGCTAGATTGGATGGTGGGAGATGGCCATAATTTTTACTGTTATCTAATTGCATACATGCCTCTATGTCATGATCTTACATTCACGCTAGGATTGAGCTCACCTATAGGTTTTTAGTATACATAATCATATTGCATTTTTGGTTGAGTAGATAGTTGTGTAGACTATGTAAATAAATTGGTTGTATAACATAGTTGTTGAGTGCGTGTTACACTATTTTCACTTGGTGATTTCAGGACCAAATCCTTTTTAAGAGGGGGAGAATGTAACACCTTAGAAATTAGAAATTAGAAATTAACTAATTAAAATAAGATTAAAAATGGAAATTTTGTAAATGTCGAAATTTGATCATGGAAGTTACATCCGTGGCGATTTCCAATCATTTTTCATATATAATATATTAAAATCAAGTTCAAACATAGAAGTTATGGTCGTTTGAAAATTTTGAATTTAAAATAATTCAAAAGAGTTTAAATTTTAAACTTAAAATATGAAGGAAATTCAGAAGTTTGAATTTAATGTTAAGAGGTACTTCACATTTAAGAAAACCTAAATTATAACTTGGGTAACGTATAAATTAACTAAGGAATTTAATAACAAAATAACATAAATCAAATGGCAGAAAGAAAGAAACGGTCATAGTAGAGGACCGGTCGACCCTTGAACTACGATCGGTCGACCACTAGCGATTGACCGATGGGGCGAGGAGATCAACCAATGACGTTGAATGACGGCTAGAATTTTGATTGTTTTGAACATTCTAGATTTTTTTAATTTGAAATCTAGCTGCTCTTATTCCTTCTCACCTCTATAAATAGACCCCTAGGTCCCCACTTTTCCTTTATAAAATTATGTAGCAATGGTGAAGCTCTGTTAAAACCTTTCCCCTTTGGTTTTAGAAAACAACACCCTTTCTAGAAAGTAATTCTAATTTCTAATCTCTAATTAAATTCCTAATCTTTCTCCGCTCTGTCCTCTGATTTCTAAATCTAATCTATATTTATACATTCTATTTGTTGTAAACTCAGTAAGGGGAAGATCTGACAGAGAATTAGGAGCAGCGTAAATCAGATCCCATCTACTTCTTCGTTAGATTCCTGAATCGGTTAGGACTTTTCAGGTAATAGGTTTAGATGTTTAATTCTTTTGATTTTTAATTCAATTCATCTTTAGTCTTTGATTCTAAATCTAACTTATATAGGATTCACTTTGTTGTATATTCCAAAAGTGGGAGATTTGAAAGAGAATTAGGCGTGGTGAAATCAAATCCGATTATGAAGCAAACAATTCTCTGTGAGAGGAAATATCAAAATTTTCACATTTTTGTGATTGAATAGTATTTATTTGGATGTGTTATACGCCTTGGAAAATTTTGGTAAACGAAAATATAACAACTAAAACCCTTACAATTTCCCTAAATAAACCTAAATCTTTGAATATGTTGGAATTTCAATTGTTTTGTATTAATATAGTAGAATCAAATCTGTGCTGAGATTTAAACAACTTATAATCTATCCCACTTAAGATTAAAAATAGTGCATAAAGTATTATTTATTATTATTTGTAGTTTGCATCGGCTATTTCTATAAATTAAAATAAATATGAATCCCTTTTCACTCCAAGGTGGTAATTGCAAAAGTTGTATAATATAAAGGTTAAATTGTAAAGTTTGCTCCTTGAATAGAGGAGTTAATACTATTAAACTAATATGAGACAAGTTTGATGTTATTCCTTTTCATTTATAAGTCAAGTAGTTGGCCAAGGATATCGGTTAATATTTGCAGTTTGGGACTTGTATAAGTTTGACATTTAAACTAATAAGCATTTTATTTGCGTGTGATTGGAAATATTATTTTCATATCTCATTCATATGTGTGTGTGTGTGTGTATTAATGTATTGATTATTAAAGTTAACAACATAATGATTATAGCATATTAAACGTATTGATTAGAATTAATAGAGTGGTAATTAATATTGATTTTGTACGAAGGTAGTTAATGTTAGTTATGGGAATTAATCCATAATTAAAGACATAATAAGGGGTTACCTTATATGGCCTTAATAATTAATTTTGTAGGATAGTGTATATATACAATTGGTGTAGATGACTAAGATATAGGGATGCGAGGTCAGTCTAAAGTTATATAAAAGTCTGTCCAGTTAAATTTGGTTGCCAATAGTGTAACTTTAGAGACTGATGTCGGACATCATCTAACCTTAGTGGACGCAAGGTTAGTCCCAATTTTTTTTAAAAGTTAGTCTCAATTTTGTAGGGTAAGTCACCCGGTCAATCTACCTACCAATATCAACGAATATACGGACTAATGTGAGACGTCACGGTTTTGATTATATGTCATAAGTTATGTAATTGATATGATAGAAGAAATCTTTAGGAGAGGTCCGCTTTAGGTTAGAGGTATTAAATGGCTATGATAGGGTCCGCCTCTTTCTTAGGAAAAGTATTAAGTGACCTGATGGGATTTCTTACGATGTCAATTAGTGAGAAACATATGGGGACCCATCTTAGATTAAGTCTTAAATGGCAGGGGCTTGCCTATTTTATAGGTCTTAAATAGTCAGAGTCTGCCTAAGTTCCCAGAAAAGAGGTATTAAGTGGTTCGAAGGTTCTCGCTCTCGCATCGTTAACTATAGTTGCGTTAGTTTTTGGGAATGAATTAGGTATTAAGTGACGGGGCTGCCCATTTTATAGATATTAAATGGTTAGAGTCCGCCTAATCTCCAATAAAAGGCACTTATTGGTTTAGGTGCTTTCTCTTGCATCTTTGACGTTAGTTGCGTTAGAGTTTTTGAATTAGATGGGAAAGGCCTTTGGGCTTACAGTTAAAATTATTAGTATGGTATGGTTTTAAACACGTAAGACATATTTCTTATCTAAATAATAGTACTCAAGCACAATTATGATAAAGCTTAAGGATTTTCATTTCACCGGTTCTGGCCCACTCTCAGTACAATACATAGGTTAGAGGAGACAATGTTGATTTTAGGGATGAAGGTGGTGATGAAGACTTGTGGCAGTTATCAACCTATTTATGCTTTTTAAATATTTCTAATGTACCCTGTTCAGAAAATTATGTTATTTTTGAAATATTGTACTATAGAGGCTTTATGTAACATGTTGTAATATTTAACATGTTATGTTTCTAAACGGTTTTCCTTATAAAAAGGGTACTTGTTTCTAATAGTATACTTTATACATTCCATTGTGAAATTCTGGAAGTACAGATAGATATCTTTGCTTACTATGTATTGTGTAACAACTCGCTTTGAGAGGGGCCTAAGGTTCGACGAGCTTTTGTTTGATCAAAATTAAGTCCGTTTCGTGGCAGGTTGTTATAATGTGTGTGTATTATATATATATATATAATGTACTATAAAACATTACTTGTAAAATATAAAATTTTGAAAATTAATTTTAATACAACCTTTTTATTAATTTGAAATTAAACATGACATTTAAATCTTATATTTTAGATTTATATCTACATAATTGTAAGTTTAACTTAATAAATTAATTTCAAACATATATATATATATAATAATTCAAAATCAAATATAAATTGTTATACATAAAAGTATACATATACATGTAATAGAATAATGTTTAAATATTATATATATATATATATATATAT
The DNA here is from genome assembly GCA_030765085.1 of Allium cepa. Lineage (NCBI taxonomy): Eukaryota > Viridiplantae > Streptophyta > Magnoliopsida > Asparagales > Amaryllidaceae > Allium > Allium cepa. The sequence goes on along the minus strand of CM060929.1, from coordinate 471,695,075 downwards.
ATTGGTATGGATGTACATGTAATTAAATATAAATGTATAATGAAATAATAATGAAATATATAAATATATATGTACATATATATATATATAATGCTCTTTATATAAAGATTTTTTTGGTTTTAAAATGTTTTAAAAACTATTTTTAAATTAATTTCCGTACGAAAATTTACTTTTAAAATATATTTTTTAATTTTTGAAAACAATTTAAAAGTATACATTTTTATCAAAATATTTCCTAGCATATTTTATGATATTTATATGTATATATTACATATATATAATTAGATTCAAATTTAAATTAAGTGATATATAATATAGATTAAAATATATACGAATAAATTTTTATTTTTTCTGAAAACTTTATATACATATACAAATTTTAATAAAACAAAATATATGCATTATAAGATTATATATTGTATTAACTTAAAATTTATATTAAATCGGTCTAATATTATTATTAAATTTGAAACTAATTTTTCTATCTGGCTATGAGCATAACACCCCCCTCCCCACACACACACACATGCATTTCATCCAATCAAGACAACACAATGTTATGCAGATCTATGATATATTCAACTGCTATCTATAACATGTATAATATAATAAACATTGTGTACTTTAATATGTCATTATAAATGGATAATTTTCCTCTCACCTAATGCCAGATTGTACACCTTAAAACATAGAATCAGAACTCCTAGAAATGAATTCAAAATCCAAAAAATGATACTAGTTTGAATCCAACAACCACTAACTTTTGTAGCTGGTTTAATTTTTTGTTTAAATTGCTTGAAAAATTCAAGGAGGGAGGTAGGAGTTTTCGGCCAAAAGCATAAAAAGGAGGAGCAAAAGTAAAAGTTCTAAGTCTATATGGTGGATCCTGTAGTGTATATGCAAGTATATATGACAAAATATATGATGCGGCTAAAAATAATATTAATCTAGGTAAATATAGAATATGCACACCAGGATTTTATACTGGTTCGGACTTCCCATCCTACGTCCAGCCCCAAAGCTCCCCTTGGTATTCGATTATCAAACACCATCACTTCGCCCGAAGGAATAGGCTTGTTTACAATAACTTGTTCTTATCAAGTATGTGTTCTATAACAGGATATTGACTGCAGAGTACAAATGCTTCCAATATATATCTAGAGAGTATTGATTAAGAAGAACTGAATATATGAAAAAGTAAAATACAAGTATAGATTACTAGAGATCAAGAAAGTATGTAAGTAAAGAGCGCAAGTAAGTAAGGTGAGTGTTCTCTTTGATTCTTGATGATATATACAGTTGTAGAGAGATTCTTTGAGTAGTTACATCCATTAACAAGTGCTCTACAGTTGCTTCTAATGATGATGAAGAGTTGTGGCAAAGAGAAGCGAAGATGTCTATTCGAATGTGGCAGTTGAAATTTGAATTTAAATCCCGAGTTCAAAATCAGACGTCTAGTATTTGTATCAGACGTCTGACTCCATATATTTTTTGTATATAGTAGTCTTTCAGACGTCTCAGTGCATCAACCAGACGTCTGATCCTGTTTGTTTTGTTGTTCCAGAGGGATTTTCTAGACGTCTGGCTAGTGCATCCAGACGTCTAAAAAATGTGTGTGTCTGCTTTGTGTATCTTTCTTGTTGCTTCTTTGATCAAATCGACGTGTAGTTACTTGTAATGTTCTTTTAACCTTGTTCTTTCCTTTCTAGTGATGTTACTCTAGCAAGTACCTGTAAAAATAGAAATATATATATATGCATATTCAATTTCTATTGTATAGTTATTGTCATCGAAACCGTAGATTTGATTTCCTAACAATCTTCTCCTTTTTTATAATGACAACTATACAATGTACTTATATATAATTTATAAATCTCCCCCTTAATATATGCTTATTATTTATATATATCTTTTATCTATTATTTTTTATTTCTCCCCCTTTGGCATTATCAAAAAGAAAATCTAACCAATTAAATGTCAAAATATGAATCAATCGTTAAAGATATATACAAAGATAACACATCAAAAGAGAACTTCATTAATAATTGTAAATGATTACATTCATAGATTTTTTTAAACATACATAAAATGAAGTCCTAAAATCCATGAGTCTTTTGGGGAAGACTTTTCTTGATCATCACCTTTATCGTCCTTTTGGGAAGAGCTAGGTTGCATTGTAGGAGATGTCGGAGTTTGTTTTAGAGGTTCGTCCTCCTTAAAAAGTTTGGAATGTTTCGAGGGAGGAGAAGGCACTAGGGTTGGCCAATATTCGGAAGGGGGTATAGGGCCACGAACCCTTTGAAGAACCTCTTTGAGGACCGATAATATAGTTGAAAGTGATGTTTCAACTGTGGCTAGGCATGTGGCAAAAGATGTTTCAAAGCTGTCAATACGCTTAGCCAAAACTTTTTGATTTCGAGACAAGATATGTTGATTTTGAAGAGTGAGATCACGAATACTTTCATTTGGATTCATCTCTGTTCAAGTTTCCAAAATCTCCTCCTGGCTCGTACAATCAAATGGTGCGAGAGGAGGAGGAGTTGTCTTATGATGTTGTTCCTCCTCTTGTGATGGTTCATGGTGTGGTTAAGGTAGAGGCCCAGCTTGTCTGGCTTGTCAATTTTTCGTCCACTCTTCAAAATTTATAAACTCCAGAGGTTTTTCTGGTATGTGCATTAGTGAGAAAAACTTCGTAGAAGCATATTTTGGAGAAATTTCTTCAAAAGTGGATAAATAGGAAGGGATGTTGTGAGCACGTAGAAGTCTCATGATGAATGTGGGGTAGATAATCGACGACATGATAGAGTCCAAAAATGTTTGAGCTCGTCAAATATAAATTTGTCCCAATTCACCCATGTTCCGCTGAATAGAGCACATAGAGCTTTATGTTCAAACTCCGTTATCTGTTCATGACTTCCTAGACATGGAATAATAGTGTTGATGATCATTCCAATAAGAAGTCCCGCCTTTGGTAGTAGATATTTGGATGCAAATTTAGGCATTTCATCCTCCCATTTTTGATGCGTTATATTGTTCCATGGTTTGAAACGCATATCAAGAATATTATATAAATCTTCGCCTATGTCAGAACATTTGAGAGTTTTGCCTATGATTCCCAGAGTGAGCCTAATCGTGTTTCCATAAACGCTAGACCATAGCCAATTATCTTCATTTTCAGTGTTCCAAACAGCTGTGCTATCCAAATCAGCATAGAAGAGAAATATAGCCAACTGATCAATTTGGATGTTATTGGGGTTGAAAGATATTAAAGTTTCTAAACCGGCATTTTCACACATTTCATCTAAATCATACATTGGGAACTTGAGTAAGTTATAAAATGGACCTGTGTGAAGTTTCTTCTTCTGAATATCCTCATACCTCTTGAGTGAATATGGTGCTCGATTCATCCATCGTTTAATTTGATCATCTGAGCAAACTTGAGGGTTTGAGGAAGTTGATTGGTCTTGTTTTCTCTTGGATATCTTAGGATTTTTAGTTCTAGGAGGCATTGAATTCGAGCTGGTGCTAAAAAAGATGTTTTTGAAAAAAAAAATCGTCCTTGATGCAAAAGTGATTTGAAATAGAAGTGAAATTAGGTAAAAAAAAAATAGACATTATCTGGTTATTTTAAAGTGTTGATTGAATTTCAGACGTCTAGAAAGTAATTCAGATGTCTGATTTAACCTAATTCGCGCACAGTAAATAAATTTAGACGTCTAGTTTCATTTGGTGGACGTCTGGATTTGGTCGAGGTTTAAAATTTTGATAGTCAGAGAGATTTTTCAGATGTCTGGTTTAGATATCAGACATCTAAAATAGATCGATTTTTTATAATATGGTGGCAATGACTTTATTCAGACGTCTGGTTTATAGTTCAAATGTCTGAAATAGCCTGGTATCTATTTTAAGTAAGCAAAGACAATTTTCAGACGTCTGGAAAATTATACCAGACGTCTGACATATGCACAATGATGTAAAATTTGGAGGATATCAGAGTGTCAGACGTCTGAGGTCAATATCCAGATGTTTGAAATAACCTATCTTTCTAAAAATAGCTTACATCTAAAGGGTGTTGCTTATTTCTCGACCTTCTATTGTTGGGAAAAAATGTATTATTATTTTTGTGAACCAGAATTACAAACGATGGTGATGGAATTTTGCGATCATCTGACTTGTCATCCCTCCATGGCTTGAGCGGAGACCATATATTTCCACGTTCGTGGGTTTTCGAAGAATCAGAGAATCGCCTTGGTGAAGGGGCCAAAGGTGTACGATACGAGGAAGAGGGATCCAAGGAACTACAAGGAATTGAAGGTTGTTCATGTACATCCTTCTTCCATGAATTACAGAATTTTATCGCTAGTTGCTCCAGAAAACTTAATTGTCGCATCGTGACTTTTTATTCAAAATATAATTCCCGTTGTAGATCTATTTGTTGCTTTTGATACTGATGTATCTCATTAATTTTCTCCTTGGTGTTAGGAGAAACATATAGTGCTCGTTTGGGCTTCTTATTATCGAGAGTGAAACCCGTGTAATAGGAAGACCACATATACGTTGGTTCCGTATTTGGTGTGGGGGTAGGAAGTCGTTGAGGTGTATCTGCTGAGCTATCTGCTGTAGGTGTCGAGAATGATAGATGAGAATTTTCAGAAGTCATGATTATATATTGTTGTAGAAAATACGAAATGTGTATATACATACATTTTTCTTATTGTTTAAAGATTTATATATAATTTCAAAAATTAATTATAGATAATTTTCAGAAACTAACTAACTAAAAATCTTAAGGTAAAGGAGTTATCAATTCCAATTTTTGGATAGAATTTTTTTAGCTGAACATAGAATAAACGAAAATGTGGTTATTAGTTTAGAAGATCATTAAGAGAGCATATTCCTAAGTCGCGTCGCGGTTTAACAAAAGTTTGTTCATTTAGTGGTTTTGTGAAAATATCTGCTATTTGATTCTCGATATTTACGTATTCTAATGAAATAATTCCTTTTTCTACATTGTCACGTAAAAAATGATGTCGTATATCTATATGTTTAGTTCGCGAGTAATTTACAGGATTTTTTGATAGATTTATTGCACTTGTGTTATCACAATATATTGGTGATTTAATGATAGCTTTGCCGAAATCCATAAGTGTTTATTGCATGTATATTACTTGTGCACATGCTAGAGCTACTGAAATATATTCGGCTTCGCAAGTAGACGAGGAGACACAATTTTTTTCTTTGCTAAACCATGAAACTAATGATTGTCCAATAAAGTGACAAGTTCCACTAGTACTCTTATGATCTGTTTTACATCTCAAAATCCGCATCACTGTATGAAACTAGTTCAAGCGATGATCTTTTATGATAAAACAAACCGTAATCTCTAGTACTAGATATATATCGTAAGATACGTCTAACAGCTCTTAGGCGAGATTCTTTTGGTTTTGCTTGAAATCAGGTACAAAGACATACTCATCATAATATCAGGTCGACTAGTCGTCAAACAGAGTAAGGAACCAACCTTGCTACGATATAATTTTTCTTCGAAATCTTTTCCATTATCATCATTTTTCAAGTGAACACTAGTACTCATCGATGTTGGTTTTCTTGAAGTTTTATCCATTTCAAAACGACGTAATTGATCGTTACAGTATTTTTGTTGATGGATAAAAATACTATTTTCAAGTTGTTTTATTTGTAAACCTAAGAAGAAATTTATTTCTTCCATGTGAGATTCGAATTCATTTTTCATAATATTTGAAAATTGATTACAAAGATTTTCGTTAATTGAACCAAAAATAATATCGTCTACGTAAATTTGTACAACTAAAATATCGTTATTTTCTCATTTAATAAATAAAATTGTATTGATTTTGCCTATTTGAAAACTATATGTAATTAAATGATTTTTAAAACGTTCGTACCATGCGCAAAGGGCTTGTTTTAAACCATATAAGGCTTTTTATAATTTAAAAACATGGTCGGAATATTTTTCGTGAACAAACAATGGAGGTTGTTCAACATATACGTTTTCTTTAATAAAACCATTTAAAAAGCACTTTTGACATCCATTTGAAATAGTTTAAGATTGTGATGGTTTGCAAAAGCGAGTATTGTACGTATGGCCTCTAGTCTGGGTACTGGAGCAAATGTTTCATCATAGTCGATACCTTCTTCTTGATTGTAGCCTTGAGAAACTAACGTGCTTTATTTCTAACAATATTTCCGTTTTTCATCTGCTTTGTTTTTAAATACCCATTTTGTTCCTATAACTGATTGATCTTTCGGTCTTGGGACTAATTTTCAAACATTATTACGTTCAAATTGATTTAATTCTTCTTGCATAGCTATTATCCAAAAGTTATCATTTAAAGCTTCTTTATAATTTTTTGGTTCAAAGTTTGACACAAATGCTATGTGGCTTATTTGATTGAGTTGATTTCTAGTTACTCTAGAATTAAGATCTCCAATGATATTATCTTTTGGATGATCCTTAAGAATTCTATGAGATGATATTAAAGTATTGTTTTGCACATTTTTCTCATTATTAAGAGAGTTCGATGTATTTGTTATTGGTATTATTTCTTCATCGTCGTTAATATGATGATTAAGAAGATTTTCATCAAACGAAACATGTAAACTTTCTTCCATAGTATTATTTCGTTTACTAAAAATTCGATATGCTTTGCTGCGATTCGAATATCCAAGAAAGATTCTTTCATCGGCTTTTGGATCGAATTTTACTAAATTATCTTTTGTATTTAATATAAAACATTTTGATAAATTTTTAAAGTATGATACTTTAGGTTTTCTTCCAAAAAATATTTCAAAACAAGTTTGTTTAGTCTTAGGACGTATGGTTACTCGATTCAAAACAAAATAAGCTGTGGCAATCGCTTCAGCCCAAAAATGCTTTGGTAGACCATAACTATTTAACAGTGTTCGTGCACATTCTTGTAACGTACGATTTTTTCTTTCTACTACACCATTCGGTTGAGGTGTGCGGGGAAAAATTTTATGACTTATTCCATTTTATTACAAAAATTAGTAAAAAGATCATTTTCAAATTCTCCACCATGATCACTTCGAATATTTTTAATTTTCAAATCCATTTGTGTTTTAATTCTTTTAGCAAATATTTTAAACTTATCAAAGGTGTCACTTTTATGTTTTAAAAATAAATTTCATGTATATCTTGAAAAATCATCAACTATTACGAAAACATATTTGTTGTGATTTATAGATCGTACTTTCATTGGACCAAATAATTGTAAATGTAATAATTCTAATGGTTGTTTTGTAGAAATATTATTTTTGGATTTAAAAGAGCTTTTCTTTATTTTTCTAATTTGACAATCGTCGAATAAATTTCCTACTTTGTAATTTATTTTAGGTAAACCTCTAACTAGCTCATACTTGACTAATTTATTAATATATTTAAAGTTAATATGACAAAATCGTTTATGTCATAACCACGGATCATCATGTTTGGCGGTTAAGCACAAATTTGAATTTTTATTTATAATCATGTTTAAGACATAAATATTTTTGTTTCTAAAACCTTCAAATATAAGTTGTTTGTTATTATCGAAAATATTGCATCTATCTTTTTCAAAATTGATTTGAAAACCTTTATCGCATGATTGACTAACAAAAGTGTTCTAAAAAAGGGTGTTAGAAATGAATATATAGGAATGATCTAAGGAGCAAAAAAAAGATCAAGATTCACCTTTCTGTCATACACATTCACCTCCTTTTTGAATCAAAATTGAAAACTCCATCCCCTTCGTACGGCCGAACAAGATAGGTTCCCCGGTGGGCCTCAAAATCACTTCAAGCCTGATTAATAAAAGCACATTTAAATCTGATTCAAATGCATATCGATATCGTATATCGATATGCGTGTTTATAACTATTATATACACACTATTTAATATTAGTCAACACAGATTAAACAAAATTGTATAAATAATATTTCATGAATATTAAGTAATTTAATTAATTTACAACAGTTATAATTAATTAAATCGTGTGATAATTAGGAATATTCAATGTTTCGATTGTATTATTCTTAGGTGTAAATTCGGTTGGCGGTTAATATAGAATCTGAATACTAACATTCACACATCACTTAGAAGATGGCATGACATTATGGTCAAATTTATTGCTTACTTAGCTTTGGTAAAATTCAAATTTCTCTATTTAAGCGTTAGCTAATAGTGATAATTGTTTACATCAATTATCTTCGTCAAAACTATATCACATTAGGACTTATGTGATTTGAAAAGGGTCGAAATTTCTATATCTTTCATATTCACTTTATAATCCAAATACAAAGTTCTTGGTTCAATAACAAATTTTTGCATTAACCGAACTACTTCGGTTGGAAATTATGACTTTGAGTTGATTTCAGTTGCCGTGATATTAACCTTATATAATAGAGAAGAAAAATTCTCTCTTGAATTGTGTTTCACTTCCAACACGTTCATTTGTCCCAACTATAGTCGTTCGATGGACGGCATGCCACAATTTGTCTATAATTAAAGCAAAGCTTTCATACTGAAGATCAACAATATTCTTAAGTCAAGAGAACTGCGTAATATTGTCACATCGATATTTTCTTTTTGACCTTAGTTATATTAACCAACATAAAACTATTGAGTGATATATTCCATAGTTATCCAATATATATCAGTATGTGACCCGTTGGTGCCCCTACGGTCATGAGTAATACACCTCCCAATGGTCGGAGAGTGTTATATAATCTGAATGGATGCATTGACATCCAGTCTCGATACATCTTGGCAAGGAATACTTAAAATGATGTGTTTATTAAATTATGATAAAGTACTCATGATTAAAACTACTTATAATTACTATCACAAGCACAACATTTATAGATTTTTTGTTAAATATACTTAAAATAATAATCAATTAGTTATGACATATTGTAACAATCATATAACAATAAGAAAACATCTTTTATTACAAACGAGAATTAATTACAAAATTAACAATTTACAATTAATTACGGAATTGTACCTAGGGCATACTCCTATCTATATCACAGTTGCTCCTAATAAGCATCATTTTATACATTACAAGGCATCATTATCTGTAATACTCTTTGGTTGTATGGATATAGAGATGAGGTGTTACATCCATAATATTTTACTTTATTGCATCATAAATGAATACCTAACATTTAATTCAGTTAGCTATCTAAGTGCCATTCACTTCCTTAATGAAGTTATCAAATGTGCAATTAACTTTACTTTTTAATTCAAATTGACTAATTAATTTACTATAATATTTCCATAATTGGGTCACATCCAAATACATGATGTTACAACGAAGGAGACGAATCATCTCTATAGGATCGATTTCTACCTAGAGGGGGGTGAATAGGGTGATGATAATAATTAAAAAAAATTTAGCGTGGAAATATATAAAATAATCAGCACTGACAATAGCAGAATAATAGCAGCCAGATAATAGCAGAATATTAAAAGCAGAAATAAAACAACACAGATTTACCCAGCTTCAGCAAAACCCTGCCTACGTGCTGCCCCTAAGGTTTCTACTAGAAATTAAGTAGTCAGACGCTTATACACGTAAACTCGCGACACCCGCTATCGACTAACCTAACTCTACGCTCAAAACCCTGCCACAATTCAGCCACCGAGTTACGAAATTGTGAACTACACCACCGTAGTTCGTCCCCTAATCACTCAACTAAAGTTTAATAATCATTTAAAAGTAAATTACAAAATAAAACGCAATTAAAAACAATAAAACCCTAATTTTAAAAACTAAAGCTCGTGTTATTGCTAGCCTAAAAGAGTTAAGTGATAAAAAAACTTTCCCCCCTTTTCTTTTTATTTCTTCGGCCGTATCTTCTCCTTTGTGAAAAATGGCCGCCTCGTTCTTCTTTCAACAATTAGGTTTTCTGTAAATTGGAAGCGCCGCCTATATCTGATCAATTGAAGTGATTATTTGCTCTGTTTGGCTTGGACAATTGATTCTCTAGCTGTCATATGATTTGGTCGCTCCGATTTGATCGAGACCGAACAAAATTGGTATGTGATTTCCTTTTTCTCTTCTTGTTGATATGCTTGAACTCAATGACTTTATTGTCGATGATGTTGATGGTTTAAATAGGGATCGATTCCCTTTATTTTCATTCGTATGAATTCGTATGGTAATTTTTTCTGCCGTTCGATTTTGCTTGAGTGCACATGATTTGATTAGACTAGTTCAATTTGTTTATCCCTTTGCTTGATTATCATGGCTTGAGTTGGCTTCGGTTGTGGTTCCATTCTTTTCTGGTTTGACTTCGGCCGCTTTGAATTTGTGATAATTTTTACTTATTTGATTCTGCCTTGGTCACCACGGCTTTGATTTTGGCTTCACATAATTATTGACTTTGTTTGAAAAAAACTACTACCCAGATTTCTGTAGAAACTGCTTCATGTTATAACATTTGTATATTGCCATTCACTGTTTTCTTGGAATTGAATTTTGGCCGAATGATTCACCGATTCATCATAATGTTAACTACGACTTTTTCAATTCTTTCTTTAACTTTCATCTAACTGTTACTAATAGAAATTTGAACACTTTAACAGTTTTGATTTACAATTTCTGTCCTCCTTGACTTATTAAACCGGTACCTTATTCACCATATATGTATATACATACATATGTATGTGTGTATTTCTGTGTTGTTGCTTCGTACTTGAAGTCTGTAGCTTGCCTTTGGTTGTGATTTACTCGAGTTTGATCTGTGAGCCGGTTTATGTTGTAATTGGACTTTCCTTTAAGTTTATCTGGTTACGTGAGTAGTAGTCTTGTTGTCCTTTTAGCTGATGTTGTTTTTGGTTTTTTTGCACCCATTCTTCACTTTGATATTTGCAGTCTGCTTTTGTAATTAGTTGTCTGAACACAACTGTGTTTATACTTGAACTTCTTTGCGCTCTGGTCTTCATATGGCTTTGAGTCTGTCGCCTTTGGTCATTGTTAGACTTGAAGTCTAGTGTTGTCAGTGCATATGTGCTTGGTTCTCTGGTCTGTGTAGCATTGTGTCTTCGGTTGTAGCATGTTCATTAGTCTACGCTGTGCACTGTGTTGCATTGTATATTCCAGTGTGGCTTTGTGTCTTCATGTTGACACCGTCGACATGTTTGGTTGTGTGGTCTGTCTCGACTACTCATTACTGTAGCATATGTGTGTGTGTGTGTGTGTGTGTGTGTTGCTCCTCACTTTGTCGTTGCAGTCTGAGTTTGTATTCATATGCTTGCATTTGAACTTGACTATGCAATCTGCACTTGTACTCAGTTGAGCTGTTGTCTCATTGTGATCTGGTTTGTGGTTCACTTTGTGTTGAGTTGCCTTGTTAGACTTGATTTTTGTTGTAGCTAAAACTTTGAACTGTTACATATATGTGTGTGCGCTTTTCCATGGTTTCATATGAATGTTGAAGTCACTGTTTTGTGTCATCTTGAAGTCTAGTCTAGACATTTCATTACATTGATGCATTGTGGTTTGGTTCCATGTAAACTAATGTTGCATTCCTTGTGTTCATGCTTGATTGCTTTTGTGTGCCTGCACATGTGTACTTGAGTCTACTGTACCAGTCTCTGGTGTGTGAATGCTTCGAGTACAATTCATTGTATGAGTTTGAATGGTTGAGTTGTTTTCATGTGTACACATTGAATTTTTTGGTCGAGGCTTGTTCCGGTCATTTAAAACTTGACCATTCTATTTTTGTTTTTGTATTGCACCTGAGTTGAACCTAGCTTTGGCTCGGGTTTGACCTTGTGCTCATATCGCGACTTTATTTGTATTGTACTTGAGTTGTATCCAGCCTCGGCCCGGGTTTGACTTGTGCTCACCTATCCCTGCAGTTTTATCAAGTGTATATCGGTGTGCACGGCCTTTTGGCATGTACAGTGATACACTGTGCATGTCACGGGTTGTTCATGTAAGATGAGTTCAAAATTAAATGATGACGAACAACCCAATAACTGAAGCAAATACCATTTTCAAAACACATTTTACTTTACACTGCATAAATATATTTTTTTCAATTTTACCGCGTCAATGTTTATTTTGCAGATAATTCAGATGCTGGTCTCAGTCTGGAATAGAGTTGGTGATTAAATACGAGTGAATGATTGATATGTAGTGAGGTGAAAATGAAATGATAATTGTATAGTGAAAAATTATGTTGTAATTTGAAATTGTAAAAATTGTGTATATAGTGAGAGCTCAAATTTGTACTATTCAAAATTGTAATAAATATTTATTTGAATAAAATATCTGTTTGAATTTAAATTCTGTATTATTTATTTTATTCAGCAAATGTTTATTTAATTATGTGAAAATAAAATAGTACCATAACAAATACAATTAAATGAATATATATATATATATATATATGTTTATTATCATCAAACAAAAAATCTTATACTAGCATATTCAACAATCTCTCCCTTTTAATGATAACAAACATATATTTTAAAATTTGAATTTTTCAAATGTATTCGATCATTCAATTTGCTTCTCCTATTTGAATGCTCCCTCTCTACAACAAAGCTCACCCTTCATATATGCATGAAAATAAATAAAAATATGCAAATGAACCTAGATGCAAATAGAAAATACAAAATAAAATATTTGACCTTTATTTGCTAGAATCTAACTTTTCTCTCCCCTTCTGTTATCAGCAAAAGAGTAATAGCGTTAGAACAATAGAGAGAATGTGATAGACATTAATACAATATTAATACCTAATTGAGTATAAATATTAAATTTCGAAAAAAATCAAACAAAAATCATAAATACTCGGTTAAATGCATATTCCACTTTAGAATGATAGGGATGATGTAAAACCGTATAGTTGTGTCTATTTGTGGTATATTTATATCAGAAATTTGAATATCTACTAACCATGCATAACTGTTAGGACTTTTAAATGAGATTAGTAGTATTCGCAATTTTAAAAAATATAATAAGAAAATGAATTCAAGCATCTTCTAACCATACATAAACGTGAGGACTTTTAAATGGAATTAGAATCAACTTGTCTATTCAATAATTAATTTTGATATGTGTTCCATACATGCATAACCGTAGGACTTTTAAATGGAAATGAAAGCACATATACAAATATTCCAAGTAATTCACTCATGCGTAACCGTAAGGACATTTAAAAGAGAGTGAATACTTTGGATGTTTTTATTGCTAAAAATATAATAAAATGAAAAATGAATGATTTTCCATTTAAAATACCATATATTGACATACTATATTTGATTTTGATGAGTGATGGTCGTTAGAAATATGATAGAAATAGAGATGGTCATGGAATTTTTTACCAAACAAGAGTTATTATAAATCTTGTTTAAAGTTTTTAAAGAAATTTACTAGTTATACTGTCTCAAGTTATAATATATGATTAATATTAACACTCATCACTTTTTAATCACTATTTATCTTTTCGATAATCAGTAGAGAGTCAGAGTAGTTAATGTCTAATCTGAAACAATATCAACAAAAACTATTTTCTGAAAGAGGTTTTTACGAAGAAATGTCTGCTTATTAAAAGTTGGTTGAAATGAAAAATATGCAGATATTTTCTTTGAAAAGCGATGCAACTACTGAATGTCTCAACATAAAACTCGATCCACTAATACTTTTTCTATCAACTAGGCTACAAGTGTAATCTGCATCTGAATTCCCCTTTTAGACTCAAGATTATCATTTTCAAAAATTAAAATAAGTGAAAATCAATTATCTGTAAGGGGGTTTTGTGAAAATGACTTCAAGTTGAAAATCAATGTAAATAATTAAATAATTGCAAAAATGATTTTAACGTGAGATGATATTAGATACCACTTGTATTTGAGATATTCATGGTGATATATAGTGGTATATAAGAAAAATGTGTACTTGTCAACACATAAATTTTTCAGCACGTCATATGAAGCACAAGTAAAGTAACCACACATTCAGAAAAATTCGTCAAAGCAGTTTTTCTTGTCATTCCAAAGTGAATCACTAAAATAGAAAAGTTGTAGCATTATTAGTTAGCTTTCTAGAACTTCAAGAATAAATCAAAGTTGGGATGTTCAAGATGTGGCAGAAATACTTCAATAATGTCGATCAAAACATAGTTAACAATATGTGAACAAAATTTAGTTGAGAGATCATACCTCACTTTCCTTTGATGTCGTGATATACAAAATGCGATGATCTCCATCTAAACTCTATAGGCTAAGGAACATTTAAATTTTAGTTTATTAATCACTTAGAACAACTCGAAATCTATCTCCATCGGGTTTGAAGACTACCGCACATCGTTATTTGAGATTCTCTATTTTGACTTAGTTGTAATTAAATACGTAAGGCTCTTATCGAGTCGTGATGTGTTTGTTCCAAAAATATACATGTACATAACCCCTTAGTATCCTCAAAGGTCATGACAGTCTATTGTATGAAAAATATTACGTACACTAGTCACATTAAATGCATCGATATCGTATTCTCGAAACTTGTTCACTGTGAACATTTGAGAATGGATATGATATATACACAATTCAATACTTTTGGTCGCGGACACATTATTTCTTCATGCTATTAATATGCTTTGTTATGTTTCCTCATCTTTTGAAAACATTATATTGGTTATTCATTTTTTACGTATCAGCTTTATAGTCTATTGATTCGTCCTTCTATTTTAAGTTACACACACATACATATATATTGGAAAGAATCTACAACTCGGTTTTTTTCGTATTCCTGTTTTGTACCCAACTCAATTCCATGTATACATGAATGTCGAAACACCATAATTTTGTGCATTTGCGATCTACACATCATCTTTACTCAAATTAGCGTAGTCCGATAAATTTAAGCTAACAAAATTAAATATGCAATATATTATGTAGTAAAAATGTCACTAATGTTAAATTATCAATTTTTGATAGGTCGTAGATATCTAAATAAGCTAAACTTTTGTTAAGTTGATGTTCATGATGTGTAGATCATGCCCATGAAAAATTATGAAATTTGGACATTCATAGTTGCTTGAAAAGTAGTTGAGCACACACTGAAGGTAAAAAGAAACCGAGATGTGGAATCCACTCTTATACGCGCACACATTATTCTAACATGACATTCCACCTCAGTTTCTCACACACTCTTCTAACATGGCATTCTACTTCAGTTTCTTTAATATAGACACACACACACATACATACATATATATACATACATATATATACACACATACATACATATATTATATACACATACACACACACACACACACACACACACACACACACATATATATATATATATATATATATACATACATATACATATACATACATACATACATACATATATGTATACACACACACATACACACACATATATAGACATATATACATACATACATATATGTATGTATGTTTTTGATGATGTAAATAATTTTTTATTCAATATATTATCATTATACATTTAGTAAAATCAACGAAAATTTATAACGATTGTTTTATTTTGGAATTATACAACAGAACGATCTCTCTGTTGGAGAGTTGTACTGATTATTAGGTGTTTAGTTGAAATTAATGAAAAAGGGCAACAAATGTTTCTATGGGAAAAAATACAATTAAATGGGTGTTTGTCTTGTAGCTGATAGTCATTATTTAGCACCACACACATACGGTATCACCATGTGTAATGTTAGGATGATACCATATGCACCCAGGATTAAGACTTCTCCAATCAACTTGAAAATATATTATAAAAAATCACTCAAACCCACTTCAAAAACCTAGACAACCCACTTCAAAAACCTAGACAGACGAAATTACAGTAAATTTTTTAAAAAAAACTTGCATAAACAACGCAATATCAACAAATATCAAAAGATGCTTTAATTCTTATATTGATTTCCTCTGCTTTTTGTTTCCCATAGCTGACAAAACAGAGGTATAATGTAAGTGCAGTTATTCCACAAATTATAAATCAATGTCAAAGGATTTTTGTATATTTACTATATTAATATTAATTGATATGCTTGTAATCCTATTTGTATTAAAATCAACAACGTTACACTAATGTTGTATATCACTTTTCACCATCGTTATGCTTCTTGTTTTTTAAATTGAAGAAATAGTAGTATTCAAATGCAATAATAATTTGTTTAGTTGTAATTTTAAATAGAGGATAAAGCTAACAAATGATTTTGTAAAAATGTGCCATGTGCCGAAACCTATAGAGACGTATATTTCAAACAGACCAAAAATTGTATTATATCATATGAGTTTTTTTTATGTGAATCATAATATGTAAAATTGAGTAGTCTATTAGTATAATTTTCTTGTTTTGATTTAAAGTGAAAGAATGACTTTTTGGTTTTGGAATGGGGTTAGTGTTCTGAAATTAAAAGGATTAAAAAAAATGTTGGTGTAGGTGGATATGTGAGGTATTACACCGGATGGGATATAAGGTGGGGGTGAGGGGTTTGCATAAGATAATAAATAAACCAAGTCAACTCGACCATGTGCCTGCTCTGACAAACTCCATAATAAAGGACTAGGTTATTATAGGACGCATTTCCAGTAAAATTTAAGCTACACTTTTCTTCCATCATATCTAGTATTCTCATTCATCCTAGATCGTCTCCACAACTATTTATAGGCATCCAATGCTTTCTCCGTGTCACCAATGCACTTTTAAAATGGACACATGCCGAATGTTATGACCAATCTACATTCATTTTTTATATCAAAGACATGGAATGCACAGATTCGAAGCATGATGAATGCCATTAAAGTAATATGTTTTGATACTAAATGCAAGGTACCTTTACATTTTACATTCTTAAATGAATAAATGATGTAGACGCATGATTTTCATTTTAGAATACTAAATCAAGTTACAGTAAATCTCGAATCAGAGGATTTAAGACATACCAAATCCTGTGATCGACCAAGTTAAAAAGAAGATGAGAAAGTAATGACAGAGACGTATCCAACACCAAAGCCGTAAAATTTCTCGTGCTCCATTTAAATAAAATACCTATTCATTGCCCTTGACCAATATTAATACAATTACGTTTCAATCCACATGCAACAGTTCCTATTTTCCAATTGTCACGTGAGAACAGAATGGGCAGAGAAATACGCAAGCAATCCTAGCAGAGGAGCATTTATATAAGTTGTGGGCTCAGATTGCTGAAAAACGGGTCGGACATCAGGAAATGAATCCGATATGTTGGAAGGCCCACCTACAACCGCACCTGTCAAAATGTTCGGGTTCGGAGCAGATGTTAAATAGTACTTCGTACCCGCTTTGCACCCGATATGAGATGGATGCGCATGAACAGATGGTAAAGAGCTTCCTCTATGATGTACGCGGAGCGGGTACCGTTGCCCATATCCGACCATGTAAGACATTCTAAGCGGATTATCCCCAAGAATGTAATCAACCTGTAAATTAGTTATAACTTAAAACGCTGTACGCACCCAACTTGATTATGCAAAATAAAGTATTACTTGTCTTTTGGCGACACGCTTGAGCTGAGCTGGCGTAACAGTGGACCCACCACAAGCCACGTGAGCATCGGCGTGGCTGAGGTAATTGGAGTAGGCGAGAACCAAAAAGGAGAGTGAAGTCACGTGCTGCATGTTACTTCCTCCTACCTTAAACAGTAGTCCTCCTACATAATTACAAAGATTTTTGAGTTTAATTAGCTGTCATTAATTAGGATAGATTAAGTGGACATTATTAAATTAATTAGCAGGATAACATTCTTTTTTATGCAAGTAGAATAAAAGTGAATGAATGTATTACCCGGTGAATATTGGATTTGTGGGTGTCGAGATATTCCCGGTAGCAGGGAACATATAAAATTATCCGCCCTTGCTTTGAATGATTGCAAATAGTCGTCTTTTCCCATTAGCACTTCCTAACATCACACCAATTTATCATAATTTCAGTTTTAAGCTTTTACTATACTGGACCTATATACGATATATATGATGTATGAATGCACATCTACTAAAGATTTCACTTTGTCATGTGTGTGAGTTTTTGTCAGTAGAAAGATGCCAAGGACCAACGCAGTTCTTTACTTTGTGCACAAGGGAAAAAGTAACCTTTAATTGTAATTTTCCAACAAAAGGGACTTTATAACAATTTTCAAGATTACGATTTACGAATGCAAATGAAATTGAACGGTTTTACAAGAATAAAAGCAAGAAAATTCAGTACTGAGGTTAAAAGTAAAGTAAAGGAGTGAAGACAACGGTCAATCCCTATTTCTACACAAACACAGCAATCAATGACATCTCGCTGCACCCCAAAATAAAACACTAGATTTTATATTACCACCTAATCCGTTTACTAATCAAATTTCCGAAAAGAAGATAATAGAAAAAAACGTATACACAAAGTTAACAGTGTTATAACACAAATTTATATAACCCTCTAATCCATATATTGCAATTCAAACACCAGATAAGAATGTAATACCGAGTTATAACATATTTTTTTGTCTAAGTATAATTTGAAAAAATAAAATAAAATACCTTGGAGATAAGGACATTAATACCAGCATGTTTATTATCCCATCCGAACTCATAAATGTTATCTCCAGCTCCCAATATTTCCTCGTTTACTTTTATGTATTCTCTGTATTTCCTCTCTCTCGTTGCTTTGTGCAGCCATGCTGCTCCCCACAACAGCTCATCCTGCATTCTCAGCCGTTAGATGAATTTATTTCATTTTCTAATTTAACGGTAATAATCAATTTCCCCCTGCTTACTTGATACCCATCAAAGTCGCAGTAGAACGGACATACTGCTGCTCGTAAACTGCTACTATATGCTCCTCTGTATTTATCCGCAAATTCAAACACCTATCAAAATTTCCAAAAAGGCACCCAAATGATTAATTGAAAGCATTTTCATCCCAAACTATTTTCAATATTCAATTTAAAACCCGTAAAAACAAACCTCAATAGATCGATCAAGCAAAACCCTAGAATACCCATGATCTCTGCCTCTAAACACAATGGACGCTGCAGCAAGCGCCGCTGCGGTCTCTCCGGCAACATCTGAACCCGGGTTTCTCCGATCTACTTTATACACCGTTCTCGGCGTGTCCATGTCTTCTGGCCTCTCCCAACATGAGTGATCCCTAAAGGCGTCCCCGACCTGGACGTAAACCACGCCATCAACGGCAGTAGCCTTAAGCAAATAGTCAGTAGCCCATCGCAAGGCAGTTAGGGCTTCACCAAGATGGGGCCCGAAATTCTTCCCGAAATCGATGATGCTCCAGGCCATAAGCGTGGCGGAGAACGCCATTGGAAAGCCGAACTTCACATTGTCGCCAGCGTCATAGTATCCCCCGCTCAAATCGACCTGCATTTTCGAACATCATCTTAAACTTCGAGTTAAAAATTGAATAAGACGTTCGTATCTGCTTACGCCATCGAAGGAGCCGTCATGTAGGGCGGAGTCTCTACGCCAAGAAAGGCGTTGGTTTTGGGGGAGTTTTCCGGAGCGCTGACCTTCGAAAAAGAGAATACTTTTGCGGAGGGCGTCGGAGTAGTCGTGGGTGGCGTAGGGGGTAGGAAATATCTGGAGCGATACGAGGAGAACGAGGAATATGGGCCGGTATATCTGCATTTTGGGATAATTTTTTTTGTTAATTAAATTAGTGAGTGTGGTGGGGGTGAATGAGCGGTCAATATATACTGGTGCTTGACGAATGCAGGATTGACACGTATCGGAGGACGTTGCGGCGCGGGTTTTGAGGTTGTTTTTTTGGGACCGGACTGGGATTTGACTAGACTAGGAGTGAAACTGTCTCACATGAAATAATTTTGTTTATGGTTGTCAATTTTTTCGTATAATTCATCTTACTCGTGACTATATTAGAGGATGTTAATATGTGAAAAGAATTACGTTGAATGCACTTGTCGCCGGAATTAAGATAAAAGTATGGCAAATAAGACGTTTTAGGCATATTAAATTAAGATGATAAACATGTTATATTCTATCTTTAGTAACCATAACTAGGGTAGAATAATTTTGTGTTTCGGGCTTCAACAAGTTTGGAACGGGATGAAACACGATTAATTTCGAAAATGGTTATAACATATAGAGTTGAAAATGTTTTTGTCTTGTAATTAAAACTGAAAATTGAAACTCAATTTTTGAAGTTAAACCAATCTTAAATTATTATTATTATTTTTAGATTCATATGCGTTATTTGTGAGGTTGGGATTTTTTTAAGTTGTTAATCAAATATTAGAAAATAAGCTACTTTTATGTAAGTTTGTTGCTTATTTTATCTACAACATACATGGCAAGTGCACACTTACAGCTAGGCTCTAAAATAGTTCAGGTTTGATCCGAGTGGAGTGGAGATAATAATTAGACATGTCGTGTCCAATGCAAACCTAGCTCGACGGATCTCGGTTCTACAACAGGTCGGTTTTCACCGAGTTTAAATTGTACATTTTAAAACACACACCCCACACGGAGTTTGGATCAGGTTGGTTTTGATCTCTTAGGTTATTACATTTAAAATTCACATATTTTTGTATTTTTTCAATCGGATTAAGTTAAATTTGATTGTGTCTAAATGATGTTTTTCATCATCTAGATCTAACCTGAGATCTATTGAGATCGGATCAGGTTCAATACTTCGAGTCAGTTCGGTTTCGGCTTATGGGTCTTAGTTCTAATTGTTGGTCCTACATGCATATAGCTTGCGTTCTGGATCTTATCTTGATTACTATAATCATAACCCGAGCTTGTTTCTATACAAATTGGGTACGTATGTTAAATTATTTTGCCTCATTACCGTTCTCCATATGTGGGACGCGTCCAACACACGGGAAACGGTAAAGAGGCAAATGCCCCGTTGGATTGAAAGCAAGATATTTTAATATTGTTAATTAATAAAATTTTAAAATTAATAACTTATGCTAGTTTGAAACATGGTTTTTTATGTTGCAATCGTATTAAAGTGTTTTGATTATGGGGTTGGTTTGAATTGAATTGGGGCAACTTCTAACATGCTGAACTTTGTGAATCCATTGAGTAATAAGTTTATACTCAACGTGACGCTAAAACTGTCATTTTAACTTGTAAATTTCTGAAATAGACATACATGCAAAATTTACAAATAAATTGTATAGTGATGTGAACATGTAACAAACAGAATATGGAAAAAAAATTTATGTAAACTAACAAACTGTTACATAAATATTCCACACGCTCATATTTTTGTTATAGTAAACAAGTAATGATCGAATCTATCAAAATCGGATTGAACAGTAAGAAAACCGTACCTAATTAATTGTAATAATAATCGAGTTAGCTTGGGTTTGGATTTGGGTAGTCTGAAGTAAACTCATGCTTGAATTAGCGGGATGAGTTGGCCTAGCCATAAGATGTGACAGTTAAGAACAAAAATTGGTTTTATATGGATAAGTAAAAAACTTAAAACTCAGAGGCAGGCCATGCATACATGGTTCGGAGTTTGGACCAACATATTGGATAAGTTTATTCAGGCTACGAACAATAATAACGACAATATGACCGTTGAATAATGGAGTACTGTAGAAAGAGATGGGAATGACATGGGAATGATTAATGGCCTATAATTGGAATCATTGAACATTGGATGTCATTTTGCATTACTTTGGATCTAAACTTTGCAACGGAATTATGGACGCATGTTACGTAAACTTTGGATTTTTCTTTTTGTCTTGATTGCTCGTTGAACACGCTTTCTAAAATGTTCGATGAGGCTAATTCGTGGATATCAATAATTTTAATTGTTTTATTTGTTTATTGCACGTGATATGTCTGCCATTCCACAAATGAATACTTATGAACACCCGTCGATTTATAGCTGGACCGAGTGGAAGTATTAAAAGTGAAACATTATTCAAGTTAGAATTTATCTTCTCAGTTATATAGGGCTAACATCTCAGTCAGTTCAAGTTAATTAAAACTCAAAATCTCCGTTCAAAGCAGTTCGGTTAATAATAATTGTTACTATTGATCCATTGACTTTGTTTTTTGACTATAGAGTTGAACATGGATGACATTGGAATTTTGACCATTACCCAATTCCATAAGTCCAAAGCGATAATTTTGATGAAGAGAATTGATATAAATAAAAGTCACAACTGGATACCGCTTAATAAAATGAAATTGGATTTCACCGAAATCGAGTAAGCGATAAATTTGACCAAAATATCACACCACTTGCTAAGTGACATGTAAACGTTAATATTCGAATAGTTCGATATTAAATGCTGACCAAATTTACACCCGACGAGTCACACAACCGATACGATAAATTCTCTTTTGACCAAATGATTTAATTAATTTATAACTGTTATAAAAAATTAACTTAATTAATATTTATGAAATATTAATTATGAAATTTGATTACGATTTGAGAAATAAGTATTACAAATATATTTATAATAGTTATAAATATATTAATTGATATACGATGTCGATAAGTGATTAGATTGGATTAAATTGCGTAATATTTTTATATAGGCTTAGATGGGTTTAAGGCCCATCATAGAGCTAGTTATTTCGGTTGCACATACACTATAGAGACCGCTTGATTACAGTGTAAGGAGGCTTAATTTTGGATGGCTTAGATGGATGGAAAATCAATATGAGATGAGATCCACTCTTTTCTCTCTTATACTCACTATCTTTTCTCTCTTTTGTTCACTATTTAAGCATCCCTAACCCTAATTCGATTATATCTTTAGCTATCACTTCTTCCCTTGTTTTTGCTAGTTGTATTCATACCCTAGCTTCTCCATCAATACAAACTCAAATCAAGTCAGATTCGAACACTATTCGATACCTAAAGGTCAACGGTGTAAGTACTGGCAATCTACCGAATCAAAAAAGGATTCAAAGAGGAGAGTTTATATTTTCAAGATGTACTTTAAGGCTTTGGGATTAATGTTTGATTTTATAGTTTGGACCATTTCTCCATTTGTGTGTGTCATCCTTGCGTAGGGGCCATGCTAATCTTCTCTGTATCGTTCCAATTTTAATGTTTGATTTTATAGTTAATAACTATTAGTATAATGTTTTATCATATATGTATATGTATATTATATTGTTAGTTAGGTGGCGATTCTGATATGCAAACAAAATTGTGACAAATTAGTTTGGTTATACTCGTGTATATATTTATGCTTAATAAAATAAAATAAAAATTAATCATATATGGTCTCGGGTTTCAACTACTTTCTTTCAGTTCAAACTGGGAAGAAGGCTTGCTTTTCGTTGATCTCTTACTAGTGAACCATAATTTGAACCTGGAACCGAAGAACTTGCCTTTTCATCGAGCTAGGTCCGCAAACTCTTTTAGGAGTTCCAAAGATGAAATAGAGGTGCCCAAAGGAAGGGGGACCTTCTAGATGGAGCCAGGTTAGTTCGATCGCTTAAGCCCACGATAGAGTAGGCCACTTTAGTTGACATGGTTATATGGTTTAGAATACTGCCACCTGTCAAAGACATGCAGCGAAAGATGTTAAGAATGGCATTCCAAATAGTGGTAGCATCTTTAGTTCCTAAGTCTATCACATCTATTGGTTGAGTGCCTATCCATACATTATTGGAATCTGTTGTCGGTTTCTTCTTACCTTCATCAAGTTTCTTAACTTCTTCAAGTTCCGACAATTGGTAATAACACTACCTTTACGAGCTAAAAGCTCTCTATTTTTCATATTATCATCCGATAGTTTCTAGTTCACTTGACTTTATATTCTAGTAATCTTTTTTCTTGATCCAAAATGTCTTTAACAACTATAGATTCCGTGCCTACCCAAACACTTTTATCATCGAATAGGCTGCGCAGCTTTTATCAGTACCGATTCCTAGGTAGCGTAGCTCTGTATCTTTGATGCGGATGTTCAGGTTTACCTACTTCAGAATACCCGGCATGAGTAGCTGCCTAACGACGTCCCACTTGGAAGGGCTTATAGCTTCTCTCGTAAATAAATGCAATGCCCTGATTCGACAAGCCGTAGAGAATGCAAACGTGGTGGGATAGAGGCTGGCAATTAATATAATGGGGACAAACTCCTATTTCCTATGAAATGCAATGAGTACCCGTATTCGCGAGAGGTATTGGCTTGGCACATCAGGCGTTCTCGTATATTCTTAGTATGCACAAGACAAGATGAGAAATGCTTAATCAAAATCAAACCTCTTGTTCGAAATGGAAAGCTATATGAGCTTGTTGTGTATGAATACAAGTGAATTCTTATTAGTAGAACCATATAATAGAAGTGTGCTCTTGCCTAAGCCGGATTCTTTCCCTATAGGTACTGGGTGTTAGCCAATTACACCAGTGATTTTTGAGAAATCGCTATTCATAGAAAACGGCTAACCCTAGTCCTAAAATTCTTAAGTAAATAATGACTTTAGAGCTCGATGGATTTCTTGAAGGTCCCATTTGTTCATTTGGTCGAGCTACTCGCTCTCGAGAACAGTTAGTAGTGAGTCATTCAACTGCGCTACCTCTAGTGATGGGCATTGCTCTCAGTGTCTTAGTTCACTTTCTTGTTAGCTTTCTTGCCTTGTTCGGGTCTTATTACTGTTGTAGAATAAGTCTCACTACTCACCTATTTTTGTATATAATGTAGTTTAGTTTCCTTAGGATGCTTCAAATATCACTACCTGCCCAAAGCTGGCTCGTAACCTCTATCAGTAGTTCATAGAGAGGTTGGTGCGCCCAATCAGTCAGGGAAGAGTCTTGGGTATGACCAGAGAAAGGGAACCGCCAGTATATTAATTGCGAAGGTTGCTAAGCTAATCCATATCAGGCAACGAGTCTTTCAGGAGGAATGTTGCCAATAAGGTCTCTGTCTGCTGTATGCATATGGCTATCCTTCTTTCTTTGGGATGCGGGATACGATGTGTCGCTGTCCATAAAGGAAGAAAAGGCCCACTCGACCAAGGGAGAGGTGGTTTGCCCGTCATGGTACTGATTGTTAACGAGAATTATTATTCACACTTTGCTTACTGAGATCTTGGGTTTCTTCCCCAGTATATTAATTGTTGGATTCTCCATTGTTTTACTTAGCTGAACAGCACTAGCTCCTTCTTTCATGCCAAATCTAAGTCGTTTAGCCTAGATATTATGGGGAGGAGGATCAGACCATTCATTAACTCCGCTAATTCAAGTTATATTCACTCTCTTTTGCCTCAAAACTATAAGAATTCCATTCGCTACCTCCCGCTCACTTCCCTCGCCTTATTCTCCACGCCATTCACTCCCTTGGTAAATAATTCTACGAGATCGATACATTACGCATAGTGTCTCTATCTATTAATCTGTATCAACCACTACGACTCTCGCTAGGATTTTTATTCTGAACTAATATAATGGGAGCTATGATATTGAGAATGTGAGTCTTGCGGCAAAGCAGATGAACTACATAATTAAACTAAGGGAAGGAGGAAGAAGGTCAAACATCTGATATGACTAAGCACTAGGGGAGACTCGCTATGCACCTGCACCCTTTGTTGCTTACCAAATTCTTAGGGCCGTGGTGAACTAGTCGTTCCATACATTCTGCCTATCTCATGTGTATGGAACCAGGTCTTTGTCGGTTCCTGCTTAACTTTCAGTAGGTACTGCTGGGTGAGAAATGCCAACCCCACATGTTGCCTATTAGTAAGTAGGCCTTCGGTATAAACATTTGGTCTGACGGTCTCTGAGAACTACCTAACTAAAGAAGAATAATTCTTTTTCCATGATTATTTAGCTAGTAGGCGTGAAGAGCTTTTTGCGGGGAAACTTGCAAGTCAAGTTTGGGGGGAGGCGGGCGTCGACCCAACCTTATGAGTATTCAAACTATAACAGTTCCGATGACCATTCACTCACTTTTGGCAGTTATACAATTCCAGAGGATGGTCCAGAATTGGGTCGATCACGTTTATTATAAGTGGACAATAGAGTGGTTGTACCAGCCAAAACACATCTACGTATGATTGTAACACCCGTTGACGTACCTCATAGCTGGGTTGTACCTTCTTCAGGTGTCAAATGTAATGCTGTACCTGGTCGTTTAAATCAGACCTCCATTTTGGTACAACGAGAAGGAGTTTACTATAGTCGGTGCAATGAGATTCGTGGAACTAATCATGCCTTTACGCCTATCGTCGTAGTAGTCGTTTCTTTGAAAGATTATGATTCTCGGGTATCCAATCAATTCATCCTCCAAACCAACTAAACCGGGGAAGCGAAAATGAAATTGTAGGGTGAGGGGGAAGGTCAAAGCGCTCACTCAGTTAGGCTCAGACCTTGATGCAGTGACTCAGGCTCTAATTCATATCCTTTTTAGTTCAACTCGGCCCATGATTTTCACTTACTAGATACCAACGGAGATGCAAAATCAACAACAAAAAGTAGTACTTTATGTTTATGGAAATCCTAATGCTAGTACAATTTACGGAGAGTGTGAGTTCATTCCCCTTAGAAACAACCCTTTCAGTTACCAATGCCCTTTCTGGAACTAGTGAAGCAACAAGCCCCCCTAGGAGGTGACATATTATTAAATGAGATAATCGCAAAATGTGTGGAATTGGCTTGACTTGCCAATAAAGAAATTCCCACAGAGTGGAGCATTCTCGAGCTTCTGTTTTCTCTAATGGGAAATGAAGTTGTGCAAATCCCAGGGTATCTCCAAGATACCTATTATGATATTTATAAACGAGGGACCACTATTTGGCTTTTCGAGGATCTTAGTAATTTTATGATTTCATACCAAATTAATATACCGAGGCATTCTTATCATTTTGTTGATCCAAGTCCATGGCCTTTTTCGGGTTCACTCAGAGCTTTGGCAACCATCGTAGGAGGTGTGATGTACATGCACCCATTTCAAGGTGGTGTAACATGTCTCAGTTTGGGCCTCATATTTATCCTACCATGTTTGTATGGTGGCACGACGTTCTATGTGAATCCACTTTGGAAGGATATCCGACAAAAGCTGTACAACTAGGACCTTAGTATGGTTCTATTATGTTTATAGTCTCGGAGGTTATGTTCCTTTTTCTTTTTTGGGCTTCTTCTCATTTTTCTTTGGCACTGACGGTAGAGATCAAAGGTATTTGACACCTAAAAGGGATTGGGGTTTTAGATCCTTAGGAAATCCCTTTTCTTAATACCCTTATTCTCCCTTCATCCAGAGCTGCCGTAACTTGGGCTCATCATGCTATACTGGCGGGGAGGGAAAAATGAGTTATTTACGCTTTAGTAGCCACCGTTTCACTGGCTCTAGAATTCACTGGCTTTCAAGGAACGGAATATTACCAAGCGCCCTCCACAATTTTGTATAGTATTTATGGTTATACCTTTTTCTTAGCAATAGGCTTTCATGGTTTTCATGTGATTATTGTACTCTTTTCTTGATCATATGTGGTATTCGCCAATATCTTAGTCATTTGACCAAGGAGCATCACGTTGGCTTTGAAGCAGCTGCCTGGTGTTGGCATTTTGTGGACGTGGTTCAGTTATTCCCATTTGTCTCTATTTATTGGTTG
This sequence comes from Allium cepa, assembly GCA_030765085.1. NCBI lineage: Eukaryota > Viridiplantae > Streptophyta > Magnoliopsida > Asparagales > Amaryllidaceae > Allium > Allium cepa. Next base: position 471,667,446 of record CM060929.1, on the reverse strand, counting down.
GGGGGGGATATGAAATATGAAAGAATAAGTGAATTTTTGAATGAAAACTCGTAGACAAAGAGAATTGGGCTTTTCCAATCAATCAATTAATGTGTAGGAACCCACCCTCATTGAATAGAATGTCTAACCCATTTGAAGACAGACTGACCTTCGGGTGCCTCCTGCTTTCATAGAGATCTTTTATTCTCTCGGAGCATAGTTCGATGAATCACCATGAAGTTCTAAAATCTTTTTAGGGAGTCGACCGACAAGGAACTGACAGAAGGCGAGTGAAAGCAAAAGGCGCCTAGTATACCAAGTCCGGTATGTTAGCTAAAAGACTAATCTAAGTAAGGAAGTGCTTGCGAAGAAACTGCATCAAGCGTCTATTTGGAGCCTTTCTGTCGGCTTATGGCCGGGTCAGAGAGTTTCTAGTAGCTAATCACTGGTTAACATGCTCCTGATTGATGGTATTCGTGAACCTGTTTCTAGGTCTTTATGGAAACAATATTCTCTCTGTTGCCATTATTCCTACTATAGAAGGGTTTGCATTTTTACCCGGGAAGCAGCATCCGTTGATGAGTGGTTATACAATAGCGGTCGAGCTAATTATTCTACACTTCTTACTTAGTGTAGCTTTTTACGTGGGTCGTGAATGGGAATTTTGTTTTCGTTTGGTTATGCATCCTTGGATTGTTATTGCATATTCAGCTCCTGTTGTAGCTGCTACTACTGTTTTCTTGGTCTATCCTATTGGTCAAGGAAGTTTCTCTGATGGTATGCCGAATTTCTAGTACTTTCCATTTTATGATTGTATTACAAGCAGAGCGCAACATCCTTATGCATCCATTTCACATGCTAGGCGTAGCTGGTGTATTCGACGGCTCGTTATTTAGTGCTATGCATAGTTCCTTCCTTCGGGCGCCTCTAGTTTCATCAGCCACTGAAAATGAGTCCGGTTACAAAGTTGATTCACCAGGCAAGATGCCAAGTATATTAATCCAGGCCCAGTAGATTAATTGATCATTGCTGCTCATGGTTATTTTGGCCGAGATCTTGCTAGTTTCAACAATTCTCGTTCTCTTCTTGGTGGCCTGTAGTAGTAGTGTGGTTCACTGCTGTATTTTTACTATGGCTTAGATTGAAACCAATCTCTAATTACAAGGTCGTCTTATTAAGACTTGGGCTAATCAACCTTAGAAGTAATGCATGAACGTAACCCTCTAGACCTAGCGGCTATAGAAGTTTCATCTACAAATGAATATTTCATCTTAAAGTGGATGACTGGTATACATAACTTGATTCATTCTTCTGAAGGATCAGGAACGCCGGTGTATTTCGGATGCGACCCGAATTAGATAAATTCTTCTTTCTCGATGGTGCATGATATTCGTCTTTTTTGGCCAAATTCTTAGTTTTGCTTCTGGTCTGGAGAATTCCTAACTAGTTGAGTGAACCAAAGTTATTTTCGGGTCTGATAGGATAGGGTAAATAAGTCACAATAGAGGCAACAACGGCGTAACCTAATAAATGAGGCTTAAACTACGAAATATTCTTTTTAACATAATACCCCTCTTGATGGTCTGATTACATAATAGATAGATGGATCACCAGTTCCATTGCTTCCCCTAGCATACCTAATTTGAATTAGATGAGATGAACTCATCTTCTCCTTGACCCTTGATGTCGCACCTTCCGGTCCTCTCCTAAGTGATCGGGGTCGATAGAGCCCTTGTAAGAGATATTGCATTAACTGTATGGTCGAAAGAGGTGGCCTTGGTATCCTAGGCGCCTCGTTCTTAGCTTATTATAGCCTTCTTTCTTTATTCCATCTAGTAAAGGTGAAACAGAGTGATCCTTTCATTAGGAGTTTCTAATAGTGGCTAACGTGGTACCAGTATATCTTCCGGGTCACCCTTGTGAGGTGCGAAGCAAGCGATGTATGAGAGTTGGCCATAGTAAATGTTTTAATATCACCAGTTTGTGAATACGCTTTCTTTAGTTATGCTTAGATCCGTCTCGAAATTTCGATATTGATTTCTGTCTAATCCGAGGACCTAATCTATGCCAAAGTCAACAAATGCTTGGTTCATACACTGAGTCTGGACTAGTAATAGGAATGACGGTAGTCATTGGCACAAGTAGGTACTTCTTCCTGACCATTTGAGCTATGTTCTGCTTGAATGCTTCCAACGACCAACTATTGTCGTGCTTTATCCACCAGTCTTCTATTATGAACCATTCGCATCTACCATAGGGATGTAGGTGAGGCAGTTTATGGCTACGTGATCTCAAGCAAGGAAGTTTTATTATTATAGATGAACGAGCAGAGAAAGTCTTGTTATTCTATGGGTAAGAACAAACAACAGGAGCCTATTAATTGGGGGTCTGGTTGATTGCTTTTCTATCGGTAAGTCGGAGCAGCTTAGTAAGACAGAACACATCTTTCTAATAAAGGATTTCGGTAGCTATCTGGTCTACAGACCAAATAAGGTAAGGATTGATTTCCCGATTGATAAGCTGTTAGGCCAATTTAGGAAGGCTAAGCAAGGGAATGTGCTCTATGGTTCACATCTATCAAAAGGGGTAGCGAAATCGAGAAGTTTGATTGCTACCCGATCTAGGCAGCATCAATAATATTCGTTTACCTCTTCTGACTTATGATGAACTAGAAACCAAAATAAAGAAAGCAAATCCCTGATTTCCCTTGCCCAATTAATATACTGGACTTTCCCAATGAATATCTAGGGCTCAACTTATTAATATACTAGTCCAGAGCCAAAGCCTATATACTGGGTTCTTAGAAATCTGAGGAGGCTAGCGCTTATCAGACGAATCAAAGGAGGCTTGCCAGCAATTAGTTCAGGATAAGTAAGGATCTAGTGTAGAGATAGTTATAACTCTCAGATCCATTAGTGGACCAGCCCTGACTAGCATACTCCTATGAGTAGGTAAGAGCCTAATCCTCTCTTCTTTCTCTAGGGGAGGTGCGACTGAAAGGAGCGGCTGTTCGGCTCCTTATCTCTCCCTGATTCTCTTCTGGGAAGGGCCCTTCTACCCAACTATGATCACAACCCTGGGATTTTCCTGGTGTCCAAGTATGGCCAGCACCTTACGTAGCATCTATTCGACTTCCTCAAGCACAAGAAGAGTTTCTCTTTCCCAACCTTTTGTTATTATGGAAGGGCAGCACAAGAAGGAGTAACTTCTCTTGGAGTGAAGGAGTAACTTCTCTTGGATCGAAGAACTAAGGTCAAGTAAGTGATTCAGGTGCTGGTAGAGAATATAAGTATTCCCTTTCTAATAAAGCTGCCAGCAGCTTCTAGCCTGCTTCTTATTCTACGGCGTTCTAGGCATATTAATAGTAGAGAACTAAATAAGTGATTCTGGCCAGGTCATGAGTAAGTGATTCTAGTGCTAGTAAAGAATCTGTCTTATAATCAATAGAGGGTAGAGAAGGGCTATAATAATTGATAATAGCCAATATCTAATGGTTGTTATTCCTTTTAGTTGGGTATCGAATCGAAGTTAAGATGATCATGAGTAAGTATCTAATCTAAGTTAAGATGACTGCTCCGGGTAGCGAATAACATAATTAAGAGTGCCGGTCTAATAGCTAGTAGAGAATCGACTCAGGAGAGAATCATAGGTCATCTAATCAATAAAGATGGAATCAGGATATTAACAATTACCATGGTATCGACTAGAAATACCAGTCTATACTAATGAGGCCATAGAGAATCATCAATTTAGTTATCGAATATACTCTTATATAGACATTTCTATTATCAGCTTCATATAAAGGTGTCTAATCAAATCTACTAATAGCTCATCTGATATGGCCATATTAAACACATATGAAACAATTAGCTGGTAGAGAATCAATATACCAAAGAAACCAATATGTTAATTAATAAGATAGTAGAGAATCTAGGTTGCTAGTAAGGTGTTGAGAAATCCATTCTATAAGAATTTCGAATAGCTGGTTCTGGTAGGGAATCCAGCAAATAAAGTCTAGTAAGAAATAGTTGTTGTTCCCCTGTGTCGGGTATCGAATTTATTCTCCAGAGTCCATCTTGGAGTTAGTTATATGCGGTATCGAATCATCATACCAATCAATAGAGGGTAGATAATCATCATACTCAGTTGGGGATTAAATACCCTAATTAGTCTCATATTAACCAATTAGATGGTATCGAATAGAATATATACCTGGCGTCTAGCCAGTTGACACCAATGGGGACACAGTGCAATTTAATGCATTTTATTATGAATATCTTTCAATTCGGATAGGGATAACCTAGAGGTTCCCGAGGGGAGCACAGCGAGAAGTCGAGGCTTAGAGATGCAATTAGATGCCCTTGAGTGAGAAGTCAAGGACACGATCAGATGCAGAACCTGGACGAGCTTATGAGATGCATTCAGATGCCCTGGAGCGAGAAGTTGAGGCTTGTACAGTCCGTCTAAGCCGCTTGATTAATATACTGGGACAGTTTTGATATAAAAAACGTGATGGTGCCAGACATGTCCTAATTATGAGGCACAGAATAACAACTATGATTTACCCTCTAGCCCTTATCTACGGTTCTAACATGAGCTAATTGGTTAATATGAGCATTTAGGGATGCTGCAATTGGAGCATTAAGGGATGCTTCTAAAAAGAGCAATTGGAGCATTTAGGGATGCTTCTCTACCTGATAATTAGTTAATTAGTGCATTGAAGGACGATTCGATACTAGATAATGAAGGCCAACTCACTAAGCTTATTAAGCAAAAAGGGCTCTAGGAGAGATATGAGAGATCTTTTCTTTTTCCTCTAAAGGGCAGAGGAGTTACATTTAGGGATTAATCGATAGGATGCATCGAAAGATGCACTTAGTTGAGTTGACTTGACAAAGAATCACTCTCTTGACTTAGAAGATATTCTCTGTTTCCTAACTTTGTCATTATGGAACGCCAACCCAGAAAGAGCACCAACTACCTTATGGTAAGGCACACCCAATTAATATACTGGCTTAAGCTTTGATTCTCATCTATTCTCTTCTACTTGCACTTCAAGGGGAAAGCGAGCAACCATAAATCTATCAGCCTTTACTATATTAACTGGATCCCCGCTTCCCCTCTATTCTCTTCTTAACGCAAAGCCTTGCTTCGCTATACACTACAAGAAAAACCATTTATAGTTGCAAAAATCGGTGGCGTATTATTGTAAATGCAACAAAAAATAGATTACCAAATAATACAAACGTGGCAAAAAATAATTCACGTTTCCCGCTTCTAAAAAAAGAGTTCGCGCGAACTAAATAAACGTAACATATCATTTTACTCTCGTACTTAACAAAATTCTCGTCCCTAATTTGCTTTCTTCTTCAGAAAAAAACTTTCCCCTTTTAGTCGTGTTAAATTTTCATCGCACTCAAATATCATCGTCAACTCCGTCGTTTCCCCCTTACTCAACATCGAGTCGCGGCAGCCAGCATATCTAGGTATAATAAGGTATGAATCTTTTAAATCGATTAGGTATATTTTGGTATGAATCTGTTAAATCGACTTTGTGATTCTATTTGGCTTTTATATGAATTTGAATGCATCTTATTTTCATATTTTTTCCTAAGCTATTACTGAAATGGTTGATTTAACCCTAATTGCAATGATCTGTTGGGATATCTGCTTTGATTTCTTTGAGTATATGAATGTTCTGTTGAAGTGGTTCAGTGAATCAATGGTTGCTTGCTGAGAGGAGGTTGAGGCTGCGTGTTTCGGGAATTTGGTGGGTTCAAGTAGCATTGATGGAGGTCGCGGTTTTGTTTGCGATTGGGTATTGGCTGGCTGGATGGTTGAGAGTGGTAAACGTTGGAGCATAAATAGTCTTTTATGGAGTGGCAGGCATTGGAAATATGTCAGTTGTGTGGATGTGAGGTAGTGAAGAGGAGGCGGTGAAGTTGACGGTTGGTTTGGTAAGAGGGGGCGAGGCTGGGGGAAGGATGTGAGTATGTGTTCGTAAGGAGTGGTAGAATGTCAGAGGGCAAGTTGATGAATGTTGCGTGAGTCTCTGGTAGTTTGCTGCGGAGGCTGGGTTGTTGATGTTTTGTTGAGTTGTAGTATGAAGTGCGGTTGCGAACAGGTTGCAGGTTGGAGAAATGGGAAGGAGGATGGTCTGTGGTTGCTTGGGGTTTGTAGTTGGAGTGGTCACTGTTGTAGTGTGTGAATATGGTGCAGTTGGTTGTATCGGTGCAGTAGTCAGTAGGTTGTAGAATGGTTATTGAAGCAGGCTACAGGAATGTAGGCAAGTGGATATTGTCTTTGGTGATATGAATGAATGTGGTGTGTATGAGATGAAAGTGGGTATTGTTATAGGATGGTATGAAACTGTGTTGTTGTGAGGAGTGAATGAATTGTTTAACAGTGGAGTGGGGGAGTGATTGCAGTGTTGAAGTATATTTATGGAAGTGGTTGAATTAAACAATGTTGTGAGAAGTGGTAAAATAGGAGGATTGAGTAGTATGGTGATGAGAGGTTGCTGCGATTTTTGAAAATTGCAGCAATGTGTGGCAGCGGAAATGCACCGGCATTTGTTGGTGATAGGTGGGAGGAAGTTTGGTCAGTGGTCTGTGTGTAATGGTGAAGTGCAGAGATTTGCAAAAGTTTTGTTGAAGTGGAGTGACTGGAATGTTGTTTGTTGAAGTGGAGCGTTTGTGGATGGATTGACAAAGGAGGGGCGGATAGCTGTAACTGTTATGCAGCTTGGAGGGTTGTGACTTGGTCAGTTATTGTGGGTAGGAGTGTGGTGTTATGCATGGATTAATTATAAATACATGTAAATCTGAGGTTAAATGCAAAATATAAGTGTAAAATTTATATTTTTGGAAAAGTATTCTTTGCCTTTGTCTACTAAACCACCATGGTTATATGCAGTAGTGCTACAAGTGTTTGTACTTCAACGTCTAGTTATTTTTTTGATTACAACAGATAACCAATTTATACGTCAAAGATTGGAAACTTATTTGCCTTCAAATGTCGATAATGGAAAAAGGCTGGGTTTTTTTAAACAGGTGATAAAACCATGATTAACTTAATATGTATTTTGAGAATTAGAACATATAATCTAATACTAAAGCTCACTTTTTTTTTTACTTTTTTCATAGAACTAGTATAGAATACCGACAAGGAGCAATGAATTTCGTGCATGCTGCAAAGAGGAATGTAAGAAGTGTAGAAAAAATTTTATGCCCTTGCAAGGATTGTCGGAATCTTAGTCGTCATGATGACCAAATCATCGTTGAACATTTAATTATAAAAGGAATGGATCCTAAATACATTGACGGTGTATGGTTTAACCATGGTGAAGAGATAAATGTAGAGAATAAAACAAATACGTTTGACGTATATGAACTATTCAAGATGATTCACTATGAAGATGAAGATTTTTTGAATCAAGATTTTTTTGATGATGATAAAGACGATGTTGATTCTCGAAGAAAAGAGGATGAGTTAGTCAAGAACTTGGAAGATTGCAGAAACTCCATTATATCCTGGTTGCACAGATCACACAAAATTATCTGCCATCACCGTCTTGTATAATCTTAAATGCGAGACTGGCTTGTCCAATAGTGGTTTTGATAAGCTTTTAGCTGTGCAACATCTATTTCTGCCGAAGGATAACGTGCTTCCCAAAACCTTATATGAAGTCAAGAAATTTCTTAAAGCATTCGACATGGGTTTTGAAAAGATACATGCTTGTGAGAATGATTGTTGCCTTTTCAGAAAAGAATACAAAAATTTAGAAAGTTGTCCAAAATGTGGTTCCTCGAGGTGGAAGAAAAATCAAGATATTGAAGAGGTTATACAAGGTGTTCCAGTTAAAGTATTGAGATATTTCCCAATTATTCCGAGGTTTAGACGAATGTATAGATCTCAAAAGATGGCTGAAGAATTAAGATGGCATTTTAATAATAAAAGTAACGATGGAAAAATGCGTCATCCCGTGGATTCTATGACATGGAAAATGGTGGATGAAAAGTATAAATCTTTTTCATCTGATCCACGCAATCTTAGGCTTGGTCTTGCTACAGATGGATTCAATCCATTTTCCATGTTGAGTTCGAAATATAGTTGCTTGCCGGTAATGCTTGTGACATACAATCTCTCGCCTATGTTGTTTATGAGGAAAGAAAATATTATGTTAACTTTACTTATTCCAGGCCCGAAGCAACCCGGGAATGATATTGATGTATATTTGGCTTCTTTGGTGGAAGACTTGCATCACTTGTGGTCTAATGGAGTTACTGCGTATGATGCATTTAGTAAAACTTTATTTAAACTGAATGCAATTTTGTTATGGACGATTAATGATTTTTCGGCTTATGGAAATCTTGCTGGATGTCGTGTGAAAGGGCAAAAAGCTTGCCCATTATGTGGTGTCAATATCCATTCTCGTTGGTTGAAACATAGTCGAAAGTTCGCCTACATGGGTCATAGAAGATTTCTACCTCCTTCAGATTCACGGAGGAAACAAAAGGCATTGTTTGATAATACCGTAGAGATAGATGGCGCTCCTAGAATGCTTTCTGGGGGAAACATCTATGCATTATTGAAGGATTATCCAAATGATTTTGGAAAAGGAATAGAGGAGAAAAGTAAGAAGAGAAAGCATGTCTATGATAAAGAAGATGAATATGATGATACTAACAGTTCTACAGAAGTAGAGCTATCAAGGTGGAAAAAACGATCAATTTTCTTTGATTTGCCTTATTGGGAGGTTAGTGGTTAATTTATTTATTTTTCATTGTTTTAATACAAGAAAAACCCAATAATGCATTATTGTTTTGGTTTTCATAGGAACTTCCATTACGTCACAATTTAGATGTGATGCATGTGGAGAAGAACATTGGTTAAAGCCTATTGGGCACAATGTTGCATGGAAATAAATCCAAAGATGGAACCAACTGTAGAAAGGATTTAGAGGATTGGGGAATTCGAAGTGAGCTTCATACACAACCTCGTGGGAATAAAACATATCTTCCACCGGCTCCATATATGTTGTCAAAATCCGAGAGAAAAATATTTTGCAAAAGACTGTATGATTTCAAAGGACCGGATGGCTACTGTTCAAATTTAAAAAATCGGATTTCGTTGTCGAATTGCAAAATTAGTGGATTGAAGTCACATGATTACCATGTATTAATGCAACATTTATTGCCAGTAGCATCGAGAGGGTTCATGGCAAAGAAGGCAAGAAAAGCGATAATTCGCTTATGTTCTTTTTTCAACAAATTATGTCAACGTGTTCTTGATAGAGAGAAGGTAGAACAAATCAATGTTGAAATTATTGACGTTTTATGTGAGCTTGAAATTTTTTTCCACCATCTTTCTTTGATATAATGATACACTTATCCATTCATCTTGGAAAAGAAGCACAAATGTGTGGACCTATTCATTTTCGATGGATGTACCCATTTGAAAGATATATGAAGACACTCAAAGATTATGTCAGAAACTATGCACGACCAGAGGGATGTATTGCAGAATCGTATCTTGCAACAGAATGCATGTTGTTTTTCAATGAATTTTTGAAGAAATCAGGACATATAGAGGAGAAAGGAGCTCGAAAAGAAGATTATGAAAGTAGTATAATATTAGAGGGACGTCCAATTTCAGTATCGAAGACAATTAAATTGCCAGTTAATGAGAAAGAAAGTGCTCATTTAGCTGTGTTAATGAATATGGCCATGGTGGAACCGTTTATAGAGTAAGTTTATGTTATACTGTTTTAAATATTTTGATGTGTTCGCAATGATATATATAACTTATAATCAATTGTTCAATACTAGTTTGCATTTGGAGGAATTAGAAAATTCAGACCAACGCATGACAAAAAATGCGACCATACTTTGGGAAACACATACAAAAAGTTTTGTCGATTGGATTAAAAGGAAGGTTAGTTAGATTTCAAATATATTCTCATTCAACTATCAATATTACTATATAAATTTACATGCTAAATGAAATTACCTCCAAGGATCATAATGACATGTTAAAATGGATTGCTTATGGTCCGAAGGATGTTGCCATGTCTTTCAAAGGATACATCATCAACGAGCAACGTTTTCATGTAAAAGATCTAGGGAGAGAAAATCAGAATTGTGGGGTGACTTTTGATGCAACTACTATGTGTAGAGCAAGTGCTAAAGATATGTCCCAAGTGGTTGATGTGGTCACTTATTATGGAATATTGACAGATATAATTTTATTAGATTATCATTTGTTTTATATTCCAGTTTTCAAGTGTCGTTGGACGTATAAAGGAAATGGAGTAAAAGTTGATGATGATGGGTTCACTCTTGTTAATTTACATCAAGCATCATTTTCACGAGACCCATACATACTTGCATCTCAAGCAAAACAAGTATTTTATTCAAGAGAGAACGATGTTTCTAATTGGTACGTTGTAATGAAAGCACCATCAAGAAGTTTTAATGATATAGAGGAGCACAATTGCATCGAGGCAGATATTCAAGTGGTGGAAGATGAAATAACTGAAGCAGATGATGAAGATGTTTGCTGTGTTAGAGAGGATTGCGAGGGCATAATTGAGTAGATTATATGTTCTACTTAAGCATAGTTGTTCATTTGCTTTAGTGATGGTTGAACTTATATATTAAATCCGCGCTATTTGGAAATTTCATTGAACTTGTATTGATTTTCTTTAGTGATTGTTGTTCATTTGCTGCACTAATGCTTTGTTTTTTTTAATGTTGCGAATGGCTGTTAGTTTGCACCATTTAATTTTCTAATCCATTGCAAATGCATGTACCATTCAATTTTTGTTCTTTGTGTTTTGATCTTTGTATACTTCCAGAGACAAAGCATTATATGTTCTTATCAATTCTGTTTGCATATATTGCTTGATAATGAGTAGTGTTCTTATCAATTCTGTTCGCATTACATGTACATTTTCTCATAAAATTACAAATATGTTCATCATCTCAAGGCTTTTAGGCCTGCTTGTTTGGTTTGCAAACTGCCACATCTCTTTTCAGCTACATGTTGATGATATTTAAGTGTTGTTTGTTAATATTTATCACTGCTTATTGTTTACATGTGCTTATTGGTTTATACTGTGTTTTCTGTCACTTGTAGAAAAATATGTCTACAACATCTGTACGTACCCGCTTGCAGAGAAAGGCTGAAGAACAAGCAGTCAAAGGTAAGAACAAACAGTCAAAGCGAAAACGTAAAGTTCTAGCTAGTATAAATGAAATAGAAGAACAACCAGACAATGCTAAGAAGCAAGCCACTGTTCACAATGAAGAAGACGAACAACCACTAGATGATATCCCCTCTGACCCAAATGAAGGACTCCGCTCAGAAAATGAAACCCGTCCTGAACAAACTGCTGATGCCGAGCTGGAAATTGGGAAACAAAGTGAAGCTGAAATCGGAAGTACATCTCGGAAAAGAGGCGGTAGAGGTCCAGCAAAAGCAAAAAGACTCCCATCATGCAGTCAGGATCGAATTGAAGTTGAGTTCAATGATCTAGGTATACCAGTAGGGCAAGGGTCGGTATATCCTCTTTCTTGGACCGCTTGTGCGGGAGCAGGTTCCATACACCATTGAGGATTGGAGGAATATTAGTGATGACTTAAAAGAAGTTTTGTGGCAGTCGGTTCTGGTATGAAGCAGGCATATATTATTTAACATTCTAACTCTAATATGTTTTGAAAATGACTTCTAATATTGCATGGTCTTGCCAATTATAAATTGAAATTGCCATCTAATAACTTCTGGATAAATTGAAAAATAGTTCTTGCCAATTATAAATTGAAATTGCCCTCTAATAACTTCAGAAAACCTTTCAGATTTAATTAAATCTGTCGTATTTAAAGTAAATAAATTTTACTAATATCATGTTTTGATGTATTGTTGCAGACTAGATTTAAATGGGAAGAGGAATGGCAAAGAAAAGCTATATTTCAACAAATGGGAGTACTTTGGAGATCGTCAAAAAGAAAATTGGTTCGAAATTTGCAAAAAGCGGAGAACGATGAGGAAGGACTTAAAATGAAACCTACGAACATAAAAAGCATAACCGATTGGAGGAAGTTTGTGAAGGTGAAAACAAGTCCGGAGTTTGAGGTAAATCATTCCTACTGAACTCGTCTGGCATGTTTCTGCAAATCCATCTACATAGTTAGCAACCGATAAATTTCTTTAGAAGTGAAGTCCAAGTGTTGGTGGATGCTGAGGGTTCCTGTTTAGGTATTAGCTGCAGGAACCTATGACAGTACAAAATACAAATGCTATATGACAAGCACAGGAACATTTTAAATGAAGTAAAAAAAACACTTTGCAAGTTAGTTCAATCTATAAATATTATTAGTAGATATGGAATGCTGTATATGTCACTGAGTTATCCAGCATTAATAATACCAAATAAGTATACAACCATGATGAATTGATTTTCAAATAAATTGCAATCCTCACCATACATATTTACCCTGCATTATAAATATTAGAAAGTTCTTTTTTTATGATTTTGGTTGTTAAATTCTAGCATCTTTCAACATTTTCAGCAAAAAAGTGAGAAATATTCAGCCCTTAGGTACACACAAATTCCACATACAACCGGTCGTAGGGGAATGGCTAGAAAGACCGAAGACATGGTAAGTTAATTAACTATAGCATTATTTAACATTATTTTATACCTGTCAGTTTATTAATTTAATGTTATTCTATTTTTAGAAAAAAGAAAGTGTAGATCCATCGTCCATAAGTAGAGCTGATGTGTAGATTAGATCTCACATTAAAAAAATTGGTGAACCAGTGAACATGGAAGCTAGGAATACTATTGTAAAATTGTTTTTAATTTTATTGGTATTTTTTTTTGAAACTATGATATTTTTACCATTGTACATTATCTATGTGTATTTTTTTATATAGGAGGAGATCAAAAAATATGGTAGCCTATCCCAATCCGGCTCGTCACAGACTGATATTGGAAAAGATGCTCTTGTACATGTACTGGGACAAGATAAACCAGGACGGTTAAGGGCATTGGGTAGGGGTTGCACTTTAACCAAGCTAGCTTTGGCCCCGTCCAAAGATAAACAAGTGTCTCGGTGTCGAGAGGAAATAGCAGAATTGAAGGGAATGATACAGACTCTGATTGACCAGAAGGTAAATTTTTGGAAATTAATTTATATTCGTAAAATATTAATTTATATTCGTGCTTCGCTGCAGGGTAAAGAAAGTTCGAGAAGGAACTCACTTGATTCGGTAAAAATAATATTTATATTACTCAATAAATGAAATTTATATTTTAATTTTTTAATCCAGTAATTGATTTAATTTTCGGTTGATTAATTGTAGAGCGACGATGAAGTATGTTTGCTGTTGAATTGGGATGGAACCTCCGGAGTTGTTGCCCATGGGAGGCTGTTGTCCATGGACCCAGATGATGTTGTCAATGACATTCGTCTGGGACCAAATGCCGGGAGCGTTGTTATAGATTCAGTGGATAAAGCAGATACTTATTTATGGAGGCCTACACCTGAAATGGCAGTCTTAGCAGACGCTAATAATAAGGTAGTTGCTTGGCCATCAGTTTGCATCAAGGTCCCGCTGTGAACACGGTTGAACTGTAGTGCAGCCAGTACGGTAATTTTTTTCACGTTAAGTATATTAGTGTAAAATGCTACGAGCATATTGATGTCTAAAATGCAGCGAGCACACCCCCATCTGAATAAAAATTTAACACATATTCGTTGTTTTTGTATAGCATACTAAAGTCTTGAATTTCACTTCTCATTTTTAGAGTACCAGCATCATCGAAGACACTTGCAAGATTTACGGTTGGACTGAGGGTGAAGGTGTAATTGCCGAAGGAAGAATCCATGCCACTGATCCAAAATATACTGTTAATGGTATTCCACTCGGTCCGTCTGCTGTTGTGATTTGGGTGGACAAAGTAGTAAATAAAGATGCTTATTTGTGGCGACCCACATCTGATATGTCGTGCATTGGAGATGCAGTTGGTATGAAAATAGCATGGCCAAGATCAAAAGTAGAAGCTGATCAAGAAAAACTAGATGAGAGTCGTGATGATACTGAAAATGTTGTGAATTCTCCCATGAAATTCGCACATATGGTCATGAATAAATCACAAAATGTAAGTATTAATTTTCAAATTTGAAGAAGTTAACTGTGTATGAAAGTTTATTTAATGTGCATGTATACATTGTGCATAATAATCTCTTTTCTTTCAGCCAATTGCAACCATGCAAAAGGATGCCAAATGCCAGTTGATCGATTTGGATGGAGCAGACGTAGTGGCGGAAGGAAGTATTGCATCAACTGATCCGATAACGATGGTCCATTGTCGTCCACTGGGACGTAATGCTGTAAAAGTTTGGATTGAACTGGTGATAGTTCCAAATGCAGAGATATGGAGACCAACATCGGGTCTGACGTGCATGGATGATTGCTTTGGCGTTCCCATAGCTTGGCCAATGGAAAAAATCATTATTAAGTCAAAATGAAAGGTATATAATTTTTTTTATATATACATTAGGAATGCTAGCAGCTAAAGTGCAGATAGATTTTTGGTAAACTGATAAAAGTACATAAGTAGGGGTGTTATATTCGAATTGTGATTGAATGATTGTGATTGGTGAGGAGTTATGTATGGATTGTGGTGGAATGTTAGTGATGCAATATCATATCTACTTAAGAACTTTCTCTATCATATAAAATATCTCATGCATATTCACTTTAACAGGATTCACTCATTCTTCTTCTGGAATTAATTAAAACCTATTATTGTCATTTTCTAAATTAAAAATAAAATCCAAGAAATTATTATAAATTCTGATATTCGAGCATGTTCATTAAGACACTCTTAGGCTTTTCTGGCACAAGTCCATCTATCGCGTTACTAGGTTTTGGGCCCTGTGTCGCATGCGTAATCTAAGATAAGAAAAACAGTGGAAGGAGACAGAGTGGAACGTGATTTACAGGTGAGTGTTACCACTCACAAACCTATGGCAAGCTTCTTTTGTTTTGTGTTTTCCCAAGTACTATGGTGTTTGAGAGTGTGTGCATGCTAGCCTGCTAGGTATATGTGTTGCTACTGCCTTGAATTTCTATATGCATGAAGAGAGTGTGTGTGTGTTTTAGTGTTTTGTATTGGTGTGCATATAGGTGTGTGTTGCCTGGAGTATATGTGTGCTTACGTACGATCTGTGTTTTTGTGTGTACATATGAGCGTGTGTGTTGATTAATTTGTATGTGTGTAACCTGTAGGTGCGTGCGCGATTTTGTATATATGCGCTAGTGTGTTTATGAGGATGTGTGCTTACCCAACTGTGCGTGTGTGAGTGTGATTGTGTTAAAATTATCATCTGTTTACTCAATATCATACTACTGAGTAAACAGATGATAATTTTAACACAGTATCTAGCACGAAAATTTTTATTACGGTACATTAGCATAAAGTAGCGAGAAACTTATAGCAAGTAAATTCCTATTTATAACTAGAAGTGTTGGATGTGCCGTATTATTCACTAATTAATTTTTTATATATATAAACCTTGTCTTAAGCGGTTAACTATCATTTAAGGCCATGTAACCATGATTAAGCAATGTGTGTTCTGCATTGTGTTGTGTGTGTGCATTCAAATGCTATATGTTTATGCGTGAGTGCATTTGTGTCTGTGTGTCTATATATATAGTGTTATGTATTGTAAGAACTGTTGTGTTTATATTGAATGGATGTTATGTGTGTTTGTGTGTTGTCTTCATATATTTGAGTTTCAGTTTTGTTGTTGTGTATCTCACGTGCATGGGGTGTATTATTGTGCTTTTTGGTGTTTTAGACTTGTTTAATTGACCGTTACACTGTTACAATACTCTTACTATATCATATCTTGTCCATTTTGTAGAATTGATTTCATTTCTTTTATGCGTAGGTACATCCCTATTTATCTATGCAAGTTTTAGTAATTTATATTTTTAAAATACATATGTCTGTATATTTATTCAGATATTACTTTAGTATAATTGATGGTGAGGAGTTATGTATGGATTGTGGTGGAATGTTAGTTATGCAGTTTTAAGTTTAGGTTTTGTTTTCTCACTCTTTTGTTCTGTTCTTTGTTTACAGGTGGTTCAGGTTTTGAAGACATCAGCAATGACAGGTGGTTCAGGTTTTTATGGTGGTTCAGGTTTTGCTCGGTACTTTGGTTATTTCAGGCGTTTATTTCAGATGTATATGTACGGTTATGACACTTATGGTAGTTTGGTTATAACACTTATGGTAGTTTGGTTGTGTATGTGTACGGGTAGCTTTTTGTCGACACCTATGTATGTGGATGTATGAATGTCTATGTATCTTGTGGATCTTCAATGTGTATACGTATTTTGTAGTTGTTTAATATATTGTGTTCAAAAGTGTATGTGCTTGCGTATTCTGTTATTATATAATTGCATGCTAGATCAGTGGTAAATCTGGAGTAGCAGGTGGAGGGAAACAAACGCTACTGGATATTATTTATTTTGGTAGCGTTAAAATGTCGCTACAAAAGAGTGATTAAAAACTCAAGTACACTTATGCCGGCGTTTATTAAGCGCTACAAAATAGTGATTAAAAACTCAAGCACACTTATGCTGGCGTTTATTAAGCGCTACAAAAAATGTATATAACGCCATGAAAAGGTAATGTGGAGGAGAAAACCCTTTCGGTGGCGTTAAACAGGCGCTACAAAAAATTTAGATAATGCCATAAAAAAATATCATGGAGGAGAAAACCTTTTCGGTGGCGGCAAATAGGCGCTACAAAAAAGGAATTCTATGGCGTTATAAAAACGCTATCAAAAAAAAATTGGTAGCATTTAAAAAAGTGCAACTAATACTCGAGGATTTTTAGTGGCATGTTTTTTCGTAACGATTATCGAAACGCCACTAAAAATACTTAGTGGCGGTTTTTGGGCGCTACAAAAAATCAGTTTTCTTGTAGTGATATGCTCATATTAACCAATTAGCCGGTAGAGAAGCAGCATAATATAATTCCATCTTCTATACTAATATCAGTTGGTTATAACCATATTAGTCCCTTATTAACCAATTAGCTGGTATTAGCTGGTAGAGAATAGCTATTCCTTTGATAATATTATCTTAAATAATCCCGGTGCTGGTACCGAATATAGGCCCTTCACGGCCTTGGTTCCCATGCAGTGTCACTAGCCAAGACTTTTCTATGTGCCATAGTCACCCACCTGTTTTTCTGGGCTGAAGTCCATCTTCATGCAAAGCTTAATGCTTCTTTCTCTTAGCCGTCATGATGCGTTACCTAATGCTGGATCTTAGTCCAGCTATGGTGGCCATGACTAGAATAGAACGGTCGAAAAAAAGACAGCCATGAGTCTGACACTCCTTACGCCTACGCACTCTATATGCTGTCCTTCTCCCCTTCCCCACATCTAGTGATCAAATACTGAGTCAACTAGAATCAGTACTCCAAGGTCAGAGAGAACTGACTACTTGATGAGCATAGCGCTGCTTCTTCATTGTGGCATCTTCAAGGGCGGAATTCGAATGGAATCAATTCGATCACTGGAAGCCTGATGCAAGAGAACTAATGGATTCGTTCGCTATCCTTGAGGTTTGATTCAACAAAAGGAGCCATACTAATTTCCTAGCCGTGGTTCCCCCTACCGGTGCATAGAAAGTGGCTCTGGCTACTATGGCATTTGCGATTCAACTCAGCTCTAGGAAGAGTCGGTTGATTTATCTCCTAACAGAGCACCATTGGTTGCACCGGATAGAATAATTGATTAGAAAGAATAACGGACGAGGTAGAGTGGTAGCTCACAAGGCTCATAATGTTGAGGTCATAGGTTCAAATCTTGGCACCATATTACACTTATTTTTGGGTATGCCGCTCCACGAGCAATGAGCGCCGCGAGCAGAGTGAGAGAACACAGTGAGCTTTTTATGAAAGAGGCAGAAATCACTTCTTTTATTTCGTTTGGCTTCGGCCTGAATTTCCACATTGCATTTCGAACCCTGCGATATATAAACTATGACTACTTGACTACTCTCCCTAGGGAGTATGCCATGGAGCACATAGAAGACGTGGCAGACGATGTACTGATGGAAGGGATCCAGCAGAAGTTGGACGTCCTCTGCGAAAAAGCCCTAATTTTTTGCTTACCAAATTATGGACCTAATGCTCACTCCAGACCATAATTGGTCTTATCTAAACATCTGTTACCATGATTTATAGTACGGCCAAATTTTTGAAAGTTTTGCATATGCGCTGGATGTCCTCGTTCTAGTATAGGTTCAGGTGCTGATGGGGTGAATTTTCTTTTTATTATTCGAGTTGTAGTGGAAATCAAGGCAAAGTGTGAAACTAGAAGGGGAAAGAGGAGTTGTCATGGTAAAAAAGAGAAATGACTCTAAGGAACCAACGATTATCTCTTCTTAAACAACCTATATCCTCTAAACTTAACTAACATTTGATAAATTATCCAACCCTGAGCAATCATAGTTACTGGTGGGGGGTTCGATTCATTTGCTAGTATTTGTTTAGTCATTCAAATAGTGAGTGGCCTTTTTTTTGCTATGCATTACACACCTCATGTAGTTCTATCTTTCAACAACGTAGAACATGTTATGAGAGATGTTGAAGGGTGTTGGTTGCTCCATTATTTGCATGCCAATGGGGCAAGTATGTTTCTCGTTATGGTTCACCTTCATATTTTCCGTGGTCTACATCATTCGAGTTATAACAGTCCTAGGGAATTAGTTTGGTGTCTCGGAGTTGTCATATTCTCATCAATGATTGTGACAGCCATTTTAGGATACATACCACCTTAGGATCAGATGAGCTTTTGGGGACTACAGTAATTACAAGCTTAGTTAGTGCCGTACCTATGACAGGAGATACCATAGTGACTTGGCTTTGGGGTGGTTTCTCCATGGACAATGCCACCTTAAATTGTTTTTAGTCTCCATCATTTACTCTGCCTTATTTTAGTACGCGCTAGTCTTCTTCATCTGGCTGCATTGCATCAATATGGATCAAATAATCCATTGGGTGTACAATCAGAGATGGAAAAAATGGCTTCTAAGCCTTATTTTTATGTAAAGGATCTAGTAGGTCGGGTAGCTTTTTCTATCTTTTTTCCATTTGGATTTTTTATGCTCCTAAGATTTTGGGACATCCCGATAATTATATACCTGCTATTCTGATGCCCACCCTGCCTCATATTATGCTAGAATGGTATTTCCTACTGACCCATGCCATTCTTCGTAGTATACCTGACAAATCAGGAGGTGTAGCCGCAATAGCACTAGATTCTATATATCTGTTAGCTTTACCCTTTTTTAAAAATATGTATGTGCGTAGTTCAAGTATTCGCCCGATGAACCATGGAATATTTTGGTTGCTTTTGGCGGATTGCTTACTACTGGGTTGGGATGTCAACCTGTGGAGGCACCATTTGTGACTATTGGACAAATTTCTTCTGTCTTTTCTTCTGGATCTTTGCCATAACGCCCATTCCGGGATGGTTTTGAAAAGGAATTCCAAATTCTTAAATGGATGAGCAAGGATTTATGAGTCGCACCTGATCAGAATTATTACATCAATCATTTTTTTTATGAGTTAGTACTGCACTATGAATTTACAAGCATCTGTCGGTTCGGACCTCCACTTAATTTCATCTAAGCTTCATCCTGGTCATGGATAGATCACCCAGGGTCCATAAGCAGTGACAATCACCCTATGAAGACTCGCATTCCCTACGGCACCGGTTCCTGGCTCAGTATAATATTAGGCATCGCTGGCTTGTTCTTCAACAGGCACCCTGGGTATACTAGGCCTCCCTATGGGCGCCTCCCACTTCTTGGGAGCTCATGGTTTCATGTCCTATTTCAATCCACGATTCGGTTGGGGAGGAAATAAAGAAAAGGGCACTACACTCACTCGGGTACAACATGCTAAAGATGCCTGTGGATCGGGCATACATACAATGAATGTTATTGATGCTACTATCCATGCTGAATTGAGAAAGAAGATTTAGGGAGATAGGCTTATGGGTATTTGCCTGCGAAATGATGCAAATCAAATCAATAGTTTGGACTGGTGGAGATTGATTGGCTGTCCGAGGTAGTTCTCGAGCCTTCTCTCTCGATTTTAATGCATCAGTTGAGGGATCCCAAGGGAGTTAGAGCGAGTATCCTATGCCCTTGGGGCTAGGTGTGAAGCAGGAAGCGGATTGAGAAACCTCAAGGAATGGTCTTTATTCATTTGTTTTCCTGTCAATGAAAATCTTTCATTAGGACAGCCAATTTCTTTAACGAAAGCCATCGTTAGGAAGACGCTTCTCTCTCATCCAATGTCGATAACATCGATGATCGTGCGTTTGATCTGTAAAATATCGCAAGCATCGGGGAGTGAAAGAAGACGTTTGAAGAATTCCTTGCTTTGTAGTTACTGTCAGCTTCAATCTTTTGATCAGAGAACCATTTTGTTAAAGCCATTATAATATTAATTCAAATTCGTGCCTTCAATAACCGTTTGGGGGGCTTGTGATATGACTCATAAGCAAGTCCCCATCATCAGTCGGCAAGAATAATGAGCTTGTCATATTGAATAAGAAATAGAAAGGCTCTATAAACTATGGAGATAGAAGTTTGTAGCACATTTGATAAGCTATCGCGGTTTGCGAAACGTAGGAGGAAGAGCTATTCTGGTCTTGTACATGGGACAGACTGCTCATTCAAAACTAGGGTAACTCTTCTTTTCGCTTAGAGAAATCTCAGAAACCATGAATACCCTATTTTCTTTGGGAGTTTGGGGCATTTTTCAGTTAGTTAAGTCTACTAATTCAAAAGGGAAATTCGGTCAAGCGATGTCTATTATCGAACTCGTGAAATAGTTCCAATTAATACTACACTTGATTATATCTATCATTAACCTCTTTCCCAACTACCACGATCTCCTTCGCATCCTCGATACCTTCTCGTTTGGTTAGTAGGTGTGAGGAACTATTTCATTTAGATGAAATAGATACAATTCACAAAAAAATAGATATTTGTTTTTATGAAGCAGAATTCTCTGCTCTTTCCCGCATTTGATCAACATGTCTTGTGATTGGTCCCTCTTTTAGTAGTCTCGTACTCCATGTCTCTTTGGTATTCTCCCTTAATCTCCTTGAGAGGTTCTGTAGATCATTTTCCTTATGGCTTGGCACAAAAAATCTTATTTACATAGACCCGCGAGGTCACTCCAATGTTTTGAATGAAAGATCCGCACCAGGGTTACCAAGGGAGTAGCAAAAAAGGTTTTATATCCCCAAAGAATGGTCTGTTCCCATTTCCCCATACATATTGAGTAAGGCATTGTGTCAGTGATCGACCCCGTTGATAATTTAATGGACAAGTGGTGAAAAATAACAGGCATGGAACTAGTTAACTAAAAGAAACTGTTATAGATGTGGCTTCACGCTATCTCTGACGTTTATTATTCCCTCCTTGAGGATGAAACTATGCATCTATATGGAGAGATGTATTTTTTATATGCGAATCTTAACACGAAGAAATGCCATAACAAAGAGAGGACTACTCGACTAATGGGAAACAAAGGCGACCGTCGGTGAGGTATGAATAAATCTGACCTTAGGGGACCAATCCATTCTATTCCCAATATAAACATTGGCGATCTCCTACTAATAAGGTGCGACTAACAGGAGTGCCAGTATATTGATTGGTGCGCAGCGAGCTTTTGAGCTACTCAAACTGGAGGTGCTTAGCGCTAGGTCAGCTATGAAATGAATATGATATTCCCAGTGAGTATACCGGGAATGAACATCCTAGCACCTAGGGAATTGGCAAATTGAGTCACTTTTAACCTATGCTGGATGAAAAGATTCTTCTCTTTAGGGCTGGCACATTTTAATGTGTCACCTAATAAACCTTATTTCAAAAAATGGGAGGGCAAAAACAAGCCAAGAAGACGGGTTTTGGTAAAAAAAGATTTCATCTCTAGTATATTAATTGGCGCACTCGTTATGCTTAACACATGACACAGAAAGGTAGACCTATTCTATTTACTAACTTTCTCACTATTCTAAATAAGGAAGGCCAGTATATTAATTGCGAAGAATGATGTTACAATGAATGCTGAAACCAGCCCAACAAACAAATAAGCTGTGACCGGTACGGTACCTCTGAATTAATCAACTAGGCATCTATACTATTCTATTAGGCCATGCCTTATAATTGCCATTGATCTCCCTATGGTCTCAAGAGGTAGCACATTAGTGGTATGGTTGCTTAGAGCGATGTATAACCAGATGTCAATTCCTTACAAGAGCACCTTATTAGAACCTTAAAGAATTAACAGCAAATTAAGGCACTAAAGGTGAGCCACATACTACTATTAGATGTTATGCTACTACGCACCTCTTGCTTTCGGCTTTGTAGTGGTTACAATGCCCCAAGTCTTAGCCGTCCAACGAATGAAACCCGGTGATGGTTCGAGTCTTCAAGAACCTCCCGTTGGTCAAAGTATACTGGACCTACCTAGAACAACGACCTCATTAATGGCTATTCGGTTGATTCGGATAGTCATTCTATTCTTTTTTATGGAACATCATCTTCAATTCAATAGTTGGGCCCAATATATTAATTGCACCTCTGGAACTCTATATTGCTTGCCTTGAACGAAGTGAATAGGCGAACTGTAGAGTTGGCCTCTCACTCAGTAGCTAGAAAAGTGGGAAAACCAGATTGCTATTGGCTTCTATCACGCTTAGGCCAGGTTCTTTAACGTGGTATCCGGACTTCCTCGCAAACAGCCCATCGATCCGCACAAGTACGGGGTAGCTCGAGAGCGAAGTTCGTTCTCGATTAGAAATTCGTTAAATAAGGCTTCTTAGTTCAGTTCTTTGATGGGAGGGTCCTAAACTCTCATTTTGTTGGGTATGGTGATAGTCAATCATTCTTGTAGGTATTCCAGTAATAGGTTTCTTTAGCTCCATATAAAGAACGTAAGTTCAAACCCAAATTATTTCCATTTCTACTAATTGACATCGCTACGCACCTCCTCACTCGAGTAAGAAACAACCCTTCGAACTTATAGCCACTACCCAGAAGCATCTTTCTATGACACCCTGCCCTACATCGTCATAAGCCTTTTTTATGTTTTTTTCTATCGCCTTTGATGATTGTTTATTGTGAATCCGCTCGACATATATGCGACTCATCCAAAAAGCAAGCAGAGAAATTCAGAAGTGACGTCCAATCCCTACAAACACTTCACAATTCCACCTCCACCAAGCCCTCGGTCATCGAGCCGAGCTCGTACGCTCGGAAGAACACAAGCTTGACCAGCCTCCCGAGTGCTACCCCCGCTCCCATAAAATCATCGCCCAACCTTCGCTCGAGGTTACCTTTTCTCCCCCTACCGATAAAATTAGGTTGAGGGCTCAGGAGATGAGGGACTAGAGAGAGAAGCTGCAGTCGGTTCTGTTGAGACTTAAGTCCTCCTACCGGAGCTCCCCAAATCAAAGTGGAAGTCGAGGAGTTGCTCAGTAAGAAGAAGTGTCAGAAGATTTGGACAGTTGTCGCGCAGGCGGAGCAGGAAGCCTACAGGGAAGATTGGGGCAATGAGAAGCTCGATGAGTATCTACAGACCCTCTACCTCATCGACTAAATCTATCGCTGAACCAACTTTCGAACTGACTGAATCATCTGCCAAATCAACGATCTAATCATCAGAAACGGCTGCAGCTTTATTGACTGAATGAACTAGTGCCTATACCTTTATAGGTGCCATCCTGATGCTGGCTGTAGCTGTAGGAGGTGGGGGCTGGCTCTACCAAAAAGCATGCAATGACACAATCAACAATTGAGCCCTTACCCGCACTCCAAGCAGGTGGGTATCGACGGACACCATGACTTAATCAATTGGATTCGTCGAAGCAATTTCCTCTAGTGAGGCTCTCATTAGGAGATCAATTAGTAATTAGGCCACCCCTCCCAGCAAAGAAAGAAAGGCAGGTTTAGACGATTAATCAAACAAATCATTCCTTCTCTTTGTTCGTTGAACTCGATGGTACATGCAACAAGATTGTGGAAACAAGAATTCCTGAACCTACCACTGGACCCATTTAACTAAAAGATTGTCTTTAATTGAAATCTTTGAAGATTTCCCCAAAACTTTGCCAAGGGGCGAAAGCACGATTGACAAGCGCCCACAACGAAATCTCTTAGTCACAACCACCATATTAATTTAGCCACCATTTCCTTATTCATAGGGCCTGCATAAATGGAGGCGATACTCGAGCTGCTTTGTATGTGCCTAGTGACTGCGAAACTTAGTGTAGACACTCGTGTGGTTGTCTGAGCCAAAGGGACAATGGAAAGGAATCCATAATCTAGAGACCGGGGAGAGGGATCATGGACCTAAATAGTTGAATGAATGCCGACACGTTGTCTAGCTTACAGAGAGGGCTTTCTTTAAACGAGGGAAAGGCTTTATAGGGAGGGTAGAACGAGAGCCTTTCCCCTTTTCCAGGGGTGCGAGTCCTGGTCATCGCTGCCCCCTGATGTTGTCTCGGGGAGTTGAGTTGGGGGCTTTGGCTTTCTATTCTGGTCGCTTCAATGTCCGATCTAAGGTTTTTTCTAAGGCTAGTCCTTCCTTTGAACAGGAGCTTTTGCTTAAGTAGCCGTTGGTGTCAAAGCTGAAACTACATGATCTGTTGTAGACGCAGAAGCTTGTCTTGTCCGCTACTATCCTTTTGATGATCGATGTTGGGTATTTTTCAATTTGCTTTATTACCTTTTATTATATAGGCTCGCTCTAGTTCATTATTCTTATGATTTTGAAAGCTAGTTGGTGGAGACGGGTCGAATCAATCGATGTGAAGGTCTGGTCGATGGAATAGATGGCTTCAGAGGTTCCATTGAGGCATCCAAATCCCTATCCCCATCCTTAGAAATGAATATAGGGCCGAGGGGAATGTCTTTTAGTGAGGGAGTCTTTTCCGCTTCAATCGACTGGAAGCACTTCCTTCCGCGGCGACTTTTCTTGGTTGGCTGCTTTTAGGGCTAGTTCTCTTTCCCGCTTGTTGGGCTTAAAGAGGAACTTAGCTTCTTACTAATAGAATCAAAAGCATTATTTCATCAAACAAGACTCGGATCAAGGAGCAAAAAAAAGCCCTTCGGATGAACAATCCTACCAATGAGGAGTGTAAAACGTTAGTTTCTCTGGTCAAACATGTAGCCATAATTTTGAATTCTTAGAATTGCTAGAAACTGTGCAGCTTTTGGATTTCTAATCTTAGGATCTTGAAACTTACCCAAGACGAGTCCTATCAATGCCCCCTGCTTCATTAAACCTTGGCGCAACACCCGAGCCGATAGGCATCTCGAAGTGAATACCACTTGTCCAGTCAAATTCAAGCGTAGGTGAAGCCTCTCTAGAAGCACGACCGCTTTAAACTCTCGTTCTTTATCTCTCACCTCCCTGGGTTAGCTTTGCACCTCTGCCTACAATATATATTGTATGCTTGCCACTTTCGATTAGGCGAACTACTCCCGTATATTAATTGGACTGCCCCTATCCGAGGCATCAAGAGCTTCCTCATCCTGTAGTCAAAATGCCTTTCTTATACTTATTTCTTTGTTCTTAAAATTATAAGATTAGATCCTCCCTATCATGTAATGGCTTCCTTCGTTAGTTCGATACTGATTTGTAACAATGGGTTCATGGGAAAGAGGGATCGCTAACGGGCTCACATTCAGATGTTCAATACCTACCGTGCCCCAACCAAATTATGGTGAATGAGCTGCTCATTGCTTGGGTTTCCCCTTCCTCAAAGGAAAGCCTGGAGGAAAAGATGGACCAGATCTACCCATATCGGATGCAGCTTCTCCGGATGGAGGCCTGCTAGAATGGGATTAGTCGGTGCTAGGTGGATTGGAATGCTTTGATTGATGGCCAGGAAAGATAAAAATAGTTTGTGGGCCCTATTAACCTCCTCTTATGAACTCTTCTTCCCTTCGAAACCTCCATTATTGGGTCCTTATCTTTCTAATAGGAAGGAAGAATTCTTATCGCTTAGCGCTTGTGCTAAGGAACTGACTCGACAGTGGAGGGAAGGTACTATTCAAAGATAGGGCCGATTGTAACGGACATAAGAAATCCATTCTTTTTTTCACGGAATAGAAACCTAATTCCTTGAATTCACCGCACCAACTAGCTCGAGGCTATCGCTTTATCAATTTCATTTGCTCCTGGGATTGATATTCGCAACGACGAGAGCCAGACATAGACAATCCTTATGCTCGCCTCAGAAACGGTTAAGCGTGATTCAATCTCTTAAGAGCCTGACCCGGGACCTCCAAAAAGTTTCATGATCGCGAGCTCGCCCTATTGAACCAGATCCATTCGAGCCAGACGTGGCAAAAGAGGTCGAATATAATGGCTTTAGCAGTAGCATAATCCTCATTTAGGTACTCAAGCAGCACAACACAACATCTGGAGCAAAGGCTGGAGGGGCGCCGGTTCAACTGAACTATCAGGGATGCTCTTGGAATTGATGGAATGGAAGCTGACTACATCTAGCAACTACACCTATCGATACGATATGAACGGGGGGAGGGGGGGTAGAGGAATCGGTTCCTTGGATCTTTTGTCCTCCAAGGACCAGTTTTTTTGTCGTAAGATGTCATCACCACAAGATTCCATATCAACTCCCATGGTTTAGCGGCCACAGTTGCTTGTACCAGTACAACGTAGTCTTCTCTCAAAACAAAGGTTCATGGCTTAACAAAACTGAAAGCTAGCCACCATACTTCGAAAAAGCAGTCTGCCATGAGTCATTTTAGAAAAGCGCTTCCAGATAGAGTGTCCATTAATGATTATGGAAGTTGTTACCATAGAGGAAAGCTTCAAAGAAAGTATCTCTTTTATAATTCCAGAAATACAGGTCTCCAAGTCTAGTATATTAATAGAGAGGCGGACGATGAAAGCCTCTTGGCTATACTCTACTGTCCATAGGTTCTTTCCTTTTGGCTCGGTGGATCCGGATTCCATTGCACTATGTAGGAAATGCATAGGAAGTCCACGCAGTAAATCGAGGCCCTGAGTGCGTCGTGCCGCCGACGAATAATAGGTATCTCCACCCCAAGCAGAGTTTGTGAGCCGTGTAATAGGCGACCATTTCACGCGGTTCAGGGGGAACTTAAGTAAGTCCCTGGCTGCTTCTTTACCCCTATCCAATTTTTGGGCCAATTCCCCCTTCGTACTACATAAAAATGAGATTCTTGCCGAATCCGAGTTTACTGCTCCAACCATTACAAAAATAATACCTATTCTGTTTAGTACTTTAGGTGCTTCTCTAGTGTATAATGTAAATCCCGTAGCGGATCAATTCCAAAGAGCCCTTCAAACTAATACCTTTTGTAATTGACTCTATTGCTTCTTCAATAAACGTTGGTTCTTCGATTAAGTTTTGAATGACTTTCTTGTCAGATTGTTCCTACGTTTCGGATATTCAGACTCATTCGAAGCTTTAGACAAGGGTGCTATTGTGATATTGGGCGCTTATGGTATTTCGTACACATTCTGACGATTAGCCAAGCGAATAAGTCAACTTCAAAGTGGATCTGTCGTGCAAAGAGTGCGTTATGAACCATGGCTGCCTGCCTGCTGGGGGCAGCTCCTCCGTTGTGGATAAACGGGAAATCCGACCCTACGAACCCGAGGAAAGGCTACATAGCTTCCGTAGGAGTGTTAAGACCGGTGCTATTTGTAGTGCTAGCAGAAATGCAAACGACGGCTTACCTATTTCCCATTTCTTTATGAACTTTAAAGAAAGCGAGGCTAGTATATCAGTTAAGGCTAGTTTACACCCTGTATATCAATTATCGCTAGCATATTAATTGCGTCGACAACTAACCCTATATTAATCGGGTCGGTTGTATATTCAATCAGGAGCTTCAACAACCGAAACTTTGACAACCGGGAGGTAGCTGTATATTGCTGCATATTTGCGCCACCTCTTTTGAGCGATAGGGAGATATGGAAGAGGTCTAGTAACTTTGAATGCTTCACGCATAGCAACAGCGCCTTATTGAAGTAGGGTGTGCTACGGCAACATAATACGGGGTAGGGGCTTGCTGTCTACTTCGCAAGCCTTCATTGCCCTGTTTTGTAACTTCCCTTCTTCTGTCCGTCCATGAGGCAGTCAAAAGAAAGGGGCGACTATAACGCATGAGTCATGGCGGTTGTATGCCACGAGGTCCCTATAGACAAGGGGACAAGTGAATCATCGCTTTTGGGTGCAGGCAGCCCTCTACCATCCATCCCATTGCATTCCTCTCGTAGAGCCATCTCAGACCAGATACATCTATGGATTCTATATAAGAATCTTCATTTTTCTATTAATAGGTATCCCCATTCATTCCGTTATTCCGGTAACTACGGATTGATTGTCCCTACGTAAATGGTAGTGGTCTAGGGAGCGCAATTGCTAGAGCATTGGAAAATAGTAATGATTTAAGCAAGAGCAGCCGGATGGACTACTATAGTGAATCCAGTGACTACTAAAGTGTTTTATTTCTTGGTAGTTTAGTAACAATGTCTGATATAGTCTGAGCGTGCCTCTGGGATCTCTTGTAAACCCCTATTCTATTAATTGGTAAAGGGAGAATATTAGGGGAAGTAGTGAGTGGAGATTCCCCTGCGGAGAGCCGAATGAGGGGAGGCCCTCACGTCCGGTTTGGAGGGGGGATATCCCGACCCTACTATCATTATGCCTTTGTAATGTTACTTGGTTCAATTCCATTTGTGACCTTTTCTCGTATGTGGGACTCTCTATCTTCTTGGGTAGATTCTAGATTGTCTTTTATTTTCATGATGAGTTGTTTTCTTAATAATAAGTCAAGTCAAGAATAATAATCGAACTAGAGGAGCTTGTCAGGATGGCTTGGTAAGCATGCAACTTTTTATACGGGCACTAACTCCCAGTTCTTTCTTTTTTTTGTTTAGTGACAGTTCATTAAAACAATTGTCCGACGATTGCTAGACCGACCACGAAAAAGATAACAAAAAGGGGCCATCTTCACCAGGAAGATGATACATGGAAAGAAGAAATCAGAAAATCGTTGGCACTCGAGGTTGTCCGACTGGAAAGGACAACATCGAGACCGATAATCAAGACTTCCTTTAGATGTCGCACCCATGATAGTTTACTTGTCAAAAATCTCTATGGAAAAGAATTCGAATATCATACGATGGAATGGGCGACAGAGAGCATCTTTTGTCCACCTGACGTTAGAGTAATAAAAAAATGAAGACGTCCACATAGGTTCCCATCGTAACCCCAAGGGGATTTCAAACAACATAGAGTCATCCCCCAACTCAACATAGTGTGCTCTAAAGTCAGTTAATAATTTGACTGGAACAAGCTTGACCATCGATTCAAATTCAAAATTCATTTTCAATTTATTTGAAAAGTGAAAATAGTGAGAGCCCTCACTAATTGATCTGTCTTGGAATCATGATGTTTTATCATCCTTTTATGAAACACCGGGATTCGTCGAGGGATACCAATACGAGTAAGGAACACCGAAATGGAATAGCGAGGGGCTTATCAAAACAACCTTCGTAGTGCCTCATTAAGCACATGGAACAAGACTGAAAATAAAGACCTTGCTTAGTGAACTAGAGATTCAAGTCAATGGCATAGGTGGTATATGCTTTGGTTGAGGGCCTGTTCGCTCCGCTCCTAAATGTAACTGTTCTTGTTCACTAAAAGGGAACAGATTATAGAGCTTACCTCGCTCTCTTTTTTCAACCAGTGGAACGTTCCGAATTAATATACTGGACCCACTAGTCGCCAGTTAATATACTGGAGCCTCACTCGAAAACCTACAGGCGCCTAGCCTTTTACGGGTTAATATACTTAGCCTAGATTAAGAATAGTTTAGCGAAGTGTATTGGACCTCTAATTAAGATACTATGTTTCCTTGTAGTTGGGATTTCATTTTCTACATCCTTTATCATCCAAACTAGAAAATTTACAGAGTTAATGGACTAAGTATATTGGGGACCATACGTTGTTGTTTCTTTCCTTCATCACCCCTCTTAGATGAGCTCTGCCTAAGGATTACCCTTGAAAAGCGAAGCTTCTAGGCTTTAAGCTCTACATTATCCCTCAATGGTTCCACTCTTCCCTACCAAAGGGCCCCACGAGCCTTAGCATCTTCAACTCCGGCTAGCACTTCCAGACTTCATCGGACCTCCATTCTCAACCTTCAAAACAGCCCTATTAACTCCCATTTGTAATGAACCAGGGACAATGGACCGGGTAGCAATCCGCTAATGGGACAGACCCCATTAACCCCCTTTCCATCCTTTCCCCCCGGTCAAAGGAAGCGAGCCCTAGAAGGCGAACATCTCATTTCATTGTGGAAGTCTTACTTTGGGGCCTCGATGATTTCATTAATGAACTGGCAAGGAAGTACAAGTAATAAGAGTGAAAGGAATCCCGAAAGGATAAAGTCAGATACAAAAGGCAAGGAAGGCCTCCTAATATGGGTCAGCCCCACTTAACCCTTGGTAGGTAATAAATCTATTGATCGATTAGTGGTTGTGTATAAAAACCTATACACCTAAAAAAGTCATGGTTAGGCCATGCAAATCAATTAAACAGCATAGCATGCATATAATATAACAAGACGGATAACAAGGGAATAAGGACAATGCATTTAGTAGTATTCTTATGAATCTATCCAATAGACAAGTGGGCAGAAACCACTTTAGGATAAGCTATCCGAAATTCTTTCTTAAATACGGGCACCTTCCAATTTGATCCAAAATGCTATCTTGGAAGAAAGGCTTTTTTTAGCTGAGGCGCCAGTAATTGGGGAGGTATATTAATTCGAAAGGGCCTCAATCATCGATCAAGTTCCCTCCCCTTCGGGAGCCTCACTGACGCTCGCCTTCCCTTCACTCTAGACAGGAGCACTAATGGACATGGGGAGGGAGTAGGCGAAGCGTGTCGTGTGTAACGGAAAGAGAGCTTCCTTCGGATGCCCACCTCTTTATTGGACCGCAAACGTAGTGGTCTCTTACCAGGACTAGGAACCAATTCGAATTTGGATCTTGATATGTAGGTTTTTTTAACCATAGGCATCTCGTTAGGAAGTTAGTAGGCTCATCATGAATTAGGTCGGGGTGGCTGGTGGTTTCGGGATCCCGTAGAAAATGCGTTTTTATGCCTCGGGTATTAGCCACAGCTCGTATTCGTTTAGTAATTCTGCCCCATCTTCATTCTTGAACCTCGCTTAAAAATATTTTGACTCTTCCATGCTGTGTCTCAGGAAACTCTTCAATACGGTCCGGATTGCTAGCTCCCGTTTATAGTTCTGCTACAGATGTACACGAGGAATATTTTTATGGCGGTTCTTTCTTCTAATTATAGGCATATCTATGAATCTTTTTCTACCAGACGAAGCAGCGGGCATCAGACTGTAGAACCTATAGAAAAAGAGATCGTGGTGGCGCAAAGTACACTTGTGCACCTACATCACTCGACTCACATGCAACCCCACCCCGTTATGTTATGGAAGAATTGAGTTTATTGTTGGTTATTCAGAGCCAGCAATTGGCCGTTGGATTTTGTCCCGTCCATAGCGCTTCAGAAGTCACTATGGCATGGCTGAATGTAGAGTAGTCCACGATAGAAGCCTTTGATCAGTAGACTATTTAGAACTTAGGAAGATGGTCAAGGTAGCTTGGTTCCAAGCTACTGCACTAGATGCACATGTGTTGCAGCTGTAGTCTTGCCGGTAGCAAAACAAAACGAGTAGCATTGTAATGACCCAAAATCTAACGACTTCAAAATATAATATTTAAAGTGATTTTAAATATAAAATATAAAAGGTTTATGGCTCAAACAATGTTTGATAGGATTTGAAAATAGAAATATACATAAAAATAATAACAATTGCATATATCGACAAAAGTGACAAAATTCTGATTTCAGAAAAATAAGTTTAAATGGTTTAATTAATTATTTTAATTTATTTATGAGTTTTTATATTTTTAAATAACATTATGTATTAAATTTGGTTTACATAAATTAATATTTTAAACAAACGTCAAAATGTCACCGCAAATTATTTTGTCAAAATTCAACTTTTTATTGATTTAAAGTTGGTACAACGTTGTTGCATATTTTTGAACACAATTAAATAAATATCTTAACATATAAAGATAGTTAACAATTAACTAAACAGGGTTACTATTAATAATCATACTTAGAAAATTCTGGATAGTAATTCGCAAAAGTAACCTAAGAAAGACAAAACACATGTTACATGAAATGTGACATAAAGTAAAGAAATATGACATAAAGTAAAGTAATCATTCTTATTCTTTACTTAACTCTTAAGGATTTGAATTTTAAAAGTGTGATGTGATGTGAATGGTAAATTCTAAATTAAATAAGTTTACTTGATTCTTAAGGAAGGTTATTTAAGTAAAAACACAAATCTATAGTTTATTCTCAAATATTTTCTATAAATATCGTCCACTTCTTCTCCACTTTTACACCATTTTTCTCTACTTTCTCAAGCTCTCTTACACCCTTTAATGGCTTCTTTCCTTAACAAAGTTATGCCAAAATATTTTCAAAAATAAAACAAAGAAAAATATCAAACAAAACTCCGTCCGAACCACTTCAAAATGCCTCCTTTCCCCTCCTATTGCTCACGCCCTCTTCCTCCATATGGCCGAGCACATTTTCTACTTTAATTTTGGTCGTGGCCTCCTAAAGAAAGTATGAGGAAGTTTAACAAGTTCAAGGAGCTTAAGGCGAAGTTTAGCAAAGTTAAAAAAGTTTAAAACTAGTTTGAAAGAAATAAAAGGTGAGAACTCTAAATCGATAAGTAGAAAATGTTTATATGATGTTTTTCAAGTTATAAATATTATTTGGATGTTAATAAGGATGTTTGATAAGTGTTTGAAAAAGAAAGCAACAACATTTAAGTCATTTGCAAAAGTTAGTAAGCAAATATATACATAAATGACAATCATGTGACATTTTAATAAAAAAGATTGATATGCAAGTTCATATGACATGTTAGGATATGTTAAAATGGTTATAAATATTGTTTGGATGTTTATTAATTATATATTGAATATATATGTTGAAACAAGTCACAAATTTACACGACGTATCATTATATGGAAATTACTTTTCAAAAGAAATGAAATGTGATATGAAATCATTTATACCTTTGAAAAATGTTTGTATATGCTTTAGAAATGATTCCTTTGTGTTTAAACTTGTCTCGGCAAAGTTTGGATATAAATCTCAAAATACGCCTAAAATTTGACGCGTCGCGTAACGGTAGTTAGTGTTTTCGTGTCAAAAATTCAAATGAACATGCGAAGCGGAATATAATTCAGAATTCTTCGAAGTAAGAATTTTCCAAATTCTTTTATCCATATCTTTCATATAAAAAAAGAAAATCAAAATTTGATCTTGTATATTTTGAAATATAGCAAAATAACTTTTAAGAAAAAAACCAGTTTTAGCACTAAATGACCAAAGTTGGAAATTGATAAGATAATAAGTTTAAAAATATGAAATAAATTATAAAAATCTTTTAAAATGTTTAAAAGTGATTTAAGTTGAGAATATGGTTTTTTAAATGATATAAAAGTCGTTTTGAAGAATATAATTTTAAAGCACTTCTTATAACACTATTTGCAACACTTTTCGCAACGTTTTTCAATAACTTTTGAAATAAAGGTTAAAACTTGACAATTCTTTCCCAAATACTTAGTAAATATTTTTAAGTGAATAATAAAGCATTTTAAAGGAAATTTGAACAATTTAACATTATTTCAAAGATGGTTAAACAAAATTTAAGTGATTTAAAAAGGGAAAATGAGTATGCAGAAACGACTACATTTGTCCCACCTGTGAGATCTAAAATTGAAAGCAAGGTGTGTAACTAAGGTTAGAGATTGAGCAACCAGTGCCCCGAACTTAACTGGCCTTTGTTTATCTTTTAGGCGAGGGGTGGAACGTATCGAAAGAAAAGCCCGGATGCTTAACTTGGATTTTATAGAAATAATCTTCTTATACTCATTATTAAAATCTGAAGGGTGAACTTGTCCTATTTGTGGAGTTTAAAAGGTGATCTCACCGTTATTCCTCCCATGGCACTCGTTGAATACAGAAGTTTATTTTGGATAAAAATAGAATGACTTCTATAATTCTATTTTCTCAAACTCTTTAAAAATGATTTGAGAAATATATAAAAAGTGGTTTAAATGATTCCATATCCATTAAAAGAATATTTGAAAATATATATCTCTCGAAGATATCATGGTAATGGAAAATGAATGAATCGAAAACAATCACCTAATTACATCATTTTTATCGATGATTGGATTTCAAAGGATCCAAAATCAGATTTTGACGATTCCTATCCAAAAACTACTTTGAACCAATGTATACGTTCGTGTTTGCACCAAAATTGGTCACAAACCCCAAATATCGTGAAAGCACAGTGTATGAATACAAATCAGCAATATTTAAACATAAATCACAGATCTAAGCAAGCAAAAAGTAGTAATTCAGAAATAATGTGCAAAGACACAAGATTTATAGTGGTTCAGCTATCTCCGGCCTACGTCCACTCCAAATTTTTATCCTTTTTATTGATAATCCTTGCTGGTTACAGATGATTACAACAGTGATAATGAAGAATTTCGAGTACAATAGTTGTATTAAAGCATAGACATGAATCCGGCAGGGTCTAGACGTCCAATAGCCAAAAGTCACTTTTTTGTAGGCTTCAGGGTGCTATTTATAGGCGTAGGAGGCTGATACTGCGCTCAAACTTTGGGAGACTCCTTCTGGCACGTGAGTGGGCCCACGCGACCGACCCCACCAAGTTTCGACTCGATCTGTGATCGATACGGAGTGATTTCGTATCCATCAAAATATGATCCAATCGAGCTGAAACTTGGCAGGATTGGTCTTTACCTTGTATAGAAGCTGCTATGAAAATTTCGTTGCATTTTGATAAGTGGTTTAGGAGATATGATCGATTCAAGTTGTGGTTTTTCGTGAGGGCTGTTGCGTTCGAATCCATTGGTTCGAATCCATTCCCTTCGGCTCGATCGGTCACGTGCGGATCGATGATATGTCGCGAAATCCCTGGGTTGATCCACCTTTCTTGCCGTGTTGAGCGCTTCTCTCCTGGAGACGTGGACTTGCATCCATGTTTTATGCTTTTTCCATATCCATAACTTCACAACGGCATGCTCGCATCCATTAACTCATGTCTCTCTTCACATTGATTCCAGGAGTTCATTCCGTATCGATCCCATGTGAGCTGATCGATTCGAAACGAGTATGGGGGACATCGATACGAAGTGGTCATGAAGGATGGATACGAACGAGACTTCACCCGATGGATACGAACGAAGCTCTTACCTGATGGGTACGAAGGAGACTTGCAAGAGGCATGGAGTCGAAATGCACCATCTGCACCCATCCTGATCGATACGAAGCACATCGATTCGAAGAACCTCCACATGCTTGCTACCACTCTGGGTTTGTCGCCATCGAATCGAGATCCATCTAGCCTTCCTATCTGATCGATACAAGTCTATCGAGTCGAACCAGTAACTCGATCGATTCGAACACTATCGAGTCGAACCAACACCTGACCGATGCGAACTTCACTGAGCCGAACCCGCGCCAATCGATATGAGCGGCATCGATTCGAAATGGTATCGACACGAACAGTATCGACACGAACAGTATCGACACGAACACAACCCCTGATCGATTCGAACCATCTCCTGCACACCGATGGATGCGAACAGCATGTTCTTCCTACCTTGCATCGATCATATCTCCCTCATACGAACTCCGATTAACCTGAAATTTGAAACATAGCCTTCCTTAATCCTTATCATCATCTCCAATCAATTTCATCCCGATCGGAGCTCAACTAAATTTTTACGTCATCGATTGTAGCCTTGCTTTTAATCGATCTCCAATCTCGATGTCCATCATTTCTTGCCAATTTGTTGATATTCCAGTTTTGACCAAAAAGTGGGATAACACTTTGCCCCCCAAAACATGCCTTTTGATGAGAAGGCATGTTTTGAATAGTTTCGATTCCAATATCCAAAGTCCATAGCCATATCGCCAGAGTATGTCATCCTTGACTGCCCCGAGTTGATGCCCAATTCCAGATCTAATAACCAAAGCCTTAGCCAATCCCTTATCCATCCGAACTCGAAAACCGAGTCCTAATCCATCCTTATCCAATAGCCAATAACCGAATCCAGGACCTCTCCGGGTCGATATCTGAATCCATAACCTCTCCGGGCTCTTGCCAAGAGTAATCCACATTTGATGACCTTGGTCCAGTGTCCC
The DNA here is from genome assembly GCA_030765085.1 of Allium cepa. Classification (NCBI taxonomy): domain Eukaryota; kingdom Viridiplantae; phylum Streptophyta; class Magnoliopsida; order Asparagales; family Amaryllidaceae; genus Allium; species Allium cepa. The sequence goes on along the minus strand of CM060929.1, from coordinate 471,630,979 downwards.
TGGACGTTGAGCTAACCTCTCCGGGTTCTTGCCAAGCGCAATCCACACCCGACGACCGTGGTGCAGCGTCCCTGGACATTGTACAAAGCCATGGCTTAAGTCCTAAGCCGAATCCTGGTCTCTCCGGACCCTTGTTGAGCATAGTCCATACTCAACGACCTGAATGAGTCAATTTACCACGTTCGGGCAAAGTGACTCACCCCTTTCCAGGCATAATCCATACCCGACACTGTTTATCAAAAACCAGATAAAAATCCAATCAAAATCCAATCCAAAATCCAAATCCAAAATCCAAAATCCAAATCCAAAAACAATCATCCAAAGGAAAATCCAAATCAAAAAGCAAGCAAAACCAGAAGCTCAATCCAAACTCCAAAACCAAATCCAAAAAGAAAAGCAGTGTTCAATCCAAAAGCAAAAGCTAAATTTCACAAAATATAGCATCGCAGTTTATCATCATTCAGAGCATGCCTAGGGGCTATCTCCGTCCCCATACATGAGTAAATGACTTGGTTGCTTGCTAGTAGTTCGCTACTTATTTCACATTATCCTGATCAGTGGATGATCAATCGACCATCATTCCCGGGCCTCCCACAATCGTGGCTTGAGGTAGGCGGCGGTTGTTCCTACTCCGCCGTTGCATTCCGAGTTCCTACATATTGTGGCAGCAGTCCCTTTCTGACATGCTCCTCGATTATATCCTTTAAATTCCTACAACTGTTGGTGTCGTGTCCATCCAAATCATGGAAGAGACAATGCCTTCCTGATGTCCTCTCCCGTTCTGATGGTTCCCTCCTAGTCGGCCTTCTGTAGGGAAGGCGATTCCGAGTATCCTGGTATATCCGCTCCAGCGTCTCGTTTAATCCTGTGTATGTGGAAAACTTCGGATCCTTCCATCGCTTCCTATCTTTTCCAGAATCATCCTCTAACTTCCTTTTTCCTTTGTCTTTATCCGAACCTTTGCTGGATGGTCCTCTCTCTTCATTTGCATTAACCTTTTTCAACTTTAGATCCATACTCGCATCTTCTTGCCAAAGGAACCTCTCTGCCTCGTGAAAGAACTTATCGAGATCCTGTGGGGGATTTCTTATCGAAGATACCTTGAAATCCGAATCCTCCCTGACTCCTGATAATACCGCCATCAAAACCATCGATGGATCAGGCCGATCCACCGAAGCAACCGCCGCACTGAATCGAGTTAGAAAAGCTCTAAGCGATTCATCCATCCTTTGCTTTACCAATGTCAATGTCATCACATTCTTCGGCCTCTTGACGTGAACCGGAAACTGTCTCAAAAACTTTTCCACCAATTCCCTCCAAGTCCTGATAGACCCTTCTCCCAGCTGCCTAAACCACATTGCAGCTAGGTCTGTCAAGTATAATGGAAAGCATCATGCCATTACTTCCTCCAATGCCCCTAGCACCTCCATGTGTCTGGTTTACCTCATCAAGTGATCAGTTGGATCTGCTTTGCCATCATATACCTCCACGCTAGGTAGCTTGAACTTAGGTAGATTCTGAGCCTCCTTATTTCCCGAGCGAATGGACTCCTGTTCACTCCTTCCAAGTCTCTATTGGTCAAACCACCTCGCACAGTTCTTCTAATGATCTCCGCAAATCCAGTATTGTCTGTTAGGGGTTGCCCCCATGCCCTCGAGGGAACTCCGACACATACTCTTCAAGGGGCTCACTAGCAGCAATGTTAGTCCTGGCCTGTTGAACTCCTTCCAAAGGCCCTCCTGTGTTAGATCCTGTGGGCCTGCCCCCAATCCCTTGTTGATTGCCTTCTGGCTCCGTACCCTGTCCTCCATTGGGTTCCATAACCCTAGTCCCCTGTTCTGCATCCACAGCCGCTGTAGCTGTTCCTAAGTTCTACGTCCCTACACCTCTCATCTGTTCAAAGAAAGTCTGCATCATTTCCTGTTGACTTTTCAACAATCTCTCCTGTAACGAATTTGCCATAGCTTCCATCTCATCCCGGGTTATGTAGATCGAAGTCTGTCCTTCCCCAGCTTCGGAGGATGCTTGTTGACTTCCTTCCTGTTGGCTTCTCTCAACCCTTTGCCTTCCACTATTTTGCCTTGTCATTGTCCTCAAGTCCAAACTTTTCAAATTCTTCAAATCTGAACTTTGAATCCGATGTAGTGGGTGCTAGTCCTTCTCAGTGAAAGCACCAAAGTGTTTGCACCAAAATTGGTCACAAATCCCGAGTATCGTGAAAGCACCAGTGTATGAATACAAATCAACAATATTCAAACACAAATCACAGATCTAAGCAAGCAACAAGTAGCGATTCAGAAATAATGCGCAAAGACACAAGATTTATAGTGGTTCGGCTATCTCCGGTCTATGTCCACTCCAAAGTTTTATCCTTTTTATTGATAATACTTGCTGGTTACAGATGATTACAGCAGTAATAATGAAGAATTTCGAGTACAATAGTTGTATTGAAGTATAGAAATGAATCTGGCAGGGTCTGGATGTCCAATAGCCAAAAAGTCCTTTTTCTGTAGGCTTCAGGGTGCTATTTATAGGCGTAGGAGGCTGATATTGCGCTCAAACTTCGGGAGACTCCTTTTGGCACGTGAGTGGGCCTACGCGGCCGACCCCACCAAGTTTCGACTCGATCCGTGATCGATACAGAGTGATTTCGTATCTATCAAAAAATGATCCAATCGAGCTAAAACTAGGCAGGATTGGTCTTTACCTTGTATAGAAGCTGTTGTGAAAATTTTGTTGCATTTGGATCAGTGGCTTAGGAGATATGATCGATTCAAGTTGTGGTTTTTCGTGAGGGCCGTTGCGTTCGAATCAATTGGTTCGAATCCATTCCCTTCGACTCGATCGGTCACTTGCGCATCGATGACGTGTCGCGAAATCCCTGGGTTGATCCACCTTTCTTGCCGTGTTGAACGCTTCTCTCCTGGAGACGTGGGCTTGCATCCATGTTTTATGCTTCGTCCATATCCATAACTTCACAACGGCATGCTCGCATCCATTAACTCGTGTCTCTCTTCGCATCGATTCCAGGAGTTCATTCCGTATCGATCCCATGTGAGCTGATCGATTCGAAACGAGTATGGGGGACATCGATACGAAGTGGTCATGAAGGATGGATACGAACGAGACTTCACCTGATGGATACGAACGAAGCTCTGACTTGATGGGTACGAAGGAGACTTGCAAGAGGCATGGAGTCAAAATGCGCCATCTGCACCCATCCTGATCGATACGAAGCACATCGATTCGAAGAACCTCCACATGCTTGCTACCACTCTGGGTTTATTGCCATCGAATCGAGATCCATCTAGCCTTCCTATCTGATCGATACGAGTCTATCGAGTCGAACCAGTAACTCGATCGATTCGAACACTATCGAGTCGAACCAGTAACTCGATCGATTCGAACACTATCGAGTCGAACCAACACCTGACCGATGCGAACTTCACTGAGCCGAACCCGCGCCAATCGATACGAGCGGCATCGATTCGAAATGGTATCGACACGAACAGTATCGATACGAACGCAACCCCTGATTGATTCGAACCATCTCTTGCACACCGATGGATGCGAACAACATGTTCTTCCTACCTTGGATCGATCATATCTCCCTTATACGAACTCCGATTAACCTGAAATTTGAAACATAGCCTTCCCTAATCCTTATCATCATCTCCAATCAATTTCGTCCCGATCAGAGCTCAACTAAATTTTGACGTCATCGATTGTAGCCTTGCTTTCAATCGATCTCCAATCTCGATGTCCATCATTTCTTGCCAATTTGTTGATATTCTAGTTTTGACCAAAAAGTGGGATACCAGTTCAAATGTGAAGATATTTTGAAGATGATTATTGAAGACCATGGATCTTCATAGCATAAGGACTACTTGTTGAACATGCTCTGGATAGCTCCCATTATAGAGTTATTTATAGCATTTGTCTCCTTATGGTGGAGATTTTTCTGATTGCAAGGATTACTCGCTACTAGTGGTAGTAGAAGAGTGCCTTCGGTTTGTCCTGTTCTTGGACAACTTGTATGGACGTTTGTCTGACATTGCATTTCTAAAGTTTACATACATTGGTTTTTACAAACGTACATCAGTGGGTGCGGAGAAGGAAACTTCTCTTAGCTTAACACCCTCCTTAAGACATACAAGATTAAGGGTTGTATTTCTGTGGAAGACAATTAGCAGTCAACCGAAATGGAAATGTAGCATTTAGAGTTGTGATATGTGCTATGTGAAAAGTTAATCATTGCCTCAAGCCTCATCAAACGGAAATGGACACAACAGGGTTAGATGCGGCAATGCTAAGTAGGCCATTCCCAATTAGGGTATGATCATCCCCTTCTAGATATATTTCTTCCCGGTATGAAGTTCGGGATGTAAATTAATGTGCATGTATGCATAGAGAGCTCTCAGATATAGGACGGTAACAACCAAAGGAAGACATATTCGATTCTATCTAGTTATAGAGATAGGTCGGCCTTGTGTTGGTAAAGGGCAGATGTTCTATGCCTTGGGACATCCACCTAGAGGTGTACCCCTTGGAAGGTAGTCCCTTCACCTAGTCATTTGTATGAAAATCCACTTTCCAATTGCAGTTTTGTTTGTAGAACCTAGTATGCCGAAATTTAATAATGGTAACAATTTCGGGTAAGATTAATAAGTTTATTTGCAAACGTTTTCAAGGATGTCATTAAAAATAATAACCCAAAATTTTACGCAATAAAGAGTTTTGGTTATCATAAGGTAAAATCGCGTTTTGAGATACCTTTTGTTTTCAGAACATCGTACTTTGAGTTCTCACACCAGTCCCACGAATGACCCAGAGTTTGTTTTTCCCTTTAAACTCTAGGTGCCCTATTTTTCGGGTAGTCGTGTAGTCAGGATACCATAGGAGCATTTTGGGGGCATGTTGGGGAGCATTTTGGAGAAGTTTTTTGGAGCTATGAAGCTGAAGTACCTTATGTAGATGTCTACCCATTTTCCGCTGTGTTAAGTATGTATTTCCTAACGTATGTACGGATAGAAAGTTATAACTCTCTTGCTGGATTTGTATTTGACTCTGAACATTTATGTATAATTAAAATGTTGAATGTGTTGTAGATTTTATTATTGTGTTATCTTCTCTCTTTATTTCCTTTTACACCCCTGATAATCTACCTCCCCGACACTTGGATTTATGACACGTGAATACCGTGGATGTACTAGTGTCGATTTCTTAGAGACAAGGAGACGGGTTGTCACACGTGGTATCAAAGCTGAAGGTTAAGCGAGAGCCTTGACTTTGTTGGGGTATGAATAATTAGAGATAGGGTTAGTAATGCCCTAGAATGAGTTTACTGTGAGAGAACGCATAATTAAAACTTTTAACTTGAATAAATATATTCATACTATATTGCATTCCCTAAGATATCTTGTCTATACATCCTAAAGATATTCTATTACTATATACAGATAGTAGAAAATGAGTGGAAGAACAGTATGAGGTAGAGGATGAAGTAATACCGCAAATGGTCAAACTTCTGCAGCTACAGTAGTCAAGGAAGTAGTAGCTCTGGTACAGCCCCAAATTAACTTTGCAACCTTATGCAAGAACTATATCAGCCTTGGTGGCAAACCTTTCAAAGGAACATTAACCATCATTAAAGTACAAGCTTGGATCCTCTCTTGTGAAAGAATTTCAAAAGACTGAATTTTGGAGATGAGCATAAAAGATTCTCAGCTTCTTGGAAACTACAAGATGGAGCTCTAGTTCAGTGGGAATCTATTACTCAGAATGAGTCAGAAGATGATTTTTCATGGGAACGATTCAAAGAAGTTCTACAGGAACAGTATATGCGGGAAGTAGGAAAATCCCATCGTTACTGAAATTTTATGGATTTTAAACAGGAAGAGGATATATCGTTTGAGGAGTATGCTAACAAGTTTAACAAATTATCTCGTTTTGGGCCTGGATTGATAGATACGCCCCTCAAAAAGAATGAAAAGTTTATTTCTGAAATGAAAAAGCAATACCATGTCAGAATGACTGAGCATGTGAAAGAACCATTTGTAGACTTAATATACATGAGATATAGATATGTAGCTATGGATCAGATAGATCCACCCGCAGTACAAGAAAGCAACAACAATAACTGAAAAAAGAGGAAGTTCAATAGCAAGAAGTCGTGGCAGGGAAAACTCAAAGGAGGATCTCAAGAGTACCGCTTTAATGACATCACTTGTAACAATTGTAAGAAGAAATGCCATATTGCAAAGAATTGTTGGGGTCCCAATGCTCAGAGTGTTGCATCTCCTATGGCTCAGAATTATCTCTGCTATAACTGTCATAAACCAGGGCACCTGATTAAGGATTGTCCCTTAATGAAGAAAGGAGAACAAGCTAAAGTTTATGCTATCAAGGATGAGCCTTCAACCTCCAAAGATGTGAAGGGCAAAGGAGTGTTGGAAGGTAATATTTTTATCAAAGATATTTTAGTTAGAGTATTATTTGATAGAGGAGCTTCTCATAGTTTTATTTCTAAAACAACTGTAGAAGAATTGGCACTTAAACCTAAAAATTTTGACGACCTTATCTGCGTGACAAATCCTATAGGAGGTTCCACTAATCTATGTATGCACTGTGAAAAAGTCCCAATTTCCTGTCCTCCCCATCACTTTTCTTTTGATCTTTTCATCTTATATTTTATTATATTTGAAATTTTACTCGGTATGGATTTGGTTGGCTAAGTATAAAGCTATGCTCAATTGCGATGGAAGGACGGTATCTTTATGGACCGTCTTTGGAAAAATCGTAGAAATATCTTGTGAAGGTCCTAGTCCAAGAGGGGATAGTTTTCTTTATGATTTAGAACATCCTAGACAGGATTAGAAACAGTACCTATTGTTAAAGAATTTGCTGATGTCTTTGAGGAAGTAAAAAGTTTGCCTCCACATCAAGAAATCGAATTCCGTATTGATTTAGTTCCTGGTGCGATGCCAATTAAACAACAAGGTAGAAGGATGGATCCGAAAGAAAGGGATGATTTGAATAACCAAACCCAAGAGCTATTAAACAAAGGATTGATAAGACTCAGCCGTTCAAGTTGGGGATCAACAGTATTTTTTGTTGCTAAGTCAGATGGATCTTTGAGATTATATATAGACTATCGAGATCTAAATAAGCAAACCATTAAGCACAAGTATCCTTTACCTGGGATAAACGACTTGTTTGACCAGTTACACGGAGCTCAAGTTTTCTTTAAAATGGACCTAGCTACAGGATTCCATCAGTTAAGGATTGTAGAAGATTGCGTCCATCTAACTACATTCAACGGTCCGAATACTTTCTATGAGTGGTTGGTTATGCCTTTTGGGCTAACTAATGCACCCGCTTATTTTCTTGACCTTATGAATAGAGTGTTAAGAAATGTGCTAAATGAATTTGTGTTAGTCTTTATCGATGATATCCTTATTTACTGAAAGATAGAAGAACACGCAATGCATCTAGAAGCTGTGTTGGAGATATTGAGAAATAATGCGCTTAAAGCCAAATTCTCTAAGTGCCATTTTTGAAAGAAGGAGGTAAGATTCCTTGGACATATAGTATCAAGGGATGGAATTTTAGTAGATCCGAGGAAAATTGTAGCATTCAAGATTGGAAGTAGCCACAAACCCCTAAAGAGATTCTTAGCTTCTTAGGTTTGGCAGGATATTACCGAAGATTCGTTCAAGACTTCTCTGAGACTGCCCATCACCTAACGAAGTTGCCAGTGAAGGATGCTAAATTTATCTGGACTTCTAAGTGTGAAGAAGCATTCTAAGAACTAAAGAAGAGATTGATAACAGCTCCAGTTTTAGCAATTATAAATGGAAATAGTGGATTGGCCGTTTATACAGATGCTTGTGGAGAAGGAGTTGGTGCTGTTTTAATGCAAGGTGAGAAGGTGATTGCTTATGCAAGTAGACATCTGAAGACGCATGAGAAGAATTACGCAACACTCGACTTAGAATTATTAGCTGTTGCGTTTGCTCTAAAGATATGGAGACATTATTTGCTGGGTAAGAATTTTTCATAGTTTATTTCGATAAAACTTAGAATTGACATTAGTAAATAATATTCCATCTTTTAGGTGAAAAATTCAAACTCTTCACGAACCATAAATGTTTGAAGTATCTTTTCACCCAAAATGACTTGAACATGAGACAACAACGCTGGCTAAAATTTCTCGCATCATATGATCTAGATATTCTATATACACCTAGAAAAGCCAACGTAGTAGCTGATGCATTAAGTAGAAAGTTAGGTACTATTTCTTATTTGGTGGTAGCTCCAAATCTTTTGGAAAGAATTGCTAGTAAACGGTGAAAAGAAAAATGGTTTGAGAAATACACTAAAGCAGCGGAAGATGGAAGGAATGAAAGCTTTAAAAAAGATAACCTTGGAGTATTGCGGTTAAATGGAAGAATTTGTGTTCCAGATGTTGGAAACCTTAAGCAAGAAGTATTAGCTAAATGCCACATAGCCAAACATAGCATTCATCCAGGGATTCATAAGATTTACAAGGACATGAAGCGTACATTTCGTTGGAGAAGCATGAAGAGGGACATATCTATCTACGTCAACCGTTGTGAATATTGCCAAAGAATAAAAAGTGACCAACAAATGACGACAAGATTACTTCAACCTTGGAAATTCCAGCTTGGTAGTGGGACCAAATATCCATGGATTTCATTGATGACTTACCCCGAACAAGGAAAGGAAATGAAGGCATTTTGGTTATCATAGATCAGTTAACCAAAAGAGCACACTTTATTCCAGTTAAGCCAACAAGAACTACAACGAGGCTTTTGGAATATATATATGAAGGAGATTGTTCGATAGAATGGAGTTTCGAGCAAAATAGTAAGCGATCGTGATCCAATCTTCACTAGTTAGTTTTGGAAAGCACTACAGATAGCTTTGGGAACCAAGCTGAGTACAAGCACTGCATATCACCCCTAAACTGATGGATGGACAGACGGAAAGAGTCAAACGTGTTTCGAAAGATCCTTTGAGAGCATGTATTTTAGACATTGGAGGCTCATAAGAGAATCATTTACATTTAGTAGAGTTCTCCTACAATAATAACTATCAAGCTAGTATCAGCATGGCACCTTTTGAAGCTTTGTATGATCATCCATGTAAATCGCCATCATGTTCTATAGAAACCGGAGGTCGGTTAGTGCTTGTCCCAGATATGATACAAGAAGCTTCAGAGAAATTTCATGTGATTAGAAAGAAGCTAAAAGAAGCCTAAAGCAGACATAAGAGTTATGAAAACAGAAGGCATAGAGATCTGGAATTCTCAGTTGGAGATTCAAGATTTTTGAAAGTCTCTCCAATGAGAGGAGTAATAAGATTTGGAAGTGCTGGAAAGTTAGCTCCTTGATATATTTGACCTTTTTCCATTCTTGAACGAATCGGCCCACTAGTTTATGGTGTACAATTTCCTGAAAGATTTTCTGGAGTACATAATGTTTCTCATGAATCACATTTACGGAAGCATGTATATGACCCAGAACAAATCATTGAAACGGCCGCCCATGATGACTTGGAGATAGAACCAAACTTAGCAGTTATTAGAAGGCCCATTTGAATCGTGGATCAAGATGAAAAACGATTAAGAAGGAAGGTGGTACGAGTGGTCAAAGTTCTATAGAGCGAGGATGATGATGATTTCATGTGGGAAATAGAAGATGGATTGAGAAAAGCATATCCTGAGTTTAGGATCGATGTATAAACTTTATCTATCATTTTAGTGTACTCACTTCCTATGGTGTAGACGCTTATTGTATATATTCGATCTTATTGAATATATATTTCGTTTTGAGCTATTTTCTTCTTATCTAATTCCAAGGACGAAATTCTTTTAAGTATGGAAGAATGTAATGACCCAAAATTTAACCGCCGCAAAATATAATATTTAAAGTAATTTTAAATATAAAATATAAAAGGTTTTATGATTCAAACATTATTTGATAGGATTTGGAAATAGAAATATACACAAAAATAGTAAAATTTGCTTATATCGACAAAAGTGACAAAGTCCTGATCTCGAAAAAATAAGTTTAAATAGTTTAATAAATTATTTTAATTTATTTATGAGTGTTTATATTTATAAATAAAATTATACAAATTTATTTTTAAATTAGGCTTACATAAATAAATAGTTTAACTAAACGTCAAAATGTGACCATAAAACATTTTGTCAAACTCAACGTTTTGTCGATTTAAAGTTGTCGCAACTTTGTTGCACAGTTATGCACATAATTAAATACATATGTTAACATATATAGATAGTTTACTATCAACTAAACTAGGCTACTTTTATTAATCACGCACAGAAAATTTTAGATAGTAATTAGCAAAAGTAAACTAAAAAAGATAAAATACATGTCACATCAAATGTGACATAAAGTAAAGAAATATGACATAATATAAAATAATCATTCTTATTCTTTACTTAACTTTTAAATATTTGAATTTTAAAAGTGTGATGTGATGTGACGGTAAGTTATGAATTAAATAAGTTTACTTAATTTCTTTGGAAGGTTATTTAAGTAAAAACACAGATCTGTATTTAATCTCAAATATTTTCTATAAATACCCATCCACTTCTTCTTCAATTTTACACCATTTCTTATTTACTTTCTCAAGCTCTCTTACATCCTTTAATGGCTTCTTTCCTTAACAAAGTTATGCCAAAATATTTTCAAAAATAAAACAAAGAAAAATATCAATAAAACCCCATCCGAACCACTTCAAAACGCCTCCTTTTTCCTCCTATTGCTCACACCCCCTTACTCCATTTGGTCAAGCACATTTTCCACTTCAAGCTTGGTCGTGGCCTCCTAAAGCAAGTACGAGGAAGCTTAGCAAGTTCTAGGAATTTAAGGCGAAGTTTAGCAAAGTTAGAAAGGTTTAAAACTAGTTTGAAAGCAACAAATGGTGAGAACTCTAAATTGATAAGTAGGAAATTTTTATATGATGTTTTACAAGTTGTAAACTTTGTTTGGATGTTAATAAGGATGTTTGATAAATGTTTGAAAAAGAAAGCAATCACCTTTAAGTTATTTGCAAATATTAGTAAGCAAATATATACATAAATCACAATCATGTGACATTTTAATAAAAAAGGTTGTTAAATTGATATGCAAGTTCATATGATATTTTAGGATATGTTAAAATGGTTATAAACATTGTTTGGATGTTTATTAGTTGTATATTAAATATATATGTTGAAACAAGTTACAGATTTACACGACGTATAATCACATGGAAATCACTTTTTTAAAAAAAGAAATGTGATATGGAATCATTTATACCTCTGAAAAATGTTTGGATATGCTTTAGAAATGATTTTTAAGTGTTTAAACTTGTCTCGGTAAATTTTCGATGTGAATCTCAAAATACTCCTATAATTTGACGCGTCGCGTAACTGTAGTTCGTGTTTTCACGTCAAAAGTTCAAATGAACATACGAAATGGAATATAGTTCGGAATTCTTCAAAATAAGAATTTTCCGAATCCTTATGTCTATATCTTTCATATGGAAAAAGAAAATCAAGATTTCACCTTGCATATTTTGAAATATGGCAAAATCAATTTTCAAGAAATATCTAGTTTTTGCACTAAATGACCAAAGTTGGAAATTGATAAAATAATCAGTTTAAAAATAAGAAATAAATGCTAAAAATATTTTAAAATGTTTTAAAAGTGACTTAAGTTGAAAAGATGGTTTTCTAAATGATATAAAGTTCATTTTTGAAGAATATAGCTTTTAAAGCACTTTTCGTAACACTATTTGCAACATTTTTCGCAACGTTTTTCAATAACTTGTGAAATAAAGGTTGAAACTTAATAATTCTTTCCCAAATCCTCATAAATATTTTTAAGTAAATAATAAAGCATTTAAAAGAAATTTGAACAATTAAACATTATTTTAAAGATGGTTAAACAAATAGTTAAGTAATTTAAAAAGGAAAAATGAGTATGCGAAAACGACTAGTACATTTGTCCTGCCTATGAGATCTAAAAGTGAAAACATGGTGCGTAACTAAGGTTAGGGATGGAGCAACTAGTGCCCTGAACTTACTAGGCCTCATTTTTCTCTTTTAGGCGGGGGGTGGAATATATCAAAAGGAAAGCCCGGATGCTTAGCTCGGATTTTATAGAAATAATCTTCTTATACTCATTATTAAAATCCGAAGAGGGAACTTACCTTATTCGAGAAATCGAAAAGGTGATCTCACCATTATTACGCCCATAGCACTCGTTGAATACGAAAGTTGATTTTGGATAAAAGTAGAATGATTTCTATAATCCTATTTTTTCAAAAGATACTCTTTAATAATGGTTTGAGAAATATTTAAATAGAGGTTTAAAAGATTCCGTATCCAGTAAAAGAATATTTTAAAATATATATCTCTCGAAGATATTTTGGTAAAGGAAAATGAATGAATCGAAAACAATCACCTAATTACATCATTTTTATCGATGATTGGATTTCGAAGGAACCGGAGTCAGATTTGGGTAATTCCTATCCGGAAACCACTTCGAACTAATGTATATGTTCGAATGTGAAGATATGTTGAAGATGATGATTATCGTAGACCGTAGATCTTTATAGCATGAGGACTGCTTGTTGAACATGATCTGGGTAGCTTCCATTATAGATTTATTTATAGCAGTGGTCTTCTCATGGTGGAGATTTTTCGGATTGTAAGGAATACTCTCTACTAGTGGTAGTAGGAGAGTGTCTTTGATTCATCCTATTCCTGGACGACTTGTACGGACGTTTTTCTAACATTGTATTTCTAAAGATTACGTACATTGGTTTTTACAAACGTACATCAGTGGTGGTGGAGAAGTAAACTTCTCTTAGCTTAACACCCTCCTTGAGGCATACGAGCTTAAGGATTGTATTTTTGTGGAGGGTAATTAGTAGTCAACGGAAATGGCAATGTGGCATTCAGAGTTGTAATATGTGCTATGTGAAAAGGTAATCGTTGCCTCAAGCCTCATTAACCGAAAATGACCAAAACAGGGTTAGATGCGGCAAGGCTAAGTGGGTCATTTCCAATTAGGGTATGATCATCCTCTACTAGATATATTTCTTCCTTCTATGACATTTGGGATGTAAATTAATGTGGATTCATTCGAAGAGAGCTCTCGGATAAAGGTCGGTAATGACCGGTGGATGACATATTCGGTAGTATCTAGTTATAGAGATAGGCCGGTCTTGTGTTGGTAGAGGGCAAATGTTCTGTGCCTCGGGACATCCGTTTGAAGGTGTACCCATCGGAAGGTAGTCCCCTCAGGTGGTCATTTGTAAGGAAATCCATTCTCCAACAAGAACTTGCGGATTTGTTTGTAGAACCTAGTATGCTGGAATTTAATGATGGTAACAATTTCGGGAAAGATTAATAAGTTTATTGCAAACGTTTTCAAGAATGTCATTAAAAATAATATCCCTAAATTTTATGTAAAAAAGAAGTTTTGGTTATCAGAAGGTAAAAACTTGTTCCGCGTTATGTGCAGCGTGGTCTTATGAGATCCCTTTTGTTTCAAAACATCCTACATTCAGTTCTCACATCAGTCCTATGATTGACATGGAGTTTGTTTTTCCATTTAAACTCTGGGTGCCCTATTTTTCGAGCAGCCGTGTTGTCAGGATACCTTAGGAGCATTTTAGAAGCATGTTGGGGAGCATTTTGGAGAAGTTTTTTGGAGCTATGAAGCTGAAGTACCTTATGTAGATATCTACCCAATTTCGGCTGTGTTATGTAGTATGTATTTTCCAGCGTATGTATGGTTAGACATTTATAACTATCCTGATGGATTTGCTTTTGAGTCTAATCATTTGTGTATAATTAAAATGTTGAATGCGATGTGAGATTCTATTATTGTGTTATCTTCTATCTTTAGTTTCTTTTACTCCCCTGATAATCTGCCTCCCTGGCACTTGGATTTGCGGCATGTGAATACCGTGGATGTATTAATATCGATTTCTATGGGTCAAGGAGACGGGTCATCACACATGGTATCAGTGCTAAAGGTTAAATAAGAACTTTGGCTTTGTTGGGGTATGACTCATTAGAGATAGGGTTAGTAATACCCTAGAATAAGTTTAGCTTGAGAGAGCGCATAATTAAAACTTTTAACTGGAATAAGTGTATTCATACTGTTTAGCATTCCCTAAGATATCTCATCTATATATCCTAAAGATATTTTCTTACTATATACAGATAGCAGAAAATAAGTGGAAGAAGAGTACGAGGTAGGAGAGGAAGTAATACCATAGATGGTTAAACTCCTTCAGCTACAGTAGTCGAGGAAGTAAAAGTTCTGGTACAGTCCTAAATTAACTTTGCAACTTTATGCAAGAACTATACCAGCCTTCGTGGTAAACCTTTCAAAGGAACAAAAACCATCATTGAAGTACAAGCTTGGATCCGCTCTTGTGAATGAATTTTCGAAGGACCGAATAATGGAGACGAGTATAAGAGATTCTTAGCATCTTGGCAACTACAAGATGGAACTCTAGTTTGGTGGGAATCTATTACTCATAACGAGTTAGAAGATGATTTCTCATGGGAATGATTCAAAGAAGTTCTGGAGGAACAGTATATGCCAGAAGCAGGAAAACCCCATCTTTACCAAAATTTTATGGATTTTAATAGGACAGGATATGTCGTTTGAGGAGTATGCTAATAAGTTTAACGAATTATCTTATTTTGGGTCTGGATTGATAGATACGCCTCTCAAAAAGAATGAAAAGTTTATTTCTGGAATGAAGAAGCAATACCATGTCAGAATGACTGGGCATGTGGAAGAACCATTTGTAGACTTAATGGACATGGGATACAAATATAAAGCTTGATAAGATAGATCCACCCGTAGTACAAGAAAGCCACAATAATAACTGGAAAAAGAGGAAGTTCAATAGCAAGAAGCAGTGGCAGGGAAAACTCAAAGGAGGATCTCAAGAGAACCGCTTAAAGACATCAATTGTAATAATTGTCAGAAGAAAGGCCATATTGCATAGGATTGTTGTGGTCCCAATGCTCAGAGTGTTGCATCTCATGTGGCTCAGAATTACCTCTGCTATAATCATCATAAACCAGGGCACCTGATTAAGGATTATCTCTTAATGAAGAAAGAAGGATATGCTAAAGTTTACGCTATCAAGGATGAGCCTTCAACCTCCAAAGATGTGAAGAGCAAAGGAGTGTTGTGGAAGGTTATATTTTTATCAAAGATATTTTAGTTAGAGTATTATTTGATAAAGGAGCTTCTCATAGTTTTATTTCTAAAACAACTGTAGAAGAAGTGGAACTTAAACCAAAAATTGTCGACGACCCTATCTGTAACGACCGTGATTTTATTACCGTCGTAATAAATGTTTTAAAAAAAAAGGGTAACGACCGTAATTTTTGAATTACTGTCGGAGTGCATAATTTAAATAGGAATTTTTAAATCAAAATTTGAAGAAAATATAGTATTGCATAGTCGGTTGAATTGCGTTACATTTTATTCACTCCACCTAGCTGTCATCTAATTCAAATAGTATGACTTGCTCACATTCTTTTGATAAATGCAAAGTGTACAAAAATGCAATACTGTAAAGAAAAAAAGAATATAGCATATACTTTACATTATATTTTTCCTTTGCATTGTGACACTCCAATTCCCAGAAGCTTGAACAACTTTTGTGCCTTGCTGTAAACTAAGAGTCAGGTGTGAGCACATTTTTGCATTACTGGGAAAATTGCCTTGCCGTGTCGACATACATACTTGTATTTCAAACATGGTCGTGCATTATCAAGTACCTATGCATTAAATGAATGTGTACCCCTAAACCTTTTCAACACTCATCCCCTTTGACATATTGCCATTTGAAAAAAAAAAATGAAGTATGAGTCACATGTCTTGTTTGTTTAATTTCTTTTACATGCAAAAGTTAGTGTTCCAAGTTTATATATGCTTTGAAAACGTTCAGGCTAGTATAATTATTAAATTGCATGTTAAAAGTTGTGAGTCCAGGCTATTTCTTGTTTGCAGTATGCACGTGTCTTTTTTTTTATATGCAGGCTCTTGCATGCAAAAGTTTAAACTCACGAAAATATGCATAGGGTCTTTATAGTGTGATAATACATTTCACAGAAGAAAATTCCAGGTTTGCATGTTTAAATGGTTCCAGACCATATTTTTTACATTATTTACGTGCATAGTAGTAGAGTATATTGGAAATGTGGCCCAGATTATTATGCATTCACTAAAAAGATGTGTATAGTTCTTTATTTTGGAACTTCATACTTACGTGAAAACGAAACTGGAGGGTACGCAGTATGCAAAATAAGTGTGTGTGCAAAATCTAGGTACATTTCCAAATTATTTTTGTGCAAGTGGAAGTGAAATGTTTTATCAGTATAGTGGTGCGGTCCACTATTTAATTTACGTTGAACCGGTATTACGCTTTTAAAACGTATTTTTTTGCCGTTATTTTTATAACGGAGTTTTTATTACGGTGCTATATTTTTGAAGCGCGGTGTTTTGTGAAGCGTTATTTCCTCGTCGAAATTGCTACAGATGTTGCTGTTTTAATCACGTATTTTAAAAATCGTTTTAAAATAAGATTGTTTGCAAAAAAAATTACAGTTTGCGCTTTCAAAAGAATGAGGAAGCGATTTAAACGATTTAGCAAAATTAAGGACTATGAACCCTTACTTTTACTGATTCGGTTAATTCCGGACTTGTCCGTTTGAGAACGTAAAATGTTATTTATTTAAAATACATAATCTTGCACTTTCAAGGAAACGACGAAGAGATTTAAACGATTTAGCAAAAGTGCGGAGTATGGAACCATACTTTTACTATTTCGGTTAATTCCAGACTCGTTAATTGAAATATTTGCTGTTTTGATGATTTTGATGATTTTATTTGCCTTTCGAGCCACTCTGCTGGACCTTCGGGTCATTTGTTGGACCTTCGGGTCATATGTTGGACTTTCAGGTCATATGTTGACCATCGGGTCAAATACCAGTACTAGACCTTCGGGTCATATGTTGGGCGCCAAAAATTATGTTGACAGTACTTGGTAGGCTTCGGCCATATGTTGATGCACGTGCGACGTAGCTAAAACTCGCCATTTGTTGGGATCGATCCACTTTTATGTTGATTTTCTAATTATCTATTTTTGATTTCTAGATTTTGTGAATTTTTGTTTTGAATTCAATTGTGAATTTGAAAGTTGATTTTGATAGAGTTTGATGTGATTTCTTCATTTAACTATGTTGATTTCTTATGTTGAATAGTCTCATTTGAGATTATTAATATTTTGATTGATGTTATTTATGATGCATTCACTTCTAAGAATATATTAGACCGATCCTTTTATTATTTTCTTTTAAATAATACTCAGGTCAGACCGAGTTATTTCAGGGTAATCTCTATCTCTGATTCAGTAGCAGCTTCAGCTTTTGGGATTCACATCATCTTTTGTCTAGCCTGCGAGGAGTTCTTTTGGTTATTTGACTCCCATCTTATGTATGTAGTTATCCATGTATTTGTGTATTTGGTTCATGGGAACTATAGATTGTTGTAGCATGTATTCCAAACTTATCTTCTGCTATGTATCTGATATTTCTTTTCTGATGTGATTATACTATCAGTGTTGTTGTTATTATGAGTTGTTTTGAATTTTTCTTAAGCCACTGTAGTTTCGTTTTAGATTTGGATTGAATATATATCTTTGGGAGTAATTTATACAACTCCTATTGATGTAATCAATACTCGTCTAAGGCATAACTTACGGATGGTCGCTTCTAACAAGCCTTATTCTTCGCAATAGCAGACGTTATTCCTTATAATAACCTTTGTTATTGTGAGCATAGAGGTGGGGCGTCACAGATTGGTATCAGAGCTGAAATTCAGAACAAATTATAATATACACAGAACAGAAACAAAATGGAACATGTGTTACAACTATTCGGGAGTTTATTTGTGCCTTTCTAATCTATTCTTTTCACTCTAACATGTGGAGTACGTCTAGGAATAAATTTAATATTCCGTAGTATTCCATTTGTTAAAACTTCTTATCAATTATGTATGGTTGTAACTAATCCTTACCTTCTCTTGTCTCTCAGCCTATGGCTAGAAGAGGTAAAGGGAAGCGTTCCTCTGCAGGCACGTCTAGTGGTTCTCATCCGGACGGTGTCTATATGTCAGCTGATCAGTTTATGGAGCTATTTCAGGGTACTCAACCTCCTATTGCTACTCCTGCAGTTCCTGCTCAGAAGTCTGCCTTCGCTCGCATGTGTAGTGACTATTCCCACCTTGGGGGCCAGCCTTTCAAGGGATCGGAAAGTGTTATGGAAATTCGGACTAGGTTGCGCACTTGTGAGCGCATATTTTCTCGGATGGATCTTTCGGATCATCATCACGTTCTCGTGGCATCTAGTATGTTGCAAGAGCGTGCGCTTGATTGGTAAGAGCTCTTTATTTCGGAAGTTGATGAGTCCTCTCTCTCTTGGGTTCGGTTTAAGGAACGATTCGAACTTAAGTTCGTTCCTGAATCAGAAAAGGCTAATCTTGCTCGTAGTTTCCTTGAGTTGAAGCAAGGAAAGTCCTCTGTTTCTGATTATGTTGCATCTTTCGAGGCCTTGTCCAAATACGGAGTTGAGTTCATTAACACTCCGCGTAAGAAGAATCTTCGTTTTGTTGATGGTTTGAAGAAGTATTTGAAGAAGGTTCTTTTGCTTCAGCTTAAGCTCTCTTTTGAAGAGCTTGTTGATTCGGCTCTTTGTCTTGAAGCTGTTGAAAAAGAACGTGATAGTGGTGATGATGTTGGGGTTTCTAAGAACACCAACAAGAAGAGGTTTCCATTTCGTAAGCCTAATTTTAATCAGAAGAAGAAGAAGCAGGTTGCCTCTAGTTCTCAGCCTAGTAGTGCACCTTCTGTTCAGAGGGCGTGCTATAATTGTGGTTCGTTGGATCATCTTCTTCGTAATTGTACTAAGCCTCGCATTTGCCGTTATTGCAAGAAAGAAGGTCATTGGGTTTTTGATTGTCCTATTGCTCTTAAGGGTTTCAAACCGGGGAAGCTTAATGTTGCTAAAGCTTCTGGTGATTCTTCTAAGTCCAAAGGTATTACTCCTTCTGTTTTGGAAGGTTTCATTTTATTTCATGGCCGTTCTATTAGAGTTCTTTTCGATATGGGTGCATCATATTCATTCGTGTTGAAGGAGCTTGTTGATATTATTCATTTGGATGTTATTACTCTTTGCGACCCTTTAAGGATCGTAAATCCAATCGGTGGCTCCGCTACTCTTGGGTTATTATGTGTTGATGTTGAGATTATTCTTTGTGGTTTTTCCTTTCATGCGAATCTGCATGTTATGGATTATCTTGAGTTTGATATGATATTGGGTATGGATTTGCTCGTTCGTTATGAAGTTCAAATTCTATGTCTCGAAAGAACTTTATATCTCAAGCATCCCGATGCTAGCGAGCAATTATCTATTATATTTCGAAGCATAGATCATACTTCAAATGCTTTTATATCTTCCCTCGAATCTACGGATGACATAGATAATATTCCAGTTGTTTGTGATTTTTCTGATGTTTTTGAGCCTATTTCGAGATTGCCACCGAAAAGGGCAATAGAGTTCCGTATAGATCTTATCTTCGGTGCACATCCTATCAGTCGTCCTCCCACGAGGATGTCTGCTAAGGAAAATGAAGAACTCAAGCAACAATTATCTGAGTTGGAAGCCAAGCATTTTATCCGCTCTAGCTCGTCTCCTTGCGGCGCCGCCGCTGTCTTCGTTAAGAAGCCAGATGGTACTCTTAGGCTTTGCATTGATTATCGCAAGCTTAATGAGCTCACTGTCAAGAATAGGTATCCATTACCTAGGATCGACGACATGTTCGATCAATTAAGTGGCGCTAAAGTCTTCTCCCAACTTGATCTTGCTACCGGTTTTCATCAGTTACGAGTGGCGGAAGATAGCATTCCTCTCACCGCATTCCGTACTCGTTATGGTTCTTGCAAATGGCTTGTTATGCCGTTCGGTTTGACGAACGCTCCGGCGTATTTTGTGGATCTTATGAATCGGATATTCCGGGAATATCTCGATAAGTTCATCTTGGTTTTCATTGATGATATTCTTATTTATTCCAAATCTGAAGCCGATCATATTCAACATTTGGAGATTGTTTTGAGCACGCTTCATTAGCATCATCTTTATGCCAAATTCTCCAAGTGTCACTTCTGGGAGAATAAAGTGAAATTTCTCGGTCGCATTGTTTCTTCCGATGGTATTTCTGTCGATCCTGCCAAGATCGAATCTATTTAGAATTGGAAGAGGCCCGAGACTGTTACTAAGATCCGTAGTTTCCTTGGATTGGCGGGTTACTATCGCCGATTCATTAAGGACTTTTCTCACATTGCTTTACCGCTTACCACTCTCACGAGAAAAGTTGTTCCTTTTATTTGGTCGGATAAGTGTGAGAATTCTTTCTTGAAGTTAAAGGATCTCCTTACTCATGCTCCTATCTTAGTGGTTCCCGAAGGGAATCACGATCTTATGGTGTATACCGATGCCAGTGGTTGTGGGCTCGGTGCAGTTCTCATGCAGAATAATAGGGTGGTTGCTTATGCTTCTAGGCAACTAAAGCCTAACGAGATTCGTTATGCTACCCATGATTTGGAATTAGCCGCCATTGTCTTTGCTTTGAAAATTTGACGACATTATCTTTTGGGCGAGCATTTTATTCTCTATACTGATCACAAGTCTCTTAAGTATTTATTTTCTCAGAAAGAGCTTAATATGAGGCAACAGCGTTGGCTCGAGTTCCTTGCCTCATATGATTTTGATATTCAGTATACCCCTGGAAAGGGAAATCGAGTTGCTGACACGCTTAGTCGTAAGCAACAAGCTGTTGTTTCCATGATGTTAGCAGAATGGAATATATTAGAGAGTTTATCTCTCTGTGATATTCGAGACCATTCCCCAGTTCCAGATTCTTCCGTGATTTTATTTAGCATGGAGGCTCGTCCCAATCTTTTGGATCGCATTGCCGAGGCCCAAAGACGAGATCCTAATCTTGTCCATCTTCTTCAGAATTGTGAATCGGATTCTCGAAGGGATGAGCTAAAGGATTTCGATATTGATATTCGTGGTTGTATTCGGAAGAAGGGTAGATTGATCATGCCTAATATTTCTAATCTTCGAAACGACATTCTTGAGGATTGTCATTGTTCGAAGTATACTATCCATCCGGATAGTAGTAAAATGTATGCTGATATGAAACGCTTATACTATTGGGAAGGTATGAAGCGTGATGTGGCAAGTTTTGTAAGCCGTTGCACGACTTGTAATCTTGTTAAAGCATAACATCAGCGTCCTGGTGGTCTCTTGCAACCTTTGGAGATTCCGCCGTGGAAGTGGGATCAAATCTCTATGGATTTCGTTGATAGTTTGCCTCGTTCGAGGCTAGGCCATACTAGCATTTGGGTGATTATCTACCGACTGACTAAATCTGCCCATTTCATTCCAATCAAATCCAATCGGACCGCTCCTTTATTGGCCAAACTTTTTATTAGAGAAGTTGTTCGACTTCATGGCGTTCCGAGTTTGATTGTTAGTGATAGGGATCCACTCTTCACTAGTGGATTCTGGAAGAGTCTTCAGAAAGCTTTGGGCACAAAGCTTAATCTTAGCACGTCATATCATCCTCAGTCGGATGGTCAGACTGAGAGAGTGAATCAAATTATGGAGGATCTTCTTTGGGCTTGTATTCTTGATTTCAGTGGTAGTTGGGAAGACCACATTCCTCTTGTTGAATTTTATTACAACAATAGTTTCCAATCCAGTATCAACATGGCTCCTTTCGAGGCCCTTTATGGAAGGCTGTGTCGATCACCTTCTTGTTGGTTAGAGTCTGGGAAAAATTTGATTCTAGGCCACGACTTTATTCGGGAATCGTCTGAGAAGATTCATCTTGTTCGGCATAGGATGAAAGAGGCTCAAAATCGGCAAAAATCTTATGCCGATAACCGTGGAAAGCCGTTGGAATTTTCTGTGGGCGATCATGTGTTGATTCGGGTTTCTCCAATGAAAGGAGTGGTGCGTTTTAGTAGCTCAGGAAAGTTGGCTCCTCGTTACATTGGACCGTTTCCTATTACCGAACGCATCGGTCCCGTGGCTTATCGTGTTGCTTTGCCTATCCAGTTTGCAGGGATTCACGATGTATTTAGTGTTTCTCAGCTTCGCCGTTGCCTCCGTAAACCAGATTCGATTATTGATCCTCATATATTGCCCGATCTTGAGATCTCACCCAACATGACCATGGTGCAAAATCCTATTCGTGTACTTGCTACGGAGATTAAACGCCTTCGAAATAAAGATGTTCCACTTCTAAAAATTCAATGGTCCGCAAACTCCAAGGATTGCACTTGGGAAACCAGAGAATTCATAGGGCGTTCTTATCCCGGTTTTCTTTCCTCTTCGGGTGGGGGTGAGCATTCTTATCTATCTTATCTATTTCGAACCTTTGTTGTGATGAATCATCTGCGTTATTGGCTGCTTCTAGTAACGCAATTTTTATAAGGGGGGAGTCTGTAACGACCGTGATTTTATTATCGTCGTAATAAATGTTTTAAAAAAAAATCGGTAACGACCGTAATTTTTGAATTACTGTCGGAGTGCATAATTTAAATAGGAATTTTTAAATCAAAATTTGAAGAAAATATAGTATTGCATAGTCGGCTGAATTGCGTTACATTTTATTCACTCCACCTAGCTGTCATCTAATTCAAATAGTACGACTTGCTCACATTCTTTTTATAAATGCAAAGTGTACAAAAATGCAATACTGTAAAGAAAAAAAGAATATAGCGTATGCTTTACATTATATTTTTCCTTTGCATTGTGACACTCCAATTCCCAGAAGCTTGAACAACTTTTGTGCCTTGCTGTAAACTAAGAGTCAGGTGTGAGCACATTTTTGCATTACTGGGAAAATTGCCTTGCCGTGTCGACATACATACTTGTATTTCAAACATGGCCGTGCATTATCAAGTACCTATGCATTGAATGAATGTGTACCCCTAAGCCTTTTCAACACTCATCCCCTTTGACATATTGCCATTTGAAAAAAAAAATGAAGTATGAGTCGCATGTCTTGTTTGTTTAATTTCTTTTACATGCAAAAGTTAGTGTTCCAAGTTTATATATGCTTTGAAAACGTTCGGGCTAGTATAATTATTAAATTGCATGTTAAAAGTTGTGAGTCCAGGCTATTTCTTGTTTGCAGTATGCACGTGTCTTTTTTTTATATGCAGGCTCTTGCATGCAAAAGTTTAAACTCTCGAAAATATGCATAGGGTCTTTATAGTGTGATAATACATTTCACAGAAGCAAATTCCAGGTTTGCATGTTTAAATGGTTCCAGACCATATTTTTTACATTATTTACATGCATAGTAGTAGAGTATATTGGAAATGTGGCCCAGATTATTAGTGCATTCACTAAAAAGATGTGTATAGTTCTTTATTTTGGAACTTCATACTTACGTGAAAACGAAACTGGAGGGTACATATGTATGCAAAATAAGTGTGTGTGCAAAATCTAGGTACATTTCCAAATTATTTTTGTGCAAGTGGAAGTGAAATGTTTTTTCAGTATAGTGGTGCGGTCCACTATTTAATTTACGTTGTACCGGTATTACGCTTTTAAAACGTATTTTTTTGCCGTTATTTTTATAACGGAGTTTTTATTTCGGTGCTATATTTTTGAAGCGCGGTGTTTTGTGAAGCGTTATTTCCTCGTCGAAATTGCTACAGATGTTGCTGTTTTAATCACGTATTTTAAAAATCGTTTTAAAATAAGATTGTTTGCAAAAAAAATTACAGTTTGCGGTTTCAAAATAATGAGGAAGCGATTTAAACGATTTAGCAAAATTAAGGACTATGAACCCTTACTTTTATTGATTCGGTTAATTCCGGACTTGTCCGTTTGAGAACGTAAAATGTTATTTATTTAAAATACATAATCTTGCACTTTCAAGGAAACGACGAAGAGATTTAAACGATTTAGCAAAAGTGCGGAGTATGGAACCATACTTTTACTATTTCGGTTAATTCCAGACTCGTTAATTGAAATATTTGCTGTTTTGATGGTTTTGATGATTTTATTTGGCTTTCGAGCCACTCTGCCGGACCTTTGGTTCATTTGTTGGACCTTTGGGTCATATGTTGGACCTTTGGGTCATATGTTCGACCTTTGGGTCAAATACCAGTACTAGACCTTCGGGTCATATGTTGGACCTTCGGGTCATATGTTGGGTGCCAAAAATTATGTTGACAGTACTTGGTAGGCTTCGGCCATATGTTGATGCACGTGCGGCGTAGCTAAAACTCGCCATTTGTTGGGGTCGATCCACTTTTATGTTGATTTTCTAGTTATCGACTTTTGATTTCTAGATTTTGTGAATTGTTGTTTTGAATTCAATTGTGAATTTGAAAGTTGATTTTGATAGAGTTTGATGTGATTTCTTCATTTAACTATGTTGATTTCTTATGTTGAATAGTCTAATTTGAGATTATTATTATTTTGATTGATGTTATTTATGATGCATTCACTTCTAAGAATATATTAGACTGATCCGTTTATTATTTTCTTTTAAATAATACTCGGGTCAGATCGAGTTATTTCAGGGTAATCTCTATCTCTGATTCAGTAGCTACTTCAGCTTTTGGGATTCACATCATCTTTTGTCTAGCCTGCGAGGAGTTCTTTTGGTTATTTGACTCCCATCTTATGTATGTAGTTATCCATATATTTGTGTATTTGGTTCATGGGAACTATAGATTGTTGTAGCATGTATTCCAAACTTATCTTCCGCTATGTATCTGATATTTCTGTTCTGATTTGATTATACTATCAGTGTCGTTGTTATTATGAGTTGTTCTGAATTTTTCTTAAGCCACTGTAGTTTCGTTTTAGATTTGGATTGAATATATATCTTTGGGAGTAATTTATACAACTCCTATTGATGTAATCAATACTCGTCTAAGGCATAACTTACGGATGGTCGCTTCTAACAAGCCTTATTCTTCGCAATAGCAGACGTTATTCCTTATAATAACCTTTGTTATTGTGAGCATTGAGGTGGGGCGTCACACTATCTGCATGACAAATCCTATAGGAGGTTCCACTAATCTTTGTATACACTGCGAAAACGTTCCAATTTCCTATCCTCCCCATCACTTTTCTTTTGATCTTTTCATCTTAGGTTTTATTATATTTGAAATTTTACTCGGTATGGATTATTTGTAAATCTGTGCTCGATTGCGATGGTAGGACGTTATCTTTATGAACCGTCTTTAGAACACTCATAGAAATATCTTGTTAAGGCCCTCGTCCAAGAAGGGATAGTTTTCTTTATGCTTTAGATACATCTCATACATGATTAGAAACAATACCCATTGTTGAAGAATTTGCAGATGTCTTTGAGGAAGTAAAAAGTTTGCATCCACATTAAGAAATCGAATTTCGTATTGATTTAGTTCCTGGTGCGATGCCAATTAAATAACAAGATAGAAGGATGGCTCCGAAAGAAAAGGATGAGTTGAATAACCAAACCTAAGAGCTATTAAGGAAATGATTGATAAGGCCCAATCATTCATGTTGGGGATCGGTGGTAGTTTTTGTTGCTAAGTCAGATGGATGTTTGAGGTTATGTGTTGATCGAGATCTAAATAAGCAAACCGTTAAGAACAAGTATCCTTTAATCTGGATAGACGACTTGTTTGATCAGTTACACAGAGCTCGAGTTTTCTCTAAAATGGACCTAGCTAAAGGATTCCATCAGTTAAGGATTGCACAAGGTTGCATCCATCTAACTGCATTCAAAGGTCCGAATACTTTCTATGAGTGGTTGGTTATGCATTTGGGCTAACTAATGCACCTGCTTATTTTTTTGACCTTATGAAGAACATGCAAGGCATCTAGAAGCTGTGTTGAAGATATAAAGAAATAATGTGCTTAAATCCAAATTCTCAAAGTGCTATTTTTAGGAGAAAGAGGTAAGATTCCTTGGACATATAATATCAAGGGACGGAATTTCAATAGATACAAGGAAAGTTGCAGCTATTCAAGATTGGAAGCAACCACAAACTTCTAAAGAGATTCATAGCTTCTTAAGTTTGGCAAGATATTACAGAAGATTTGTTCTAGACTTCTCTAAGATTGCCCATCACCTAAAGAAGTTGACAATGAAGGATGCTAAATTTATCTGGACTTCTAAGTGTGAAGAAGCATTCCAAGAACTAAAGAAGAGATTGACAACCGCTCCAGTTTTAGCAATTATAAATAGAAATAGTGGATTGACCGTTCATATAGATAGTTGTGGAGAAGGAGTTGATGCTGTTTTAATGCAAGATAGGAAGGTGATTGCTTACGCAAGTAGACAACCGAAGACACATGAGAATAATTACGCAACACATGACTTAGAATTGTTAGCCGTTATTTTTGATATAAAGATATGGAGACATTATTTGTTGGGTAAGAATCTTTCATAGTTTATTTCGATAAAACTTTGAATTGACCTGAGTAAATAATATTTCATCTTTTAGGTGAAAAATTCAAACTCTTCACGGACCACAAATCTTTCAAGTATCATTTTACCCAAAAGACTTGAACATGAGACAGCAATGCTGGCTTGAATTTCTCGCATCATATGATCTAGAAATTCAATATACACCAGGAAAGCCAATGTAATAGCTGATGCATTGAGTAGAAAGTTAGCTACTATTTCTTATTTGGTGGTAACTCCAACTCTTTTGGAAAGAATTGCTAGTAAACAGGGAGAAGATAAATGGTTTGAGAAATACATTAAAGCAGCTGAAGAAGGAAGAAATTCAAACTTAAAATAGATAACCTTGGAGTATTGCGATTAAATGGAAGAATTTGTGTTCCAGATGTTGGAAATCTTAAGCAAGAAGTATTAGCTAAACGCCACACTGCCAAACTTAGCATTCATCTGGGGATTCAAAAGATGTATAAGGACAGGAAGCACACATTTCGGTGGGGAAGCATGAAGAGGGACCTATCAATCTATGTCAACCGTTATGAAAATTTTCAAAGAATCAAAAGTGACCAACAGAAGACGGTAGGATTACTTTAACAATTGGAAATTCCATCTTGGAAGTGGGATCAAATATCCATGGATTTCATTGATGGCTTATCATGAACAAGGAAAGGAAATGAAGGCATTTGAGTTATCATAGACAGATTAACGAAAAGTACACACTTTATTCCAGTTAAGCCAACAAGAACTGCAACAAGCCTTGCGGATATATATATGAAGGAGATTGTCTGATTGCTTGGAGTTTCGAGCAATATAGTAAGCAATCGTGATCCAATCTTCACTAGCCAGTTTTGGGAAGCATTACAGACAGCTTTGGGAACCAAGTTGAAGATAAGCACTGCATACCACCCTCAAACCGATGGATAGATGGAAAGAGTCAACTGTGTTTTGGTAGATCTTTCGAGAGCATATATTCCATATTTTGGAGTCTCATGGGAGAATCATTTACATTTAGTAGAGTTCTCCTACAATAATAACTACCAAGCTAGTATCAGCATGACACCATATGAAGCTTTGTATGGTCGTCAATGTAAATTGCCAGCATGTTGGATAGAAATCGGAGATCGGTTAGTGCTTGGCGCAGATATAATACAAGAAGCTTCAGAGAAAGTTAATACGATTAGAAAGAAGCTAAAAGAAGCCCAAAGTAAACATAATAGTTATGCAGACCGAAGGCATGGAAATCTGGAATTCTCGGTTGGAGATTCAATCTTTTTGAAAGTCTCTCCAATGAGAGGAGTAGTAAGATTTGGAAGAGCTGGAAAGTTAGCTCCTCGACATGTTGGACCTTTTTCCATTCTCGAATGAATCAGCCTATGAGCTTATCGGGTACAATTGCCTGAAAGATTGTATAGAGTACATAATGTTTTCATGTATCACATTTGCGGAAGCATGTATATTACCCAAAAAAATCATAGAAACGGCTGCCCAGGATGACTTGAAGATAGAACCAAACTTAGCAGTTATTAGAAGGCCCATTCGAATCATGGATCAAGATGAAAAATGATTAAGAAGGAAGGTAATTTGATTAGTTAAAGTTCAGTGGAGCGAGGATGCTGATTATTTCATATGGGAAACAGAAGATAGAATGAGAAAGCATATCTGAGTTTAGGATCGATGTATAAACTTTATCTATCTTTTGAGTGTACTCACCGCCTGTGGTGTAGACACTTATTGTATATATTCTTTCTTATTGAATATATATATTTCATTTTGAGCTATTTTCTTCTTATCTAATTCCGAGGACGAAATTCTTTTAAGTAGGGGAGAATGAAACGACCCATAATTTAACCACTTTAAAATATAATATTTAAAGTGATTTTAAATATAAAATATAAAAGGTTTTATGCTTTAAACAATATTCGATATGATTTGGAAATAGAAATATGCATAAAAATAGTAACATCTGCTTATATCGACAAAAGTGACAAAATCCTAATTTTAAAAATATAAGTTTAAATGGTTTAATTAATTATTTTAATTTGTTTATGAGTGTTTATATTTTAAAATAAAATTAAAGAAATTTATTTTTAAGTTTGTTTTACATTAATAAATAGCTTAACTAAAACGTCAAAATGTGACCGTAAAACATTTTGTCAAAATTCAACATTTTATCGATTTAAAGTTGTCGCAACGTTGTTGCACTTTTATTTACAAAATTTAATAAATATGTTAACATATAAAGATAGTTAAAAATTAACTAAACAAGTTTACTTTTAATAATCACACTTAGAAAATTCTTGAAAGTAACTTCATAAGTAAACTAAAAAAGGCAAAACGCATGTCACATCAAATGTGACATAAAGTAAAAAAATGTAACATAAAGTAATCATTCTTATTCTTTACTTAACTCTTAAATATTTGAATTTTAAAAGTGTGATGCGATGTGGACGGTAAATTGTGGATTAAATAAGTTTACTTAATTCTTATGGAAGGTTATTTACGTAAAAACACAGATCTATTTTTATTCTTAAATATTTTCTATAAATATCCATTCACTTCTTCTTCACTTTTAAACCATTTCTTCTCTACTTTGTCACGCTCCCTTACATCATTTAATGGCTTCTTTCCTTAACAAATTTATTCCATAATATTTCCATATATAAAACAAAGAAAAATATCAACAAAACTCCGTCCGAACCACTTCAAACGTCTCCGTTCCTCTCCTATTGCTCATGTCATCTTCCTCCATTTGGTCGAGCACATTTTCCACTTTAAGCTTGGCCGTAGCCTCCTAAGGCAAGTACGAGGAAGCTTAGCAAGTTCTAGGATCTTAAGGCGAAGTTTAGAAAAGTTAGAAAAGTTTAAAACTAGTTTGAAAACAACAAAAGATGAGAACTCTAAATTGATAAGTAGGAAATGTTTATAAGATGTTTCGCAAGTTATAAATGTTGTTTGGATATTAATAAGGATGTTTGATAAGTGTTTGAAAAAGAAAACAACCGCCTTTAAGTCATTTGCGAAAGTTAGCAAGTATATACATAAATAACAATCATGTGACATTTTAATATAAAAGATTGTTAATTTGATATGCAAGTTCATATGACATGTTAGGATATGTTAAAATGGTTACAAATATTGTTTGGATGTTTATTAGATGTATATTGAATATATATGTTGAAAGAAGTCACGGATTTACACGACGTATAGTCATATGGAAATCACTTTTCAAAAGAAATGAAATGTGATATGGAGTTATTTATACCATTGAAAAATGTTTGAATATTCTTTAGAAATGATTCCTAATTGTTTAAACTTGTCTTGGTAAAATTTGGATATGAATCTCAAAATATGCCTAAAATTTGACGTATCGCGTAACTGTAATTCGTGTTTTCGCGTCAAAAGTTCAAATGAAAATACGAAGTGGAATATAGTTTGGAATTCTTCGAAGTAAGAATTTTACAAATCCTTATATCCATATCTTTCATATAAAAAAAGAAAATCAAGATTTCATTTTGTATATTTTGAAATATGGCAAAATCAGTTTTCAAGAAAAATCCAGTTGTTGCACTAAATGACCAAAGTTGGAAATTGATAAAATATTAAGTTTAAAAATATGAAATAAATTTTGAAAATATTTTAAAATGTTTTAAAAGTGATTTGAGCTGAAAAGATGGTTTTCTAAATGATATAAAAGTCATTTTGAAGAATATAGCTTTTAAAGCACTTTTTATAACTTTTGAAGTAATGGTTGAAACGTAACAATTCTTTTCCAAATCCTTAGTAAATATTTTTAAGTAAATAATAAAGCATTTTAAAATAAATTTTAACAATTTAACCTTATTTCAAAGATGGTTAAATAAATAGTTAAGTGATTTGAAAAGGGAAAATAAGTATGCGGAAACGACTAGTTCATTTGTCCCGCCTGTGAGATCTAAAAGTGAAAATAAGGTGTGTAACTAAGACAAGGGATGGAGCAACGAGTGCCATAAACTTACATCGCCTCAGTTTTCTCTTTTAGGTGGAACATTTCGAAAGGAAAGCCCAGATGCTTAACTCGGATTTTATAGAAATAATCTTCTTATACTCATTATTAAAATCCGAAGAAGGAACTTGTCCTATTCGTGGAATTTAAAATGTGATCTCACCTTATTTCGCCCACGACACTCGTTGAATATGGAAGTTGATTTTGGAAAAAAGCAGAATGATTTCTGTAATCCTATTTTCTCAAAAGATACTCTTTAAAAATGACTTGAGAAATATTTAAAAAGTGGTTTAAATGATTCCGCATCCATTAAAAGAATATTTGAAAATATATATCTATTGAAGATATTTTGGTAAAGGAAAATGAATGAATCGAAAAATAATCACCTAATTACATCATTTTTGTCGATGATTGGATTTCGAAGGAACCAGAGTCGGATTTAGGTGATTCCTATCCGAAAACTAATTCGAACCAATGTATACGTTCCAACGTGTAGATATGTTGAAGATGATGATTATTGGAGACCGTGGATCTTCAAAGATTGTGGACTGCTTGTTGAACATGCTCTGGATAGCTCACATTATAGAGTTATTTATAGCAGTGGTCTTCTCTTGTTGGAGATTTTACGTACTGCAAGGACTACTCGCTACTAGTGGCAGTAGGAGAGTGCCTTCGGTTTGTCCTATTCTTGGACAACTTGTATGGACATTTGTCTGACATTGCATTTCTAAAGATTACGTACATTGGTTTTTACAAACATACATCTGTGGTGGCGGAGAAAGTAACTTCTCTTAGCTTAACACTCTCCTTGAGACATACGAGCTTAAGGGTTGTATTTTTATGGAAGGCAATTAGTAGTCAACGAAAATGACAATGTGCCATTCAGAGTGGTGATATGTGCTATGTGAAAAGGCAATCGTTACCCCAAGCCTCATCAATCGGAAAGGACCGAAACAGGGTTAGATGCGGCAAGGCTAAGTGGATCATTCCAAATTAGGGTACAATCATCCCCTTCTAGATATATTTATTCCTGCTATGATGTTCGGGATGTAAATTAATGTGGATGTATGCGAAGAGAGCTCTCGAATAAAGGTCGGTAACGACCGAGGGATGATATATTCGGTACTATCTAGTTATGGAGATAGGCTGGTCTTGTGTTGGTAGAGGGTAGATGTTCTGTGTCCCGGGACAATCCATCTAAAGGTGTACCCATCGGAAGGGAGTCCCTCCACCTGGTCATTTATATGGAAATCCGTTCTCCAATAAGAATTTGAGGTTTTGTTTGTAGAACCTAGTATGTTGGAATTTAACAATTGTAACAATTTCAGGTAAGATCAATAAATTTATTTGCAAACGTTTTCAAGGATGTCATTAAAAATAATATCCTTAAATTTTACGTAATAAAACATTTTTAGTTATCATAATGTGAAAACCTGTTCCATGTTTATGTGTGGCGTGGTCTTATGAGATACCTTTTGTTTTCGAAACATCGTACTTTGAGTTCTTACACTAGTCCCATGATTGACTCGGAGTTTGTTTTTCCCTTTAAACTTTCGGTGCCCTATTTTTTGGGCAGTCGTGTAGTCAGGATACCTTAGGAGCATTTTGAAAGCATGTTGGGTAGCATTTTGGAGAAGTTTTTTGGAGCTATGAAGCTGAAGTACCTTACGTAGATATCTACCCATTTTTCACTGTGTTATGTAGTATGTATTTTCCAGCATATGTACGGATAGACAGTTATAACTATCCCACTGGTTTTTTATTTGACTCTGATCATTTATGTATAATTAAATGTTGAATGCGATGTGAGATTCTATTATTATGTTATCTTATATCTTTATTTTCTTTTACACCCCTGATAATCTGCCTCTTCGGCACTTGGATTTACAGCACGTGGTTACCGTGGACGTATTAGTGTCGATTTCTATGAAGGAGACGGGTCGTCACAAGCATAGCTATTCGATTCAGCCGCAAGAAAGTAGTCTAGTAGCCAGAATGCTAGTAGTGGGGCAGTAAGCAAACAAGCGGTAGCCAAGGATAAGGGTCCAAGTATATTAATCTGGGTTCCAATAAGGTACGAGCTTGAAGTGTGTTTGTGGTCCAAATTTATTAATATACTATAGATTCTTTTCAAATTTTCTTAACAAATGCAAGGAGAAGTTTAGATAATGAGCTTTTATCGAAGTATACTATACAACTACGCTACCTCCCGGCTGTCCAGATGGTCGCCAGTTGTCGAACAGATCGAGTGGCTAATGAAAGGCTCTCTGTAGTCTATCTATATCGGTGCGGAGCTAGGTTATCGGGATTACCTGCGGAGCAGTAGCACTCTTGCAGGGGAATGATTCCCCTATTTACCAGTCTCAGACTTTGTTCTCAAAGGAGTCTAGACATGCTCGATGTTGACTATGGTTTTTGGACTGAAAGAAAGTGAACTTTCGCATTCGTCAAGGAGTGCTATTTGCTTAAGCCATGAATGATGTTATGGTTCGTTTCATCAGCGACATGAGTGGCAACAAGTTGGACTACTAGTCGTGCATGGGCATGTCTTACTATAGGAGTCTCGCCGATGCTAGCTACAAGCCTCGCTTAGGTTATTATACTACCAATGGTACCGGCCTACCGTTACATAATGACTTCCAGTTTTTATGGTACATAAATCAGTGGGTAGTCAACGATTTTTCCTGATGATCGGTAGCAACAATAGCATTACTCATACTTCGCTACTCAGAATAAGAAAATAGCTTTGCTACCTTGTCCTTTGGAAGGACAACTCGTGCCTCGTTACCTTGTCTATTCAGGGCATTCCTTTCCCATGCATGCATAAAGCTGGAAATACCTAATAGCCGCCTCATCATCTTTACCTGGTGAGTGGATTGAGCATCAAGTACTCCTCCCTTTGTTGTTCAAACAAGGACTTCGCCCGGCGAAGCAATTCGACACCGTGACGTGGTTTAGTTAAAGAAAAAAATTCATAGGCGACCCTGTAAGAGGTCCAGTGTCACTCCGAGGTACCAATCCTACCCATACATTAAGAGAAAGGAACTCCCCTCGTTCTCCCACTTTTTCTGTCATGGAACCATGAACTCTAATTCAGAAAGGTTTATATCATACAACAGTTAGCCCAGTATAAACATAGGCAAACGGGTTCTTGTTGTTATTTATTTCGTGTAAGGGGGTTCAGAAGAATCACCTGTTGCGTGATATCAGATATTACATGGAGGAAGACAGTTGTGGCACCTACCTACGTTGGTCTACATCTGACTATTGTTCCCTAACTGACATTCCATTCTCTGGATTTTGACTCCTCTAGTGTCATTGATTTATCTATACCATAATAGACGAGCGAAGCTCTCTTTTTCTGTGATGTGAAGAAGGGAAGGGTGGCTAATACGTATTCTGCATTTCCATCCAAATTGGAAGGAAGGGAAAATCAATTAAATCAGTAAATGAAAGAAGCAAACTGACTTGACTGATGAACACCAACCGGTCCTAGTGGTGTTGATGAAGCCGCCTTAGTTAATCCGGTCTTTTTTCATCTTTTTCATGTTTGAAGTCATTTTTTGATGTAGCGTTCTATGGCCCTTTTTTTATATAGAGTAGATAAAGATAGATGCATGAGATGTTCGCCTAAATTTCCTATAAACTCAAAAGAGGGAAACCCTGAAACCGTTTGAGTGAAATATATCGATAAAAAGAAAAAATTGAATTATATTTAACAATATCTTATATAATAGTCGAATTGCTAGTGAACTATATAGCCTAAGCAAGATAGCGTTAACATCTTTTATTTCCATATTTTTTTTTTTTTGTTTTTAGTAAAGTTCCAATTCTTTTTTATATATAAGAGACGACCCTCTCTTATTGATTGGAGAGCTTGAGCACAGGTTCAAGAACTTTGTTATCCTGTAAGTAATTTAGTGTAGCACTACCTATTCTATTAGAAGAAAATGAAATACGAACAACCGTGCTGGTCATAATAGATCGACTTGAATGCTGGAGCAAGAAGATGCATTCAAGTTCAATTATTGGGAAGGACTTCGTCGAGCCCTGCTTGCGTCTCTAGTTTGACGGTTGTACATGCTAAAAATTTGGTACATTCTATTTTGTTTCCTATCCCAGTCTTTCGCGACACTTCTGGTTTACTTCTTTTGTTAGGTCTCGACTTCTCCGCTATGATCTCCCCATTAGTTCATATGGGAGCTATTTCCATTTCATTTCTATTCGTGGTTATGATGTTCAATATTCAAATAATGGAGATTCACGAAGAAGTCTTGCGCTATTTACTAGTGATTGGTATTATTGGACTGATCCTTTGGAGGGAAATGTTCTTTATTTTAGATAGTGAAACCATTCCATTACTACCAACCCATAGAAATATGAACTCTCTGAGATATATGGTTTATGCCGAAAAGGTATGAAGTTGGACGAATTTGGAAACATTAGGCAATTTACATTATACCAACTGTTTCGTTCGATTTTTGGTTCCTATTCTGATTTTATTAGTAGCCATGATTGGGGCTATAGTACTGACTATGCATAGCACTACAAAGGTAAAATACAGGATGTATTTCGATGAAATGCTATTTATTCTAGGAGGACTATAATGAGGAGGACGACCGACCAAATCGATATCTCGCTCACGCCTCCCAGTCAGCCCTGTTTGCTACCAGGTTTTTTGGTGGGAATGGGAGATCCTTCGCTATCACTCATGACTTGTATTGTAGTCACTGTAGTCGATTCGGCCTACCTCCTCATTCGTTAAGCATTAGCTTCCGCGCTGTCTACAGAAGCTTTGCTTCCCCCTACCTTTGAAAACCGTTACTGGCCTGCTAACCAGGATCGTCAAGGTTCACTTTACTATATCCAAATCTGAATCTTTATCATTATCTCCGGGCATGGTTTGGAATTGAACGAGAAAGGTAATAGGATTCCCTAGCCCCAGTATATTAGTGGCAGAGAACTCACTGTCAATCCTGCCACATCCATAGTGACACTACGATCTCCTTCTGCAGCATCTTTTCTTAAGGTCAGAGCAAATCATAGCCAGCATAGCATTGGGCAAGGCCGAATGTGATTAACACATGATGCATTTCCTGTGAAATTGGGGCTTTTAATGTGTGATCCATCCTGCCGGGTTGCACTTTTTGATTAGCATAATACCGCTACGCACTTAAGTACTACGCTTCAGGAAGATGCAGTCCAAACTTCTATGTTATAAGTATGGTCTACTCATTAGTTCAAAAAGATTTCCGCGAATTTCCAACGACTGATAGCTTAGTAATAACACGATTCCATTCTTTCATTAAAAAAACGTAAATGACCAAGCTTTCTATGAAGTCTTTCTCTTAATGCGGTTCGCCGTGGAAATATCCTTTCCAATCAAATCAAGATAGGGAAGTCTCAACCCTATTCTTCGCAATGACTTGACCTTTGTCCATGAAAAGAAGAGAAAAGAGTTTTGTTGCCAAGAAGCTAATCATTCGGGCAATAAGCAAGCGCCTAATCGTTACAGTTGAACGAAATTGAGATCAAGCCATAATGCACGCGAGTCCTAGTTTCGAGACCCGTGGAGTTTCCCGTCCCAGAATCGCATCGAAGATGAGAATGACGAATTATTTGAGTTCTTTCTAAAGTCAAATATATGAGCATCTAGTAGAGTGAGAAAAGAAAGTAATGGACAATAAAGAAAGGTGGGGAAGCCACTCAGCCTTAGAAATAAAGACCCTTTCGCTCTCTCCTTTTCTCTTCGCTGAAAGAGTTAGGGTTGGTATGGACATTAGCTCCAAAGCTGTTGACTTACTTGATGAGCCTACCAATTAGTATACAACTATGCTACCTCTTCCTACGAATCCTTCACCTGCAACAAAACCAGAATTTTATCTGCCAAAAATTTTCGACCTTCTGATTGTGAAAATGACTGATGACCATCAACGTACCATAGGCATCTCATCCCAAAACCCTAGGTAACCGGCCTTGAGCTTCATCCTTGAAAGAAAAAAGAACAACTCTAAAAAAATGGCTAATATGGCTCATTAATAGGCCCTCATCCGCCCGCTTGAACTGACTGACTTTCCATACGGACTAATTCTTATCAATAAAATAAGGAGCCAACGATCCACTCAGCTGGGTCTTATTCCACTTTTCTTTTGATTAGGTGTTGCCCTATAAGTATACTAGCCATGAATGCTAAGTTGTAGTGCTTGACTTGAGGGAGATTGGAATGTTGCACACTATAGGAAGGGGTTCGGGGACAACCAGAAATCCTATGTTCAGTGGGATGCAATTGTTGATGCCAATCAGCTTAGTCTTGCGTTGTTTTCTTTTTTTCTATTTCAAATATAACCTATAGAAATATGAAAGCTCTCCCTAGTAGCTAGAGGAATATAGTTTCATTTGAAGATCTTGTAAGAAACCAAACCTAGTCCTAACTAAGAATGCCGACCCAGGGACCCTCGAACTACCTAGAGAAGGACACGAAGACGAATAGAGATATCGTCTCGGGAAAGCGCACCAAACCAAAAAAAGTAGTAGTAGTTTAATCTATCGCTTTTAGGTTCGTGAAAGGAATGAACTGCTGCGATTCACTTCCTCTCCTAACAATTCTTTGCAAGCGGTATGTGGAAGGACTCTGCCTTTTGTAGCTAGGACAGTGTGTGATGCTAACGTAAGGACTCTTGCCAAGTAGCCAAATCTAAGGTGCCCGAAGGATGGCACGTTCTAAAGGGTTTTGGAAGGGGTGGCTCTGGATAGTGTGGGTTGGTTTTGGGTTTGGATAGACGACTAGCAATTAATATACTGGGGGGAGGTTGGCTTCAGACAAGTATTCATCAGGAACTATTGAAGTTCAAACATCTATTCCCAGTACCAAGTCTCTAAACTAGAAAACCGTTAATCCCCATTGAATATTAGGCAATCATTCGGTTTTAGGACTTATTTGAATTTAATATTTCGATTCTCGGCCCCTGTTCATATTTCTTCTAGCTTTTAGTTCTGACTGGCGATTCCCTTCCTGTACTCTATCTATCGATCTTATCTTAAATGGATCAATCACTTTGTCGGAACTCTTCCCTTGCTTGCTTCACTTTATCTCGCCTATAGTTCGATATTATGGCACATTCCTTCTTTAGTAAGAAGCCTTGTTCAAAGAAATCCAATAATTCCAGCACTACGGTCAATGAACTACTAGTTTGAAAGCATAATTCGAGATAATATTTCAAAGTGGTTATTCGCAACAAAGGCTTCTGTAACTGTTAAAAAGGCTGTCTAGGGTCAGGAGAGTCTTCAGCATATTGGTCACAATCATCAAAGAAGGGAACCGGAGGTTCTTGAGATATAGTAAAAGGAGCATACGTCTTACTTATTGATGGCCCTGTTCAAGCTTTCCTTTTAGGCCAACAGAGCCTTGAGAACGTAAGTGCTTGGTTCAGGCGGAACCAGGATTTTGGGTTCATCTGACATAAGGGCTATAACACAATGGGAGATTTAGAATTCGACGGTCTCTACTCAAGTAGTTGTGGCCCATGACCCAAAGGACCCGCAACCTGTCAATCATGCTATCCTTACCTTTCAACCAACCCTTTTGATTCTGCTTCTGCAGCAGTATATAATCTCGATCCCTTACCTTAGTGCCTACAGCTCAATTTGTTTTCCAGTGATGGAAAGAATCCGCGAAATACTATACTTGTTTTTTCTTCTTCTTGTCTTGTTTATGAATGGCATCATAACTACACGAGGGAAAGCAATGTTGCCTACTCTACCGCCAAATCCCCCAAAAATGCCAGTCCCACCATCAGGGCACACCAAGCAGCATAATTCTGTTTCGAGGCTGCGGTTCATTCCAACAACTGTAATATATAGTTTAAAACGCCTTGTCTCATCCTGCGCGAATCCCCTCCACCATTAGTATAGTGGAGGTGTTATTTGTATCGCAATAATGAAAAAATATACGAACACAAATAACGAGCAGACCAGCCCACTTTTATATATGGGTTCATTTCATCAAGTATGTTGTTTTGAATAAAGAAGCGCGGTCCTGTTAGTATGTCTTTCTCGGTTGACGCATGTGATAAATGCCTATATCACCTTATCATGTTATTGTCATGTTGATGCTATTGCAATGAAAGAATAAAATCTAATTTTCTCTTTAGTCCCATTCATTATAATTGTCTTTCTCGTACTATGTAAATGAACTTAAAGTCTTAATTTTGTACTCAATAGGAAGCGTCACAGCCTAGGTTTGGGCCACTTTCGATGTCGTGTGCAATTTTCAATTTATTTCATAAAATCATCTTCTGTACTGTTATGACTGAAGGAAGATGTGGAAAACGTAGTGGTACTCCGAATGAAATCAAATCTGTAATGAAATGTTATGGTGGGGAAGTCCGTAGAACGAAAGATGGCTTGTTATCAATTCATAAATCCAGTGAACAGAGTTAATTAGAATCTTTCTCAGAATCCAAGTCTAGTAGTGGTGCAGAGCTACCAAAGAGAGGCCATCCTCCTTAGGGTCCCGGCTCATTTTGAAAGTAAGTTACATATTGATTTCATTCTAGTTCAACTGTTTATTAAGTAGTAAATCTATCCACTTATTTTATTACTACTTGATTGGATTGGTTGAGATAATTGGAAGTGATTGGTAGGAGACAAAGTTATTCTGGGTAAGTAATAGAAGGGATGTTGAGGAGCTAGCGTAGCTGTATACTTAAGAGATGTGTCTATAAACAACATTGGTAATCAGAAACTCATATACGAGCTCAGGTGCAAAGTGAAAGAAAGCAAGGTGCATAGCGAGGAATCTCTCCATATCCAGATGCAAGGACTGGAGTTCGACATTCGGTTGACCTTGACTTATCTAGGAGTGTTTATTTAAGTGCAAGTTTAGCTCCGGTTCACCAAGAGTTTTAGTTCACAAGCAAGAGAGCCTAATAGTAAATCTCGGGTTGGCATTAGTGCTGTTATGCCAGCGTAGGACAACTCCCATAGTGCCTCTTATTAGAGGGCGAGATTGATTCTTCCTTAGCTTTCATATGCTTCTTAGATTCAGGAAGAAGAAGTTACTAGTGTTTAGATCGGTCTCATCCTATATAAGATTGAATGCCTTTTAGTTAGCGGCCCTATTCGCTTGAAGGCTGAGCATAGACTGGATTCAATAGACCCGTGCACCCATTGCTTGTGCTAGCTCTTCGAGTTCCTGGTATTATGTGCAAGCTACTGTGCAAGATGGATCAGATTCTCAGGCGGGTGCAGGGGAATAATGGAAGCTGACAGTGCCTATTCTATTAGTAAGCGTGGGCGAGGATTGATTTCGATGCGGAGTCTTCCAGGGGAAGATAGATTGTAAGGCAAGTCAATAACGCATCTACTAGGCCGGAAGAAGCATCCTGATATGCTTGAGTTTGCTTCTCCCCTGAACTAGTTGTGCCAACCTTCGCAATTAATTTACCGGGTCTCTTAAATTAATATACTGGATTTCTCTGAGGCGGGAATCATCCTTTGCTTCTAGTTGGCTGGCCTTTGATTCTTGGGAAAGTTGCTATCGACAGATAGTCTGTAGAAAAAAATCCTAGGTGGAGTCATTAGAAAACTACGGACAAGTCCATACCTCAAACCTATCCAGTCGCCCGAGCTAAGTCAGAAGCTCACATAGCAGGTGCGGATGCAATGTGTTCAAGATGTGTGGATGATCGCCTAAGGTTGCCCCAAGGGCGTTAAGTTATGTAGGCTTCTAAGTCTGTCAAATTCATCCATAGTTACCCCGTCTTTTCAATTCCATCAAATAAGAAAATTAAGATGGCTTAGGAAATTTAGGAAAATCACTCTCTTGTTGTTAGGTCAATGCAGCCATATTAAGTAACACTATTATTATATTTTATTAAATTAATATATATACATATATCTTATAATTAGTTGCAACATTATATCATTTCCAAAATTAGTCTAATTTTTATAAATATTTTATTATTATTTGAATTAATTGACTTCTTTAATAAATTATATTTATTCTAAAACATCATCAAAAAATATTTTTAAGTTTTATAAAATCATATTTGCAATAGATAAGCTTTCAACCAAAAAAAAAACCATTTTCCTATTTTTGTTATTTAATTATTTAAAATGGCTACAAATAAATAAATTGTTAAACATAAATTTAAGCCCCAAAAAAATGTGGAAAAAAAATTCTTCAAGCCATAAAATATTGGTTAGGATACTTTGGAAATATAAAATTTGAAATAAAATTTTTGAAATTAACTTTTGTTAATGTCTTATTAATTTTGAATGAATATATTATTAGAAATACATTTTAAAATTAATTTTATTTTACATATTTTTGCGATGTGAATGAACTGGAAATAATTTTTTTAATAATGTTATTAATTGATAATTATAAATATATATTTGTGTGTATATATATAAGCTATTTTTTGGTTATATGTATGAATACACATATTATTAACGATCCATAAAATATAAATAAATATTTTAATATTTAAAATAAATCATATATTTAAAATAATATTTATATACATAATATTAATATTTTGTTTATAAGATTATATATCTACACAAAAAAAATTTATTAATATATTTTAAATATTATATATATAATTATTTAAATTAAATTATCATATATGGATGTATACACGTATGTGTGTGTGTGTGTATATGTATGTATATATAGTTTATAATAGTTATATAGAGAAATAGCTTATATACATACATATATTTGGACAACATATACTTGCATATTGGATGAGTTGAAGTGACCGTTGCGGTGTAAGTCTCAATATCTATACATGGGCATATTATACCTTGCACGATTTGATATGTTTTACATGCGCACGCACACATAAGCGCACACACACGTATGTTATATATATATATATATATATATATATATATATATATAAACCTTTCTCCATTCCACTACGTACCAACTTATTAATACCTTGTGTAATGGTTTCTACTTGGTTGGTTTTGACTTGGTTGAGGCAGAAGTATATGGTCGAAAGGTACTACTGAAAGAGGCAAAACATAATTTCTGAGTAAAGACTGTTTTAGTGCCTTTATAAGCGATTTCTTTTTAATTTTCATACATATTTGTAAACATATAATTGGTTTCCATAAAATTTTCAAATTCTATCTTAAGAACTACCACAATTATTTAGATCTAAACAAAAATTAATTTAGCAGACAAGTCGTTCCATTAGGCAAAAAATTTAAATCATTCAAGTCCTCTATCTAATATAATTTAATTTCCATAGTAAATTACATAGGAAAAATCCCTAAAAATCATAGAAATTCACTTTTAGTATTTTATCTAATTTTAATGAATTTCAGACCCAAATTCTTCATAATATAGCCGAAATTAATTTTCTAAACCCAATTGTCCATATCTTACTTTCAAAACTCATAATAAATTTCCCATGGCTTGGAAAATTATAAAAATTAAAACCCATCTCCAAAATAAGGTTCTACATAACATACAAATGTAGGATCGTTTTCACCCTAGAGGGGGGGTGAATAAGGTCTACTACTAAAAATTAATGCAGAAATAAAAACAGAAAGTAAAGATCACACACAATTTTACCCAGCTTCGACAAAATTTGCCGACATGCAGCCCCTAAGGTTTCTACCAGAAATTAAGTAATCAGACGCTTACAAAACTATGTAACCTTGCGATACCCGCTAACTTGATCAATCTAACTCTAAGCTCAAAACCTTGCCACAACCCTGCCACAACTCAACCCAAAAACTTACAAACCTTTTTCAATTTTAGCATAATTCTCCCTATGTTTTTCAAAATAGCCATTTACTTCATGAAAATATATAAGTAATTTTGATGGGTAAGTTTTGATACCTCACTAGGCTCATCATCATAGCTATCACTTGGTTATCCTAAAAGACACCGATTTGCTTTTTCACTCTCGCTACTAGTGCTTTTATCATCATTTTCATCACTTTCATCCCAAGTTGCTGCAAAACTTTGCCTTTTCAGTTTCTTTCCTTTGCTGACTTGATTTTGAGGACAATATGGCTTGATATGACCAGCTTTATTGCACTTATGACAAACTACCTCCTGCATTTCTGAGTTATCTAGAACATTGATGATTACACTCTTTAGTTGTTGATTTAGGGTTGGATTTCCATATTTTTTGTTCCACCTTTTCATCTTTGCCAGTGTAGCTGCTCCTTCATCATCGCCATCTTCACTTTCCATCATTCCATTGAGAGCTATTGATTTCTTTCGCATATCTCTTCCTTCACGTTCTTCCTTCAATTTAATTTCTAGCTCATAAGTGGTGAGGTTTCCGATGAGTTCTTCAACTTTAACTTGTTTCTGATCCTTTGATTCTTGAATGGCAGTCACCTTTGGTTCAAAATTTCATGGAAGAATTCTAAGGATCTTTCTGACTATTTCCAGTTCTTTGTATATCTCCTAGGAATTTTGATTTTTATACAAGATTATATAGTTGTCCATACATTTCTTTGACACTTTCATCCTTTGCCAGTGTGAAGTTCTCATAATTGCTACTAAGCATGGCACGATGAGATTCTTTAACCTGGGAGGTTCCTTCCTAAGTCACTTCAAGCGTGTGCCAAATTTTCTACGCAGTTAGATAATGTGAGACTCGGTTAAATTCAATTTGATCTAATGAGAAAATAATAGAATTCATAACTTTAGCATTAGCAGTTTGCAGTTTATTTTCAAGATCCGTCCAGTGATCCGTTGGTTTATCGACTTCTTGATTATCTACCATTACAGTTGGTGTGCTATATCTTGTTTAAACAATATTCCATCCATCTATGGTTTTCAAAAAAAAAAAAAATTCATTCTAGTTTTCCAATATGCATATTCACCATTGAACATGGATGGTCAAGCTAGGACCGACCTTCAAAAAAAACATT
This sequence comes from Allium cepa, assembly GCA_030765085.1. NCBI lineage: Eukaryota > Viridiplantae > Streptophyta > Magnoliopsida > Asparagales > Amaryllidaceae > Allium > Allium cepa. Next base: position 471,587,464 of record CM060929.1, on the reverse strand, counting down.
ACTAAAAGAAGCCATTGAAAGGAAAAATATTTTTCTAATAAGTTTTTTTTTGGTCCCTAGCTCTGATACCACTTATAGGATTGTTTTCACCCTAGAGGGGGGAGGGGTGAGGGTCTACTACTAAAAATTAATGCGAAATTAAAAATAGAAGGTAAAGATCACACACAGTTTTATCCAGCTTTGGCAAAAAATTTCCTACGTGCTGCCCCCAAGGTTCCTGCTAGAAATTAAGTAATCAGACGCTTATAAAGCCACATAAACTTGTAATACCCGCTAACTTGATTAACCTAACTCTAATCTCAAAACCCTGCCACAATTCAGCCATCGAGTTGCAAATTCTCGAACTACGCCTCGTAGTTCGTAACCTATTTAAAAACTAGAGTTTACAAATTTTAAAAATAGAAAATACAAAACATATAAAATGGAAACCCCAAATAAAAATTTTTCCCAAAATAAACTTGATTAAATAAAGAAAGGCATAGCCCAACTAAAATTAGTATGGCTTATGGTAGAATGAGATACTCATTCTCTTATTTTCTTCAGAAATTAGAGTTTCCTTCAGATTGAAGTGCTGATTCCAAATGACCGATTGAAGTGATTGTTTCACCTTGGTTTGCTTCGTCGATCGATCGCCTAGCTTTGATTCCACTCGGCCACTTCAATAAGTCGAGTTGGATTGATTTGGTATGAACTCTCTGGTTTCCATTTTCGATTTTATGTGTTGTACTCGACTTTTATTCGATTTTTAAATTGGTTCGTGATTTATTTTAAGGCTTGCTCTTTGATTATTCTAAAATTCAAGTGATTTAATACCGATGATGAATTGGGTTTAAATGTGGATAAAATCTCTTAATTTTCGTTCGCATATTTTGGTTTGAATTCGTCAATTGCTTTGCTCAGTCATTCGATTCTTGATTGCACGATTTCGATTATTTCTGACTTGTTCATTGTATACATGTTACTCCATATATTTTGCATAAATTTTTGAATGACTTTTTCTTAGGCCGTGGATTATTTGATCGAATGATTATTCGGTGCTTGACTCGTTCTTCGTTTGGATATACGTACGAATATATCAATTTCTCTGAAATATCTTCAAATATGTTTGACCCTTGTAGATTTTTATCTCGACCTTAACTTGTTGACTTCGTATTTGGTATTGTTGATGCTTGTTTCCTTTACCTGGAACATTTGCGACCTGGATGCTTGTGTGTATGTTAACTTGCGAACTGTTTTGTTGGTGTTTGTATCTCTGAGTTGCCTCCGTGTGCTTTTCTTTTTGTTGGTTGTCCAATGATGATGAACTCTGTTCATGTTGTATCTTGCTTGATGTTTTTGGTTTGAGTTGTTTGTTTTGTCCATTGCTCTATTGCTCGAAACTAATACCTGATGTACATGTATATGGATGTACTTGGCTCTTTGCTTAGTTAAGAACTTTGTGTGTCACCCTATGTTGCCTTGCTGTCTCCTCTGTTGCATATGTATATACATGTCACTGTGCTAGTTGCTTTGAGTTACATGTCCAGTTCCAATGCATTCATGTCTGGTGCACCACTTTGTATATTTGCACTACATGTTGATATCTGACCTTGCATATGAATTTGTACATGTAGAAACGTTTGCATATGTCCATTTCTCTGTTTCATATGAACTTGACACATCCGACACTTTATTGCTTTATACTTGGCCTTGTACTTTGGTTGCATATGAACTTGGCCCTAAATGTTCATCATGAACGTTTTCCCATGTACTCTAGTTTTCATGGCTGAATGCCTTCATGTAGCTTGCCTTTGTTGTTGTAGTCCATTGAACTTGAAGTCTGGGTGGCATGTTTTCATATGGATCTTCATGTGTACATTTTTGAACTGATATGTGTATGTATATATATATATGCATATATGCATACATGTGTATATGTGAGTGTACTGATCATTGCTGCATTGAAATTAAACTTCATTGTTGCATGTTGGTTGGAGTTTGATCCATGTTGCATTGTTTTCATAATGTTGTTGTAGTTTTGCCTTTGTTGCTCCTAACCACGTCTTCTGCACTTTCTGAACTATTTTGTTTGTTTTGTTCGAGTCATTTCGTTAATTTGGTCTGGTTGCAGCCCTTGTGTTCATGCTTGATTGAATTCTGGTTATGCATATGAGTATGTTTGCTGAATGCCTTTGCTATTGTATTCTAGTTCTATTGAACTCTTGTTTGGTTCCATATGTTTTTTTTGCATTGCACTTTAGTTAAATCTAGTCTAGGCTTGGGTTTGACCTTGTGCTCACCTGTCTCTGCTATATTAACAAGCAAGTGTATACTGGTGTGCACGACCTTATAGCATGTACAGTGATACACTGTGCATGTCATAAGTTGTTAGCGTAAGATGAATTAAAAAAATGATGACGAACAAGCCAAATAACTGATGCAAACAATATTTTCAAACACACATTTCATTTTGCACTACAAAATATTTCTTTTTCAATTTTACCGCATCAGTGTTTATTTTGCAGATAGTTCAGATGCTGGATACAGGCTGGAATAGAGTTGAAGATCAAATACGAGTGATGAGTGAATCTGTAGTGAGGCGAAATATGTATGTTATAGTAAAGTGAAAATTGTGTTGTAACTGAAGTTGTATTGTAATTGAAAATGACTAAATGTAGTGAGAGCTTAAATTTGTACTATTTGAATTTATAATAAAATATTTGTTTGAATAAAATATTTGTTTGAATATGAATTTCGAGTTATTTATTTTACTCGACAAATATTTATTTATTTATGTGGAAAAAATAAAATAGTACAATAACAAATACATTTAAACGAATATATATATATGTGTTTATTATCATCAAACAAAAATCATAGGCTATTGTACTCTATAATAAATTCCTCATGGCATTCAAAATTCAAAATTGATGATTTTAACCTTAAAACTATATAAAACACTTATCAAGCAATCTTGTTTGAATCAAACATATCATAAAATCCAAGCACATCATTATCAAAAATCGTCATAATAGATTTAAACTAAAATTAAGACTTATGATCTCAAAACAAAAATAGAGATGGTTTTGATTATTATTCACCTTGATTAGGATAAGGAATATGAGATTTGATCTTGGATTAATTCCCTTTGCTTGATTTCTTAGCTTTAGATTGATTTTCCTTTTTTTCTTCCCAAGGAAATGGCCGGTATGCTTTCTATTATTTACGTTCTAGAATTTTTGAGAAAATGAACGTGAATAGAAAGTGGAAATGAGATTATAATGGCCGGTGTGCTTTCTATTATTTACGTTCTAGAATTTTTGAGAAAATGAACGTGAATAGAAAGTGGAAACGAGATTATAAGGGTAATGGTGCGTCGATTAACTTATAATACCCTTGCGTTAATTAATTTACATATAAAACCATTCACAAGCCCATTTATTTAATTATGCTCGGCCTCTAAATAAATTTTCAAATCTCAATATCCTTACCACTCTAATATTTACATTATTCTATTAAATTTGTCTAATTAAATCTCTTGAATAATGTTAATAAAAATTAGGAATGTTATAGGCTCCCCTCCTTAAAGAATTTTGTCCTTAAAATTCATAAGGAATGAATATTGAATGTAGCAATCATATGTAACAGCTCCTAACAACCATACAAGCCTACGTGACTAGTAACTATCTATTTAAAGCCAATATAGACATACCCTCAATGTAGATCAGGATAAGTATGTAAAATCATGTTTTTTCTGTCTCCCAAATACAGTCCTTGTTGTCGCTCCACTGAACTTTCACCAACTTGACCGTTTCATTCCTCAACCTATTCTCATCTCTCGCTACAACCCGGACTGGTTGCCTACCAATACTCAAATTCAGTTCTACCATCAAATCTTCCAACCCTGTCGAAGGAATAGCAGCCTCTGGATCATGCACATACTTGCAAAGATGAGACACAAGAAATGCATTATGGACACCTGCCATACTGCTCGGCAACTCTACTCTGCATGCGAGCTTCTGATCCTCTCTATAATTCGGAATGGACCAACATATCTCAGTGCTAGTTTTCCTGACTTTCTGAATCACATTACACTCTTCATCGGTGATACTATAATGAAAACCCTCTGTCCAATTGAGAATTCTAGGTCTTTGTGCCTCTTTTCTATGTAACTCTTCGGTTTGGACTAACCTTCCCACATCCTTTCTTTGATCAAGTCAATCTTCTTTGTCGCCTCTCTAACCAGATCTAGAACTAAGGCTAATCTGCCTCCAGTCTCCAACCATTATGCTGATTATTTGCATGACCTTCCATATAAAGCTTCAAAAGACACCATTCCTGTACTAGTCTAATAATTGTTATTATATAAAAACTCCACTAAGTATAGGTGATCTTCCCAAGATCCACCGAAGTCTAATACACAAACTCTCAATAAATCCTTGATTACCTTATTGACTCTCTCTTTCTGCCCATCCTTCTGAGGGTGATACACAGTACTCGTCTTGAGCTTGGTACCTAATACATCCTATGAACTCTTCTTGAATTCGCTGGTAAACAAAGCATCTCTCTTCGTGAACAACTTAGCTAAAACATGTGTTGTCCTGGTTGACTTAACTGGAATGAAATGGGCATTCTTGGTCAACTATCCACTATGACCCATATACTTTCATTTTCTCTATTTAACCTTGGCAGCCCGTCTATAAAATCCATGGATATCGAATCCCATTTCCAAACCGGCACTTATAAAGGTTGAAGTAACCCACTCGACTCTGATATTCGGTTTTCACCTATTGACAGATTGCATACTGCCTAACCCGCAAGCCAACATCTCTCTTCATGCCTTTCCAATAGAAGCTTCTCTTCATACCTTGATACATCTTGGTCCCACTAGGATCAATTGTAAATTTGGACCTATGATATTCCTCAAGAACTTCTTTCCTTAAGTACTCAACATTTAGAACACATAATCGTCCCTTCTTTCTCAACCATCCCCTCTGGTCAAGACTAAAATCTCTCAAATCATCGATTTTCGATCCCACCTCAAGCCTTCTAGTCCTCTCAGCTGATATTGGATTCTTTTTCTGCTTAGAAGCAATCCTTTCGATCAATACTGGTCAAACTTCTAAACATGACAACTTGGTGGTGCTCTGATAAGAACTAGTAGTCGATCTTAATTGCACACTAAGCTTCTAAATCTTTCCATTCCGCCAACATCGCTAACACCACATTCTGACGTCTTCTGCTAAGAGCATCGACTACCTTATTTCTTTTCCTAGGTGTATACTCTTTACTAGAACAATAAGCTACTAAAAACTCCAGCTAGCTCTGTTGTCTCATATTCAACTCCTTCTGAGAGAATAAATAACTTAAAGACTTATGATCCGTGTATAACTCAAATCTCTCCCCTAAGAGATAATTTCTCCAAATCTTTAATGCAAAGTTCACTACAGCCAACTCCAAATCATAAGTAGGATATCTTACTTCATGCAGTCTAAGATGTCATGAAGCGTAGGCAATATCTTTACTCATCTGCATCAACAAAGCCCCTAATCTAGTTCCACATTCATCGGTATACTCCACCAACCCTTAGTTTCCTTTTGGAACTACTAATACCGATGCTTTAACTTAAGGAAATTCTTTTTCACATTTGTCAGACCAGATAAACTTCACATCCTTCCTAGTTAACTTAGTTAAAGGCGCGGCTATTTGTGAGAAATCCTCGATGAATCTTAGATAATAGCCAGCGAGTCCAAGACAACTTCTAATTTCAGTCATCGTTTCTAGTCTCTCCAATTATTAACAGCTTTGATCTTATCTGGATCGATTGACGAACCCTTCACTAAAATCACATGACCAAGAAACTTAACCTCTTTGTTCCAAAAATGACACTTGAAAACTTAGATTTTAGCTAATTCTGCCTTAGTGCCTCAAGCATTACTCTAAGATGATATTTATGCTCCCTTTTATCCTTAGAATACGCTAAAATGTCATCTATAAATACCAACGCAAACCTATCTAGATTCTCGAAAAACTCGGTTCGTCGAATCCATGAAGAAAGCAGGTGCGTTCGTTAATCCAAATGGCATTACTAACCACTCATACGAACCATACCTAGTCTGAAATGCTACCAATAGAATACTATTCACTACCACTCTTAACTGATGGAAACCTGTCGCTAAATCCAATTGGAAAAATACTCTGGCTCCACACAAATGATCAAATAAATCGTTAATCCTTGACAATGGATACTTATTTTTAACCGTGTTCTCGTTCAACTTACGATAGTCGATACAAATCCTCAATGATCCATTTGGTTTATTTGCAAAAACCGTGGCCGCTCCCCAAGATGAACTGCTTGGTCTGACAAAATTTCTCCTTTCTAAATCCACTAGCTGGACCTTCAATTCCTTTATCTCGGTCGGTGTCATTTTGTTAGGTGGTCTACTTACAGGTTCAACTCCTGGCATAAGATCCATTTGAGACTCATTAGTTCATTTCGGTGGTAGTCCTGTAACCGGCTCAAAAACATCGCAAACTCTCTTGCTACATGAATCTGACTTAATTCTTCTCCCACTACCAAAGCACTTAACAAAGTATAACCACTCCGGTCGGAGTTCTCCACTAAGAATATAATTCGGTTATGGCTATCGGGATGTCTTAGTGATATTTTTCTATCCTAGCAAAATATCCTAGCCTCATACCTACCCAACCAATCCATACCCAAGATGATCCCGAAATCAAAAATATAGCGACTGCATGAAAACTTATGACCTAACGAATCAAGTACTAACTGGTCACATCTCATCCCCAAGGTTGCATACCCTGCTATCCGATTTTTAACCCTTAAGGAAGTAACAAGGTATGTGGGTTCTAAACATAACCCATCAACCAAACATTGAGATACAATGTGATACACGGGTATCAAATAGTACCATAACTGGTATACTCTGAATCAAAAGCGTACCTTCCATCACAGTCTTTCCTTTGTCAGCTGCAGCGCCCTAGCTAATGATGTTCCAATAGCAAAGACTTTCCTTTTGTCCGCTCTGACTGGTTCTGGACAATAATTCTTACAATTCCCAAATTGATAACAATTGAAGCGCTTCACGTCCTTCTTTTCTACAGCCTTCTTCCCCTTGATTGACCGACACTCATGAGCATAATGACATTTCTTATCACACTTGAAGCAAACTAAATCAGCCATTGCCTTCTTGGTAGCCTCTCCTTTCCGGACTCCCTTCTTCTTAAAGAACTTTCTCTTCTTTCCTAAGAACCCTGGGTTTCAACTAACTTTTTTCATACAAATAGCAAGCATCTCCTCATATTGGATTGCCATCTCCACAACTACATTACAAGGACAATGGAGTCACGTCAGGGTCGCCCTAGTAATCTCGAGCCTCCATCCCCAAATAAACTTCGCATTCCTTCTAAAGACGGTGTTTATGGCAGTATACCCACATCGAGACAACTCATCAAACTTAGTAGCACACTCGAAAAACGACATCTCTCCCTACACCAAATCCACAAACTTTCTCAATAACGCCGACTTAGCAACTTCAGACAAAAAATTCTGTCCAAATCTTTTTCTAAATTCCGCCCAAGTCAACTCTTCCTCTGGAACACCGGTAGGAACACTATTCCACCAATGAAGCGTGCCCCTTGCAACTTCCTAGAGGCCAGACTCATCTTCTGTTGATCATTCAATCCCAAATCAGCGAAGATTTGCTCACAATGCAACAACCAATTCTTAACTTCTATGGCATTCTCCGCTCCGAAAAATGGCTTCTCACCAAGACTGTTGTAGTCTTTGCTTAACTTAGTATAGTTATTCCTAATTAAAGCCATAATATTAGCACCTCCAACATTCCTAGCAACTCCAGCAGCAGCTTCTACTTATATCAGATTGACGATGAACCAATATATGGTCCCACATCCACTGGTGGATTTCCAGCACCCATATTGGCATCAACATTTTGGTTAGCATAAGCCTGTCGACCATGATTCTGCCTGGTGTGTCTATCATTTCCGTTGGTTGTGGTGCTCCCTCCACCGAGATTTCCTCTTCCATTTCCTACCTCCATATCTTCTTTCTCGTAAATTTTCATATGAGCCTTAGTAAGATATAGAAGAACGGTCTAAGTGAGAGGGGAATACGTATATATATACATATTTATACACACACACACATGCATATATCAAATACAAGTACTTTACTATAGCGCTATCCCAAACCCCGATCTTATTTTCTGATTCATTGGATTATGTTTTGAAAAATCTTTTAGGTTTAAATCTCTTTAAGTTTTCATAAACTTATGCTATGATACCAACTTGTAACATCCCCTACTGGAGGCCCAAAACTAACGGCTACGGATGCTGCTGTCATCCATAATTGTTAATCCTCGGTGACCAAATATGAAAATATCAGATACATTGATATAACAATAACACATGAATATGGAAAAAAATTAAAACCATTAAACAACTTTCATATTCCGTTTCAAATCATCAAATTCATTACATAATCCTAGTATGAGAAACGTGTTCAGAGAAAATATAATTATTACAACATACGCTAAGAGTGACATATGAAGATGCCCCCTTGGATGATCAAAGCATATACATATGTAACTAGGCAATCAAAAAACAACTTTGCATTTACAACAAATCACAGCGGAATCAAAATAGAAAAGAACTCTTACTAGTTAGCTTGCCTCCTTCATGTCTTAGGAAGCCTATTCGTCTACAGAGGCACCTGAAAATCTCAACTCTCAAACTACTCAAAATCAATTGAGTAACTAAGAGTTTAAGGGGAAACGTAAACTTCAAGTCAAGCATAAAACTTGGCGTGAATAATAATCTTCCATCTGAAATCATTTATATATCCAGTGAGGCCATGCCTCTTAGCGGAATGTGTTTCCCCTCATTGATATCTTATCCAAAACTTTATAAAAACCATATAATGTGCTCCTACATCCATAATGGTTAAAATATAAAAATTCAAAGTATTATGATGATATTCAAACAGGTAAACCAATTTTAGATTATCCATCCCCATTCATTTTGACTTCAGTTTTGGTTATAGTTTCTAGCGTCACTATTAACCTATTGTATTTTATAGGCTTACTAATAACCTGTTCAAAATTTATGGACTCCCCGTCTGGTTTCATAATTTTCATAGGATCACTAAGAAGCTTTTGGCCCCTGCCAATAACTTCATGGTTTCATGGGTTCTCCCTGAATCTATTGGTATTTCCAATAACTTCCCTCATATCTGTTGAATATACGCTTTGCTCTATATGATTTTTGTTTGATGATAATAAACATATATACATTCATATAAATGTATTTGGTAATGTACTATTTTGTTTTTCATAGTTTAAATAAATATTTGTTGAATAAAATTAAATTACACAGAATTTGAATTTGAATTCAAACAGAACAAGTTAAACAGATTTTGAATTCAAACAGAAATTTTATTCAAACAAATATTTTGAATAGTATGTATTTGGTTAGATAAATATCTGTTGAATAAAATTAAATTACACAGAATTCGAATTTGAATTCAAACAGAACAAGTTAAACAGATTTTGAATTCAAACAGAAATTTTTATTCAAACAAATATTTATTACAATTTTAAATAGTACAATTTCATGCTCTCACTATACATATACATTTTTGATTACAATCACATCACATTTACATTGATAACCTCACTACATATCACTCACACTCGTATTTTGTCTTCAACTGCATGCCAGTTTGAATCCAGCATCTGAGTAATCTGCAAAAATATTTTCAAACGCAGTAAAATTGAAAGAGAAATATTTTTGGAATTTGAAAGAAACGATGATTTTGAAAACATTGTTTGCCTCAGTTATTTGGGTTGTTCGTCATCATTTTTGACTGTGCAATATCTGTGCATATCAGTATTTTTTATCAGGGACAGGTAATTATAAGTGGCTGCAGTACACACGTGTACATTCGTATACGTGTGCACTGCCTCGCCAACTCGTGTGCAAAAAAAAAATCAAACAAAAGCACAGAAATCAAAAACAAGGTCAAACCCAAGATAGGTTCAACTCAAAGCACCACTGACCAGAAAATGCAAGCAACTCAAGCTTCAGAAAGTGATGTGAATACAACTCAAATGAACAGAGAACATGCATGAACACTGAATGAAGTACACAGCATGTGTTACAGAGTGATGCAAGTGTCGACCAAGTAACAATGCAAGCACAGTCTCAAGCATGAAACAAGGTGCACCAGACCAGGTTAAAAAAAATGATGATCAAGGCAGACTACAAGTTCAAGTGGATAATGCAAACAATAATCAAGTGATCAACAGAACATGGACTGCAACATGAATGTCACAAGCCAATATTACAGCAAACAGTGTAGCAAATGCATGTACAAACTATGGTGAACAAGAGACCAGAGTGCAACAGGTGGACAGTGAAGGCTGCAGTGAAGCATGTACATGAGTGGACTGGACTACAACTCGACCAAATGGCCAACATAACATGCAGTGCTGTGCACAAAAGCTACAATGGACTGCATAGATGTATTCAAGTCCAGCAACATGAATACATGAGAATGGACAAGGCACAAATCAAGTTGCAGACTCCAAGTTACAAACTCAAATGCAAACAGGAATCAAATATGCAATGCTCAATATCACTACAAACTGCAGTGGACAGCAAAAATGATCAAATATGACACAACAAGTATGGTGAAGCACTGACTCAAATAAACAACTACAAAGACCATCTATTCAATGCAACTCAGTGGCAAATGAGTACAACATGACCAAAAGTGTATGCAAACAGTCAAAGGCAAGACACATGGAACAATGCAACACAGACCAAATGCTCAAGCCACCAAGATGACCAAGCAATAATCAGAGACCAGAAAGGTCAGAAGCACAGTGACAATTTTATGAAGACAAGTACACTTGAACAACAATGAACAAGTGTAGCATCTGTGTCAAAGAAAATGTCAACATAAAATGTATGCAATTCAAAGTAATATATCAGCAAATACCAGCATCATCAAATCAACATGAATATCACAAGCATGCAACAGCAAGCATGTAACAGAGACCAAGCAAGGCATTGCAACTGCACAGCAACAGTGACTGGGGGCAATGCACAAGACAGTGTACAAAGCCAAGCATGATACAGTGAGCAGACTTATATGAACAAATGCAAAGAACAGTGAAGCATGCACATAGGCCACCAGTGAAACAAAGCAATATATACATGAACAAGTGTAGCATCTGTTACAGTGAAAAGCCTAAGTCAAGATGGAGTTACAACTAATGCATCAGTAACCGAGCAAAAAAAGTGAAAAATCACAAAATCAATGCTACAGTAGAGGAATGCAAAGATGAATGAAGCTGTGTAAATCAAGATGATTAAACAAGTCGAAAATATGCGTGTGACAAAGTCAAATATCACAAATCACGAAATCAACATCAAAGCCGTGGGACGCAAGAAACAAAAATACGCATATGAAAAAGTCAGAATCGATCTCAATCATTCAAGCATCATCAAGTGGCCGAGATAAAGAATTTGACAAATTCAATCAAATTTATACGAACGCAAATATAGGAATTCAACCTATATAAATGCCCTAATCATCATCGGCAAAACGAAATCGAGTTCAAGCATCGAACAGCAAAGCAAAAAGAGAAAATTACATACCGAAGAACAGAACGAACTCGATCCAAAATTAAAGAAGCCGTAAGCAAATCGAAGAAATAAAGGATCGTCAAAGCAATCACGACTACAACCATCTGAACGATCAACGAAGTCGGCGCCTTTAATTTTGCACACATCCTAATTTGGAAATCAGGGACGAAGCCCTAAATTCAGAACTGAGAGGAACAAAAGATTAGAACGGTCGCCATTTTTTTTTACAAAGAGATAAAGGAACGGGCTAACAAATAGTGAAGGGGGCCGGCCTTTCTTATTATTATTTCAAAGGGTTTAGTGTTTTAATTTTAGGGCTTTATTATATTAATTAGGGTTTAGGGTTATATTTCTATTGTTTTTTAGTTATCGTTTTTATTTTTCGAAACAAAACTTTGTAAATCACCACCTAGGGTTTAGGTAGTGTCAGATTGTCTATTTCGAATTAGTTCAGTGAGCAGGGTGTGCGAGTTTGCAAAATTCTATTATAGGCGGGAGCAGTGTTTGCGAGTGAGCGAAACTCTATAGGCGGGAGCAGGGTGTGCGAGTCTAGTAGAGTGTTTGTGAGCGGGAGCAAAAGGGTCTGCGAGTCTAGTAGAGTTGTTGTAAGCGTGATACTGTTTAATTCTAATAGAAATATGTGAATGCAGCAGTAGGCAGGGGTTGCCGAAGCTGGGTAAATTTTGTGTGTGATTTACTTTTCAGCATATTTATTTCTGCAGTTTATTTCTGTGTTTAAATCGAGAAAATTTGCTATAACCCTATTCACCCCCCCCCCTCTAGGGTTAATCTAGATCCTACAATATCCTAGTTTTCATGGGTTGACTAGAACCTATTGACTTCTGTCGATAACTAAATCCGGACATAGTTTTCATGGGTTCACTACAAACTTATTGCCCCGACCAGTTACTCTTTCTAACCATAGTTTTCATAGGTTTATTGTGAACCCGTTTATCTGACAACTTCTTTAATCAGTATTTAGGCATCCTGTATTCTGCTCTTTCTGACCTCGTAGATGCAATTCCACTTATTTAGGAGTTAACTCAATTTATATTCACTATCGAGTCAACATAGCTTGTTATTTTTCCCTTTCTCCCAAAAATACAGCTATGGGTCCATTTTAATGTGAATATATATATATATATATATATATATATATATCTGTGTGTTAGAAGAAGCAAACATAATAACACCAACACCTGTGATTTAATATCCTTGAAATCATTTTCGTATGAAACCTAATTAATTCCTTTAACCTATTATTTTATCAAGGAAAGCTTCTTCATAAACTCCATACTTAAAATTCGTTTTAAAACTCCTTTATTTATGCCATGGTTTTTCCTTTAAAAATGAGATTAGGTTCTTTGTATTGTAAACTATGGCATTTGAAACCATAGACTTTTACTTTCGAAACCAAATGATAACCTCCTATGAAAGCATTTATATCTTCTTTTCAAAATACTAAGCATATGCCTTTCATAACACTTCAAAACATCTCTTTCGAAACCTCAATACATACCAAGACATTAAAACATACTTTTCGAAAGTATTAAAGTATTGCTTATTAACTCTTAGAAGCATAGCTTCGGCACCATTGAAAGTACCCTTCGAAACCATTGAAAGTATCTATTTCGAAACCATTTGAAAATATCCCTTTCGAAACCATTGGGTTTATTCTAAAGACATCTTTCGGGTTAAAGTGAATATAAATGAAAGTACCCCTTTTGAAACCATTATACTTCATATAAAATAGTTTGGGGGAAACCTGATGGCTTTGGACCATCCTTTTGAAAGCTTAAATCATTTAAGTAAAACGTTCGAAGGATAGCTTTGACTCTCCTTTCGAAGCCATTTCTTTCAAAACCATTAACCCATTCAAAAGCTATAGGTAGTGGCTTACTTCATTTATAAAGCAAAAGCTACCTTTTGTTCTAGCTGATGACTTTAATCCATTCGAAAGGCATAAGGTCAGCAGTAGGGTTTTGATTGGGTTGAAACTACCCTTTCAAAATTTTGATTTAAAAACAAGGAAACTTTTTCGAAAGCTTCACTTTAAACATAAGGCAGCAGTATATTCGAAAGCTATTTAAATGGGTTTCAACCCCTTCAAAAGCATCCTTTTGAAAAGAAGGCAAGTGCATATCTTTAGAGAATGAAACAAAGGCTTCGACTCCTTCCAAAGCTATATTTCGACACCATATCTTCCACCATTCTCCAATCCACTACGTACCAACTTATTGATATCTTGTATATTGGTTTCGACTTGGATGGTTTTGACTTGGTTGAAGCGGAAGTATAGGGTCGAAAGGTACTACTGAAAGAGGCGAAACATAATTTCCTAGTAAAGACTATTTTAATACCTTTTTAAGTAATTGATTTTTAACTAACTTACCTATTTGTAGACATTTAATTGATTGCCATAAACTTTTCAAATTATTTCTTAAAAATTGCCGCAATTATTTTTGATCTAAACAAAAATTAATTTAGCAAATAAGCCCTTCCATTAAGCAAGACAATTTAATAATTCAAGTCCTCCATATAAAATAATTTAATTTCCATAGTAAATTACTTTGGAAAAATCCCCTAAAATCATAGAAATTCACTTTTAATATGTTGTCTAACATCTGCAAAATTTCAGACCCAAATTCTTCTTAATATAGCAGAAATTAATTTTCTAAACCCACTTATCCATATATTTCTTTGAAAATTCATAATAAATATTCCATAGCTTGGAAAATTATAAAAATTAAAATCATCTTCAAAATAATCATTTACATAACATATAAGTTCCCCATGGCATTCAAAATTCAATGTTGATAATTTTAACCTTAAAACCGTGTAAAAACACTTACTGAACAATCTTGTTTGAATCAAACACATCATAAAATCCAAGCATATCATCATCACAAATCATCATAATGGATTTAAACTTAAACCCGAAATTAAATGATCTTAAAAACAACAATAGAGATGGTTTTGATTATTATTCACCTTGATTAGGATAAGGAATTTGAGATTTGATTTGGATAAACTCCCCTTGCTTGATTTTTTAGCTTTAGGTTGATTTTCACCCTTTCTTCCCTAAGTAATGTTCGACATGATTTCTATTATTTATGTTTTTGAATTTTTAAGAAAATGAACGTGAATAGAAAGTGGAAACGAGATTATATGGTAAATGGTGTGGCAATTACCTTATAATACCCTTGCATTAATTATTTTACATATAAAACCATTCAGAAGCCTATCTATTTAATTAAGTTTGGCCTTTAAATAAATTTTTAAATCTCAACCCCCTTACCACTCTAATAATTACATTATTATATTTAATTTATCTAATTAAATCTCCCAAATAATGTTAATAAAAATTAGGGGTGTTGCAATAAATTACATATATTCTAGAGGAAAGTTCTTTGGCTTGCAATTCCAAGACCAGTTGTTCGGTTTTGAATAAAATCCTAAGCACTAGATTTAGTATCCGAGAATATACATTCCAATAGCATGAGTCAAAACGTCGATTGAGATCAAGGTCATTGTCCAGCTAAAATAAGGAGCATAGCCAAGGATAGCAGTTACCTATACCAAAAGCATTCCAGCAAGTATCAACAATCAATGGCTCTGATAACCCAGGCTGAGATCAATGTTGAAGATAAATGAAAGATATCCAAGAAGTTATATATAAAAGCATCACGTCATCATTTCTCATCAAAATGCACTAAACTAGATAGCGACAAGCATCCTAAGCCGCATATGGGAAACCAGGTCATCGATCCAAGGAAAAAGCTCTCCACCAACGATGCTATGACATGTTGGCTATAAACAGGTGGCAATCCCAAGGCATATGGATCTTCTAGATCACAAAAAGAATTAGGATAAAATCATATTGCACTTTCCTATATTAGAGCTCTATTTACAAACTCATTAATGGCGAAAATGCATAGACCAATGTAATAAGCCTTTTGGCAAAATAAGAGTGACTAAATAAGGAATGGATAGTAGATGTAGGGTCTTTCGACCCTAAGCACTTTTAAATCTCAGTGTTATTTTCTTCTTGTACCTTACCTTCCTCGTATTTTGTATTGTGGCTCTATGATCCAACGTTTCGTAACCTAAGCTTGATTGTACCATATTTCGACAATCTCTTCATCAAGTTCAACATTCTGCCTAACTCCCAGAGCTATACCTTTGGACCTTAGGGTGTTGGTATAGATAAAAATTCACACTACATTTTTGGCGCTGGAAAGAGGGCCTCCTCCAACCTCTGTCATTTGTCCCCTTTTTGGGAAATCCAGCAACATCATCTTTCCTACCATGACTAACTTTAAAAATGAGGAACTAACCCCAGAGTTACCCCATAACCTTCACATCTAGCTCATTAAAGAAGAAAATGATGAGTGTCTGGCTGCCTATATCTTGGAAAAAGATCGAGACCAAGGGTATGATTCCATCTATGAACTTCAAGCTCTCAAGATCAGACAACTTTCGTAACATCTTCAGGAGTCTCTCCAAGAGTCTGCTCAAATCTAGGGGATGGTTAAGGATATGACGAACAAAATCAAAGATTTGAGTATTGTAATAATGAAAAGTAAAGGTCCATCTCATCCTGCTAAGAGAGCTTTCCCTATTACTCCTACTCCCCGCTCTCGGAAGAAGATTAAACAAGACCAAGTCCACCTTGATCAACCAAAGTTTATCTTGTATCTTTCTAGAAACTTATGGTGAGCTCTATCAAAAATATCCCTCATCCACCAAGGAAGATCCGAGAGGAAGAAACTACTGTGTCTACAATCAAGTAAATGGGCATGAAACGGACAGATGTCAAAGACTTTCTCAGACCGTGGAGAACTTCATACAGAAAGGAATATTGATTGAATTCCTTAAATAGTTAGTTAAATATCCTGTTTCTAATAGATATCTTACTTCACTTTAATATTTCAGGAGAAACTCATGTTATGTAAGCCCGTTCAACCAAACACACACTAACCCACTCACACACACACATATATATAATGCTATATGGATCTCAATATATGAAGAAGTCTCATATCTTTTCGAAATATTTCTTTTAAGTTTCTCTCTTTCCTTTCTCCACGGACATAGTCCAACCTTGGTACCTATAAAATTCTACCTAGTATGCATCTCTTTTAATTATTTTGGTTTATCGTGTCTGCATTTAAAGTCTAAAGGCCAAAACTCTACTATTAATCTAATGAGGTTAATAAAGGGTTTCACATTTTCTATAAAAATATTAGTCCCTTCAACAACTCTCTTTCTCAAACTTGAAAAAACAATTTCTATCGTATGATGAAGTTTACGAACTATGTGATTCCAAAGATCTTTTATAAAATAGTCCGAAAGCACTCTTCTCAAAGGATTCAAATTTCCCTCTTACCAAGTTACATCAGCATTCTATATGATCAGTAACCTAAAATAGTTATAGATGGCCGATACCTCCCAAAAGTGGTTGTAGATGGAGGATATATCATTTTGGTTTAAAAAGATATTGAAAAGAAGAATGCATGCTGATAGTGAGCCATGTTCAAGCAGTACCATGCATTAGGTAGATTTCCTATTAAATTAGAGTGTTGGAGAGAATCCTAATGAAAATGAGCTATGATCAAAAAGTACCATGCATTGAGTAGATTCCCAATTAGAATAGAGTGTTGGATAGATTCCCATTTATAATGAGCCATGGTGAAGTAGTCCCCTACATTTAGTAGATTCTTAATTTGATTAGAATATTGGGTAAATTCCCAACAATAACAAGCCATGATCAAGAAGTACCACACCTTAGGGTAGATTCCTAGTTAAATTAGAATATTTGGTAGACTCCTAATAATAGTGAGCCACAATCAAGAGGTATCATGCATAAATTCATAATTGGATAGATTCTAAGTAAGATTAGAGTCTTAGGAGGAGATTTCCTAATTAGAATGTGCATGGGTAAGAATCCCGATCAAGGCCATAAGGATGGCATCAAATTAGTAAGTATAAATATAAAAGACATCAGTATGGCAAGACATCAAGGGTCAAGAAGTACCCCGAGACAGAATTAAATGAACAAGCAAGATGGCTTGAGTTGAATAAATAAGTCAACTGAAAGGACAAAAGGTCCTCGGTATTAAAGAGTGATTATCCAAGCGATCACTAGTACATTTGGAGAATGATTAAAAAAAGAGGGTGGCATCTCATATGCCTTCACGCATATTTCTAACTCTACTTTCGACCTCTTTAACTTCCTCCTCCAGGCGAGATTTGAAATGCTTCTCCATCCTATTATATATCCTAAATTCCCATTCCTTCTTAAAATTCCTAAATGAAATTCTTCGACCGTCCCTTTTACAAATGAGAATGTTTAATGTATTAAGCACTAAACCAAGGAAGAATGCCTCTTAGGTTGATGACTTTGGAAACGAGACCCGAGACAACGGTAGTTCTATCATAGAAAGGAAGTCTCATTGTAGCACCACCTCTAACTCCACCTCTTCCACGTTCCAAATAGGCTACAACCGTAACTTCGTTGGTACATCTATTTTCAAGTTCAAGTTCTTGTAGTTTGATTACAGAAAGCTCTCAATGGGATTCATCCAACAAATGTCTAAGAATATATGCATAATCCTAGAGTCTTGGTACAACCGATTCTGAAGTCTGATCAGTGATCGATACTACCTCCTGGATGACAGACATCTTCTTAGATATCTCCTCAAGAGTTTGTTTTAAGGATTCATTGTCTAACAGGACAACGTGGATGTTGGTATTGAGATCGGGATTATATTTCGTCAGTTTGGTATCTTATCATTAAGACTCTATTGCACGGAGGCATGGTCTCTTTTTAGTCTTAAGTAGTTCGGACATGACTGCCCCTAAAAAGAGATTCAAATTAAAATCAGAAAAGACAAATTATCATAAATATAGTCCTATTTCATTTCGTGGGAAATTAATAAAGACAGTAAAAAAATAAAAGGTACAAAATTCATGGTCCTCTAAGATAAACAAATTTCTCCTTAATAGATAAAATAATCTTAAGGCCACTACTTTTAGCATCAGCAAAGGTCCCCGAGGGTCTGGCCATATTGGAGAAAGAGATGCCCTTCCCTAAACAACCCTTCTGTATAAATAGTTCCAAAGGCGAAGAATCTACTAAAGATTGCCTAAAGTTGGATTCCGGAATATATTGGGGAACATATTTAAAAACGTGTTCACTTTCGGGAGTCTTCCTCTCGGTAATAACTAAGGGGGATGGAGTTACACTCAGGTAACAAGGAAGAGGCTCCGGTGTTATAGTTAGACTTGGATCATAGAATCTTCTAAGGTAAGATAGTCTTTTGTTCTTCAAACGAGGCTCACCCAGATGCAGTTTCGAGAGTTAGGTAACTCTTGAAAGACCTCGTCTCAATCGTCCAATGCAAGCTTCAATTGACCCCTAAGTACCCAGATTTGGTTTGTTAACCTAAAACCCCTAAGCTTAAGGAAATTATGCGATTTGGCACAGGTTTGATCATACGTTTCCTACACATCCTTGACCTTATTGGACAAGTCTACACTTCTTAATCTACTAGATTTTAGTTGGGTTTTAAGGGTACTTTAGCAATCTAAAGTTTCTAGTTTAGCTCCTTTTCCATAATACTTTATAGTGAGAGGTGAAATTCGACTTTCTCTATTTAAACACGGTTAAAAAGAAAAGTACCTCAGAACCGATGTGGAAAAAGAGTAAGGGAATAATTCACCATGAATCCAACATCAAACAAAAGTATTGCCATAGCCATTAACTACCACAAGCAAAAGTATGAAGAAAATGTAACAGAATTGTTATCCAAAAAATTTGAACATTATCAATAGTGAATTTATAAGATTTAGAATGGTGGCATACCTCTCCTCTATCAACGTTTTCCTTGACCGATACCGATGGCCCAACACCTGCTGAAGCTCGTGCTTTTTCATACTTTTAGGAGAAGTTCTCCTCAATCTTCTTACCATTAGGATTAAAACCTATAGAAAGTATTACACCATCATCTCGATTACATTCATTGGTATTATAAAGAATCTTAAAGTTTTCGGTGGCAGATACCTTTTCAGCACTTCCCTAGAATCAGACCTGTAATCTTCTCCTAAGCTTTTCCTAATTCATCTTTAGTCTCTTGATGCTTGGTATTTTGATCTTTCAAAGCTCTATCCAAATTAGCAATTCTAGTCTTAGATGCCAGGCGATTTGTTTCCCTCTACGTTTTAGCATCCTTCTCAGCCTTCTCTATAAATTCGACAAATTGTTTTTCCATAGTCCCAGCCCTGTCTTGTTCTCCATTGACCTTTTGGAACCCTCGGTGTAGAACCAAGAAGCCATCTAGAACATAAAGATTGGAAATGCATATGAAATCTAAAGAGATAGGCATTAGAAAACAAAAATCTATACCCTGGAATGATCCTCAATCCCCATACTCATTATCCTCCTAAAGCTGCCCATATCATCAGCTAACTCCACTCGGGAGTTCCCCACAACCTTGGATGAATGGTCATCAATAGTGGAATGAGCCACCTCAACCACTTGATTCGCTTGGTTCTTTACGGAATGAGCTAAAGCTAGGGCATTTGGGGTAGGCGTGATTTTAGCAGAAGGGATATTGTTAACCCGCTTTTTGGCAAGGCCGTAGACAGGTGGATATAACTAAATCGGTTTCTCGGTTATCGAGACTGGAATACGATGGGTTTTACTCAATTGGATGGATTGACGATCAATCATAGATGGTAATCAGATTGTGAAGCCAAGATTTGGCATATTCAATGGACAAAAGTCGTGGGATACTCGAAATACGAGTTTTGACCACAGTTGAGTTGTCGCGGGTTGCCTGGAGTTTGCTTTGAGTCGTATTCGGACTTGCTTCGTATTTTCTTGATGGTTTCTCTGAGTCATCTAGGGTAATGACTTGGGTAGGCTAGAAGCTGGGTCGGTAAGAATCCAGGTCGGCTGGTTGCTAGATCGGCAGGAATCTGGGTCGATAGGAAGTTGGGTCGGCTGGAAGCTGGGTTGGCTGGAAGCTGGGTTGGTAAAGCTGGGTCGGTAGGAATCTAGGTCGGTAGGAACTGGGTCAGTTGGAAGCTAGGTCGGTAAGAAGCTGGGTCGGTAGGAAGCTGGGTCGGCATGTTGGAGTCTGGAGTGGATCGTCATGTTGGAGTCTGGAGTGGGCCGGCATGATGGAGTCTGGAGTGGGTCGGCATCCTGAAGTGCATGTTGGAGTCTAGAGTGGGTCGGCATGTTGGAGTCTGGAGTCGGTCGGCATGCTGGAGTCTGGAGTGGATCAGCATGCTGGAGTCTAAGTGGGTCGGCATGTTAGAGTCTGGAGTGGGTTGGCATGTTGGAGTCCGAAGTGGATCGACATGTTGAAGCCTGGAGTGGGTCAACATGTTGGAGTCTGGAGTGGATCAGCATTTTACATACTCCAGGAAAGTAGTGGTTGGCTATATTGACTCGACTATGGTCTTAAAGTGCCCAGATCACTCAGGAAGCCCAATAACTCGGATTTTTTCTATAAATACAGCGGGCAAGGCTTCAAAAAAGAGATCTTGATTCTATTTCCCTTCTTCTTCCAAATTAAGGCTACTCTACCGTTATTGTTTTCAAAACTCTAGATTGTAATTGTAATTGATTCTCATATCAACAAAAAGGAAATTTTTGGAGTGGACGTAGGCTAAAGTCAGCCGAACCACTATAAATACACTATTTTTTCTGCTTTTTGTTTAATTTTTATTGATCTTCATATTTATACTCTCTTCATACACTATATCAATGACTATTAGTTTGTGCTTTCATTTATGTTTGGGTGTTAGTGACCAATTTTGGCGCTAACAGATATTCTTGTGTTTCCCCTACTTCTTAACTTCAGGTAGATCCTTTAAAACTTGTTTGGAAGATGATGGTTTATTTAGTAGCAACTTGCCTATTTTGAACACATCGTCAGAAGACACTGCTACGTAAAAAAAAGGGTTAAATAAGCAAGTTTATATTTCATAAAAGTTACATCCTAAAATACATATAACTAAAACTAAGGTCTAACCTCAGGAACATCATTTGGTCTTTCGGCCTCTATATTTTCTGGATTAGAACAGGCGAGCTCTTTAGAATTACATTGAAGAACTATATCTGAGGATATAATTTCAGATGAAGGATGATCGTATCCATGAAACTTAGCAAATGACAGTTGGTCGCAGACCTTGAAATCGACCTTTGTAAGGACTAAGTGCTTAAGTCTTTCCCTTTCTTGGATTTTCATTACTTCTTCATATCTAGCATCATAAAGATCCTTGAGGGTCAGCATCTTATCCCTTTTAAGTTTAGTTAAGGGATTCAAAGAGGAAAAGACAAAAGAATGATATGGTCAATGTTTAGAAGTAAGAGCATTTTAGACGAGAGGGATTTGAAAACTTACAAGTCTCTGGTAACTCAATACCGACTCGGGGAACATTTGTCCCTATGTTTAACCAGTGGGTAGCCATCATTTTACTAAGCAATTCGGTCAAAGACATTTTCTTCTAGAATCGAAGAAAATACCGAGGAACTGGAGACTTACTAAGTAACTTGCGCATATTGTGAAAATAATGATTTTTTGAAATTGATCTTACTTTGGATTAAGTCCTTAAACTTCAAGAATGTTTAAAGATAAGGGGGCAAGAGGAAGCGATATTCCGTTTGTTAGGTGCTCTAGTGGTCAAGTAAAGAACCCTTTAGGGGGTTCACTCCAATCATCATCTAGACACTATGCCCTAACCTCAACTCCTTCAATTCCATATCTCTCGATCCAGTTCTCTGACTCCTTTTGAGTAGTCATTGATTTATCTATCAAAATGTCTAAAACAGGTCAATTGCAAGATAACAATTCAATAAGAATCTCAAAACCTTTGCCAGAAAAGCTCGAAGTTTTATTGTTCAAAAGAGGGGATTGGGCCTAAAATTAGTTCATCCCAAATTCGAAATTTAGAATTTCCCTAAATAACCAATTATCGACCTAAGACAATGAAAAAATTTATTTGGGGAAAAAATCTTAATCTACAAATGACAGGCATCATGGTGTAACCAATCGAATGATATCTCAAATTGAAATCCAATACTAGTATAATAGTAGTAATTGCAATCAAATTTTTTGTAAATATGAAAAAGAAAGATGCTCACTAATATTGACAATAGTAAAGAAAACTGATAAAATCATAGAAAAGATCAAGGATTACTGTTTGAGTCGAGAATATGTGGTGATTTGTGAGATTTTCAAGCTTTAATGGCGTGCGTAGCTATTCGTAATATGAGTAAGAAAGAAGAAGAAAAGAAAAAAGGTTGATTTAAATCCCAGAACCAACGATGGAGATTAAATACTCGGTTCGATCTTAACCGTAGAATGTGTGTGGCATTATCAGAATACAAATCACCCTAGAATAAAGTAAAGGAAGACATTTTTTCTGAGAGACCAATATAATTTTTTCAATTGTCATGAACTCCAAGTGACAAGATCAATATCAAAACTTTAGACCTCCCGGTTCGGCTAAAAATATGCTTTTTGGCCCAAAATTAAATTTAATTTCGAATAAGATAGTCTAGTTTTCTTATAATAATGCACAAATATAGGAATTATACCACCAGTAATAGTTTTCAAACCCGATTCCCAAGCAAAACCAGGTCTAAATGACTAAAGCATGGCGTCCAAGTATTTTTGCCTATGGCACTACTTTCAATTTCTGAAAACCTCTAGATGAGCTTAGATTTCAAATTATTTTCAAAACTCTCTAAATAAGGATGTATCTTTATAAGTAGTCTAGGTAAAGCAGCTTCCAAAAGTACTCAAAATACTACTTTACCCGAAAGCTCAGGATCAACTTCATGATGGGAGCGGAACAAACAAGCCAAATATTAAACGTGACATGACACTACTCTTTCCAAAGTCAACCTCAGGTCAACCATATGATTGAACTTTGAGGAGCATGTGTTACACCATAATTTTTACAAAGTAAAAATTACAAATGTTCAAGAGGAAAGTTCCTTGGCTTGTAATTCCAAGACCAGTTGTTTGGTTTTCAACAAAAATTTAAGCGCCGGACTTAGTATCCGAAAATATACAATCTGATAACATGAGTCAAATCCCGAGATCAAAATCACTGTCCAACTAAAACTAGGAGCTTAGGCGAGGATAGAAGTTACCTAACCTAAAAGCATTCTAGCAAGTATCAATAATCAATGGCTCGGATAACCCAGGCTAAGACCAAAGTTAGAATAAACGAAAGATATCCAAGAAATTATATATTAAAGTATCACTTCAGCAATCCATGTCAAAATGCACTTAGCCATATAATGACAAGCATCCAAATATAAGCCGCACGTAGAAAGCAAGGTCATCAACCCAAGGGGAAAGCTCTCCATCGATGGCGCTATGACATGTTGGCTATAAATAGGCGGCAATCCCAAGGCATAATTATATTCTGACCTGCAAAAAGAATTAAGACAAAATCATATTGTACTTTCCTATATTATAGCTCTCTTTAGAAACTCATTAATGGAAGAATTGCATAAAACCAATGTAATAAGTCACTTGGCAAAATAAGAGTGACTAAATAAGGAAAGGAAAATGAACGTAGGGACTTTCAGCCCAAACCACTATAAAAGTCTCGGTGTTATTTATTTCTTGTACCTTACCTTCTCCACATTTTCTATTGGGGCACTATGGTCCAACATTTTGTAACCTAAGCTTGATTGTACCACATCTCGGCAATCTCTTCGTCAAATCCATCATTCTAACTAGCTCCCGGAGCTATACCTTCAGACCTTGGGGTATTGGAACAGATGAAAATCCACATTAAAAAAATGTTATAATATAATGAAAATTTTCAAAATGTTCGAAAATTAATATAAATTAGTTTCAAAATTTATTGATAAAATTTATTAAATAAATAAGTTAATTAATTAATAAATAAATATATACATGTATTGTATATACTGATATATGTTATGTTGTTTGAAAATGTTAATTAGCATAAGTATACATGTATGTATATAAATTAATTTCAAATTAACATAAATTTAATCAGTAGATTTAATTAAATAATTAATTAGAGATTAATTAATTAAATAACACACACATAGATATGATATATGTGTTATAGTGTATAATAATTATTCAATATAATTGAAATACAAAATTAATATAAAATTAGTTAATATGTTAATTAATTAAAATTAACTAAATAAGACTCAATTAATATAGTATTATACATAAGACTACTATATAAGTAATATGAAATATAAAAGTTATATAATAATAAAACTTACATAATATAGATGTATAAATTAAGGATGGAACATTAAAGGAACTTTAAATAGACTTAAAAAATAAATACATATGTATATGTATGTATACCGTGATTTCCGATGTGTCCGACACTTGAATCACGAGTGTATTTCAAAAGAAATACATTATTTCGAAAGTCGATACCACTCAATATAATATATTGAAGATTATGAATCTTCAATATAATGTTGTCCTGTAACATATATATACATTAATAAATTACTTACATACTCCTTAGTTGTTGAGTAAACTCAAGCTAGGGATGTGATGTTTTATATTGTTAATATATTGCACAGACAACGTAAGATAATTATTTGTATTTGTTGAGCAAACTCAAGGTCATAAACTATACTTAGTCCGTCGTAATATGGTGGGTATGAGTGAATAATTTCATATTGATTTATTGAGAAAACTCAAGGTTGAAAGGTACAAAGGATTAAGAGTTGTATACAATACAACCGATAAGAAGTTATTTATCATCTATGGAGTTATGACTTGCTGATCAAACTTAAAGTCAGAATTTCAAGATGTTCGAGTCCTAACATCCACTAATGAAGTTGAATGACTTCTATATTTCTACTTAGGGTTTGGTGAAACATAAAAGGCTAGTGGGAGAGTAATTAGAAAAATTAAATGACAACATCTAACCTTTCTAATATTGCGATAACATGTGCTATATAGTGTTATAATAATCTACATTCAGAAATTTGTGCATTTAGCTTGATTGATAAAAAATTTATCAGCTAAAATATACAAATGAACTGAATCGAAAATTGAAAATTAGAAACATAACATATACTTGCTAATAAATGCTTATTGCATGTTATCGTTTCCAAACCCATATAAGCACTTTGTTACACTAGTTCTTACCACGAACTGCAATAAAGGAAAATAGTAGAACGTAAGATCGAGGGAGCAACCATCATGAGAAGAAGATTAGAGGAAAAGAAAAGGAAAGTGAATCAATTAAGTTTGTACTGAACATGGAACCGGTTTGAAGTCACAACACCTAACCTGATCTGAGCCCCGCAAACAAGGGACTGAACACGCATCAGGAAACGGAGGCAGGCTACAATGGCCATATCCAAAAACAAAGACACAAATTGAAGTAAGGCGTATGAAGAAGTACAAGATGTACTAAGGTAACCAAAGTTCTAAAGCTCACATTTTTTCAATGCCTATAGGAATATGTCTACTCTAGCATTTACCAAGGGAAAGTTAAATAGTACCAAACAGAGCCAAAAGCACACCAAAGGGGTTATTTATATGGCAACTCGGAGTAAGCCTCAATGTGGAACCAAACTTACATGAAAACGACAGGTGTGAAGTTCCTTCTCCTTCATCAGCAGTCAAAGCATACTTGCTTAGAGGCCGACTCAAATCACGAATAGCCTCAGGCATATGCCAAGTCAATCCCCGGAGTAGAACGAGAAAATGCTAACTCTATTCCAACTCGACACGTTATCTGGTCAAGCAAAGATAACAAAAGCATTGACAAGGTAGTGCGACCTAAATACTAGGCAATATTCACCACTCTACCACTTTATATGCATCAGCCACATAGCAAAATACAAGGAAGTCCCCTACCATTCCCTTCAAGGCATTTACTATTCCTAGAAGGAGGAGACCAACTCATATAGACTTAGGCTTCCTACCTAAATTTTTTAGGCATCTCGCTTCGAATTTCCAAGATCCTACCGGATTCGTTATTTCCAGCAAAAACCCATCTAGCACAACAAATAAGCATTGTAGATGAATGACATGTGTTAAAATATGAAGGTGGAGATTAAAGAGAAAAGATCAAATACTATCACATCAAACAACAATGCACTTTTCATACTATAAAAGGAAATACTAGAGGACAAAGAAAGGGGATCTTCTTTTTAAGCTTCTTCTTCTTCCCAAAATAAGGAAATCAAAAATATTGTATACCATCGAGCCATTATAATTTATATCAGAAAGAAAAAATATCCCGTGGATTATCCCATCGACATAGGATTGATTATAATCCAAACCACGTAATAAGTTCTATGTCCTTTATTTTTTTGTTATGCTATTTGATTTTGGTTTCCATTTATTTTATAAATTCACTTCAACATTTCAAAAAATAGTTGAAGTGCAACTACAAGGCTATGTAAGCATCCGACGAGATGGCCACTTCTCCAAGTCAGATTTAACACAGCTTAAATTTGTTAATTCAAAATTGTGGAAGAAAATTAGCATCTAAGATTTCTTCATGATCTAGTTGATTGTGGTAAAGACCAAATACTTCACCAATATCTTTGGCACTAGAAGAAGGGCCCGAACCTCCGTTTCTCTTTCCTCAATCTCCAGCAAAATCTCTAATTCCGATTTCCATTTCTTTTTATCCATGGATTATCGCCCTTGCTTATTTGCTACATGTTTCATGCAGTAGATAAACAATTATGACACTCTTTAAAATGAGAACGGTGAAACCGTATATAAACTACTTACTAGACTGACTCAACTGATCCTCGACTGTGTGGAAGGAATAACCATGATTGCGGCAGGATCCTGACGTGTTTAAGCATTTCATCTTCGTTTTCGCCACCTTCACCCCCTCCAATCCTCCTCCCTTACCAACCGATGACTGCCCAGATGTGTGGAGATGTGTTGACTTTGTCAGCAACTCTGGTAAGGGAACAAGAGGATATGGGAGAGCGCTATTGCAATCGAGTTGATGGAAGTACCTATACTTCCCGCCCAAAGAACAAATAACTCATTTGCTAGAACTTCAACATCAACCATCATCCTGCTCGAATGACATGTGAAGCTGACTTAGTTGCAAATCGAGTCAAAGACTTAAGGCAAGATCCGCACTAAGAACACCAGAGTTCACCCTTATTTGGCTCATAATACCAAACATACACACACACACACATATATAATGTATATGTATTGTTGTACTAAACTGCTCGTAGTGATATTAGATAGCTCGAATAGTATTAAAAATCTTTGTATTATTTCTATTTAAAAAAGTTAAATACACCTTCACAGTTCACCGCCAAAATTTGCTGATTAACTTAATGTGAGGTTGGTAGTAAAAACGGCAATCTCAATACTGAGAATAATGATACTGGTCCTATACACTTGGGCTTGCATCAATGCGAGTCCGGCTTTTCAGCCAAATACTATGTTGGATGGGACGTTAAACTGCCTCAGCCCAGTATGAATATTCCTATGATACTAATCCGAGAAGGACTGGCCATAGGGATATTGGACTGCCTGAACTAGTATAAAAAACTTATATGTTAGTTATTTCGGCATACAATACTAGACGTATATGTATTAGACAACTAGAAACAGTATAAAAATAGCATGTGCATGCGACAGGTGTTGTATATACATGACCCGACTTCTTAGTTAAATATTCTTTAGTTCTCGCCCAAACAACGGGCCAGACTATACCAAGGACATGAACAACTTACTCTTCGTAGCTCACCGCCATTGTTCTAGAGGGTAATGCCATCTACGAATGATAACGACAATCTCAGAAATGAGAATGATGATGTTAGAGAAAAAAGTAGCTCAACATACGTGGCAGCACGCCCCCGAATAAGGAGGCAGGTCGTACTAAGAATGCAACCAAGGGCATTATGCCTCCTAAACAACGGCGCAGGTCACAGTAGTATATGGCCAAGCATACAGCTATGGACATTATGCCCCAATTAGGGGGCGAGTCATATTCAACCTGTAGCCAGACCGAAAAAAGAGTATTGTGCCCTCAAACAAGGGGTACGTCATATCGCACATATGATTGGGCCAACGCAGGATGTTACACCCAGTTAAGGGATCAGATCACATCAATATGCAAGAAATGTTCACGACCTATAAGTTCACAACTGAGGGACATATGCTACTGCGAGAGCTTATCCTAAGCATGGCAAGAAAGCATAATACATCGAGCATACCAAAAAGCTATCATTCGGGAACGCATCCAGATGCTGCTTAAAGCTTGCCAGATATATACTAGAAAATTGGGTTATCGATACTTAGTTATGAATCTATGAATCTTACATGTCTACCAAAAATAATGTTGTCTATTTCTACATACCCGCACGTAACCTACCAAAGGTAACAATCTAGGTCATATTACAAAAAATAACATCCCCTAATGAAAAATTAAAATACGAATCCGGTCTAGACATGGAAAAGAATTTGGGCATGACTGTACTATGCCGTTATGATCTTCAGAAATGTGATGCTGCGAGCTAAGAAAAATCATCTACTAGACGAAAGGCAGAAGATCAATTTTCCAGCTCATTAACTACAACTGATGATTGAGTATGTGTAGCCCTACCATGACTAGAGCCTTGGTATGAAATGCGAGGACCATAACATGGCCCAGACCTTTTCATAGTCTGAGGACCTATACTCATAATCGGCCCAATTATACAAGAGGAACAAATCAAGTCCAGGCTTGAAATACTTGAAAACTTTAATTGCACGTTGTCAGTCAATTTCTGCTATTTCTGCCTTTACTTTCTCTTTATGAAGCTCTTTCAAAAGAGATGTCCTATCCATTCCACTTTGAAAAACCGTGATAGAATCTGATTGAGCTTCACACTCTAAGAGGCGCTCCCTTGTCTTTTTGACATCCTTAGAAAATGGACTAAATAACTCATCGTTGGTAGATGTGAACAATGAAACCCAAGTATTTGGCATCCCCAATTCTTCCTTATAATAATTCATTAATTCTTTAATTTTTTGACCTCATAATAATTCTTCGTAGCATTCTTCCTTTTAAGGTTCTCATTCGAGTCGGCTCCAAATAGGAGTATAGCAATTGCACCCGACGTAACGGAGGTACAGGTAGCCAAGGTCGTTATAGAATCATCTTCTATGCTTATGCACAGTGGAATCTCTATCCCTCTCTTTAGCCTTTTGAATTAATCCTTATATACAACCCTATATATGCTATTAAGATTCTTTAATAAGCTCTCTTGTTATGCTACTCTAAGAAGCATGGAATCTAAGTTCTTCGGTAGAGCGGTTAGCTCTAAACCTAATTGAGAGAAGCCAACCAAAAAAAGGTTATATAAGTCCTTAAGTATCAGAATTAAATAATAACATAAATAAGCAAAATGAAACCAATTTTTTTTATTGCAGTTTCTATGGAGAAAGGTTAGTTAATAAACTTTATATCATGAAGAAAAAACATTTTCAAATTGCAAAAAAAGACATTCTTCTTATCTTGAGACACTAGCGGCTAAGCACTAAAATGATGCCTAAGGAGCATGAGGAAGAGGTGGGGTTGTACTAACAACAAATGTCTGGTGAGGGTCGTAGTGTGTTCCTGCACAATGATCCATAGGTTGATCAATTGACACTTTAATGTCTTCCTTGTTATTTAGAAAACTTAGTCCAATGTAGGGTAGAAGAAGTCCAAGATCTCTTGGGACCATTGTAGTAATGCCTCAGCCCACTTGCATTTAAATTTCTCTTACTTAAACTTATTCAGTAAGAAGCAATCCTATCTTGAGAAACCGACAATGAATCCTCAAGCTCACATACCTCAATTACTGCCCTTTTCCTGTATCATTTAAGATCTCAATTAACCGACCCGTTATTTTCCTACTCTTGTCCCAAAAATACCAAATAATCTACCAGTAATAATCTTCCCTTCCATCATCACAAATATAAGAAGATCCAGAACCCGTGGGAGGAACATAAGCGGTACTCAAGCGGGGCATCGAAATCATCCTTTCATACTCTACAGCCTCTTGCTTACTAAGTAATCTGGCAATCTCTACAGACATGTTCTCCACTTGTTTCTTGTATTGACTAATCTCTTATCTATAAACAATACCGTAGAGTTCTTTACCCACCTTTACGGTCTTCTATATCCCTTCTAACTCTAATGCATCATCCCCTAACCATGCATATAGTCTCCTTTAACAATCATGCTAACGTTCGAGCATGCTCTTGGCATTTGCAAGCTATTCGAAATTAAGCGGAAGCTCGATTTGAAGCTTCTCAATTTCATATATGAGTTGGATAACTTCATCTTTAGAAATTCGTAGCGACAAACACAATTAGCATTGAACAGAGCTCAAAAAGAGCGAACTTAAATCGCTATTAGAATAAAACTTAGTTAAATAATCAAAACATAGTAGATTAAGTTTCAACACTAAAACATCCATTACTTACTACATCATCTCTACTTGCCCACATACTTGAAAATCATATGTAAATTAATAAAGGAAAGGTCATTCATTAATCAAGGTTCTAAGCTAAGCTTAAAAAACTCTAAGCAAGGACTATCAAGTGGAAACCAACCATTCTCTAACGTATATCTCCATTTGCACAACGTGAAATCACTAAGGGACTCTTTCTCCAAAATTATTTGATCTACTTGGGACAATAATTCTTCCATCTTATCCTTAAGCTCCATGAATGCTTCATCTAGGTCTTTTTCATGCCTGCAAATAGCTACCAAACTTAATCCGAGGTGATCTAAAATTTGTTTTTTGATCCTTGCCTTAGTCTCTCTCAACCGTTTTATGAACTCTCTAGAATACTAAAAAACAATTAGGAAAATACGATCATTCAAAACAATTAGGAAAATACGATCATTCACAAGAAGAACACAACGTATACTATGTTTCATCAAATACACCGGAACAAACTCCAAAGTCTTAATACTATAATAGGCAAAAGAAATTCAGGATTAATTATCTAATTCTATGGGAGAATATGGATTAACCATGCTTGCCGATGTTGTGCCTTTATCCATAAGTTGCAAGTTCCCCTGATCTTTATCACCCTCAACCGTGCTCACTTCAGAAGTGTGCCCAAAACAGTTTGGGTCAACATTTTTTTCTTTAACCTATTCCTACATCCACCTACCTTGGTAATACTCATAAATTGAAGCAGCCACGGACTGATACTCCACGAAAAGCCATGGACTAATACTTCAACAAATCAAGCTTGCCCTCTACCCCAAAATTACGCTTGGCTGAAGCATAAAAACCATAGATTATATTGGAAGTCACCGCATCTAGGTGTTTATTCTATTGGGAAAATTCTTCCTTTACTGCCTTCAATCCCCTCTCATCTTTGGCAAGTTCATCATCCTTTACCCTCAAATCCAGCATTTTAGAAGTCCGAGCATCCTCAGCAGCCAAATTTCTTCCATAGTCAATCCAGGCTAGTGATCTTAGAAAGATGAAAAATATAGAGGAAGATGAATAAGAATCCATGTCAAAGTTCTAAAGATTACTTTCTAAAAGGGACAAATGTGGACCGAAACAATTTCTCGTATAGTCAATCTACCTAAATACCCCCAAATTTAGAAACTAACCTAGTAGCAGTTCCTTTCAAGTAAAAGGATATAAAAGGATAAAAGAAACCTTAAGGAAGATAAAGAATGAATGTACGTATCTTTTGAATAATGGCCATAGGATTGAAGTGTTCAAAGTATTTTATGAAGTAACGAGTGCAAAGATTTTTAAAAATCCGCTTTGAAAAATGAAAATCCATAGCGAATAGTTGTCTGAAGATGGCCCGATAAGGGAATGACATATGTACAGGAGCATTGTTTGCCAGTATAGCCCGGGCCGGTTCTATGATGTGGGTTGCCCTAGGCAGAGACTGATGGAAGGGGGTAAAAAATAATCAACTGAATGAATTGAACCTCCTCATTGAGGAGGCCCAATAACACAACCAACCTAGCTAATAAATCTTTGTAATTAGTGGTCATCAACACATATTTGTTTACAAATTAATACTCAACTCTAACAAGCTTTTCTTTGATTGTTGCCCCTTCGAGGGGGGTTGCCCAAGGCAGCCGCCTGGTCCGCCTAGCCCTGGAGCCGACCCTGAGTATAACTGAATAGACCTTTTCACAATGTCAAAAGGATAGATTAGATAGAACTACTTAAAGAGGCGTTTAAGACAACAAGTCTGCCCCGACCTACAGTCGCCACAGACTCAGGGGTAAGTGTTACACTTGTTCTGACCACGAACTGCAATAAAGAAAAATAGGGTAGAACATAAAATCAGGGAAGCTACCCTCGTGTCAAGAAAATTAGAGGAAGAAAAGGAAAGTGGATCAATTAAGTTCGTACTAAACAGGGAACTAGTTTGAGGTCACAACACCTAACCCAACCCGAGCCCTACAACCAAGGGACCATGATAAATCACCAACAACACAAGTATTAGGAAACTAGGATAGGACACGGTGGCTATATCCAAAATCAAAGACATAAAGTGAACTGTGCCGTAAGAAGCAGTACTAGATAACAAAGGTAACCAAACTTCTAAAGCTCACATTTTGTCAATGCCTACAGGAACATGCCTGCTCTAGCATATACGGAGAGCAACCTAAACAATGCTATATAGAGTTAGGAGCACTCTAAAGAGGCTATACGGGGCCACTCAGAATACACCTCAATGTAAAACCAAACTTACAGGAAAACGACAAGTGTTAATTTCCTTTTCCCTCATCAACATTCAAAGCATACTTGCTTAGAGGGCGACTCAAATCGCGAATAGCCTCAGGCATGTTCCAAACATATGCTATGTCAACCCCCATAATAGAATGATAAAATGCTACTCCATTCTGACCCAATATGTTATAAGGTTAAGCAAAGAGAGCAAAAGTATCAGCAAGGCAACGCGACCTAAACACAAGCAATATTCACCATAGTACCTCTTCATACGCGTCAATAACCGAGCAAAGCTACATGGCGGTTCCCTACCATTCCTTTCAAGGCATTTTTCATTCCCACACAGAGGAGACTGAACCATACATTCCAAGGAATCTAGCCTAAATTTTTTAGGCTTCTCTCTTAGAATTTCTAAGATCCTGCCAAAATCATGATTTCTCGCCAAAACGCATCATCAATCCAGGATAAACGAATAGGCACTGTAGATGAGTGACAAGTGGAAAATTTTGAAGGTGGAGATTAAAGAGAAAAGATCAAAGATGATCACACAACCAGAAATTCACGTTTCATGCTATAAAAAGGAAATACTAGAGGATGAAGAAAGAGGATCTTCCTTTTCAGCTTCTTCTTCTTCCCAAAATAGAGAAAATCGAAAATCTTATGCGCCACCGGGCCATTATTGTTCATCTCAAAAGGTGAAATATCTAGCGGGTTATCCCATGGACGTAGGATTGACTGTAATCCAAACCACATAGAAATTTCTATGTCCTTTATTTTTATTATTCGGCTATTTGATTTTGATTGCCATTTATTTACAAAAATCACTTCGACATTTCAACAAACAGTTGAAGTGCGATTAGAAGTCTATGTAAGCATCCGAGAACATGGCTACTCCTCCAAGGTAGATTTAACAGGGCTTAAATTTGTTGATTCAAAATCGTAGAAGGAAATTGTTATCTAATATTTCATCACGACTAGGTAAACAGTGGCGAAGATAAAATAATTCACCAACATGCCTGATTCTACAACTACTAAACACGTTTCGAATTTAGTTGCTTATATGTTTGTTTGGTCGAAACCATGTATGTCATTCTATGACTTACGAGCTCAAAAGAAATAACAGACTATGGATATTTGATCCATATACTATCACATATAGGTGTTATATGATGAACGGTTACAATTCGTAATGTACGATAGTTCGACGAAATCAATTCATTCGAAGCAACAAAATAACCATATTGTGAGATCGAGTACTCAATTTTATTGGTTACAACAAAGATCATATCATGCTAAATGTAACATAAGAGCAAAACTATAATAGAAATATAATAACCTAATAGCTAAAATGTCAGTTTGATCATTTTACGCAAGATGCAACATATTTCATGTCCTTAAATTTTAAGGACGATTAAGAAAGAAAAACTAATGTGTAAGGGTAGACGTGTTTTAAGGTACAGTTAGGATGAAGAGGGTGAATGGTCACTTTTGTTTCATACGTAAACATCGAAAATGAGAATTGTAATAACAATAATAATTTACTTAACATTAGAATGAGACATATAGTTTTTATTCTAAAATGTATTTTCATATAGAAAATTGTTTTCTTTGAGATTTATTTCTTCGAGTTCAAGATATTTGGTCAAAGAACTCTCTACTGTAAACTAGTTACGATATATAAAATAAATAATCTATATTAAATAAATGATGAATCTCCGAATTTAGTATGCTATTATAGTAATGGCAGAAATTATAGGAGCATGACATATAGCACTTACTGATTGCATCAAATTACGAAAGTTATTTTCGTAAAATATATCAAATATTATTTATGAAATATTGATTATTTTTTAGTGTCAATTGAAATTGATATAGTTGTATTTCAATGTGAATATTATGAATATTTGTTATGAAATAAAACTATAATGTGGTATTGTTTTCACTAAAAAAGTGATGTGTTGGAAAATACTGACGCATCTAAGATTATTTACAATAATTTTGGAATTACAGACTAAGTCATATTTTTGGGTAATAATTATTATTATATGATTATGAATCATATGATACTAGTTAATTATATCTCAGACAATTATGGACTATGCACCCATTTAGTGGGAGCATTATAAGAGTTGATGAACTCTTCAGATTGATACATATTGATGTACGCAGTCATAAGTTTGTTAATACCAAAATAGTGCCACATAATTTGTTATATTCAATGATGAGTTATCACCGATATGGGCATGCATATTTGATGCACATATAGTATATCTATTGTAAACTCATAAAATATTAAACGGAAGTAAATAAAATAAAGTGCAATAAAATAAAATGATTCGATTTGATTGAATATGTTATTATATTGGAAAAGTTCTGAACGTACCTAAAAATGAATAAAGATTCAACCTCAAAAGTCACTCCTCCCAATGATACGTAATGATATATCGATAAGGAGTAATCAAATTATTGAACAAAGTATGATTAATCATGAGTGAAGTTGAGTTAATTTCTTCCTATAACATCGTGTACTTAAGAGTAGTACACAAGGTCAATATCATTTCACCTAAATAATAGTTTATAAAATCATACAAGGTAATAAGAAACGCTAACATATCATAGGCCAAGAAGTTGGTAGGTTATGCAGGTCGAAAGTCTGCACATAATAAATGTTCATGAGGGATTTTGTAGGAATCTCTCTAAAAGGAGTATGAGAAAGACTATCATTAGGTAATATATTTATGTTTTGAACATAAGTTTTGTAAACTAAACCAAAGTTTTATATATAAGGAAATTCATGGAATGTTTATGAATACCTATTCCATTATACTGAGAAACAATTGTTGTTTCAAGAAATACCAACTTTGTAGTGAAAGAATTTATTTAAGGATTTATTGGTATAAAATGGATCTGGACATGATCCGAGGATAAAACTAATTATAAGGGATGAAATGAAATTAACCAAACCTAGATGAACACAGCACATTAGAATGTCTAATGATTATTCTTGCATATTAAAGAGAAATTATGAGTTTCTTATCAATGTTAAGAATAAGTAATCCTTAGTTGTTTGATAAAACCATTAAGGTTATGGACTCTATGATGTGGTACTATGTGCTAATCCAAATAGATTCCAAGTACATTATCAAAATATAATTTTGATAGTTGTATCTGAAGGAAAATGATCCATTGGCCGCTAATCCGTTTTTGTGAGATGCAGTTGAAATGTAGTGGGCCACATTGATAAGAATATTACCATGAATTTCAACTATTAAAATTAACGTAACAGATTCACCTTTCGATGTGCTCAAGTTGGTTCAAATTTTACTCCCAAAATTATTGCTTAGTATGATTTTATGTTTTGGTATATATGTTAATGAAATAGAAAGTTTTGAATATAGATTCAGACTAGTCTGTTTGCACACGACAACCAAAGTGTCATAAAGTCGGTGGAAGCCATATTGAGTTTGCGGGCTTTCAGATATGATCCAAGAATGGACACAGAAGAATAATTCTGAAAAATATCAAAATTGAATAAGTATTTTGATGGATGTATCAAATAGTTTAAGTATCAATGAAAATGTAGAGGAAGCATACGCTCGTAAAAAGTAAGTTAAAAGGTATATAGATACTTCCAAGTCATAAGTAAACAACATACTACTGATTTTTAACCATGTACCTATGTTAAAGATCAGCTTTAGTTGTTTTAATACTTGGAATTGGATTTGTAAATGATGTCTTTTATAGTAAGTATAAAAGATATTGGGAATATCCCAAAATGATATCCAAGGACACCTTATTGAATGTTTAATAAGGAATATATAAAATGGATTCCTTGTGCAACTGCAATAAGAATGATCGTATATGTTATGTTGTCTATGTTATCATGATTTGTTTATGTATTTGATACGTAAAGCAAATGTTAATCCAAATTGATATCATTGAATGGTTGTTTGGAGTTATCTTTTGTATGTACGAAATACTAGAGAATTGTTTGTAGAAATAATGAACTACTTTTGAAAGAGTGTTCGAACTCAATCTTCGTAAATAATATTGAGTATAATACATTAATAATAAAATTCAAGTTAAGAATCTTTAATTTCAAAATGTTCCAAATAGAAGAGGTTGTGGCTGATTCAATGAAAATGCGAAGTACATTGACTTGAATGGCATCATAATAAATGCAGTGTATATAGAATAAATATGCAAATTTATAACTAATCTAAGGGTGATTCCAAATGTTGCGAACCCTATAACATTGTTATATGATAAAAATGTCATGATATAGTTCGTAATAGAACTTAGAGCTCACTAGAAGTTGAGAGACATGCTTTGAAAATATTTCATATGATAAAGGTAGTTTAGCAGCGTCGGAGCGATCTAATTGAGACACGAGATGATTAGAGAAAAATAACATAACCATTCACTAGCGGACTGACCCGATTGGTTTTGAGGAAATCGATTAGTAAAAGTGGAATAAGATTCCATAATTGACCCCAAATTCAAGTGGGAGTTTGATAAAGTTAGGGACATGCTCTAGGTGAAATTATGTAATTTGTTAAATATATCTAACTTGATAAATAATCTTGTTCGAAAAAATATGTTTTCTTTCTATTATATACTCGATATAATGTGTTATTTTAATTAACGAATTAATTAATTAATTAAACTAAAAGTATATTTAATAGAAAATCCATAAATGGTATGTTTTGTGATAGTAATTACAAAGTAGTGTAACTGAGAGTAATTTATCAAAGTGAAAATAAATATACCATTTTAATCGTTCCTAGTCAAGATGCATAGAGATTGGATATCGATGTATCCGTTGAGACTAGAGACTAACTATGACAACCCATATCTCACAACACATCGATCCAAAGCCAAGGGTAACATTGTGTAACACCCCAATTTTTTTAATAAGAAATTAAATTATTAAAATAAGGCTAAAAGTAGAATTCCGACAAGTGTTAGGATTTGGTCACCGAACGGGCACATTGTGTCCATGGTGAATTTTTGATAAATTTCATATATAATATGTTAAAAATGTAGTTTAGATGAAGAAGTTACAGTTGTTTGAAGTTTTTGAGTTTAAAATAATTTAAAACGAATTTAAAATTTAAAATAAGTATATGGAGGAAATTCAAAAGTTTGAAATTTTAGTTTGAACAGTGCCTTAGGCCTGAAGTAACATTAAGTACAATGTTAATGATAACAAAAATTAAATGAAGTAATTAAGGCAATAAATCAGAAAATAACTGGAGAAAACAAATTGACTATATATAAACAGACCAGTCGACCGCCTGACATGGGTAGGTCGACCAACCAAGAGGCAACGGCCGACCAGTTGGGGCATTTTGGTTATGAAAAGCCTTGGCTAGAACTGCCCGGATTCATTTATTTTAAATTCGACGCTCTCATTCCTTTCTACCTCTATGAGTAGACCCATAGACCCCAATATTTTTTCATCAAATTATGTAGCAATGACGAAGCTCTGCCAAACCCTTTCCTCTTAGGTTTTCAAAAGCAGTAAACTTTTTGGTAAGTAATTTTAATTTCCAATCTCTAATTTAAATTAAATTCCCAATCCTCCTTTTCTCTATCTTCTAATTTCTGAAATCAAATATATACACACACATGCACATACACACACATATATACACAAAGTCTATTGTAACGATCGCGACTTTTCGACGCTCGAAACCGACATCAATACGTCCACTGTATCAACTGTCGAGCAATCGAATGCCGGAAAACCGAACTGTTATGCTTAAAGAAGAAGAAAAGGGAGAAGAAGAAGAAAGAAGAAGAAATAGAAAACAATATCAGAATCTCACAATCGCAGCGGAGCAACATATAATAGATAAATGAATAATCTTTAAACAAAGAACTATATCAGTTATTACATTACATCATATTACATTACATTACATCATCAGAGTGTACAACAACAAACAGCGGAAAAAAAATACTATATACTAGTTGATACGCCATGCCTTCCAGCTTGCCTCCAGATCTCTACAGCAACTCCCGAATTCCAGAATGACCTGATAACCTGACTCTAGACTGCCTGTGTGGAAATTGGTGGGCACTCAGAGTTTAGGAACGAAACAATAAACTCCGAGTCAGTCATGGGACTGGTGTGAGAACTTAAAATAGTTTATCTTTAAAAACAAACAACAAGATAATTTTTAAAGTCAATTCACAATGCTTTTTGAAAATGTAACTACCATAAGACCTCCAACTACACACACAATGCAAACGCAGACTTGGAGGAGATTTCTTCTTATGTTAGTCAAATATGCTTACTACGCAAAATCAAATCATTTTTGATATTATTATTAGTGCATAGTGTAGAAAACATTTCGAAAGTAGAATATAAATCTTAGCCAGCATAGGTACCATTATATTATTCCTACTATAGCTACCTATTAGATGGCAGGTTCTACAACTAAAATCGTACAAGGTTCGTATTGTTTCTTTGGATTTCCAGCAAATGGTCAGGCCAAGGAACTTCCCATTGCCACATGGGTACGCCCCTGGAAAGACGACCCCGAGAACAGAACCTAACATTATGGTTAGATCTCTGCCAACACAAGGCCGGGTTACCCCTAACTGAGTAACTACTGACACGAATATGTCATCTCCCGATCGTAACCGATCTATATCCGAGGATCCTCGATTTCCAACAACCACAAAGTAATGAATTTGCAGCAACAACATATGTTAAGTATCTGGGCTCCATACCATGATACCACCTCTATCCAGAAGGAATGACATTCACTAAAGGGGCGCTACCTCCTAATAACCTTGCTGCATCCTTCCTGTTTTGACCATTTCCGGGGTGTGAGGTCCGACGAAGTCTCGTCCACAAAACTAAGCTTTACACAAAAGCTATGCTTTGATCATCAAATGCTCAACAGCACTTCGCATGCCACATTAACAATTTGGAAATGTATCACTAGTAACCATCAACTACATAACCTCTGAGCTCATACGTCTCAGAGAAGGGTGTTAAGCTAAGAGAATAAATTCTCCTCCACCAACAGAAATATATTTGATAGAAACCAGCTTCACATCTCAAATTGTAACGTCAGACACACATCCATACAAGTCCGTTCTGGGATCGAACGGAACCGAAGGCACTTCCAAAGAAGCCTTTGCAATCCGGATAATTTCTAATCATGGCCGGACTTTCCATCACAAGATAAAATCTCTATATCGGAGATCAGCCGATGCAGAGACATTCGACGGTAATCCTTCCGTTTTCAAAATATCCGGTCTTCAACACCGGTCTTCAAATGCAATCCATAACGACGTATCACATATTCGGAATGGGTTATACGATCCAAAAGTCCTTTCCCGGCTAACCCGAATAGTGAGCGCTTATTTTGAAAATAAGCGTGGCATTCAAATTCTAGCAAATCACAACAAATACCATTTAAAGGTAAATATTGATAGTCGGTTATTTAACTATCAATAGGTATGCACAACATCACCAGATTCCAAATAATTTTCCAAATTATTTATTTTCCAAAAACAGATATATAATTTCCACACTTTAACCATTTGAAAACAAATTTTCAAATCACTTTTCACCTTTACAACTTTTGAAAACAAATTTCAAATCGTTTCCCTACATGGGATATATTCACAAATCTTTATTCATTTTCATTTCAAAATGGTTCATTTAAACCAATTAAATAAATCCTTACTGATTTACTTCATATTTAGGTTTCAAATCCGTAAATTTATTTCCACACTTCAAAAATAAATCAAAGTTTATTTTTAAACAAATTTCCCCTTCTTCTATAAATTCCATAGTGAATTTACAATTCCAAAATATCTATGAATATATGATTTTCAAATC
The DNA here is from genome assembly GCA_030765085.1 of Allium cepa. Taxonomy (NCBI): domain Eukaryota; kingdom Viridiplantae; phylum Streptophyta; class Magnoliopsida; order Asparagales; family Amaryllidaceae; genus Allium; species Allium cepa. The sequence goes on along the minus strand of CM060929.1, from coordinate 471,546,200 downwards.
GATTTCTAATATTCATATTCAATTTATCTTTAAAAGATAAAATCTCAAAACATTTCTCTTCATATTGGAAAAACATTTCCATGCTTATTTAATAATAAGTAATTCACAAATCTATTTATTTTCAACATTTAGAAATTATTCAATATATTCAAATCACAATTAAGTATATATTTCATTCTTTAAGGAAAACATCCTTTCAAACACATTTATTTGGGTCGAAACGAATGTTGCGTAAAACATCATTACGACGACCCAAAATCACTAGTATAGGGATTCGAACTTAAAATAGATATATAAATCCCAATACTATATAAAACATTTCCTTTCGAAAATCATTTACTATAACAACAGTGTTATAGTCCACTATTTCCTTATTTCTCGAAAATGTCTATTTTCAAGAATGAATGTTGAAATCTATGGTTTCGATGCTTAATACATTTTTTAAAATGTTTACACCAAAATTGGTCACAAACCCCAAATACCGTGAAAGCACCAGTGTATGAATACAAACCAATGATATTCAAACACAAATATCAGATCTCAACATGTATCAAACAGTAATTCAGAAATAATGAACAAAGACACAAGTTTTGTAGTGGTTCGGCTATCTCCGGCCTATGTCCACTCCAAAGTTTTATCCTTTTATTGATTATCCTTGATGATTACAGATGATTACAGCAGTAAATATGAAGAATTTCCAGTACAATAGCAGTATCGAAGTGTAGAAATGAATCCAGCAGAGTCTGGACGTTCAATAGCCAAAAGATCCTTTCTCTGTAGGCTTCAGGGTGCTATTTATAAGCGTTGGAGGCTGATATTGCGCTCAAACTTCGGGAGACTCCTTCTGGCACGTGAGTGGGCCCACGCGACCGACCCCACCAAGTTTCGACTCGATCTGTGATCGATACGAAGTGATTTTGTATCCATCAAAAAATGATCCAATCAAGCTAAAACTTGGCAAGAACATTCCTTACCTTGCATGCAAGCTTGTGTGAAAATTTCGTTGCATTTGGATCAGTGGTTTAGGAGATATGATCGATTCAAGTTGTGGTTTTTCTTGAAGGATGTTGCGTTCGAATCCATTGGTTCGAATCCACTCCCTTCGACTCGATCGGTCACGTGCGCATCGATGACGTGTCGCGAAATCCCTGAGTTGATCCACCTTTCTTGCCGTGTTGAACGCTTCTCTCCTGGAGACGTGGGCTTGCATCCACGTTCTATGCTTCTCCATATCCATAACTTCACAACAGCATGCTCGCATCCATTAACTCGTGTCTCTCTTCGCATCGATTCTAGGAGTTCATTCCGTATCGATCCCATGTGAGCTGATCGATTCGAAACGAGTATGGGGGACATCGATACGAAGCGGTCGTGAAGGATGGATACGAATGAGACCTCACCCGATGGATACAAACGAAGCTCTTATCTGATGGATACGAAGGAGACTTGCAAAAGGCATGGAGTCGAAATGCGTCATCTACACCCATCCTGATCGATACGAAGCAAATCGATTCGAAGAACCTCCACATGCTTGCTACCACTCTGGGTTTGTTGCCAACGAATCGAGATCCATCTAGCCTTCCTATCTGATCGACACGAGCCTATCGAGTCGAACCAGTAACTCGATCGATTCAAACACTATCGAGTCGAACAAACACCTGATGCGAACTTCACTGAGCCGAACCTGGGCCAATCGATACAAACGGCATCGATTCGAAATGACATCGACATGAACGATATCGGTACGAACGCAACTCCTGATCGATTCGAACCATTCTTGCGCGTCAATGGGTTCGAACAGTATGTTCTTCCTACCTTGCATCGATCATATCTCCTTCATACTAACTCTGATTAACCTGAAATTTGAAACATAGCCTTTCATAATCCTTATCATCATCTCCAATCAATTTCGTCCCGATCGGAGCTCAACCAAATTTTGACGTCATCGATTGTAGCCTTGCTTTCAATCGATCTCCAATCCCGATGTCCATCTCTCCTTGCCAATTTGTTGATATTCCAGTTTTGACCAAAAAGTGGGATAGCACTTTGCCCCCCAAAACATGCCTTTTGATAAGAAGGCATGTTTTGAATAGTTCCGATTCCAATATCCAAAGCCCACAGCCTTATCGCTAGAGTATGTCATCCTTGACTGCTCCGAGTTGATGCCCAATTCCAAATCTAATAACCAAAGCCTTAGCCAATCCCTTATCCATCTGAACTCGACAACCCAGTCCTAATCTATCCTTATCCAATAGCCAATAACCGAATCCAGGACCTCTCCGGGTCGATATCCGAATCCATAACCTCTCCGGGCTCTTGCCAAGCGTAATCCACACTTGATGATCTTGGTCTAATGTCCCTGGACGTTGAGCTAACCTCTCCGGGTTCTTGCCAAGCGCAATCCACACCTGACGACCGTGGTCCAGTGTCCCTGGACGTTGTACAAAGCCATGGCTTAAGTCCTAAGCCGAATCCTGGTCTTTCCGGACCCTTGTTGAGCATAGTCCATACTCAACGACCTGAAAATAACAATTGAAAATACAGGGCCTAAGTCCTAGGCCGAATGCTGGTCACTCCGGACCCTTGCCGAGCATAGTCCATACTCGACGACCTGAATGAGTCAATTTACCATGTTCGGGCAAAGTGACTCACCCCTTGCCAGGCATAATCCATACCCGACGACCGTTTATCAAAAACCAGATAAAAATCCAATCAAAATCCAATCCAAAATCAAAATCCAAAATCCAAATCCGAAATCCAAAACCGAAAACAATCATCCAAAGGAAAATCCAAATCAAAAAGCAAGCAAAACCAGGAGTTCAATCCAAACTCCAAAACCAAATCCAAAAAGAAAAGCAGTGTCCAATCAAAAAGCAAAAGATAAGTTTCACAAACCACAACATCGCAGTTTATCATCATTCAGAGCATGCCTATGGGCTATCTCCGTCCCTATACATGTGTAAATGACTTGGTTGCTTGCTAGTAGTTCGCTACTTATTTCACATTATCCTGATCAGTGGATGATCAGTCGACCATCATTCCTGGGCCTCCCACAATCGTGGCTTGAGGTAGGCGGCGGTTGCTCCTGCTCCGCCGTTGCATTTCGAGTTCCGACATATTGTGGCAACAGTCCCTTCCTGACATGCTACTCGATTATATCCTTTAAATGTCTGCAACTGTTGGTGTCGTGTCCATCCAAATCATGGAAGAGGCAATGCCTTCCCGATGTCCTCTCCCGTTCTGATGGTTCCCTCCTAGCCAGCCTTCTGTAGGGAAGGCGATTCTGAGTATCCTGGTATATCCGCGCCAGCATCTCGTTTAATCCTGTGTATGTGGAAAACTTCGGATCCTTCCATCGCTTCCTATCTTTTCTAGAATCATCGTCTAACTTCCTTTTTCCTTTATCTTTATCCGAACCTTTGCTGGATGGTCCTCTCTCCTCAGTTGCATTAATCTTTTTAACTTTAGATCCATACTCGCATCTTCTTGCCGAAGGAACCTCTCCGCCTCGTGAAAGAACTCATCGAGATCCCGTGGGGGATCACTTATCAAAGATACCATGAAATCCGAATCCTCCCTGACTCCTGATACTGCCGCCATCAAAACCATCGATGGATCAGGCCGATCCACCGAAGCAACCGCCGCACTGAATCGAGTTAGAAAAGCTCTAAGCGATTCATCCATCCTTTGCTTTACCGATGTCAATGTCATCACATTCTTCGGCCTCTTGACGTGAACTCGAAACTGTCCCAAAAACTTTTCCACCAATTCCCTCCAAGCCTGATAGACCCTTCTCCCAGCTGCCTAAACCACATTGCAGCTAGGTCTGTCAAGTATAATGGAAAGCATCGTGCCATTACTTCCTCCGATGCCCCCAGCACCTCCATGTGTCTGGTGTACCTCATCAAGTGATCAGTTGGATCTGCTTTGCCATCATATACCTCCACGCTAGGTAGCTTGAACTTAGGTGGATTCTGAGCCATCCTTATTTCTCGAGCGAACGGGCTCCTGTTCACTCCTTCCAAGTCTCTGTTGGTCAAACCACCTCGCATAGTTCTTCTAATGATCTCCACTAATCCAGCATTGTCTGTTAGGGGTTGCCCCCCATGCCCCCGAGGGAACTCCGGCACATACAATTCATGGGGCTCACTAGCAGCAATGTTAGTCCTGGCCTGTTGAACTCCTTCCAAAGGCCTTCCTGTGTTAGATCCTGTGGGCCTGCCCCTAAGCCCTTGTTGATTGCCTTCTGGCTCCGTATCCTGTCCTCCATTGGGTTCCACAACCCTAGTCCCCTGTCCTGCATCCACAGCTGCTGTAGCTGTTCCTAAGTTCTGCGTCCCTATAGCTCTCATCTGCTCAAAGAAAATCTGCATCATTTCCTGTTGAATTTTCAACAATCTCTCCTGTAATGAGTTTGCCATAACTTCCATCTCATCCCGAGTTATGAAGATCGAAGCCTGTCCTTCCCCAGCTCCAGAGGACGCTTGTTGACTTCCTTCCTGCTGGCTTCTCTCAACCCTTTGCCTTCTACTATTTTGCCTAGTCATTGTCCTCAAATCGAGACTCCTCAAACTCTTCAAACCTGAACTTCAAATCCGATGTAGCGGGTGCTAGTCCCTCTCAGTGAAAGCACCAAAGTGTTTGCGCCAAAATTGGTCACAAACCCCAAATACCGTGAAAGCACCAGTGTATGAACACAAACCAATGATATTCAAACACAAATATCAGATCTCAACAAGTATCAAACGGTAATTCAGAAATAATGAACAAAGACATAAGTTTTATAGTGATTCGGCTATCTCCGGCCTACGTCCACTCCAAAGTTTTATCCTTTTATTGATTATCCTTGATGATTACAGATGATTACAGCAGTAAATATGAGGAATCTCCAGTACAATAGCAGTATCGAAGTGTAGAAATGAATCCAGCAGAGTCTGGACGTTCAATAGCCAAAAGATCCTTTCTCTGTAGGCTTCAGGGTGCTATTTATAGGCGTTGGAGGCTGATATTGCGCTCAAACATCGGGAGACTCCTTCTGGCACGTGAGTGGGCCCACGCGACCGACCCCACCAAGTTTCGACTCGATCTGTGATCGATACGAAGTGATTTTGTATCCATCAAAAAATGATCCAATCAAGCTGAAACTTGGCAAGAACATTCCTTACCTTGCATGCAAGCTTGTGTGAAAATTTCGTTGCATTTGGATCAGTGGTTTAGGAGATATGATCGATTCAAGTTGTGGTTTTTCTTGAAGGATGTTGCGTTCGAATCCATTGGTTCGAATCCACTCCCTTCGACTCGATCGGTCACGTGCGCATCGATGACGTGTCGCGAAATCCCTGAGTTGATCCACCTTTCTTGCCGTGTTGAACGCTTCTCTCCTGGAGACGTGGGCTTGCATCCATGTTTTATGCTTCGTCCATATCCATAACTTCACAACGGCATGCTCGCATCCATTAACTCGTATCTCTCTTCGCATCGATTCCAGGAGTTCATTCTGTATCGATCCCATGTGAGTTGATCGATTTGAAACGAGTATGGGGGACATCGATACGAAGCGGTCGTGAAGGATGGATACGAACGAGACCTCACCTGATGGATACGAACGAGCTCTCATCTGATGGATATGAAGGAGACTTGCAAAAGGCATAGAGTCGAAATGCGTCATATGCACCCATCCTGATCGATACGAAGCACATCGATTCAAAGAACCTCCACATTCTTGCTACCACTCTTGGTTTGTTGCCATCGAATCGAGATCCATCTAGCCTTCCTATCTGATCGACACGAGCCTATCGAGTCGAACCAGTAACTCGATCGATTCGAACACTATCGAGTCGAACCAACACCTGATGCGAACTTCACCTAGCCGAACCCGGGCCAATCGATACGAACGGCATCGATTCGAAATGGTATCGACACGAACGGTATCGGTACGAACGCAACTCCTGATCGATTCGAACCATCCTCGCGTGACGATGGGTTCGCACAGTATGTTCTTCCTACCTTGCATCGATCATATCTCCTTCATACGAACTCCGATTAACCTGAAATTTGAAACATAGCCTTTCCTAATCCTTATCGTCATCTCCAATCAATTTCGTCCCAAGTGGAGCTCAACCAAATTTTGACGTCATCGATTGTAGCCTTGCTTTCAATCGATCTCCAATCCCGATGTCCATCATTCCTTGCCAATTTGTTGATATTCCAGTTTTGACCAAAAAGTGGGATAACATAAAACATCTTTAAAACAATTAACTTTATTTTATAATATCACTTCCCCAGAAACACATCCATTTTCTTTAATAATATATTCACTGTCCAAAATCGTGAATATACTTTATTTACCCAATTCAATGTTTCAACACATTTATTAAAAGATTATCCACTATCCAAAATCGTGGATAAAATTCCCAACCAAACTCTTATTTTTACAAAATTTAACTTAAAGCATAATTCGCTATCCAAAATCACGAATATATCTCCTTTAATAAACTTCTATGTTTAATTTATCAAATTTAATAAAATTTCAGATTTATAAACAATGTCTATAAATTCCATTTCTATTTATAAAAACTTCGGTTTATAAATCTCCTTTATTAACCAATTCTATTTATAACTCAGTTATATACCAAAAATCCATATTATAAGTTAAATGCTTATAATTCATTTATTTACCAAAATCGTTCTTTTAAAACTTTACAAATTATAAATCTTATTACTTATAAGATTCATTAATAACTCCCTTTTTACATTTATAAAAATTCCACTAAAATTCCATTATTCTGAATTATAAAAATTCAATTTTTTAAATCTTATTTATAAACCGTTTATAATAAATTCAAAAATCACAACTTAAACTATTTTATAAAATCATTAACTCCATATTTCAAAATTCAATTTTCAACTTATTTTCTCAAAAATCATAATTTTTATAACATAAAAACGTTTTATTTATTTAAAAATGAATCAATTTCAAAAATTTAATAAATCGTATACTTTCAAAAATTACTTTAATACTTTTAAAACTTCAAAATATGCCCAATGATGCAACAGCACCAAATAATCAATTACGGCATCCAAACATCATATATCAATATGATAACAGAATATATAACCATATCTATAAATAAATCAATATAGTTGAGCAATCCAGTTGGATCCCTCCAACCTGTTTCCCTGCATCCAAAGATTTTAACACAATACCAATTCCGCTTCAAGACGGAATATCACGGTATATGGGATTTATAAAATACTATCCGCTATTATGCGGCGCAATAGGGTCTCATCCGCTATATAATGCGGGAAATCAACTCCAAGTACATAGATAATACCAATTTCACTCAAGATGGAATTATCGCGGTATATGTTTTTAATAAATAACCTCTGCTTAATATACGGTGTATAATGTCTATTTCAAACAACAGATAACAATTTATCATCCAAGCATACAATCAAGCAATTTTAAATCTAACTATTTAAAATTTTAATCGAAACAGGTTCGATTGAGTGAGAAGTTCTCACTTTGCTTCCAATTTCCAGCGTTTTATTTCGAATAAAATTAAACACGCGTTTAATTTTACCCAAAATTCAAACTAGATTCAAATGACTCCAATCTAGTTCCATAGCGTAGTGCTCGTCAAAACGAACCCGATGCAATTCGTTTCGTGCGAAACGGACCTCGTATGAAAAAGATATCGCATTTTAAAGTTTACACGAATTTAAAAATAATAATTTTACAATTTTTCTTTTATTTTCTAACCCTAGCACAATCTCAGCCGTTGATTTCTGCAACCCAACATCAGGACGTCCCCTCCATCTTCCCCGTCTCCAGTAACATACGCACGCATACAACCCATAGAGCCGCCCCCTTTGATTAATTTTTGCAACCACCACACTACGTTTGACGACGATCAAGTAGCACCACATGAACAGCCACGACGAGAGCTACCACCACCATAAACAACGTTGAACTCGGCGCTTTCTTTATCTCGATTTTTGTGCACGAACGCCGACCGTTCATAACCACTTTGCCGTTGATCCATGCAACGAAACTCGATCATCTCCGTATGGATTTGTAGCTCTCATCGAGCTCTAGAAGTTTGTAGTTGAACATTTCATCTAATTGTATACGAGGTGAAGTTTTGAAATTTTGAGCCATTGCTTTTGGAGGTGGCAGCTAAGGGCTGAAACCCTAGGGTTTGAGTTATTTTGCAAAAGTGAATTATTGAGGTGCTTTTATAGAAAATTCGCCAAACACTATTCATCCAAAATTTTCCGAACTCCAAACGAAGCGTGCTGGCTGGCGTTTCTAGGGTTTACCCCGCATTCCGAACACAATTGAACATGTTTCGGAGGCTAATTCCATTGTATGTGCGAGTTACGGAAATAAACAATCAAATTTAAATTAAATCGATTTAAACTAATTTCTATGCGTTTTAGCTTGCCCCGGACAAACCGTAAATCCGATTGACACGAAATTTGAAATCATATAATAATTTAACATTACGGATCCGATGAAACTGGTTTCGTCAAAATCCGGGACCGTTTGAAAAATAGCTATTTTAACTCGTCAATTAAATATTAAAATATTCAATTTTCACAAATTAACTTTTAGTTCAATTTTAAAAGTTCTACAACATCGTTCTAACTCCAAATGATATAATAAAATTTTACAAATCAATTTTAATCATATTAAACCCAATTTCCAATTATTACTGTATTTTCAAATATTAAATTATCGATTTAATTATCCAATTAAATCCAATTATTCGAAATAAAATTTATTCGACTATTTAATTTCACTTATTAATATTTAAAATCAATTAAATATACAAATTTTAATTGACTGAAATTCTGGGTTGTTACACTATTTGTTGTATATTCAAACAGGGGAAGGTCTAGCAAAAATAGAAGCGATGTAAACCAAATCCAATCTTAAATTAAGGAACCTTCTATGGGTGGAATTATAATTTTTTTCCCATTTTAGTGTCTTTGTATTTAGATTTGATGTATGCCTTGGGAAATTCTACAAATGTCAAACCTTGAAACAATAAAACCCAGAATTTCCCTATGTAAATTTCAATCTTTGAATTTGTTGGAAATGTAATTATTTTTAAATTAATATATTAGAGTTGAATCAATTGTTTGGAATTAGATAATCTATGATTGATTCAACCTATTTCCTTGTCTCCGTTTGTAGTGTTAATGGGTTCTAAAAGCAACAAATAGGAATGGTGCACAAAGTATGAGCTGTTCTTGTTAGTATATTTTTGTTAGGCTATAGGTAATAGCTGTTTTTGTTTGAAATCTATGATTTGTATGAGACTGATATTTCAAATTATCTTACACGTGAATTATTGAAACGTAATGGTTAGACCTCAAATTTTGCACAAATATATCTATATGTAATATCAATGTATTGATTAATTAAGATAACAACATATTGATTATAACATATTGAGCGAAATGATTTGTATTATTAAATAATATCAATTTTATAGGAAAGTAGTTAATCTAAATTAGGGAGTTAACCCTTAGTTAGAGGCACAATAAGGGGTTACCCTATATGGCCTAAAACTATTAATTATATAGGATGGTATGTGTATAAAATGGGTATGCATATAAATATGACTAAGTTATTGGGATGTCAAATCTGTCCAAAGTTACATAGAAGTCTACCTAGTTAAATTTGGCTACCAATGTTGTGACTTTGTGGACTGATGTGGGACATCACCTATAATAAATAATTTCAGTGGACATGACGCTATCCCAATTCTGGAGGGTGAATCTGGCTACTAGTACCATGAATAGTCGGATTAATCTAATATGTCACGATTGGATTATGGGTCATAAGTCATGCTATTGATACGAAAAGGGATCTTTTGATGGGGACCACTTTGGGTTTGAGGTATTAAGTGACTATTGTATGGTCTGCCTCTTTTTTTCGGAAGTATTAAGTGACTTAATTGGATTTCTTACGATGTACTAAGTGAGGACCATGTAGGGACCCGCCTTGGATTAGTCTTAAATGATGGGAACCTGCCTATTTTATAGGTATTAAATGGTCGAAGTCTACCTAATTCCCATTAAAAAGGTATTAAGTGATTTATGTGCTTTCTTTTACATCTTAAAAGCTAATTGCGCTAGAATTGTATAGTTGGACCGGAAGGGCCTTTGGGCTTATAGTTGGAGTTATACGTATGTTGTGATTTTAATACCTAAGACATATTACTTATCCTGATAATACTGCCCAGATTACTATTATGGTAAAGCTTGAGATTTTATTCACTATACCTTGTTGTTCTAACTCCCTCCTTATTTCAACAAAATTGGTTAGGGAAGATATGAAGAAACGAAGGTAGAGATGTGGATTTTAGCAGTTATTTATCCTTTATCATTTTCGTATGTTATTTTTCATGTACTCGGATTTCAAACTAAGTTATTGTTGTTATTGCTACTGTCATTTTGAGACTATGTACTGTGGAGTTTATGTTGGAATATTATGAGACTTTGTGATCATATCTCTATGTCCTTAAATGACTTTTACTTATAGGTACATGTTTTATTATTATATTTTATCCTTTCCGTTGTGAGATTCTGAAAATATAGATAGATACTTTGGTTATTGTGTATTGTTTAAATTTTATCAACCAACAACCATTCTTAAAATGGGTCTATATTTCGACAGGCCTTTTCTGGATCGAGATTTAGGCCTATTTCGAGGTGGATTGATGCATTTTTGTGCCAAATCAACCACTGTCATGTTATCCTATGCTGGGAGAAAAATAAGGAAAATGAGTGGGCCAGACAATAGTCTGGTGAATGAGTACATCATTAATATATGGTGATCACGTGCAGTTGACTTTAATAATATTCTATGTGATATAGGGTGCTCGACAAGTGTCCGTCAATGACTAGGTTTCTTTACTTAAGTGTTTTAACTTAATAAACACCTACACTAACTGCTTGCTTTCTCCTGCAAGGATCAAATTATGGATCAAACCTTAATAACTAATGATCAGCTAATACTTCTAGAGCTTCTCCAACATAGGATCATCCTATAATTTTTCCATATAGGACTACATTTCACAGATTACGACTACGTATACTTATCCCATATAAGTTTCCCTACATTTTCGACATGGGAATAATTTCCCACACCTACAACTACACGTACCCCAACTACGCCTTAAGGGGGAACCCGCAATGCCGAGTCGCTGAAGTGTCTCTTCGGCTACATCTGTGTCCACCTATCAATCATTGTATACGTCTCTTATTGCACGCGCCGGGATCTGTTAACCACGTAACATTACAACGCGTTTGGTATTCATGACCTCTAAGGAACTCCCATTGTGTTAGGCCTGCACACTTCATTAGACATCAGTTAGTGCTGCATATCCACTTTAGAACCTCGTGTGAGTGTCATTGGTGATAGATTCACTCCCAATCGAGTAATCAACACCCATTCGATATATCATCTATCCAGTCTGCAACGCCTTAGTGTCATCTCATAGGAAACTAGCTTCCCTACTATTTCTGACAACCATTTATATATATTTAATACATGAAAAATTATCTATTATTTATAATCTGGGGCTTAGGTCGAGGTTCAACCTATAGTATAGTAGAAAACGCCAATCGGTCCACCGCCATATACTGAGCGATCGACTACTTGCTGTCAACCGCCCTAGGTAGTGCAGTCGACCGATCGTGGTGTAAATTTTAGTTTTTTTTTATTTTGATTCCGAATTATTTTTCATTTAATTCGCTTTTGTTAATTATTGTCGCCATTCCAAAGTTTATTATCATACAACAAGCTAGTTACAATTAGCCAAACTAGTTAATATCAATTTTAATTTACAGATCTACACAGTTTTATAGTGAAATAGTTTTTCCTAGGGTTACTATTAACAATATTGGTTATGTCAATTCTTTATCAGTTTATAGGTTTATAGGAACAGTTCAAGTCTGGGGTTTACTAACATCAATGTTAGCAAATTATATTAATATATTACATGATTAGAAAAATTAGAAAAAGGGTTTTAATCTAAGTCAATCCCAATTTAACAGGTTTGCATCAATTTAATACATTACTCAATCTCAGATATAAACTTTATGATTTACAATTTAGTTTAACAACCTAAATCATGGGGTATATCAAAATTAACTACATATAATCATCTTATTTAAAATGTACCTGCTCATCTTGAAGGAATTTCTCTTCCGATTTGAATTTATTTCACCGCATCTCTCATTTGTTGATTTAATTTCCTTCTACCTTTCACTTTTATTCTGATTCTCTCTCTCCCCTTTAATTTGATATGTAATCTCTTTTTTTTCATTAATAAAATTACGAAAGAGAACAGGAAATGTTTTAAGACTTTTCTTGAGGAGGAAGAAGAAGACGATGGTGGTAGGAAGGGTATCTAAAATGAAAAGAATGGGGTTTGACTATGTATTTATAGTTGAAAACTAGGTTTAGAAAAATTACGTGTTTACCCTCAAGGTTTTAACCTTTATGTATAGAAAAGTCTATTTCCCTTTTTCTTTTCATCTAGAGATGGTAACCTCTTCATCCTCCCCTTTAAAGTCGTTAGTAACCATTATTTTAATTTATTTCCTTCACTTAATCATTTACCTTATTCTTTTTCACCTTTATTATTATAATTTTAATCAACATCCTTAAGTGATATTCTACAAAAATATGTGTGTGTTTATTTAATCGGAAACCCTATCCCTTACCAATTAAGTGGTATTAAAGTTTCCAATTTCAAATTGGTTTCATTGATTATAATTTAAATCAATTCTATTAATTTGCATCATACATACATATATATACGTATATGTGCGTGTGCGTGCGTGCGTGTGTGTGCGTGTGTGTGTGTGTGTGTATAATGAACATTTATGAGGGAATCCGGGATTTATATTCAAACGTATTTATACGCATATTAATTGGAGATCTAATTCTTTACCATAAATTGAGCAATCAACTAAATTAGTTGATTGGTATTAGTGTTTTTAATTTCAAAAACCAAATTTATCCTTATTCTTTGTAAATTAGAAATGAAATACCTTATATTTTCTTTAGTAAATGATCCCCTTTCAGTAATACGGTCCTATCTTATCTTTTCAAAATATATATATAGTTTATTATACCAAATACCTTCTCTTTTCATATATATATATATATATGTATGTATGTATGTATGTATGTATGTATGTATGTATGTATGCTTACGTTACCTTTCTGCCACAATAACCCGTTACTTCTGTACATCGTTATCTCCACTTTCCAAATATATAAAAGTGGATACATTCTTTTCTTTTTAAATATATTGCTATATCTTATTTTTAGTATATTCAGCCTACACCTTAAATTAAGTACAACAATAATTTCATTATTATTGCTTTTCCCTTGAAGCGTTTCACATTTGTGCATATAAATATCTTTCCACCTTTCCTTTTAAATGCACATACATCATTGTACCCCATCACTTTTCTTTTCTTAGAGTAAGTCAAGCATATTCAACTTTTTTGTAAAAAATAAAATTTTCTTTATTCTTGTATTAATTCTTAAACTTAATTTCGAAATAGGCGCAAAACACAAAATGCGCACTATGGTAAACATTCTATATCTTCTTTATATGATATCTGTTTCTAGCAAATTATGGATGAATATAGGATAAAAAAAATCTACTTGACATATTGGAAAAGTTAGATTCCCCAAATTCCTTCATTTATAGAAATTTACAATTTCATCCTTTTATGTGAAATTACATACCCTTATTAATATTTTAATTTGCTATTATTAAAATTTCTAGGGTGTTACAGTAACACTATCTAAATATTGGACAGTGTATTATCCATGACTGTTGAAGGCACCTAGGGGTTACATGCCGGTAGTTATGGATAACTATGGAATAAATCACTTGATAGTTTTCTGTTGGTTAATATAACTAAGGTCAAATAGAAAATATCGATGTGACTAACTTATACAGTTCTCTTGACTTAAGAATACCATCGATCTTCAATATGAAAGCTCCTCTTTGATTTTAGTCAAATCATGGCAAGATGTCCATCGAGTGAGTATAGTTGGGTTGAGTGGAAGTATTGGAAGTGAAACAACATTCAAAAGAGGACCGTCTCCATGGTTATATGGGGTTGTATCATAGTCAAGTCAAAGTAAAAGTTTCTGGGCAGAGCATTTCAGTTAATAATGATTGTTATTTTTACACCAAGGACTTTGTTTATGGACTATAGAGCTGAATACGAATGGTATTGAAATTTTGGCCATTGCTAATTTCCATAAGTCCAAAGTGATATAATTTTAATGAAAAGAATTGGTATTAATAAAAATCACAACCGGGTAACGCTTAACAAAGTGTAACTGGATTTTACCAAAATCAAGAAGTGATAAATTTGGCCAAAATGTCACACCACCTACCAAGTGATGCATAAACGTTAATATTCGAATAATTTAATATTAACTGTTGATCAAATTTACACCTGTGACACACAACCGAAACGATAAATTCACTTTTGACAAAATAATTTAATTAATTAATTATTCTTACAAATTAACTAAATTAATTAATATATATGAAATATTGATTATAAAATTTGATTATGATTTGAGAAATAAATATGATAAAATATATTTATACTAGTCATAAATATATCAATCGATATATGATATCGATAAGCGATTAAATTGAATTAAATTACATAATTGTTTTATATGGGTTCAAATAGGTTTAAGGTCCATCATAGGACTTGTTGTTTCGGTAGCACATACATGGTATATGAGGGTTGATTATGGTGTAAGGGTTGATTTTGGATTGCGTAGATTGAGGGAGGAATAATATGAGATGAGATCCACTATTTCTCCTCATTTATCCACTGTTTAGGCATCCTTAACCTGAATTAAATTAGATCTCCGACTGCCTCTTCTTCCCTTATTTTTCCTGCCCAAATTTACCATAGCCTCTCCATCAATACAAACTCAAATCAAGTCAGATTCAAACACTATCTGATAGCTAAAGATCAAAGGTTTAAGGACTAGTGATCTATCGAATCAGAAAAGGTTTAAGAAAAGAAGGGTTTATCTTTTCAAGGTGTACTTCAAGACTTTGGGGTTAAGATATGATTTTATAGCTAATAATTATTAGTATAATATTTTATCATATATGCATATGTATATTATACTGTTAATTTGCTAGTGATTCTAATATGCAAGCAATTTTGTCACTGATAAGTTTAGTTATATGCGTGTATATAATCATGCTTAGTAAAATAAATAATTTTTTTGATCATAAATGTCAGGTCAATGCAGCCATATGCACTAATATAATTATTATATTTATTAATTTAATATATATATATATATATATATACACACCACATATGTGTGTGTGTCCGATAATTAGTTGCAACATTACATAGTTTCTAAAATTAGTCATATAATTTTATTTATAATAAATTACAGTGATATTAATTTTTGAAGCAAAACATTTAATTTTACAAATATTATATTATAATTTAAAATTAGTCAAATCAATTTACCTCATTAATAAATTATATTAATTCGAAAATGTGTGAAAAAATTATTTTTAAATTCAAAAAATTATATTAGCACCAAAAACGCTTTTGACCAAAAAATAAAAAATAAAAACTTCTTTTTCCTATTTTTAAAATTTAATTATTTAAAATGGCCGTAAATAAATAAATTATTGAAAATAAATTTAAGTCGAAAAAAATGTGAAAAAAATTCTTCAAGCCATAAAATATCAGTTAGGCTTCTTTAGAAATTTCAAATTTGAAACAAAAATTTTGAATTTAATTTTTATTAATCTTGAATGCATATTTAATTAAAAATGCATTTTAAAATAAAAATGAAAATAATTTTTTTTGCTGTGCGCATGACCCGAAAATGATTTTTTGACAATGTTATTAGTTAGTATATATAAATCTATATATTATAAATATATATTTGTGTGTGTGTATATAATTTATTTTATTATTATATATATATACTCATATTATTCATAGCTTATAAAATATAAATGTATATTCTAATATTTAGAATAAGTTTTTTATATATATATATATATATATATATATTTAAATTAGTATATTATAATAATATGTATGGTGAAAGCGACTCCAAAGTGGGAACGATTACTCTTCCACCTCCACCAAAACGGCAGAATATTCCAACGCTTCCACAGCCTACGCTCATGTGCCATAACCACCTCTCTGCAGGCAAACAACAATACACCTCTGCCAACCCAAGTGACAGTATTTCTAACCCATCGGCGACTCACTCAGATGGTGATTCTTTTCATTATCGTGCTTATCCTACAGAGGATCCTATTTCCACTGTTTCTTGCAACAACACATTGACAAAATCATGGACGAAAACTGTAAAAGAGTGCTCAACGAATAGAGAGGTAGATAATATAGACTTAACCTATTACACTCCCATCCATGATGGGGACACTACTACAGGCACAATTTAACAATTTTCCTCTTCGCTGAAGAGCTGAAGAGAAATGGAAATACACTTTGGTTTTTTATATTTTGGGGGAGAAGACCTATTTACAACAATTTTAAAAGCTTTATTGATAAGATTTGAAAACTTAATGGAACATACGAGTTTTTTTTACAAGAAGAATGACTTTATTTTTATTAAGTTCTATAATTCTGATGATTGTGTCAAAATCATACGTTTAGGTTCCTATACCATTGGATCGATAGGTTATTTAAAAGTGAAAACCTGGCGTTGCTATTACTAAAGATTTCTTTTCCACTACACCAATATGGACACAGTTCATAGATTTGAAACTCGAATACCAGAACAATGAGGATATAAGTAGAATAGCTAGTGTTCTCATACGACCAATTCGCATGGACTCAGCAACGGCAATGGAGAATAGACTTAACTATGCATGGGTTCTAAGTGAAGTAGACGTACAGTTCCCCTATCCACATACGGTGCAAATGGACTTATTCAATGGAAATAAGGAGGTAATTCAATTAGAATATGAACAAAACATAGTACGCTGCTCTATATGTCAAGTGTATGGTCATATAGACTCTAACTGCAACATATCAAGAACAAATGAATGGCGACCAAAAGCTACAATAGTACCTACAACGACAAATAACCATGAGATAATTACATCACAGACTTCCTCAGTATCAAGACCACAGCAAGATGACTGCTATACTACACATACAGAGCTAAAGTTATCAAAATCAAATGTTCCATTACATGATTCATTCTCTACACTTTTGGACATCTCTGACACAACAACTGATATACAACAGGACATCACTGAAAAGTTATCTTCAACTTCGACTTCAACAGCATCCATATTGGTTTCGGCCCCTTCGACTATGCCTACTGCTGATTTGAACCTGGAAAACAAAAAACACGCATGAGATGGTGGTGAAGATATGACACAGTTTGTGCAGAATATAGCAAGTCAAAATCAAGAAATATGAAGCCTAAGGAAAACTGAATTAAATGTCTCCCCCATGCTTTCGAAGAATCCTACATATATGAAAAGGCGGGAGGCACTCGCAGTTCCCAAAAAACTACCAAAGCTCCTCCTAAAAGAATTGCACGGAGCACTGCGGTAGGTAAATGAATATTATGATGTGGAATATTAGAGGTATGAATACTGATGACAAAGTCAGTCAGGTATTCACACTTCTAGCTTCTCACAAGCTTACTATGTTAAGTCTTGTTGAGGCCAAGTTAAACACTACTAGTATTAATAATTTGCAACTGAAACTTCCTACATGGAATGTAGAACACAATAATGAGGAGGGTAGCAAAAGTCGCATAGTGATTCTACTGGATAAATCTATTTGGGAACATACAGTTCTCAGTAAATCACAACAACATATCACACTGCTGCTATCAAATAAAGGAGGTTTGCAATATTTTTGTACCTGTGTCTATGTCAGCAATTCATTTTCATAACGCCAGAAGTTATGGGATTTGCTATGCCTCGATGCTTCAAATATAGGATCTTCATGGCTAGTAATGGGGGATTTTAATAACATTCTTAACCCAAAGGCTAAAAAGGGAGGATTGCCAATCTCTTTTTCCTATTTAAACACTTTTAAAAACTGTCTTTTTAATTGTGGCTTAGTTGAATTGTTTTACAAGGATGCAAATTCACATGGCGGCGTAGAGGAATTGCAACAAATATAAAGTTCTCGTCAACTATGAATTTATGTCTATGTTTCCACAACTCGACACTATCACCTTACCATCTTCTAGTAGCGATCATACCCCTATTTTAATATATTTTAGCCCCATGGGATTGTCATTAAAAATGACATCCATTCCGTTATATTGACAATTGGTGCTATATGCAAGGGTATGGTCAGTGCATTGAAAAAGGACTCTCAACTAACCGTTGGGGTACTCCCAACAACCGTTTAGTATATAAACCGAAGGCAGTTAAAAAAGAATTAAAAGCATGGCACAAGTTAAGAATAAAGGAGAACAATTTAGTTCAGCCGCAGACTGAATTTGATTCACTTTTCAATCTTGCAGACCAAGAACCATAAAATCTAAGTATATACGATAACATGTATCATATTGGCCAGCAATTGAATCATCAACTTAGTAAACAGTATGAATTTCTGAGGCAATAAAGTAAAGTTCTATAACTACAAAAAGGTGATGACAATACTAAATCTTTTATGCCAAAATGTCTATGCGATGACACAGAAATAAAATTCAAGCCTTACTGGATGTACAAGGATAGTACATATATGATGGCATCAAGATTAAAAGTGAAGCTATTCAATACTACCAAGCACTGTTCAATGGTTATTTAACTGCTATTTTCCAATTATCAACACCAGAATGCAGATAAATGATTTAAGGAAGGACTACTTATCTTCACCAGTAACTCTTGAGGAAATCAAGATAGCTCTTTTCTCGATAGATGATTCCAAAAGCCCAGGGCCCGATGGTTTTTCATCCAAATTTTACAAATTGCATTGGATGGATCTGCAACACTATATTTTCAGCACTGTGTCAGAGATGTTTCATACTAGAAAATTGCCACAGGAAGTAAATCATAACTACCTAACTTTAATACCCAAGAAAGAAAAGCCTCAAATGATTTCAGATTATAGACCTATTGCATATGCAAATGTTCTATACAAAATTATATCAAAGATTATTTGCAATAGAATTAAATGGTTTTTACCTCTTTTGATTGCAGAAAACAAATCATTATTTATACCGGGCAGAAATATTGGTGAAAATGCTTTGCTGGCTCATGAACAAATTTGGGATTTTTCTAAACAAGGTAAATCAAAGATGTGCATCAAAATTGATCTTCATAAATCTTAACTGTGAGTTTGTATATCATATGGTTTTGTCTATGTTCTTCCCCATACCTAGAACTGAGCTAATATTTGAATGCATTTCTACACCTACTTTTTCTATTATGATTGATGGGTAAGGTTTTATAGAGTCAAACAGAGGGCATAGGCAGGGAGGCCCGTTGTACCCTATTTATTTTGTATAGCCATGGAGTTTTTCACATTACTAAGCACGAGGGAGCGCTTGTTGTACATTTATACCCTATTTCTAATATACAGCTTTCCATAACCCATCTCCTATATGCGGATGATGTCATGATTTTTCTATCTGTAACCATAGACAATGCTAATTATATGAAACATATCTTTTCTATCATGAAGGAGATTGTTGGTTTACATATAAATCAAAGAAAATCTCAGTTATTTTTCAGTCTTGGCACTGTTCACGAGACAGAGATCTCACACAACCAACAGATATCACAAAAAGACTTACCTGTAAAGTATCTTGGTGTTCCTTTGACTTCGTAATATATTCATGCCACCCACTGTTCACCCCTGCTTAATAAGATTAGCACTAGATTAGAAGGATTGGACCGTAATTTACTAACTACAACATGAAGAGCAGAATTGATACATATCACAATTACACCCGTGGTTATGTACTGGCTTCTTATTTATCATTTTCCCCAATCCGTGTTGAAGAAAATTGACAAATTGTGTGCATATTTCTTTTGGAATGGCATACTTCATAAGATATCCTGGGATACCCTATGTAAGCCAAAAATTGAAGGAGGGGTTGGTCTGCGGAAATTCAGTGATCTTAATAAGGTAGCTAGGATTAATCATATTGAATTTATTATCAAATGACTGTTTATGGCCCAGATGGACGAGGACAAAATATTTCATAAAGGAAAATTTTTGGAGTCATACCATTGATAACAACTATTTTAGCACAATGAAATTGATTCTTAGACATCGTGATCTTGCTGCAATAATCCTTACTCGAGTTATTATCAATGGGGAACAAACTGATTTATGGTTTGACCCTTGGATAAATCATAAATTGCTTGTTGAATTACTTGGCTAGAACCAAGTTCATATCAGCAATACAACCAACAATAAAGTACGTATTTTAAGAAGAAATGGACAACTTCAACCTCATTTATTAACAGAGACTAGGGAAGTGGCAACCTAAATCATGTAGGTGCAATTGCAGTTTGACAAACCTACCAATTACTAGAAAACTGGCAATCAGGGAAATTTAGTGTTTTCCACGGTTTGGAATCAAATTCGATAACATAATGAATCGATGACAACTTCAAACTGATATGGCATAATAAATTAGCTGAGATATTCTCGTTTACTACATATGTGGATTATCTACAACATCTACCAACAACCAACAGACCATCAAATTGGGTATCTCTACGGAATTACGGTGCATGCTATGAAAAAATAATAATGGGCATCATCAACATCTATTTTCAAGTTGTGAATATAGCACTTATCTTTGGGATAAATTATTACATGAGTTGGATCTCCATCCTTTTAATGCAATTTCGTTGCACCATCGGTTATCCAGCTTGAGGAGCAATTCGCAACTTCATCAATGATCCAAGAATTAGCATATGTTGATGCATCAACTTTGATCCATCATATGTAGATTGAACGAGCGTAAAGGCGATTTGAGAATAGAGCTTGTTCAGGGGATCAACGTTTGATGCTGTTTGAGATAGATGTTCGATTTCAACTCGCTCGCCGAGTTGCTAAACGAAGAGTATTAACGGCTGAGAGCGAGATCTTTCAAAGGTGGGACATTGAACTGGAGGACAATTGATAATGGCTGCATGTTCATGGAGTTCCAAGATTTAGGATTTGTATTTCTTTTTCATTTCGTCATGGGCTGGATCGGGTTTGACAACCGGTATGTGCCAATGTGTTTCTTCGAACCCATAGTTTAGGCCGGCTACTACTATAATACTTTGTTTTAATTTTTTTTGTTTTGTAAGTTGTTATTTTTCATCTTTGTAACTATATCACTTCTGTATTAGAGTCTGTAAAATAGAGGATGTCGTGCTCTTTTTCCTTATCACGATGGTAAGGTTTTTTAGAAGGCAATCATGCTATGTATTGGTTCTTATACATCATAAATAAAGAACTCTTCTTTTCAAAATAATAATTTGTACATACATAATATTAATATTTAATAATAATTTGTACATACATAATATTAATATTTTATGTATAAGATAATATATATGTACGCACATACATACAAATATTTATTAATATTTTTTATGTATAATTATCTAAAGCAACTTAAAATATATATAAATACACACGCATACAATTTATACTAGATATATAAAATAATAGCTTATATATGTGCATATAATTGGAAAATATATACTTGCATATTGGATGAGCTAACTTTTCCATTGAGATGTAAATCCCAACATTTATACACATATACCTCACACGGGTTGATATGTTATACATGCGTGCGCGCACGCGCACGGGCACACACATACACATATATATCTGTGTGTGTGTATGAGACAGATAGACACACACGAATATATCAATATATAAATTAAATAAAACTATATAATTTATAAGTTTAAATAAAATAAAAGACTTTATATAAAATAATAGTTAGAAATATTTTAAATGAATTAGACTTCATAAGTCCAATAAAGATCCGATTAAGGAATTTGTTTGGAAACTCACTAATAATTTCCGCTGCGGGCTAACGAAGTTTCAACAATAAGTAAATGTAGCAATACGATAGTACAACCTCCTATTCGCCACCTATCGAGCTCCATGTCCTCACCAGACCTAATATCCCTAATTAACTCATTTAATAGTACTCAAAGGAATTGGAAGCAAGGCATAAAACCCTAAGTCTAATAATAGTTTGGGCACGAATGGTAGTAAATCTGTAAATACTAATATACCACTAAAGTAGGACAAATGGCATGAAGGATCATTCCTGACATGTCCTTGCATCCACAAAGTTAGCACACATAAAGAATATATGCTACTTTGCATCATTGTCATCATGGGTGTGCTATACATCAAAGTACTAAGAGATGCCCTAATAGAAACATCAGTAATATCGGCATTGTTAAACATATCTAGGGCGATAAACAATCAAACAAACACTGCATCCATCATCCATTATCACATTCACTCACTCTTTGCCTTGGATACGTGATAACTCGAAAGACCTATCATGATCAAGGACTACTCAACATCCCGACTCCTAAGTACTGAAGTCCATGCCACTCAGTAGGCCGTAAAGTAGATCGCTCGTCATGGCTGATCCAAGGTAAAGTTCGCCCATCATGGACATTAGATCGTCCATCATGGAGATCAGGACCCATCATGGTCCGAATAGGTACCTCATACAACCCCTATTTCACAAGTACTCTTTGAACCTTTGAGTATCAACAATCCCTTTATACAAGTCATCTATAGTAGAGCTCATCCTGGAACTGATAATATGACTTTCGTTTTGAAGTCACTACAGTAGGGACGAGTTTCTACAATCACTGTCAATCGTAGAATACCATCAAACTTCCTATAGCCATCATCCAATAGTTCCCTCAGTCCAACTCATAGTTCTTAACTCTGCATCTCAAAGTATAACTATCCATTATCAAAGTCGTCTCTTCCCATCATGAAATCATCATCATCGAATCACACATCATCATCGTCAAAATTCGCCACATAACCTTATGGTTCGGTATCGATCTCTATACTTAGCCATATTTGGCTTGCAATGAGCTTGAGTGACCATACACCCAAGACTCGAGCCAAAACTCATCATGACTCGAATCATATGTATAGAACTCGAAGCAAGCACATGATGAATTGAAATCTAACTTCCCTATGCTAATCGCCACCAATCCATGCCCACCCTGATCCCATACTTTACTCACACACTAAGCATTGCTCCTTTGTGTCCCTACATCGATTGAACATCATTATCGGTCGATGTCTATGGTTCGGTACCGATCCATGGGCATCGATCCTTGACTTAGCCAAAATCCAGCTTCCTCTGCTCCACTAGTCCATACCTCCAGTCGATCATTTGTACATCAAAGCAATCCATCTCTTAGCTCATAGAACATCTTGAAGCGAACATCTACCGATCCATCACTTGGAGAAATCCATCAATGCACGTGACTCATCCATGCAGGCGATTCATCCTCCTAAGCAAGCGATTAAAGCAAGCACCCATGAATCCCGAAGCACGCCCCAATGCAACAGTATACCAATCCATTCACCGAAAGGCGCCATCGATTAATAAATATCTTGAGCATACGAACTTCAAATGACTTGAAACTAGGAATGTAGTCTTATAGGGCCTTCCTTGTTACCCCACATCGATCGCACCAAGTTTGGACTCCTACCAATCGATCCATATTGATCCCTAAAGTTCCTAAAATGAAATCACCATTTGTTTCGCGTTTTCAACCAAATAAGCATCACACATACAAGCAATCATCACATACAATCTGTATTAATAAGCATATAACCAAACATGTCAATGTAAATCCTAAATATAAGGGTAGTATCCATAAGAACAAGAAGATCCATAGGAATACTAATTTGATAAATCTTTTCCAAATCGTTTGAAATTTACGTATGTAGTTAAAAAGAGTTTAAACAAATTTTAGAGTTTCAAAAATTATTTAAAAACATCATTAAATGTATAATAATGGCTAGTTAGTGAGTTGAGGCTTCAACCCACTCACCTAAAGCCCAAAGCAGTCCTAGGTATTCCAAATAAACTCAAAGTCCAAGAGTGAACAATAGCTCCAAGATGATCTCCAATAGTCAGTCTTTAATCCAAGAAGCTTTTCTCCCAATCTTCTTCTAATAACGCGTTTTAGCTACTTTAGTAAAGATTACGGTGAATTTTTTTGTAAGAGATTTTTAAAGGAGAGTTTCTCTTTATTTTTTAGAAGTACAAAATGATAGAGGAGTGCCCCATCAGTCCTAACTCCGTGCTAATCTCGAAATGGGTTTTGGGCCTTACCATTAACTTACTAATTATCCATTAAGTGGTCCAAACAAGTAAAACTTCCAACGGCCTTATCTTCCTAACGGTAAGTCCATTTCCCTATTATGACCACTTTATGGAAAGAGAAACCATCATCCCAATCTAATGCAAGTGGTTTTAGACCTTAATTTGACACCTATCAAAAGTTATAACCATACATGGTTTTTAGGGTTAAAATTGTCGGATGAAAATTCTAAGGATGGAAAATGGCTCTAGCGGTCATTTCCCAAAATCATAGACTCATATGACCATATATCGAAAGAATACTAATATTTTACAATTCTTTGATACGTAGAATACTAGTCACTACATTCTCTCCCCTAGGAGTTTTGCCCTCGAAATCCCAAACAAAAATCAAGAATAGAATCCCACATGCCTAAAAATCATATATAAGCATAAGCAATCATCACACATACAACATGCATACACAACAACAAATGGAAAAGGAAACACCCAAACCTACCCATACTTCACCATGATACATACTTCATGATATCTTAAGTGGAAGTGGGCGACAAATAAAAAGTCACACTAAGTAAAGAGCTCTGGATAAGTTGTCATATGCTCTCCTCGGTCTCTCAAGCGCAATCGCCTTTACTTTTACTTCACTGAACCTTCACCAACTTCACCGTCTTCCTCCTTAACTACTTTGTATCATGTACAATGATATGAATAGGCCTAAGTCTCGAATCCTCTGGTTCAATCTCGATATCTTGTAGTTGATCCGGTGTGACAGTTAAGCCTGAGTCGTGCACGAATTTCCATAAGTGTGAAACGTGGAATACATTGTGCGCTCCCGCCATTCTTTGAGGTAAGTTGGCATGTAAGCAAGGTTCCCTATCACTTCTACTATCGTAAAAAGGACCTACAAATCTCATTGTCAACTTCCCATTACTACCAAATTGAATTACATTCTTCAACGGGGAGATCTTGACAAAATACTATATTGTTGACAAAGAACTCTAGATCTCTACGTCTATTAATAGTGTAGATCTTCTATCTGCCTTAGGTAGCTTTCATTTGTTGCTGAATGATCTCAACCTTCTACGAGGTTTTGTCTAATCATACCTGGCCAAGTAACAGTTTCTCGCCCGCTTCCCACTAACACGAAAGTGCGTTGCACATCGACCATATAACGTCTCAAATGGTGCTATACGATGCTGGACTAATAATTGTTGTTGTATGCGAGTCCAATCTTGAATTGTTGCAACTTTTGTAGGATCTACGGCAACACCTTGCTTAGAAACAACATGACCCAAAAATCTCAATTCCCTCCTCCAGAATTGACATTTCCAATACTTCACTTTCAGTCGATGCTCTCTCAATACCTCAAGCATGATCCTCAAATGTGATTTTGTGTTCTCCCTCTTTCCGTGAGTAGACAAGAATACCATCGATGAAAACAAGAATGAATTTATTTAATTGACCCTTGAAAACATAGTTCACGAGATCAATAAAGTATGTAAGTGCATTAGTTAGCCCGAATGGCATGACCAACCACTCACAGAAACCAGATGGCATATGAACATGTTGTAATTGGCACTCTCTCCTTTGCTACTATTTGGTGAAATTTGGTCGCAAGATCCCAGTAAGAAAATAATCTAGCAGCACGAAGCTGATCGAACAAGTCATTAATACATGGGAGTGGATACTTGTTATTCTTCGTCACTTTTTTTAGCTTATGGTAATCAACACATAATCCAAGGGAACCATCCACCTTTATGGTGAATACTGCAGATGCTCCCTACTTAGAAATACCTCTGCGAATGAACCCACATTGCAATATTTCATTCACTTGCACTTCGAGCACTCTCTGCTCTCTACGTGCCATACTCCTTAAGGGCATCCCTATCGGTATAACATCTTTAACTAAATTAATATGGAACCCGATCTCGCCGTATGGTGGAAGTCTGGTCACCTCCTCAAATACATCCGGATATTCGCTAGCAATAGGGATTGATGAAAACTTATCATGTGGGATATCGAGGGAATATAGAAAACCGATTATCATGTTATCGTCTAGTGGACACCCGAATGCTATCATATGTCTATCGTCTAACCCTATCTTCAGTACCGACTTCTCAAAATCCACCATTACTTAGTATCTATAATAATAGTCCATTACTGGAATAATACCAAACCCAATGAACCTAAAATAGAACCATCACAATCAAAAGAAAATCCATGACTCGATAAGACAAAAGCATGACAAACCATACATAAGCTAGTGGAGCCTCCAATAGGGTTTTTCATAATCAAAGACGATCAGTAATTTTGGATTTCAATCCTAATCTATCTACTAGATCATTAGATATGAAGGAATGTGAAGCCCCGGTATCAAATAAAACTCATACAAGAACATCATAAGTGTAAAGCATACCTTGAATGACAATGCCTTTCCGCTTCACTTTTGCTGATAGAGCATTCGACGAAGTCGAAATGGCATTGATAGCATACGCTTTTACCATCTTCTTTTGCTTCAGTGGCTTTGGATTGTCCTTTCAAATATACCCATGCTTATTGCAGTTTGTAGCATTTCTTTTCGTCGGATTTGTAGTCTCTACAACAAAAACCCTTCTCTATGCAGTTGTAGCGAGTCGGGGTTGGCTTGCTCTTCTTTTGGGCACCTTTGTTCTGGAACCGCTACCTTTTATTATTCCACTTCTTTTTTCCTCTCTCACCCAATTGTGGCTTTGGATCGTCTTTAAGAACAATAGCTCATGGCTTCAGATAAAGACTCTCATGCCTCAAGGCCTTTTCAACAAACATCTCGAAAGTCTTGTCAATGTGACTTACGAGTTTTCTCTCATAAGTTATCATCTAAGTCGATAATGAACTTCTCGTTCTTCTTTGATAGAGTGTTAATGAAAGGCATTCCATACTTTGAGAGAGTATGGAACTCAGCAACATAATCGAAGGCCGTCATGTCTCCTTACTTTAGAACCTCAAACTACTGAAACAAGACCGATGTTATCTGGGTATTCTTCCCAACGAAATTCAAAGGAAGCTAGAACATCTACAGTAAGTCAAAACATCTTAAGGATCAACCAAGAAGATCAAAAGGAAAAAAAGAGAAATATCCAAGATGGAACACCTTTCCTAGGGATATCTATCAAGTTTCATTGTATTCTAAGAAGGCTAGTTTGAGAAGTGAGAATTCATCTGATTCCAGGCATGCTTTAATCCAACCTATGCACGAGACACCATCAAACAAGACATCTATTCACCAAATTGCATGAAGGGCATCTATAAAAGGCATGGAACACGGTATAATTGAAACGAGCCAAAAATAAGCTAACTGCATGGATTGCTAGCGAACCATGCCCTACAGATTGCTAGTGATCCACCATATTAACTCGGCTCGTTACGAAATTTCCGAGCTGCCTTTGTGTCTTCAAATGCAAGATTCTAGCAAGGCAACCTACCCCAATAGCTCCCCAATTCCTATAAATACTCATCCATCTATAACATAACGTGGATCTTTTGGATTGGCTGCTGGAACCTACAGAAATTTTCTTCACTCTTCTCTCCCCACACAATAGTCATCTAGGGGTTTACTATGGTTTTCCAATTAACTCATGCACTTGTGACTTGATCTATCTTAGAAGTTCAATCAAATTGTCATTAGATTCAACTAGTAACAATAGTCAGTCAATAATAAAATTTATAAAGTGGACCTAAGCTTCACTAACAACCGAACCACTATAAAAATCTCTTGTTTCTTTACTTTAACTACAAGTTACTATTCCTTTTTTTCTTTATTTTGTTTGCCTTGATAAACAGGGCTGGTGCTTTCACACTTATTCCAAGGTGTTGATCCATTTTCTGGGTCAACATTTTGGTTCTTTCATTGAGAGCCCAACTCAAGGTTAGATCTAGTCATCTACTTTGGATCAGCTAGGTTCAGAAGTTAGATCCTCAAACTCTGCTTTGAAGATCTACTGTTGAGAATCAATGGCACTAGGAACAAAGAGATCTGCTTCCAGAAGATCCATAAGAGGTATAATTGATGGAGAAAAGATCACTCCTCAATGAATTGAAGCTAATGGCGCCAATACAGAAGTCCATATGATGGAATCCTCTAATCAGTGTGAAGTTGTCACTAGAGATGAATTAAATAGAATGGTTGATAAAATTAATCAGAAGATGGAGAATAGCTAAAGAGATGTTATGGATAAATCGAATGCCCTATAGACCTTACAGTCATATGCTGTTCCAAGAACTATGACAATGCCCGTGGCTGCCATAGAACAAGAAAATTCTTCCACCTCTAGCCAAAATAGGAGAAATGGAAAGCAGTACTAGAAAAGAGTGATAGATGGAATCACATGAATTAATATGGAAGGAAATGCAAGCACTCCACCAACTGCGAGGTAACCAGCTACAAACTTGAATCTAGGGGTGAAAACCCCACAGGAGGATACATCGATGGATCTCTTCGGCTTAGAATATTAGTGAGTGACTTGGCGACAACAGGTTGGAAGGAAATACCAATGCATTCAATAACCACAAAGGGATCCAAACTGCCCCTTTCGACCAACCAAAAACCAATGGAACTCCATGGGTGTGGCCTCCCGAAGATAGGAGAGCCTAGGTTTCAGTCCACTCACCAAGATCGTTTGTAAAATCAAACACTTGGTGTAGTCACTGACAGCCAACCCGTGGATTCCTGGACATTTGACCGTGGACATGATCAAACAACTAATGGATGAAAGTAAGAATAAAAGGGATGATGAGTAGGGATCCGCTCCTAGTTGGACACCCTTCACTAATGACATTCTGAATGAGCAGTACCCTGAAAATTTTACTATGCAAATTATTATGTCTTATGATGGGATGAGAGACCCAAAACCCTACTTGTATAAGTAAAGTTGATACATGGATGGATAAAATGCTTCAAATTCCGTTTGATGTAGATGCTTCTCAATTTTCTTGGAAGGAATTGCTTCCATGTGGTTCACCGGACTTCCACCAAGACCCATCTCCACCTTCAATCAACTAGCAATAATATTCCTTGATCAATTTAGGCTTCATATGACATAACCAAAAATGTGATGTCCTTATCCGGCCTAATCTAGGGGTGAAATGAACATCTAAAGTGCTTCATGAATCGGTTCAAAACCATGGTGACTAAAGTAAGTAATCCAAACGAGGATATGGTTTTCATGGCCTTGGTCCATGCTAACCACTCCTAAAATGATTTTAGGAAATGGATCAAAATGAAACAACCTACCACCAGGAAGGATTTCAACCGAAAAGTGAGTCAATATTTGAGATTGGAAGAGGCATGGAATTAGAATGGTAATCTGCTAACTTACAACTAACCAACATTGGACAGAGTGGGATGGCAGCAAACCAAGACATAAATACCTCTAGGACTGCTAAAGGGAACATAGGAAAAAATGAGAACCATAAAAGAAGAACCAGAATTCCAACAGGTGAAATGAAAGTAGAAAGTGACTCAAAGGTTTAAGGCCCAAGAATAAAATCCGCTCAACGATACTACATAAAACATCTATCTCACGACACAGGGGACAAATGATTACAAGAAGCCACCTAAAAAAGCAACGGAATAGCAAAAGCATTCCGTAGTACCGTCGCTTCCATGAGACACATGGCTACAACACAAATCAGTGTCATCACCTGAAGAACTTGATTGAGGAACTGATTCGGGAAAGCAAGCTTAGCAGTATGTGAGGAAACCAAAGAATCTTGACCAACCTGCAGCACCCCAAGCCCTTGGAGATAGAGGTAATCAAGCTGGAACCAACGAAGAGGGATCGAGACAGACTGACCAGGGACTCATCAATGGAATAATATCTGGAAGACCCCATCCTGCATATAAGAGTTAAGGAGAAATGGAATGGTATGCGAGCTCAATAAAGCATAATCCGAAAGATTCGTGCTTTGTGATCGAAGATGGAACCCCTACCAAGTAGCAGAGAACACTGAACGATGACATAGTATTCAAGAATCAAGTCACTGAAGGAATAAAAGCTCCAACTCTCGACCCCATAGTTACGACAGTAGAAATAGGACCCGCCATGGTCCAATGGGTGTTGGTAGATAGTGACGGTTCTGTGAATACCCTTTTCATGCACATTTGATCAAATGAAGAACAATATGAATGATGTATTCGCTTGTCGAACAAAGATCCAGGGTTCACTGGTGAACCCAAACAACCTATTGGAACGTTTGATTTACCTATAGAACTAAGAGAAGGTGACCGAACAGTCACCCTTATCCAAACCTTTATGATAGTAGATGAAATTTCCGCATACAATGCCTTCCTGTGGCGGCCTGCCTCGGCATATTTTAGGATTGCTTTAACTCAAAGGTGTCTAACTATGAAATTTCAGACAGGAAACAGAGTCGGGTTGATCAAAGGAGAGCAAAGTGCTTCTATAAAATGCTATATCACAGAACTACGTGAGTCTAAAAGAAAATAAAAGGGGAAGAATCCACATTCTTGAACCTACCGAATAGAATCTACAGAGACATTGATGGCTTGGGGACCACAGCCAATTTTATAAGGCTTTGGACCCTAGAAAGAAGAGTTTAGGGAGGAACGGGCAGCATCGGTGGAATTGACTATCCCAATTGATATGGATAACCCAACATGGGTCTGAAAAATTGGAACACATCTTGGAAACAAGATGCGGCTGGAACTCATCAAATTTCTTCACGTCAATCTGGATGTATTCGCTTGGACACATTCTGGTATGTGCAGGTTGTCGTCGAAGATCACATGCCACACACTTAATATTGATCCCAAGTATATTCTAGTGAAGCAGAAAAGGCACAGCCTAGGACCCGAGCGGTCCAAAGCACTAAGAGGAGAAGTGGATAAACTGACGGTGAATGGTTGTATTCATGACGCAACTTACTCCGAATGGGTATCCAACCTGATCTTAGTCAAGAAGTCCAATAGGAAATGTTGAATTTGTATTAAATATTTATATCTAAACAAAGTTTGCTCGAAAGATAGCTTTCCTCTACCCAGAATGATCCGCTCGTGGATGGGACGACTGGACATGAATTGCTATCATTTATGGATGCATACTCACTAGATCATTGTGCATGAACCTGATCAAGAATATACCAGTTTCATTATTGATCTAGGACTATACTGCTACAAAGTGATGTCATTTGGCATAAAGAATGATGGAGTAACCTACCAATAACTAGTTAATGCCATATTTAAACATCAGTTTGGGAACACTATGGAAGTTTATGTAGATGATACATTGGTTAAATCATGCAAAGCTGCAAATCACTTGGATAACCTTAACTAAATGTTTGATGTACTCCGCAAATATGGAATGAAGCTCAATCCACTTAAGTGTCACTTCAAAGTAGTCTTTTGAAAGTTCTTTGGATTCATTGCAAGCGCCAGAGGCATTGAAGGAAATCCCGAACAAATAACCGCTTTACGAGAAGTCAGGGCCACGAGGAACATGAAAGAATTACAAAGCTTGAATGGAAAGGTTGCAGCACTGAGCCTGTTCATATCAAAAGAAACTGACAAATGTATACCATTCTTTGACACGCTAAAGAAGGGAAAGAAGAACTTTGAATGGAATTAAGCTTGTCAAACTGCGTTCGAAGAGCTGTTGCTACATATGGAAACCTCGCCAATCCTGTCCAACCCAGTAGACGGAGAAGATTTGTACATCTATTTACATTCTCGTCCCATGCATTTAGTGCGGTGCTCGTATGAGAAGATGCTAAGATCCAGAGACTCTTATGTTACATCAGCAAACGGTCTACTAGAGCAGAAAAGTATTATCCAAAATTGAAAAAACTAGCATATTGCATTTTGATCGCATTTAGAAAGTCAAAACTGTACTTCCAGGTACATCTGATTAGAGTGCTGATAGATCAACCCTTGAAGAAAGTGTTATACCTCCCCGAGACCTTTGGACGGCTTATCAATTGGAACGTCAAATTAATTCAGTATGAAATCACATACCATCCTTGAAAGGCGAAGAAAGGGTAGGCACTAGAATATTTCATTACTGAATTTTCAATACAAGATAACAAGGATGAAATTACTCCAGAAGTGGAGACATGTTGGAGGTTGTTCGTCGATGGTGCATTTATCAATTTCTGCTCGGGAGCACGGGTAGTGCTTGAGAATCCTGAAAGATGATCCATTTGCTATGCCTTATGCTTGGAATTCCCTGTAGCAAATAATGAGGCATAATATGAAGCATTAGTATCTGGACTGTAAGTTGTGAAGGAACTTAGGATAAAGTTCATACACATCAATAGGGACTCTCAGCTAGTCGTCTGTCAGGTAAAAGATGAATACCCAGCTTGAGGGGAGAACCTCGCCCTATACCTATCTAAAGTGCAGGAAATGCTGAACGACATCGAGTATTTTACCATAACTCATATCCCAAGGGAACAGAACATGAAGGCGGATTATTTAACAAAACTGGCTAGTTCCGTAGAAGCTCAGTCATTGAGACTAGTCCCGGTTGAAAGCCTAACAACTCCAAGCATAAGCGAAATGGACATCGACTGGATTTTTGAGACAACCAAAGAACCAGAGACATGGATGATGCCAATCAAGGACTATCTGCTCACAAGAACCCTTCTTTAGACATGAATTAGTGGAAAAAGCTTCTCCAAAAGGCACCGTGATTCACAATACAAGACGAGATACTCTACCGAACGGGATTCTCTACCCCTTTGCTTAGGTGCGTGACCAACGACGAAGCTCGGAGGATCCTAAGAGAATTTCATGAAGGCGACTACGAAGATCATACTGGAGGCAAACCCTTGCAATGAAAGTTCTCCAGTAGTGGTACTTTGGCCAGCAGTAAACTGTGATGCAGCAGATTATGCCAGATGGTGCGATCAATGCCAAAGATTAAGGAAGATCAAATGAATTCCCCTAACAGTACTAATACAGATAGTTAGCCCATGGCCACTCAAAATCTAGGGAATCGATCTGATTATTATATTACCAATGGCTAAAAGAGGAGCCAAATTTGCCATCGTTGCTGTTTACTATTTTACCAAATGGGCCGAAATGGAACTGCTGGCCACTATAACCACAAAGAAAGTTATTAACTTTGTTACTAAAAATATTATTTGCAGGTTTAGTGCGCCAAAGAAATTCTTCATGGATAATGGGACTCGATTCTAAAAGTCTTTTGCAAATGCTTGCGAATCGAGAAAAGCATTTTTGGGGTTAAACATCCACAAGTAAATAATCAAATGGAAGTAGTAAATAAGATCATCAAGTCCACCACCAAACAACATCTCGCTGAAGCAAAAGGAAATTGGATCGATGAACTTCCACTCGCACTATAGGCTTAAAGGACAACACACAAATCTACAACTGGGCACTCTCTGTTCGCACTGGCATATGGCTCAGAAGCAATTATCTTGCTTGAGCTAGAAATCCCTTCTCATCGAAGGCAAAACTTCGATCAAAGGTGCAACGAGTAGATCTTAATCGAGTCGCTTGATATGGTCGATGAGAAGAGGGAAGAAGCCGAATTAAGAACCGCCGCTCACTAGAAAAGGGCCATATGGTACTTTAACTCCAAAATCCATAACCGCACTTTTGAAATAGGAGACCTTATCCTTAAGAGGGTCTACTATGTACTAGGAGCATTCAGACCAAACTGGAAAGGAAACTATGCGATCAATCAGAAGCTAGGGGATGGCATATTCAAGCTAACAACCATTTATGGAGCCCAAATTCCCCGAGCACAGAATAGTAAATCACTACGTCCTCGCTTTATCTAAGATTACTTATGTATTTCCATTTTCTACCAAATAAGCCATCATAGAATACCAGAGGCATTGTAAATAGGAAAAACATGCCCAACTTTTATTGGTAAAATTACTTTGCTTTCTGAACCAATAAAACTATGTTCATAAAAGTAAGATGCTGAGTCGACGGGTTCAAATCGACTCAAAAACCATCTGATCGCTGCTTGAGATAGTGGAACCATACTCAAGTATGCCCTATCTACCCGCTGGTCGACGGAAGCAAATCGATTCAAATCGTTGGATTGACGATACTCGATCCCTGCTTTCTAAGAACCAGTGTTGTTCTGACAACATCGGGAAGGCCTCAATCAAAGTCGTGCACCTCCATAAGCCATGCATTTATTCTTGAGTTATGGAACCACAATCTCAAAACATGAACTCCTCACGTTGTCTGAAGATTGGTAACGTCGAGAGATTCTAAACAGTTTCGAATCGCATGCTCATAAACCGTGCATCTCATAAGCCGTGCACACTCTTAAGTACATTATTAACCTGGCAATGCTGGGAAACTAGTCTATTATAGGACTAACAAGAATCAATCCATTCCTACTACCATGAGTAATGAACATGAACCCAATAATGTCGCATGACTACGAATTGACAAAGAATTCCAATGGTTGGTCGAAAAATTCTCTAGAATCGAGACACTCAAATCACAAGTTCCTGAAGATAGGAACCACAAAATAGAATTGGTTGCAGATATTTGAAGAATCACACGGATCAACTGGTCATTTTTCAAGTGTTTGAAGTAAACAGCCTCATGAATTGAGGGGCACACACCAATAGCCAAAAAAACCAAGTACTTCACAGTTCTGTTACTCTAAAAAAAGAATTTTGGCAGTAATTATAGGACTAGATAAAATAGTAATAAATAAAATTGGCATAAGTCCATGAAACATGGATAAGTAGACAAATAAAGTTATAATAAAAAACGTTGCATTACTTATAACACTTTCTGTATAGAATCAAAATGCAGAGGCCATACCCTCACAATATCAGCCAACAAAAGGGGAAAGACAGATGCTACAACAACAAAAGTAATAAGTGTAGACTATGCACTTGTACAAAACACATATCAAACAAATCAAAATGTCCTAATATCCTTCTCCGTTGATACTCAAGCATGTCAATGTTTCTTTCCATTACTCCCCTTCCCACCTTTAATCAGAAGTTTCGTCTTCTCAGAATCCCTTCTAGCAGTTGTGTCATTGCCTGAAACATCAATTATCTCCTCCGTACCAGCATCTTCCCTTGAAATATCAATTATCTCCTTCATACCAGCATCTCCCCCTATTCTTCAACCTTCTTGGACAAATCCTCCTTGGTCTTGTGCTTTTGGAACTTGTAGGAGCGCCTTGAAGACTCTCTCTCCTCAATCTTTTCCTTCTTAATAGCCACCATTTGCTATTCAATTTTACTTAGTAGCCCAGTCTGGTCTTCATGCTCTCATGCTTCAGTTGCTGTGAAATCTCCCTCCAAAGATATAGAAGGGTGTCCAGACGATGCAACGTAGCATTCTCGGATTTTAGCCCTGATGTGAGCCAAAAACAGATACAACAATCGAAGCGGCCATAGAAACAAGCATCGAGGTAGTTGAAATTACAGCAGGCCCGGGGATCAAAGAGATCGGTAGGTTTGTAGGCAAAGAAGACGGAACTATAAGATCAAAAATGAAAGCATTCAGTTTGTCTTGTTCTTGCGGCATAAACTGAAAATTATCCAAATTAGGGGAAATAAGAAGGTTACCTACATCAGAAGAGTGGCAAAGAATTTCAATCTCATACTCCCCACCTTCTCCTTCTTTGTATGGCGCACGATCTTTAGAGAAGTTCCAGGACCACCAGAGGCATCTGAGACAGTTGCTCGAGGGCAAACAACATGGCAGCACTGGCTAAACTTGCTAACTGATTGCGATGCTATTTTGATGATTCTCCAGGTCCGAAAATGAAAGGCTCTGATAGCACTTCAGCAGTCATAGTTGCAATAGCATCGGCGGCCTTCTGTTCCCTTTCAATTCGAATGATCT
Source organism: Allium cepa (assembly GCA_030765085.1). Lineage (NCBI taxonomy): Eukaryota > Viridiplantae > Streptophyta > Magnoliopsida > Asparagales > Amaryllidaceae > Allium > Allium cepa. Next base: position 471,509,955 of record CM060929.1, on the reverse strand, counting down.
CCCGATCCTCTATCAAAGCCTTCTTTGACTCTCCTTTCAGATAGGCATCCTCCAACTCTTGCTTGGTGTATACATCCCCGTTCTCTTGGACATGGGCTAGAACTTCTTCCCAAACCATAATAAGAGTACATGGGAATTTAGGGCCTAGATAGCTTATGTTCCCCTTATGTAAAAAGGAGTTAACATAGAAATTCAAGATGGTGTCATCCATCTTATCTATTTTCCTTTCAAAAGTACCCTTCAACTCTAAGTATTTCGCTATCAAGGCGGCCTTCCCAACGTCAATTTGGGTCCTCTCAGCATTAAGCTACACGACTCTTTGCTGGAGCGAAGCAATCATTTAGGTCTGATCAAAAATAGTTTTGTTGCGGGATTCCACAATTCCCGCATAATCAGCAATTACCTTTTTATAGGCTTTGGCGGCTTCATTATGACCAGCAATAGGTTTCTTCTAAGCTTTGATGATCACATCATGGGCTTCAAGCTCCTCTTTTAGCTTAACCTCATCCATGTGGGCCTCCTTGATTTCATCTCGGAACATGATTTCTATTCTTGTGTGGGCCTCTTTCAATTCCTTCATTAAGCTGGTATTGCTCTTACTCTCTCAGAGTGCGACGTCCCTCTTCTTTGTCAATTGCTCAATTCTGGCATCATATTCGGTTAACGTCCTCTCATAATCGTCCTTTTCAGACTCGAAGGAGAGGATCTCTTGGTAGTTATTACGGTTGGTGTCTACTAGTTGCTTGCATAACTTCTCCCATCCTTCATCTTGATCCAAATCAGTTTGAAATGCCTGGAGATGGGGCATATAAGAATCTTTCGGATCGGCTGTAGGTCGCAATCAAATTAAACTCCCTTTAGAAACCATCATGTTAGCATTGCTTCGAGTTCAGGAGGACTGGACGGGAGAATATTAGCCAGCCTCTTGCGGGGATGTGAAGAACTAGAAACAGGCACTACATGAGTTGACTATTCCTGGGATAAAGGTAAAACTTGAACGATGGAAGCCGAAACTTCAATTCTAATGAGACTAGGGACGGGACAAATGCTTAGTGCTCGAAGGGATGAGAACTGTGATTTACCTTCGACATCTTGGATGGCTCTTCTCGATCATCAGGAGTTTTTCTCTTCTCGTAACCGCTTCTGTAAAATCTACCCTGTTCTCTATCTTCCCAACAATGTACTTTGGCTTCCAAATCCTTCCTCTATCTCCACTCTTCCTCAGTTTCTCGTAGTTGATGATGGCTTGAAGTCTATCTTGATCAGTGCTATGCATCAGTAAATTATTCAAGCTCCTTGTAAAGTCCATGGCCTCTCACAGTACCAGATAAAAAAATAAATAAAGAACTTTAGTGATAGGAAATGAACCTAAATAATGCACATGTATGTTAAGGCGACCCTAGTGAAATGTAAGGCATGTCATGGGTGGCTTAAAAAGACTTCACAAACTGGATCGGGAGATCACCACTGTGGGAATCGGGCTATCTCTAGACATAGCATGATCGGGGCGAGGATACAATCCCTAGAACTCAAAATCTTCTCCCATAAGTTCATCAATATCTACATAAACGTTGTTCAAATCTTCAAAGTCAATACTGGTTGTCTTAAGCAGAGTACTATAAAGTCGATCCGCTACCAGGAATTTCAACACGAATCGCTTGGGGAGGTGAATCCGAGAGAATGGGACTCATTCCTTGAGTTTCATCAAACGTTTCGAAGTTTCCATCATCAAAACTTGCATCGAATCATCACTAGAGGAGGAATCGTAGCTGCTGCTGCTCTCAATTTCACCCTCCTTTGTTTCCGTTGTCACCATAGCCTTGCCGTCATACTGCTTGAATTCTACTTCCTCCTCCTTCGGAATTAGGGCATCATAGGAGAGCAGCTGGTTTCAGTCTTAACACCACTTCCTTCATGAATTTCTTCGGTTGACCCACCGAACGGACCTTCTCCTTCTAGGAGGTTGCCCTCTTCGGAGCCGTGTGATAAAGAATTTGAGTGTGTTCGAATGATGGAATAGAAAGGAGATGGAACTTCAATGACTACGGCAGATCTCCTAAAATGTAGTAACCTGTATCGAAGAAAATTCTCTTCCGTTCCCAAAAAATTTGACCAAGCACTCTTTGGCATCAACGACCTTTAGAGTACGGAAGATTTGATCGAGTGATAGATCTTTGTTTGGTCTTGGAATAACTGCAAGAAGTATTCAATCTATCATAAATCCCACAGTGGCATATTAATCTCAATGAGTAAAAGAGAAAACTTACCCTCTGTTGTCCAAAGTTGATTAAATCCCTTAGGCAACCTAAAAGAATATTGGGTCTTGAATTGGGAATTGTTGCTTTGAAGCTGCAGCGCTATTTTGCGGTTTCTTTGATCCCCGATGAACACGAGAGACGGACATTCATCTCTCTTCTTAAATGAGAGAAAATATCTCAATCATCAAAACTTAGGGCTTTATTAAATGTCCTCATAAACAAGACATGTAGGCAAGTCAAGATCCCATATCCATTGGGGTGAATCTGAAATGGAGCAATTCGTAAGTTCGGAAGAGTTTCTCTCAAGAAGTGATTAAAGGGGGGGTACTACTCCATTCAAGCGCATGTACCAGTGACAAGCGGTATACCACGAAGGTGGAATATGTGTGAACTCATTTTATGATGGAAGGCGTACGTCACAGTCCAAAATTCCATGTTGTAAACAAATGTTACGTAAAACTTTAGTAGAGATTACGGAGGAAGCTCTCACTAGAGGATTGAGTGGAACTCTATAATTTAGAGGAGTCCAATCTAGAACCGGACCAAATGGAACCAATTGATCGTATTCAGCTGGAGTAATTGAAAAAGTAGACGTTGCTGAAACCATTTGTGAAGGCATAAATGATGATGATTTGGCTTATGAAATTCTCAGACTTCCTTCACTGGATTACAAATAACGAGTGCTTTATTCTACGCAACAGAACTTGTACCTAATGCAGTCACTTAATTCCATTTTTAACTAAAAGTCCTCATACGCTTAACACTTGAACTCCAAAAAAATATCGATTTATGCCAACACATTAGGTTTCAAGTGTTGACTGGGGCAAGTGCAATGTGTTATCTATGTATGATTGGCTCGGTTTCTTTAACACTACAAACGCTCTATCCTGTATTGATAATTCACTCGCCGTGAAGAAAGATAAGAGCTTTCCATATCATTCATTAAAGTTATTTCTCCTACGCTTATCCGTTATCGACCAACGATCGATAAGGGACTCGCTATCCAAAGCGACACGGGAAGCTCTTCCCATTCGAGATACACCAATTGTGCAATAATGGGACCAATCCAAAGTGAGAAACCGTAGATTGATGGGTCCGAATCTTTTAGAGAATTCTCAACATAAGTTGATTTCAGTTCTCTAGAAGGTGATAACAGCATAAGCTGCATACAAGATGCTACCCTAAACTATTATCACCTCCTAGAAAAAACAATATCAATTTGCAAGACATCATACCAGATTAACGGTGTAACTCGAGGCAAGTTAATTCTGATTCTATGGACGAAGATAACAAAACTTATCAAGCACCGGGGCAAAACTCGGATTTCGTTCCATGAAGAACACAAGACTCGATTTACTATCTTCTTCCATAAAATCACAATCAACTCGAATTCTCAATTATTTCCATCACCAATACAACCTCATCACCAAAATACTAAAACAGAATGCTAAAAATCCATACCACCCACCTCAAGTCAAAAATAAAAATGTGAATATGGTTAAACTCTAAGTCGGCGGCGATCCAAGGTGGATAGATCGGCAGTGATCTAAGTGGACAAGGTCGATCGTGACTAAGATGCGAATGTTTCAAGTACTAGAAATCGACTTGATGTAGCAACGAGGTGAGATGACATCAGAGGTTAGAAGCTTCGATGGCAGAGATCAACATTGGCGATGGTAGAAGTGAATTAAGGTTTGAAGATGATTGGATTAGGTTGGATGACAATAGGCTCATCTCGCATGTGAAAAATGTGGAATGTTAGAGAATCAGCTCAAACAAGGTTAAGTAAGAGGATGCACGAAAAAAATCCACTAAATCCTTGGATAGCTAGAGATCCATGGACAATGGATCGCTAGAAATCTATAGGATTGCAACCTATCCTCTCCAAATTCATCATGCACGATCCATATGTTGTTTGCAAGAATTTTGAAAGCTATGAGATCGATATTGACTTATCATGATAACCAACGATGTTTCACATCAAAACTCAATAAATGGCTGGATAGCCAAAGCCAAATTCACATGATGGCCACATCATGACCAAATGAACCTATTCTAGAGCATGCCTTGTTTCCAACGAAAGCATACTCCAGAGGGAAAATGTTATCCGGGTTTTTGTCTTTACGGAATTCAAAGTAAGCTAGAACATCAACAGCTAGTCAAAACATTTCAATGATCAACCAAGAAGACCAAAAAGAAAAGAAGAGAAAGACCCAAGAAGAAAGATGGAAAAATAATCTAAGGCAATGGATTGTTAGCGATCCATCACCTCTGGATCGCTAGCGATCCATAATGCTCGCTCATGGGTCCTCCAATCTTCTTTCATCATGGTCCAAACCTTTCCTAGAGATGTCTGCCAAGTTTCATAGTATTCCAAGCAAGCTAGTTCGAGAAGTTAGAATTCATCTAGTCCGGGGCTTGCTTCAATCCAACCTGTGCATATGACACCATCAAAGAAAGGCAACTATTCACCAAATTGCATAAAGGACAACTAAAAAAGGTATAGAACATGGTACAATTAAACCGAGCCAAAAATAAGCAAACTGCATGGATCGCTAGTGATATACCATATTAGCTCAGCTCGCTATAAAATTTCCTAGGCGCCTTCGTATCATCAAATGTAAGCTTCTGGAAAGATGACCTAGTCTAGTAGCTCTCCAATTCCTATAAATACTCATCCATCTGTAACATAAAGGGGATCTTCTAGATTGGCTACTTGAACTCTGTAGAAATTGTTCTTCACTCTTCTCCTCCCACACAGTAGTCATCTAGGAGTTTACTGTGATTCTATAGTGAACCCTTGCACTTGTGACTTGATCAAACATAGAAATTCAATCAATGTGTAATCGGTTTCAACTAAAACAACAGTCAGTCAATAATAAAAGTTATAAAGTGGATGTATGCTTCATTAACAGTCGAACCACTATAAAAATCTCTTGTCTCTTTACTTTACCTACAAGTTACTACTCCTTTTTTTCTCTATTTTATTTGCCCTTATAAATAGGGCTGGTGCTTTCACAGTTAATCCAGGGTGTTGATCCATTTTTTGGGTCAACAACTGATTTCTGAGCTACCGATATAAACTTCTCTTCAAATCTTGCTTTGAACTAGTCCCATGTGAATTGGTCCTCGGGAGTAGGGACCTTCACAGCATTCCATTAGTTCATGGCTCGCCCTTGAAGCTGTCGGAAAGCCAATCATCTCTTCATAGCATCATTTAGTTCTAAGTCACTGAAACATCATCTCGTAGGTATCAATTCAATCCTGCACTTCCATTGCCAACTCGGTTCCTTGGAACAACTTACAACCAAGACTAGTAAAGTCTTTGTTCGGCTAAGCGAAATCGGCTCAGGGCGCCCCACTGGAGTACCACCATCAATAACAACGTTCAAAGTGACTATTTGATTATTTTGCAACATATTCCACATCATGGTTCTGAACATAGTCTGTAAATTGGAATTAGCAACTCCCGAGCCAGCTGCTTCATCTCCAAAGACGGAGTTCCTGGAAACATTTCCTGTTGACAACTCATAGTTTAATCTGTAATAAGGATGATCAGTCTTTCTATAAGGAATTCTACTTAAACAACATTTATGTGTGCAGTGCGACTAATATACTGTATACTACTATATAGTTTCAAAAACCAAAATATATAACAAGTATGCGCTCTCGTGCACACACACTCAACACTAGGTCCAGTCTAGGGTGAGAACTCCTATCCTATCTCTATTGGATTTCAGTATACTTTGGTTAAACAATGCAACCTAAGCTCTAATACGCCCAACACCATTGGCACCTAGTATACTTGTATATTGTCTATTAGTGGTGCTCGATCAATGTAAGACGATCGTTAAGGGTTGTAAAGTAAATAATATGTTTACAAAACCTGGCGTATATCTCACAACGCATCGAATAAATATAATAATGAACATCTCAGATATAAAACAAGCAAGATAGGAAATAACTTAACAAATCATAGAATCAGAGTGCATACATCCATATGGCATAGGAAATAGTGTTATACATCAAATAAAAATCATAAATAATCGTGTTTAGAAAATAAAGGCACTAGCAAGCTCTATAGTGCTATGAAGCAGAATATCAAATATGTAAATGTAGTAATATGAGAGTACAATCGCCTTCTCACCACTGTCCAGCTCCATATGCTCACCAGACCAGATAACCCTAATTTACTCATTTAAGAGTACCTAGAGTAATAGAAAGCCAAGTATAAAACCCCATGTCGAACAACAGTCTGATGTGAGTGGTTGTAAATCTCTAAATACTAACATATGACTAAAGTAGGACAAATTGTAGGAAGGATCAAGCCTGAGTTGTCCCTGCATTTGTAGAATTAGAATATATATAGAATATATGCTACTCTATGTCATAGTTATTATGGGTGTACTATAAATCAATCTACTAAGGGGTGTCCGAATATATACATTAATAATATCAACATCAGGTGACATCTTGAGGGATAAACAATCAATCAAACACAACATCCATAATCCATCCTCACATTTACTGACTCGGTGCATTGGACACATGATAACTCGAATGACCATTTATGGTCGAGGACTACTCAATGACCTGGTTCCTCAGTACTCGAATCCATGCAAATCGATAGGCCGGGAACTAGATCGCCCATCATGGCTAATCCAGGGTAAAGATTGCTCTTCATGGAGATCATGTTGCCCGCCATAATGACCAGGAATTGTCGTGGTCAGAATAGGTATCAGATACCACCATTGTTTTAAGAGTATTTCCCCAACCTTCGAGTAACTTCCATATGTCATCTATAGCAAAGCTCATACTAGAACCGATAATACGACTTCCTTCATGAAGTCACCGAGGTAGGGATGATTCTTTACAGTCATCATCCATCATAGAACACCTTCTTACACACCGTAACCATCATCCAATAGTTCCCTCTGTCCGAATCATAGTCCTCAACTCCACATATCAAAGTACAACCATCCATCATCAAAGCCATCTCTTCCAATCATGGAACTATCATCATCGAATCACACTTTGCAAGAAATCGCCACCAAACCCTACAATTTGGTATTGATCTTGATAATTAGCCATACTGGGTAAAGTATTTTGCTTGCCACTAGCTTGAGTGACGACACACCCAAGACTCGAGCCACACCTCATCACGTCTCAAAACTTATGTATGGTGTTAACAAGAAAACTTGTCAACACCTCAAAATCGAGTTTAAAGGATTAGCGATTCCTTTGAAACCTCCTTTCGAAATAGGTGAGGGTAGCTTACACTCTTTAAGTAGGGAAAAAATAGTTGAATGTGCTTACTTAATACCTTTCGATAGAGTTGAAAGGCTAATCTTACTTTAGAAACTTCTTCCAAAATTAATTGGATTATAAATTCGTTGAACCCACCTTTCGAAGTAGTTAAAGTGGCTTCGAGTTGAGACCTAATAGTTTAGGGAATTTTTTGAATTGAGTGGGTTTCGACTTCGTCGAAAGGTTGAGCATTTATTACCTTGTGGTTTTGAGCTAAAACTCAATGGATATATGTATACTAGTGGTATACAACTTGATTGAAAGGTAACCCTGCACCTAGATAGACATCAGATGATCATAACTATATGCAATAAGAATTTCTAAATAGCTGCATAAACAAACTTATCGTAATCTTCCTTTTATTGAACTAAAGATGAACATATTACTAAATTCCCCAATTTGATTTTGAAATTAGGGTTTACTTACCTAAGAAAGTATAAGTAGGAAGTGAAAGAAATTGGATCTCTGAAACTCGATCCCCAGGGTCTTATTTATAGGTGCGGGTTGGCACCTTTCGACCCTTTGCTTTCAAAACGGTCGAAAGGTTTGCTTTTCTTTTTTCATGCGCGTCTCTTGAATCATAGCTTTCAACCTAGTCGAAAGGATAATATGGACAACCTTCTGCTACCACTGAAGACTAGGCTTCCCTCTATCTTATTCCTATTGACTTTGTCAAAAGATAGAATGCTGGATCATTTTTGACTTATTCGAAAAGTATATAGTTTGATCACTTTCGACTTCATCGAAAGGTGTATAGATGCGCTCTTCACTTAGCTGTTATTGGGCTATGTAAGTTTGTAAAGGCGCTAGCCTTCAACACCATTGAAAAAAAGCATTATATGCTCCAAATGAGTTAAACACTATTGAGATATTAGCTGTAGGAGACACCATTTCAGAGCATTCTATATGTCTGGCTCGAAACCCTATCTCCTTGTGTTTGAGGAAGTTATGCAGAATTCCTGTAATATTTTCTTTCATTAGGGATGATGGCTTTAGCGAATTCAAAAGGATAATAGATCCTTTTGAAAGGATTGATTTGCTAAACATTCTTTCGGTGGACGCAAATAAAGGAAAAACCAATCGTTTCAAATGGCTTGGTATACATGCAGAAAGTATGCTATTCATCGCCTTCGAAATGTACCTTTCAACCACTTCGAAAGTTGTAAATCTATTGGCCATCGCCTTCAAAAATTACTTTTCGACCTTGTCGAAAGCTCTTATTTAATGTTTTCAAAGACTGCTACTAATGTCTTCTAATCCTCATTAATGCTCTTGCTCCTTCTTTCATAATTTCACTATTGAGAATATTTTGTGGATAACATTTAGCCTCCCCTTAAGTATAAAAGAAGCTTTTGTACTTTAGGACAAAAACTCCAAATAATTTCTTTATTTATTTCTTACAAAACAGATAATAACTCCTATTAGGGTTATAACCTTGTTATGAGACCCTGAGGGTAAATTTATAATTCAAGACATAATCTGGTAATTGTATTGGGCAGAACATTCAAATAGGTACATGACCAATTCTTTTTAATACTAATAATAGAAATATAAAACGATATCATCTGGTCTGCCATTGTTAACTTAAGTAAATTAACCTTCGCAAAAGGTCATTGCATACTCCAAATCCTCTACTCTTAGGTTTTGTTTTCATCAACCTTTAGGGATTAATTCCTTAGCTCTGGCGGTTTTACCCTACTTCTTCGTTATGATTTTATTTTCATCCCTGCACTAAATTCATTAACAAATTGGCAGATAATAAAACATTGATGTTGTATGAAAATTAGAGGGCTCTTATTCCCTTTTACCATCATCTTCTAACAGAAAGGGATAAAGTCTGGTTGATAAGAAACTCTTTTTTGGAATTCCTATCTAATATTTGTGTGGAAACGTTAAATTTTTAAATAAGCTTGGATATAAAATCTCAAAATTCATCCAGAAAATTTATAAATCTGTAAATTCAGTGGGAAATCCATAACTCATCATGAGAATTCAATAAAAAAATCAAGAATTCATAAAAATAGGAGATCAATAAGAAATCATCACGAAAATCCAATAAGGAAACCAAGTACTTGAAACTCACAAATCATTGTAGAAGTCAATTAGGAAATTTTAGAATTCATGAAACTGGAAAATCAATAATAGATCATTGCAAAAATTGAATTAGGAAGCCAAATATATGGAATTCACCGATCATCATAAAAAACAATAAGAAAATTTAGGATTCACGAACCCAAAAGTCCAATAAGGGATCATCACAAAAATCTCATGAGGAAACCAATAATATGGAATCCATAAATTATCATAAGAATCAATAGATAAATTTAAGATATATAAAACTAGAAATTTATTCAGAAATTGTTATTAGAAGAAAATTAGAATTCATGAATTCAGGAATGTAATTAGAAACATACTGTGATCTCATCTGTTAAACAAACTGCTCAAAACTTTTTCTAGTACTAGTACAAAGTCATAAATTCAATGAGAAATCTACAGATCATCTTGGAAATTCAATAAAGAAACAAAGAATTCAAGATTACATAGAAATAGAAAATCATTCAAGAAATCATTAGGAAAAGAAACATGGAAATTCAAATTCCATCAAATCAGGAATACAATCAAAATCTGATCAAGGTCTCATTTGACGAATAGACTACTCAAAATTTCATTCAATAAAAATATACAATCAAAGAATTATCTAGTAATGGTAGACTTAGTAGGTTTAGAAAAAGATCCCTAAGCCTATTTTGCCTTAATTCTAAAGTCATTCCTAAAATACTATGCCAGAGATTTATTCAAAACTTATACCTTGAATAGTGACAAGGATTCTCATTTTTCAGAGGATAGTATCCTATTAATTGATGTGTAATCCCTGAAATGCCTATAAGTTAGTAGTATTATTGTTATATTGAAGCCGAGTAGTTCCGTAGTGCCATGCTATCATTCGAAATAGTAGTTCCGTAATACCAGCCAACCATTAGGAGTAGTAGTTTCGTAAGTCCAGTCAACCATTTAACAGACAGTTCCATTTGGCTGTTCAGCTTTTCAGTCATTTAACCATTCAGTAGGTAATTACATTTAGTTGACTGGCCATCCAGCAGTGCAAGCTCCGTTTGACTAGTCGATCGTTCAGCAGTGCAAGTTCCATTCTATTACTTGGCCGTTCAGCAGTGCAATGGTCCAAATAACTTATTAACACCCATACACACAATATATATATATATATATATATATATATAATATAAACTCTTCTATCCTAAAGGGACACCTTATTTCCAAGGATTTAGGAGTGGTTTACTTAATTTAGTCTTCGAATTAAGTCATTTTTATCCTTGTAGTAAAAATTTGCTACCTATTCCATTTCTTTAGCTTTTTTTTGTAAATCTTTGCTTTCCATCCCATGTTACAGATCTCTTTATTCATTTTCTTGTCTCATGTCTCTTTTAGGAAGCAAGTTTCTTAATTCTTTAGTGTGAAAGCCAATTTTCAAGCATCACATGTTCTGAAGGTTGTTAGAGGATACTTTGTCTTTCTGATTATGGCCTTGGATTCCTTGTCTACTTTTTATTATAGTGTTAGTCATCTTCATCCTTTTTCCTTTGTCTGTACCCTATTTTCGGGTTTCATCTTTGTTTTAGATGGTGATTAACTTTATTCCTTTGACCTTTATTCTTTTGGGTCCTGTCATTGTTTTAGGTTGCAGACATCCTTTTCTTTCTTCATCTGTTTCGTGCCCCTTCTGGGATTCCTTTGGCTCTAGGGGATGTAGTGTATGTTAGGTTGACCTTCTTATAAAAGGTTGTTGGTGAGTGTTTGACATGACCCTCCCTCTAAGAGGTGAACTAGACGTTGCAGGTTTTGACCCTTCGTCTAGAAGGTTCTACGGATTGGCCGTAGGCTTTTGTTCCCCCATCGTAGAAGGTGCTATGGATTGGCCGTAGACTTTTATCCCTCCATCTTAGATGGTGCTATGGATTGGCCGTAGGCATTTCAGTGGGTGTAGGATCCCCTCCTTTTAGCAGGTTCTACGGATTGGCCATAGGCTAAAACGGTGGGTGCCGTACCCCCTCCTTTTAGGAGGTGCTACGAATTGGTCGTAGGCTAAAACTTTTATGTGAAAAATCATTTTTGGCCAATTAAAATGTTCATGAACATCCTTTTAAATATCAAATAATTCCTACAAATGAACCCTTCTAATATATTGAGTGATTATTTTTCTAAAAAAGATTTTGGTCATAAAAGAATCTTTTTACAATGCTGCCTTTTACAAAGGTTTTTAAATCATTCTCATATAGAGACACGGATCTCAAATAGGAGACTGGGAGGTTATGATTCATGAACCAATAGTCTTTTAGTCGAGAATAGGATTCTTTAGTTTGATTTTTTGTAGATGAACTTTTGAATGTAACTTTCTATAAAAACGTATGAATAGGTTTCTCCTTAACAATTGTATTTAGAAAATTGAAAGTATTGGAATTAATTAGTTGGAAGTCCTTGATGCGAATTAATTAATGCTAAATAAAATTCTTTAAAGACTGTGCAAGTTTATCTTGAATATAAACAAATACTTAATCCCCCATGTTTATAGGGTAATTCAAGAAAATCCTTTTAACGTTTTGAAATTAACTTTCTTGAAAACATATTTAGGAAAATTCTTTCAAATAACCAATTGAAAACAACATCAATGTGTATAGTATATATGGTTACACTTCCTCAGGTTTTGCTTGCGAAAAAGGATGTTTTGTTCATGAGTCTGAAAATCCATGATTAGAGTAATAGAGTTTCAAAAATAAGAACATGCTTTTTTCTAATCTCTTTTCTTGGGAGATTTTTAAATATTTACCCTTCTTGAGTCTATAATTGAAACTTTACTAAAAACCAGGGTATTACGAGAGTAGTTTTTTACACCACATTGATTCAAACTTCGAGATGGGGATGAGTTGTCTCACTCATAGAACTTGAGTAGTCATTCTTAAGCGGCAAAAAGTTTGTTATAACTAAAAAGAATGTTGACTACCATGGACTGATTTTATTTTTACCTAAAATGGCACTCGAACTTTGTATTAATATGTGACTAATTCAAAGTACAGTCAAAATTAAAGAAGTTATAAGCAAAGAAAATATATAATAAACAAATGTTGTTAGGCTACAGTGAAGTTGTTAAACTGAATTTCTATCAGGGCTTATTGAGTTACTCCTTTCGAGGTATAAAATCTTCTAATCCTTTTTGGTAAATTCTTTTACGAATCCATATTTGATTACATTCCGAACTATTTTTGCTAAAACATTGCAATTGTTAGTTTCATGTCCATTCACTTTATGATAGGCACAGTAATTCCTTCCTTTTTAAGATTCTACAGTAGTTCTTGTCTTATAGGAAATAGAGAAATTCTCATCATCTTTTGTTATAGCAAAGATATAGGAAAGAGGTTGGTTTAATTCCACTGTTCTGTATTTGGATGTCTCCGTCTGATTATATTTTATGTTTTCCTTCCATATAGACTTTTTGTTGGGGTGATTGAAGTCAAATTTTTCTTCCTGCTGTTTTTGTTGATATTTCTTCATGGCATGATGCATTTCCTCTAAACGGATAAATTTGTCTGCTTGGGAATAAAAGTATTGTAGATCTTTGCATCCATTAATATAAAGGTCTTTCCAGAAAGTGGTTTGTTCGATGAATCCTGATCGAACTGCCATATGCTTTTCTCCATCTATTGTACTATCTGCCTTCAGTGCTTTTGTACCGAATCTATTCAATTATTTGCCAAGCAATTCTCGTAGTTTTTGTTTGATAGTTGCCAACAAGCTAAATCCATACTTGAATCTCTTAATATAGAAAATTGTTTAACGAAGTCATAAGAATTATTCCCAAGAATAAATGGTTTCCACTTGGTAATTCTTGTACCATTTGATAGCTGCTTCTTGAAAAGTATATAGGAAGAGTTTGCAGCAAATTGGTCCAGAAGCAATATATAGGTTCATCCAGTTTTCAAAAGCTACAAGGTGATAATCTGGATCAGTAGTCCCATAATATTTTTGTAAGGGAATTTGGATGTGAGGAGGGAGACAAACCGCTATTATTCTTCTAGAATGAGTCTTTTGCAGGATAACATATTTCTCCAGGCCAGGATTTACATTTTCCATAAACAAATCCATTATCATTTGGTGTAGGATGTCTTCTAGGTCGGCTTCGTTTTTGTGGCAACTTTTACCGTTTCTTTAGTTAGACTATTTAATTGCTTGAGGACCTTTAAGCTTGACTTTCTTGGTTTAACTCTTCCTCTTTTACCTCATTTGGAAATTGCGCTTCATCTTCTCCTTCCATAATCCTTAATGATTCTTGAGATGAAGCCCTTTCAATAAATTCTTGAATTGCTATCATCTGTTGTTGTAGATTCGGCACTTTCATCTCCTTATTTTCCAATCTTAATAGGGTTGAAGGTTGCCTAATTTCCATATTCTCTAAGTTAAAGTTTGGGACTATGTTATCTTCCAAAGTTGATTGTGACGTATCTTCTTCATTTGGATTATTGTTATTATTCCTTGCTTTTACCATTTATCCTCTTGATTGAAGTTACTTTACGCAATTAATATTGCTGAAAATTATTGGGAATTGAAGGTTCGAGCCCTCCTTCCAGCGTTAAAAGTATTAACAAGAAAACTTATCAACACCTCAAAATGGAGTTTGAAATATTAGTGATTCCTTCAAAACCTCCTTTTGAACAGGTGAGGGTAGCTTACACTCTTCAAGTAAGGAAACTATAGTTGAATGTACTTACTTAATACCTTTCAACACAATCCAAAGGCAAATCTTACATCAGAAAATTCTTTCTAAATTAGTTAGATTATAACCATATTAGAACCACCTTTCAAAGTAGTCAAAGTGGCTTAAGGTTGAGACTTAACAGTTTAGGGAATTTGGTTGAATTGTGTGGGTTTCGACTTCGTCGAAAGGGTAAGTTCTTATAACCTTATGGTTTTCAGCTAAAACTCAATGGATATATGTATACTAGGCATATCGAATTGATCGAAAGGTAATCTTTCACCTAGATAGACATAATATGATCATAATTGTATCTAATAAGAATTTTTACATGGCTGCATAAACAAACTTATCATAATCATCTTTTTATTGAACTAAAGATGTATGGATTTACTGAATTCCCCAATTTGATTTTGAAATTAGGATTCACTATCCTAAGAAAGTGCAGGAAGGAAGTGAAAGAAATCGGATCTTTTAAACCAAACACCTAGGGTCTTATTCATAGGTGTGGGTTGGCACTTGTCAGCCCTTGCATTCAACATGGTCGGAAGGTGGAAGGTCCGCTTTCCTTCTTTCGTGCGCATCTCTTGAATCATAGCTTTCGACCTAGTCGAAAGGATTATATGGCCGACCTTTCGCTGCTGCTGAAGACTGGGCATCCCTCTATCTTTCCTTATTCCTTTCCACTTCGTCGAAAGATATATTGCTGGATCGCTTTTGACTTCATCGAAAAGTATATTGTTTGATCACTTTCGACTTCATCGAAAGGTGTGTAGATGCACTCTTCACTTATTTATTAATGTGCTATGTAAGTTAGTTTGGGCACTGGCCTTCGACGCCATCGAAATATGTGCTTTGTAGGCTTCGGATGAGTTGAAACACTGTTGAGATATTTGCTATAAGGGACACCATTCGAAAGCATTCTATCTATCTGGCATGGAACATGCAAAATTCCTATAATCTTTTCCTTCATAGGTGATGATGGCTTTAACTAATTCGAAAGGATAATATATGCTTTCAAAAGGGTTGATTTTGCTGAACATTCTTCTGGTGGAGGTAAATAAAGATGTAACCAATCGTTTTGAATAGGTTGGCGCACATGTAGAAAGTATGGCATTTGTTGCCTTCTAAAGGTTACTTTTCGACCACTTCGAAAGCTGTAAACCTGTTAGCCACCACCTTCGAAAGGTACCTTTCGACCTCATCGAAAGTTCTTATTTAGTCTTTTCAGAGACCACTTCTAATGCCTTCCAATCCTCATCAATGCTCTTGCTCCTTCTTTCATACTTTCACTCTTGAGAATATTTTATGGATAACATATGGAACTCTAAGTAAGCACATGAAGTCTTGAAATCCAACCTCCCCATGTCAATTACCACTGATCCATGCCTACCTTGATCCCACACTTCACTCACACACTAGGCTATGATCCTTCATGCCTCAACATCAATTGCACATCATTACCGATTGATTTCCATAGATCGACATCGATCCTTGACTTAGTCAAAATCCAATTTCCTCCATTTCACTGGTCCGTACCACCAAGCGATCATTTGTAAGTCGAAGCAATCCATCTCCTGGCACAAAGAACATCTTAAAGCAAACATCTTCCAATCCATCACTTAGAGTGATCCATCAATGCACGCGGCCAAGCCATGCAAGCGATCTATCCACCTATGCAAGAAATCAAGGAAAGCACCTATTAAGCCCAAAGCATACCTTGAAACAACACAATATTGATCCATACTCCTAAAGTCACCATCGATCCATCAATATCTTGAGCATATGAATTCCAAACGGCTTAAAACTGGATTGTAGTCTTATGGGACATTCCTTGTTACCCAATGTCGACCACACCAAGATTGCACTCCTAACGATCGACCCATACAAATCTTAATGTTCCTAAAACCGAATCACCATTCGTTCAGGGTTTTCAACCAAACACACATCACACATACAAGCAATCATCACATACAATCTATATTATCAAGCATACAGCCAAACCTGTCATTGTAAATCCTAAATCTAAAGGTGGTATCGATAAGAACAAAGAAATCCATAAGAACACTAATTCTATAAAACTTTTCCAACTCATTTGAAATTCATATATGTATTTAAAAAGAGTGTAAAAAATATTTTTGAGTTCGAAAATCATATAAAAACATTATTAAGTGCCAAATAATTGCTAATTAGTGAGTTGAGGGTTAAACCCACTCACCTAATACCCAAAGCAATCGAAACACGCTTGAAATCCAAGAGTGAGAAGTAGCTCCAAGATGATATCCAACAGTCGATCTTTAATCCAAGGTGCTATTCTTGCTAATCTTTTTGTAATAACGCATGCTAGCTAATTATAGTAAGGATTAGGGTGACTTTTTGGGTAAGAGATTGGTAATGGAGAGTTCCTCCCTATTTTTAAAAAGTATGAAATAATAGGGGCGAGTCCCATCAGCCCTAACACTATGCTAATCTCAAAATGCGCTTTAAGCCTTACCAGTAAATTATTATTTACCTATTAAGCCATTCAAAATCAAGTGAAACCCCTAACAACTATATCTCCTAAATGGTAAGTCCTTTTTCCTATTACAATCACTCTATAGAAAGAGAAACTATCATCTTGATCTAACTGAAGTAGTTTTAAACCCCAATTCAGCTCCTATCAAAAGTTATAGGCAACATAATATTTATAGAGTTAAAATCGTTCGATAAAATTCTAAGGATGGAGAATGGCTCTAGTAGTTATTTACCAAAATCATTAGAATCGTACGACCTCATATAAAAATAATAATAATATTCTACTCTCAATATTTTGGAATATAGGTCGTTCCACAGACTATTAGATAAAAACTGCAAAATTATATGTATAATTGAAAACATAACTCATGGCATACTTTAATTCTACTGGTTATAGAAGCATCAATCGATCAACCAATCATAAGGGGATGGTCGATCGATTTGGCAATTTAACACCTAATACATGCATCACTAGACCTGATAGAGTTAAGAGTGTGCCCTATGAGAATTTAGGAAATTTTGTTATATAACTTAACTTCTATAGCGAATCCTGTTTGAAATAAAGTTAATTCTGTATCTTATTATATTGTGATAAATACGTTAAACATACACATAAATAGAAAATCCTTAGAAAAACATATTTAATCTATTTTTGTTGAGAACGTGTTCATAACCATAAATAATAAATCATACCGTGAAGTTGACTCGTTTATTTTTAATTAGTTATTGACGGTCGTTTAAGAAATACTTATAAAGAAAATTTTGAATAGATTTTTGGACGTTTTAATTATTCCACTATGATTAGAAAGGTCGAAAGACGAATTTAATATATAATATGTTGGCATTTTAATAAATTGATGGAAATTTAGATCAATCTAGTCCAACAATGTTATATTTTGCTATATATATTAGGTTAATGTAACTCTAGCAACTACATTATCTATAAACAGCCTAATGCCGAAATCATACTGTACTCCCCTTCCAACATACAATAACGGTGGGCATTTGGCTTAACTTGGCCAATGGTGGTCAGAATTTTTGTTTGAAGGTGGCAGCTACGATTTTGGGAGTAGTGTAACGACCCGATTTTTCTACGCCCGAAAATCAATATCAATACGTCCACTGTATCGAATGACGAACAATCGAATGCCAAAAAACAGAACCATTAGGGATACAGAAGGACGTAGAAGAAGAGAAAATAAAACAACAACAGAATCTTACCATCGTAGCGGAATAAAATAAAACAGATAATAACTAATCTTTACACAAAAGAAACTATATCTATTTTGTACATTACATCATCGGAGTACAACAAAATTCATAACACACAACTAGACAGTTATCATAACCTGTCCTCACAAAACTGACTTTGCAGTTTATCAAACATGGCGGAATATTCATCAAATACGTGTGATACATCTCGCCATCTAGCTCGTCTCCTGAGCTCCACAGCATCCTTTCCTGTATTCTATAATACTCGGTCTAACTCGATTATTATAGTTAAATACCACATGAGTCAGTCTGGAAAACCAGCGTGAGAAAACATACTCAATTGGATTACTAAAGTTTTCAAAATAGTTTGAAATCAAAGGTATCTCGTAAGACCACGCCACAAATAAACATGTCGGGTTTTTACCTTACGATAACTAAAACATTTCTTATAAAATCCTCAGATATTATAGTAGTGTCTGTATACAAATACTTATTCAAATAGCCGAAATTGTTACATTATTAAATTTCAGCTACTAGCCACAAAGTGGGTTCTACAAACAAAAACCGTAAAGGCGCGTAGGGAGAATGGATTTTCATCAATGACAGGGCTACTGGGGTACCGTCCGTCACAGTACGTGGTCTAGATCACACTACCGAGGATCCGCCCTGATCCACTGCATCACAAGACCGGAACTACCCCTTACTGGATAGTCCGAATAAGGTCAACCCGCGGTTGGGGTCAGCAACCGCCCACACAGCAGAAATAAAGGGACCTCTAGACAGGGATGACCTTACCCTAATTGGTTGCTAGCCACTTAGCCTTGTGTGCGCCTCCTTTGTTTAAGCTATTCCCGGTTGATGATGCTCGAGGTTAAGCGTTACCTTTTTTTGCACACATTCACTTAGAATGCTCATCGTCCTCCTGGCGATGGTCTGATAGCATTCATCCATACAAGTCCGTTCCGGATCCGAACGATACCTAAGGCACTACTCCTACTACATCCATTTTGGAATCACCCTCAAGATTAGTAGCGATTAGTCCTTGCACTTCACTGCTCCATCTTCAACTCCAAGCTCTTGTCTTCCTCACGAAAACATTCAAATTAGATCGAAATGCTTACGGAAAAATAAATCGCGATCCCGGTCTCTTCAAAACGATCAGCGCATTGGCCAATATTGATAGTTGGTTATTTATCTATCAAATAACATTCACAAACAAACATCAGACATTACCAATTTCCCAAATTTTTTATTTTCAAAATATCTTCGCAAGATATTTTTCTATACTTCAAACCTTATAAAATAGTTTCAAATCACCTTTCTCTCGCGGAATAAATTCCAAATATTATTTATTTCCACTGAAAATTATCAAGTCTAAATTCTTTAGATTTAATATAATTTAAATCACTTTATTAAAAAATATACTTTAAAACATTTAAATTAAAACCACTTAAACACTCTATTCAAAAATATATACTTCAAAAATATTAAAATAAAAACCACTTAAAACATTTTATTTAAAATACCAGTTATGAAATTTATATTAATATCTCATGTAAAACTTAAGCCCAAACAAATTTTAAAATAAAGTTATTAGATAGAGTATAATTATTAATAACCATATTTTAAATCAAATACTAGTTAAATCTTTAAAATAATCACTTCTATAATTAACTTAATAAATATTTACTTTAAAAAAATTAAAACAATTTAAGAAAACAATTTCTCCAAAAACATTCTTTTTTAAAACAACTTTAAAACTTTTAATTTATACTTAAAAGCTACTTTGAAAACATAGTTGGCTTTCCAAGGAAAATACACTTTCCATTCCAAAATAGTCCATATAACCAGTTAATAAATTCTTCGCGATTTATTCCAATTTACATCCCAAATCCGTAAATTTCCTTTCCCACACTTTTAAAAATAAATTGCCATTTATTTTTAACAATTTGCCCATTCCTTTATAAATTCCCATCGTGAATTTATATTTCCAAATATCCACTGATATCTTATTTCACTTTATAAACCCAGTTTATAAATTCCATGGTCTCATCTTCCTTTTTAAAACACAGTTTCAAAAATCAAATCAATTTCCAGAATTTTACTCCATTTAAAAATAAATTCCTTCACTTACTCAGTTCTATTTCAAAACCCATTAATTTCATATGTAACTTCTTTATTAAGATTTAAAATCTTATTTAAATTGAAACTACCAATTTCATATTTATTTCAAAATTCTTCTTTTATTTCTTTCTAAACCATTTAAATTCTGAATTAAAAAAAATAAATCCTTTATTCCTTTAAATAATATCTCTTAAGTTTAAAAATTCATTTATTCCCAATTATCCAAAAATCTCTTTTCCCATACTTG
Source organism: Allium cepa (assembly GCA_030765085.1). Lineage (NCBI taxonomy): Eukaryota > Viridiplantae > Streptophyta > Magnoliopsida > Asparagales > Amaryllidaceae > Allium > Allium cepa. Next base: position 471,489,530 of record CM060929.1, on the reverse strand, counting down.
GAATTTATTTATAAAATTTAAAAATCAACTTTATTCTTTTTCCAATTCGGCCTTTAATCTATCCAAATTCTCTATAATTATTTAAAAAAAAATTCTCTCTTTTATTATATTTCAAAAATCCAATTTATATATTTTCGATAACTCAGTATACCCAAATGTATCCAATCAAACCATAGCATCCAATATTTTTCAAAAATCCAATCTATATATTTTCGATAAATCCAATCAAACCATGGCATCTAATATTTTTCAACTACAAAATGCCTCTACGGGCCCCTAAATTTCAAAAGGTAACAAAAATCCAAGTGGCTAAAGCAGAAAATCATCATATTTCATACAGAAATTTAAATACATACCTTTTTGTCGAGCAATTCAATTTATTATCTGAAATCAAAATCCCAATTTCCTTTTGCCTTTTAAAACACCTGTATATCCTACTTAGCAATAATATCCAATCATAGTTTTCAAAATCATTTTATTCATTACTTTACAAAAGTTTCAACATTTTTTTTACTTAAGCCTATACGATGTACACATATCACCCGTACGCAATATCAAATTCGATCGCTCACTCGATCACACAATTTTACTTTCGAACTAGTATCGTCCACCCAACTTCCTAGTGCGGACTCAGATCTGGTTTCTTGATCAAAAACCTTCATTCTCCTTGCATAGCCGCAAACTATGATAGAGAATTTCCAGAATCAATCAAAATCCATATTCAGAGTTCGTCGTCGAAAATCGAGTGAAAAATCCCAACTCGCATCGATATAACTATCTCGAAATTCTTGGATCAAATCGTTATGCGAATAAAATAATATACTTATAGCCTACGTATTTTGCCCCAATTGATTATTCGCTATATCAATTCTCTTTTATTCGTATTCATTTTGATTTCTATCCACTTATCGCCTCACACACCTTATTAAACCTTCATCCATTTCTAATTTAGTATTTCCAATACCAATTTTACTTAAGAATTTCACTATCTATCTTCAAAGTTCAATTTAAGTATTTTATTCACTTCTTATATTTATTTTTACTTCACTACTGAAGTTTATATCCATTTCTATTCACTTTGCCTTTACAATTCCATTTGAACTCACTTTACCTTCGAATTTAAATATTGTATTCTATTCATCTCAACCATATTTAATTTTATTTAATTAGTTCCACTTACTAATTTATTCCTATCTCAAACCATTTTTACTTCCAAACCTTTATTATTTTAGTTCACTTTGAACTAGTTCTACAACTTCACTTTACTTTACACAATTTAAATTGATTCCATTATTCAACTTTAATTCTAGTTCTATTATTTACAAATTTAAATAAATTTGTTCTCCCACAAATTTACTTCCAATAAAATAATTTTTTTCACTTTTATTTACTAGATTCAGTTACATTCCACTTTAATTCGAATTTTTAACTTCTATAAGTTTTCCAGCTTATTTATATTCCAATTACTATTCGCTTTTTAATTTACTTCATTTAATTGGTTTACCTACCACTTTGTTTTTATCATATTTATTTTGATTTAACTCTTATTCAAGTTAAATTCTATTCTAAACAAATTTTCACGTTTTATAAGTTCCCAAACTTGTTTCATAAATGTTTTAAATAAGACTCCAGAGTTTAAACCATTACTTAAACATTCAAAATCAATATGTCACATCCAACTGATATTAGATTATCAATTTTGAAAACATATACATCTAAATCAATTTATTTCAAAATTAAACCCAATTTTTTCAAATAACCAACTCAAAACATTTAGGTAGCAATTCCTCCCCTGAAAACTCGAAAATGAACATCGATGATGTTGTAGTCATCACCGAAATTATTTTCAAGCGACCAAAGTGAGTTCAACGCTTTTATCCCTTCAAAATCATTTTCCAAATATTCTTAAATTCTAAATCTCACCAGATTTCATATCCAATTCAAAAATATTTTCGAAAAATATCACCATTATTCCTTTAAAACCTTTGAAAAATCATTTTCAAACCCATAAGGAATTCAAAATTTCAAATTCCAAATCCTTTCAACTCACATTCAAACATTATTCTAAAATTTTATCTCATTTTAATTATAAATCACACTATAATTCACATTTATAAATTTCATTTGTTAAATGAATTTATCTCCAAATCTTTGATTATACAATTATTCCCTTATTTTTATTACCATAACAATAATGATAATAATTTAATATTATCACTTCCTAATAACCAAGAAACCATATATTATAATAATTTACAAAATTATAAAGATAAGTTGGGCATAATTATTTAATTTACCCTATTTAAAAAAAAAATACCGTGTCGGTTTATCTTGTTTAAGAGTTTAAAAATCCCTTTCGATGATATGGCATCCCAAATATCGACCAGAATCCATAAACACCCAACTGATAAGTCAACACAGTATAAAAATAATTTTTATATTCACTAACAAATATGCGCTCATATCTATTATTACACTCAAACTCATTCTAGAGTGCTTACAGACTCTATTCCTAATGAGTAATCCCCACCAGAGCCAAGGTTCTCGCTTAACCTTCAGCTCTGATACCAATATGTAACGACTGGATTTTTCGACGTCTGAAAATCGTCATCAATACGTCCACTGTATCGAATGACGAACAGTCGAATGTTGGAAAACCGAATCATTAGGGATATAGAAGAAGGAGGTAGAAGAAGAGAAAATAAAACAACAACAAAATCTTATCATCGCAGCGGAATAAAATATTATAGATAATAACTGATCTTTACACAAAAGAAACTATATATGTTTTACACATTACATCATCGGAGTACAACAAAATTCATAACACACAACTAGACAGTTATCATAACATGCCCTCACAAAACTAACTGTGCGGTTTATCAAACATAGTGTAATATTCATCAAATACGTGTGATACGTCTCGCCATCCGGCTCGTCTCCTGAGCTCCACATCATCCTTTTCTGTATTCTATAATACTCGATCTGACCCAAGCATTATAGTTAAATAACACCCGAGTCAGTATGGAAAACTAGCATGAGAAAACACATTCAATTGGATTATTAAAGTTTTCAAAATCATATGAAATCAAAGGTATCTCGTAAGAGCACGCCATAAATAAACATGCCGAATTTTTACCTTACCATAACCAAAACATTTCTTATAAAATCCTTTGATATTATAGTAGTGTCTATATACAAATACTTATTCAAATATTTGAAATTGTTAAATTATTAAATTCCAGCTACTAGCCAAAAAGTGGGTTCTACAAACAAAAATCGCAAAGGCACGTAGGGAGAATGGATTTCCATCAATGGCATGGCTACTGGGGTACGACCCGTCACAGTCTGTGGCCTAGATCACTGTACCGAGGATCCACCCTGATCCCCCGCAATAAAAGACTGGAGCAACCCCTTACTGGATAGTCCGAATAAGATCACCCCGCAATTAGGATGAGCAACCACCTACACAGCCGAAATGAATGGACATCTAGACAGGGATGACCTTACCCTAACTGGTTTCTATCCACTTAGCCTTGTGTGCACCTCCCTGTTTAAGCCATTCCTGGTTGATGAGGCTCGAGGTCAAGCGTTACCTTTTTTTAGAACTCATTCACTTAGAATGCTCATCGTCCTCCGGACGATGGTCTGATGGCATTCATCCATCCAAGTCTATTCTGGGTCCGAACGGAACCGAAGGCACTACTCCTGCTACATCCATTTTGGAATCACTCCTAGGATTAGTAGCGATTAGCCACTGCACTTCACTGCTCCATCTTTGACTCCAAGCTCTTGCCTTGTAGACTTAACCTTTCATCTTCTTAGCTTTCTAATTAGAGCTTTTGACTTAGTTGCTTTTGACCGGGTCAAACGTTCAAAAATATACGTTTTAAACCTGTCGACAAAGATGAAAGATTGCTGCTACTTTACTTCTATTTTGTTTTGAAACCTTCCAACATAGTCTAAAGATTATAGAAGCTTTTTCCAACCCTTCGAAGTTGTTACTTTCGACGAGGTCGAAAGGTATACCTGTTTTAAAAACAAGCCACTTCTCCATGCTTCTGAAAGGTATCAAAATTCAACTTAGACGATTTACCCTTGTTTCATAATTAAAGTATAACCTAAATCTTTCGAAGGAGTTGTTTTAAAGGTAGAGGCCTATTGTTTTAAATGATATGTTTTAAAGCTTTTGACAAAGTCGAAAGGTTGCTTTCAAGGATGTCAAAAGGTTTTAAAAAAAGATTTTCCATAGGTTTTAAATTGAACTCAAAGAGTTTAAGAAAGGTCAATGTTATGAGAGTTGAATGCTTTTGAAAGATTTTAATTATTGAATGGTTTCACTGCGGTCGAAAGCAAAGCTTTCGAATGGGTCAAAAGCCAAGCTTTCGACGAAGTCGAAAGGTAGCTTTCAATGGGGTCAAGAGGTATCTTCCGACAGTGTCGAAAGGTTCTATTTTATGATTATTTTGAAAGGTTAAAAATGGAAGGTTTTCCAAAGGTTTTCTAATGCAATGTTTTGAAGTGTTTTCAAAGTAGGATATCTAAAATTTTAATGCTTTTGAAAGGGAGTTTTCAATGGTTTCGAAAGGTAAGATTTTGGCCTCTTAGCCTTAATGATCGAAGGGTTTTACTTGGTTTCAAAAGAGATGCTTTCAAAGGATTTAGAAAGGGGTACTTTCAATGGAATAGAAAGGAGTACTTTCAAATAATTAAATGATTTCATCAACTAAAGTTTGAGTAATACACACACACACAATATGGCAAGTTATTTTGAGTAAAGCATAAAGATTTTATATTTTCCTTGTATAAGTTTGATTTAAAGGTTTTAAATCATATTAAAAAGGGTTTTCAAGGAAAATTACGAGAGGAGATCCCTAAGTAAAAATGACTCAGATATTAGAATAGCAGATGGGACAGGTATATGGTCGCGCCCTATACATTATCTATTAGCCCCAGCCAATTATTGTCCAAAATTCCAGTATGGAGGGCTTGGTCAGATAGACTAAAAAAATTATGGTTATACACAGAAAGGAATATATTTGTATACATATAGGCTCCTGGTGAGACTGCAAAACCATTATGATCAAGAAGATTTGGGAGATGATTAAGCTAGGGACAGACCGTCTAGAAGCGAAGTATGTAATAGATAGTTAAGGGCAGATAGTCCAGAAGAGGTGTGTCTAACAGATGTTAGATTATTTTGATGTGTTGTCTGGTAGGCCGAGTTAGCCAAAGGTTAAAGTTAGCCAAACAAACTTTTATGTTTGAACAGATAGTTCATTTATTACTTGATATTATGTATGTTTACATAATGATGCTTTATAGTATTTAACCAGTTTTGGTTGCAGGTAAAGGTTTTGCAAAGATATGTTTTAAAAGAATGTTATGAGGAGATACCGTTCCATTAAGCGGTGTAGTCTCACTTAACATATTTAACTGGGATGTATAGTACTATTTACACCAGTCTTTATGTCTGATTCGAAGTTCATGTTTTCCCTTTTAAACTTTCAGGTGCTCAAAATTGATTTGAGTAGGCTGAGACGCTAATGTCTTTTCAGGTTTTAGTAGGATGACGAATAAGGCTACCAGAGGCATGCAGGAGGCAAACAGATAACTATTTAGGAGTTGAAATTTTGTGCTTTGTTATATCTCCGATGTGTTTGTATTAAGTCTATTATGACTATATGACTCTGATCATCCAAGAGGGTATCTTCATATACAGCTCTTGGCATATTTTGTAATAAGTATATTTTATCTGTTCTTGGGAGCATATCGGGATAATGTAAAATGAATATGGAACATCTGTTTTAATTGTAATAAGGAAAAGTTGGTTTGAAATGTGTTTTATTTCATATTCAACTGCTTATGATATTATAGATACCATTAAAATAGCCGTATTTAGTCACCGAAAGCTAATACTATAGACGACTACAACATCTGTAGCGCTTAGTTTTGGACCTCTAGACAGGGGATGTTACAACTTGGTATCGGAGCATGTTCTATGAAATGCTTTAACTAAAATTGATTTTTGAAAACATAATCCTTAAATATTAGAATTAAGATCGGGGTATGGGACAATGCTATAGTAATGTACTTATATTTTCTATATATATAAAAGTATCCTATATCTCTAGACTCCTATCTTAATTAGGTATTCATTTATATCTCATGAAGCTTGAATACAGATATAGAAGAAAGAAGAGGAAGGGTTAATCTTGGAGGAGAGAGCACTACCACTAATGGAAATGCCCGACCAAATGCTAGAAGAGGTCGAAGTCAGGCTCAAGCTGAAAATATTGGTACTGGGGCTCCCCAAGTGGACATGAGAGCCATGTATCAGTTTTTCTTGAACATGATGCAAGCTGGAATTGCAATTGGAGTTGTCAAAGGGAATGCTGCTGGAGGAGAGTTCAGGAAGCTCCGATGGTCAATCACTATGCTTATCTGAGCAAAGACTATACTAGGCTTGGAGGGAAGCCATTCATTAGAACTGAGGATGCAATTGAGGTAGAAAACTGGAAATTGCACTGTGAGTGGATTTTCGCTGACATAAGTTTGAATGAGGAGCAACAGAGGAGATTAGCTTCTAGACAGCTTCAGGAAGCTTCTCTATTTTGGTGAAATTCTGTTATAGCTGGTGTGGATGAGGAAACCATGATTTGGTTGGAATTTAAGAGAAGTTTTCAAGAAATTTTATGCCGATGATGGGATGGCACAGTCATCATTAGTTAGGAAGTTCACTGAACTAGAGCAAGGAGAGATATATGTCCTTGAGTATGCAAGAAGATTTGAAGACTTAGCCTGGTATGGGCATGCCATGGTTGCCTAGTATGGGTATGCCATGGTTGATACAGAGATAAAGAGAAATTAGAAGTGTATAAGAGGTTTGATGCTGGAATTGGCAAGAGCTAACTTACCGCACTTAAGAGGTCCCTATGATGTAGTGGTAGAAATGATATTAAGGTAGGAAGAGGTGTTAGCTTGTTTGGAGAAGAAGAAAGAGAAGGAAGTCCATGTAGGACAAGGCTAGAAAAGAAAGTTTTTCCTTAAGAAGAATGCTTAGAAGGGAGAAGCACGGAAGAAAGGAAAATCTGAGGTGGCCTATTATAAATGTGACAAGAAGGGACATTATGCTCAGGAGTGACGGACTGGAAAAGGAAAAGGGAAAGAAACAGTTGGAAAGAAGAATGTCAAGTGCTTTAATTGTGATCGAATCATCCACTACAAGAACCAGTGCAAAGAGCCTGCAAAAGAGGGAAAGGGCTAAGTGTGTGCTATGGAGCTTGTTGCTTTGAGACCAAGGGCACATGAGAAAGGAAAGGCTGTTCTAGGAGGCTTGCTATAAATTCATGGTATGTTTGTTATCATTCTATTTGGTACTGCTGCATTACATTCTTTTATTTCTTGACGTTTGGTAGATAAGCTTAACCTAGAGCCCTCATATTTAGTTAATTCCTTAAGGGTTGCAAATCCGATAAGAGGATATGCGACACTTGGGATGAGGTGTGACCATTTGGAGTTTGACTTATTAGGTCATACTTTTGATTGCTGTTTGCATGTATTTAATTTAGTGGGGTTCGTGATTATCTTTAGGATGGATCGGATAAATAAATAAGATGCTAGGATATCTTGCCATGATAGGAAAATGTCACTTAGTCACCCTAGTTGCAGTAAGTAGATTATTTATATCGTAGAAAGCCCTAGTTGCAAGATGAATGCTTTATTGGGTGTTATGGAGATGGAATATGACTTAAATCGAGTTTTCATGGTAGGAGAATTCACGGAAGTGTTTGAACCGGTAACCGGGTTGCCATCAAAATAAGCCACTGAGTTTCGGGTTGATTTGGTGCTTGGAGCAGAACCGATGAGTAGGCCGCCAAGCAGGATGACACCTACAGAGATGAAGGAGTTGAAGGTACAATTTGTGGATTTGGAAGGCAAGAGTTTTATTTGACCAAGTAGTTCACCATGGGGGGATGCCGTAGTGTTTGCGAAGAAGCCGGACGGATCGTTGAGGCTATGAATCAATTATCGTAAGCTAAATGAGAAGACGATAAAGAACCGATATCCATTGCTAAGAATTGATGATTTGTTTTATCAGTCAAGTAGAGCCAAGGTCATCTCTTAGCTAGACGTGGCAACGGGATTTCATCAGCTTAGAGTGGCAGAGGATAGAATTCTTTTGACGCCGTTTAGGATAATATATGGATCGTACGAATGGTTGGTTATGCCATTCAGACTAATTAATGCATTGGCATTCTTTATGGATCTGAAGGATAGAATTTTCTGAGAGCACTTGGATAAATTTGTGTTGGTCTTCATAGATGACATTTTGGTATACTCTAAGGAAGAGAAGGATTATGAAGTTCATCTTAGAGTTGTGCTTGAGATGTTGAGGGAGCATCAGTTGAAGGCTAAGTTTAAAGTGTCATTTTTGAAGAAGGAAGTGAATTAACTTGGTCATGTAGTCTTAGAGATGGGATTGGCAGTAGATCCGACTATGATCAAGGCCGTGAATAGTTGGAAGGTGCTAGAAACCATGACTGAAATAAGAAGCTTTATTGGACTACCTGGATATTATAGAAGGTTTATAAAAGATTTTTCGCAGATAGCGGCACCGATGACTAAGCTTACGTAAAAATATGTGAAGTTTGTGTGTATTGATAAGTGTGAGGATACATTCCAAACTTTGAAACCCTTATTGATAAGCTTACGTAAAAATAAGGATTTCAGTCTTAACCAAAAGGGATGGTTACGAAAGAAAGGAAGGTTGTGTGTTCCGAATTTATGGGACATGAAGAAAGAAGTTTTGGATGAATGCCATCGTTCGAAGTTCACTATCCATCTATGAGGAATGAAGATGTATCAAGATATGAAGAGAAGTTTCTTCTGGGAACATATGAAGCGGTCGTTGGTTTATGTGTTAGGTGGTGTTTGAATTTGCCAGGAGGCAAAGGCTAAACACCAGAAACCAAGCGGATTACTTCAACCATTAGATGTTCCGATGTGGAAGTGGGATTCTATGTCTATGGATTTTATCAATGGGCTGCCAAAAACTAAAAGAGGGAATGATTGTATATGGGTCATAGTGGATAGATTGACCAACAGTGCCTATTTCATTCCCATCAGGTCAAATAGGATGGCACCTAGTCTGACGAAGTTCTTTATGAAGAATGTGGTTAGATGCACGGAATTCCTTCTTATATTATCAGTGATAGAGATTCTTTATTTACTAGTGAGTTTTGGAAGAGTCTACAGGAAGCTTTAGAAACCAAGCTCAACATGAGTACCGCTTACCACCCGCTAACTGATGGGCAAACGAAAAAGGTTAACAAAGTCTTGGAGGATTTGTTAAGAGCTTGTGTATTGAATTTCATAGGATCATGGGAAGACCATCTTTATCTAGTTGAGTTTGCGTATGACAATAGTTATCAAACTAGTATTGGGATGGTACCATTTGAAGCTTTGACCATGAAAATCTCTCGTATGTTGGTTAGAGACCGGGGATAAATTGGTTCTTGTTCCAGATTTGGTAAAGGAAGCTGCGGAGAAGATTGAGTTGATCTGAGTTAGGATGAAGGAAGCTCAATCTAGGCAGAAAAGTTATGCAGAGAGAAGGAGAAAAGACTTGGAATTCTCCGTTTGTAACGACCCAAAATTTTTAGTGATCTTATTTATTTATTAAATTAATGGAAATTTTGTGAAATTTTATACAATAAATTTTTTAATTTAAAATTTAATATTTGTAATACATCTATCTAGATATAGCAAATGGCAAATTTTCATCCAATAATACAGATGTTCTATCAGTTGCTTGAAATTTAGTTTAAATCAGTTAATAACAGTTGAATTTAAAAGTATTCCGAAACCTAAATATGTCAACATGAGAAAATTTATTTAGAACACTCTGAATCGGACTGCGAAATTTGTTTTGCGAAACTCAGACTTTTTTAGCTCCATTTGGATTTTTCCGTACGAAATAGCAACGTATATCGTTACCGATTATCGACTTTTGATAGGATAATCGTACCACTGATATCTGTATACCATTTTGATTGTCTCGTCTTGTTGATCTCTACGGTATATTCGATTTTGTGTTTTGAAGCCCGATACGCGGTGGAATCTGTAAAATGCCTATCGTATCGGTACCTGTTCCGTGCGTTTTGATTTCTTGGGTCTATTCAATCCCACCGTGTATTAACCCAGCGACTATATGCTTTTATTATCTTCCTAAATTTAGGTGTGACCTTTCCATTTCCTTTGATTGATAGATTTGTCGACGTTCTATGGTTTCGGTTATAAAATAAATCTTTGTCGTACAACACAAACAACAATTAATTGGTTCAATAAATTTTCACGAAATCAATGGAATTGAACCGTTACGACTATTTTATTAATATATTTTCATCTCTCTCTCCACTCTGTTAGTTTCCGTTTTGTTCATTATCTTCCCAGATCTGTTGTTCCCACTTCCATTCGAATGCCTCTCCTTTAACCTTCTTCCCACCAAAAATCTCGCCCATCTCCATTCTTCTTTTCCCCTCTTCTTCATGCCTGAGCCGAGCCCTTGCACACGCCTTCTCCACCACAAATGCAAGCATTCCTTCTCCACAACAAATGCAACCCGCTAAAGCTTGGCATCGTTGGCCGTCGCCAATTTTCCGCAAGCCTGACCACCTCTCTGGCTTCCTTCCCTTCCCCTCAGGCCTTCCACCTTCATGTCGAGCCCTCCGAGCTCATTACCTCATCCACCCCTAGCCTCCATCTTTTAAGGTAAATATATATCATCCTAATATACTTTATATATATAGTTATGCTTAAGATATTGTTGACTTGTATCTGTATATATTTATTTATATAATGTTGTCTGTAACATTGGGTTTCGAGCATATTAGCCTTAAAAATCTGGCAATAATACGAAAGTGTAGATTGTTGTAGTTATATAGTTTGGTAAGTTTAAGATATATATATATATATATATATATATATTATAGTATTTACAGTAAGTTATCTGCCAAGCCGAGTATTTTATTGCTTCTCTGATAATATTTATATATATTTTTTGTTATTTATATATATGTTTTTTATATAAGATTATATTATGTATTAGTTATAAAGTTGATAAAGCATACAGTTCATATAGATGAAAGTTTCGGCTATATACATTTGTGTATATGACGCGTGTGTTGTAAAATATGTTATATTATAATATATCGCGGGTCCAGTTAATTAGTTATGATTGTAAAATATGTTTATTTTAGTCTAGTTATATATATGCCAATATATTAAGGGTGGACATATATAAGCCTACAACATTTTATTTCGTAACAACATATGTATAGTTTTGTCCGTGTCCATATTAAAACTAAAATTTTAAAGTTATATAAAGTACTAATATATTTTGATCCATATGTATGTTTTACTAACTATTAACAACTTGAAATATATATACGTTTTGTTCTTTTACTGTTGATAGTTACTTGTATATTATATAAAGTAAGTAATATATATACTTGTTTACATCTAGTATCGATCCTACTGTTTGAAATTATTATGTTAGTATTTCTTGTTTTAAGAGTTGTTTGTATGTATATAAATCACATATACGTTTGCTTGAAATATATAAGCTTGTATAGTCTTTAAGTTAGATTGACTGTATATATATATATATATATATATATTTCGATATGTCTCTGTGAGGGAATATATATATAAAGTTGTTTATATATTAGTATACTCACTAAGTAATGTGTATAGATCATTTTATTTATACAAGATTTGATTCTTGTTGCCTACTTCTTTCACAGTATTATACGCATACTATAGTATATTATTATATAAATATGTTATTGTGAACTATCTTTTATATACAATATATATATATATATATATATATATATAGACATGATATATTTCCTGTATTTTATATTTGCAACTTTTATTTGCATATATGTTATATATATATAGATCTTATATACATATGTCTGCTGTTGTGTGTAAAGGGTTTACATTATATATATTAGTCTAACTATTTATTATATATATACAATTATTATTATCTAAATGGTTTAAAGGTAATGTTATATTTCAGCTAATGTATATTGTATATATAGTATATAATGTTATTATATTTAAGTTTTATAACCGCGCTACTTTATAATATATAAGTATTGATTTTAAATATTATATATATATATATATATTTTAAATTCAAAATGTATTTTAATTTAGAATATGATTTTATCTACATATAGAATATATATATAAGTTCACTTATACCACTTGTCATCATCGATCGGTTCTAATTTGATTTTGTCAATCCCTTATCTTTCAGCTTTTCCATCGAATTCGCAGTCAATCTAGCTTTGCTTTGGACTCGTAACTCATTTTATTGTTAATCCCCTCTAGCCTCGAAAGGTGAGTAATCACTCACGATTAACGTTCTTATATTTATTAAATTTGATTTCAATTGAGATGACAATTGAAATATGTTGCTGTAGTTATTTAAATTGTTATATATGTTATTACCTGTAACTGTTCACCCGTGGGATATGATACCATATCCTGTTGTTTATATTATATTGCTATTGATGATATATGTCTGTTATTATTATCATATCTTTTATCACTCTAGAAGTTCTCTTTTAGTATAGAATTCCCTATGGGTTGAAATGATACATACCCAAACAATCTGTAGAATAGGAGAAAATCGTTATTTGTTGAAATGATAGACCCAAGAGATTTTCGTTGATTTGAATTTAGGATTGCGGGTTGAAATGATATATACTTGTATATATTTAAATTACGGATAGAAATGCTAAATATCCGTACCACTTGATCATAGGACAGAAAATTTTATACAGACAACATTGGTGTGTGTGCGTGTATATTGAAAATGATTTTTATGGTTTTAAAAGAAAAAATATATATGGTTTTATTTAAATTTGAAAATATTATGTATATGAATAAGCTATGATATAAATAAAATTAATAATAAGCTTTAAATTTGGTAAAGTTTGATTTAAATATGTTTAAGGATTATTTAAAATTTTATTTTAAAAATAGTATTTTTAATGATTTTATAAGTTATGGTTGGGAAGAAAAATTTGAATTTAATTAAAATTTGAATTAATTAAAAATTTTATTTAATTAAATTGATTTGAAATTTATTGAATTTGAGAATTTAAAGGATATGATTTTATAACTTGATTTTGTTGAATATTTCACGTTTAAATAAATTGAAAGGAAATATTTGGAAAAATGAAATTTAAGGTTATTTAAATGATAATGGATCTATTAAATGAATATTTCAAAACTAAATAATAAGAAGTTAAAATGAGATATATATGAAATTATCACTTTAGTTTTGAAAGTGCTATAATCTAGAAATATATTTATTTGAAGTGGAAATGATAATTTGGTTTGAAGTATAAATTATTTGGAAGGACCACGGTGTTATAATGACTTTAGGTTGTTAATAGCGTATATTTCTACATTGTAGATAGTTCCATGGATCCTCAGAGGATGGGTATCCCAAACATCCTCTAAGTTAATTGTATTTCGGTTGATATTTCACTTGAGTTGGATTTATTGATATAAGACTGTAAATCCTGACTCAAGTGTTTTGTGTTTTGCTTTACGATCGGGTCAGACTGAGTAACACAATATTTGAGACTCACCTTTGGGGTTTGGAGCTTCGCTTGGAGATCCAACTATCGATTCAACTTTCATCTTTGCCAGTTGATTTGTTCAGAGAGGTCATCTGTTTGTATTGGAGACTTCACTGTATTGGAGATATTCTATTGTATTTTCTTTCTAACTCTGATGTTTATATACTAGCTTCATGAACTACTATTTATCTATTCCGCTGCATTATTATATTATTCTATGTGTGTGATTCTATGATTATTTTATTTACTGTATATGCTGAGTTTTGCCAAATATAAATTAACAATGTGATATTTTGAGCAATTCAAGTCCGACATGTGCGGATGCGAATGGTTGAAAATATCGGGTTGTTACACCGTTGGAGACTATGTGTTCATTAAGGTATCATCAATGGAAGGTGTTATCAGATTTGGAAAATCAGGAAGGTTAGCACCTACATTCGTTGGACCTTTCTGTATTGTTGAGAGGATTGGGAAACTCGAATACAGAGTTGAGTTACGACGTAGTTTGGCACAAGTCCACGATGTGTTTCATGTATCTCATTTGAGAAAGTGCATACGGGATCTAGACACTACTATAGAGCATATTTAGTTAGAAGATTTAGCAGTGGATCCAAATTTGACTATTGTTAGGAAGCCTATCCAGGTAGTCGAGAGAAATGAAAAGCAGTTGAGGAACAAGATAGTCAGATAGTGAAAGTCCAGTGGAGTGATGATGCTAGAGACTGTACTTGGAAGATGGAGAGCAGGACTAGAGATACTTATTCTGACTTATTTGATGGTATATTTTACCTTTGATTATATTTTTATATACCTTATCATAATTTGGAGGATGAAATTCTTTAAGGTGGGGAGTCTGTAGCACCTCTATTTTTGGTAACATTATTTAGAATATCTAATTAGTTAAATAAAATAAAATAATGTAAAGATTAATAGATCCAGATTTGATTAAATTAAGGGTAGCTATGCCACGTTAATATGCAAATTAAAATGAAATAACGTAAGCTAATGTGTTAGTTAATGAGAAGGAAAATATGGGAAATAGGAAAGGCTTGTACCCTAAACCCTTAGGAATGAAACTCACGTTCATTTCATTTTCATACAAAAAAAATTACTAAGGCCGGCCGCCATTTTTATCCTCAATGAAGACAAAGCTTTGATTTAAGAGAAGAAGATAATCAATTTATTCAACATCAAATCTCACATCTTTTAATCTCAAAGCTAAGGTGAATAATTACTACATCCTATTTTCTTATGGTTTTTGGTTTCAAGATAGATCCGAAATGTTTTTGCAAGTTTATGCCATGTTTTGATGATTGAAGTTATATATATATATATATATATATTGATGAATTATATACGTTTATGATATGTTTGAAATGAAAACCCTATTAGATGACATTCAAATACCTTGAAAATTTGAATATAGGCCAGAAATGATATATTAGAGTTGAATTTCAATTTTCATAATTTTCTGGATCTATGTGGATTTATATATAAATTTTCCAGTGAAGAAAATGATTTATTGGGTTATAAATTATTTATGGCTAAAATAATTATTATTTGGGGTTTGAAATTTTTATATGTTGGAAAACATATTAAAATAGATTTTCTGGGATTTTTTTCAAATTTTTCCTAAGTATTTTGATGAATATATAAAATTATCTATGGTATGAGACTTAAATGTTTTATATATTTAATTAAATGCTCTGGTCTTGGACGGAATGAGGTTCAACTCATTATTATTTTTAGCAAGGGTAGCCAACATTATAGTAGGCCATCCACTTTTATAAATGAGATAAGAAATAGGTGTTCGACACATGCATGGTACAACTAAGCAACATACAAGATACCCAGATTGGCAAAATATCCATATTACCAATACATTCACAACGCTAGTCCCCCACCGAAAAGGAGGTTCCACTCCCATCATCATAAGATGGATGGTCTATAACATGATTATACCTAGAAAAGATAAAATAACGAAGCAACATAATCTACCGAATCACTACCATATATATACTTTCAATCTCATGTGTTATCAACCAACTCCAACTTATTACAAACACTGAGATCACTTTGAACACAAAGATATAACACATCATCTTCTATTTGATAGAAAAGGTGTAACACCCCACTCTAGTAGCTTACCCAGAGGCAAAGATGTTACATACAAACTAAGGTGCTTAATAAAATAGTATCACAACTTAAATAAAATATATCGGAACATAAAATCATTCAGATTACATGATTTCAAGCGGAGGAGTTATTATATAATCACATCATCATAATTACACAATTACATAGGATCATGAGAATCAACATAATTATACATATGAAAGTTGATAAAATTAAATAAAAGTCTTCACTTCATAGTCATAGTATTCATCAATCATCTTGAGTTGAACAACTAACCATCTAAACCTGAAATGTTTATGTGTAGCATCATGAGCAACACTGACCCAGTGAGATAGCTATTTAATCTATAGTTTTCAAGTCATGTCATGAAGGGTTATAAAAACCATAATTTTTATATCATCATTTCATTCCAAATCACTTCTTAAGTTTGAATACTCCAGATCAAAAACACTATTCGAGGTAAACTTCAAAATATATAAACTTCATCTGACTAAAGTCAAGATTTTTCATAAATTTAAACCACTCCCTCAATTTGGTTTATAATCTAGGATATTTTATCCTATTGCGACCGGCATCCCCTCACTCAGTAGGGATGTACTCTACTGGCTCGATACCACATAGAGTAATAGTGCACTACCAAGATCTATTGTCTTATACCGCATCCCCTCACTAAGTAGGGATGTACTCTACTGGCTCGTTACCACATAGAGTAATAGTGCACTACCCAAGATCTATTGTCTTATACCGCATTCTCGAAGAAATCTTTTGTGTGAAAATGCTTCTTTAAAGTCATTTAAATTACAATAAGTAACTTACTTAGTATACTCAACTACCATGAAAACAGTCCCATCAAATTATTTATCAAGTCGATGATAAAAAATCTAACAAGTAAGGCATTTTTTTAGAAACAAACATGTTCATTTCGGGCAGAAATTTAACCCGACATTGCATCTCAAATTCATATATATAGATGGCCGAATTTAAAAAATTAATACAAATGAAAGTTATCACATTCTTCCTGCAGTTTCCAAAATTTTAAAAATTATAGAATTTGGATAAGAAACGCAGAAGTTATGCACAAAATACTAGCTCAGGTTTGCATAAATCACTGAGTACTCTACAACAACAGGACAACGAGTTTGCAAGAGGTTTTTCAACATTTTAATCAACGAATTTCAGAAAATGATACAATAAAAAGTTATAGGCCTTTCCGTTAGCTTTCGGGAATGACCAAGATCATCAAATTTGGATCAAAGGTTCAAAAGTTATGACAATTTTGCTAAAAACATTAAACTTAGCCTGAACTTATGCATTTGTAGGACAGCGACCAACAATTGCAATTTTAGCATAGAAAATATCGAAATCAGGCAAAATGAATGAAGCAAAAGTTGTAGTTTAGTTTCTAAGATTTTCGAAATATAAAAAATTACCGAATTCCGATAAGAATTGTATAAATTATGGATAAAACAATTCTAAGATTTAAATTTCACAACTTCTGTCATTTTGTCTCGGGACAACGATAAACAATTACAATTTTGGCCAAGATAACATCAAAATTTTGGAAAAATCAAAACTTAAAAGTTTTATAACAAAGTCTAAGCTTTCTGTAACATCTAAGTTTATCGAAATCGGTTGAGGAACGAAGAAGTTATGGCCAATTTAGTTTCAGCCTTAAGCACAGAGCTAATATTGGTTTTGCTCTCGGGATTATAGTAGAAAAATTCAATTTTGACATAGCTAACTTTCAAATTACAAAAAACACAAAACATCAAAGTTGTAGCACATGAAATAAGCTTTCCATAACATTCAATAAATCGAAATTTCATTAAGAATTGAGAAAGTTATGGTCAAATTACTAAGCTGCGTTTTTGATAGAACCGTGTCACTTTTACTTACAACTATCATCTCTTCAAGAATAACATGAATACTAGAAATTTAAATAGTTTTTCTCACCTTAAACTTAAACTTGTGTATTTGACTTGAAAATTTTTCCTTAGCTTTCTCCAAGCTTTTTCACTTTATCTTACTTTTGTTTTTGCTTTGTGAAAGTATGAAAAATAAGTGAACATTTCCACCCTTTATATAGTAATTTTCAATGCTAGTTTGGTAATTTTAGTTTTGGACACTAGTCTACTTCTCTTTGCAAAAGCTTTAGAATGTTGACACATGTCTACTTAGGTGTCTTAAGATGTTTCTACACATGGACACCTAATGGGGTTATGTGTCACTATTTTATTTAATCTTGTGACACATGTCCTTCATTTTTTTATGCAAGCTTTATTTCATGACCCATACCTTATTTAGTAATCATTTAAGGTATTCTAGAAGTGTACACCTAAGTGATATATGTGTCATAATTCTATTTCATCTTAAGATAGGTGTATGATCCATATTATGCCACTTGTCTTCTCCATGTCATGCCACTTATCCTATACTTATAAATGTATACATACTTATACCTTTTGTATTATTTAAAAGCATACATAAACATAAATAAAATAGAGATGGTGTAGATAGTATATTTTAAACTTCTAAAATTTTACATACCCGATATTTAAGGTAGGCTGTTACATTCTACCACCCTTAGAAAAAGATTTCGTCCTCGAAATCTAGGCTTCAAACAATTCTGGATAATCTTTACGAATTTCTGACTCCACCTCCCATGATGCTTCGTCTTCGTTATGATGGTTCCATTGAACTTTCACCAAGGAAATTTCTTTTGTTCTTAATTTCTTAACTTTTCTGTCAAGAATTCGAACAGGTCTTTCAATGTACTTAGTCCCCTTTTTAACTTCAATGCCGCTTAAATCTATCACATGAGATGGATCAGAAATATACTTTCGTAGCATTGATACATGAAATACATTATGAATATCTGATAATTTCTCAGGTAAATCAAGTTGATATGCAACTTTGCCAATTCTTTTGGAAATACGAAATGGTCCAATAAATCTTGGTGATAACTTTCCCCTCTTCTTCCCAAATCGCATTACCCCTCGTATTGGAGAAACCTTAAGGAGAACTTGATCCCCTACTTCGAATTCCAAATCTTTTCTTCTGTGATCTGCATAACTCTTTTGCCTACATTGCACTGCTTGCAATCTTTCCTTTATGATAGAAATTTTCTCTGTCGTTTCTTTTACTAGATCTGGACCAAGAAGCTCACGATCTCCAACTTCCGCCCAACATACTGGAGAACGACAAGGTCTTCCGTACAAAGCTTCATATGGGGCCATACCAATACTTGCATGATAACTATTGTTATATGCAAATTCTATTAATGGTATATGAGTCTCCCATGATATTTCAAATTCCATTATACAAGATCTTAGCATATCTTCTATTATTCGGTTTACTCTTTCAGTTTGTCCGTCTGTTTGTAGATGAAAGGCCGTACTTAGGTTTAATGATGTTCCTAATGCATTTTGAAGACTTCTCCAAAATTTTGAAGTGAATCGAGAGTCTCTATCTGAAACAATGGTAACTGGTATGCCATGTAGTCGAACAATTTCTTTAAAATAAAGTCTACTCAATTTCTCCATTGAGTAGGTCATATTGTAAGGTATAAAATGGGCTGATTTTGTTAGGTGATCCACTACTACCCATATGGCGTCATGACCTTGTCTTGTCATTGGTAATCCCATAATAAAATCCATAGTTATATGCTCCCATTTCCATTCAGCAATAGGAAGCGGTTGTAGGAGTCCCGCCGGTCGTTGCTGCTCGGTTTTAATTTGTTGGCATGTAAAACATTTTGCCACAAATTCAGCGACATTTTTCTTCATTCCATGCCATCAAAACTGACGCTTAAGATCCTTATACATTTTTGTGCTTCCTGGATGCACTGTAAACCTTGAGCAATGTGCTTCACTTAGAATTTCATTTTTCAATTGAGGTTGACTTGGAACACAAAGTCGATTTCTGAATCTGTAACCTCCATCTTTACCAATGTTCCAATATGTAGGTTCCTTGTCCTTCATTTTTATGAATAATTCCTTCAACTCCTCGTCTTTTCCTTGAGCTTGCAATATTTTACTTTGTAGAGTTGGCTGAATAATAACATTACATGAAAGTGCTACCTTATCATTCATTTCTCCACTAATCCTCCTTGTGCAGATGTTCATTTCTACTAGGGTCTCTAGAGCTTTCCATTCTCTTATCATCAGATTGGCTACTATGCCATAGGGTTTTCGGCTTAACGCATCTGCAACTACATTTGCTTTTCCTGGATGATAATGCAATGTAAAATCATAATCTTTTAGAAATTCCATCCATCTCCTTTGTCTCATATTTAGTTCTTTTTGGGAAACAAATATTTTAAACTCTCGTGGTCTTAGTAAACATGAAATTGTTCCCAGAAAAGATAATGCCTCCAAAATTTTAAAGCAAGTACAATTGCAGCTAATTCTAAGTCATGGGTTGGATAATTGACTTAATGTGGCTTTAGTTGACGAGAGCCATAAGCAATAACTTTGTCCTCCTGCATTAATACGCATCCTAATCCTTGTCCACATGCATCGGAATATACTTTATATGGGACTCCACTTCTTGGCAAAGACAGAATTGGTGCCTATGTCAATCTTTTCTTTAAGGTTTCAAATGCTATCTTACATTTTTCATCCCAAATAAACTTAGTTTGCTTACGAGTTAGTTTTGTTAATGGAGATGCTATCTTTGAAAAATCTTGAATAAATCTTCGGTAGTAACCAGCTAATCCAAGAAAACTTCGAACTTCTGTTGGTGTTGTCGGAGGATTCCATTTCAACACCGCCTCAACCTTTGATGGGTCTACTCCTATTCCATTCTTTGAAACAACGTGCCCAAGAAATTTTACTTCCTCCAACCAAAATTCACATTTACTTAATTTTGCATAAAGTTTATGATCTCTCAATGTTTGGAGACACAAACACAAATGACATTCGTGTTCTTCCTTTGTCTTAGAATAAATTAGGATATCATCAATAAATACAATTATGAATTGATCAAGATATGGACGGAACACACGATTTATTAAATCCATGAATACTGCTGGGGCATTGGTAAGGCCAAAAGGCATCACCAAAAATTCGTAGTGTCCATACCATGTTTGAAAAGCTGTCTTTGGAATGTCTTCTTCTTTTATTCTTAATTGATGATACCCAGATCTCAAGTCAATTTTTGAAAATACTGCAGCTCCTTGGAGCTGATCAAATAGATCATCAATTCGAGGTAATGGGTATTTGTTCTTAATTGTTACTTTATTAAGTTCTCGGTAATCTACGCATAAGCGTAACGTTCCGTCATGTTTCTTTACAAACAACACAGGTGCTCCCCAAGGAGATTTACTAGGTCTAATAAATCCTTGATCCTCCATCTCCTTAATTTGTCTCTTCAGCTCTTGATTCTCCGTAGGAGACATACGATAAGCTGCTTTAGCAATAGGGGTGGTACCAGGGATTAAATCGATACTAAAATCAATTTCTCTTTTTGGTGGTAATCCTAGCACTTCTTGAAAGACTTCTATAAATTCTCTTACGATTGGGATTTGGTCTACCGATTGACCCTTATCCCCAATATTGATATGTGCTACATATCCAGATATAAAAGCATCTTCACATGAATACACAAAGGTTTCATGTTCTAGAATCGTGAAACATATAGTCCTTAGAGCCAACAGACTCAGACTCCTCTTCATCATACTGTTCCACTAGTTTGGTGGGGAACTTTTTACATCTTATATTCCCTGCTTGCGGAGGAAGTGCCCCTCTTTGCCTTAGAAATTCTAAAGCTTCCCCATAATCTGTCCTTTCTGCCATCTTTATTGCAATCTCAAATTCCTTCTTCTTTTGACGTAAACGGTAAAGAATAAGGTCTCTCGTTAAACCTTCTTCATAGTCGTTAGCTCTAATATAAACTTCATACATCTCGTCAATGAGAATCTGCTTTGCTTTGTTCTTAAGTACACGTTTTTCCATAGTACGACTTGTAGCAACTAATCGTTCATTTGGTACTGTGGTACATTTAACACCTCCCCATGAGCCCCCCGTATACCAGGTTTGGTTACTAGCCATAACTTATGACTGCAAATAGTTATAAAGATGTTAGTGAATTGTATAAACCTCCTATTTCGATAAATTAAATTGTAATTCTATATAATTTCTAAAAGCACCCCTTAAACCTAGGCTCTGATACCACTAAATTTAACACCCCACTCTGGTAGCTTACCTAGAGGCAAAGATGTTACATAGAAACTAAGGTGCTTAATAGAATAGTATCACTACTTAAATAAAATATATCGGAACATAAAATCATTCAGATTACATGATTTCAAGCGGAGGAGTTATTATACAATCACATCATCATAATTACACAGTTACATAGGATCATAAGATTCAACATAATTATACATATGAAAGTTGATAAACTTAAATAAAAGTCTTCACTTCATAGTCATGGTATTCATCAATCATCTTGAGTTGAACAACTAACCATCTAAACCTGAAATGTTTATGTGTAGCATCATGAGCAACACTGACCCAGTGAGATTGCTATTTAATCTATAGTTTTCAAGTCATGTCATGAAGGGTTATAAAAACCATAATTTTTATATCATCATTTCATTCCAAATCACTACTTCTTAAGTTTGAATAATCCAGATCAAAAACACTATTCGAGGAAAACTTCAAAATATATAAACTTCATCTGACTAAAGTCAAGATTTTTCATAAATTTAAACCACTCCCTCAATTTGGTTTATAGTCTCGGATATTTTATCCTATTGCGGCCGGCATCCCCTCACTCAGTAGGGATATACTCTACTGGCTCGATACTTCATAGAGTAATAGTGCACTACCAAGATCTATTGTCTTATACTGCATCCCCTCACTAAGTAGGGATGTACTCTACTGGCTTGTTACCACATAGAGTAATAGTGCACTACCCAAGATCTATTGTCTTATACCGCATCCTCAAAGAAATCTTTTGTGTGAAAATGCTTCTTTAAAGTCATTTAAATTACAATAAGTAACTTACTTAGCATACTCAACTACCATGAAAATAGTCCCATCAAATTATTTATCAAGTCGATGATAAAAAATCTAACAAGTAAGGCATTTTCTTAGAAACAAACATGTTCATTTCGGGCAGAAATTTAACCCGAGCTTGCACCTCAAATTCATATATATATAGATGGCCGAATTTTAAAAAGTGATACAAATGAAAGTTATCACATTCTTCCTGCAGTTTTCAAAACTTTATAAATTATAGGATTTGGATAAGAAACGCAAAAGTTATGCACAAATACTAGCTCAGCTTTGCACAAAACACTGAGTACTCTACAACAACAGGACAACGAGTTTGCAAGAGGTTTTCAACATTTTAATCAACGAATTATAGAAAATGATACAAATAAAAGTTGTAGGCCTATCCGTTAGCTTTCCAGAATGACCAAGATCATCGAATTTGGATCAACCTTTCAAAAGTTATGACCATTTTACTAAAAACATTAAACTTAGCCTGAACTTATGCATTTGCAGGACAGCGACCAACAATTGCAATTTTAGCATAGAAAACATCGAAATCAGGCAAAATGAATAAATCAAAAGTTGTAGGTTAGTTTCTATGATTTTTGGAACATTAAAAATTACTGAATTCCGATAAGAATTGTAAAAGTTATGGATAAAACAATTCTAAAATTTGAATTTCACAACTTCTATCATTTTGTCTCGGGACAGCGATAAACAATTACAATTTTGGCCAAGATAACATCGAAATTTTGGAAAACTCAAAACTTAAAAGTTTTAGAACAAAGTCTATGCTTTCTGAAACATCTAAATTTATCATAATCGGTTGAATAACGAAGAAGTTATGGCCAATTTAGTTTCAGCCTTAAGCACAGAGCTAATATTGGTTTTGCTCTCGGGATTATAATAGAAAAATTCAATTTTGACACAGCTATCTTCCAAATTACAGAAAACACAAAACATCAAAGTTGTAGCGCATGAAATAAGCTTTCCAGAAAATCCAAGAAATCCAAATTTCATTAAGAAATGAGAAAGTTATGGTCAAATTACTAAGCTGCGTTTTTGATAGAACCGAGCCACTTTTACTTACAACTATCATCTCTTCAAGAATAACATGAATACTAGAAATTTAAATAGTTTTTCTCACCTTAAACTTGTGTATTTGACTTGAATATTTTTCCTTAGCTTTCTCCAAGATTTTTCACTTTATCTTACTTTTGTTTTTGCTTTGTGAAAGTATGAAAAATAAGTGAACATTTCCACCCTTTATATAGTAATTTTCAAGACTAGTTTGGTAATTTTAGTTTTGGACACTTGTCAACTTCTCTTTGCACAAGCTTTAGAATGTTGACACATGTCTACTTAGGTGTCTTAAGATATTTCTACATATGGACACCTAATGGGGTTATGGTCACTATTTTATTTAATCTTGTGACACATGTCCTTCATTTTTTATGCAAGCTTTATTTCATGACACATACTGTGACGCCCCACCTCTATACCCACGCTAGCCAAGGACACTACAAAGTAATGCCGTCACCTAACACGGAGAATAAGGCTGGTTGGGAGCGACCATCTATAGGCTTGCTCTAATTATCTATTGAATACATCGACAATAAACACACCAAGCAGGTCGACATACCCAATGAATACTTAAAACAAAACCATAGGTGGTTGGATCTATCAGAACAGAATATAATAACTCAAATGTAATATACATCACAGAACCGTAAATCATCATATACACATATACTGATACATTGCAGAGTATACAAAATAATACATGTCAAGTGGTATAGCAAACCACAATATACAGACGAGTTCCAGATGAATACATATCAGAGTTACTACAAAATGGGACTACACAAAAAGCTATGACAAAAAGAAGCTAGCGGAGTAGTCCATGCGGAAGCAAAATAGGCTAAGTCCAAAAGCACCTAACCTGAAACAACTCGGTCTGACCCGAGTATAAATTACACGGACCAGTCTAGCTAAACAAATCAGTTAGATAAACTGAACAACAATAAACCTGCAAGGTTACAAAGCATAATAGATATCTCTAAAAGAGATAACACAATCATCTAACGAAAGATGAATCATATAGATCAAGCCTCATATCATCGGCAACATATAGAAACAAAGGATAAGAATATCCCAAAGCAAGCCATAAAGGCAAACAACAAATACCGATAAATACGAGTTCCACAAGGTAAACGCTATATTTCGTGTGGCTCCAAAGAACCAATACAGAAAATCAATACCTAGGGAGTATACATATAAATGAAACATCATGAGCGGTGGTGAAGAAACCACTCCGTTATCTCTTGAGCGGTGGTGAAGAAACCACTCCAATATCTCTTGAGCGGTGGTGAAGAAACCACTCCAATATCTCTTGAGCGGTGGTGAAGAAACCACTCCGAAAGCAATACTAAAGGTAACCGACAACCCCAAATATCTTTCGAGTCAGGGCAAAGGCCCAACTCCAAAAGCGATATTAAAGGCAACAAGCCAGAGGAGACAGTCCGAAGACACTATCCCAAAGGCAGCATGTGGCACAAACTCCGAGAGAGTAATCCGAAAAGTGGTAACGTGAGCCCCATAACCACCCGTTCGTACTAAACGGTTTACTATCCATTAGTTAATTTCACACTCGAAGCATTACAAAGTTCACCTCTTCTCATCGGTGAACCAGACACAAGGGTCAAAACGATCAATCGAATAGGTCGGGGATTAATCGGAAAGATAAACGCATGGATTCATGGTCCGTGTTTTGCCTAACCATTTAATCTTCCTTCCACTTCGCTCGAAGTGCGAAATCGTGTGTGTGCATTATAAATGGAATTTATGAATTGGAGACGGAAGCTTTTAATACGATTTAGAGGGATTATTTATAAAACCCGTGAATGAAGTCAAAAATAAGTTATCAAAATCAAAGATGCAATAACAAACACTAAAAACCAACTTGAATGATAAAATCCGAAAAATCAATCAAATATGCAAAATAGGCAAAATAGGCAGAACAGAGCAGGTCGGTCGACCGGACTACAGGGCTCGGTCGGCCGGCCAGATGCAGGAAACACAATTTGGCTCGGGGCAGCAGGTCGGTCGACCGGCCCAGGGCGCTCGGTCGGCCGAACCTGATGAATTTGCACTTCCTGCCCTATTTCAATGAAATGCAAATTCTTTCCAAATCCAAAACAATGACACATGCATACTTGTTAGGAATTCATACCCAACACCCATGAAATCAAGAGAAGTAGATGTGAGTTCAAAACTCACATTTTTACACAAAACAAAGAAGATGAAGAAGCACAAATGCAAGGAATCAACCAACTACACTCCACTTCAACACTACAAGCTTCAATCTAGAATCAAAGCAAGTATTTCCTAAGTTAGGGTTAGGAAATTAGTGAAATTGAAGAGGAGAAGAGATGGAGAAGATGGAGATGAACTTACTAATAGCTTCTCTATGATTTTGGAGCAAGAATTTGGATTTGCAAGTAAACTAGGGCTAGGAGTCTCTAATTCCCATTCTTTTCCACCATTATCAGTTTTTAAGCTTAAGCTTTAAGAAATGAATAAGTGAATGAGAGGAGAGGGCCGAGTTAGGGTTAATTAGATAGTTAGTGGGCTGAACCCAAACCCAAAACCCAATAGAAAAAGGTTAAAATTTCACAAACTCCAAACATATCAAAGATTATACTCAAAAAGATCACAAACGACATTTTGAACTCAATGGAAGTAGTTTCGAGCTCCAATTCGGCCGTTTGCAAAAAGTAACATTTCGGGCCTAAATCCGACTAACGACGCTATATGTAAATAAAATATTTAAATATAAAATCGTTAAATATGCGGGTTGTTACAGATCTCCCCTCCTTACAAAATTGCGTCCCCGCAATTCCTAGAGATGATATTTGTAACAACTACATACAATCAACATCAAAAGAAAAAGAAAATAAGCTTGAGATGAAAAGACATACTCACCGTTCTCAAGCTAAGAAAGAAAACCCGGATAAGATCGCTCAATAAATTCTCTGGTTTCCCAAGTACAGTCATTGGGATTAGCGGACCATTGAACTTTAACGAGTGGCACGTCCTTGTTCCGAAGGTGTCGCACCTCCGTGTCAAGCACGCGAATAGGTTGCTGTACAATAGATAAGTCCGGTGAGACCTCAAGCTCTTGCAAATCAGGAGAAGTAATAACAGAATCCGACTCCCGAAGACACTTCCGAAGTTGCGAGACGTGAAACACGTCATGAATGCCAGATAAATGAGCTGGAAGTGAAACTCTATAAGCCACAGGGCCAATACGTTCAGTAATAGAAAATGGTCCTATAAAGTGAGGAGCCGATTTCCCAGTCGTACTGAAACGCATAACCCCCTTCAAAGGAGAAACACGAATAAAAACAAGATCACCGATCGAGAACTCGAGAGGCTTCCTACGGTTGTCCGCGTAGGATTTCTGGCGACTCTGTGCCTCTTTCATTCTCAACCGAATAAGATCAATCTTCTCAGAAGAATCACGAACAAAATCTGGACCAAGAATAAGCTTCTCACCCGATTCTAACCAACAAGAAGGTGATCGACATGGTCTTCCGTATAAGGCTTCGAAAGGAGCCATACCGATACTAGATTGAAAACTATTGTTGTAGGAGAATTCTACAAGAGGTAGGTGATCCTCCCAACTACCACCGAAATCAAAGATACAAATACGAAGAAGATCTTCCAAGATACGATTCACCCGTTCAGTCTGTCCATCAGACTGCGGATGATAAGCTGTAGAAAAATTAAGCTTTGTTCCCAAAGCTTGCTGAAGACTCTTCCAAAAATGACTCGTGAATAAAGGATCACGATCACTCACAATAGAACTAGGAACACCGTGAAGTCTCACGATTTCCTTGGCATACAACTTAGCCAAATGCGAAGCAATCCTATTAGACTTAATAGGGACAAAATGAGCAGACTTGGTAAGTCGATCAACAATAACCCAAATGCTAGAATGGCCTGATCTCGAACGAGGTAGGCCGTCAATGAAATCCATAGATATCTGATCCCATTTCCACAATGGAATCTCAAGAGGCTAAAGAAGACCCGAAGGACGCTGGTGCTCGGCTTTAAAATGCTGACAAGTTATGCAATTGCTCACATAACTCGCCACATCGTGCTTCATGCCTTCCCAATAATAAAGACGACGCATATCGACATACATCTTGCTACTACCGGGATGAATGGTATACTTAGAACGGTGACAATCATCAAGAATGTCATGCCTAAGTGCAAGATCAGAAGGCACAAAAAGACTGTTCTTCTTGCGAAGACACCCAGGAGAATCAATGCTAAAATCTTGCAACGCCTTATCACAAGATCCAGACTCACAAAGCTGAATAAGATGCAACAAATCAGGATCACGCCGCTGAGCATCGGCAATACGATCCAACAAAATAGGTCGAGCTCCCAAACTAAATAATAAGATAGGAGAATCAGAAGATGAACCTCGATACGAATTTCACAAAAAGATAGAGTCTCAAGAACATTCCATTCGGCAAGCATCATAGAAATAACAGCCGAATGTTTGCGACTAAGCGCATTTGCAACACGATTACCCTTACCAGGGGTATACTGGATATCAAAGTCATAAGAAGCAAGAAACTCGAGCCAACGCTGTTGCCTCATATTGAGTTCCTTCTGAGTAAACAAATACTTCAAGGATTTATGATCGGTATAGAGAATGAAGCGCTCGCCCAATAAATAGTGTCGCCAAATCTTCAAGGCGAAGACAATGGCGGCTAACTTAAGATCATGAGTGGCATAGCGAACTTCATTCGGACGCAGTTGCCTAGAAGCATAAGCAACTACCCGATCCTTCCGCATAAGAATAACACCGAGACCACTACCACAAGCATCGGTGTAGACAACAAGATCATGATTCCCTTCGGGAACCACAAGAATAGGAGCATTAGTGAGAAGTTCCTTTAATGTCTGAAAGGAAGCTTCACACTCGTCGGACCAATCAAAACGAATGCCTTTCCGGGTAAGGCTTGTGAGGGGAAGCACAACACGGGAAAAGCTCTTAACGAACCGACGGTAATAACCCGCCAATCCAAGGAAACTACGGATCTCATGAACATTCTCAGGCCTCTTCCAATTCTGAATGGCTTCGATCTTTGAGGGATCGACAGAAATGCCATCGGAAGATACAACATGGCCTAAGAACTTAACCTTATTCTCCCAAAAGTGGCACTTGGAGAATTTGGTTCTAAGCTGATGATGACGGAGAGTACTCAAGACAATTCTCTAGTGATTAGCATGCTCAGCTTCAGATTAGAATAAATAAGGATATCATCAATGAACACAAGGACGAATTTATCGAGATATTCCCGGAATACTCGATTCATGAGATCAACAAAGAAAGCAGGAGCGTTCGTCAAACCGAACGGCATAACAAGCCACTCAAAAGAACCATAACGAGTGCGGAAAGCGGTAAGAGGTATGCTATCCTCTACGACTCGTAATTGATGAAAACCCGTGGCAAGGTCGAGCTGAGAAAAGACCTTAGCACCACTCAATAGATCGAACATGTCATCGATCCTAGGCAATGGATACCTATTCCTAATGGTCAACTCGTTAAGCTTGCGATAATCAATGCAAAGCCTAAGAGTTCCATCAGACTTCTTCACAAAGACAACCGCGGATCCCCACGGAGAAAAACTGGACTGAATTAACTGCTTGGACTCAAGCTCTAAAAGCTGCTTCTTGAGTTCCTCATTTTCCTTTGTAGACATCCTCGTGGGAGGACGACTAACTGGCTGCGTGCCTGGAATGAGATCAATGCGGAACTCAATTGCCCGCTTGGGTGGCAAACCCGATACAGGCTCAAAAACATCAGAAAAGTCACAAGCAATAGGAATACGAGATATATCATCATCATCTCGCGAATCAAGAGAATATAAAGCCATCTCGGAATTATCCACATCCCGAAGAACAAGAGATAGCTGAGTAGGCGAATCCGGACGTCGAAGATATAAAATTCTCTCCGAACAAATAATCCTGGTATCATATCTAACTAGCCAGTCCATACCCAAAATATATCGAATCCCAGACAAGAAATAACGTGCAGATTCGCACGAAAAGAAAAGCCACATAAAACAATCTCAACATTATCACAAAGCAAACTAAGGGTCGCGGATCCCCCAATAGGATTCGCAAACCTTAAAGAAGTAACCATACAAGAAACATTCAAAGATAAATCATCAACGAGCTTTTTCGATACGAAAGAATGTGAAGCACCCGTATCGAAAAGAACTCGTATACTATGGTCATAAAATAAAATAGAACCTTCCAAAATAGATGGAGATATACCTTTAGATTGAGAAGGACCTCCAGAAGCATTCGCTACATTTAACTTGCCACATGAAGAATTATTCGGAGCAATGGGACAAGTGGAACTACGATGACCTTCCCTCTTGCAGTAACGGCAGAAGAGAGGCTTAGGACAAGCTCGAATAATATGATCCGGAGAACCACAATGAAAACACTTTCGAACGAAAGGTGTTCCGAAAGACTGAGGCTGAGAACTAGGACCACCAGTCTTCTTTTTCTTAGAAGGAAAAGGCTTCTTCTGAATTGGAAACGGCCTCTTGTTGGGGTTCTTGGAAACCTCAACATCAACATCACTATCATACTCCTTCTCGATGGTCTCGAGGTGAAGTGCCGAATCAACCAACTCCTCAAAAGAAAGCTTAAGCTGGAGCAACAAGGACTTCCTAAGATATTTCTTAAGGCCAAAAACAAACTTCAAATTCTTCTTGTAAGAAGTGCTGATGAATTCAAGACCATACTGAGATAAAGCCTCGAACGATGTGACATACTCAGAAACAGAAGATTTCCCTTGCTTCAACTCAAGGAAGCGACGGGTCAATAAAACTTTTTCAGATTCAGGAACGAACTTGAGTTCAAATCGTCCCCGAAACTGGGTCCAAGAAAGAGTAGACTCATCAATCTCGGCTACAAGAAGCTCATACCAATCAAGAGCACGCTCTTGTAACAAACTAGAAGTCACAAGAACTCTATCATGGTCGGAAAGATCCATGCGAGAGAAGATACGCTCGCACGTGCGAAGCCAAGCTCGGACTTCAAGAACAGACTCGGAGCCCTTAAACGGCTTTCCTCCAAGATGAGCAAAATCACTACACTGACGTGCAAAGGCAGACTTGCGAGGTGGAGACACTCGAGGAGGAACTGGAGGTTGAGTGCTCCTAAACAATTCCATAAACTGATCAGCAGACATATAAACGCCATCCGGATGTGAGCCACTGGATTGCCCAGCTCCCGAACGTCGTCCTCTGCCTCTTCCAGCCATACACTGAAGGTAAGATAAGAACAAGATTATTCACAAGGTAGATACTGCAGTATGGAATACTACGGAATAAAATGAATTTCTAAACGTATTCCAAACTCTATCTAACCTTGATGGAATAAAGAGACACAATGATTCAAAGATTTGTATCACTTGTACACTTTGATGTACCATAATATGTGCATCTATTCTGTGTTTATCATATTTTGTTCTGACTCAGCTCTGATACCACGCTGTGACGTCCCACATCTATACCCACGCTAGCCAAGGACACTACAAAGTAATGCCGTCAACTAACACGGAGAATAAGGCTGGTTGGGAGTGACCATCTATAGCCTTGCTCTAGTTATCTATTGAATACATCGACAATAAACACACCAAGCAGGTCGACATACCCAATGAATACTTAAAACAAAACCATAGGTGGTTGGATCTATCAGAACAGAATATAATAACTCAAATGTAATATACATCACAGAACGGTAAATCATCATATACACATATACTGATACATTGCAGAGTATACAAAATAATACATGTCAAGTGGTATAGCAAACCACAATATACAGACGAGTTCCAGATGAATACATATCAGAGTTACTACAAAATGGGACTACACAAAAAGCTATGACAAAAAGAAGCTAGCGGAGTAGTCCATGCGGAAGCAAAATAGGCTAAGTCCAAAAGCACCTAACCTGAAACAACTCGGTCTGACCCGAGTATAAATTACACGGATCAGTCTAGCTAAACAAATCAGTTAGATAAACTGAACAACAATAAACCTGCAAGGTTACAAAGCATAATAGATATCTCTAAAAGAGATAACACAATCATCTAACGAAAGATGAATCATATAGATCAAGCCTCATATCATCGGCAACATATAGAAACAAAGGATAAGAATATCCCAAAGCAAGCCATAAAGGCAAACAACAAATACCGATAAATACGAGTTCCACAAGGTAAACGCTATATTTCGTGTGGCTCCAAAGAACCAATACAGAAAAGCAATACCTAGGGAGTATACATATAAATGAAACATCATGAGCGGTGGTGAAGAAACCACTCCGTTATCTCTTGAGCGGTGGTGAAGAAACCACTCCAATATCTCTTGAGCGGTGGTGAAGAAACCACTCCAATATCTCTTGAGCGGTGGTGAAGAAACCACTCCGAAAGCAATACTAAAGGTAACCGACAACCCCAAATATCTTTCGAGTCAGGGCAAAGGCCCAACTCCAAAAGCGATATTAAAGGCAACAAGCCAGAGGAGACAGTCCGAAGACACTATCCCAAAGGCAGCATGTGTCACAAACTCCCAGAGAGGAATCCGAAAAGTGGTAACGTGAGTCCCATAACCACCCGTTCGCACTAAACGGTTTACTATCCATTAGTTAATTTCACACTCGAAGCATTACAAAGTTCACCTCATCTCATCGGTGAACCAGACACAAGGGTCAAAACGATCAATCGAATAGGTCGGGGATTAATCGGAAAGATAAACGCATGGATTCATGGTCCGTGTTTTACCTAACCATTTAATCTTCCTTCCACTTCACTCGAAGTGCGAAATCGTGTGTGTGCATTATAAATAGAATTTATGAATTGGAGATGGAAGCTTTTAATACGATTTAGAGGGATTATTTATAAAACCCGTGAATGAAGTCAAAAATAAGTTATCAAAATCAAAGATGCAATAACAAACACTAAAAACCAACTTGAATCGATAAAATCCGGAAAATCAATCAAATATGCAAAATAGGCAAAACAGGCAGAACAGAGCAGGTCGGTCGACCGGACTACAGGGCTCGGTCGGCCGGCCAGATGCAGGAAACACAATTTGGCTCGGGGCAGCAGGTCGGTCGACCGGCCCAGGGCGCTCGGTCGGCCGAACCGGATGAATTTGCACTTCCTGCCCTATTTCAATGAAATGCAAATTCTTTCCAAATCCAAAACAATGACACATGCATACTTGTTAGGAATTCATACCCAACACCCATGAAATCAAGAGAAGTAGATGTGAGTTCAAAACTCACCTTTTTACACAAAACAAAGAAGATGAAGAAGCACAAATGCAAGGAATCAACCAACTACACTCCACTTCAACACTACAACCTTCAATCTAGAATCAAAGCAAGTATTTCCTAAGTCAGGGTTAGGAGATTACTGAAATTGAAGAGGAGAAGAGATGGAGAAGATGGAGATGAACTTACCAATAGCTTCTCTATGATTTTGGAGCAAGAATTTGGATTTGCAAGTAAACTAGGGCTAGGAGTCTCAATTCCCATTCTTTTCCACCATTATCAGTTTTTAAGCTTAAGTTTTAAGAAATGAATAAGTGAATGAGAGGAGAGGGCTGAGTTAGGGTTAATTAGATAGTTAGTGGGCTGAACCCAAACCCAAAACCCAATAGAAAAAGGTTAAAATTTCACAAACTCCAAACATATCAAAGATTATACTCAAAAAGATCACAAACGACATTTTGAACTCAATGGAAGTAGTTTCGAGCTCCAATTCGGCCATTTGCAAAAAGTAACATTTCGGACCTAAATCCGACTAACGATGCTATATTTAAATAAAATATTTAAATATAAAATCGTTAAATATGCGGGTTGTTACACATACCTTATTTAGTAATCATTTAAGGTGTTCTAGAGGTGTACACCTAAGTGATATATGTGTCATAATTCTATTTCATCTTAAGATAGATGTATGGTCCATATTATGCCACTTGTCTTCACCATGTCATACCACTTATCCTATACTTATAAATGTATACATACTTATAACTTTCGTATTATTTAAAAGCATACATAAATATAAATAAAATAGAGATGGTGTAGATAGTATATTTTAAACTTCTAAAATTTTACATACACGATATTTTAAGTTAGGCTGTTACAAAAGGCCTCTCCCCTCACCTTCTAATCCCACGTATTTGAAGAATCTACCACTAGATGGTCCATATCTTATTTCGGATAGCTCATGGACCCAAACTGCTCAGATAAACTCTAGAAAAAATCAAGATAGGAAAGGGGAATCACAACTGGTTCCACCAAAGCTGGCGTAATAGAAGAGACGTGCAGCTTAGAATAAAAATAATATTTTTATTCCTTTAATCAACATGGGTTCAAGGTCATTTCTTTTCGAAAAACCAATACAATTTTCCTTTATTCAAAAATCATAATTTTAACTTTACTTTCTTTCATTCTTTTTACCCATGTTTTTTATAATAGTTAATGAGTTTATAATCATCCAAAGATCATTATAACTAAATTACTTCAAACCCACAAGTTGCTAACCATTTTAACTTCATATGTCAAATTACTACAATTCTCTTATGCTTGCTTCATCATTGAAAATTAGATTTTTGACGTTAGCTCTTCATCTTAACTTCACTTATATGTTTGTCAATGACAACCATAGTCATCCATAAGCCATTAAGTTCTTAAGTACTTAATTTCTTGCTAACTATCATAAAACCCATAATACTGTCATTAATACAACATGAAATGTTTTCCTCTTACATGCATATTAACAACCATGTCAAATGAATTCAACTTAAATGAAAAGTCAACATTAGGAATTTATTGCCAAATTCGTACAAAGCATATACTTCTATATAATGACAAGCTACAAGTTTAGTATCCACTCACCTAGCAACTATTAGCAACCCAAAAGCAACATGAACCCATTCTTCAAGCCTCTTCCTCTTCATGGTCGAAAATCAAATCATCTCCAAATGCTCCAATATTAATTGAGAACATAGAGGAAGGCAAGAAAAGAATTTAGGTGACTTTAGTTTGATTTTTGAGAATTTGTTTCTTACGTTTTAATTGGATCTATGCTTGAAGTTTTAGATTTGGAAGAGAGCAAGGGAAGGAAGAAGGCAACGTAAATGAATGATAGAGGAGTGACATGTGGTTCTTTAATGGAAAGCTAATGGGCCTTGGATCCAACGATGTAACAACCCTGTTTTTAAATCAAATTTAAATTGGTAATTAATTTAAATTTTGGGATTAAATTGTGAATAAATTGATAATTCCCAAATTAAACAAGACATATGCTTGTTTATTTATATAAATAAATTTGTAATTTTGAATTTAAATATAAATAAAGTTGGATTTTAAAACTTTATAAAATTTATAGAATTTGTTTTCCAATTATAATACATATATATGTAACATATATTTTGAAAGTTACATTTTAAACTAATATAAATTTTTGGGATTAATTGTGAATTAATTTGAAATTTGAAATAAATATATAGAGAGATATTGTAATCAGAATTTCAGGTTGAAATTAAAAGATAAATATTTTATAAAATTAATTGGATTTAAAAGTTATATTTTGAATATATATGTGTGTATGTATGTATGATTATTTCTTAAGTGTATAAATTGTTTACAATTTATTTTTCTTTAAAAGTTGTATAAATAAAAATAATTGAAAATGTATGTATAATGTATATATATATTTCTAAAACAAGAACGAGTAAAGGTTTTAATATACACATATATACAAATCTTTTGAGATTAAACGAGATTTAATAAAAGATTTAAATTACTTTTCTTTTATATACTTGAAAAAATATATATAGTTAGTATATATGCAAAGCTTTAATATGAATATATCTTTTGAAAGTATAAGTATGAGATTTGAAAATATAATGTATATGTAAATATAAAACTAGACAAGGGTTAACATAAAATAGTTGTTTATAAATTAAGCAACATATTTAAACAATGGGTTAAAACATAAATCTATAAATTAATTAAAATTAAGGGTTTAAACACAATTTTATCATATATGAAAAATGAAAAACATAGAAACATGAAGATAACAAGTGTAAACATAAAAGAACAGGTGGCATTATCTCTTTAAATTGAAATAAATAAAAATATATGTAATGAAGAAACCAGGCCATTTCCTGTGAAATCCTCACCTTCATTAATCTTTTCTCTTCATTTCTCATTTTCTAATACAAAAAGTTAAAGTCTGGAAATCAAAAGTAAACCCTGGAAAATCAAAATGGGAAATTAGAAAACAAAAGTATCAAACCTAAGCAAGATCAAAGCAGATCAGATCCAACTCAAAGAATTTTCAAACCTGGAATCTTAAAACAAGCAAAACAAAGATAAAATTCCAGATTTCCATTTCAAAAGCCTGAAAGCAAGCCAAGATCAAGATTTAAAGTTCCACGCTCAAACATTTTTCTAAACCTCTGTTTTTGTTCTCCGCTTTCAAACTGAATCAGGTAAGCAAACTATCCTATTAAGTTTGAATCTGTTTATCATCTTGATGTATGTGAAGTATAGTAATGAAATCGTGTTGAAGATACATATAGATATGTATATATGTTGTGCATGCTGGTGTACATGTGTATTGAAGCTTTGTCATGAGTTACATGTTTTAAAAACTGATTTAATTTTTTAAATCACCCCACCTACAAATTTTTTTAAACCTTGATCTCTGAATGAAGATGTTTGTATGTGTATAACATCATTCCTGAAAATAGATTCAAAAAAAATTGTTGAGTAAATATTTTGCAAATTATAAATAACAGTGAACTCTAAATTAAGTCAAAAAATCAATGGTCTCGATTTTATGTTTCAAATTTACAAATAGATTTGTATTTCAAAATGATGAATTTTGATAATGAATTTATGATTTTTAAGTCAGTATACATTGAGATTTTTCAAGATGAACAGAAAATACATTTTGGTCGAATATTGACAACCAGCTTAAAATTGTTCGACGAGTTTGAAGCTGGAGGTGGCTGAGACGATGGGAGTCATCAGAAAAATGGTCGTAAGATTTTTAAGCCACGGTGGTAGCCGGGCGAGGGGATTTTAGGGTTTAACAACCCATTTGGTCCACAAAAAGGAAGTGATGAATTCGTCGTCGAGCGTGAGCCAGAGGTGATCGGATGTGGGGGAGTGGATGCGAGGATACATGGAGGAGCTGTGGTCGGATTTACATGACCTCTGGTGGTCTGGGTCGTTGGGTCAGGGTGGTTTTTGGTCAAGAATTCCTGTTCCAGTTGATCTTGTATGATCGATTTCGAACCACGACAATATGATGGGTTCTGGGTGGTCGGTTAGTTTGAGATGGTCGTTGTCGACTTGAAGGTGGCGGTGAGGTCGATCGGAGATGGCCAGATTTGTGTGCATTGTGCACGCATGTGTTTTGTGTATCAGGAAAATTGAGAAGGAAGAAGAAGGGTTAGAGCTTGGGATGGTCTCGGGATTGTTATTGTGTAAATTCGAAGTCATTGCAGGGTTATCTCAGAGTAAAGTAAGTTCGTGAGTTTCTTGGGTAATTTACAAATCTGGCTCGGGTGTAACTCAAAGTTACCTCGGGTTTAACATTGTTGCAGTTTTTAAGTTTTTATATTATACAAGTTTTGAAAGCTAAATAATTTCTTACTTAATTATTTTATAAAATAAATGTTTAATTAAGTAAAATGTATTAAAAGGTTTTTTAAATAATTTTTTTATGGTAATTAAAGTAAATTATTAAGATAAATGGATTACCTTTTAAAAGTCTTAAGTGATTAGAAGATTTATTACTTAATGAAAGTAATTTAGAAGGATAATTACCCAATGTAGTTTAAAAAGAATTAATTATGTGATCACTTAATGATTTATTAATAAAGATAATTAAATAATTAAAGGTTAATTAATTTAAAAGATAATTACTAAAGAAAAGTAATTAGGGGATGATTTATTAATATGATAATAAATTTACTTAAAGATAATTACTTGATTTAAAGTAAATAATTAATGATTAAAGTTAATTTATCAAGTGATTGAAATATAATTAATTTGTGATTTATTAATATAAGTGATTAGGATAATCACCTTTTGTAATTAATTTGAGGGTAATTAATTAATAATTAAAAAAATTGATTAATCATTTAGTTCAAAAATAATTAATTAAAGGATAATTAGTCTATGTGAATAATTAATTAAGATAATTAATTTAAAGATAATTAATTAGTTAAAGGTTAATTAATGAAAGTGATTAAGGAATGGTAACTAATTGAGGATTAATTAATTGATGTAATTAATTAAGGATAAGTAATTAAAGGTTAATCAAATAATTTTAAGGTTAATTATTTAATGATTAAAGGTTAATTGATTTACTAATTAAGGTTGATTAACTAATAATTAAAGGTTAATTAATTTATTATCAAACATTAATTAATAAATAATTAAAAGATAATTAATTAATATGGTTTGTAATTAATTAATATTAATTAACTAGAATTAGTCATTTATTCATAAGTAATTTATCCAATTAAATTAATCAGATGATTAATTAACCTTACTTTTGGATGTTTGAATTGCATGTAATGCTTTGAATTGATATCCCTGATGCGTGATGCTTTGTGATATGAATTATTTTGATTTGATCCGTGATGAATGCAATTTATTTATCTGTGATAAATTTATATTATTTATCTGTGAATCTATGAAACTGTGAATGAAGATAAGCGTTATAGGATTATACCGCTTATTGATATTGCTATGTTTGATATGTGATAATTGATGATGTTGCACTATTATGTGTAAAACCCCTGGACTACACTATACACACACAAATATGGATTGCACAAGGAAATTGGTTAAGTCACAGATATTTGAATTAAATATTACGATATGGTTTTAAAAGTTGAATTTTGAATCGAAATGGTTTGGGAAATGGAATTGGGTTAAGTATGAAAAGTTTTTAAAAAGGAAGTTTGAAATTGAAATCTAATTTGAATATAATATATCTTGTTTAAGTTTCGAAATCGTTTTGGAAATTTGGTTTGAAAGGTTTATACAAGTTATATGATGTGTGTGTATATATATGTATAGTTTTAAACCATCTTTAAAGTTTTTGAAAGTATTATTTTTGGAATTTGAGTTTAACCGAAAGTTTACTTTAAAGGCTATAACTTGTGTATATTTGATCGGATTTTTCCGAAACAAAAAGCATTTGTTTTTAAATGATAATAGCTTTCATATAGTGAAAGAATTTCCAGTTTTGTTGAATGGGTTTTTCAAGTTATGAATAAATCTTTGGAAATTGTTTTGAAAGCAATGAATTGAGTCTTTGATTTAAAGACTGGATAAGTTAATCCAATTTGAAAGGGAAATTGTTTTGAAAGCTATGAATGTATCTTTGTGAAAGATTGTCAAACTTTGTTTTGAAATTGAAGAGGATCTTAAAGGTGTATCTTTCATTTGAAAGATTTGAAATGAAAATTGTTATGAAAAGCTATGAATGAATCTTAGTGAAAGATTGGTGAACTTTGTGAAGTGTATCTTTTTGTTTAAAGATTTGAAAATGGTAATTTGTTTAAACCATTTGAAGAAAGGTTTTTAGGCTTTAAGTTGTGACTTAACTAAGATCCCAATATCCATATGTGTTTAAATTAAGCGCTCATTATTCGGTTTAGTCGGGAGAGGATTTTGTGTCATACAATCCATTTTGAATAATGATACGATGATATAGATAGCATTTGAAGACCGGTGGTGAAGACCGAGTATTTTCGAGAACGAAAGGATTACCCGTCGAATGTCTCAGCACTGAGTCGCGCCGGTATAGAGATCTCCATATGTGATGGGGAGTCCGATCGGGATTGGAAATTCCCGGAGTGCAAGGGCTTCTTTGGAAGTGCCTTCGGTTCTGTTGGAACCCAGAACAGACTTGTATGGATGTATGTTTGACATTACACTTTGAGATGTAAAGCTGGTTTCTATCAAATATATTTCTATTTGGTGGCGGAGAAATTTTCTCTTAGCTTAACACCCTTCTCTGAGACGTACGAGCTTAGAGGTTATGTAGTTGATGGTTACTAGTGATACATTCCTAATTTGATAATGTGGCATACGAAGTGTTGCTGATCATTTGTTGATCGAAACATGGCTTCTGTGAAAAGAGTAGCTTTGTGGACGAGACTTCGTCGAGCCTCACAACCCGAAAATGGTCGAAACAGGAATGTTGCGACAAGGTTATTAGGGGTCGCGTCCCTAGGTTATGTCCATTTTCTTCTGGATAAAAAGTGGTATCATAGCATGGAGCCCAGATATTTAACTATGTAGTTGTTGCTATTTTTTGGTAATCCTGTGATAAAGGTCGGTAACGACCGGGGATGGCTTACTTGTAGGTGTTACCTAGTTACAGAGATAAACAGACCTTGTGTTGGCAGAGATCTGGTTTGGTTCTTGGGGGCGTCCCTCTAGAGGCATTTCGTTCGGTGTAGGAAGTTCCTTTGCCTGACCATTGTTGGAAATCCAATCATCCAATACACGCCATGTACGGTTTTAGTTGTATAACCTGCCATTTACTTATATTGGTCACCACTGTTTAGATGGTAGCTATAGTAGGCATAGTTCGAAGTATCTATGCTGGTTAAGATTAATGTTATACTTTCGAAAGGTTTTCTGCACTATGCACTAATAATAATATCAAAAGGATTTTGCGTATCAAGCATGTTAGACTATCATAAGGAGAAATCTCCTCCAATTGTGCGCTTGCATTGTGTGTGTGGCGAGAGGCCTTATGGTAGTTTCATTTTCCAAAAAGCATTGCAGATTTTTTTTAAATTATTTTGCTTGTTGTTTAAAAGATAAAACTGTTTTGTTTGCTCATACCAGTCCATGACTGACCTGCAATTTATTGTTCCCTTTCTAAACTCTGGGTGTCCATAATTTTCCACACGGGCAACCTAGAGTTAGGTTTTCAGATTATCAGCTTGTAGATATAGATTTGATAGCCTTCAGCTTCCCATTTGGAACTCCTTGGAATCTTTGGATCTCGACAATTGCATTGATGGATGACCTTGCTTAGTTCATCGTTATGGTGGTTCGAGCTTATGGTTTGAAAAGCTTTGGCATCAGAGTCGCAATATGTTGGATTCTCGCTTTCTCACTCGGAAATTTTATTGAAGTTATTTCTTTTCGCTGTATCTTGTATCTCTGATAAATGTTGATATTCTTTTGTATCACTGTTGTATCAAATATTGCGTATCAATCATATTATCTTTTTCTTCCGCTGTGTTGTTATACTTAATGTATTATAAGCTTCGGCGAACTAGTTTCGATGTTTGGATCTACTGCATTCGAATACGGGTGATGTATTCGGTGCCGATTTTCGAAGGTCGAGTCAGGGTCGTTATAAATGAAATCCCCCCTTAATATTTACAACCTTTTCCCTTTCATAACATACCACCTAGAACTCCAAATACCTCGATATTTAGACACAAAAGAATTGGAAATGCCATTATGGACACAATGGTAGTGGCTTCAAGCCCCAGTCCCATCATATGCGAAAGTCAATTTTCTTGATCATTTATCAAACATGTGTAACTCAAAACCCGCATTATCAAACATATCGATGGTTATACTCAAAAAGGTCAGAAACGAAATTTTGAAAATAATGGAAGTAGTCTCAAACGTTGATTCCATTATCTCCCAAATTTTACTTTTTGAGCCATTAATTATATTATTTTTTAATATTAAAATTAATCATTTAAATATCTAGGCATTCAGAAATACGGGTTGTCACATTTCTTCCACCCATAAGATTTTCGTACCTAAAATCCTAGGGAGTAGAATAATATAACCTAGCCTTTTCCAACCCAAAGCTACACCATATTTAACCAAAATAAAGCACAAGCAATGATAAAAACCGACAGACATGCAAAAACAACGTTAAGGATAATTTAATGAAATAAACCATCAATCAGCAAGTTATAGGCCTACGTCATGCAATCCTCCCATGTATGGTACATGGTAAACCTGGTACACTCCACTTATTAGAAAGGTAAAATGGTTGATACATCAGATTATCAATTCACACCATCATTAGACAAATACCATAATCTCCCTATCCTTCCAAACAGAATTCATTAGGAATCCATCCTCCAATCTTCCCTAGGCTAACCAAAATATGACTTCAACAATTCTTCCTTAACGAGAACTATTTTGGGCTGGTTGTGTTTGATTGTTAGCATTGTGGAGATATATAATCTTATGCATCGACCTCTATGGACCACCTAGCACTGAAGTTCAAGTCCTATGTCCTTCTTGCCTTAGCACTACATAGTTAGACGATTAACTAATAATCAACTATAGTGATTTCCAAGATATTCTTGTCAGAGTCCTGCCTGCTTCAATATACTGTCATCCAAACTAAAGTTTGACCAATCTTCTTAACAGTTCGGTAAATCATGATCGAACTCCTGAACTAAATCAACAATATCAAGATAAAATCAAGAGTTTCATACTCATTTGTTACCTTCCATTAGGAAACTAGCGATCCTTATTTCAAATTGAACAACAAGTTACCCCACGCGAACTGATATCATTCAAATCAAGTGCTTGTGCACAAAACCTAAATAGTATGGTCGTACGGTATGCTCGTCTTATGGCTAAGAAAAGAAATCAAAACGTGAGGGAAAAAGAAAGAAAGAAAAAAATTAAAAATAAAATGAAATCTTAAAGATGATCCACTCACGTGACATGCTAGTACCTCCAATACCAACTATGACTCCACCGCCCGAACAATATGACGTATCGCTCTTTTGAAAGCCACTACTCCCTTCTGGTGGTTACAAAGTTGATGTACTTTAGCTATCAACTAAAGCTTACTTTCACTTACTTTCAATACACTTATTCTACCCTGTCTAAGATGAACAGAGATCCAAACTAACTTTGCATATAACTTTAGACTAACTCTCAGAGATCTAGTAGAATGGTTCCTTCTCTAAGGATGCTAACACCCATGGTCAAGTTCTCATTGAAGCCAGAGACTATTCAGACCACACTCGAACTACAATTGTGCAACGAACTCAATGCCCAACATGGCCTTCCAAAAGTGAATGCTTTCGTTTTAGCTTTCCTAATCAAGAAGTAAAACCATAGTCATCAAAAGAAAGAAAATTGAACGAAAATCGTTGTGCAGTTCAAATTTCTTTCCAAATGAATAGTGCTTCATACTTCCTTAACAAAAACACACAAGTCACCAATTTATAACCATGAATTGACCTTTCCATCCATGCACCTTATGTTGTTTCTACTGGTGAGAAACAACTCTTACTTGAGCCTATGCAACTCCAAATGCTGCACCACTTGAATTTACATGCATACAACTGACTCCAACTAGTATTTGAACAAAATTTCGAGCACGTTTATCCAACAAATCACCTAGTCTAGTAGACCTTACACTCCTGGCTCACAAGACCACCTTGAAAAACTCCTACAACGTATGGCTAGCTTGAATGGCACAACTGGATATGTGTTGAACTTAATCAAAGTCCTATCAACCTCGTCTGAAACGATCCAAAAGTTGATACCAACAGAAAATCACACTTACACTACAAAGAACTCTTTAACACCACCTTGACCAAACAAACCACCCTATGCGGAATCATGGATGTTTGATTTCTCGAGCTCACCAAGTTAATGAATACGATGTCTTATAACCAATCAATAGTTGTAGAAATGAAATAAACTAAAAACCATGGAAACCTATTTTGATATCCTCTTATCTAAAGCAAATACTAATTGACTTTACCTGAGAGAAGATTTTAGTAAGATCGCTTGATCCTTTATAGGGCTCGACACCACTAAGTGTCTCACCACGCAATGGAAGTCCTACCATTTCAAGCCCTTCCAAAGTCATCTTGATGCGATTTCTTTTCTACACCTTGTCTAAACCCAAATATCGAGTGATACATTTTCATTTTCACAGGTAACACAGAGTACGCATATAAGACTCCCCTCCATTATAGGGCTTTCCACACAATTTGAAAGGTCTTCACCTAAC
Source organism: Allium cepa (assembly GCA_030765085.1). Classification (NCBI taxonomy): domain Eukaryota; kingdom Viridiplantae; phylum Streptophyta; class Magnoliopsida; order Asparagales; family Amaryllidaceae; genus Allium; species Allium cepa. Next base: position 471,445,548 of record CM060929.1, on the reverse strand, counting down.
TCTGTATATTGGCTCTTGGCATGGGACTTCAGTAGGTCACACATCCATCCTTATGAATTTTGGACCATTTACATTGTAGCGCCTAGCATTGCTGCTTTAAAATTGGGTAAAGTGACATTTAAATGTCAGTGGCTGTTCACTTTGAGGTAGAGTTATTACTGTTATACACCATCTTCCACATTCCTTTCCATAGCACTGTCATTACTTCTCTTTCACTCCTTGCTGCTACCCTACTAATAGACCGGTAGTGCAACTGAAGAGTAAAGCATGACCACGTGGATGTATGCTTAAACAAAAATACAATTATCAAAATATAAAAACGTATTCTCAATGTTCTGTCCATCATATGATATCTCTCCATTAAGTGACCTCACCATTTATATGTACTCTACTTCATCGAGTGTCCATATGACACTTCTCGTAGAAACATTTCTACTTGTGACTGTATTAGCCCCTTTTAAATACTCCTAGGACATATAATGATATTATGCGACCATTAATTCTCTAATTAGGTAACCTAGGCTCTAATACTAAGTGTAAGTGTAATGACTTGCCTTTTATAATGCCCTAAATATATGCCAATCAACACTTATATTTTGAACACCATAGTAGACGTTGTTAATACTTAGTTATTGATTTTGATGATAACAATCTTATATATTCATATGAATATAAATACTATTGTTTTACCAAGTTATATAGTATATAGTGTAGGATATTATACAGATGTTGAATCGAAAACTTTACAGTATAAAGACACAAGAAATGGGCAAAAAGACTCTTAAGTATAAAGATCAAGATATGAAGTTATCAAGATTAATATAGTGTATAGAGTCGTCGAATTTTGTTAAAGTCCCCGGCAACAATCTTAGATCTTTATCTCCTATTTTCTTTTCCTTCATATTCTCAAAGAAAATATATTTAAAAATATTTCACGAAAGTTTTACACGGATCAAAGTATTTATAAACAATGTTTAAAATTTTCTATAAAGTATCAATTTTTTTATAAAGTATCGAATTTTCCAAACATCTTAAAATAAATAAGATTTCAAAATACACATGCATATGTCGACACATCGGCATATTGTATATTGAGATACATGCCGCAAAACAGTTTTTCAAATTTTGAATTGAAGTGTCTATTTATCTCAACTCTTCGTGGATAGACACATCTGTCTAAACATTATATATATAGGCTTTCAAATAATTTTTCAGTAGTTATTATCTTATTTTCTTCTCTTCTCTTGCACTCTTGAAAACTTCATTGAAATTATTACCTTTTCTCTTTAAAATCAAATAGAATTAATTTAAACTTCTTTGTATTGATTCAATATTACTTTTCTACTTCTTTGAAACTATCTCTCTCGAATTAATGATCAAAGTGCTGTCCAAGAGGCTATAGGATTCATTATATTCAAAATTTAAGAAATTGTCTTTAAAAAAACATCAAACTCTATTTGTATTTACTTAGGTGTGATTATAGCCCATTCAAATCAATTAGTATGCTTGGTAGCCCGTAAATCTGAGTGGGTGTGCTTGTAGCACGTCTAAATAACTAGATGTACCCTGAGCCTAGAAAATCAGAAGAGTGTGTCTCATAGCCTCGAAATTGAAACTATAATTGGTTTGCCTTCTGCCTGTTTAAAGATTGGCATTTGAAACGAAATCTGCACAAGCAATTGTATGTAACTAGATATGAGAAAAATCCGAACTAGTATAAAGTCTCTGTTGTCATCTCTCTAACTCAATATTTTACTTTATTGCTTTTAATTTTATCTATGATTGCATTTATGATTGATTGTTGATATAATTGTGCATTGAAAACCTGAGATTTAATATTAAGTTTGAAAGAAATTTAAAAAGATATACAAAAGTTAGAAAAGAATATTCACCCCCCTCTAATGTTTAGTTAGCTTTAAGATTCATGATTACACAACCCATATTAGGTTTTAGAGCACAAGGTTTTTAAAAGCTTGTAATTTGATTTTTGAAATTTTTTAATGGCTAACAACACTGTTAATACAGTTGTTAACACTTTATTCGCAGGACGACCTACTGCTAGACCTCCACTTTTTAATGCCAGTAACTACACTTATTGGTCATGTAGGATGAAAATTTACTTAAGTCTAATGTCTTAGATATTTGGAATATTACAAAAAATGAGTACACTGAATCCTAGATTAATTTTGCGCAATGGACTGTTAACCAAAAAGCACTTGGACAAAGTAATTCTAAAGCCATGAATATTTTGAACAATTGTTCGCTACATAAAAATTAACTTAATAGAGTCTTTATTTGTAATTCTGCATATGAAATTGGAGAACATTGAAAGTTAAACCTGAGGGTGCTGGTATAGTTAAACAGACCCAAAATTTCCATGTTTACTAACTAATTTCAATTGTTCAAAATGGATCCGAATGAGTCTATTTCTGACATGTATTGTAAATTTTAAGATACGGTGCATTCTTTTATAGAATTAGGTTAAAAAATTTCTAAAGAGGACCAAGTTAGAAAAATCCTCAATTCACTCTCTTTTGAGTAGGATCAAAAGACAGTAGTAGTAGAAGATGTTAATGATATTAGTACTCTAAAAATTTAAGAGTCAGTAGACACTTTAATGTCCTATGAAGCACAATTGCAAGGCAGAAGAAAAAGCAAGGTAATAGAAAAGAAATCCATCGCTTTCAATGCAATAGCTGATGATCAAGATTCAAATGATGACAACGACGAACAAACTGTGTTCGTGACCAGAAATTTTAGAAAGTTCCTGAAGTATAGAACGATGAACAACTTTCAAAAATCTAAAAATAAGATTATCGAAACTGGAACTGCGACTAGATACTTCAACTGATAACCCGCACTACAAAAAGTATCAAATTAAAGACTGAAAAATTCAGTTTGTAATTAAAAAATTTAGTCTTTAAATAAGTTTTAAAGATTGAATAAAAAATGAAATTTCAGTCTTTGATTCTCTAGTCCTAAAACTAATTTGAAACTGACATGTCAGTCTTAAAATTTAAAGACTGAAAGATCAGTTTCAAATACTTTTAAAGACTGAACTATTGATACTGAAATGTGGTATGTAATCGGTCTCAAATTTTGCAAAACAAATAATATTTTTTTAATATAGAATAATGTTAAACCTCGAAGAAATGCATTTAATAACATTTATGTTACTATAAATTCAAACTTGTACGTATAGACATGCGTATATAAGCAAATATATACATATATATAAATTTGCAAGTTATACTCAATATACCAGTTGTAAAGAAATGGTCCACTGAATTTATACAATGCAAAGTGATACACATATCTCTCTTTTCTTCTGATATAACACAAGCTATTCTTTGAAAACAACAAACTCCCTTTCTCTCTTTTATTCCCACATAATCATTATACAAGCTAAGGCGTTTCCTCTACAGCCTAAATTAATAATTGAAATACAAAAATAGTAAAAGAACACCCCAAATTGACATCAGATTCAGTAATCCTAATATCTCCTTATCATAAAGCAACCTAACGTAAAATATTTTTTTTATCAACACCTCCTTTCTCAACAATGTCCATAGTAGAGACCAACTTTGAAAATTGTTGATATTATTTTTATTTTATAGCTGAAATTTTAAGCATGGTCACATAGTTAGACCTTGTTAGGAATTAGAAACGTCGGAAGGAATAGAAATAAAGATCAGGGAAATTCCCATCTTCAGGGTGTCGATGGTAGCGCCTTTGGCATGGTCCAGCTATGGGAGGGAGAGAACGGTAGGCGAGAGATAGTGGCGACGCCATAGAGATGAAAGAGGTGGTGTTGGGAGGCTGGATGTATAAGGAAAGGACCTTGTCGGGTGGGATGGAATTAGGGATTAGGAGGAAGATGCAGATGTCTTTGATTTGATGGTTGAGGAGTTAGGTTTGGGTGAGAAATGGATTGGGATTGAGGAGGCAGCGAAGCGGGCCAATATAGGTGAAGGTTGTTATGTGGTTGCGTGAGAAAGAGAGGCGATATGGAGAAGGAAGGAGGAAAAGAAATTGCTGTACTGGATGCGTGAGAAAGGTTCAGTAGATGTGTAGTAGTTGGCCTAAAGTGAGGGAACGTGGATTTCTAATCAATTTTAAACGATGCGGATCTCCATGTATATCCTTTGGATCCGTAATAAAACGAAATCAAGAACATTAAATGTTTGCCTAAGGTAAATATAAAGTAAAGACCGAAATAAAAGTACCAATGTAGTCTTAACGAATTTAAACCGAACAAAGAATAAATTTCAGTTTTTAATTTCTGAAATTAAAGACCGAATATTTTGGACTTTGATCGGTTATTAATTAAAGACCGAAAAGTTTCGATCTTTAGGTGATAGTTTCTAATCTTAAGTTTTTTTGTAGTGCCGGCCATTTTCAGAGAGAATGCCCACATCAGAATAAATAAAAAATCTCACTAATTACCGATTCATCTAGAAAAAGAAAAGAGATTACATAGAAATACTAGATGATTCAAATACTTCCTCAAGTGATAATAAGCTATATTCTGAGAATGCGAATATGTGTTTTACGGCAATAATAGACTGGTCAGAATTAGCGAACAAAAAATGGCAAAGTAGCACCTATTATTTAATATATTTTTTTCCATTTTATTAGTTAATTTTTTTTAGGAATAACCTACAGATTAATCATAATATTGGATGAATAAAAGTATATAAGTATAAATGTATAGGAATATATTATCTTAGTTTTGGTTTTGAAATTTTTAGGCTATATGTCGACATACCACCAGACCATATGTCGACATCCATGCGAGAATTTTGAAATATCTTTTCAAAATCAAAATTTGAATTTCCCTCTCTTTTGCATTTATTTCAAAAACTGAAAGAGCATCATTTCAAAATTGAAATGTCAGTTTTCTTTCAATTAATTCACCATATTTCTATCTATTCAATCACTCACTTTACTTCAAAATTCAAAACATCTGTTCAATATCTTATCTCCTTAAAAACTCAAAAAATAGCCCCTACAAATCAAACTCCTAAGACAATAAGGCTCTCTAAGAGAAACGAAGGCTTTCTCTTCAACAAAAAATAAGCTATTGAAACCTATATGGAGTATGCTACTTTCGAAAAAGTTTTTCCTCGAAGATTTGCTAAATTCGAAGGTTTTTTCTTTTATGGTTTACAAGATCTTTTTTTAAAAGTGAAATTTTTGGTACTCAAGATGATTTTGTTTATTATATGGATTTGGTCAAAATATTTTATGTAAATTTAAATGGAAATTTTTTTTCAAGCAAAAGAGGGACAAGTTTGGAGTAGTGTAAATGACACTCAAATTGTTTTAAATTGTTAACTTCTAGGTCATATGCTTGGTTGCAAATATAGTGGGATTCACCTCTCCAATTTTCGAATTGATGAACAAAATTGTGAAGGTTTTCACGACATTTTTAAAAGTGATGGAGAATTTTGATTTCAAACACAAGAATCTTCGACCAAAATCGGGCCTTATGAGTCTCATTTTACAACAAAGTATCACTCCAAGGACGAGTAATTATAATAACCCTACTCAAAGAAATTCAAAGCACTTATCGCTATTTATGGAAACTACAACATCAATTGGGCATAGTCATTTTAGATGACTTTGTTCAAAAGATTTTTTCTAGACACGAGAACACAATCTACCATGGTGTGTATTTTATAAGAATTTTCATATATTTGGTTTTGATTTAAGAGGAGAACAAACTCTTGCTTTAAAAGTTTTTGATAAGGCCAACATTTCTCCTACGCACATTCCACCTTATTTTGAACCACATGAGACACTTCTAAGAAAGGAACAAAGGTTGGCATAAGAAGAGGAACAAGAAATTCAACAAGACAGAGAAGAAGGATAAGGTGATGGGATGGATGTTGAATAAGAGGAGGAGGAGGAGGAGAAGGAGGAGGAGGAAGCAATCACTTTTTTGGAAAGTTTCAACAAACCATTTTACCCCTCCAACAAAGAGATCCAAAGGAACCAAGAAAAGCTTCTTAAAAACTAAAATAAGCTTAAGCGTTCATTTCGTAAAAAGTTCACTTATCTTTCCAACAAAGTGGACAAATACTTTAGAAAGATCATTCGCAAGCTTGATGGAAATTCATCGTCATCGTCTACATCTTTCTATACATGTCTAGTTATTTTCGTATGATATCTAGCTTTGTGTTCCTTAGTATTATGTGTTTTTAGTTCATGTTCATGTAATTTTCGTGTATTTTTTCTTTAAAATCCATGCACCTTTCAATTTTAAGTAATGAAATATATTTCTTACTATCCTATATTGTTTATTAATCTCTAGAAGTTATAAATATGTAATGGTATAAGATGAAAACAAAAACTATAACAAATACACTAGGTTTTGAGATTTCAGGTAGGTATGTCGACATATATACAATAGATATGTCGAGTATAAAGGCCAGTTGGAAAATATTTTTAAAATTTAAAATTAAGATGGCTACCACCTATTAAATCGTTCAAAATGGCTTCTTACTCCTATATAAGCCTACTTCTTCTAGAAAACTCACTCATCATTTTATTTTATACTCTCTTTCATTCCCAAACATTTTTTACAAAAATGTCTTCACCATACCAGAAACCATGTGAAACCTTGAACGAACTCTTCAACTTTTCAAGGATATTCTGTCTTTTATCTTAAGAAATCAAAGGCATTTAAAGTTAAGTCAAATGCCGACGATCAAGGAAAAGAATCACATTTGATGCACTTCGATGGATGATTTCTTCATTAATCAAGGATGAACCGTCCAATAGTTTTAGTATTTGATTGATTAAATATTATGTTGGATTGGGTTTGGATTTAGGATTGACATTTGGATTTGTTTGGTTGGTTTAATTGTATAAGATTGATTTTAATTTGTAAAAATCGGTTGTGTTATTTATCAATTATCATATACATATCATAAGCATCATATATATATATATATATATATATCATGTTTTATGTACTTAATCATTTCAGCATTAGTTATTGAGTTTGACCCTATAGTTTCTAGGCATTTGATTTAGAGGGAGTTTTTATTACACCTGTTTTTATTGATGACAAAAGGGGATAAAAATATAAAATTTGCATATGCGTGTATTCACGGGGAGTTATCTAACTCAAGGGAGTTATATCATATTTTATATGCATGAATAATTAATGGTTGTCATCATTAAAAATAGGGAGATTATTATACATCGCTTATTGATTTTGATGATAACAACCTTGCTAACCACAATATAAATTCATATAATATATATATATATATATATATATTAATTTTTTTCCATGTTATATAGTATATAGTGTATGATATTATATAGAGAATCGAAAACTATACAGTATAAAGACTCGGGTAAAGGACATGAGGACTTATGAGTATAAAGACCAAGATATAAAGATATCAGGTTATAATATAGTGTATAGAGTCATAGAATCTTGTTAAAGTCCCTGGTAGCAATCTTTGATCTTTATCTCCTATTCTCTTATCGTTCATATTTTCAAACAAAATATATTTAAAAATATTTTATAAAACTTTTCAAAGATCAAAGTGTTTATAAACTATGTTTAAATTGTTCTACAGAGTATCAAATTATTTTACAAAGTATAGAAACTAGATTTAAAAGTACACATGTATATGTCTACATATCGGCGGATTGTATATCAACATACATGTTGCAAAATAGTTTTTCAAATTTTGAATTGAAGTGTCTATTAATTGCAACTCTTCATGAATGGACACATATGTTTATACACTATATATTGGGGTTTTAAATAAATTTCTCAATAATTATTATCTTATTTTCTTCCATCTTCTTACCCTCTTGAAAATCGCGTTGAAATTATACTCTTTTCTTTTTAGAATCAAATAGAACTAATTTAAACTTTTTGGTATTGATTAAATATTACTTTTTAATGTTTTGAAATCATCTCTCTCAAATCAAACATCAAAGTGTTATCCAAGAGACTAGGATCCGTTGTACCCAAAGTTCAAGAAATTGTCTATGGAAAAACCATCAAACTCTATTTTTGTTTGCTTGGGATGTGATTGTAGCATGTTCAAATCAATGCTTGGTAGCTTGGAAATCGAATTGGGTGTGCTTGTAAACTATCAAAATCAATTAGGCATACCCTAAGCTCGAAAAATCAGGAGGGTATGTCTTGTAGCCTCGGAATCGAGAATGTAATTGGGTTTGCCTTTTGCCCGTTTAAAGATTGGCATTTGAAAAGAAATATGTGCAAGAAATTGTGTGGGATTGGATGTATAAAATCTCAGGTGTTATTTATTTAACTCTTTGTTTTAATTTATTGCTTTTAATTTTATCTATGGTTGCATCTGTGATTGATCGTTGATATAATTCTGTATTAAAAATGTATGATTTAATATTACACTTGAAATTTAAAAAGATGTACAAATTTTAAAAAAACACTATTCACCCCCACCCTAGTGTTTAATTAGCCTTAAGATTCATAATTCCCAAACCCACAGATGTACCATCAAATAAATTAAATCAAAACCAAACTCTAAATTTCAGCATTACTTCCTCGCAGGTCACAGTTAAGAGAACAATATATCATATACCAAATATGTATAGGTGCACGAAGACGTGATCAACATATAAAAGGCACCTGTCAGATATATATAGAAGACATGATATGTATATCAAACTGATATAGCCATCATATGAATAAATCAATCTACGTAAACCCCATACATACGAGCACTGAATAGATACATTAATACAATACACTGTCTCATACATGAATAAAACATCTGGTACATATAATCTTAAATGGACAAGTCATAAATATAAGCACATCTCCATAACCCAAAATATTCAGCTCTCCAACTAGCTTAACCCCAAAATCTACCTATTGCTGAGATTACTCTAAAAGGTATCACAAGTTCCAAATAAGAAATAAAGGAAGGAAAACAAGGGTCAGACCGAACTCTGATGAGGGGAACTAGCCTCATAATATTGTAATTAAATACACATATACATCCTAGCATAAAATGGATCTATGTGGAGATATCATCAGTTAAAACTACCTGTTTTAGCTATAAAAGGTATCAATCAACATGAATAGAGGAGTGCTTGGATAATATTGCACTCTTCAATATTCTCATTTAAATTGTGTAAAATTTCGATGTAACGACCCGAGAATTTTTGACCTCGAAAATTCGACACTAATACGTTCACTGCAGAAGTGCCGAGCAATCGAATGCCGGAAATTCCAGATTGTCAAGGTAAAGAAGAAAACGAGGTAGAAGAAGAAACAGAAATCAACAGCACAGAATCTCACAATCGTAGCGAAACAAAATACTATATTAAATAATAGAATTTATATAAAGAAAAGCTGTGACTGTTACTTTACACACAATATATCCGAGTACAATTATACTGGACAGTTGCAACAACTTGTCTCAGAAAACAAACAATACAACTCCAATACATAGCTGAATATACTCCATACGTTCCTGCCATCCAGCTCGCCATCTGAGCTCCAGAACGTCCTAACCTGAAAATTTGTAATACTCGGTCTGAACTGAGCATTACAATAACGTAACACCCGAGTCAGGCCGGAAACCAATGTGAGTAAACCATATAATTTTAAAATACCGAGTTATAAAACTTATTTGAAAACCAGGGTAACTCGTACCTCACTACGAGTTCTTAACATGCTATAGTCAATCATTTGTTGCAAAACAATATATAAGAACTATTACTCAGTTCATATGGTCGTGTTACTTAAATATTCCATTCCAGCCTATTGATTTTAATATCAATCTATAAGAAATATTGTAGATACTAATCGAAGTGGTTTCAGATATTGCTGATATCTGACCCAAGTCTCTTCGAATCCAAAGTCATCTTTAATCCAAGTTGTTTATGTGAATACAATTTGATTTTAAATACAAGGTGTCACACTTACATAGCAATTCATCATCGATAGATAACCCACATTATCACAGTTCAACCCAAACATATCATATCACAGAGCATCACAAATTACCAGTCTAGGGATTATAATCAATTCAGACATTTTATTCAATTTAATCATCCATAAGCAAGATTGTTTAGTTATACAATTCCTGATTAATTTAATTTAATCACCAAATAAATTAAATTAATTACTTTTAAATCCTGCTTAACTAACCTTAATTAATTATAAAACATGTATTATTATTTTAATTATTTAATGAAATTAATTAATCATCCCTTAATTATTCACATTAATTAATTAACCTTAATTACTTACATTAATTAATTATTCTTAAATTAATTACATTAATTAACCTTTAATTAATTACATTAAGTAATTATACTATAATTAATTACATTAAGTAATTATTTTAATTGCTTTTATTAATTATTCTGTGATTTCCTATATCAATTAACCTTTAATTAATTACATTAAGTAATTAACTATCCTTTAATTACTTACTCATTAATTATCCTTAATTACTAATTAATGATCCTTTAATTAGTCACGACCTTAATTAGGTAAAGATAAACCCTTTACCTTAATTAATTACTTAATTACATCATTTAAATCTTATTAAAATAAATGCTTGACATTAATTTTTTTTTATCACACAAAATCATTTGAGATCTTTTTGATTAATTAAAGTTTAATACACTTACCTAAATCACTTCTTAATTACATCCTTAAATCACATTTGAAAACACTTAGAGATTTAATTAAACAATTAACCATATATATTTATTTTAAAACAAACAATTTTTGAACATTTAACTTTAACATTTTAATCTTTGAAAACTTGTTTAAAAAATTTAATTTGGAAATTTGGTTAGCATTCCTTTGAAAACTTAAAAAACTTGATCATGTCATTTAAAATCTGGTTACTTAAACACAGACCAAAACCCGAGCCCACACTCACAAATACTCAAGCCAACCCCGAGCAAACTCTCCCGCTTCACTATCCTTCGAGAAACACACGATCGACTTCAAGCCAATCTCGAGAAGAACTCTTCTTTTCTGAATTCCACTACAACTTCTAGACACAACGTGCACAATGTGCATGTGCACTTCCGTCCTGATCACCTCTAACCCTCGCCGAGGCCTTCAACAAGTCGCCGATGATCTTGTCGACAACCCAGACCACCCAGCACCGGGATTCAAAATCGAGCAACACAGTCACTTCCTGGAACCCGAACCCCTCGACGAAATCACCTCGCCCCGTCGATCCCGATCACATAATTCATACGATCACATCCTAAGCTGCGCCACCATCCCACGTGTCGATTCCTCCTACTTCAATCGACCCTGATTCGCCCACGTCAATGCTACGCCCTCGAGAATAATGACGACCAAAACAGCATGAAAAACCCTAAATCGACGACGCTATGCCCTTCCGATGATCGATAAACTATGCGACCATTTTTCCCAAGGTCCCCAAACTTCCAACTTCCTCTAGAACCAAGCACGACTCCCCACCCTTCGTCGATCGTCGGAGATCGACGAAAATGCACTTTCCATTCAACTCACGAATTCTCCCCAACCACACTCTTAAAAATCATGATATTTATATCAAAATTCATCATTTGCTAGCATGAATCTAATTATGAAACCAGATCATGAAACTAAGATCATCGATTTATCTGATTTAAAAAGATTTCACTGTAAAAACCTATTTTCGAAATATTTACTAAATAATTCCACTTGAAACTATTTTTAAAAATAATATTACATTGTTACAACCATTTTCTTTTCAAAGATCATAGCCATAAAAAGATTGGAAAGAAAGGAATTGATTTTTGATCTTATTTTTATTCTGTGAAATCAATAACAGAGGTAGTTCATCCATAAACAGGCATGCATATAGATATGTCACATACATTTATTCACTCATGCAACATTTCCATACATTCTTCAATACTTATCACATGCATCAAATTTTATAACCAGATTTAAGCTTTGCAAAGTTTAGTTTACTCACCAGTTTGAAAAACAGAGGACATGCTTATGAAAAACTGGACTTGATTTTGAGATGATCTGCAACTTGAATTTGCTTGCTTATTTGAAAAACTTGAATCTTTATTAGCCTTGCTTCAGGTTGACTTGAAGAAGTTGAATTAGTTGTTTGATTTTCTCTTTTGTTGTCTTCTTTGGTTTTAATTTAGTAGATGAATGGAAGAATAGAGAAAAGAGAAATCCAAAAATGCATTAAACTGAAATAGCCTTCTTTAACATGTTATTATGTTTTGATTTAAAAGAAAACTAATGCCACTTGTTAATTTGCATGTTGTCTCAAGCTACAAATGTTGTTTGCATGTATTATTTGTCTTTATATTTATTTTTATTAATCTATGTTTATATCTTTATATATATACAAACCATTTTAGTTCAAGAAATTTTAAAAAGAAAGTATATAAACTATTTATTAAATCCTATTTTAAATCTTAAGCTATAATACTTTAATAAATAAATATATAAAGATACTATCTTAAGTGTTTAAAAAATTAAGGGTTTAACTTTAAATTGCTTTTGAAAATTATTTTATTGAATTCAAAACATAACTTCCAAATCATAATATATATATGTATTATAATTAGAAACATTTTTTTATTTTCTTTGAAAAAAGATAAATTTGTCAATTTAAATAATTATAAAAGAAGATTATCAATCAATATCAAACATATATAAATAATAGCTATCACATGTTATTTTGTTATGAAACGAAAATATATTAGAAGATCATCAAAACTAATATTTATATCTAGATATATGTAATCATCGGAATTCTTTTTGTTCAACTTAAAAATCATTATTTCTAATAATAAAAATCAGTTAATTATCCAATTAACAGATGTCCAAAATCTGGGCTATCACATTCCTTCCCTCTTTAAATCTTTTTGTCCTCGAAAAGGAACGAAGCCAGAATTTATTAAATGCTTATTATTAGTTAAATTACTCTTTGTACATTTTTATCTATAAACTCTTTTTATTAAAAAATTTAAAACATTTTAAACTAGATAATATTTCCAAAATAGCTTTATAAAAATACTTTATATAACTCGATGTCTCAACCAGTCCATCCTTGTTCTCACAGAAATTCGGTCATACGTTGACCAGGCGTATGACTGAAAATCTATAAGTACTTGGTAAACCCGTTTTCAACACCTAGTGAAAATACTCGGAAAATATTTGGGTGAAAATATAAAAAACATTTTTGGTGAGATTGCTCTGGAAATCATCATCCCCTCCATGTCGCAGTTAACCCGATGATTACGTCGCCATCACAACAAAAACATAGATAGCAGTAGGACTTCACGTCCTCGATTACACCATGGAACCACTATAGATCGCAGCTACACCCGAGATTACGTCGCCATCACCGCAAAAACCCATGTAACTGTAGGCATCAAAGCCCACGAATTTCGCTGGAAAATGAAACTTCTCCACTCCAACATAGATCTCAGACTACATCAGTCGAGTCCCAATGTTGCCTGTAGGCACTCACTGCCACACGACTTTCGCTATGTGTTCATAGATCGCAGTCTACCAATGTTACGTCGCCCTCATGGCGAAATCAAACATAGGCCGTAGGCACTCACTGCCCTCGACTTCCGCTATGGTCTGCAGTAGATCGCAATGACATCGAGTTACACTGTCGTCACAGCATAACCCAAATGTCTCTGTAGGCATCAGCGCCCTCGACTTTTTCTACCCACACACAATCCTCAGAAACTTCAGTTTGTCCGGAGTTCCTTCCAGGATCAATTTTAGAACCCCCCGTTAGGTCTCAAGGCAGAACCACCACGTGGATCTCCTAAAAAGCTCATTTCATGGGAGCACTTTTTCCCCACAGCCATTCTCAAAACATTTTACACTATACAAAAATAGTATCTTTCAAATCATACTCTTTATATGTATCACATATAAATCTCCTTTACACAAAATCGATATCTCGAAATCGATAATTCTCAAACTTGGCTTTCTAAATTTCCAAAATTGATTTTTCCCAAAAATCAAAAGCCTTTCAAAATCCCTGGGTTCCAAAAACCTTTTTCCCAAAATCATTCTCGTAATATATATAGTCTTGAAAGAATCTTTTGGATCACTTCATACATATATAAATTCTCTTTTTATACTTCAATTATTTCAAAAATCTTTTCTTTTGGTTTTAGATTCAACAAGGGGGAGTTTATCATACGTAACAAATATATAAAACTTTATTTATGCCAAATCAATTAATCAAGTTTGAGTCCGCTTATAAAGTTATTTACCATATTACTTACTTTTATAAAGTGAATATTAATCATAGAAATATCCAACTTCCACTTTTATTCATTATATATTTATCAAAAATCCATATCCAAGGTTCGCCGTCGAAAATCGAGTGAAAATCCCAACTCGGATCGATATAACTATCTTGAAATTTTATGCTTGAATCTGGATCAAATCGTTATGCGAATAGAATAACATACGTACATCCTACATATGTATCTTCATTGATTATTAACTAAATCAATTTCCTTTTTATTCACCTTCATTTTGATGCTATTCACTTGTTCACAATTTCTTCAATTCCCATTTGGGTTATTACTTCAATTATAAATAGTTTGCACTCTGAATAGCTTGAAAAAGTTTAAAATAAATAAGTAGCTATAAAATAGTTATTAGTTGTAAAATAGCTGTAATAGTTAAGTAATTTTAAAATAGTTATAAAATAGTCAAATAATTGTAGAATAGTTAGATAATTGCAAAATAGTTGTAAAATAGCAATTAATTATAAAGTACTTGTAAAATAGTAATTAGTTTATAAAACAGTTGTAAGATAGTCAAATAATTCCAAAAATAGTTGTAAAATAAGTATAAGATAGTTTGGGTTTTAAAAAAGAAAGATAATATAGTAAATAGCTAGGAAAAATAGATTTAAGAAAGTTTATATTAAGACAATTTATTTGAAAAAATTCAGAGCCAAACTATTCAATTTCCCAATCTCCCATTCCAATCAATTTTCAATTTTCAATCCCATTAAATAGATTCAATTTCAATTCAATTAAATTAACTTCAATGCCCATTTTAAACTTATTCAACTCTAATTTATAATTCCAATTTAAATTTAAATTTGAATTAATTTCAAATTCCATTCTCAAATAAATAGAAAGTGATTTATATTAAATCATACAACCATAAAATATTCCATACATTGACCGACTGTATATTAGAAGTTCAAACATCGCATCCATTAATCCATAATAAAAGCCTTACAAAGTAATAAATTTAGATGCCTTCACCACCACCTAGGGGTTTGGAAAAGAACAGAGCCCTTGTATCCTTACAAGAATCCTCTCTAGGGACTTTTTAACCTATATTAGACTTGATGAGTAGAATTCTAATTTTACTTCTATTTTTGCAATTCATTAATGAAATAATCTATTTTGTTTACACATCAAGTCATATTTTCAATTTTTAAACCATTCTTGTGTTTCAATTCAGCAATTTCCCTTAAAGTTTTCAAACCAACTCTTTTTTATTTTTAAAATAAGATTCCTACATTCAAAAGTATTATATCTTACGACACTTTAAAACAATTTAAATTTTATGAACTTAGACTTTAAACTTCACAATTTAAATCCATTCCACTTTACAAGTCGTACTTATCTAAATTGTTGCTTCCTTGAAATATTTCATTCTGATTTATCAATAATTATTATTAGAAAACAAACATCCCATTATTAAACACAACAACCATTTTATGATAATAACCAAGGTTATCATATCTAGAACCCAATTCACTGTATATTATCTCATATATTGTTGGAAAATAAAATCATGGTAACTTAATTTAGAATTATGAAAACACTCCTACAAATTCCTGGATTTTATTTTGTAGTTTGAATCCGTTTCTAGCTTATCTTATTAGTATAGTTCATATTATCCTATTCCATTTGGATATGTGTATATATATACATATATATATATATATATATATATATATATCACCCCTTAAATTCTTATGATCTTATTCAATTCCAATAACCAACGACCAATTATCATAATAATTAGAAAAATTATTATATATCAAAATACAAGCTTATATAAAAATCATTTTTTAAACCATTTTTTAAAATCTTTATATAAGAAAATAATAAGTACGCTCTCATATATATATATATTACACTCAACTCATTCTAGGGTACTACTAACCCTATTCTAATGGGTAAGCTCACCAGAGCCAAGTTTCTCACTTAACTTTCAGCTCCGATACCAAATGTAACGACCCAAGAATTTTCAACCCTGAAAATTCGACACTAATACGTTCACTGTAGAAGTGCCGAGCAATCGAATGCCGGATATTCCAGATTGTTAGGGTATAGAAGAAAACGAGGTAGAAGAAGAAACAGAAATCAACAGCATAGAATCTCACAATCGCAGTGGAACAAAATATAATATCAAATAATAGCATTTATACAAAGAAAAGCTGTAACTGTTACTTTACACACAAGATATCGGAGTACAATCATACGGGACAGTTGGAACAACCCGTCTCAGAAATTAAACAATACTACTCCAATACATAGCGGAATATACTCCATACGTTCCTGCCATCCAGCTCACCACCTGAGCTGCATAACGTCCTAACCTGAAAATCTGTAATACTTGGCCTGACCCGAGCAATACAATAAAGTAACACCCGGGTCAGGCTGGAAACCAACGTGAGTAAACCATATAATTTGAAAATACCGAGTTATAAAACTTATTTGAAAACCAGGGCAACTCGTAGCTCACTACGAGTTCTTAACATGTTATAGTCAATCATTTATTACAAAACAATATATAAGAACTGTTACTCATTTCAGATGGTCATGTTACTTAAATATTCCATTCCAGCCTATTGATTTTATTATTAATCTATAAAGAAATATTATAGATACTAATCAAAGTGGTTCTGGACATTGCTGATATCCGACCTCGGTCTCTTTGAATCCAAAGTCATCTTTAATCCAAGCTGTTTAAATGAATACAATTTGATTTTAAATACAGGGTGTCACATTTACACATCAATTCATCATTGATAGATAACCCACATTATCACAGTTCAACCCAAACATATCACATCATAGAGCATCACAAATTACCAATCTAGGGATTATAATCAATTCGGGCATTCTATACAATTTAATCATCCATGAGCAAGATTGAATAGTTATACAATTCCTAGTTAATTTAATTTAATCACCAAATAAATTAAATTAATAACTTTTAAATCCTGCTTACTTAACCTTAATTAGTTATAAACCATGTGTTAGTATTTTAATAAATTAATGAAATTAATTAATCATCCTTTAATTATTCACATTAATTAATTAACCTTAATTACATACATTAATTGATTATTCTTAAATTAATTAACCTTTAATTAATTACATTAAGTAATTATACTATAATTAATTACATTAAGTAATTATATTTTAATTACTTTCATTAATTATTCTGTGATTTCCTGTATCAATTAACCTTTAATTAATCATATTAAGTAATTAACTATCCTTTAATTACTTACACTCATTAATTATCCTTAATTACCAATTAATGATCCTTTAATTAATCAAGACCTTAATTAGGTAAAGATAAACCCTTTACCTTAATAAATTACTTAATTACATCATTTAAATCTTATTAAAATAAATGCTTGACATTAATTTATTATAATCATACAAAATCATTTGAGATCTTTTTGATTAATTAAAGTTTAATACACTTACCTAAATCACTTCTTAATTACATCCTTAAATCACATTTGAAAACACTTAAAGATTTAATTAAACAATTAACCTAATATATAATTATTTTAAAACAAACAATTTTTAAACATTTAACTTTAACATTTTATTCTTTGAAAACTTGTTTAATAAATTTACTTTGGAAATTTGGTTATCATTCCTTTGAAAGTTTTAAAAACTTGATCATGTTTTCATTTAAAAATCTGGTTATTTAAACACAGACCAAAACCCAAGCCCACACTCGCAAATACTCGAGCCAACCCTGAGCAAACTCTCCCGCTTCACTATCCTTCGAGAAACACACGATCGACTTTGAGCCAATCCTAAGAAGAAATCTTCTTCCCCGAATTCCACTACAACTTCCACACACAATGTGCACATGTGCATGTGCACTTCCGTCCCAATCGCCTCCTACCCTCGCCGAGGCCTTCGATAAGTCGTCAATGATCTCGTCGACAAACCAGACCACCCAACACCGTCGATAGCATCAGGATTCAAAATCGAGCAACACGGTCACTTCCTGGACCCAAACCCCTCGACGAAATCACCTCGCCCCTTCGATCCCGATCACCAGAATTCACGCGATCACATTCCGAGCTGTGCCACCATCCCACGCGTCGGTTCCCCCTACTCTGATCGACCCCGATCCACCCACATTAATGCTAGGCCCTTGAGAACAACGAAGACCAAAACAACATGAAAAACCCCGAATCGACAACGTTACGCCCCTTCGATGATCGATAAACTCTGCGATCATTTTTCCCGAGGTCCTCTGGCTTCCAGCTTCCTCCAGAATCGAGCACGACTCACATCTCTTCGCCAATCGTCGAAAATCGACGAAAATGCACTTTCCGTTCAACTCACGAATTCTCCCAAACCACACTCTTAAAAATCATGATATCTATATCAAAATTCATCATTCGCTAGCACAAATCTAATTATGAAGCCAGATCATGAAATTAAGATCAACAATTTATCTGATTTAAAAATATTTCATTACAAAAACATATTTTCAAATTATTTACTGAATAATTCCACTTGAAACTATTTTTAAAAATAATATTACATTTTTACAACCATTTTCTTTTCAGAGATCATAGCCATAAAAAGATTGGAAAGAAAGGAATGGAATTTTTGATCTTATTTTTATTCTGTGAAATCAATAACAGAGGTAGTTCATCCATAAACAGACATGCGCACAGATATATCACATACAATTATTCACTCATGCAACATTTCCATACATTCTTCAATACTTATCACATGCATCAAAGTTTATAACCAGATTTAAGCTTTGCAAAGTTTAGTTTACTCACCGGTTTGAAAAACAGAGGACATGCTTATGAAAAAATGAACTTGATGTTGAGATGATCTGCAACTTGAATTTGCTTGCTTATTTGAAAAACTTGAATCTTTGTTAGCCTTGCTTCAGGTTGACTTGAAGAAGTTGAATTAGTTATTTGATTATAGTTTTGATTTTCTCTTTTGTTTTCTTCTCTGGTTTTAATTTAGTAGATGAATGGAAGAATAGAGAAAAGAGAAATCCAAAAATGCATTGAACTGAAACAGTCTTCTTTAACAAGTCATTATATTTTGATTTAAATGAAAACTAATGCCACTTGTTAATTTGAATGTTGTCTTAAGCTACAAATGTTGTTTGCATGTATTATGTGTTTTTATATTTATTTTTATTAATCTATGTTTATATCTTTATATATATACAAACCATTTAGTTCAAGAAATTTTAAAAAGAAAGTATATAATTTTTTTATTAAATCCTATTTTAAATATTAAGCTATAATACTTTAATAAATAAATATATATAGATACCATCTTAAGTGTTTGAAAAATATAGGGTTTAACTTTAAATAACTTTTGAAAATTATTTTATTGGATTCAAAACATAACTTTCAAATCACAATATACATACATACATACATACATACATACATACATACATACATACATATATTATAATTAGAAACATTTTTTATTTGCTTTGAAAAAGATAAATTTGCCAATTTAAATAATTATAAAAGAAGATTATCAATCAATATCAAACATATATAAATAATAGCTATCATATTTTACTTTGTTATGAAATGAAAATATATTAGAAGATTATCAAAACTAATATTTATATCTAGATATATATATTCATCAAAATTCTTTTTGTTCAACTTAAAAATCAGTATTTCTAATAATAAATATCAGTTAATTATCCAATTAACAGATGTCCAAAATTCCGAGTTATCACATTCGGGTCGTTGCATTCTCCCACTTTAAAAGAATTTTGTCCTCGAAATTCCAAAAGGAAGAAAAATGTCACTAAACCCTAAACCTTTCACAATCAATTAGTTGAAATGGATTATTAAATTTCCAAGTCCTTTAAAGTTACAAAAAATTTCGGCAGCACCTCATTTGCGTGGCTCGATTGGAAAAATACAACTTGCCACGATGACCCCAAACCAACAAAAAAAGCCCAAAAGTAGCATACCACATCTGGGGCACAAAATCGTTTAACAACACATAACATGTTCCTATTAGTCAAGCAACCAAACTTGACTCACGAAAGTAAAGCAGCAAGCTAGCCTTTTCTTCCATTAACCTGCATCTCACTTACAATTGCCATCAAACCATATGACTTATATTACAAAAGTCAAAAGCATATAATTTTTTGAAGCCCTTATGATGTAAATTTTCCTTCCATATGCAATATCAGATCCTATCACTTACTCAATCGCACAAATTCATTTTCGAACTAATATCACTTTCTCGACTTCCCTATTGCTTACTCTGATCAGATTCCTTATTTAGAAACCTCTGTTCTCCTTACATAGCCACACAGAATCAAATCAAAAATCCATATCAAGTGTTTTTCATAAAGAATCAGGTGAAAAATCCTGGTTAGGATCGTTATAAATGACCTCGAAATTGTGTACTAGAATCTAGATTAAATAGTCACGTAAATGAAATAATCTACGTACAACTTATGTATATATTCCATTTCTTTCTTAATTCCACCAATTTATTTTTAATTCACATTCATTTAAACCACATTTATCTTACACCAATGGTATTCCATTTAATATTAAAATTACTTATGAACCATTTCATAAAACTTTTCTTAAGTTTTTTAAAATCTCGCAAAACTTGATTTTATATTCCTATAACACTCTTCTACATCTCAGGAGTATCCTCGCAAATTTCATATTTGTTTTACGTAACTAGGATTTCAAAAAAATTAAAACTTGTTTAATTTATTACTATCTTCTAAAATGTATAAGTTACATAAACTTATTTCCTTATAACTTTAACAAAACATTTGGCTTAATTTACCAATTAACTCAAAAGTTCCGACGTCCAAAATTGCTGAAAATTCCATTTCATTTCAATAAATGAAAATTACCAAATAGCCTATCATGATGAGTTACACAAACCAAGATATCCTAATGGATAGTATATGTAAGTCCCAATATAATATCTTAATTGAGAATTTCAGACTTAACGGCCTGGGTTTTATTCCAACTCGATTTGAAATATATATATATATATATATATATATATATATATATATATATATATATATATCTCCTTTGTATATCAAATCATACTTTCGGAATTTGAAACAATATTTTTACCAAACAACTCAATAACCATTTTCTATGGTAGTAATCTCTCACTTAGAAACTTGAAAATAAACGTTGACAAGTAGTCCTTTCACTATGAAGAGCTTCAGTCTTCAATAGAACGAAGATTTTAGAATGCAGACACCACTATGATATGAATATAATATGGGCAAACCCTTGGGATTCGTGACAACAATCCCTACATACTGAAGATCTCCTGTCTTCAGTTATCATCATCTTCAACATGTTTTCACTTTCGAATATATCATTGGTTCGAAGTGGTTTTCGGATAGGAGTTACCCAAATCCGACCCCGGCTCCTCCAAACCAATCATCGATTAAAAAGATATTAAGTTCATATGTGATCATCAATCATCATTCAACTTAATTCATCTATTTATTTATTCAAAAATATTTCAGAGAGACATAGTATTTTAAATTATTCCATTTTTTTCTTAACAGTATATGGAATCATTAAGCCTCAGTTATCAAATCATTTAGTTAACTAAACCCTTTTGAATCTTGGAATAATTCCAGTTTATTTCATCCTTTACTTAGGAAAATATTTCCAAATCATTTATTTAAATCTTTACAAATATTTCCAAATCATAACGTTTAAAACGGATCAAAACAATGTTATTTAAAACATGGTTTACTACAAACCCAAAATAATTAATTTTATGTATAAGAATTAAAATAATTCCAAATCATTTATTTACATATCATATTGGAAAACATTATTGAGTAAAAAGGATCATGGAAATTATACTAATTCTACTCAATATCAATTTCCATATTCAACCTTTACTATCCCTCGAACAGCAACGAAATCACCTTTTATATTCATACGGACAGTACTGGTTCCTTCCTTAGACTTTAACACTAAGTGTAAGATGATGATCTCCATGCAATTCAAGATTTTTAAATTTGGAAAATTTAATCTTTTATACTTAGCTCGTTTTCGACATTTCGACCTAATCTATCCCTTTCCCAGGAGAGGCCGGGTGAGCCAGGACCCCGGTTGCTCCTGAACATTTATTTAGTTTAAGCACCTCCCTTAGATCTCACGAATAGAAAAATCAATTCTACTCGTCGGCTTTTAAAGCCAAGATTAAATCACTTGATTTTTTTTGATAGATTTTTTTTGAACCATTTATGTAAATTTTTTTAAATAAATTATAAAACTTCCAAAACATGATTAAAACACTTAATTATTCATTTTAAAATATTTATAAAAGATCTGGAAAGAATTGTTGCATTTGGAACTATATTTTAGAAGTTACAGAAAAGTGCTGCGAATGGTGCTTTTTAAGCTGTATTGATCAAAACAACTTTCCATCATTTGGAAATTCATTTTTGATAACTCAAATCACTTTTAAAACATATCAAAAGATTTTAGAATTTATTTCATATTTTTAATCATTTTGAAAATATATATTCAGAACATTTGCTACTTTGGCCATCGAACCGCCAAAGAGCGATTTTATTGAAAACTTGATTTGCTCATATTTTCAATCTACTAAATGAAATCTCGATATTTTTCTTTTGTTTGAAAACTATAGTCATAAAACTTTGGAAAATTCTTATTGCAAAGAAATTCAACTCCGGTTCTATCCTATAGAAGGATTTACTTTTATTGCATGAAATCATAAACTGTTGTTATGCGACCCGCCTATTTTTGGCTCCAAATTCAATATTTGTCAAAACTGCTTAAAATTGAATTTTAATGTTTATAAAACATTTATAAACCATTTTCAAACATTTAAATCAAAATTTCCATATTAAATTTCTTTTTCACTTTTAAATCATTTCATAATATTATATTATTATAATATTCATTTCAACTTTTTTTATTTTCAAACCATTAAGAGGCTCAATAAACTCCATACACATATTATGTGAATTCATTTTCTATTAATTAACCTTTTTTTATGATTTCTCATAATTTATCATAGCCAAGTTATCAATCATATCAACATTCATATAATCAACCAAGTTATCAAACACTCATACAATCATTAAGAGATTAAATGGTCATATTATCATACTTAAAAGTAGTTATGGAGATTATTTATTATTTAATAAATATTGAGTACTCACCAATCATCCTACCAAAATTCATATCATCACAATCTTTACTTAACATTGTTATCTTGAATTAATCAAATTCTACTACACTAATACACCATCTAAACAACCTCCTTTTGCCTATGGCTTACAGCCATCACATTAAAAATTCACCTTTTTCACTTAATTGATCACGACCTAGCCCTCATATTCACCCGATGCTTATGCCATCACTCCAACCACCTTCCAATGTTCACAGCCATGCCTTCTCACCTCCATATTGCTCACGGCCTTAGGGCAATCCACCCTTAGTGCTCGGATTTGATGGGGAATGGTGGCGGCCGCGGGGGGGGGGGGGGGGGAGGGAGGGGGTTTGTGGGGGTAGAGGAGAAGATTTGTGACGGTTTTGAAGTTTTTTGGTATTTATTTTTATACTATGTATATTTAATTATTATTTTATAAAATTTTCTTCATAATTTTTCTTTGTTGAGTGGCCATTAAAGTAAGAAGAAGATGAATGAAATGAGTAGAGTAAGCATTGGTATTTATAGGAAGGAGTTAGGAAAATATCTCTAACACCTTGCATCATGCTTATCCCGTCCCCCTTCTATCCCCATGACTTCTACCACATGCTCCTCCCATGTTCCACAATCTTCTCATTCATCGTGTCCATTATGTTGACTTATAATTACTTAAAGATGAAGTTTGCTTAGATATTTATTGCATATATGTATGTAAGTATGTTGTATGTGTATATATATTAAATACATCATCATCTCCATCATATCATAACCACTCTACCTCCCTTATACACACCTAGGATGGCCCTAGGTCCTATCAAGCATGGACAAGGCCAAGTGCATGTCCTTTGGTTGGCTTATGTATGCTTAAGAGAGAGAAACTAAGATATCTTTGATATTTTGCCATATGTATGTGTATAAACCTATATACATGTATATTGATATGTTTGTGTATGTTTAACTATTCATGTGACATGTATATACATGTATATGTTTGTGCACATGAGAATAAGCAACGTTTCAATGGCTTGAAATGACTTTCGTTTGTTAAACCGTTGAAAATCGTGAAACCGATTCCCGATCACATTTTCTCTTTTAGTTAAAGTAAATATATTTATAAATAAATTTTAAAACAGTATTACCACCATTATTAATTAACTAAAATGATCCCATTTGAATTATAAAACCATTAAATTAATATTAACAATTATTTACAAAATTGCTATTATACTGATAAAGCGATGTCCATTTTCTTATAATTTTCAATTCAACATATATCTTCATAAAACTATGATAATTGATTTACTATCACTATAAATAACTAAAATGAACTATTATCATTTTAAAACAATTATTAAATCGTTAAATCTTAATTTAAAATCATAAATCAAATAATGGCATCACTTTATTATGATTTATAAAATTATTTATGATTTATGATTTATTTACATTAAACAATTAAGATTTATTTATGATGTAAATCACCAATTATTTGATGCCATTATTTGATTTATAATATATACTTCGGTCATTTTATCGCTATTTTTTCCATAGTATATATTTTTGTAAATAATTATTAACATTATTATTTATTGTTCAAAGCAAGATAATCTATGTTAAAAAATCTTATATTTTAATATTTTAAAAAATAAATATAATTTGTCAAATTGATAAATTTGCAGGTTGTTACATGGATTATTTTGAAAAACTTGTTATGTTGAATAACACGATAGCTTTATAATAAATATTGGTAATCATTTACATATAGGAAATATGTAAATGGATTTGTAGCATAAATTAAGTGTTGGTCAAGTTTCTCACTTATCACATTATATGCACATGGTGTTCTATGAAATAATTATAGTAAACATGAATTCAGCCATATATATGTGTGTGTGTATATGTATGTATGTATGCATGCATGCATGTATGTATATGTATGTGTGTGTTATGAGCACCAATAATGGGGATAATCCTTTGCTACAGTGATTTGTACTACTTACAATCATGAGCATTATATATGCTAATAATTCATACAAGCTGACAAAACAAAGAAGGCATATAATTGCTTATTTAACACTCAGTTCAATTACCAAACACGTGATTTTCTTGGTTATATATAGATAGTTTATAGTTTTTGGCAAACAGATATTATGTGATGTTTATATGCGAAATTAATAATTTGACTCTAAACCTAACACTAACTTTACCTGCTGATTTAAAAGATTGGCAGCTTTTGTATAAAGTCATAGTGTAGTGAATCTAGCACCAACATTAACTAAACATATGGTTATGGTTTTGTACATATATGATGATTTTTTGATCTGGAATAGATGGTATCCACTTACACAGTTGCAGTCACATATGTTCGATCCTTTTTATAACTTCTACACATTTTCTTGAAAAATGTGCTATAGGCTGATGCGAGAACATAAGCCTTAAATATACAAATTCAACAACCAACTAAATGTAATACTAATTGTCATTGACCTTTTTGGACTTATTAAATGGAAGAATGACATGCACAATTGACATTTTTGTTAAACTGAAAGTATAAGTTACCATGGAGAATGAACAAACTTTTATTTTTCTCTATAGGTAAATTGATAACTATTAGTTTACCTATTACGACATATAGATGAAAAAAGTCCAACCAAATTGTCAAACTTGTAGCATATTGAAATATGGATAACGCTGCGAAGTTATAAGATGAAGATCCAAAAAACGTGTCTAGGTTAAAAGTTAACTAGTCTAAATATCAGAAGAAACAGAAACAATAAATAAAAAATAATAATAGTTAATAAATTAATGTCATCTTAAAAGTAAGCAAGCTATGGAAATTCGTATTAGACATGACGGAACTACCATTGACAGTAGTACTGAGAGAAAAATTAATCTGAATGAAATGACAAATGAACATATAAAGATTTTATATGATGGACATTCTTACACATTTATAAACATTTGGCTTGAGAACAATTGATATGACAGACATAACTTATGAAGTAAATCAATAGCAAGACGACAACTATTTTGAACATGGATAAATAATATTGTTTGAAATGAAAAAGGAATAATCATGTAAATAGAATGCTCATGCCATCTTGGTTACCCACCGTTTGTGTTTTCTTCCTGCAAAATAGCATCAGTCATGAAAGGTTGTAATAATACTGTGAAGACCCCTTTCCTCGACCTTCATAAATCGACACTAATACGTCCTCAGTATTCACGTGCCGCAAATCCATGTGCCAAAGAGGCGGTTCTTTAAGGGTGAGAAGAAAAATAGACAGAACAGAATCTTATGCGAATGAAATAACATATATTATTTCACCATATAATGTTTACAGCAGAAAATTTTAAATTCATTTATCAAAGTTAAACATGGACAATTATAAGTATATGTCCTTATAAATGCAGGAAACAATAATACATGAGTGTGGTGGAAATGGATAATAATATTCAGAAGAATCTTCCAATTCCATGCCCCAAGCTCGTCCAGATTTCTTCTAACTAATCTTGGATACTAGGCTACTCGGAAAAATTATGGCACCCTAGAGTTTAAGAGTAAAGAAAAATAAATTCCGAGTCAGTCATGAGACGGGTGTGAGAAACATAAAATACACATTTTGAAAAAAAAAGGTATCTCATAAGATCACACCACATATAAACACGGAACGGGGTTTTCCTTATGATAACCAAAAACATTTTCTATGTGAACTCATTTGATATTATTTTTAATGGCATTCTTTTTATAAACCTTTGCAAATAATCTTATGAATCTTAGCCGAAATTGATACGTTGATTAAATTCTAGAATATTAACTGCAAAGTAGGTTCTATAATCAAATCCGAAGGCACTTATCAAAGAATGGATTTCCATACAATGGCAATTAAGGGGCTACCTTCGATACAGTACATCATTAGAGGGATATACCAAGGATATACAAACAATATTCCACATCTGGCAAGAACGGTCTATCCCTATTTGATACTCAGTCATTGCCTAGATAGAACACTGAATATGACATCACCCTGGTCCTCACCGACCTATCCGAGAGCTCTCTTAGCATACACTCGTCATATATCGAGTAATCTAGAAAGGTGATGACCATGCCCTAATTGTAGCAAACCATGAAGCCTTATAACATACCCTTTTTAAGCCATTATCGGGTGTTGAGGCTTGAGGTAATGATTACCTTTCACATAGCACATTCCACTTTGAATGCCACAATGCCATTCCATGAACACATAACTTATTTCTACAAACATATAACTCTAGAGCTCGTATGTATCAGGAAAAGGTGTTAAGCCAAGAGAAGTTGCCTTCTCCGCCACCAAACAGATGATATGTTCATAGAGATCAACGTGATTAGGAATCCAAAGTCAGACATTCGCCCATACGAGTTGTCCTAGAACACGACAATCGATGGCACTCTCTTACCACATCCTGTCGGGAATTACTCTTAAGATTAGTAGCAAGAAGTCCTTGCATTCAAGTTCTCAAATGGAGAATTACTGTCACTAATAAGTGACATGGTAAAAATTCCCCTGAGGGTCCGTGTCGAGTAGCCCTACATTCCATCTTCCAAATCATTTGCATTTCAAATCTATCCTTTCGAATGCGTACATTAGTCAAAATGATTCTCGGATAGGAATCACCCAAATTCGATGCCGGTTCCTTTAAACCAATCATCAATAGGAAGTTTTAGGTAAATAAGTGCTTATTTTTTATTATTACTTTCTTTTTGTTAAAAATATATTTTAGGGATGTATATCTTTGAAAAATTCTTTTCGGTATATGCGGAATCATTAAGACCTCTCTTATCAAATCCTTTGATTACTTAAAACATTTTTAAATTCCAAATCATTTAATATTCTACTTAGGAAAATATTTTTAAACCATTTATTTAAATCTTAACAAATATTTCCAAATCATAACCTTTAAAATGGGTCAAAAACAATGTTATTTAAGACATCGTTTTCTATAAACCCAAACCAATTAATTTTAAGTATAGGAAATAAATTAATTCCAAATCATTTTCATAAGTTATATTGGAAAACAGTATTGAGTTAAAAAGGCTTGATAGAAATTATGCTAATTCTACTCAACATCAATTTCCATATTCAACCTTTATGATATATTGAATAACGGTGAAATCACCTTTTAAATTCAAACAGATAGTACCGGATCCTTTCTTGAATTTAATAAAAGTATAAGAAGATCATTTTTATGCAATCCAATTTGCTTGAACTTAGAAAATAACATCTTTTATACTTTGGAAAATTTGATCCAAGTAAATCAAATGTTATCCCCTCCGACGGGCCTGTCCAGGTAGCTAAACAGGAAAGGCAACTGGTTTTCCAAACCCAAGCCTAGTGACCACCTCTCTGTCACACATAAGGTGGTCAAGTTATTTGATCGACTTTAAATCATTTGACATGCTTAATTTACTTTTAATTATTTTAGAGCAACCGAGCTTTTACTTCGGTCTGTTTTATTTCTTGGCTGGATTTTTCGTGGCACTCACATATGGAACAAATGCGATAGTCAGTTTTGCTTACACATTTTTAAAACTATCAATCATCTAAAAACGGTCACAAAAGATTCATGAAAGAATAATTAAGTTAAAACCATTGTCTACAAAAGTAATTAAAAACTACTGCGAAAGAGTGCTACAAATAGCATTCTAAAAGCTTATTCGATTAAAAACCTTTCAATTGTTTAGAAATTCATTTTTTAAATCGAATATCTTTCGAAATAAATTAAAAGATTTATAGAATTTATTTCATATTTCTAAAGAATTAAAATATTCATTTTAAAACATTTACTACTTTGGCCTTTGAGCTACCAAAACGTGATTTTATTTAAAACTTGATCTGCTCGTATTTTAAAATATACTAAAAAAATCTAAAATTTTTCTTTGTATGAAAACTATGATTATACGGGTTTGGAAAATTATTATTTCAAAGAACTCCGACTCTGAGTCCATTTTATAAATGGTTTTAACTTTCTAAAGCGCAAAATTACGAACTATCGTTATGCAACACGCTTATTTTTGACTAAATTTTCAATATTTATTTAAATTTTTCCGAAATACTTTTAAATATTTATAAAAAATTTCTAAACCATATATAATCATTTTGAATAGGTTTAACATTCCATATACACCATTTCATGAATAAAAGGAAAGCGATTTCCTTTGTGCATTTTGATGTGCATTAAACGTGACTTGTTAATATAATTAAACAAGAATATTAAGCAATAAAAAATGATGATCAAAGAATATTGAATATCCATTGTAAACATCATATAATAATCTAATAATATAACATAATTAAGAGTTTCCCACCATAATCCAAATGAACTAACTTTAAAATGACTATAGCTTTGTTACGACGGACCAAAGCTTTATAGAATCAAGCCTTGGACCCTAGTAAATCATGGCCTATGCTAATAAGTGGAGGAGAATTGTCCAAGCAAGGATAAAGAGTGTGGCATTGAGTTTCATGGAGGAAAGAGACTTCGGATCATCATAGAATTTACAAAATTAGACCTGAAAATTGGTCATTTTCTCTCGAGCATTTGACCATTTTACTCTTTGGATTTGTAAAGTGTTCAACACGAAAGTTGTTGGAACTTCTTATATGTATGGTTTCAAAAAATAATTTCTTAATTTGGATCTATTTTGAAGAGATTATGGCTAGGAGAAGAAGAGGTGTTCGTAGGTGTTGAAATTTGGGCCCGAAAATGAGTATGAAAGAATTGAAATTTTGACATAGTGACTCTTTGATTTCGAAGAATTGATGTAAAGAAAAGTTGTAGCCAACTCAATTCTCCTAAATTTAAAAAAAGGAATTTCTTAAATTTTTAGAGCTTGAGAGGGGAATGGCCGGTTGAAGTTGGCGTAAAAATGAGGAAGGTGGGATGTGTATATAGGAAAAGTTTTGCAAAATATTCAACATCACCTCACCTTCCTTCCATCACCCATGTGCACCACTTCACCATCCATCACTTCGGCTGCCCATACATTTGCATCATTACCCCCATGTTTGTGTCCATGTGTATATCCTTAAGTATTAAGAAAACTAATATATTTTTGATATTTTTAATCTACATATATTTAAATATATGTGTGCATATTTATACGTATATAAGTGCACATGACATGTTTGTGCATGTATATATCTCTACTACTAATAAAGAAAATTCGTTGAACTAATTTACTCGATGTCTTTTTGAAATTCCAAAAATGCCCTTACTTTCCGTTTACATATTTCCGCTCAAACAAAATATTAACGTATACAATAACACAAACAGCCCGTGTGCAAAGCATGAGCCCATACTAGTATATATGTGTGTGTGTGAACAAAATAAAAAACTATGTTTCAACGACTTCGAACAACTTTCGTTTGTTAAACCGTTGAGAATCGAAAAACCAATTTTCGGCCACATTTTCACTTATAATTTAAATTACATATAAATTTATTTTTTATTTAAAACCAATTTTAAATGATTTTATTTATTTATATAACCATATAAATCAATATTAAAAAGTATTTACAAAGATCGTTATAATATCGATAAAGTGATACGAATTTTCTCATATTTTCAAATCAAATATATATCTTTATAAAACCATTACAAATGATTTATTATCACTTTATAACCATCTAAAATGAATTATTATCACTTAAAAAAATTATTAGAGTAATTATCATAATTATTAAATCATTAAATCTTAATTTAAATTCAAAAATCAATATTCAAATATAATAGCCTCACTATTTATGTCATGAACACATTTTATTTTCAGAAATAAAATAATTGATTTTATTTCATATTCCCTTCCAATTATAAAACAAGAGTATGTATCCAGCTCTATGCACGACGTTTTATGGTTATATAGTTGTTTATCGATAAAATGGTTTTCGGTCATTTTATCGGTATTTTTCCAAAGGAACAAATTTTATGAACATTTTTCCAAAATAAGTTCGTCATTATTATTTATCACTTAAAACTTGATTATTTGTTGAAAAATAATAAAAATTTGAATATTTAAATAATTTTAACATCTTTAATTAAAGTTATCAAATTATGGGTCATTATATACTTGCCCCCTTAAAAGAATTTCGCCCCCGAAATTATGCTAAAACACATAACCCTGTAATACTTACCCAAAAATTATTTTATAAACTCAATTCTGTATGATATACATAGATCATCCATAACATCTGATTCGATCTTTTATTCAAATCCATAACTTTACTTTCGAACTAGTATTGATTCACCGATCCTCTAGTGCGGGCTCCGATCAGGCCTTCTGATCAGAATTTTAGTTTTCCATGCATAGCTCTCAACTATGATAGAGAACTTAAGTATCCAACCACAAACCCTCATTAATGGTTGTCGTCAAGGATCGAGTGATAAATCCTTTTTCGGACTATTATAGAACACCTCAATGTTCCATACTTCGTGCGATGAAATAATCCACATACCTCACATGCACTTATTAGCATCAAAAAATCTTTATAAAGACTTTTGATAAACATTTACTCCTTTATTTAAACATTTTTTTAAAATATGTTTCTTTATATATAATCATTTCGAATACTTATTTCCAAATATTTCTTCTTAAAGGTAAACATTTTATTCCAAAGATAAAATATCCTTTCCAATAAAATTATAATAAACATCCTTTATTATAATACATTTCTTTTTATAAATATATCTCAACAGTTTCTAAAAAATCCATTTTTCAAAATAATTCATTAAATTGATAGATTATCTTACTCCAAAAGAAATCATTCTAATTTAAAAGATAAATTATCTTTTATTAACATTATGATAAACTCCTTATATTATAACTTATTCCTTTCATCCACTATTAAAAGCAAACACTTTATATCTAAGAAAACTTATTTTATTAGTCAAAACTCTCTTTATTAATTAATATTCCTAACTATATCTATTCATTCAGTTATACTAATTTCAATACTCATTATTATCTTTAAAATTCCATTATTAAAGATCAAAATATATTTATATGATTTCTCCCAAAATTCCATTCAAAGATTTAAAAACAAATGTTGCTAAAACATTGTTTACTGCAAACCTAAGACCATTCATTAATAAGTTTAACTATTTCTTTTAAAGATCAAAGCATAACCATGCCTACCAATTAAGACAATATTCTTTAATAAAAATTGACAACTATTAATTAGTTCATCAATTAATGATTCATGTTATCCTTTTTAATTTTAGAAAATTATATGGATCTGGTAACTCAAAAATGATACCAAGGAAATGGATACCACCAATAATATCACATATTTCAAGAAGGGGAATACTTAAGAGAGGCATTTACCACCCGAATACATCACCTGTCCATTTTTAGTCACTTTCGAAATACTTGAATCAATTAATCATAAGATTTTTTGTCATTTTAAAAATCCATTTTAGAAATAATACTATCATTATTCCTTTCTCAAAAATCATTTGAAATTCCTTTCAAAAATACCAAAATTTAAATTCTCAAAAATTCCATTATAAAGCACGTTGTATAAATCTAGTTTATAAAATCACTTATATAAAACATATTCATAAGATTAATTTATCTTAACAAGTTACGTTAATCTCAAACCAACATTATTATTTATTGAATAATCCATAGTCAAATTGTGAAACTAAATTCATGAGGTGTTCATTCTGAAACTTTTAAACTAAACAATCCATCAATCAATGATAACAACTGAGCATTGTCCTTTCCTTAATCAAATAACTATATTAAAAAATACTCTTTTTATTATAAATATAATCCATGGTAAAATTATTTCATTTGCCACTTTCCAAAACAAAAATCATTTATATATAACATTAAAAAATACAAGCTCATACACAATACTCTCAAACTCATTCTAAGGTTCTAATAACCCTATCTCTAATGAGTTACTCATCCTAGGGCATTAATAACCCTATCTCTTACGAGACTTTACCCCACCAAAGCCAAGGTGCTCACTTAACCTTGCGCTTTGATACCAAATGTGAAGACCCATTTCCTCGACCTTTGGAAATCGACATTAATACATTTTCGGTACTCATGCTGCAAATTCAAGTGCCAGGGAGGCGGTTCTTTAAGGGTAAGAAAGAAAAATAAATACATGAATGAAATAACACATATTATTTCAGCATATAATCCTTACAGTAGGAAATTTTTAATGCATTTATCAGAGTTAAACATGCAGAGTTATAAATATCTGTTCTTACAAATGTGGAATACAATAATACATGAGTGTAGTGGAAATGGATAACAATCTTCAAAAGAATCTTCTAATTCCTGGTCCTAGCTCTTCCAAATTTATTCTAACTAAACCTTACTATTAGGTTTTCCTAGAAAAATTAGGGTACCCAGAGTTTAAGGGAAAAGGAAAATAAACTCCGGATCAGTTATGGAACTGGTGTGAGAAACTCAAAATACGCGTTTTAAAAAAAAAGGTATCTCATAAGACTACGCCGTACATAAGCATGCAATAGGTTTTTACCTTCTGATAACCAAAATCTTTTGCTACGTAAAGTATTTTGATATTATTTTTAATGGCATTCCTTTTGAAAATCCTTGCAAATAAAGTTTTGAACATTATCCGAAATTGTTACATTGATTAAATTTCAGCATATTAGCCGCAAAGTAGGTTCTACAATCAAATCCGAAGACACTTATTGGAGAATAGATTTTCATACAATGGCAGGTGAGGGACTACCTTCCTTACAGTACATCTCTACATGGATGTACTGAGGATACACAGACAATCCTCCGCACCTGGCAAGATCGGTCTACCCCTATCTGCGCTCAGACATGGCATGGATGGAAACTGAATATGACATCATCCCGGTCGTCACCAACCTATCTGAGAGCACTCGTAGCATATGCAACATACTCAACATATATAGAGGAATCTAGAAAGATGATGAACATGCCCTAATGGTAGTGAACCACATAGCCTTACGACGTACCCTGTTTAAGCCATTACCGGGTGATGAGGCCTGAGGTAACGATTACCTTTTACTTAGCACATTCCAATTAGAATGCTACACTACCATTTTATAATCACATAATTGATTTCTACAAACACATATCTCTTGAGCTAGCACATCTCAGGAAATGGTGTTAAGCTAAGAGAAGTTGCCTTCTCCACCATAAATAGTTGATATGTTCATAGAGATCAAGCGATATAAATAGAAATGCAATGTCCTGCATTCGTTCATACAAGTTGCCTAGGAATAGGACAAACCGAAGGTACTCTTTTAATACATCCTGTCGGGAATTACCCTTAGGATTTGTAGAAAGAAGTCGTTGCATCAAAGATCTCAAATGGAGAACTACAGTCACTAATAGGTGATATGGGAAAATTCCCCCAAGGGTCAGTGACAAGCAGCCCTACATTCCATCTTTCAAACAATTTCCATTTCATGTCTTTGCTTTAGAACGCGTGTACCGGTTCGAAGTGGTTTTCAAATAGGAATCGCACCAATTTCACCTCGGCTTCTTTGGACCAATCATCGATAGAAATATGTTAAGTAAATAAGTGCTTATTGTTTGATTATTTACTTCCTTTTTGTTAAAAGTATCTTCTTGGGATATATATTTTAAAAACATTCTTTTCGGTATATGCGGAATCATTAAACCTCTCTTATCAAATCCTTTGATTACTTATAACCTTTTTAAATTCCAAATCATTTCGTTCTTTACTTAGGAAAATATTTTCAAATCATTTATTTATTAACAAAGATTTCCAAATCATAACCATTGAAACGGGTAAAAACAATGTTATTTAAGACATCATTTAATATAAATCCAAACTAATTAATTTTAATTATAGGAATTAAATTAATTCCATATCATTTTCATGAGTCACATTGGAAATTATTATTGAGTTAAAAAGGGTCGATACAAACTATACTAATTCTACTTAACATCAGTTTCCGTATTTAAACCTTACTATCCATCGAATAATGGTGAAATCCCCTTTTAAATTTACATGGATAGTACGGGTGCCCTCCTCGGCAAGTATAAGAAGATCATTTCTATGTAATCCAAGTTTTTTGAATTTGGAAAATTATATCTTTTATACATTGGGAAATATGATCCGGGTAAATCAAATGTACTATCCCCTCCGTCATGCCAGTCCAGGTAGCTATGGAGGGCAGACAAACGGTTTCCCAAACCCAAGACTAGTGACAACCTCTCCATCACCCATAATGTGGTCCAGATATTTAATAGACTCTAAATCTTTTAACATACTTAATTTACTTTTAATTATTTTAGAGCATCAGGGTTTTCCCTTCGATCTGTTCCATTCCTCGGTCGGGTTTCCTATGACACTCATAAATGGGACAAATATCCTAGACGTTTCTGCATACTTATTTTTAAGCTCATAATTATCTTAAAAGTGTTCACAAAAGATTCAGGAAAGAATAATTAAGTTAAAACCATTGTTTGCAAAAGGTATTAAAAAGTGCTGTGAAAATGTTCTGCAAAAAAGTACCGCAAATAGTGTTTTAAAAGCTTATTCAATTAAAACAACCTTTCGATTATTTAGAAATCCATTTTTATAACAAAAATATATTTAAAAATGTTTTAAAATATTTATATAATTTATTTGATATTTCTAAAGAATTAAAACTAACCATTTTAAAACATTTACTACTTTGGCCTCTGAACTGCCAAAGTACGATTTCATTTAAAACATTGATTTGCTCATATTTTAAAATCTACTAAACGAAATCTTGATTTTTGTTTTTATTTTTTGAAAAATATGATTATAAGGGTTTGGATAATTCTTACTTCAAAGAATTCTGACTCCGAATCCATCCTATAAATGGATGTAACTATCTACGGCGTGAAATCGCGAACTACTGTTACACGACGCGCCTATTTTTGACTAAATTTTCAATATTCACTTAATTTTTTCCAAAACACCTTTAAATGTTTATGAAACATTTATAAACCATATTAAAACATTTTTAAGTGGATTGAACATTCCATATACGCTATTTCATTAACAAAAGGAAAATGATTTTTTGTGCATTTCGACGTATATTAAACGCAACTTGTTAGTACAATTAAACAACAATATTAAACCCTCAAACTTAATGATCAAAGAATATTAACATCCATCACAAACATCATATCATCATGCAATAATATAATATAAGTAAGAGTCTCTCACCATAATCTTAACGAACTAAATTTAAAATGACTATAGCTTCGTTACAACGGGCTAAACTTTATAGAATCGAGCCTTGGACCTTAGTGAAGTCACGGCCTAGGATAAGAAGATTTGATGGATCGACCAAGCAAGGTGATGGAGTGTGGCCATGAGTTGCATGGAGGAAAGAGACCTCAGATCATCATCGAATTCACAAAACTAGAGATGAAAATATGTCACTTTCTCCTAAGTTTTTGACCATTTTACCCTCCGAATTTGGAAAAGTGGTCAACATAATAGTTGTTGGAAATTATTTAATTTATGTTTTCAAAAAATTATTTTCTTGTTTTGGATCTATTTTGGGATGTTATGGCCATAAGAAGAAGAGGTGTTCTCAGTTGTGGAAATTTAGACCCGAAAATGTGTACGAAAGGAATGAAATTTTGACATAGTAACTCTATGATTTGGAAGAAGTGATGTAAAGAAAAGTTATAGACAACTCAATTCTCTTCAATTTGAAAAAATGAATTTCTTGATTCGATGGAGCATGGAGAAAGTAATGGCTGGTTGAAGTTGGAGTAAAAATGAAGAAGGTAGGATGTGTATTTATAGGAAAAGTTTTGCAAAATATCCCACATCACCTCACCTACCTTCCATCACCCACCCCTTCACCATCAATCATTTAGGCCTCCTATACCCTTCCATCATCACCCCTATTTGTATCCTTGTGCATGTCCTTATGCGTAAGATAGTTGACTTAAGGAAGCTTAAGTATTAAGCAAACTAAAATATCTTTGATATTTTTAATCTACATATATTTAAAAATGTGTATATAGGTATGTATATATATTTATATGTATCTGCGTGCACATGAAATGTTTTTACATGTATATGTATATGTGCATAAGATAAAATGCAATGCTTCAATGACTTTAAACAACTTCTGTTTGTTAAACTATTGAGAATAGGGAAACCGATTCTCAGTCACATTTTCACTTATTTTAAATTACACATAAATGCAAAAAAAATTAATTTTTTTTTCTTATCATTGTTAATAAATTAAAATGATCTCATTTTATTTATATAATATTAACAAATATTTACTTAAATTGCTATTATGTTGATAAAGCGAGACAAATTTTATTGTATTTTCAAATCAAATGTATATCTTTATAAAACCGTTACAAATGATTTATTATCATTTTATAACTATTTAAAATGAATTATTATTAGTTAAATAGTTATTAGAATAATTACCATAATTATTAAATCATTAATTCTTAATTTAAATTCATAAATCAATATTTAAATATAAAGCGTCACCGATGAAGTCATAAACACATTTTATTTTCAAAAATAAAATAATTTATTTTATTTCATATTCCTTTTCAATTATAAAAATAAGTGTATATATTCAACTCCATGCATGACTTTTTCTGATTATAGAGTTGTTTATCGATAAAATGAATTTCGGCCATTTTATCGATATTTTTCCAAAGGAACTATTTTAGTGAAATTTTTCTAAAATAAGTTTATCATTATTATTTGTCATTTAAAACTTGATTATTTTTTGAAAAATATTCTACATTTAAATAATTAAATATCTTTAATTAATATGATCAAATTACGGGTCGTTACAAACAATGACTTAATAAATCTTGTTAGAATTTTTAGATCTAGGACCGAAAATATATTGGTATGAATTTTATTGAACATTAAAAGCATGTTGTTATTAGGGTTATACACTGGGAATCAATTTTATTGTTATGTAGCCAATGTTTTAGGGCATTAATCTAAAGATAGTAATTAGTTAAGACTCATGGGAAATTGTAGATAGTGCACCTAGTAGTTATCATATAACCTAATAAATTCAAAAAAAATGTAAATCAATGCACTACATTTTTAATTACCATTGTACTCACAATTTTCAATCTCAAACTGGTATCGATCATAATATGCAGTGCTTTAGCCATACTACACAAACGATAACATCAGTTTTCGATAATAGATGAAATTATAAAATTAAACTATAGTAAATAAAGAAAAACATACATTCATTTATCGAGTAGTAGTAATCATAGTTATAAATTTAGGATAAGTTGAGCTTTTTCCTCACAACAAATCTGAGTCAGGATCCAAAACATCATGATACTAAAATTATTATGTGTAGATTATAATACAAAAGACCGACATATGAAAAAGATATCTATTCCAAGAAATATCCTTAGCAGAGAACACTAGAAACTATTGTTGTGAGTATAAGTTGTTGGGCTGTCTGTATTTGATCGAGTGAACAGATATTAGTGATGAAAAACTGGAAAGAAAGCAAAATTTATTCATAATTCACTTTGCTAAAAGCTTTAAATCCATATCTCTTAGGTTGTAAAAAATGACTTCATTACATGTTAATGCTGACGAATAGCACCCAACGTTAAATTTGTATTGTTCTGCGGTATGCAGTGATGAAATGCATGAATCAGACAACACCCATAATATTTGTTATAAATTTCTAACTTAAATTAAGCTACTATGTCTTAAAATTAGGACTTTACCCTAACTTTTTAGACCTTTTTCAAAAGAGAACGTATAAATATTTTATTTAACTTGCAATCCCATGCGGCACACATAGGGTTTCCAACAAATGATACAAAACATAACTTACTCAAACATATGCTTGTGCAATCATGAACCAGACAAAGTATAACTTATTTTTTCAGAGCATAATATTTTTATTGAACAAATACCAACACCAAACAATTGATATTCCAAACTTGATAAGGATTCAATATTAGGCATGCCCGTTAATTTTGGAAAGCAAGAGACAAGTTTAAATGGATTTATCATACTTTTAAAATATAAATTTGAATACATACACAATTCTATATGATAATAATATTACAAATCTAGTATAGTGAAATTGTTATAGAATTGAAATTATCCTCAAATTTTAAAGGATAAACAGACCAAGAATTACCTCAGTACACTTTTTGACATCATCCGTTATTAATTGGCTTGGAGAAATAATAGCTTTGAAACATGATGATTTGAAACAATATAAGATAAAATGACATGGGAAACTTAGATAAAGTATAAACATTGTGCGGTTTGATTTTCTAAACGACCAAACTATTTTTTCTACATCATGTATCCATATAGATCAAATAATTTAAACCGTAAATCGAATAGAATAATTCAAAATGATGTAATATATTGCTATAACAAAAATACTTATGAATACATATAAAAAATATCTTGGATGATATTTCGCTAAAGATGATAGTGAGATAAGTGCAGCCAATGAATTAAACTGCTAAAAATTTAACTAATACTATTCGAATGAGTCAAACTACTAAACACTTAATATTATGGCAAGAATAAATTTTTTGTAGCTGGCTATATTATAGAACATAACAAAATAACTTATAAAATGTGTACCTAGCATAGAAAGAAAGAAATATTTAAATGAATCAGAAATGATATTTAGTAAAATAATAGGTGTAGAGAATGCAATAAATTACCAATATTAAATTTTTTTATTATAAACTAAATTTTGGTGGAACCATGATTTACTAAAAAGCCATTTTTCAACAAATAGCAATCAAAAAACTTGCATATCAACTACGTGGATCAAAGATCATCTTTTTTTGAATTCTTTCTAAAATGAGCTAAAAAAAATTATGTCATACCACTCCTTCAACAAATAAACTTTACGTTATGCTTAATTGTGCATTCAAGCATAGTTTCATTTAAATTTGATGCCTTATTTTATAATTTACCTATTTTCTATTCTTTTAATCATGTAACCAACAATTATTATTTTTACTCTGTTTATAATATCATGACTTCTAATATTCACCATGAGTTTTCTTTATCGTTCCAATAAAGAACTGACCATAAATTTCCTTTGATGCATTAATCTAACATTGATACCAATGTTTGTTCTATTTTTTGTACGTACATCCAATATAAAACAATATAATATTCATAACACGTACAATTGTTATGAATTAAGGATGAAAATGATAATTGGGTTCCATAATTAATGAACATAAGATATTACTTTTCAGTCATAAGAAAATGTGTAAACTATAATGTATGTTGCATCAAAGCATAACCAATGATTATCAAATAATATTTTGGTAAAATTTTTAGTTATTTACAAACAAATCCTTTTCTCGTTTATTTGTTCTCATGTTAAGTTTGTCGAAAAACAATTTTTTTGTAGTAATAGGCAGTGACAACCTTACAACCTGTTAGAGTACGGACCGATTTGTTAAACGTACATAACCAAGGACTTTATATGTTGACTCATATATTTAGAACTAAAAACGCATTTGAAAACTTTTGTGAATGATATACAGATTAATATGTTAAAATTAATTCACTAACTAATTAGATTGATTCTCTCACCGATTTGAAGTTAAATTAAAAATAATTTATTAAATTTAATCCTCTAATAAATTCAATTCAAATTATACTGAATTGATTATAATCAATTCATTTTATTAATTTCAATAATACGATCCTTGATGCTAAAAGATGTTATATTTAAAAACATTTTTAAAAACCATATTTTCTATCTACGATTATATATTAACTTTCCCAAACCATGAAGTTGAAAATAGCACAACAGTAGATGTTTTATAGAGTCACATATAAACATCAAATTATTCTATTATATACCTAAGAATTTGATGATAGCATAAAAAGATATTAAGGATAATATAAGATTTTATAATATAATTTTAAGTTGACTAAAACTACATATAAGTTTAAAAAAGAATTCAATTTACCAAACACATATTTAAAACTAAACTTGTAACCAAATTTTAAACTTAATTACTATAGGTAGTACAAAAGTGTTGCATGTAACTTTATATGTTCTCCCAAAATATGTTATGAAAATTTGTGGTTTGAATAAATCCTTCTCACCCAACCTATTTTTTTATATACATGTTTGAGAACAGAAAAATGGATCAACTTTTCCTATAGTGAATTATTTAGAATAATTGGGGTTCTTTGGTACCTAAACATTGATAATCTAACAATGTACTAATAAATAACAAAGAAAACAAAATTCATAATCAAACAAATTGGATAAATATAGATAAAATTCAAATTTGACACAAAAATTGAGAATGAAAATAATAGTTCAACCTTACTTTTAAGAAATTTTGAAGAATAATTGAAGATTTTATATGTCCCGTTATTTTCGATAATTAAAATATTAAAATAAATAAGATGTTGGTGTTAATATTGGAAGAAATAAATATTTATGATTTATGATTTATGAATAAGAAAAATAACTAGAACGAAATGTTAGTAATGTAAATGTAAGATAGTGGATAACTACGCAATGCAATTGCAACTAATTGAAATGTAAGTATAAAATTTGGTTATAAAGTGTAAATAAGTAAATAAACCAAATTTTATATATAAATGGTAAAGTTTTACGTAATTAGTTGAAATTGGTTAATATAGAATAATTAATCAATATGTGAATTTATTAGTTTTGATTGTTAACAATAAAAATAGACTTTTTTTCGAAATTGTAAGTGGTAACAATGGTTTAATAATCATTGCATTATTTAATCTGTTGAAACTTAATTGTAAATCAATTACAATAAATGAATTAAACATTGCATTAAAATGAATTAAGATGATAATTTTAGAATATTAATGTAATAAGATGTAAACCAATGTCAATTATATCCATAGAGTAATAGTGGATTGAATAATAATATGAAAAATCAAATAAATGAATTTATTGGAATTTAAATTTATAAGTAATGGATTTAATGCAATTGAAAGTTAACACTATATTTTGTGCAATAATTAATATTGAATTTGACATGGGAAATCGGTTTTAAAAAGATTGTTAATTCATGTGTAATTAGAAATGATGAAATTTGTTAATTATAAAATTTGAATTGAAAGAGTGATTTAATTAATTTAATAATCATTTATTTAATCAGCGGGAAAACAGCCATTTTGGCCACTGTCTCGAATTTCGATGAAACCAATTTCATCTGATCTGTAAAGGCGAATTATTGTAGGACTTCAAGTTTCGTAACGATCAGACTTGTCATTTGGACGTACGGGCTCGGAATGCATAGAAATCAATTTATTAAAATCAATTTGAAATAAACTGATTTTAAAGCTAACTTCTTCATATAATATAATTAGGACTTAAAACCTATTCCATTGAGTTTAAGAATATTGAAAACATCTATTGATATATGGGATGATATACTTTCATTTCGAAAACGAAACAGGCTTTTCGGGTCATTATTGTCGTTCAAACCAATTC
Organism: Allium cepa; assembly: GCA_030765085.1. Taxonomy (NCBI): domain Eukaryota; kingdom Viridiplantae; phylum Streptophyta; class Magnoliopsida; order Asparagales; family Amaryllidaceae; genus Allium; species Allium cepa. Next base: position 471,402,549 of record CM060929.1, on the reverse strand, counting down.
GATACGTTGTTCGTTCTTTCTTATCGGGTTTTGTACATAAAATTGCTTTTTTCTCAAACCCTAGCAGTCTTTCTGTTTCTACTATACGTACAATTCTATATGCCTATCTCCTTCTTTTAATGGTAGAAACCAATTCCAATTACAAAAACCTAAATCCAATTTCCTAATCAATTTCAAAATCAAACTCCTCAAAACCCTAACATATTATATATCATTGGAAAGCTCTCGACAAGTGTAATCCATTGCAATGATTTTTTTTTCAATTTGGTTCATAGTTTGGCAAGAAAATGGTGATTTAGTTTTGACCGTCGAAATTAGGGTTTTGATTTTAACAGTGGATCTTCGTCCTGAAGTCGATCGGATCGCATGATCTTGTAGAGGTCGTCGAGTAGAATAGATCCATCATGGTAGTTTGGGTCGCCAATCATCGGATTGCCAGAATTTGGCACTTGAATGAGCAGTGGCACTGGCATGTACAAGAGGAGAGGGAGGGTCGCGAGGCCAAGTCTCGGTCGGCTCTAGGAGGCGAGTTCGGCAAGTTACTTGATGGAGTCGAAACCCGACCAGACGGCGACGTCAATCTCTTGATAGGTGACGGCTAGGGTTAGCAGTCGAGTCAAGAGCGATCTGGGTGAAGGGTTTCGATCGTGAACTGGCTAGATGATGTGGGGGTACACGTATTCTTTTCTTTTTTATTTTATTTTGATTTTTAATTAAATTTTTAAACATTCTAACTTATATAACTTTTGCATACGAGGTCGGATTTACATGCGGTTTGCTTCGTTGCAATCGTATCGAAATTCCGGACATTATGGTACATGCTTGGATGAATTTTGAGACTATGGAATTTTGGGTCTTATTTTGCATTTCAAATCAATTTGAAATCAAATGTGAGTGTTTTAACCCACTCACAACTACTAAATTATCTTATGTTAGTTAAATTGAATTTATAATATGATTAGAAATTGATTAGTTAATGTTTGGTATATTTAAATTATCATTCCAGTTAAATATGACTTTATTTAAATTTAATCCTCATTTGATTTAATATTGAAATTTTAATATTTCCAGTTAATGCCTGTTATTAATAATCAGTAAATTGTTGTTATTTATTGGTTGATTGAATGGTGATTGTGATGGATGTTTGATTAGTCAATATTGGATGACCGGATGTTATATTTGTATTGTTATAACACTGCGTGTTCCCATAGTTATTATTAGAAAATCCCTATGGGTTGAAATGATACATACTTGAATGATCTATAGATTAGAGAAAAATCATTGTGGGTTGAAATGATAAACCTGAGTGATTTTTTAGATTTTATTTTAATTTATGTTGTGGGTTGAAATGTTATATACCCGTAAATATAAGTTATTATGGATTGAAATGATATACATCCGTATCACTTGATTATAGGGTAGAAAATTATATACGGACACCAAATTGGTTAAATTAAATGATTTAAATCCTTAAATTTTGAATTTAATTAAATAGTATTTCAAAATAAAATTTGAATTATATAAACTGAATTACTTTGAAAATCCAATTTTTAAGTGTTGAAATTGGAGTTGGTAATGAATTGTTTGAAGAATAAAAATAGAAATTTCAAAGTTGGAATTTGATTTATAAATGAAGTTATTGAAATAGAATTATTGAAAATGCTTGAATGTTTTAAACTTCGAAATCTATGATATTAAAGTGCTTTAAAATTTTAGTTCAACATGAGTTTGAAATCCATATAAATCGAATGATTTTTATGGGAATTTGAATTGAAAGAAAATTTAGTTTGTTGAAATTTGGATATGATCCAGATTTGTTGAAATGAAAGAAATAGCTTAACTTTGATATCAATTTTAAATTAGTTATTTTAATATTAACCTTTAAAATTTTATTATTTTAAAAATCCTGACTATTAAATTTTCAAACTATTAAACTAATTTAATCTATTTTAAACTATTCTAATCAATTTAAACTATTTTAACTTATTTTGATCTATTATAATCTATTTAATCCAATTTAGTCGATTTTAAATCTATTTTAAATCCATCTAATCCATTTTAATCTATTTTAAATCTATTTAAACTATCTTAAAACTATTTTAATCTATTTTTAAAATATTTTATAGTTTTAACTTTTAAAAAATTAATTTAAACTATTTTAACTATTTTAAACTACTTATGACTATTTAAACTATGATTCCAAATTTCTGACAATGCAAGGATGAACTTTTTATATTTAAATCCTTAATTTAAAAGCAAATATGGTGGAATGATGTTATAACCTAAATTGGGATTTGAAATAATAATTACTAGTGAAATGACATATTTGAGTAAATATGATGATTTTGATATGAGGATTCAACCTATTTTGTGAATATGATTTCGAAAGTGAATATGATTTCAAAAGTGATATTGTTTGAATTGAATATGATATTTTGATATCAATCATAAATTGGTTTTGGAAATGTAAAAGAACCATCCGGTGTGAAATAAGTGTTTGGTTGTTAACGAGACTGGGATCAGATATTTTCATACTCTTTGCCAATACCAAAAACCACTTTAACAACTGCGTACGTGGTGGAGATTCCAAAATGAAGTAGGATGGTTTGGCAAACTATTCTATATAAGGTATTTACATAGCCCTAACTTCCGTGAGTCAGCTTTATGTTGCTAAAACAAGAGTTATACCGGGCCATGTGAGGTCGCATCTCCTATCGGGCAAATTTCTTCGATACTATATTATGACTTTGTGATTGATTTGGTCGCTACCCCTCGATTTGATTATGCGAGTATGTATAGAGGTGAACGGTAGTAGCTGCTATGCGTTACCCCCAGTTCGGGAGTGCAAATGGTAGAACCAAACCCTGGCATTGCCTTGTGTGCCTTGCTACATGCCTTATCATGCCCACTACGAGTTTGTTTCATATCGTACCTATGGAGTGCCCTCTGGGTAAACCACCAATTTGGTGGATCTTACGATACTGTATAGACTGCGAGAATATATTAAATATGTTAAAGGAGATATGGTAAATGCCTTAATGCTATTTTAATACTTTACTGTAGACATATTATAATAGCGTATTGTACTACATTGTAGATAGTTTAATGGATCCTTAGGAGATGATAATTTTGAACATCTCTTGAGTTACTCCACTCACGTTCGACACTTTATAGGAGATGTCAAACCCCGTTAACATCTTTGATGCCGTTACATTCATATTTATTTACTTTTGATTTAACTTACATAAGATCTTTTAGTTCTGACTTAAGTGTTTTGTCTTTTCAATTCACTTGGGTCAGTATGAGCTTTTCAGTGTATCGAAGACCATTTATCTCTGGAGGACGAAGATGAAGATTGTATATTATTATAATTTATTATATTTATTCTACTGTATCATGTTGTTCCGCTGTATTTATTTATTTATTTCTGTTGTTATGGTCTATATTGTAAAAGTGTAATCGAATGTTATTTGTAAAATAGCTTCATGAACTGTTTATTTGATTATTGTATTTTGTTATTCCGCTGTGAGATTCTTTATTTGTTTTTCTTTCTTTCTCTGCTTTTTCTTATTTACCTCATAAAAATCTTTCCTTCTGAATAGTATGAGTCTGACGTGTGTGGTTTATCGTCAATTTAAAACCGTCCAAAAAGGTGGGTCGTTACATTTGGTATCAGAGCTTTGGTTTAGCGATAACCTTAGCTTGTGGGGTTTGACTTATTAAAGATAGGGTAGTAATACCCTAGGATGAATCGTGATTGTGTGTGTGCGTGTATGAGAAAGCATATTTGTTAGTGTTATAAAAGGTTTTTATATTTTGTTAATTTGTTCTGCTTAGTATTTATAAATTCCAATCGGTACATATGATGCTACGTCATCGATAGAGATTACTAAACACTTAATAGAGCAAACAGACACAATATTGTTTTGGAATATGGATAAATGAAATACTTTTACCTATTGTTATATCTTGTATATAAAAGAATAATCTTCGTAAAAGTATATAATTGTGTGTGATATATTTGGTTATTTGTTAGGAAGTGAAATTTATAACTATTAGTTGCAAAATAGGATTATAAATGATATGAATATAAATTGGAAATTTGGGAACTTAATTTCCGGGATTTGAATTTGTTTTCAAAAAAATTTGGAATATAATATTAGTAGCATTTGGAAGTATTTTTTGATATAAATATTTCAATATGTTTTAAAGGAAATGTTTTAAAAGAATTTTTAAAGGAAATAAGTTCTATACTCCCCTCTCTGTCGTAGGAAAATAATTTCGGTGATGAGTGCACGCATCATCGACGTTCGTTTTTGAGTTTCAAAGTGGGAAGGTCGCTGCAGTACTTTTACTACACATTTGTTTTGGTAACGAATCTTAAATTTTAATTTCTAGATTTGATTGGATATATATATATATATATATATATATATATATATATATAAGTTATGATTATATATTTTATTTTAAATGATTTGAAATGTAACCTGGAGTTTAGTTCTTAAAACTTCCTGATAATTAGTAGCTTTCAGTTATTGTAATGAATGAAATTTTAGTTATATTAATAATTGGAATCTTCTAAAACAGAAAATAAGTGATTTGATGATAAGTGATTAATGAAATATATAAGAAATTGGAAACTTGTAAAATTAAAGAATAATGAAATTTTAGAACATGAATTATTAAACATATGTTAACTAAAATGAATAAGATGAACTCGAGTAACATTTAATTACATTTTAAAAGACATATATAACATATCAAAATATTAAAAGTTGAAATGTTAATTAAGAATATGTAATAGGATATTATATAAGTAAAATTTAAGTAATGAAAGTGTTCAATGGAATTATTTCTATAAATAAGAATTTACTATAAGTAAATGATTATAAACTTAAGTTAATGTTTGAAGTTATTTATATTTAAAATGTGTAGTAAAAGTGAAAACTATATTAATTAAATGATTATAATTTTACAAAATGTGAAATGACTCAGAAATAGATTTGATTTTCAATAATACTATATATGAAAGAAATAAATGTGAAAGAAGAAAAATTAAATAATCTATTTATGGTGAATTAAATTTGTAAAGAAACTTACATAATATTTTAAGAACCAATTTTGGATTATCTAAATAATTGAATGGAAATAACTTATGTAAGTAACTGGATGTAAAGTAATATAAATAAGCATTGTATGGATGAATGAAACTGAAGAACAGTGAATAATATGAAACAAGATTAATAGGAATAAACTTAAATATTATTTGGAATTCATGTTTGTTTTGGCTTATGGGATGGTTGGGAAAGGATATTTCTAACTGTATAAAGATGTATAAATAAACTGTTAAGTTTTATCTAAGACTATTGAGTGTATGGTATGCATAGTAGTTTATTTATCATTCTATACGATTAAAAGTTTTGAACCCGAACAAACCATTAGTTCTGGTTGCTATGACAGCTAGTTCTGATATGAATAGATTGTTCACTTATTAACATAACATATCTTGCTAAAATTTTAAGGATAGTTAGTCCACCCTTTTTACCTTTTCTGGATAGATAGCCCATTATCTAGCATAAAAGATATTGCTATTTTGGTATAATCAGTTTTAGGACCGATATCCAGAAAAGGACAGTTAGCTTAGAATTTAAGACAAATAGTCTAGTAAAGAACAAATAGTTAGATTTTAGATAGATAATCTATTTTATTTCCTGTTTTGGCATAATGGATATTGTTATATTATTATTATAATTAGTTGATTAACTAGTTTGGTTGTAGGAAAGGATTTGCAAAATATATGTTTCGAAAAGAGATATTAGTAACGGGAAACCTGTTTCACCAAGCAGCGTGGTATCACTAGTTATTAGTAAACTGAGATGTAACAAAAATTATTCATTCCAGGCTTTATGTCCGACTTGAAATTTTTGTTTCCCTTTAAAATTTTGGGTGAAAAGAGGAGTTAACTCAAAATTTTGGACAAATAGTCCAATAAAGAACATATAGTTCAGATTTCAAACAGATAGTCTATTTTATTTCATGTTTTAGCATAATAGATATTGCTACATTATTATTGTAATCAATTGATTAATTTGTTTGGTTGCAGAAAAGGAATTGCAAAATATATGTTTTGAAAAGAGATATTAGTAAGGGGAAACCCGTTCCGCTAAGCGGCGTGGTATCACTAGTTATCAGTAAACTGGGATGTAACAGAAGTTATTCATACCAGGCTTTATGTCCGACTTGAAGTTTTTGTTTCTCCTTAAACTCTCGGGTGCTCAAAATTTTATTTGAGTAGGCTGTGTTTAGGTTTTCAAGTTTTAGCAGATTTTGTCGAATAAAGCATCCGAAGACAAGCAGGTGGATGACAGATAGCTAATTTAGAAATTTCTACTATGCATTAAGATAGTTATGTCTATATTGCTTTGATCATCCAAGGGCATCTTCATATGTCTCTCTTGGCATCTATTGTAAATTATATTTGATTAATGCCTAGGATTACGTTTAGGATTTTTGTAACTTGGATATTATATATTTGAAATATAATTACTGAAATTATTTTTGGAAATATGCGATTTTGTTCATATTCAAGTGCTTCTGATATTATGAATACCATTAACAGTGTCGTATTTCATCACAAGTAGTTAATACTATGGATGACTGAGGATCCATAGCGCTCAACTTTTGGCCTCCAGATGTGGGATGTTAGAGGTTGGTATCAGAGCACAGGTTTCTGAAATTTTTTAGCTAAAAATTGGTTTTTGAAGACAAAAACTTGAAGAAATTAGAGTAAGATTTAGAGTTGGGTTAAAGTTATAGCAACATACTTATATATGCTATATATAAGTATGCGCTTTGTCTCCATTCATCCATCTTTGATTAGGTTATCTTTCTGTATCTCATGAGGTTTGAATACAGATATAGATGGTAGAAGAAGCAAAGTTAACCAAGGAGGGGGAAGCATCGAGAGGAATGCCGAAACTAATGTAGAGAGAGGCCAAGGTCAGGTAGAGAACGTTGGTGTTGAAGTCCCATAGGTCGGTATGGAAACCTGTATCAGTTTTTCAGGAATATGATGCAGATAGGAGTTGAAGTCGGAGTAGTAGAAGGAGATGCCATCGGAGCAAGGGTTCCAGAAGTTTTAGTAGTTAACAATTTTGCTAAGATGAGCGGTGATTATGCAAAGCTTGGAGAGAAGTCGTTTATGGGAACGGATGATGCCATTGAAGTGAAGAATTGGTTGTTGCACTGTGAATGGACTTTTGCTAATTTAGGGCTCAATAATAAGCAGAAGAGGAGGTTGGCGTCCTGGTAGCTTCAGGGGACCACATTGTTCTTGTGGAACAGCGTACAATAGTTGATGAGGAGATATTAATCTGGGAGGATTTTAAGAGGAGATTCCAGAAAAGGTTTATGTCAGTAACGGCACAGTCAGCTTTGATTAGGCAGTTTGCTAAGCTGGTGTAGCGAGAAATGTATGTTGCTGAGTATGCTAGGATGTTCAAACAGTTGGCCCGGTATGGGTACGCTTCTATAGATACCGCGTTGTAACAGAATGAGAAGCTTATCAGAGGATTGAAGTTGGAGTTGGCTAGTGCTACCTTGTCTCATCTTAGAAATCATTCTGATATTGTCATAGATATGGTTTTGAGCAGGAAGAAGTCCTTAAGTCTTTGAAGAATAGCAAGGAAAAAGTGATACAAGTTGCGTAGAGCCAGAAAAGGAAGTTCTTTCCCAAGAAAGGTGCTCAGAAGGTTGTAGCAGCAAAGAAAGCAATGTCTGAAGTTGTCTTCTATAAATGCAACAAGAAATGGAACTTTGCTAATGAGTGTCGCTCAAGGAAAGCAAGGGATGTGGCTAAGGGGAAGAATGTCAGGTGTTTTAACTATGACTAGATAGGCCATTATAAGAACCAGTGCAAGGAGCCCATTAGACATGGTAAGGGGAAGGTGTATGCATTGGAGCCTACCGCTTCTAAGCCAATTGCCCAGGAGAAGGGTAATGCAGTTCTTGGAGGAACGCTTCAGACTTATGGTATGTCTGTTAGCGTTTTATTTAATAACGGTGCATCACATTCTTTTCTATCTAGATGTGTTATTGATAAGCTTAACCTTGAACCCACATCATTTAGTTACTTCCTTAGGGGTTGCGAATCTAATAGGAGGGTATGCAACTCTAGGGTTGAGGTGTGACCAGTTTGAGTTTGATCCATTAGGTCATACTTCTGTGTCCAGTCTGCATGTGTTTGATTTTATGGGGTTTGGGATCATCCTAGGTATGGATTAGTTAAGTGAGTACGATGCTAAGATCTTTTACCCGGGAATGAAGATATCTCTTAGACACTCGGATTATAGCGATCGAATTGATTTCACCGTAGGAGGTTCTATCAGTGTTGGGTTTGCTTTGTTGCATGCTTTGGATTTAGATGATGAGTTGCGCCGAGTTTTCGTTGTTAGAGAATTTGCAGATGTGTTCAAGCCTGTAGTTGGAGTGCTGCCGAAAAGAGCCATTGAGTTTTAGATAGAATTGGTTCCAGGAGCAGAATCGATAAGTAGACCGCCAATCAAGATGACCCCTTCAGAGATGAGGGAGTTGAAGGTGCTGTTAGTGGACTAAAAGGAAAAGAGTTTTATAGGCCAAGAAGTTCGCCATGGGGTGCAGAGGTAGTGTTTTCTACGAAGCCGGACGGATCATTGAGTATATGTATCGATTATCGTAAGTTGAATGAGAGGACGATAAAGATTCATTATGCATTGCCCAGGATTGACGATTTGTTCGACCAGCTAAGTGGAGTAAAGTTATTTTCTCAGTTGGATTTGGCAACGGGTTTCCATCAGCTCAGAGTAGCAGAGGATAGTATACCTTTAACAGTATTCAGGACTAGACAAGGATCGTATGAATTGTTAGTTATGCCGTTTGGGCTGACGAATGCTCCAGCTTTCATTGTGGAATTGATGAACTGGATTTTTCGAGGGCACTTGGATAGGTTCGTGCTGGTTTTCATAGATGATATCTTGATTTACTCTAAGGATGAAGGAGAGCATGAAGTTCATTTTAGGATAGTGCTTGAGACGCTGAGGCAGCATCAGCTGAAAGCGAAGTTTTCGAAGTGTCACTTCTGGAAGAAGGAGGTGAAGTTTCTTGGTTATTTTGTCTCAGAGGAAGGGTTATCATTAGATCCAACTAAGATCGAGGCGGTGAATAGTTGGAAGATACCCGAGACAGTAATCGAGATTAAGAGTTTTCTTGGATTGGCTGGTTATTATCGGAGATTCATTAAGGATTTTTCGTGGATACCAGCACCAATAACCAGGTTAATAAGGAAGGATGTGAAAATTGTATGGACCGACAAGTGTGAGGAAGCATTCCATAGTTTGAAACACTTATTGACCTATGCACCTATTTTGATAGTTCCAGAGGATATCAAGATTTGGTAGTCTATACTAATGCATGTGGAACTGGATTAGGAACTGTGTTGATGCAGAGAGGTAAAGTGATTGCCTATGCTTCTGGACGGCTTAGACCACATGAGGTCAGATATCCAACGCATGATTTAGAGGTGGCTGCTGCGATTTTTGCTTTAAAGTTGTGGAGACATTACCTTTTAGGAGAAAGGTTTGAGCCGTTTACCGATGATAAGTCGCTGAAGTATTTGTTCTCTCAGAAGGAGCTGAGCATGAGACAACAGAAGTGGTTAGAGTTCATCGCCGCTTATGATTTTGGGTTTGTGTACAAACTAGGGAAAGGCAACCAGGTTGCAAATGCACTTAGCTGGAAACATCGGGATGCATTGTTACCAATGATGAATGAGTGGAAAGATTTAGAAGCGTTAGCAAATTTCAGAGTGCAGTAGAGATTCGAGGCAGGGTCTAGTGGTGATACAGTTGTATTTCATGTTTGGAAGTTCAACCAGTTTTGATCAAACGGATTGCTTCTAAGAAAATGAAGGATCCATATTGGCTGAACCAATCCGTAAGCTAAAGTAAGGAACCAAGAGCGATGACTTGAAAGATTTTAGTCTTGACCAGAATAGGTGGTTGGGAAAGAAAGGTAGATTACTGTTCCTCATACAGAAAACATAAGAAAGGAAGTCTTAGATGAATGCCATCGTTTAAAGTTCACTATACATCCCGGAGGTACCAAGATGTATCAGGATATGAAGAGGATTTTCTTCTAGGAAGGAATGAAGCAAGATATTGGTTTGTGTGTAAGGCAGTGCTTGAATTGCTAGCAGGCAAAGGCCAAACACCAGAAATCGAGTGGTTTGCTTCAGCCATTAGATATTCTAGTGTGGAAGTGGGATTCTATTTTTATGTACTTCATAGACGGGTTGTCAAGATTGAAACGGAGGAAATGAATATATATGGGATATGTTGGATACGCTTCTACCACCAACTAATCAAGATGAGGAAGGAGACACCGAACTATTCGGAGCCGAACCAGCTCACGACCGGACCAGAGCCTACAAGCTACCGGTCCATGCCTTACCGATGCCGAACCAACCATCTCCCCGAGCCAACATTGCCACCAAACCAAGGATACTCCACCTTTCCCCGAACCAAGTGTTACCAATGCCGAACCAACCATCTCCCCACCAATGCCGAACCAACACACTTCCCACACCTACCGGACCAATCCCCTCTCCACTAACCACCGAATCAACCTTGGCCGGACCAACCTCCACCGGTCCAACTCCATCCCCATGCACTGCCGGACCACTTACCATAGAACCAACCTCCTGCCGAACCAAACCATCTACCGCCTACCACCGAACCAAGGCGTACCGGACCGACATTATTAGGCCAGATTGCATCAGCCCAAGCCCACCAGTAGCTATATACGTCCAAGACCCCAACCCCCAGCCTCACTCTATAAATAGAGGGGCAGGGGTACAACAATGGTAGACAAGTTTGAGAGCTCAAGCACGGATAGAACTTTCAAACAACTTTCAGTTACTTGTAATCAAAGCTTTGTACTTGTAATCTGAATAGAAAAGGAGAATAACATATAAAGTGGACCTAGGCACGTTCTGGCCGAACCACTATAAATCTGTGTGTCTTTTACAGTTTAGTCCATCTATTTCACGTATTTGTATAAATCACCCAAACCATTAAGAACAACAAATAATCAACTAAATTATACGAATTGGAGTTGTTTGCCCATTTTTTGTGCAAACATTTTTGGTGCTTTCATTGAGAGCAGGAGCTCGAAGCTTCAGCTTCCCCCACTTAACCCTTTTTCTATCAGCATCGTTCATTGCCGGGAAAACATGCCTCCCGGATGGAAGAAAGATGCTAACAAAGGAAAGAACATCGCAACTGGCAGTATCCCAGATCCATGTAGGTTCTAGATTAACCCGAGAGGGGGGGTGAATAGGGTTATAGCAAATTTTCTCGATTTAAATGTAAAAACAAACTGCAGAAATAAATATGCTGAAAAGTAAATCACACACAAAATTTACCCAGCTTCGGCAACCCCTGCCTACTGCTGCATTCCCAGATTTCTATTAGAATTAAACAGTATCCCGCTTACAAACACTCTACTAGACTCTCAAACCTTTGCTCCCGCTCACAAACACTCTACTAGACTCGCACATCCTGCTCCGCCTATAGAGTTTCGTTTACTCGTAAACTCTACTCCCGCCTATGGAGTTTTGCAAACTCGCACACCCTGCTCACTGAACTAATTCTAACTAGACAATCTGACACTACCTACAACCTAGGTGGCGATTCACAAATTCTTTGACTCGAAAAGAAAAACAGACTTCAAAATTAAAACCAGGAGCAAAAATTAAAATACGAACTTTGACTCTGCAATTTTTCCTCAAAATAAAACTAGAAACCCCTTTAAAGTTAAACCCTAAACTAAAACCCCCTTTTGATAATGAAGGCCGGCCCACTAATTCTTGAACCCGATCCTTATTTCCTTTTGGCTTGTGAAAAAATGTCGGCCTCTTTATTCTTCCTTCTGAAATAATTGCGGCCGATCCCTTTGTCGAATTAGGGCTTCGTTCTTCTGTGAAATTTGGGGCTTTCTGATGATCGATTCCTCTGATTTGTGATACTCGTTGCTCGCGGTTGTTCTCTGATGATTAATTCACTGTTTTGTGTTGCTTTAGCTCGCTTGTTCTTTGATTTGCGTTGCTTGGTCCCTTTCGTTCTCTGATGATCGAGTTGTTGATTCGGTATGTAATTTCTCTGTTTGTGCTATTGTGGTTTTTGTACTCAAACTCGATGCCGATGATGATCACTTGGGTTTGGTATTTATATGAGTTCGAGTACACTTGAATTCGTTCGTATTAATTCGATACTTTCCTGATTTTCTATTGCTTGATGCGCACGATTTTCCTAGTATAACTTCAACCTTGATGCACACGGCTTTGATTTTGTTGCGTTCGATTTTCTTGTTTCATACGGCTTTAAAACTTTCCAATTTTTTTGATTACTTTGACTATTTCAAAGAATACGAATTTAATTATATGGACTTGGTCATCTCTAATCTTTTGTCAACTCTGACTTCGGTCACTTGACTTTGTTTATGCGATTGTATGTCCACAGCCATCACCGTTGCACTGATATTGTTTCTGGTTATTTCAATACTTCTCTGGTCTCCACTTGAACATTGCATTGTTGTTCACTGTTTACATCTGATATCGCTGCATCCATTTTGTTGCACTTGCTCATTGCTCCATTCATTTTCCATAATGGATTGTTCATGCTTGTGACATTTAACCATACTGTTACTTGTGATATTCATGTTGTTTGCAACTGTGTCACTTCAGACTGCTGTGTTGATCTTGTACTTGTGTACTTCATATTTGATCACCGATGCATACATTAACTTGTTGATGTTTGCCGAGATTGTTGATTCACCACTGAGTCTCATTTATATTCTGTAGTCATTTATGCATTGTACCATGCTGTTACCTCTCTTGTATCATTGGTATTTGTAGCTTGTAACTGGACATGTTCGGTTTGGTTTCACTTGGGCTTGTAGTTGATGTGCATGTTCGTATCTGCAGTGGCATTGTTGTTCTATTGAGTCTGTAGCATTGTACTTGAGCTTTGCATTGTTTTAACCTTGCACATTTGAGTTTAACTGTGCACTACTTCGAGTCAGGTTGCATGGTCACTGATGTGTGCTGTGCCATTGCTTAGTTTGGTTCATTGGTCTGCACTGTGACTCGAGTTTTCATTGTCATGTTGCATTGACCTGAATCAATCCATATTATTGCTTTGATATTGCAGTTTGGTCTTGGCGCAGTTGCTCTTTGTTGCATGTTGCATAATTGTTCGCTGTGATATTTCTCTGACTTGATTTGTAGAATTTCACCGTAGCTTCCCTTTTGCTTTGCATTGACCATGGCTTCTCTGTTGCTTGGCTATTGAACTTGAGATGTTTCAGTTTGCTTGTGCTCTTCATTGACATTATTGCTATCTGGTCGACATTTGATGTTTGTAGCTTGTGATGTTTGGTATTGCATTTGATCTGGATTGATTTCATGTTCATGTGTGTCTTCCCATTCACCGTTGCCTGGTTTTAGACTTGAATGCATCTGTGCATATTGTTGTGTCACTCTTGTAGTTTGGTCTGGTCTGGTCTGCATACATGATTGTTGCAGTCCATTTTGCTGTTGGTCTTCGTTGCATTCATGTCACGTTGCCTTGTGTTGAACCCAGTTTCAAAACTCGGGTTTGACCTTGTGTTCGTGTCGTGATTTTGAATATATTACACGTGAGTTGAACCCGGCTTTTCATTTGGGTTTGACCTGTGCTCACCTGTCCCTATAGCATTATCAAGTGTATACCGATGTGCACGGCCTTGTGGCATGTACAGTGATACACTGTGCATGTCACACTGTTCGTGTGTGATGAATTCAAGTGTGAATGATGACGAACAACCCAAATAACTGAGGCAAATCATATTTTCAAAAATCATATTTTATTTTATATTGCAAAAATATTTCTTTTTCAATTTTACTGCGTTAGTGAATATTTTTGCAGATTGCTCAGATGCTGCATTCAAACTGGAATGCAGTTGAAGATAAACTACGAGTGTGAGTGATATGTAGTGAGGAAAAACTGTAATATGAAATGTGATGTAATGTAATCAAAGTTGTATAGTTATAGTGAGAGCTTGAAATTGTACTATTCAAGATTGTAATAAATATTTGTTTGAATAAAATTTCTGTTTGAATTCAAATTCTGTGTAATTTATTCTATTCAACATATTTATTTAATCCATGAAAAACAAAATAGTACATTACCAAATACATTTAAATGAATATATATGTTTATTATCATCAAACAAAAACATATAAGCGCATATTCATACAATCTCCCCCTTTTGATGATAACAAACATATATTTAAGATTTTGATCGAGGTAAATGTATTTGACCAATTATATACTCTAATTGCTCCCCCTATTTAAATGCTTCCTCTCTACATGATGCTCCCCCTACATATATGCATACAAATAGAAATATATAAATGAGCCTAGATGCAAATGTCAAATTATTTGACCTTTGCTTGATTCTATTTGACAAAAACTTAACTTTTCTCTCCCTCTTTTGTTATCAGCAAAAGAATAATAGTGTTAGAGAAAATAGAGATAGAGTGATCGTTATTAATCCAACATTAAACTCAAATTGAATATAAATATTAAACTTCAATAAGAATCAAACAAAAATCATAACTACCGTTGTTAGGCGCATATTCCACTTTTAGAAAGAATGGAAATGATGTTATAATATAAAATCATACAGTTGAATCTTCTTGTGGTACACTTATATCAGGAATTTGAATATCTACTAATCATGCATAACCGTTAGGACTTTTAAATGAGATTAGTAGTATTCCAATTTAATTTTAAAAATGAAATCAAGTATCTTCTAACCATGCATGACCGTGAGGACTTTTAAATGGGATTAGAATCAACTTGTCTATTTAATCAATTAATTTTGATATGCGTTCCATACATGCATAACTGTAAGGACTTTTAAATGAGCATGGAAGCACATAATCAAAAAAATCCAAGTAATTCACCCATGCATAACCGTGAGGACTTTTAAATGAGAGTGAATACTTTGGATATTTATTTATTTCAAAAAAATGTGAAATGAAAAACAAATGATTCCTGATTATAGTTCCACATATCGACCAACTATATTTAAGTTTTGATAAACAATGGTCGATAGAAATATGATAGATATAGAAATGGTCATGGAATCTTTACCCAACAAAAAGTTTTATAACTCTTGTTTGAATTCCTAAAGAAATTTTCCAAATATACTCTCTTGAGTAATGTAGGTTAAATATCAACACTTATCACTTTTTCCGATCACTATTTATCTTTTCGATAATCATTAGGGAGTTAGATTAGTCAAAATTTGTCATTTAAAATCAAATAAAAATGACTAATCTGAAAATATGGTCAAAAATGATTTTCTCGAGGGGGTTATATAAGAAAATAATTTCTGCTATTTGAAAATTATTTAAAATGAACAATATGCAGAAATTTTCTTTGAAAAACGATGCAGTTACTAAATGTCTCAAAAATCACGTTCAACTAGTAATTTTTCTATCAACTAAATTACCAGTGTAATCTGCATCTGAGTTTCTCTTTCAATCCAAAATATCACTAACTAAAATTGATAAACCAGACCATGAAGTGTGCATCAAAAATTTCAAACACAATTTTAGCAACAATTTAAATGACATTCTTTGGATTTGAATTGAAGCCATGTAAACAATCAGAAAACCGTGAATATAGAGCCAGCATGTTGAACAAGTCAGAATCAAAAATTATCATTTCTACAATCATCTCAATATTGGCTGATTTCATTCAGAATACGGTGCAGATTATCACAGAAATATACCTTCACCTGTTTTACCTTTACTATAATTTTACGTGATTGCCCATTGTGATTCTGTCACCTTTGTACTAGGCTAAGGAACTTTGCTTTGTTGCCCGTTGTGTTTCTGGAACAGCCAATATCCAGAGAACACCGTTGTTGTTCCTTAGCCTGCCACCATACCTACACGATGAAAGATTTTTGTGACCTATTTATAGGTCCACGATTGTTAGTGGCAGAAGCATTATGAATAAATAATCCCTTTGGACCCAAACTTGTTTAGTCCTTTCATTCTTGTTCCAATAGACATGAAATTTGTTTGTAGAATTCTTAAGAACCCAAACTTGTATAAATTTGGTGTTCTTGTTCCTATGACTACGATGTCCAATTATTTCAGATCTAGCAGAGACACTTTTTCCTATTCCATCATTATCAGCTTGTGTTTTCCCAAAACCTAGTCATTTTCTGTTGTTAGCAAAAATTTGATTTCCCAATAACATGTTGAATGATTTTTCTCCTCTTGAAAAGTTATTCAGAGATTTCTCAAGATTTTGGACTTTGGTTTTTAGGGTTGTGTTTTCAGTGACAAGTGAGGTGCATCGATTTGCAAAATCCTTTTACCTAGTGTCGATGATTTCCTTAAGACTCAAGTTTTCTTTTTCAAGATTCTCAGAGTTATTCTTAAGTCTTGTCAATTCTGAATCTAAAATTTTACATTCTAGGTTTTGAATATTTTCAAGTTCAGTTTCTAACCTAAAATTTTCACGAGCAAGTTCTCTCCTATCAGATTTTAGTTTTTCAATTTTAGATTCAAGAGCATCAACTACTTTAGTAAGATCAAGACACATAAAAACAAGATCTCTATAGGAATACTCACCTGCCTCACTAGATTCCTCGGAGCTTTCTTCTGATTCTGATTTTGCTATACAACACAAGTTAGCCTCCTCTGGGCTATTATCCGAAACTTCCTCTCCCTCTTCATCATCCCAAGTCGCTGCAAAGGCCTTCTTCTTCTTTTTCTTTCCCTTGTTGTTTTTGAGAAGTGGGCATTTTTGTATGAAGTGTCCGGGCTTCTTGCAGTTAAAGCACGTTAATTCATTATCGGAATTATCAGAATGTTTTGACCTATTACTACTTGTTTTCTTCTTGCATGGCTTGAATCTTGATGAGTTTCTAAGTTTATTGACAGCCATTGCAAGCTCTTCAATTGGATCTACTTCATCTTCATCGCTCTCTTCTTTGCTCTTTAAGGCAATCGTCTTCTTCTTTGATTCGGAGTTGTTGCGTTCCTCCTTTGCTTTTAGCTCAAGCTCATATGTCATCAAGTTGCCAATCAACTCCTCCATGCTTAGTTTACTCAAATCTTTCGATTCTTGGATTGCCGTGACTTTTGCCTCAAAGTTCATTGGTAAAACTCGTAACACCTTCCTCACAAGCTCTACCTCAGTGAATACCTTCCCGAGCGCTCTAGCGTTGTATACAAAAGTTGAAAAGCGTCCAAACATGTCCTTTCTGCTCTCTCCTTTGTCCATCACAAAGTTTTCGTATTCATTGCTGAATAGGGCTAGACGAGACTCCTTGACTTGAGAAGTTCCTTCGTGTGTCACCACCAAAGTGTGCCAAATTTCCTGTGCTGTTGTACAATGAGAAATTCTATTAAATTCATTCTTATCAAGAGCACAGATCAAAGCATTCATAGCTTTAGCATTTGTAGGTTTTAATCTCTTATCGTTAGCGTCCCACCTATCCTTAGGTTTAGGAATCTCAGTATCACCAACGGTTATAGTGGGAGGTTTATAACCAGTTTCAATAATATCCCAAACATCATAATCAACAGAACTAAGATAAATACTCATCCTAACTTTCCAATAAGCATAATCATTCACGTTAAACATGGGTGGTCTAACAATGGATTGCCCCTCAGAAAAAGCATTATTTGATGAATTCATGACTCTAGAGTTAAAGAAAAATACTGTGCTCTGATCCCACTTGTAGTATCTAGATTAACCCTAGAAGGGGGGTGAATAGGGTTATAGCAAATTTTCTCGATTTAAACGTAAAAACAAACTGCAGAAATAAATATGCTGAAAAGTAAATCACATACAAAATTTACCCAGCTTCGGCAACCCCTGCCTACTGCTGCATTCCCAGATTTCTATTAGAATTAAATAGTATCCTGCTTACAAACACTCTACTAGACTCGCAAACCTTTGCTCCCGCTCACAAACACTCTACTAGACTTGCACACCCTGCTCCGCCTATAGAGTTTTGTTTACTCGCAAACTCTGTTCCCGCCTATAGAGTTTTGCAAACTCGCACACCCTGCTCACTGAACTAATTCTAACTAGACAATCTGACACTACCTACAACCTAGGTGGTGATTTACAAATTTTTTGACTCGAAAAGAAAAACAGACTTCAAAATTAAAACCAGGAGCAAAAATTAAAATACGAACTTTGACTCTACAATTTTTGCTCAAAATAAAACTAGAAACCCCTTTAAAATTAAACCCTAAACTAAAACCCCCTTTTGATAATAAAGGCCGGCCCACTAATTCTTGAACCCGATCCTTATTTCCTTTTGGCTTGTGAAAAAATGTCGGCCTCTTTATTCTTCCTTCTGAAACAATTGCGGCCGATCCCTTTGTCGAATTAGGGCTTCGTTCTTCTGTGAAATTTGGGGCTTTCTGATGATCGATTCCTCTGATTTGTGTTGCTCGTTGCTCGCGGTTGTTCTCTGATGATTAATTCATTGTTTTGCGTTTCTTTAGCTCGCTCGTTCTCTGATTTGCGTTGCTTGGACCCTTTCGTTCTCTGATGATCGAGTTGTTGATTCGGTATGTAATTTCTTTGTTTGTGCTATTGTGATTTTTGTACTCAAACTCGATGCCGATGATGATCACTTGGGTTTGGTATTTATATGAGTTCGAGTACACTTGAATTCGTTCGTATTAATTCGATACTTTCCTGATTTTCTATTGCTTGATGCGCACGATTTTCCTAGTATAACTTCAACCTTGATGCACACGGCTTTGATTTTATTGCGTTCGATTTTCTTGTTTCATACGGCATTAAAACTTTCCAATTTTTTTGATTACTTTGACTATTTCAAAGAATACGAATTTAATTATCTGGACTTGGTCATCTCTAATCTTTTGTCAACTCTGACTTCGGTCACTTGACTTTGTTTATGCGATTGTATGTCCACGGCCATCACCGTTGCACTGATATTGTTTCTGGTTATTTCAATACTTCTCTGGTCTCCACTTGAACATTGCATTGTTGTTCACTGTTTACATCTGATATCGCTGCATCCATTTTGTTGCACTTGCTCATTGCTCCATTCATTTTCCATACTGGATTGTTCATGCTTGTGACATTTAACCATACTGTTACTTGTGATATTCATGTTGTTTGCAACTGTGTCACTTGAGACTGCTGTGTTGATCTTGTACATGTGTACTTCATATTTGATCACTGATGCATACATTAACTTGTTGATGTTTGCCGAGATTATTGATTCACCACTGAGTCTCATTTATATTCTGTAGTCATTTATGCATTGTACCATGCTGTTACCTCTCTTGTATCATTGGTATTTGTAGCTTGTAACCGGACATGTTCGGTTTGGTTTCACTTGGGCTTGTAGTTGATGTGCATGTTCGTATCTGCAGTGGCATTGTTGTTCTATTGAGTCTGTAGCGTTGTACTTGAGCTTTGCATTGTTTTAACCTTGCACATTTGAGTTTAACTGTGCACTACTTCGAGTCAGGTTGCATGGTCACTGATGTGTGCTGTGCCATTGCTTAGTTTGGTTCATTGGTCTGCACTGTGACTCGAGTTTTCATTGTCATGTTGCATTGACCTGAATCAATCCATATTATTGCTTTGATATTGCAGTTTGGTCTTGGCGCAGTTGCTCTTGTTGCATGTTGCATAATTGTTCGCTGTGATATTTCTCTGACTTGATTTGTAGAATTTCACCGTAGCTTCCCTTTTGCTTTGCATTGACCATGGCTTCTCTGTTGCTTGGCTATTGAACTTGAGAGGTTTCAGTTTGCTTGTGCTCTTCATTGACATTATTGCTATCTGGTCGACATTTGATGTTTGTAGCTTGTGATGTTTGGTTTTGCATTTGATCTGGATTGATTTCATGTTCATGTGTGTCTTCCCATTCACTGTTGCCTGGTTTTAGACTTGAATGCATCTGTGCATATTGTTGTGTCACTCTTGTAGTTTGGTATGGTCTGGTCTGCATACATGATTGTTGCAGTCCATTTTGCTGTTGGTCTTCATTGCATTCATGTCATGTTGCCTTGTGTTGAACCCAGTTTCAAAACTCGGGTTTGACCTTGTGTTCGTGTCGTGATTTTGAATATATTACACGTGAGTTGAACCCGGCTTTTCATTTGGGTTTGACCTGTGCTCACCTGTCCCTATAGCATTATCAAGTGTATACCGATGTGCACGGTGGCATGTACAGTGATACACTGTGCATGTCACACTGTTCGTGTGTGATGAATTCAAGTGTGAATGATGACGAACAACCCAAATAACTGAGGCAAATCATATTTTCAAAAATCATATTTTATTTTATATTGCAAAAATATTTCTTTTTCAATTTTACTGCGTTAGTGAATATTTTTGCAGATTGCTCAGATGCTGAATTCAAACTGGAATGCAGTTGAAGATAAACTACGAGTGTGAGTGATATGTAGTGAGGAAAAACTGCAAATATGAAATGTGATGTAATGTAATCAAAGTTGTATAGTTATAGTGAGAGCTTGAAATTGTACTATTCAAGATTGTAATAAATATTTGTTTGAATAAAATTTTTGTTTGAATTCAAATTCTGTGTAATTTATTTTATTCAACAAATATTTATTTAATCCATGAAAAACAAAATAGTACATTACCAAATACATTTAAATGAAAATATATGTTTATTATCATCAAACAAAAACATATAAGCGCATATTCATATAATTCAGTGATCAGAGACCAAGGCAATCGTCCAGTTCGAACAACAAATTTAGATCAGGCAAATCCGACAGCCCCTGCTACGGAACAACCAATTACAAGGGCGGATCTGGACAGGGTTGTGGCTGAAGTAACTAACCGCTTCGCATCTCAACAAGAAGCCTTAGTGGATCAACTCATGTCATGCTTAAGGGATGTCGAAGAAACCAACCGCAACACTGAATCATGGGGTGAGTCCCAGTCTGGAGGATCTAGGAGACGACAAGGGTCTTTCTTCTTCGAAGAGGCTAACAACAGAAACAACTATGGTAGGAGCCGAGCCCGGACTCAGCCCGAATTCCGACCCGAGGAAACGCTTGGAACCGAACCCAACGGGGGAGGTACCAGGCAAGGGTCGGATGTAGCTGAGCCCGCCATACTACCTAACCATAGAAACACCAAGGAACGGGACCGAGCTGGAGTCCAGCCCGAAGTTGGACCCGAGGAAGTGCTGAGAAGAGAACCCAGCAGGGAAAGATCAAGGCAAGGGCCAACTGTGGCTGGTCCCAGCATGCCCCCGGAAGACCAGAGGCAGCCATTAGAGAATGTTAGGAGTGATAGACGATACCATCCCTACAGGTCATCTGGACGGAATCAATCCCGCCGGGAAGAACCAAACTCATTTCTATCCGCTCCAAGTTCTGATGAAAGGTTGGCGCGATTGTTCAGAGAGTGCGTCCAACGGGACCAAAGAGATAGAGGGATAGGCGTTAGGGTAACCAGCCCCTTCACCCGTAATATTGAAGTTGCCATCACCCCCCGAGAATGGAAAATGCCAACAATGGAACCTTACAAGGGAACCTCTGACCCTGTTGTACACCTACAAAGATACACACAGCATATGCTCATGAGCGTAGCAACAGAGGGAGTATTGTGTAAATGTTTCCCACTATTCTTGGCAGATCTAGCTACCTCCTGGTTCTGCCACCTACCCCAAGGGTCCATCAGCTCGTGAGAAATGTTGAAAGAAAAGTTCATCAGCCAGTTTCGCATTCATGTGGAACAACCCAAGGACGCTTATTCCTTATCTAATATCAAACAAAAGCCTGGAGAGACAGTGCAGCAATATTTAACCCGGTTCAATGTCGTAGCGGCTGCAGTCCAAGATGCCGATGAGAAACTTATCCTAATGGCCCTCTGCAGTGGCATGCACCCGGATACTAAATTTGCTAGAAGACCAACGAAAGAAAAACCAGCTACTTTACCCGATTTCTTCCATGAAGCTGGAAAATATATGAGACTTGAAGACGCTACCACTGAGAGGCAGTCGGGACAACAGGCTAAGGCAACTCCAGACAGGGTTCCCGCTGCAGCAAAGGATATTCGGAGAAATGACTCTAGTGACAATGCTGGGGGCAAGAAGGGAGAAAAGCGTTTATATCGACCAGGACCGAGATTTGACTCTTACACCCCTTTGAATGAAATAATCGAAAACATCTTCTTGGCCACCCAGGATGAAGTTAGATACAAGCGCCTCCGCACAAGAAGGAATCAGATAATGCAATTAAGTCTGGAAAGTTCTGCCGATTCCACGAATCTCATGGGCATGACACCAATGAATGCCATCATCTCCGGGACTTGATTGAAGAACACATCAGATGGAAGAGACTAGAACGCTATGTGAAAGGTCAGAACAGGACTTCAACTCCTATTAATGAGAACCCGGGGCTACCCCTCCCGGAAGTAGGCGGAGGAAATCGCAACACCAGCGACTCTAGTCAAGAGAAGATAGTGGTCCATACTGTATCAGGAGGACCACACATCGCCGACAGAAGCTGGGCAGAGATGGAAAGATACGGTAAGTCACTTAGAAACGATGAAGGCCACGTTAATTTTTTATGGAAGAACGCCACCCGAAACGGAAAGAGAATTACGACATCACATTCAGTAGGCGTGATCTAGAGGGAAGGCAGTACCCACACATGGATCCTATGGTCATCTCTGCCTAGTTCGGTCCAGCCAAAGTTTTTCGAATTTTAGTAGACACTGGAAGCTCAGTAAATATCCTATTCAAGAATGCTTTCGACAAAATGAAGCTGTCAATGAAGGATATGTCTCCCTGCAACAAACCACTACATGGTTTTACTGGAGATGCGAAGATCCCCCTCGGGCAACTGGACCTCTTTGTTGAGATAGGAATTCATCCCCGCTCCGTTGTGCGAAAACAAACATTTGTACTAATAGAGAACCACTCGGCCTACAACGTCTTTTTGGGAAGACCAGCTTTGTCTGACTTCCAAATTGTCCTAGCCCCATGGTGCCTGAAGATGAAATTTCCAGCAGATAAAGGAATAGGAGAAATGGAGGGAGATCAAGACGCTGCTCGAGACTGCTATGTAACTGAACTTCGCAATAACCGTAGAAAAGATAAAGGAAAAAATGCAGAGACTACTCTCTGCATGAAAAACTTAGAAGCATAGCAACTAAAGAAAGCCCCTCCTCTTCGATATACCAGTGATCCTTTCAATGAATTAGACCCCAGGGACAAAGAGGAGGAGGCCACCGCCGAGCCTGCAGAGGCTATGGAATTCGTAGCTGTAGACAAACATGACTGAAGTAGACTATTGAAAATCGGATCTCAACTAAAAGAAGAATTAAAGGATCAACTCATTGATTTTCTTCGCCACAACATTGACGTATTTGCATGGACGCACGCTGACATGACAGGAATCTCCCCTGACGTAACATGCCACGTGCTGAACATCGATCCCACCAAGGTGCCAGTAAAGCAGAAAAAGAGAAGCATGGGGGCAGAACGATCAGCAGCCCTCGAAGAAGAAGTAAAGAACCTACTTTCCAATAACTTCATACAAGAAGTCATCTACCCAGAATGGATCGCCAACCCGGTACTGGTAAAAAAGGCTAATGGGAAGTAGCGAACATGCATCGACTTCTCCAACTTAAATGACGCTTGTCCAAAGGATTGTTTCCCACTCCCCCGAATCGATCAGCTCGTGGACAGCACAGCCGGACACGAACTCTTATCCTTTATGGACGTATACTCAGGATATAACCAGATCCCTATGCACGCCCCCGATCAAGACCACACTAGTTTCATCTCTGACCGGGGATTGTACTGCTATAGAGTAATGCCTTTTGGACTTAAAAACGCCGGAGCTACTTATCAGCGCCTCGTCAACAAGATGTTTGCGAAACTAATAGGACGAACTATGGAAGTTTATGTGGATGACATGCTGGTAAAATCGAGGAAAGCCAACGATCATATAAACCACCTGGATGAGATGTTTCAAGTACTTCGCCGATATGGAATGAAGCTGAACCCTCTAAAGTGCTCCTTCGGAGTATCGTCGGGAAAGTTCTTGGGATTCATCGTCCATGCCAGGGGGATGGAAGCAAACCCCGAACAAGTTCGGGCTTTGCAAGATATCAAGATACCATCCACTCGAAGTGAGATGCAAAGCCTAAACGGGAAAGTGGACGTCCTAAGCAGGTTCATCTCTAAAGCAACCGACAAATGCATCCCTTTCTTTGAAGCTCTAAAGAAAGACAAAGGAAAGTTCGAACGGACTGACGAATGCTCGACAGCCTTCCTTAACTTAATCGAACACCTCCAGAGACCACCAGTAATCTCAACTCCAAATGAAGGCGAGGAACTATACCTATACCTTGCTGTATCGTCCCATGCTTTAAGCGCCGCTTTGGTATGAGAAGACAACCGCGTGCAGCGGCCTGTATACTTTGTAAGCAAGAGATTTACAGGGGCAGAAGCCAGATACCCTAAACTTGAAAAGCTAGCATGCTGTTTTCTAATCACATCACGGAAACTGCGAAACTATTTCCAATCTCATTCCATCAGAGTTTTAACCGATCAACCGCTAAGGCAAGTACTCCATCGCCCCGACACTTCTGGGCGACTACTTAAGTGGTGCATTGAACTGAGTCAATATGATATCACCTACCATCCTCGCACCGCTATCAAGGGGCAAGCCATAGCTGATTTCATTGCCGAATTCACTACTAACGAAGGTAAGGAGCAATTTGAAATAGCAAAAGATATCAAATGGAATCTCTTCGTAGATGGAGCATCAAATGAACAAGGCTCGGGGGCAGGTGTTGTGATAATCACCCCCAGGGGAAGGAAGCTGTACTACGCCCTAAGGTTGGAATTCGCTGCCACCAACAATGACGCAGAATACGAAGCAGTGATAGCCGGATTAGTACTTTCCCTGGAGATCGGAGTTGGTTCTTTATGTCTCCATAGTGATTCTCAACTTGTTGTAAATCAAATACTGGGAGAATTCCAGACTCGAGGAGAACGACTCACAGCATATCTAAAGAAGACCAAGCTACTGCTCAATCAATTGGATCACTATTTAATCAAACACATTCCTCGAGAAGAGAATCAAGAGGCCGACGAACTGGCAAAGCAAGCTAGCATAAAGGACGGCACCGCTTCCCGGACAATAACCACCTCAAAGGAACTAGCCCCGAGTTATGAACCAATGAATATGATAGCTGCAATCGAAGAGGAAACTTGGATGACTCCCATCCAAAAGTACTTACAAAGTGGCACACTGCCCGACGGGCGTAACGAAGCTAAGAAAATCTTAAGGAAAGCTTCCCGCTACACATTACAAGAAGGCATCCTCTATCGGCGCGGCTTCTCTAATCCCTTATTAAGGTGTATCGTTGGAAGGGAAGCCAGGGAAGTCTTGTCCAACATCCATCAAGAAAGTTGCAGAGATCATACCGGAGGGCAGACTCTAACAAAGAAAATACTCCGATACGGATATTACTGGCCCACCTTAAACAAAGACGCCCTAAACTTCATCAAGAGATGTGACAGATGTCAGAAATTTGCTAAAATTCCTCGACTACCAACAAACGAGATTACTCAAATGACCAGCCCTTGGCCCTTTGCAGTATGGGGAATTGACTTGATTGGTGAACTGCCAATGGGCCGGGGCGGGGCCAAATATGCTATAGTGGCAGTCGACTATTTCACAAATGGGTGGAGGCGGAACCTCTAAATAAAATATCTTCGGCAAAATTTATTAAGTTCTTGATCAAAAACGTTCTATGCAGGTACGGGGTCCCACTCAAAATCGTATTAGACAACGGACTTCAGTTTGACAGTGAGGAATTCACCGACTGGTGCCAAGAGCACGGAATTCACAAAAGCTTCTCATCTGTAACTTACCCCCAGGCAAACGGACAAGTCGAAGCCGTCAACAAAATTCTCAAAACTCTAATCAAGAAGAAACTCGAAAAGTCAAAAGGCGCTTGGGTGGATGAGCTTCCTACGGCACTTTGGGCCTACCGCACATCTTACAGAACATCAATAGGGCATAATCCTTTCTCTTTGGCATACGGATCGGAGGCCATGCTCCCAGTGGAAACTGTAGTGCCTTCCCACCATAGGATCCACTACAACCCAGAAGAGAATGAAGAACTCCTCCACATGTCTTTGGATCTAATTGAAGAAAGAAGAAATGATGCAGCACTTAAAGCGGCAGCTCACAAGCAAAAAGTGGCAGCACAATACAACTCCAAAGTCAAGCACCGCAGCTTACAAGAAGGAGATCTTGTCCTCAAGCGGATCTTTCCGCGTCCCGGAGCGCTAGATCCAATCTGGGACGGACCCTATGTAATTCATAAAGATCTCCACAACGGAGCTTATATTTTGTCAACAGTGGACGGAGAGGTGTTTCAGAGGGCATGGAACATCCAACACCTCCGTCGATATTTTTCTTAACTTGTACTGCCCATATGAAGTGAATTAATAAAGTGAATCAGTGGACGTAGGCATTTTCGTGCCGAACCACTTTAAAAATCTTGTCTCTTTCTAACTTGTTCCTTTATATCTTGGCTGCTTGTTAAGCTTTATCCTTTTCTGTTGAACAAAATCATGTATAACGACATTTCCATTCTGGACACTTCACGGCACAACCTCGCCTGGACAAGACCCAACAGGTACTATGCGAATCTATGCACTCGCCAATGAGACACTTTTGCTCCAGCATCCCTCTGCTGCGGGTTAACTCGTTGCTGGCGACTGCCCTCAAAACTAACCGTAATGAGCCGACTATAAGCCATCAAGAAGGCCGACTATAGCCGATGGCAGCTCATTACGGCGTTCGGCTCGCCGGCAACTGTGAACCTACTTTAAGCCCCAACATAAGGTGTGGCCAGCCAGGGGTAGCTCACGGTTGACGATCGGCACCCACACTAGCCGGCCACAGTAAATCGAGTAATACCCACGATTACGGGCCATAATGGCTCAGGTAGTTACTGTGCGCGATTTCGGCTCCGATATGTCTTAAGTGCGGCTGTGGTAAAACAGATAAACTCCCCGTGGAGGCGTAAGATGGGTGACAAATGTCTCCAAGACCCACAGCTAGGGAAAGTGACTACAAAACCCATTTGCCACGAACTTAAGCATATCGACGGCCTTCTGTGATTGGAAGTTTTACTGTTTCTCATATTTCCATTTCATTCAAAAAACTTTTCTCCTATCCTATATAACAGTCCCTAAAGTACAGGTCACAAAATAGGGGAACTCTCTCTTGTGGAAATATGAACTCACATCCGGATGACGGAACACTTAGCTACATTCCATACTCAGTCACGCAAGACATTCAAAGCAACCCTCTACAACTAAAACACGAAGGGTGGTACTTTCTTCTCTTGTATGCAAATATGTAGCTTTAATTTATTCACACATCATATGGACATTGCAAGACATGAAATAATATTTTGAGCAGAAACTTAGCATCAAATACGATTAAATCACATGCATAAACACGCAGTTGTATTTCTTATGCAACATATCAAAATAACAACCACATTCGAACATGATAGAATATGCTTATGATATAAAGTTACATAAAGACGTTCGTTGCAATGACATAATTACAGCCTGAAAATACAATAATGTTTTGGACTAGTATATACAGGAATGTCAAATAGACCAAATAAAAGAGTCAACTACATCGGGGCTCCGCCTCTATCCTGCCCGCCATCCGGATCTACTTAACTGCAGGGTCAGAACTCCCTGCATGTACTCCAGAGGTCCCGCCTGCCCAATTCAGAAGAGAATCCATCAATAGTCACGAAAGATAAGCAATCAAATCATGAAAAGACTAAAAAGGAACACTTACCAACATCCGCTCCCTGGTCATCGTCCTCCAACTGCACACCTACTTCCTCAGCGGTAAGCAGCCGCATGCCCTCCTTCACCGCCACTTTCTCCTCCTCAGTAAACTGGACCGTGACCGCATCCATCCTGAAGGCCGCACCATCCTCCTTACCCGCATCAGCCTTAGCTTCCTCCAAAGCCCGAAGATAAATCCTAGCCATAACCCGGGGGTAATCATCCATCCAGGATAAGCCGCCCTGCTTCCAGGTCCGGAAGTACATGTCCTGGAGCATCTCATCCATCATCCCCTCGTTCTCCTCAAACTCCCTCATCCGAGCCTCGGAAGCCGACAGCCTTGCAACGGCAGCGTCTCTCTCCAATCGGTATCTCGAGCAGTCAGCCTGAAGGGATTTCCACATCGCCTCCATCTCCTCCTTCAGCTTAGCTTGAGCAAGCTCTGCGGCCTCAAGCTTCCCAGATAACTCCTCTATCTGCTCAAGATCCGCTCTCCGAACCTCATCCACAGTGGCAATGGCCATATCAATTCGTTCCTTGCAGGTGGCCTCCATTTTTCGCAGCTCGGCTCTACTAGCCTCCTCCATAGTTTTCTTTAACCGTCTGGAGGCCGCCTCATGCTGGGAGATCTGAATGGCCTGATTGGCAAGCTGTTTTGCCTGATCGGAAACCATTAGCCGCAGCCGAATGTTAGCACTTCCGATTTCCTCTCCAGCCTTGACCGGTCGGGCATGATGCTCCATTAACTTCTTGGTCTCTTTA
The DNA here is from genome assembly GCA_030765085.1 of Allium cepa. Classification (NCBI taxonomy): domain Eukaryota; kingdom Viridiplantae; phylum Streptophyta; class Magnoliopsida; order Asparagales; family Amaryllidaceae; genus Allium; species Allium cepa. Next base: position 471,373,800 of record CM060929.1, on the reverse strand, counting down.
GCCACCCGACCGATGTTTGCCTTGGGCTCATCCCCCATAGTCACAATCCGAGTAGTCAACAAGTCGAGATCCAAAGCCTTAGCCTCATCAATTACCCTTACCATAGGATTGCGGGGTAGGAGGTGCTCACCGGTAACCTCATCGAAGGAAATATCATGAGAACTCGGGTCCAGATCTGGATGACCCGCAAATGGGTTACGAGCCAAGTCGGGACGATCAATATGAGTAACGGAAGGCATCATCCGTCCACTCTTGAATCTCAACCGCTTGCCCAGAAGTCAAGGCACCAATGCCACTACCACTCTGCCCTTTGCCACCGTTACCACCGTCGCCTTCTCCATCACCTCCGCTCTCCTCCTCGCCTCTTTCTTCCTCTCCACTTTCCTCCTCCGGAACATCTGGGCATGTGCTGGGAGAGGGTCCATCAGATTTCTTAAGCTTCTTCCCCCCGACGACTGGAGGTACCGAGAAAGGTCTCCTCTTGCTACTCTTCGCAGTAGCCCCGTCTTTAGCTTTGGCAGCCCTCTCCTTGGTTGTTTCTCTCTGCTTAACCACAGATTGACATGGTAGAATTAAGTTGTACTCCAGGAGATTGGCATTCCTGATCAGGTAAGAAGCCGACCTATCCCGTCCCGAAATGGCCTTTATTTCCGCAGCCATCCGAGCCAAGGAATCATTCTCCACGACCGCAAAGCCACCTGTCGCTAGCAAGAAATAAAAGAATATAAGAAGAAGCATTGCGGTCGAAATAAGGAAAATATAAATGAAGTTCAACTTACAGCCGGAAGTGAAAAGACAGAAGGAAATAGAGTCATCCTTGATGAAGAACCATTCTTTCTTGAACATACTGAGCTTCGAATACAAATCCAGGACTAGCTTGAAGGGCACGACCGCTTCCAAGATCATGTATGGAGACCCCTTCTTATAGCCTCTCAAGTTGTACAAATACTGAATGTCCCGGTTGGAAGGGGAACGCCCATATTTCCTCTGAAAAATGATGAACAAGCACACCAGGGTAGCATAGGAATTGGGCTGAAGTTGGAATGGAGCCACCTTCAAATAGGTAAGAAAGCTGACTATACAGGCATTGATTGGGGGAATGGCCCCGCATATACAATGGTATCGGCTGTAAGCGAAACATCCTTCAGGAGGATCATACGGCATCACACCATCTCCCGGCAACAGCATACTCACCCTGCCAATCCCAACGGAGCGAGTGATGACATCAAGTTGCCCTTCTTTGAGGGAGCTCGGAAAGCAATCGGGAGGAGAGTTCAGAAGCTCCTGAGGGCCATATCCGTCCACTAATGACCTCGGGGCAGGTCCATGTCGCGTTGGTCCCGGCTGGACTGGGGGCACGGCGGAAGACTCACTTCTGTCCGTAGATTTTTTCTTTTCTGATCGGGTTTCCACTTTGTGAGACATTTACCTGCAAACACAAAAGAAAAGCACATTATTAGAACAAAGAGGTGCAGAGATACAAACAAGCAAGTACGTACAGTCCGGGGTTTTCGTTTATGATTTAAAAAGTACGAAAGGCCTGAGAATTCATTCGACAAATCAAACTCCCCATGGTCCATTCGGCATTCCCAATACCAGGGTTCATTCGGCATTCTCAGTATAAGGTCCATTCGGTATTAAATCTTTAAGTTCATTTGGTAAAACAAAGTAAATCGAAGAAGCCATTCGGCAGTCACCTGATTCGGCAGCTAAGGATTGATTCGGCAAAGTGATTGATTCGGCAGGAAGTTCTAATCCGGTTATCTCGTTCGGTAGGGAATAACGGAAGCCCTAGGCACATACTTATAGGGGAAGGTTGGATAACCGGACCAGCTGGTTTGGCTCTCAGGCCGAATATGGTTGTCCAATGAAAACAAAGCACGACATATGTTAAGCATATGCCCTACTTTGGGGGGCAAATGTTGGATACGCTTCTACCACCAACGAATCAAGATGAGGAAGGAGACACCGAACTATTCGGAGCCGAACCAGCTCACGACCGGACCAGAGCCTACAAGATACCGGTCCATGCCTTACCGATGCCGAACCAACCATCTCCCCGAGCCAAAATTGCCACCAAACCAAGGATACTCCACCTTTCCCCGAACCAAGTGTTACCAATGCCGAACCAACCATCTCATCACCAATGCCGAACCAACACACTTCCCACACCTACCGGACCAATCCCCTCTCCACTAACCACCGAATCAACCTTGGCCGGACCAACCTCCACCGGTCCAACTCCATCCCCATGCACTGCCGGACCACTTACCATAGAACCAACCTCCTGCCGAACCAAACCATCTACCGCCTACCATCGAACCAAGGCGTACCGGACCGACATTACTAGGCCAGATTGCATCAGCCCAGGCCCACCAGTAGCTATATACGTCCAGGACCCCTGCCCCCAGCCTCACTCTATAAATAGAGGGGCAGGGGTAAAACAATGGTAGACAAGTTTGAGAGCTCAAGCACGGATAGAACTTTCAAACAACTTTCAGTTACTTGTAATCAAAGCTTTGTACTTGTAATCTGAATAGAAAAGGAGAATAACATATAAAGTGGACGTAGGCACGTTCTGGCCGAACCACTATAAATCTGTGTGTCTTTTACAGTTTAGTCCATCTATTTCACGTATTTGTATAAATCACCCAAACCATTAAGAACAACAAATAATCAACTAAATTATACGACTTGGAGGTGTTTGCCCATTTTTTGTGCAAACAGTATATAGTGGACATATTGACTAAGAGTGCCCATTTCATTCCAGTTAAGTCAACCAGGACGACACCTATTTTAACAAAGTTGTTCATGAAGAATGTGGTTAGATTGCATGGGGTTCCTAGCAGCTTAGTTAGAGATAGAGTTTCCTTGTTCACTAGCATGTTTTGGAAGAGTATGCAGGAAGTTTTGGGAACTAAGATTATGATGAGTACCGCTTACCATCTGTAGACAGATGGGCAAAAGGAAAGAGTTAACAAGATCTTAGAAGATCTATTGAGATCTTGTGTTCTAGACTTTGGGGGATCATAGGAGGACCATTCGCATCTAGTCGAATTTTCGTATAACAACAGTTATCAGACTAGTATTGGGATGGCACCGTCTGATGCTTTGTATGGAAGGCAATGCAAATCTCCCATTTGTTAGTTGGAGATCGAGGATAGGTTGATTCTTGGTCCAAATTTGGTTAGAGAAGCTGTAGAAAAGATTGAGAGCTTTTGAAATAGAATGAAGGAGACTCAGTCTAGGCAGAATAGTTATACAGATAAGAGATGGAAAGATTTGAAGTTCTCAGTTGGGGATCAGTTTTCGTCGAAGTATCACCGATGGAGGGTGTGCTTAGATTTGGGAAGTTGGGGAAATTAACTCCTAGCTTCATAGAACCTTTTCCTATTCTTGAGAGGATCGGAAAGCTCGCGTATAGACTTAGGTTACCAAGCAGTTTGGCAGGTGTCCATGATGTTTTTCATATTTCTCATCTCAGAAAGTATGTTAGAGACCCGAAGACTGTTATTGCACCGATAGTGCTAGATGATTTAGTTGCAAAACCGGACTTGACCATATTAAGGAAGCCAGTGATGATAAGAGGCTTAGAATCAAGACGGCCAGATTAGTCAAAGTCCAGTGGAGTAACGATGATAGAGACTATACATGGGAGGTTAAGAGAAGGATTAGAGATACTTATTTTAACTTGTTTTGATGGTATTTTACCTTCTTGTCTGTTTTTGAGCCTTATTGTAATTTCGAGGATGAAATTTTTTAAGGAGGGGAGTCTGTAACACCCTAGATTTTTGATAACATTATTTAGGAGATTTAGTTAGACAAACTAAATAAAATACTATTTTGATTATGAGAATGAGATTAGATTTAATTAAGGTAGCCGTGGCTTGTTAAACTAATAACTTAAAAAAGGGTTAAAATGAATTAGAAGAGGGGTGTTATGGAAAAGAGGCCATTCCTACATTGTCTTCCTTAGGCCGTGTATTCCAAACACACGTTCATTATCATTTTCAAAATTTTTATAGCTTGGCCAGCCACCATTAACGAAGGAAGAAGAGAAGGAAACAAAAGGCAAGCTTAAGGAAAGAAAATTCAAATCGAACTCATTCAAATCTCAAGCTCCTTAATCATTAAAGCAAAGGTGAATAATGTTCACATCTCTAAATATTTTGGTTTCAGTTTTAAGGTTAATTCCGAATGATTTTGCAAATGTCTGCTATGTTTTCGAATGATAAAAGATTATATATACAAGTTTATGATTTATGTATGTTCATATAGATTTTATGACATGTTATGAGATGAAAACCTTACTAAATGACATTCGTTAGCCTTGCAAAGTTTTATGATGATCTAGAAAGTTATTTTAGAGTTGGGTTTCAATTTTCAGAATTTTCGTAAATTTGTTATAATTTTCTAAGGAAGAAAAGGTTAATTTGGATTACAAAAATTATTTACGGGTAAAATAATTATTGTTTGGATCCAAAAATTTTATATGTTGAAGAGGACATATTAATTTACTTTTTGGAATTTTTCTAGAATATTTCAAGGTGCTTTGATGGTTATATAAAATTATTTAAGGTATGGGATTTAAATGTTTTATATAATTATAAAGGAGATGGGGGCTTTTTTAAAATTATTATAATTTCCAAATATGGAAGATTAGCAACAATTTTCGAATATAAAATTCTCGCAACCAATCAGATTTAGACAGACAAGGCAGGTGGGGTACAAAAGAACTATTTCAAATAGTATTTTCACTGACCTTTCGACAAGGTCGAAGGGCTTTAAACCTTCCAATTAGATTAAATACCAATGCACATGGTATCAGAAAACTGGTATGTAGTGAATTGGAGGAAGTCGAAAGGTTGGGGATGAAGGGTTATAGCTTTCGTAAGAGATGAAGTTTTGTTTTGGTTTTTTTTTTAAAAATGCACTTGCTAGCTTTTGACAAAGATTTTTCGAAATTGTCAAAAGGTTTGAAAGGAAAAGGTTTCGATTGGTTGCTTTCTTGTTTTAAATGAAACTTTCCGACAAGGTCGAATGGTATAGCTTTCGATAATACCGAAAGCATATTTGCCGCTTCCAAGCCTTTCGACATAGATGGAGTCAAAGATTATCTTTTGTTTTCCAAAACTTGCCACCTCACTCCATTGATTTCGAAGGGTTGGTTCCAACACTAACATTTCATTGTTTTCAATTGGTTTCGAAAGGTTTTAGGACTTAAAGCAGTTGCTTTTGACTCTAATGTTTTTCTTATCCCTTTGCATAATCCAAATGTTTTAAATCGAAAAGTTTTAAAGGTTTCAAAGTAGTTAACTTTGAATGGTTTCGAAAGGTTTCCACTTTTTTTAAATTGAACCCAATGTCTTCAAAAGGTTTTGAGTTTCATTGCTTTCGAAAGGTTTATTACATGTGGGAGGTACCCAGGCTTCCCACAAGCCGAAAGGTGAAACCTTTCGACTTGGTCAAAAGGAAACCTTCCGACAAGGTTGAAAGGTAGGACCTTTCGGTAGGTCATAAGGTATTGTTTTGTAATGTTTTCAAAGGGCTAAGGTTTAAAGGATTTATAAGGCGTATGTCATATGTTTTAAAGCTTGTAAAAGGAAAGCTTTATAAATGGTTTTGATGGAGCTACCTTCAACGGTTTCGAAAGGTTTATTAAAGGATTCAAAGGGGTTACCTTCAATACTTTCGAAGGGTTTTATGAACGATTTTGAAGGAGTTACCTTCCATGTTTTCGAAAATTTGTTTAAGGGTTTTTAACAAAGGTTTCGAGTATAAGAATTAGGCAGATAGCCTAAGTTATAAAGGACTTTAACTTATTTAAAAAGATAGATAACCCTTATTAAACACCATCAATATTATTTTGAGTAAAGTATGTGTGTGTGTGTGTGTGTGTGTGTATCATGGCCAAAATAGCTTATAGTAAAGCTTAAGATATTTTCCTTGGATATATATATATATATATGATTTAATGGACTAAATCATTTTGAAAAGGTCTTCAAAGTAAGTTTTGAAGAGCAGTTAGCTCAGATATTGTGTGGAGTAGTTAGCTTAGATATTTTGACGGGTAGTCAGCTTAATTAAATTCATACAGTTAGTCCATTTTGTAGGCACAGCCCAGAGGACAGTTAGTCCAGAAAGTGCAATCGGCTCCGATATGAGCAGATAGTTCATTTATTTGCATAACGGATCTTGCTTAATTTTTTAACGACAGTTAGTCCACCCGTTTTACCTGTTTTGGACAGATATCCCATTATCTTGCGTAAAAGATATTGCTATTTTGGTGTAACCAATTTAGGACTGATAGTCTAGAAAAGAGCAGTTAGCATAGAATTTAGGATAGACAGTCCAGTAAAGAATAGATAGTTCAGATTTAGACATATAGTATATTTTATTTCCTGTTTTAGCATAATCGATACTGCTATATTATTATATAATTAGTTGATTAACCAGTTTGGTTGTAGGAAAGGATTTGTAAAATATATGTTTTGAAAAGAGATATTGGTGAGGGGAACCCGTTCTGCTAAGCGGCGTGGTCTCACTAGTTATCAGTAAACTGAGATGTAACGAAAGTTATTCATACCAGGCTTTATGTCTGACTCGAAGTTTTTGTTTTCCCGTAAACTCTCGGGTGCTCAAAATTTGATTTGAGTAGGCTGAGGGTTTAGGTTTTCAAGTTTTAGCAGATTTTGAAGAATATAGCATCCGAAGACGAGCAGGTGCCTGACGGATAGCTAATTTATAAAATTTCTGCTGTGTATTAAGACAATTATGTCTATATTTCTTTGATAATCCAATGGGCCATCTTCATATGTCACTCTTGGCATATTATTGTAAATTGTATTTGATCAATGCCTGGGATTACTTTTGGGATTTTTGTAAGTTGGATATGATTTATTTGAAATATAATCATTGAAATTATTTTTGTAAATCTTTGATTTTGTTCATATTTAAGTGCTTCTGATATTATGGATAACATTAACATTGCCGTATTTTTTCACCAAAAGTTAATACTGTGGACGACTGCAGCATCCACAACGCTTAGATTTTAGCCTCCAGATATGAGATGTTACACAATTAAATTCATCGCGCTTGATTCCGACCTCATATGTATTAGTTAATGATTATACAATATTCATGAATTAAATAATATTTTTTCTTAATTACAATCATTAATTTTAAACAACCATTGTTTAAAACTAAATCATCATCTCCCTCCTACTCTCGCATCCGAAAACTCCAACCTAAAAAATGCAACTTCGACTTTGAATTGCCAGCTTCACCATGGACCTCGAGATGCCACCACAGCATCACCATCGAGAGCCCCAACCTCCCTCTACCCATCGTTGGTTACTGATTTTATATTTCAACCGTCATACATTATTTTTTCTAATGATATTGCGTTCTTTTTTTAAAATCATCTGAAAATTACTATGATCTTATGGAATTTTTGAGTTTTTATCATATAGAGAACGATGCATGCATTTGATTATATGTTGACAAACGTTTATTAATGATTTTTTTAATTTGTATACTATTATGAACTTATTTCTAATTAAAATTTTGTATCTGTGTTACATTATACAGGTTAATAGCGCCAGTCAGAATAAATGTCATTCTTGCTTATATAGATAATCAGATTTTTATTGCTTTCATCTATAATTTTGTATATTTTCATGTTTATTTGAATTAGAATATTCTCGATTCAGAGTACTGTGGTAATTTTCATTACGTGTTCAACCAATCCTTTCATAAGTACATAATTTTTATAAAAAAACCTCATCTTCAATTGATTGAATTTAATACCTCTTATTGTCCTATTATTGTTTCTTCCTAAAGGACAACATGCCAAGTATAACTGCTTTATAGTTTATTTAAAGCACATAAGAAAAATAGGGATTGCTTGCAAATATTATGGAATGAAATGAATGGAAAAAATATGGGTAAAAGAAAATTGATTTGTAGCCTCAAGGAAATGAATTATAGAGCAAAACAAATAAACATTTGAAAAGAACGGAATACAAACTTTTCCACAAAAAATTAAATAAACCATAAGAACAATTGCTATGAATAAATAGAGTACTTCAGAGTTTCAAAATCAAAGTTAAGGAATAATAATTGTGGCATTTATATTATGTTGGTGGATCATTTTAAGTTGGTAGGTTGTTCATGCCTAAAATATCGAGTCACTTGAATTTTTTTCCTATGTCTTTCGATTGTCACAATAAACACGTTTTGTTATATACATATATTTATCTTAACAATTATTGATTTTTTAATATATTGAAAATGTTAACACTCGATTTCAACCATTAAAACCACTCTATGAGATAAAGATGATCAAATTTGACTTCAAATTGAAATAACAATGGTAGTAATTGGAATTTATACATAGCATTTTATATGGTTTCCATATGACTTCATGATCAACAATTATTATGCATGACTTATGTAGTATTGAATATTAAAGGTTACTCCTAGATTATCTATTTCCTTATTCTTCATTTCAATACTCAACAACGTAATTAGCATAAATGTAACATGCTCAATTTGCTTCCTTTTTTGCTATTTCAATGTTTAAATACCACAATTGACAATAAACATGGAATACTTTAGTTCTAAATAGGTGCATGTTGAATATATATATACATACATATATATAATACTAAATATAGGAAAACTTAACATAACATATTATATTAAATGTATATAAATATTTGTATGTACTTAAATATGCATATAAAAATAATTTTGACAAAGTAATGTTTTCTTTTAAAATTGAACAAAATAAGTTTAAATTAAATCTTACAAGACTAGTGACCAAAACCAATATCAATAGCATACATGTATCTAATTTATGAACTTTTAAATGAGGTAATTTCCTATTTAAAACATGTCAATGTGTCAAAGATTACAATAATATTTCAACGACTGAAAAATCATATAAATAAATATTTGGCAATAAAAATAGTTTTCGGTGTAGATGACATAATAAGATTTAGAGAATGATAATTACCTCACTAGATTTAGCCATTCGTAATACCTTGGTCTTGCTAGAATCGAATAAACACATTGATTTTATTTTATGTTGGGTTCCATGAGAGAATGGTGGAGGTGGCCAAGGGTGAGGCAGGAAGAAGAAAAAGAAAATTAAAGAAAGAAACTAGTACGAACCTATGCTTCGCACACAAAGTCACAAAAGAATTGAAACTGAATTTGTGTCTATATGAATGTTAAATTTTAACATTAATTTAGGGTTCTTATAACTCTTATAATAGAGTTTGTTTCGATATATCTAATTTTTACATATTTGGTTTTTCTTAAAATGTTGTTCTCTACGATTAAATTTTTGGAATATCTACACGTAAAAGGATTAATGGATTCAAAGAATGGTAAGTTGATAAATCCTAAATTCGATATGGATACATATCCTATTCAAAGAAAATTGTTCTTGATGTTTCAACTAATATTTTGCAATAATATATAAAAAAGTATGTTAAAAGCATTTGTTTCATTCTATTTGTATAATTATTTTTTTAGTTGTTTATTTATTGGAAAATAGTTAAATGTAATGACCACCTAATATTCATTCCTTTTTGTAATATTATACCTAAAATCATCATCTTGAGCATCTTATATTTAAAATTTAACATTCACACACACACAAATTCAGTTTTAATTCTTTCGTGACTCTGTGTGCGAAGCACGGGTTCACACTAGCATGAAATAGAATAGATAGTATAACAATAATTTTTTGTTGGAGATCTACATTACGAAGAATGAGGCAAATTAAGGAGAGAGCGGTCTTTTATTTCTAAAATTCTAAGAAAATAGAAAGGAAATCATGAGAGACCCGATAATATGATATATAGTTTAAGATGAGAAGATGAAAGTAAAAATGGAAAATGAAGATCGAATATATTTCTTAGTAGAGGAAATAGGAAAAGAAAGGTCACACAGATATGGTTTTTCACGTACGATGGAATTTATGTGTCAGCTTGAAGTGATAAATAACTATTTGGGGTAAGTGAAAATTTTCCCTCAAATTAAGAAGAGAATATGATTCTGAATGAGAGTGAATGAGAAGCAAGAATTCACATAGTCACATATTTTCTTTTATATGTAACAGAATAGATAAAATAGATAGTATAACAATAATATTTTTGGCGGAGGTCTAGATTGCGAAGAATGAGGAAAATTAAGGAGAGAGCAGTATTTTATTCTAACATTCTAAGAAAATAGGAAGGAAATCGCGAGAGATCATCTAATAAGGAATATAGTATAGGATTACTTATTGTTAAACTATAGACAATACGCTGTAAGCTTTACATATGCATGTATGCATGTACTTATATAATATACGATAAACTCACATCATTGTTCTTAAATTGAAAGTTGACCTTGGCCATCAAGATACTAAACAAGGTTTGGTGCAGTTTTCCAAGATCATATGCACCCAATTCCTTGATTTTATTTTTGTTAGACAAAAAATATATTAGTGGACTAAAATAGTTAGTAATTTTAAATTTTAAATAAGATATGATTAAGCTTATACTAATTGTAGTATTTCAATGACATATTATACTTCTAATATAAATTTTATTTCATGATCGAAGATTTTTGTTTATCATATGTCTATGTGCAATACGAGGTTATAGACATGTGTAGTTACTAGTTTAAATTTAAAACATGAAGATTATTGTGTTCCCATTTTTTACTTTTGTTCTGGATTATTTCGGGCCAAAGCATGCTTTTATTAATATATACTGTATCCATTTTACTTATTTCCTTCAGTTAATTTTGTGGCGTTTACTTGTCGCTAGTTATAGTGGATGTTTCCTTTAGAGAGGAAAAAAGTATAAATGTTATTGAGAAATTGACTTCAAGTTTGTAATTTCTGCAATCATCCATTAATGTCCAGAACTATTCTAACACCTTTAGTTAGAGATGGATATGTTAATAAGAGTCATCTTTCGCTAATTTAATTTGCTGAAGTTCTACTAGATTTGTTTAAAATCCATTTCAGCTAATTAATTAGCTAGGTTGGATAAAATATGACTTGACATTTTTTAAAGTTTGTTTCTTCTATTACTCTCTCTCTCTCTCTTCACTTACAAAAATATTATAATGTTAAATACCATATATTTAAATTTTATAGCTTGCTTTATTTTTCAACATTTTATAAACTCCATGCTATTTGTAGACTCCTGAGAAAAAGTCATTTGCAGCTTTTATGTAATCGCCTGAAAATTTTAACATTTCGACAAAATATTTAATTTATTTAAATATTCAAATTTGATTCGAATGTGATAAATAATAAGAAAATGAATTTTTACTAAATGAAAGCATTTTTAATAGTTATTTCTAATGAATTTATAGGATCATTCCATAATTTTTAATTTGAATAATATTTAAATTATCATTTGATATACTTTTGGTAAACGATGGTATTTTTGAAATTCTACATAATAAGATAACAACTGTGTTTTATTGTTGCTTTGGGATCGTGTCGCATATTTTTGTTTGGTCACATTTTATTTTTGTCGTTCACGATTTGTACGCGAATGAAATTGTAACATCCCTAATTTTTGATAAGATTATTCAGGAAATTTAATTAGATAAATTAAACAGAATAATGATGATAAGGGGATTGAGATCTGAATAAATTATAGATCTAGAGCTGTACTTAATAATAAAATGAATGGGCTTTAAATGGGTCATTAACTAATTAGATTACACATGATCATATTAGTAAAAATAGCCATATCATTACACATGGATATACACTTCTCACCTTGTCCGTTCACGTTCATTTTTCTCAAATCTAAAATAAACACAAAAACCTTAAGGAGCCAGTTATTATCAAAGAGGAAGAATTCAATCTAAAGCTAAGGATCAAATCTAGGAAGGATTAATCAACAATAAATCTCAAATTCCTTATCACATTTAAGGTGAATAGTAATTCATTCCATCACCTTTTGTTTTTCTAATCGTATGATTTTGGATTTAAGACTTAGTCTCGTTTCTATGATATTTTGAATGGTGACATGCTTAAGGTATTTATTGCTTGATTTTAACAATTCAATTATATGGAAAATTCATACAGTTTTAGGATGGGAACCGATGGTTATTGATTTTAGAATGCCATGAACTTTTTTAATGTTAAGTAAAACATGATTTTGGAGATCAATTTTAATTTTTAGAATTTTCCCAGTTATGAAAAATTTATTGTAAAATTCTAAAGGAAATACGATATAATTAGGCTTGAAAAATTTATTTCAAGTATTTCAGGAAGAAACTAGGTCTGAAATTTTAATATATTTGATTACATGAAAAAATTGAATTTCTGTGATTTTTGGGGATTTTTCCCAATTGATTTACTAGAGAAAATAAATTATTTCAGGAGAGGGATTTATTTGCAAACACTGGTTTTGTTAATAGAAGGACTTAAACGTTATAATTTCTTTGATTTAGATCTGATTGAATGCAGTAGTTTTAATTGTAAAGCATTTGAAAAGTTTTGATGCAACCAATCAAAGATTTACATATAGGCAAGTAGTTACAAACCAATTACTAAAAGTGGAAAAATTTTAGCCTTTAATTCGGACAAGATGGTTCGGCCTCCAATAGCAGCACTTTTCGACTATATTGACTCTGCATCATCTCAGTTGAAATCCATATAGGCAAAACCAATGCACAAGGGATCTCGCAGATGGTACGCAGTGAAGTGGAAGGAAGGGGGAAGCCATGGTGTCGAAAGGGTTTCTTCCGATGGGGACGAAACCTTATTTTGTTTTCAAAAGTTAAATACTTGCCTTGTTTTGTTCAAAACTTTCAATATATTTGAAATATATGACTTCGAAAGGGTATTTTAAATAGCTTTAAAAGAAGGTTGTTATACTATGTAAAGGTGTTAGCTTTCAAAGGGGTACCATTTCCTTTAAATAAGAGCTATCGAAAGGAATTGTTCCGACCACATCGAAACCCAATGGATAATTTCCCCTTTCGGCTTTATTGAAGCTATCTTTACTATCAAAGGGTTACCTCTGTTTTAACTTAAACTAAGTTTTTTTCCTGAATGTTTTCGAAGGGGGTTGGGGGTTTCCAAAGCAATGGAGTCGAAAAGGGTTTCGACTCTATCCTTCGATGTTTTAGTGTAAAAAGTTGTTGCTGTCGACTAAATGGTTTTGACACCATCAACATTTTCCCTAAAACAATTTTACACTTGGTTTCGAAAGAGATACTTTCATATATAACCATTTTGACCTAAAGAATGTTTTTAAAGAGTAAACCCAATGCTTTCGAAATGGTACTTTTATTTGTTTCAAAGCTATGTTTTAATGAACGTTTTGATACCATCAATAGGTATAATTGGTTTCGAAAGAGAATATTCAACAAGGTCTTCGAAAGGTATGTTTATTATGTTTTGAAAAGAAGCTTATACTTGGATAGGAAGACATCTAGAGGTTTTGAAAGAGATGTTTTAAGATTTCAAAACATAAACCCAATCTCAATATAAAGGAATAGCCATGGCATATGTAAACAAAGGATTTTGAAATAAAAGAAGTTTCTTTAATTATAAAGGTTAAAGAGTTTAACCAGGATACACACACACACACACACACACACACACACACACAAGGAAGATGATAAACCATAGGTGATGGTATTATTTGTTGTTATAAATACTTCTTTATATGCTTATTCACATTGTTATTAACCTACAACAGTATTTTAGGGAAGGGTAGGATAATCAGCTAGGTTGACCCATTAGTGAATACAGTTTAAGAAATTTTAAAATCTAAATTAAAGATATTGGTAGGGGCCAAAAGGTTCACAGTCAGCACATGAAAACTATGATTTAATATTGGAGAGCTAATAGTTTTATAGTTAGCCTATGAAAACTAAATCCAGATTAAGATGTTGATTGATAGTCAATAGGTTCCTAGTTAGCCCATGAAAACTAGGATAATAGAAAAGAAATTGGAGTTACCAATAGGTTCTTAGTAATCCCATGAAAACAATGAAATTGGACAAATAGTCCATAAATATTTAACAGGTTAATAGTGATCCTTAAAATTATAATGGGGAAAAATAGTCAGAATAACTAGGGACGGGTAATCCAGATTTGATTTACTTGTTTTTCATACCTTCTTAATATTTTTGAAATACTATGTTTTGACCATTGTGGATGTAGGAGCACAATATATGGTTTTATAAATGTTTTAGGATACTATTGAGGGGAAAATCCGTTCCGCTAAGCGGCGTGGTCTCACTAGATATATATATGGTTTGAGATGGTAAATTATTATTCATACCAGGCTTTTTGTCTGACTCGAAGTTTTCATTTTCCCATTAAACTCTTGGGTACTCAATTGACTTTGAGTAGGTTGAGAGTTAAGGTTTCCAGGTGTTCTTTTAGATGAATAAAGCTTCGGCGAACGTGAAGGGGGCAAGCTTATTATTAGAGTTCTTTTATTTCCACTGCGTGCTTTGATTATAAAGGCGTATTTGTTTTATTGCCTTATTATATACTCTGATTATCCAATGGGGTATCTTCATATGTTGCTCTAGGCATATTTTGTATTAATTATAAGTGATCTTAATGTGGTCTGCGTACTGGGATTATGTAACTAATTTAAAACGTTTGGAAATGGAATGTGGACTTTGTTTGCTGTTTTATTTTTTTCCATATTCATGTGTTTATGTACTAATGAATCTAACACCACCATACTTGGTTGCCAAGGATTAATAAATATGGTCGATTGAAGCATCTGCAGTCGTTTGTTTTGGGCCTTCAAGTAGATAGATGTTACAAGTTTGTATCAGAGCATAGGTTTATGAAACTTTAAAAGAAATTTAAACCTTAAATATTTTTAAACATAATCCAATGAATCAGATAATAAGATTGGGGTTTGCTTTAGTGCTATAGTAATGTACTTTTATTTGATATATATAGTTACATATGTATGTATGTATGTATGTATGTATGTATGTATGTATGTATGTATGTATGTATGTATGTATGTATTTCCTGCTCTCTTAAACCATTCTTCTATATCTTACTAAGGCTCGTATATGAATTCATGAGAAAGGAGATATGGAAGTAGGAAACGGAAGAGGAAATCCTGGTGGAGGAATCACCATAGCTAATGAAAATGCTCAATCCACTACAGGGAAGAACCTTGGTTAACCGGCTAATGCTAATAATCAAAATGCTGATGCCAATATGGGTGCTGGAAATCCACCAGTAGATATGGGGTGATGTATCAGTTCTTTGTTGGGTTGATGCAAGCAGGAGCTGCTGGGGTTGCTAGAAATGTAGGAGAAGCTAATCCTGTGGCTCCAGTTAGGAATAATTATGTTTTGTTGAGTAGAGATTACATCGTTTGGGTGGGAAGCCAATCTTGGGAATAGAGAGTGCCATAGAGGTTCAGAATTAGCTGTTGCATTGTGAGCATATATTTACCATTTTGGGTATGAGTGATGGGCAAAAGAGAAGTTGGCCTCTAGATAGTTGCATGGGTCAGCACTATATTTGTGGAACAGTGCCACTACCGAAGTTTAGAAAGAGCAGTTAACTTGGGCTGATTTTAAAATGAGATTAGAGTAGAAGTTTATATTTGAGTTTTCTTATTCAGAACTGATGAGGAAGTTTACGGATCTAGTTCAGGGAGAGATGTCAGTAGTCGAGTATGCTACAAAGTTTGGAAAACAATCTCGATATGGATATGCCACTATAGATACTGACATCAAAAGAAATGAGTGGTTCATTTAGGGATTAAGGCCCAAACTTGCAAGAATGATAATGACACATGTCTGTGATCCTTATAATATAGTGGTGGAGATGGCTATTCGCCATGAGGAGTTACCAGCTGAGTTTGCTAAAGAGAAGCTACTGGAAACTCAGGGTTTTCAGGGGAAGAAGAGGAAGCTCTTTAAAAAGAAGGGAGCCTAGGAGGAAGATACTGCTAAAAAGTCAAATGCTGAGATAGTTTGCTATAAATGTGACAAGAAGGGTCACTTTGCGAATGAGTGCCGGTCAGAAAATGGGAAGAAAGCTGCAACAAAGAAGAATGTGAAGTGCTTGAACTATGATTAAGTTGGGCATTACAAGAATTAGTGTTCAGAACCAGCTAGGGAGGAAAAAGGAAAAGTTTTAGCTATTGTACTAGCTAGGCCTACTGCAGCAGATAAGGGAAAGACTATGATGGAAGGAACGCTTTTGATTCAAAATATACTAGTTAGATTACTTTTTGATACCGGTGCATCACATTCATTTATATCTCAGTGTTTAATTGATAAGTTATGCTTAGAACCCACCTACCTTGTTACTTCCTTAAGGTTTGCGATCCAATAGGAGGGTATGCAACTCTAGGGTTGAGATGTGACTAGTTAGAGCTTGACTTATTAGGTAAAAAGTTTGCATGCAGTTTGCATGTTATTAATTTCGTAGATATCGGAATCATTTTGGATATGGATTGGTTGGATAGGTATGAGGCTAGGATATTTTGCCAGGATAGGGAAATATCACTAAGGCACCCTGACAGTCATAACTGAGTTATATTCATTATAGAGAATATTGACTGAAGTGTTAGCGCTTCACTTAATGCTATGGAGGTAGGAAATGAGTTAAGTCAGGTTCGCGTGGCAAGGTAGTTTGCAGATGTCTTTGAGCTAGTCACTGGACTACCACCGAAAAAGAGCTATTGAGTTTAGAATAGATCTCGTGCCAGGATCTGAGCTTGTATGTAGACCACCTAACAGGATGATAACGACTGAGATGAAGGAATTGAAGATGCAGCTGGTGGATCTAGAAGGAAGGAGTTTTATTAGACCAAGCAGTTCGCCTTGAGGAGTGGTCACGGTGTTCAAAAATGAAACTGGATGGGCCGTTAAGGACGTGCATTAACTATTGTAAGTTAAACGAAAAGGCGAACCGAGATTTCATTTGATTAGTTGAGTGGAACCAGAGTGTTTTTCCAGTTAGATTTGGCGACAGGTTTCAATCAGTTAAGGGTGGCGGAGGACAGTATTTCTTTGACAACATTTTGAACTAGGTATGGTTTATATTAGTGGTTGGTGATTCCATTTGGATTAACGAATGCACCTTCTTTCTTCGTAGATTTGATGAACCGAGATTTCTGAGCGTATTTGGATATGTTAGTATTAGTGTTTATTGATGACATTCTAATCTACTCTAAGGATGAGAGAGAGCATGAAGTTCATCTTGGAGTGGTACTTAAGATGCTGAGGCAAAATCAACTAAAGGCGAAGTTTACCAAATGTTATTTCTGGAAGAAAGAAGTTAAATTTATTGGTTACGTGCTTTCAGAGAAAGGATTGTCAGTCGATCCAGATAAGATCGAACCCGTGAATAATTGGAAGAGACCAGAGATGATGACTGAGATTAGGAGTTTTCTTGGACTTGCTAGCTAAAACCAAAGATTCATTAAGGATTTCTCGCGAATAGGATCACCCTTAACTAAGCTAACCAAAAAGGGGAGAAGTTTGCTTGGTCCGATAAATGTGAGAAAGCATTCTTTAAGTTTAAGCATTTGTTGACTAATCCACCCGTGTTAGTAGTACCAGGCAGAAACCAACAGTTGGTTGTATATACTAATGCATGCGGAACTGGTTTGGAAGAAGTAGTGATGCAGAATGGTAAAGTGATTGTCTATGCATCTAGGAAGCTTAGACCGCATGAAGTAAGACATCCTACTCATGATTTGCAGTTGGTAGCTGTGATCTTCACATTGAAGATTTGGTGACATTACCTATTAGGTGAGAGGTGTGAGCTTTATACCGATCATAAGTCTTCGGAAGGTGTTGAATATGAGGTAGCAGAGATGGCTAGAGTTTTTCACTGCTTATGATTTTGGTATAGAGTATACACCAAGAAATGATAATAAGGTATCAAATGCTTTAGCAGAAAACATCAGAATGTTGTGTTAGCTATGTTGGTAGAGGGAAAGATTTAGAAGCTCTAGTCAGTTGCGATGAGCAATTAAGATCGACTGCTGGTTCTAGTCAAAGTTCCGCTAGGTTGTCTTATTTAGAAATTCAACCAGTATTGATTAAGAGAATTGCTTTTAAATAGAAGAGGGATCCAGTGTTATCCAAGAGAATCACAAGACTTGAGATTGGAATTGAGATCGATGATCTAAAGGATTTTAGCCTCGACCAGAGAGGATGGTTGAGAAAGAAAGGATGGTTGTGTGTTCCGAAAGTGGAGGATTTGAGGAAGAAAGTTCTTGGAGAATGTCATTGATCCAAGTTTACAATTCATCCTAGAGGAACTAAGATGTATCAGGATATGAAGAGGAGCTTTTATTGGAAAGTCATGAAGAGGGATGTTGGCTTGTGGGTTAGGAAATATGCATACTATGAGGAGGTAAAACCCGAACATCAGAAGCTTCGTGGGTTGCTTCGGTTTTAGAGATTCCAATTTGGAAATGGGTTTCAATATCCATGGATTTTATAGATGGTTTGCCAAGGTCTAATGGAGATAATGAAAGTGTATGGGTTATAGAAGGTAGATTGACCAAGAGTGTCCATTTCTTTCCAGTTAAGTCAACCCGAATAGCACATGTTTTGGCTAAATTGTTCCTGAAGAACATAGTTAGACTCCATGGAGTACCTAGTAGCATAGTCAGTGACATAGATGCTTTGTTCTCTAGTGAATTCTGGAAGTGTCTTCAAGAAGTGATGGATACCAAGCTTAATATGAGTACTGCATATCACCCTCAAATAGATGAGCAAACAGGGAGAGTCAATAATGTACTCGAGGATTTATTGAGGGCTTGTGTACTGTACTTTGGTGGATCTTGGGTGGATCACCTACATATGGTTGAATTTTCCTATAATAATAGCTATCAGACTAGTATAGGAATGACGCCATTTGAAACTTTTTATGAAAGACCATGCAAATCACTAGCATGTTGGTTGGAGACTAGAGACATATTCTTCTTAGGTCCAGACTTGGTTAGAGAGGTGTCAGAAAAGTTTGAGTTGATACGAGGAAGAATGAAGGGAACTCGGTCCAGACAGAAGAGTTACAAAGATAAGAGGCGTAAAGACCTAAGATTCTCAGTTGGGGAAAAGGTTTTCATTAAGATATCACCTATGAAGGGTGTGGTGCGATTTGGAAAGTCAGGGAAAGTAGCCCCGAGATATGTAAGCCCATTCAAGATTATAGAGAGGAATGGAAATCTCGCATACAGAGTAGAGTTGATGAGCAGTATGGTAGGTGTCTATAATTCATGTGTCTCATCTTCACAAGTATATGCATGATTTGGAGACTACTATACCTTTGACAAGATTGGATGATCTAGTGGTAGAGCATAACTTGACTATTGTTAGATAACCAGTTCGGGTTGTAGCTAGAGATGAGAAAATATTTACGAACAAGATAACCAAGTTGGCAAAAGTTCAGTGGAGCAACAACGAAAAGGACTGTACTTGTGAGATAGAGGATAGAATTATAGATACTTATCCCAGTTTGCTTTAAGGGTATGTCTATATTAGATTTATATAGATAGCTACTAGTCAGATAGGCTAGTATGACTGTTATGGTTGCTAGGAGTTGTTACATATGATTACTATGTCTAGTATTTGGTCCTTACTGAATTTCGAGGACGAAATTCTTTAAATGGCGGAGCCTGTAACATCCCTGATTTTTGATGACATTATTCAGGAAGTTTAATTAGATAAATTAAATGTAATAATGAAGATAAGGGGATTGAGATTTGAATAAATTATAGATATAGGGTTGTGCTTAGTAATAAAATGAATGGGCTTTAAATGGGTCATTAACTAATTAGATTGCACATTGGCATATTAGTAAAAATAGCCACATATTTATACACGGATTTACACCTCACCTTGTCCATTCACATTAATTTTTCTCAAATCTAAAATAAACGCAAAAACCCTAAGGAGCCAGCCATTACCATAGAGGAAGAATTCGATCTAAAGCTAAGGATCAAAGGTAGGAAGGATTAACCAACAACAAATCTCAAATTCCTTATCATATTTAAAGTGAAGAATAATTCACTACATCTCCTTTTGTTTTTCTAATCATATGATTTCGGATTTAAGAATTAATCTAGCTTCGATGATATTTTGAATGATGATATGCTTACGGTATTGATTGCTTGATTTAAACAATTCATTTATATGGAAAATTCGTATGGTTTTAGGATGAAAACCGAGGGTCATTTATTTTAGAATCCCGTGGGAAATTTTTATGTTAAGTAAAACATGATTTTGGAGATGGGTTTTAATTTTTAAAATTTTCCAAGTTATGAAAAATTTATTGTAAAATTTTAAAGGATAATATGATATAGTTGGGTTTAAAATTTATTTCGAGTATTTCAGCAAGAAATTGGGTCTGAAATTTTAGTATGTATGATTACATGACAAAATTGAATTTCTATGATTTTTGAGGATTTTTCCCAAATCATTTACTGGGGTAGATAAATTATTTCAAGAGAAGTACTTATTTGCAAATACTAGTTTAGTTAATGGAAATGCTTAAACATTATAATTTCTTTGATTTAGATCTGATTAAACGTGGTAGTTTTAATTATATAGCATTTGAAAAGTTTTGAGGCAACCAATCAAAGATTTACACATAGGCAAGTAGTCACAAAGCAATTACTAAAAGTGGCAAAACTTTAGCCTTTAATTTTGAAAAATGGTTCTGCCTCAAGTAGCAACACCTTTCGACTACATTGACTTCGCACCATCTCAGTCAAAACCCGTATAGTCGAAACCCACATAGGCAAAACTAATACACAAGGTATCTCTTAGATGGTTCGCAGTGGATTGGAAGGAAGGCAGAAGCCATGGTGTCAAAAGGGTTGCTTTTGATGGGGACGAAACCTTTTTTTTTTCAAAAGTTAAATTCTTGCCTTGTTTTGTTTAAAGCTTTCGACAAAGTCTAAATATATGCTTTCGAAAAGGTATTTATAAATAGCTTTCAAAGAAGGTTTCTATACTATGTAAAAGTGTTAGCTTTTAAAGGGGCACTTTTTCCTTAAATAAGAGCTTTCGAAACGATTAGTTCCGAACAAGTCAAAATTCCACCGCTAATTTCCCCTTTCGATTGTATTGAAGCCATCTATGCTATCGAAGGGTTACCTCTGTTTTAACTTAAACTTAGCCTTTTTCCTGAATGCTTTCGAAGGGGGTGTCAGGACCCGATTCTTCGTCTTTCGAAAATTCAACATCGATACTCACTTTATCGACTGCCGAGCAATCGAACGACGGAAAACCGAACACTTAGGGTTTTAAAAAGAAGAAAGAGGTGGAAGAAGAGGGAAAAAGATAGAAAATAGAGGGAAAAGAACATAGAAAATAGAACGGAATAGAAAACAACAGAACAACAACAGAATCTCACAATTCGCAGCGGAACAACATATAATAATAAATGAATAATCTTTAAACAAAGAACTACCAGTTATTACATTACATCACATCATATCACCATTACATCATAGTGTTACAACAACAACAAACAGTGCAGCGGAAAAAGAAATACTATATAAACTAGTAATACGCCATGCCATCCAGCTTTCCTCCAGCAACTCCAGAATATCCAGAATATCCTGATAAACCTAACTCTTAACTGCCCGTATGGAAATTGGTGGGCACCCAGAGTTTAGGAAGGAAAACAATAAACTCCCAGTCAGTCATGTGACTGGTGTGAGAACTCAAAACAGTTTATTTATCTTTAAAATCAAAATAGAGGAATATTTTTAAGTCAATTCGCAATGCTTTTTAAAAAATGAGACTACCATAAGGCCTCCCGCACACACACACACAATGCAAACGCAGAATCGGAGGAGATTTCTCCTTATGATAGTCAAAGATGCTTGATACGCATTAAAAGAGCATTTGATATTATTACTAGTGTATAGTGTAGAGAAAAATTCATTTCGAAAGTAGAATATAAATCTTAGCCAACATACGACCATTATCGTATGCCTACTATAGCTACCATCCAAACAGTGGGGCGCCACCATAAGTGAATGATAGGTTCTACAACTAATACCGTACAAGATCGTATTGTTTTTTTGGATTTCCAACGAATGATCAGGCCAAGGAACTTCCCATTGCCACATGAGAATGCCTCTGGATGGACATCCCCGAGAACCAAACCGGATCTCTACCAACACAAGGCCGGGTTATCCCTAACTGAGTAACAACTGACCGAATATGCCATCCCCCGGTCCTTTGGGACCTTTCACCGAGCGCTCGCAATCAATTCACACAATCATAAAGTGTTTTCAACATGAGTAAGTATCTGGGCTCCATACCATGATACCACCCTTTTCCAGAAGGAAATGCACATATCCTAAAGGGCGCTACCCCTCATAACCTTGCCGCATCTTTCCTGTTTTGACCATTCACGGGGTGTGAGGCTCGACGAAGTCACGTCCACAAAAACATACTTTATACAAAAGCCATGCTTTGGGTCAACAAATGATCATAGAAATGATCACCAGGATAGACGATCAAATAAATGATCCTATCACAAATAATCAACACAATGATCATTTAACAGCAACACTCAGCATGTCACATTACCAAATTGGGAACATATCGCTGATAACCTTCAACTACATAACCTCTGAGCTCGTACTTCTCAGCGAAGGGTGTTAAGCTAAAAGAATAAATTCTCCGCCACCAACAGAAATATATTTGAAAGAAATCGGCTTTATATCTCAATTTGTAATGTCAGACATACAATCCATACAAGTCTGTTCCGGGCTCGAACAAAACCGAAGGCACTTCTCATGAAGCCCTTGCAATCCGGGTATTCACAATCCCGATCGAATTTCCCATCACTTAGGAAATCTCTATACCAGGAGCTACCCAATGCAGAGACAATCGATAGGTCATCCTATCGCTTTCGCAAATACTCGGTCTTCAACACCGGTCATCAAATGCAATTCATAACGACGTATCACATATTCGGAATGGGTTATACGACCCCATGGTCTTTTCCCGGTTAACCCGAATAGTGAGCGCTTATTCAAAAATAAGCGTGACATTAAAATTCAAACAAATCACATCAATTACCCATTCAAAGGGAAATATTGATAGTCGTTTATTGAACTATCAATGGATATGCACACATCACCAGTTTCCAAATAATTTCCCAAATTATTTATTTTCCAAAATATCTTTACTAGATATATAATTTCACACTTCAAAAATAAATCAATATTTATTTTCATACAAATTCCACTTTCTTTATAAATTCCTTAGTGAATTTATATTCCAAAATATCCATGCATATACGATTTCAATTTATCATTTCAATTTATCTTCAAAAAGATAAATTCTCTAATATTCACTTTATATTGGAAAAACATTTCCATACTTATTTATTCATAAGTAATTTCACAAATTTTATTTATTTTCAACACTTGGAAAATATTCAATATACTTAAATTGAGATTAAGTATATATTTCATTTTTTAAGGAAATCATTCTCTTAAACATATTTATTTGGGTCAAAACGAATGTTGCGTAAAACCTCGTTACGACAACCCAAAATCACTAGTATAGGGATTCGAAATTAAAATAGATATATAAATCCTAATACTATACAAAACATTTCCTTTCGGAAATCATTTACTATAACAATAGTATTATAGTCCACCATTTCCTTTCATTTCTCGAAAACGTCTATTTCAACAATCAATGTTGAAATCTATGGTTTCGAATCTCAACCCATTTTAAAACATCGTTAGATCGTTTTAATTCTGTTTAAAATATCACATTCTAAACATTTTCTTTAACATATTATTCACTATTTAAAAACGTGAATATACTACGTTAACACATTTCATCCTTTTATACATTTTATTTTAAAGGATTATTCACAGTTAAAAATGTGAATATAACTCCATTAATAGGTTTCAACAATTTACTTATCAAAATAAGTTGTTTGCGAATTTATAAAACAACGTTTATAAATTCCTTTATTAACCTATTCAGTTTATAACTCAATTGTAAAACAAAATTCATATTATAAGTTAAACACCTATAATTTGTTTGTTTGCACAATCGTTCCTTTAAACTTCATAATTATAAATCTTATAACTTATAAGATTCAATTATTTATCTAAATATATTCTTTCAATAACTTTATAAATTTTATAAACCTACTGCTTATAAAATTCCTTTATAACTTCACCGTTTATAATTCTATAAATTTCATTCATTTATGAAATTCATTCACAATTCATTCTAACACTTATAAAAACTCGTTTTATAACTCCAACGTTTTAATTTATAAATATCCATTTATAAATCTCTTATATAAATCAATTTATATTATTATTTCAAAACGTCTTTAATCTCCTTTATAATTTCACCATTTTGATTTATAAAATAGTTAAATTTCATAAATCCTATATTTTCAACTCTTTACAATAATTTCAAAAATCCCGATTAAACTATTTTATAAAACCATTAACCCCATATTTTCAAAAATAAATCTTTAATCGTATTTCTCAAAAACCATAATTTTTATAACATTAAAAATTATAACGTTTATTTATTTATAATGGATCAATTCCAAACATATTTTATAAACGTTTTCTTTCAAAAATCACTTTAAAAATCATTTTAAAATTCCAAATTTGGTCCAATGATGCTACATACCAAATAGCCAATCACGACAACAACGACATCATATATCGTATATGATAGTCCATCAAATATCAAAATATCTGAAATCAAATAAATGCTGTTGAGGAATCCAGTTGGATCCCTCCAACCTGTTTTCCTGCATCCACAAACATTAGCACAATACCAATTTCGCTCCAGTACGAAATTATCGCGGTATATGTTTTTATTAAATATTATCCGCTTAATAACGGCGCAATAGGGTCTCATCCGCTAAACAAATAATGCGGGAAATCAATAACTCCAATATATACATATGCCAATATATATATATATATTGCTATTATATATAATACCAATTTCACTGTTTATGAAATATTCGCGGTATATGTTTTTAATAAATAACATCCGCTTACTAACGGCGTATAATGTCTATTTTAACAATGAATGGATAACAATCATCATTCAAACATGAATTCAAATATTTTAAATCTAACTATTTAAAATAAAATCGAAACTGATTCGATTGAGTGAGAAGTTCTCACCTTGATTTCAATTTCGTTTTAGCGATTTATTTCGAATAAAATTAAACGGACGTTTAATTTTATCCAAAATTCTCACTAACTCCAAACGACTCCAATCCAATTGCATCGCGTAGTGCTCGTCCATACGATTCCAACGCAACTGGTTTCGCGCATTTTCGACCTCGTATGAAAAAGATATACATTTTTGAAGTTTGCTCGATTCTTATATATAATAATTACAACATATATTTTAATTTTTAAACCACAACCAAATCATCACCGTTGATTTCCTTATGCAAAAATCTGGGCCGCACTCACGTCTTCATCCCCAAACGCAACATCTACAGGCTACGACACGCGAGAACCCATAAGCACGAAAATTAGGTTTAGATCTTGCTCCCTCCACGTCGCGTTCTAGCATGATCAGGATACACCACCATGAAGCCCTCACTCACGTGCACCTCCGCCCCCACTATGGTCAAGCTCGGCCACCTGATGTGCCTTGAAATGCGTGTGCAAGCCCCAGGCGTCGGCACCCCATAGCTCCCACTATGATGCTCCAAAACCCATCAACTCCGTATGGATTTGAAGATCTCTTCGTGCTCTTCGATTTACTAGTTGGAGATTTCTGCTATAAGTGGATGGATTGGGAGTAATTGAGGAAGGAACGTGGGTGTTTTCTGGCCATTGGTGAAAGGGGGTGGCGGATAGGGTTAGGGTTTTAGTATTTTTTTTATTTTATTTTATGAAGGGTAGGGGAAATTTATAAGGAAATTCTCAAACACTATTCAATCCGGAAATTCCGAACTCCGATTCATGCGCCGAAATTGACGTTCCTAGGGTTTATCCCGCGTTCCGGACACAATGGAACAGGTTTCAAAAGCTAATTCGGACATCTGTGCGAGTTATGGCAATAAACGTTCGATATAAATTAAACCGATTTAAACGATTTTCTAGGCGTTTTAATTTGTACCGGACAAACGGTAAATCCAATTGATACGAAATTTGAAACCTTACAATAATATCACATTACGGATCCGATGAAACTAGTTTCGTCAAAATCCGAGACTTTTTGAAAAATGGCTATTTTAACTCGCTAAATTAAAATTAAAAATAATTCGATGCGTTTCGAGCTGCCACGATCAAACGATAGCTCCGATTGACACGAAAATTGAAATCCGGTAATAACTAACTATTACGGATCCAATGGAACTAGTTTCTTTCAATTCTGAGACTATTCAAAAATTGACTATTTTCACTAGTCGATTTTAATATTAAAATATTCAATTTTCACAAATTAACTTTTAATTCGATTTTAAAAGTTCTAAAATATCGTTCTAACTCCAACATGATAAAATAAAATTTTACAAATCATTTTCAATCATATTTAACCCAATTTTCAATTATTTCCATAATTTAACATATTAAATTATCGATTTAATTATCCAATTAAATCCAATTATTCAAATAAAAATTTATTCGACTTATAAATTCACTTATTAATATTTAAAATTAATTAAATATTCAAATTTAACTTAATTAAAATCCTGGGTCGTTACAATCTTCCCCCCTTAAAAGAATTTCGTCCTCGAAATTAACAAGTAAGAAAAGTTACAGAATTTATTAACTTTCCCAAAATTCATAGTTAAATTTCTTACAATACTTTACTAAGTTTTCAAATCATACTTAGTTATCTTTTCAAAAACAACTACTATTGTTTAACTTTTAACTTCAAATAAAAGTTATAGTTTTCAAAATTTTCCAATTTTCTCAAAATTTTTCTAACGCCTTAAATTTTCAGAAAAATTCGCCATAGTCTCCTTTGCGCGGCTCGATCCGAAAAAAAAATGACAGTATATATACCACAAATATACATCTCATCAAGTAATGAGGCATCCCGAAGGGAAAAAAATGTAAAAGTACGATATTTAATCCGAGATATGTACCTTATATTTTATTAGCGAGCATATACGGCTAATATAGCGCGAAAGCGAGCCCCAAATGCGAAGCAAACGCGATCCGCACCTACTAATCACTCAACAAACAACATGAGAAACATGCATATAGATAATAGTATCGATATACAACATATAGCAACATAATAACTATATATGTCAACATAGCAAATGTAGTAAAAGCAACAAATGCAATATATTCAACCATCAACCAACTAGCATTCAACAAATTTATAACCAATAAATATTCATTCATATTCTCATTAATATTCAATGAATTGGTTTTCAATTTAATCAGTTTTGATTCATTAACGGTGGATGTTTTTACTAACATTCATTCAATTCAATTAGTTTATATTCACTAATTCATATTCAAGTTGGTTTACTTCCAAAATCAAATTCAATTCTATTTAAGATTCAATTAACATTCAATTGAATTTCAATTACTTTAGCTTCCAATTTCATTAATTCAATTTCATTAACACTTAATGAATTATATACAATCAATCAACTAACAATCATATAACAATCAATGTATATTAAATTCAACCAAATTCCTTTGCTTATATTCATTCAATTTGGTTTAACACCATCACTTTCAATTGGTTTAATCAAATTGATTTTCATTCAATCTTTCAACTTTTAGTAACATTAGATTTTAATGAATTAACACTTATATTCATTATTTCACATCAACTTAATTCACATTCAATTGATTAACATTCAATCCATTTATTCAATTCAATTTACCAAAAGTTGAATTTCATTTACATAACTCAAGTTCATATTTATCACTTAACTTTATTATTTTACTTTGATACCGAAATCAACTTCATTCAACATTTCTTAAGTTATATTCCATTTTATAACATCACTTGGCTTTATTTAGCTTAAATTCCCATTTATAAATCCAATTCTAAGTAAATTTCCATTTAACTTTAAATTCATTTTTATTTACAACTCATATTCATAAATATATTCACATAGTTTCACTTCACATATATATAAGTTTATTTTACAATTGTAAATCACTTTAATTATAATTCAATTCTTGTAACGATCCTAAATTTTGAACAATTTAAATTGTGAATATTTAATTAATTTTGAATATTTGAATGATAATTTAAACTGAATTTCCAATATAACAATGAATTTTGCGATCAAATTTGAGAATTTAATCTAGAAAAAGTTGAATAAAATTTATATTTGACTTTGGAGTTGAAATTGAATATTGAATTTGTATTTTTAATTCAAACTAATGACTTAAGAAAATAATTTGGATACAAGAATTTTTATTTATGTAAATTTATAAATGGATGGTTAGTTTTAAATAACATTTTTCTTTTCTTTAAAATAAAAAGGAATAAAATTTTATTCAATACAAAATAGATAAGTAAATATACATAGTTAAAATTTAAAACAACATATTTGTAAACTTCGTAAAATATGAAGTGACTACATTGGAAAAGTTATAACAACATAATTCAACAAAACAAAGCAAAGAAATAACAAAATTTATTGAAATTCAAAATGAAAAAAAAAATATATATAATAAAATTTGGTTAAGTGTTGTTGGGCTTTGAAATTGTGAATCTCGGTCCATTTACCTTTGAATGCCGTTTCCTTTTTACCTCAATTCGACCCGTTTCCTCCATTATCCATTTTCACAAACCCTAAGCAAAATCACGAAAGAAAAAGAAAATAAAAATGATGGCAGCCGTTCCTCTTTGTAAATTAGGGCTAGCAATCTAATCTAGGGTTTTGCTTCTTGCGATTCAAAACAAGGGTTTGCGATCTAATCTGGGCTTCGACCTTCGTTCAACTTGGCTTATTTCCCTTCGGCTGCTTCGACTTTGTTATGGTGAGTTTTCTGCTCACGATTAATTTTTAATTCAGGTGTTTAAATTTGTTTGGATTGAATGTTGGTTGCATGCTATGATTTGGTGATTATTAGCTTTCAGTTGCTCGGTTAAATTTGAATTTTAAACTAATAAGAACAGATAACTCACTGCATGTTGGATTGTTGGTTGCTATTCGTTATCACTTGCTCTGATGTTGTGTTTTTGAACTGTTAAGATCAGATTCTACTCAATTTTTGATTTTAAACTAATAAGAATAAATGCTATTTGATATTTGTTTTAAATTGGTAAGAACAGACACTATTTAAATTTTAATTTAAACTGATAAAAACAAATGCTATGAATAACCTGATGAGAACAGGTGCTTCCAAATGTTTGATTTCAGATTGTTGTTTTGAAAATTTGTTTTTCTTAAAAACTGATTTGAACAGATGCTATAAATTTAAATTTTTTTTTTTACTGTTGAGAACAGATGCTATCATTTTAAGAATCTGATGAGAATAGAGGCTATTAAATCTTGACTTGCTTTGTGTTGCTGCATGTGTTGGATCTTGCTTTGTTAATGAATATTTATATGGAAACCTCTGAACCCAAACCTTCTTCTTTGTTTATCCGTGAATCAATCACTTAAGCCTATAATATGTTGTGATGTTTTGGTACCTGAAATTGTTTTTGTTAAGTGATAATGTGTTTGCATGCTTGTTTATGTTGACTGTCCCTCTGTTTTGAAATGCATGTGAGTTTTCTAAGCTCACGATAATCTTCATGCAAGTTTTTGAATTTGTTTGAAGTGAATTCCTTGGTTGCATGCTATGTTTTTGGGGCGATTTGATTATCTTTGGCTCGGCTAATTTAATTTTTAAAACTGATATGCTCAGATTTGTGACTGCATGTTGAATTTTTGTGCTAGTTGCTGTTATTTGCTCGATTTACTTGGATTTTAAATTGGTAGAAACAGATGCTAGTAATTATTTTAAACTATAAGAACAAATTCTACCCATTTGATTTAGTTTTTGAACTGTTAGGAGCAAATGTTTTTTTGATTTCTTTTAAAATTTAAATTTGTAAGAACAGATGCTGCCCAGTCTTAATTTTTAAATTGATTAGAACAAATGCTACCTGACTATCTGTGTTTGTTTTAAAATTGATAGGAACATGTGCTATTTGTGTTTGTTTTAAAATTGATAGGAACATGTGCTATTGGTGTTTGTTTTAAAAATTGATAAGAACAGATGCTATATTTATTTTGTTATTAAATTGATAAGTACAGATGCTACTAAATATCTTGTTTGAAAACTGTTTGCAAACAATTGCATTATGAATTTAAACTTGCATGTTTGTCCCATGCCTGGTAACCATTAGACCATTTATTATTTTGCACTTGAGTCTTTTGGTACTGTTGTTGTATTGGTGTTGCATTTGGTCTGCATTGTAGTTGTATTCATATATACTTGCTACTGTTGCATTACTTGCTTCACTTGAGTTTTTTTTGTAACAGTAGTCTACTGTGTTCATGCACTTTGGTTTGTGGCAGTTTGCATGTCAAGTTGCATCCATGCTGTTGCACTTGTAGTTGTACCCCATGCTGTTGCACTTGGGTCTGGTCACTGTTCTCTTGGTTGTTCTAGTCTTCATTTCCATTGTTGTTTGCATCCTGATATATGTTGCATTGCAGTTGATTCATTTGGTCATTTGGTGTCTGCATCCTTATCTGTTGCATACATAAGTTTGGCCACTGTTGTATAATTGCATTTGATCTGCACTTGTGTATATTCTCAGGTGGCACACTGCAACTGCACTTGCATTTGTGACCTTTATTTGCCTGTTGTTTGAATTGTGCATTATTCATGTGTAGCTTGGTCATTTTGATGCACTGCCTTGATTTATTTTGCCTCTATCTTTATAGTTACAGGTTCTAAACTTGATTTAAAAATTCAAACTATCCACCTAAGTGTTTTTTTTTAGTTTTTAATCCTTAAACAAAATATGTTGTATGTGAGTAACATTTTATATTAAATAAACTTAAGTAGAAATTATTTGCCTGTTTTACTCTAGAAACAAGTGTGTTTGCATGAAAACACAATTTCATACTGGTAGATACATGAATATATTTAGTTGAGCAAGCTGCTGTGAGTTTATTTCTTTCAGTGTGAAGATTTAAGGTTTAACAAAATGTGGCTATGAACATTTGTCAAAGTTTAAAGTTCTATTTAATATGAAAGTTCTGTATTGTCTCTGTGAATTTAGAAAATAAACAAAACAAATCTTATGGGTTGTCTCTGTGAACATTGGAACAAATCTTGATCATTTTGCTGTGTCAATTTGTGTATTCCCTGTTGTTAACTCTGTCTGGTTGATGGGCATGTCACTGACTTGCTGTCTTATTCATCTTGGTTTTAGTTGTTGTAAATCCTATGTGATGTTTGCCTAGTTGTGGTCTTGTTTCATGTTTAATGCAGTGCTTGGTCATCGCACTGGTCATTGCTTGTGAAGTTTGGTATTGCATTGTTATGTACGTGATATGTTGACACATTCACCTATGCTTGCACTACTTCATTCCAATGTATACTCTTGTCTGCAATTGTTCATCCTGAAGCTTGATCATTGTTTCACTTGTCTTCACTTCTGTTTTCTCCTAGTTGCTGTGGCATTGTGCCTTTGGTCTGCATATTGACTGTTGCAGTCCAACTTGTTGTTGGTCTTACTTATAATTTGTAGCCAGTTGGTCTTCAGTTTCATCTTCAATTGTAGCTTGTTATATGGAACTGGTAGTTGTTGCTGAGCTTGCATACTTCATGCTTGTTGTTGTATACCTGTCCACTGTAGTTGTGTCTTGCCACTGCTGCCCCTGTGCACTATTGATCTGTGCACTGTCCATACTTGTAGTTGTATGCCCTGTTGCATTTGGGGCTGCTGAAACTGTTGTGCATTTCGGCCTGTACTTGTGCTCGCTGCCTTGACCTGCTGTGTTGTTTCTGTTCGGGCTTGTTATTGTATCTTTGTGGTCTTTGTGATTACACTCGCACACGTGTTGGCGAGGCAGTGCACACGTGTGTTTGTCAGAACTTAAAAATTTGAAATTGTTAATGTGAAAAATCCGTAATAGATTTTAAATTGATTTATCTGTTTTACCATATCTGTAACCATATTATTCAGTTCATTTCAAATTTATTTACTTGAATAAAGATTAATCCTGACTCGAGTGTTTTTGTGTTTTGCAATTAACGCTCGGGTCAGACCGAGTATTTTTACAGCTTGGAGTTTTGCGCGCAGCGAAGTTAGAGAGAGAGGGGAAAGCACAACTAAAGCTTTTCAGAAAATTATTTTTCTTGTACTTAATAAAATTTGTTTCCGCTGTATAAAATGTAACTTATTGTATTAACTCTGATATTTGTATATAAAAGAAAAGTTGTTTATAAAATATGATTACTATTCTGTGATTCTGTAGCTGATTCTGTTTAAATGTTATAAACTAAATAACAATCCGTCATTTTGAACGTTTCTAGTTGGTTTAATTACCGACTAGAGGCGGTCAAGGCGGCGGGTCGTTACAAAGTGGTATCAGAGCTTTGGTTTACACAAAGCTTAGTTTATGGCGTTTAATATGAATAGTTACTAGAATCACTTTAAAGGGAGTGTTTTCAAATCTAAAGAAGTTTAAAATTGTTTTCTTTAAAATAAAAGGTATTTTGAAAATTAGAATTATTTTTGGAAATTCCCCTCTCTAAATTTAGGTTTGCGACTGTTTCTCTTCGGTGAGGTCTCGTTAGACTTGAGTTTCGATCGTTCAGAAACTCATTATCGAATTTTTGAGAGTCATGGAAAATGAAATGTAAGTCAAGTGGATTAATGAATTGGTTTAAATTGACTTAAATCAAATATTTTGAATATCTCCAATGTAATAATTGGAAAATAAAATGATATGTCAATTTGATTATAACCAAGCGGATTATTGAACTATAACTTGGAAATTTAATTTTGAATTCTTTTGAAAAATTGATTTCAAATGTTGTGAAGAACGATTTAGTGAATAAATGGATTATAAGTATTTAACTTATAATATGAAATTTTGGGTATATAACTAAGTTATATGAGCTGAATTGAATCAAATTAATAAAGGAGATTATAAAACGAAGTTTTATAAATAGAAATGGAATTTCTAAAGATGTTTATAAAATCCGCAAATGACTTATTTTGATAAGTAAATTGTTGTAACTTATTAAAGGAGTTATATCTATGGTTTTGGACAATAAATAAGATATAAAAAGAGATATGAATCTAATGAAAATTTATAAGAGATTTAAATAGATTCAATGATGCATTTGAATTTGAACGGGCATGGAATTAAGTTGAGTGGAAAACTTAGTATTGGGAATTTGAAATCGGTTTAAAACCAATATTTTTGAAGTGTATGTGGAATTCAAACCATGAATTGAGTTGAAGTTGAAACTTAAATGGGAATGTTTTTGGGAAGCAACACTATGAAATGAAGTAAATCCATTTTAAGTTGTTTTGAAATGTGTTAAGTATCGAAAGCATAGATTTCAACATTCATTGTTGAAATAGACGTTTTCGAGGAAAAGAAAGGAAATGTTTTATATAGTATTGGGATTTATACATCTATATTAAATTCGAATCCCTATACTAATGATTTTTGGGTCGTCGTAACGATGTTTTACGCAACATTCGTTTTGACTCAAATAAATGTGTTTAAAGAATGATTTCTTTTAAGAATGAAATATATACTTGATTTTGGTTTAAGTATATCGAATATTTTCAAAGTGTTGAAAATAAATGGATTTGTGAATTACTTATTATTGAATAAGTATGAAAATATTTTCCAATATGAAATGAAAAGTTTGAAACTTTATCTTTTAAAGATAAAGTGAGAAGTGAATGTTTGAAATTTTATCTTTTGAAGATAAATTGAAAATGAATTTGTGAAATCGATTTGAAAATCGTATATTCATAGATACTTTGGAAATGTAAATTCACTATGGAATTTATAAAAGAAAGGGGAATTTGTTAAAAATAAATATTGATTTATTTTTGAAATGTGGAAATAAATTTACGGATTTGGAACGTAAGTTTAAAATAAATCGGTAAGGATTTATTTGATTAATTTAAGTGAACCATTTGAAGTTTAAAATGGATAAATATTTGGAAATGTTTCCATTTAAGGAAATTGCTTTGAAATTTGTTTTCAAAGATTAAAAGGTGCAAAATGATTTGAATTTGTTTCAAATGGTTAAGTGTGAAAAATTTTATATCTTGTAAAGATATTATTTTTGGGAAATTTGAACAATTAGTTCAATTTGGAAATTTTCAAAGTGATTGAATTTTGAGTTAAATTGGGTTTAACTTTGACGCCCAAAAACAATTTAAGTTGAACTTTGAATTTTAAATGGATGATTTGGATTGTATGTCTAACGTCGTGAATTGACGACATATCAATTGATCTCTATTAAATATATATCTGTTGGTGGCGGAGAATTTATTCTCTTAGCTTAACACCCTTCTCTGAGACGTACGAGCTCAGAGGTTATATATCGATAGACATCAATTATGTGTTGAGGATTGACGATGTAACGTGAAATCCAAATCGAGTGTGAAGTCGATAATAAATTGGATTATGAATGTGAATTAGGTTTGAGATAACCTTAAAATTCCAAATCGGCTTAGAGGAAAATTTTAAATGGATAATGAAATGGAAAAATTTGTGAATCCTCTATTTGTTATGGGTATGAAATATTGTGGTTTTCATAACGTATATGTGTGAATACGATTAATTCGAAAACCAATTAGTTTGGAAAAGTAATTGTTATGGAAAACTTATGTAAGTACATGAGTATGATATGTACTAAATGTGAAATGAAATATTATATATGTATGTATAATATTATGTTTTCCAAATTGAGGATATGGAAAGGTACCTTCCATTTATACTGTGTGACTGTGTGATGGTGATGGAACTCGAGATGAGTATCCATTTAAAAATCGTAGCTACGTAGTATTTCCATTAGTTGGATGACCATTTATATTTCCATTAGTTGGATGACCATTTATATTTCCATTAGTTGGATGACCATTTATATTTCCATTAGTTGGATGACCTTTTGTATTTCCATTAGTTGGAATGTCCTTTTGGACTGGTATAGTGTGCTAGCGTAATTCGAGGGGCGAGAGGCCTATGGTTACAAGCGATTCCACTGGGATAGTGGCGTAACCGCCGAGTATACCGCGATCTAGTTACACTCGGGTGGTAGCGTAATTTGAGGGGCGTGATGCCTACAGTTACAAGCGATTCCACTG
This sequence comes from Allium cepa, assembly GCA_030765085.1. Classification (NCBI taxonomy): domain Eukaryota; kingdom Viridiplantae; phylum Streptophyta; class Magnoliopsida; order Asparagales; family Amaryllidaceae; genus Allium; species Allium cepa. The sequence continues at coordinate 471,338,502 of CM060929.1, read as the reverse complement.
GGATAGTGGCGTAACCGCTGTGTAAACTGCAATCTACAAACCAAAGCGTAATTCGAGGGGCGAGATGCCTACGGTCACGAGCGATTCTACTGGGATAGTAGCGTAACCGCCGTGTGAACCGCGATCTTTGGCAACAACCATGGCGAAATTCAAGGGATGAGATATCCACAGTTACAAGCGACTCTACTGGGATAGTAGCGGAACCGCCGAGTAAACTGTGATCCATGGGGGAATGTGCTTTCCATATCCATTTTTTAAAAGAATTTTTAAAGTATTTTCACTGGGAATTGAAGCAAGTATATTTAGTACTTGGAGATTGTTAGACTTGCGCCTGGCCAGCGTATGCCTAATGTCTTTAAGAACGACAGTAGACTTGTTAAATTTCGAGTTAGCAAGTATTTTCAAACTTTAAATAGCAAATCAATTATCTGAAATTAAAGTGATGTAAATTCCAACCTAATGAATTAAGGAAGAGGATTTTTGAAATGTTTTGAAAAATCCACAGCTTTGGAAAAGTTATAATATGTAAAATTTCTTAAATGTAGTGTTTCAAATTTAAAATTTGGGTTTTGTAAGTTGAAAATTTTAGTAAAGATTTTTTTTGTGTCTTGATTGTAGAAAATAATAAACAAAAGAGTTAATTAGCAAAGCTAGCGAGATAAAACAAATAGAATGAATCCTATATTCATTCATCTTTAATAAGTGTTGAACTTGATAAAATTGAGTAAAATATAAATATCGGTGAAATTTTAACAATCATTTTTCCTTACTTGTAATTTCGGGACGAAATTCTTTTAAGGAGGGGAGATTGTAACGATCCTAAATTTTGAACAATTTAAATTGTGAATATTTAATTAATTTTGAATATTTGAATGATAATTTAAACTGAATTTCCAATATAACAATGAATTTTGCGATCAAATTTGAGAATTTAATCTAGAAAAAGTTGAATAAAATTTATATTTGACTTTGGAGTTGAAATTGAATATTGAATTTGTATTTTTAATTCAAACTAATGACTTAAGAAAATAATTTGGATACAAGAATTTTTATTTATGTAAATTTATAAATGGATGGTTAGTTTTAAATAACATTTTTCTTTTCTTTAAAATAAAAAGGAATAAAATTTTATTCAATACAAAATAGATAAGTAAATATACATAGTTAAAATTTAAAACAACATATTTGTAAACTTCGTAAAATATGAAGTGACTACATTGGAAAAGTTATAACAACATAATTCAACAAAACAAAGCAAAGAAATAACAAAATTTATTGAAATTCAAAATGAAAAAAAAATATATATAATAAAATTTGGTTAAGTGTTGTTGGGCTTTGAAATTGTGAATCTCGGTCCATTTACCTTTGAATGCCGTTTCCTTTTTACCTCAATTCGACCCGTTTCCTCCATTATCCATTTTCACAAACCCTAAGCAAAATCACGAAAGAAAAAGAAAATAAAAATGATGGCAGCCGTTCCTCTTTGTAAATTAGGGCTAGCAATCTAATCTAGGGTTTTGCTTCTTGCGATTCAAAACAAGGGTTTGCGATCTAATCTGGGCTTCGACCTTCGTTCAACTTGGCTTATTTCCCTTCGGCTGCTTCGACTTTGTTATGGTGAGTTTTCTGCTCACGATTAATTTTTAATTCAGGTGTTTAAATTTGTTTGGATTGAATGTTGGTTGCATGCTATGATTTGGTGATTATTAGCTTTCAGTTGCTCGGTTAAATTTGAATTTTAAACTAATAAGAACAGATAACTCACTGCATGTTGGATTGTTGGTTGCTATTCGTTATCACTTGCTCTGATGTTGTGTTTTTGAACTGTTAAGATCAGATTCTACTCAATTTTTGATTTTAAACTAATAAGAATAAATGCTATTTGATATTTGTTTTAAATTGGTAAGAACAGACACTATTTAAATTTTAATTTAAACTGATAAAAACAAATGCTATGAATAACCTGATGAGAACAGGTGCTTCCAAATGTTTGATTTCAGATTGTTGTTTTGAAAATTTGTTTTTCTTAAAAACTGATTTGAACAGATGCTATAAATTTAATTTTTTTTTTTTTACTGTTGAGAACAGATGCTATCATTTTAAGAATCTGATGAGAATAGAGGCTATTAAATCTTGACTTGCTTTGTGTTGCTGCATGTGTTGGATCTTGCTTTGTTAATGAATATTTATATGGAAACCTCTGAACCCAAACCTTCTTCTTTGTTTATCCGTGAATCAATCACTTAAGCCTATAATATGTTGTGATGTTTTGGTACCTGAAATTGTTTTTGTTAAGTGATAATGTGTTTGCATGCTTGTTTATGTTGACTGTCCCTCTGTTTTGAAATGCATGTGAGTTTTCTAAGCTCACGATAATCTTCATGCAAGTTTTTGAATTTGTTTGAAGTGAATTCCTTGGTTGCATGCTATGTTTTTGGGGCGATTTGATTATCTTTGGCTCGGCTAATTTAATTTTTAAAACTGATATGCTCAGATTTGTGACTGCATGTTGAATTTTTGTGCTAGTTGCTGTTATTTGCTCGATTTACTTGGATTTTAAATTGGTAGAAACAGATGCTAGTAATTATTTTAAACTATAAGAACAGATTCTACCCATTTGATTTAGTTTTTGAACTGTTAGGAGCAAATGTTTTTTTGATTTCTTTTAAAATTTAAATTTGTAAGAACAGATGCTGCCCAGTCTTAATTTTTAAATTGATTAGAACAAATGCTACCTGACTATCTGTGTTTGTTTTAAAATTGATAGGAACATGTGCTATTTGTGTTTGTTTTAAAATTGATAGGAACATGTGCTATTGGTGTTTGTTTTAAAAATTGATAAGAACAGATGCTATATTTATTTTGTTATTAAATTGATAAGTACAGATGCTACTAAATATCTTGTTTGAAAACTGTTTGCAAACAATTGCATTATGAATTTAAACTTGCATGTTTGTCCCATGCCTGGTAACCATTAGACCATTTATTATTTTGCACTTGAGTCTTTTGGTACTGTTGTTGTATTGGTGTTGCATTTGGTCTGCATTGTAGTTGTATTCATATATACTTGCTACTGTTGCATTACTTGCTTCACTTGAGTTTTTTTTGTAACAGTAGTCTACTGTGTTCATGCACTTTGGTTTGTGGCAGTTTGCATGTCAAGTTGCATCCATGCTGTTGCACTTGTAGTTGTACCCCATGCTGTTGCACTTGGGTCTGGTCACTGTTCTCTTGGTTGTTCTAGTCTTCATTTCCATTGTTGTTTGCATCCTGATATATGTTGCATTGCAGTTGATTCATTTGGTCATTTGGTGTCTGCATCCTTATCTGTTGCATACATAAGTTTTGGCCACTGTTGTATAATTGCATTTGATCTGCACTTGTGTATATTCTCAGGTGGCACACTGCAACTGCACTTGCATTTGTGACCTTTATTTGCCTGTTGTTTGAATTGTGCATTATTCATGTGTAGCTTGGTCATTTTGATGCACTGCCTTGTTTATTTTGCCTCTATCTTTATAGTTACAGGTTCTAAACTTGATTTAAAAATTCAAACTATCCACCTAAGTGTTTTTTTTTAGTTTTTAATCCTTAAACAAAATATGTTGTATGTGAGTAACATTTTATATTAAATAAACTTAAGTAGAAATTATTTGCCTGTTTTACTCTAGAAACAAGTGTGTTTGCATGAAAACACAATTTCATACTGGTAGATACATGAATATATTTAGTTGAGCAAGCTGCTGTGAGTTTATTTCTTTCAGTGTGAAGATTTAAGGTTTAACAAAATGTGGCTATGAACATTTGTCAAAGTTTAAAGTTCTATTTAATATGAAAGTTCTGTATTGTCTCTGTGAATTTAGAAAATAAACAAAACAAATCTTATGGGTTGTCTCTGTGAACATTGGAACAAATCTTGATCATTTTGCTGTGTCAATTTGTGTATTCCCTGTTGTTAACTCTGTCTGGTTGATGGGCATGTCACTGACTTGCTGTCTTATTCATCTTGGTTTTAGTTGTTGTAAATCCTATGTGATGTTTGCCTAGTTGTGGTCTTGTTTCATGTTTAATGCAGTGCTTGGTCATCGCACTGGTCATTGCTTGTGAAGTTTGGTATTGCATTGTTATGTACGTGATATGTTGACACATTCACCTATGCTTGCACTACTTCATTCCAATGTATACTCTTGTCTGCAATTGTTCATCCTGAAGCTTGATCATTGTTTCACTTGTCTTCACTTCTGTTTTCTCCTAGTTGCTGTGGCATTGTGCCTTTGGTCTGCATATTGACTGTTGCAGTCCAACTTGTTGTTGGTCTTACTTATAATTTGTAGCCAGTTGGTCTTCAGTTTCATCTTCAATTGTAGCTTGTTATATGGAACTGGTAGTTGTTGCTGAGCTTGCATACTTCATGCTTGTTGTTGTATACCTGTCCACTGTAGTTGTGTCTTGCCACTGCTGCCCCTGTGCACTATTGATCTGTGCACTGTCCATACTTGTAGTTGTATGCCCTGTTGCATTTGGGGCTGCTGAAACTGTTGTGCATTTCGGCCTGTACTTGTGCTCGCTGCCTTGACCTGCTGTGTTGTTTCTGTTCGGGCTTGTTATTGTATCTTTGTGGTCTTTGTGATTACACTCGCACACGTGTTGGCGAGGCAGTGCACACGTGTGTTTGTCAGAACTTAAAAATTTGAAATTGTTAATGTGAAAAATCCGTAATAGATTTTAAATTGATTTATCTGTTTTACCATATCTGTAACCATATTATTCAGTTCATTTCAAATTTATTTACTTGAATAAAGATTAATCCTGACTCGAGTGTTTTTGTGTTTTGCAATTAACGCTCGGGTCAGACCGAGTATTTTTACAGCTTGGAGTTTTGCGCGCAGCGAAGTTAGAGAGAGAGGGGAAAGCACAACTAAAGCTTTTCAGAAAATTATTTTTCTTGTACTTAATAAAATTTGTTTCCGCTGTATAAAATGTAACTTATTGTATTAACTCTGATATTTGTATATAAAAGAAAAGTTGTTTATAAAATATGATTACTATTCTGTGATTCTGTAGCTGATTCTGTTTAAATGTTATAAACTAAATAACAATCCGTCATTTTGAACGTTTCTAGTTGGTTTAATTACCGACTAGAGGCGGTCAAGGCTGCGGGTCGTTACAATTCTTATAATTCATTTGCTTATACAATTATTCTTTTACTTAGATTATTCAAACAACTAAACAATCAATTTACATACACTTTAATAATTCTGAAAAATTATTCCTTTATATATAAAATATAATCAAGGAAAAAATTATTTCATTTACCCAATTTAAAAACAATATTGTGTCGAATTGTTCTATTCAAGTGTTTAGAAATCCCTATCAACAACGTTAATTACTAGTATTAACCAGAATCTATATACCACTCAACAAACCAATCATCACAATATGAAACAATTTTATATTCACTAACAAATACGCTCTCATAGCTATTATTACACTCAAACTCAATCTAGAGTACTACTGACTCTATCTCTAATGAGTAATACCCAACAGAACCATGGTTGTCGCTTAACCATAAGCTCTGATACCACATTGTCAGGACCCGATTCTTCGTCTTTCGAAAATTCAACATCGATACTCACTTTATCGACTGCCGAGCAATCGAACGACGGAAAACCGAACACTTAGGGTTTTAAAAAGAAGAAAGAGGTGGAAGAAGAGGGAAAAAGATAGAAAATAGAGGGAAAAGAACATAGAAAATAGAACGGAATAGAAAACAACAGAACAACAACAGAATCTCACAATTCGCAGCGGAACAACATATAATAATAAATGAATAATCTTTAAACAAAGAACTACCACTTATTACATTACATCACATCATATCACCATTACATCATAGTGTTACAACAACAACAAACAGTGCAGCGGAAAAAGAAATACTATATAAACTAGTAATACGCCATGCCATCCAGCTTTCCTCCAGCAACTCCAGAATATCCAGAATATCCTGATAAACCTAACTCTTAACTGCCCGTGTGGAAATTGGTGGGCACCCAGAGTTTAGGAAGGAAAACAATAAACTCCGAGTCAGTCATGTGACTGGTGTGAGAACTCAAAACAGTTTATTTATCTTTAAAATCAAAATAGAGGAATATTTTTAAGTCAATTCGCAATGCTTTTTAAAAAATGAGACTACCATAAGGCCTCCCGCACACACACACAATGCAAACGCAGAATCGGAGGAGATTTCTCCTTATGATAGTCAAAGATGCTTGATACGCATTAAAAGAACATTTGATATTATTACTAGTGTATAGTGTAGAGAAAAATTCATTTCGAAAGTAGAATATAAATCTTAGCCAACATACGACCATTATCGTATGCCTACTATAGATACCATCCAAACAGTGGGGCGCCACCATAAGTGAATGATAGGTTCTACAACTAATACCGTACAAGATCGTATTGTTTCTTTGGATTTCCAACGAATGATCAGGCCAAGGAACTTCCCATTGCCACATGAGAATGCCTCTGGATGGACATCCCCGAGAACCAAACCGGATCTCTACCAACACAAGGCCGGGTTACCCCTAACTGAGTAACAACTGACCGAATATGCCATCCCCCGGTCCTTTGGGACCTTTCACCGAGCGCTCGCAATCAATTCACACGATCATAAAGTGTTTTCAACATGAGTAAGTATCTGGGCTCCATACCATGATACCACCCTTTTCCAGAAGGAAATGCACATATCCTAAAGGGCGCTAACCCTCATAACCTTGCCGCATCTTTCCTGTTTTGACCATTCACGGGGTGTGAGGCTCGACGAAGTCACGTCCACAAAAACATACTTTATACAAAAGCCATGCTTTGGGTCAACAAATGATCATCGAAATGATCACCAGGATAGACGATCAAATAAATGATCCTATCACAAATAATCAACACAATGATCATTTAACAGCAACACTCAGCATGTCACATTACCAAATTGGGAATATATCGCTGATAACCTTCAACTACATAACCTCCGAGCTCGTACGTCTCAGAGAAGGGTGTTAAGCTAAAAGAATAAATTCTCCGCCACCAACAGAAATATATTTGAAAGAAATCAGCTTTATATCTCAATTTGTAATGTCAGACATACAATCCATACAAGTCTGTTCCGGGCTCGAACAAAACCGAAGGCACTTCTCACGAAGCCCTTGCAATCCGGGTATTCACAATCCCGATCGAATTTCCCATCACTTAGGAAATCTCTATACCAGGAGCTACCCAGTGCAGAGACAATCGATAGGTCATCCTATCGCTTTCGCAAATACTCGGTCTTCAACACCGGTCATCAAATGCAATTCATAACGACATATCACATATTCGGAATGGGTTATACGACCCCATGGTCTTTTCCCGGTTAACCCGAATAGTGAGCGCTTATTCAAAAATAAGTGTGGCATTCAAATTCAAACAAATCACATCAATTACCCATTCAAAGGGAAATATTGATAGTCGTTTATTGAACTATCAATGGATATGCACACATCACCAGTTTCCAAATAATTTCCCAAATTATTTATTTTCCAAAATATCTTTACTAGATATATAATTTCACACTTCAAAAATAAATCAATATTTATTTTCATACAAATTCCACTTTCTTTTATAAATTCCTTAGTGAATTTATATTCCAAAATATCCATGCATATACGATTTCAATTTATCATTTCAATTTATCTTCAAAAAGATAAATTCTCTAATATTCACTTTATATTGGAAAAAAATTTCCATACTTATTTATTCATAAGTAATTTCATAAATTTTATTTATTTTCAACACTTGGAAAATATTCAATATACTTAAATCGAGATTAAGTATATATTTCATTCTTTAAGGAAATCATTCTCTTAAACATATTTATTTGGGTCAAAACGAATGTTGCGTAAAACCTCGTTACGACAACCCAAAATCACTAGTATAGGGATTCGAAATTAAAATAGATATATAAATCCTAATACTATACAAAACATTTCCTTTCGGAAATCATTTACTATAACAATAGTATTATAGTCCACCATTTCCTTTCATTTCTCGAAAACGTCTATTTCAACAATCAATGTTGAAATCTATGGTTTCGAATCTCAACCCATTTTAAAACATCGTTAGATCGTTTTAATTCTGTTTAAAATATCACATTCTAAACATTTTCTTTAACATATTATTCACTATTTAAAAACGTGAATATACTACGTTAACACATTTCATCCTTTTATACATTTTATTTTAAAGGATTATTCACAGTTAAAAATGTGAATATAACTCCATTAATAGGTTTCAACAATTTACTTATCAAAATAAGTTGTTTGCGAATTTATAAAACAACGTTTATAAATTCCTTTATTAACCTATTCAGTTTATAACTCAATTGTAAAACAAAATTCATATTATAAGTTAAACACCTATAATTTGTTTGTTTGCACAATCGTTCCTTTAAACTTCATAATTATAAATCTTATAACTTATAAGATTCAATTATTTATCTAAATATATTCTTTCAATAACTTTATAAATTTTATAAACCTACTGCTTATAAAATTCCTTTATAACTTCACCGTTTATAATTCTATAAATTTCATTCATTTATGAAATTCATTCACAATTCATTCTAACACTTATAAAAACTCGTTTTATAACTCCAACGTTTTAATTTATAAATATCCATTTATAAATCTCTTATATAAATCAATTTATATTATTATTTCAAAACGTCTTTAATCTCCTTTATAATTTCACCATTTTGATTTATAAAATAGTTAAATTTCATAAATCCTATATTTTCAACTCTTTACAATAATTTCAAAAATCCCGATTAAACTATTTTATAAAACCATTAACCCCATATTTTCAAAAATAAATCTTTAATCGTATTTCTCAAAAACCATAATTTTTATAACATTAAAAATTATAACGTTTATTTATTTATAATGGATCAATTCCAAACATATTTTATAAACGTTTTCTTTCAAAAATCACTTTAAAAATCATTTTAAAATTCCAAATTTGGTCCAATGATGCTACATACCAAATAGCCAATCACGACAACAACGACATCATATATCGTATATGATAGTCCATCAAATATCAAAATATCTGAAATCAAATAAATGCTGTTGAGGAATCCAGTTGGATCCCTCCAACCTGTTTTCCTGCATCCACAAACATTAGCACAATACCAATTTCGCTCCAGTACGAAATTATCGCGGTATATGTTTTTATTAAATATTATCCGCTTAATAACGGCGCAATAGGGTCTCATCCGCTAAACAAATAATGCGGGAAATCAATAACTCCAATATATACATATGCCAATATATATATGTTGCTATTATATATAATACCAATTTCACTGTTCATGAAATATTCGCGCTATATGTTTTTAATAAATAACATCCGCTTACTAACGGCGTATAATGTCTATTTTAACAATGAATGGATAACAATCATCATTCAAACATGAATTCAAATATTTTAAATCTAACTATTTAAAATAAAATCGAAACTGATTCGATTGAGTGAGAAGTTCTCACCTTGATTTCAATTTCGTTTTAGCGATTTATTTCGAATAAAATTAAACGGACGTTTAATTTTACCCAAAATTCTCACTAACTCCAAACGACTCCAATCCAATTGCATCGCGTAGTGCTCGTCCATACGATTCCAACGCAACTGGTTTCGCGCATTTTCGACCTCGTATGAAAAAGATATACATTTTTGAAATTTGCTCGATTCTTATATATAATAATTACAACATATATTTTAATTTTTAAACCACAACCAAATCATCACCGTTGATTTCCTTATGCAAAAATCTGGGCCGCACTCACGTCTTCATCCCCAAATGCAACATCTACAGGCTACGACACGCGAGAACCCATAAGCACGAAAATTAGGTTTAGATCTTGCTCCCTCCACGTCGCGTTCTAGCATGATCAGGATACACCACTATGAAGCCCTCACTCACGTGCACCTCCGCCCCCACTATGGGCAAGCTCGGCCACCTGATGTGCCTTGAAATGCGTGCGCAAGCCCCAGGCGTCGGTCCCCCATAGCTCCCACTACGATGCTCCAAAACCCATCAACTCCGTATGGATTTGAAGATCTCTTCGTGCTCTTCGATTTACTAGTTGGAGATTTCTGCTATAAGTGGATGGATTGGGAGTAATTGAGGGAGGAACGTGGGTGTTTTCTGGCCATTGGTGAAAGGGGGGTGGCGGCTAGGGTTAGGGTTTTAGTATATTTTTTATTTTATTTTATGAAGGGTAGGGGCAATTTATAAGGAAATTCTCAAACACTATTCAATCCGGAAATTCCGAACTCCGATTCACGCGCCGAAACTGACGCTCCTAGAGTTTATCCCGCGTTCCGGACACAATGGAACAGGTTTCGAAAGCTAATTCGGACATCTGTGCGAGTTATGGCAATAAACGTTCGATATAAATTAAACCGATTTAAACGATTTTCTAGGCGTTTTAATTTGTACCGGACAAACGGTAAATCCAATTGATACGAAATTTGAAACCTTACAATAATATCACATTACGGATCCGATGAAACTAGTTTCGTCAAAATCCGAGACTTTTTGAAAAATGGCTATTTTAACTCGCTAAATTAAAATTAAAAATAATTCGATGCGTTTCGAGCTGCCACGATCAAACGATAGCTCCGATTGACACGAAAATTGAAATCCGGTAATAACTAACTATTACGGATCCAATGGAACTAGTTTCTTTCAATTCTGAGACTGTTCAAAAATTGACTATTTTCACTAGTCGATTTTAATATTAAAATATTCAATTTTCACAAATTAACTTTTAATTCGATTTTAAAAGTTCTAAAATATCGTTCTAACTCCAACATGATAAAATAAAATTTTACAAATCATTTTCAATCATATTTAACCCAATTTTCAATTATTTCCATAATTTAACATATTAAATTATCGATTTAATTATCCAATTAAATCCAATTATTCAAATAAAAATTTATTCGACTTATAAATTCACTTATTAATATTTAAAATTAATTAAATATTCAAATTTAACTTAATTAAAATCCTGGGTCGTTACAGGGGGTTGGGGGTTTCAAAGGCAACAAAGTCGGAAGAGGTTTTTGACTCTATTCTTCGATGTTTTAATGTAAAAAGTTGTTGCTCTCGACTAGTTGGTTCCGACACCATCGACTTTTTCCCTAAAACAATTCTATAATTGGTTTCGAAAAATATATTTTCGCTAATAACCATTTTGACCCAAAGAATGTTTCTAAAGAGTAAACCCAATGCTTTCGAAAAGGGACTTTTATTTATTTCAAAGTTATATTTTAAAGAACATTTTGATACCATCAGAAGGTAAAATTGGTTTCGAAAGAGAATATTTAACAAGGGCTTTGAAAGGTATGTTTATTATGTTTTGAAACGAAGTTTATGCTTTCAAAGGAAGACATCCAGAGGTTTTGGAAGAGATGTTTTAAGATTTCAAAACATAAACCCAATCTCATTTTAAAGGAATAACCATGTCACAAGTAAACAAGGGGTTTTGAATGAAGAAGTTTTCATTGATTATAAAGGTTAAAGCGTTTAACCAGGATATATATACATGCTTATACACATACATACATATATAAGGAATATGATAAACCACAGGTGATGGTATTATTTGTTATTATAAATAATTCTTCATATGCTTGTTCATATTGTTATTAAGCCATAACAGTATTTTGGGAAAGGGCAGAATAACCAGCTAGGTTGACCCAGTAGTGAATAAAATTTAAGAAATGCTAAAATCTTAATTAAAGATATTATTAGGGGTCAATAGGTTTATAGTTAGCCCATGAAAACTATATCCAGATTAAGATATTGACAGATGCCAACAGATTCCTAGTTAGCCCATGAAAACTAGGATAATTGAAAAAATATCGGAGTTACCAATAGTTTCTTAGTGGTCCCATGAAAACTATGAAATTGGACATGGTCCATAAACATTTAACAGGTTAATAGTTATCCCTAAAACTATAACGGGGACATATATTCCGAATAAATGAGGATGGATAATCTAGATTTGATTTACATGTTTTGCATATTTCCATAATGTTTTTGAAATACCATGTTTTAACCATTATGGATGCAAGAGCATAGTGTATGATTTCATAAATGTTTTAGGATACCAGGAGGGGAAACCCGTTCCGTTACATGGCGCGGTCTCACTAGATGTCTAAATGGTTTGATGGCAGATTATTATTCATACCAAGCTTTTTGTCTGACTTGAAGTTTTTTTTATCTTAAACTCTTGGGTACTTAATTGACTTTTTGTAGGTTGAGAGTTAAGATTTCCAGGTGTTCTTTAGATGAATAAAGCTTTCGAGGACGTGCAGGAGGCAAGCTTGTAATTAGAGTTCTTTTATTTCCGCTGTGTATTTTGATTGTAGGGGCTAATTTGTTTTATTGCCTTATTATATACTCTGATCATCCAAGGGGGCATCTTCATATGTTGCTCTAGGCTTATTTTGTATTAATTATATGTTATCTGAATGTGTTATGTGTACTGGGTTTATGTAATGAATTTGAAACATTTGGAAATGGAATGTGGATGTTGTTTGCTATTTAATTTTTTTTCCATATGCATGTGTTTCTGTGTAGCAATGAATATAACACCGCTGTATTTGGTCGCTAAGGATTAATAACTTTAGATGACTACAGCATTCACAGCCATTAGTTTTGGGCCTCCAAATAGGCGGATGTTACAGAAATTCTATGTAATGACATGCCTAGAAATTACAAAATTAACCAAATGCTACACTAAGACTTCTCTTCACTTTTCATTTTCCCTCTTGACTTTTCATTTTTCTCTCTCCTCTTTTATTTCTTTTCCTGAAAACAATAAAATAAAACCGACCTTATTCAAAAATATAAATCAACAGCTACATTTATCCAAAAAAATTGGATCCGCTAGGTTCGGGAAAGAATAAGTTTCACATCCTTGGCCTCAATAGTGGGTGCGGTCGATGTTGGTGGACTTCGACCATCTATAGCAAAGGTAGCTTTCCATTTGTGTGAGCTAGAGGTCGTGTTAGGCGATGTGGTGTTTGCAGTTGGGTTTCTCTTATCGATGAGCATAGTGGAAGGAGCTTGGGTGGGTGTGGCTCTATATGGTGAAATGCGACATTTTGTTGCATGGAAGAGGTTGCGAAGTCGAATTTTGACAGGCTCGACCGAGCTTAAAGTAGGTGGGTCGAGGAGAGAGCTCTCGTGAAGTGGGCGCAATAGATTTGGTTTGGTTCGATTTCATGGAGAATCGTGAGAGAAAGGAAAGAAAGAAGGAGGCAGCTTTGTATGATATGAACAAACATGTATAGGCATTTATGCTTTTGAATTTGGGGAAGAAAGTGTAAATTGGATTTTAATGGTAACTAGTGTAATTAAAGCAATTATTTATAATTATTTGATTCTCAAAATTTTATAAAATAAATAACTTATTTATAAAAGGTCCAATCGAGATGCGGTCTTTTGCATTTTGCTTGTAGGAGCGTTATCTACGCACTAGAATTTGTTTTGTCAAGTTCGGACCGAGTGAAATTTTGAGCTAAAATAAAATTGAATTGGAACGCTTAAGCGTCAACTGAAATTTTGGTGAGTTATCTCACTTTTGGATGAATGCTATATGATATATAGTATAGATAAATTACTATTTTTGTGCTTGAATGATTTATTTGTTTGTTTGGTTAAATTTCTGCTTTGAAAAGCAAAAATGATATAATGAGACGAAATTTTGTCATTTCAATTTGTGAATATTTAATTTAATATTCTATCAAAGGTTCTAATTAATATAATAATCCTCTTTTATATCATGTAAGGGTAGGATTCTTGCTGTTTGCTTGAAGATATATATGACAGTTATCTGGAGGGAAAGAAATGATATCTTTTTTGAAAATAAGAGAAAAAATGGGGATGCTCTTTGGCATGAGGTGAAGAATGCTATTCTTTGTCAATTGAAGTACAGCCAATCTGGTTTCTCACCTGATCTGATACAACCCTGGGAATGAGCTCTGTTTCATTTCTTTTTTTTTATTCTTGTTTCTGGTGTGTTTTGTTGCTTCTCTTCCATGTAATCTCTTTGTTTCTTGTGAAACCTTTATTGTTTCTGCAATAAACTGGTAGGGGCCCAGTTAACCCCGCTGGCTTTGCCAAAATAATCCTCTTTTAATTTATACTTTATAAAAAATTATTTTTAAATTTTATTTATAAAAATAGATAGTTCGATGGAAAAACTGAAAATGTGACTAAAACATACTTTCCATATTTTCAGCTTTTTATTGAACTACTAGTTATTAGAAGTTTAAATATTTTAATTATGTTTTAAAAAAATTAAAATATTAACATAATTTAATTTGAAATAATAGAATAATAACAAGAAGTTAAATGTAAAATTTTATTTAAATTTCAAATAAGTGAAAGATGTGACATGAAATGATTCCTTAAGTGTAACAGTTAACTAAGGTACATGTAACACCTTGTTACAAGCCATATTTCAAATTTATATTACTTTGGGTGGCTTGTGAAGTGATTTAAGAGTTGAAAAAATGAATTTAGGGGGCATTATAATTATTTCTTTGCATTTTATAAAAATGAACATTCATCTCATTATTTTCCATTATATCTTCCATTTCATTTTTTTCCTTAGCTCCATTTTTGCTTCTCCTCTTAATCTTTGAATTTTAAATATGAAAATCTCTTCATTAGTTTAAAAATCCTAATTTATCTCAAGATCAAAGTTTATCATAAGTACTTAGGTGGATCTAAAGCTTTCAAGCATTTCAGCAAATTGGAAAATGTGAGTTATTCCACTTATTAATAATTTTGGTAAAAGAAATATTTTGGAAATTTACTTGCTAGCTTGTTTGTGACTTCTATGTCATATTCATGTTGTACGAAATAGGTTTGAATTTCATAATTTAGTTATATTGACTTGAAATTGAAAAATGGTTTTATTGTAAATAATTTAATACTTACTGTTCTCTATCTTGTTTTAAAAACATAACCATTTCCTACTTTCAAAAATCGATATCTCCCAAACCGGTTAGAATTTGTATTGGCCGTCAATTAGAGAATTATTAGTTTTGATCTATCATTATTTTTAAAAACTATTGTCGGATTTTTCATCAAGTAATTTTGTAATAAAATTGTAAATATCGGTAAATGGTCTATTTTAGTTAGTTTTTCATCAATCACGAATCGATGAACGACCTTTGCAATATTGTTTGTATTTGTGAATCACGATTTTAGGCTGTCAGATGGTGTCTTGGTCGATAGTTGATTGATTTTGGGTCAAAATCGATTTTCGAAGTCTTAGGTGATTGGAGGCGAGCGAATGGTTCTAGAGTAGCCTTAGGGTATGTTAGAGGTATGGTGATAACCATGGGTGGTCCGGTGGCTTGCGGTGTCAGGTAGAGGTTGTTCTAGTGTTTAAGAGCATGGATTGTTTGTGTTTTGATTTTAGGATTACTGGCATGACTAAGAGTATCAGAGTCAATCCTGGGTGCATTGGGGGATGCGATAACGTGCGATGGTGTAGTGAGCCTAGCTTTCGATGGCCGAGGCAATCGAGGTCGGGAGTTTTTCATATGCGAATCGGTAGGTTTGTTTGAGTTTTCTTTCGTCCTTAGGATAAAATTTAGACCGGAGAGGGTCGTGGAGACAAAGATGGGTCGACTATTTAGAGCAGGGCGAGGCGGCTGTGGGTCGGGCACTATCGTGGGGTTGGATGACCGAGGGAGGCGCGCACACATGCACGTTCATGTATGGTAGTGTTCCATGTTTTGAAACCAGGAAATGGTTTGTGGGGTGCATTATGATCAGCTATTAGCTAGAGGAGAAGTATATGTTGGATGTTAGGGTATTGGGCCGATGGAACTGGTTAAGTAGGGTGAATGTTAGATTGGAATTAAATAAGTTTGATAATCTATGTAATGACCCACTTTTCTGAAACAGTTTAGGTGGACAATTAACCATATATGGTCCACTCAAATTGAATGGAAAGGCGTACAGTTAGAGGAAAGAAAGAAGGAAGAAGAACGAAGAGAAAACAAAATAAACAACGGAATCTCACAGCGGAACGAATAATTAATAATATACAACAAATATTTACAAAAAACAAACTATAACGTATGTATATATAGACATCAATCAATGTATACTATACTATTTCAGCCCGGACAGTTATAACATCCTGTCCTCACAATTGTTGATAAATACAACAATGAATGCAGCAAAAAATAACTATGTACGTGAATATGTCTTTCGGACCCCAACTCGTCACTTGAAGCTACAAGCATCCAATCTAAATCTATAATATACTCGGTCTGACACGAGTATTATAATAAATAACACCCGAAAACTAGCGTGAGAAAACACACCCAACGGGATTTTAAAGTTATAGAAATCTCTGAAAACAAAGTATCTCGTACGACCGCATTGCACATAAATACGGATTGGTTTTTACCTTACGATAACAAGAATATTTTCTATAGAAATTTCATTTTTATTACAATAATGTCCAAGGGTGAAAATAATAATAATAATCATATTGCTGTGATTCTTGTGAGTGTACATTACAAAAATACTAGGTATACAATCAAAAACCAAAAGAGCACGTTTGTTAATTGTGTAGGAATCCATGGAGGTGCCCTCGGTACTTCGAGAATGGTCCTCCTAAACACGGATCAAAGTTATCCTTCTGAAGCAGCATATATCCCTAGTGATGTACCATAGGAAAAACATAACTAGTCTCGGCAAGACCGAATGCATCACCCCGTACATGCATAACAACTATAAATAATGTCAAGGTGGAGCCGACTACCCCCTATGGGTTTTCCAATCCCACTGTCCATGCTTCATATCTCTGGTTTTAGTCATTACTGCTGGTGAGGCTATGTCCGACATTCCAACTCACGCACCGCCACCAAAATAGATCATGCAATCCCATATGGATTCCCCTACCCTAATGGGTCTCAGAATCACACATGAGTTCCAACATCTCAATATATCACAAAACTCCTCCATGGAACCGTATATGGTTTCGGAGTGGTTACAGTTTTCGAGTCACCACTTACGAGGACACTCTTCCACTTCCATAGCGCTCCAAAATCCAATCGTTGATTTTCCAGAATGCTCGATAGAGCTTCTTAAGGAAATAATCAGACAATACACAAGAGCGGGGATCACCCCTTAACCATTTAAATGGATGGATCTCCTCATCATTTGTCCTAGAAGAACAAAACGAGTTTATACGTACAGTATAACACTACTATGGTAACTATACCATATAATTCTCATGTTTCTCCTAGATATTTCTAGATTTCAAATTTTTCGGTGCTAAGTGGGGAATATTTTCTTACCACCAAAATTCGAAAGAATTACATATTCAGGCCAAGATTTGATAGTCAGTTATTTAACTATCGCATAACAAGCATTCAAACGAAGATTTATTCTATAGGAAAAAAACGACAATTTTAAAGCATATAAGCAACCATTAGCCTCCTTCAATGAATCTTTCATTAATTAAAATCATTTTGTAAATTACTCGTATATAAATACTTTTACAAAGGTATTTAGAAAATATTCATATACTTATCTCAATAGTATAAGTATATTCACACACATCACACCTCACAACTTATAGAATATACTCATGTACTTATCTCAATGGTATAAGTACATTTGCAAAATTAAGAAGATTTTTTTTCTATTTGGTTCTAAAATAACCTATAAACTCCTTATAATTGTCTAAAACCATTTGTAAACCATTTTATAATATTTGAAAATCATTTACAATCTCTTTATAAAAGTCAATCACTTATAAATTCTTTTTGTACATTTTTAAAATCATTTATAAATCCATAAAACCATTTATAAATCTTCTTTTATAAATCTATAAACCTATTTCTTAACTCGTTTATAAGTACCTAACCATTTATAAAACTCTTTCATCCTAAAATAATCTTCTCTTAAGTCATCAAACCATTTTATAACTCTTCTTCTGAAAGCCGAATCTGTTTATAAACTCTATTTATGGGCCTCAAAAATATTTATAATTGAATAAAAATCATTTTCTTTAAAACACTATTGTATAACAATAATTATTAACAATAAACAATATAAATAAATAAAAATTATCAACTTTAAAACATCTCAAAAATATTATTTAGTTATTTCAAAACATTATGAAATAAACAAAAATAAATAAATCTTTACCATTACTATAAATAATAATAATTTCTTCTCAAAAAATTATCAATAAATCCTTATTAAAATTTCAACCCATAATTATTTTGAATAACTAACTTTTCAGAAATATAAAAATATTGATACATAACTTTTAAACAGCATTAAATATAAATAAATAACTTAAAAATGATATTAAACATAAATAAATAATATTTAAAACAATATTAAATGGAAATAAATTGTCTAGAAAAGATAGAAGAAGGTTGGAGTAAAATAGAAGTTAAATCCTTTAAAACAAAATATTTCTGAAACCAATTTTCAGATTTGACATCATTCTTTGTCTCAAAAGCTAACTCCAACTCAATTGGCGATTTATAGTATTTCAAAATACTAATTTAAGGACAATAGCCATCAAATGCTTAACCAATATCGGTATTGAATTTCTATGGCTACTGGGTTTTAGTTTTCAAACATGTAACAATGTCATAACCATAGTGTCCACAATCAGGTTCATTATTCAATAATTCAGATAAAAGGAATATTATTGTAATAATTCTGCAATAGCAAGGAATCTGTTGGATCCCTCCTACCTTTCCCCCGCATCACATTTCATATATATATATAATATATATATATATATATATATATAATCAATAATCGTGAGGAATCTTATTGGATCCCTCCAACATGTTTCCTGCATCACATACAGTATATAATCAATAAATACAAATTAACTACTTCAAGACGGGATCATATACATAGGGTCATCTGCACTTACATGGGAACGTAATGGGGTCCCATCCGCTTCAGGGGCGGGAATACGTACAACCAACAATATAAAACAGTAAATCATCCAAACACTCGATCAACAATTTTTTTCCAACTATATATTGCACTAATTAACCAAAAATGTGATTTTCACTCACCATTGTTTCTTTTGTCGGTAAGGCGTTCCGATTTGGAACTAAAATCGAATGACGTCCGATTCTAGCCCAAATTTCCACTATCTCATAATTTTCTAAACCAGTTCCATTGCGATGGTTACGTCGTCAAGAATGCAATTCAAAAATCTATGCCTCTATTGGACCTTGCATGAGAGAGTTATTAAAATTTTAATTTATTGATATTTAATTTAATAATAAATAAACTAATTACATTTTCAAATAAACTAATCATCATCAATCCACTAATCCCCATTCACCCTCTCGCTCACATTCGAAACTCCCAGGAGCCATATAATTCACGCTATACCACCGCTAGAGCCCTATATAGCACACCGCACATCGACCACGAGCATCCTCATCCACGAGCTTTCCTCCGCCGCCGCCCTCGACTTCAACGACGATGTCGCCACCATAAAAAATCCGATGAACATTTTCCATTCAACTTCAATATGCCATTGCCTCGATTGCCTATGTGCCACTAAGCCACTGCTGCATATAGCCCTCATTCCCACGCTCCTTTCGTCTTCACAACCCATCGCCCAAAAATAAACAAATTCGTTGGAATCGGTGAATAAAGAAAACACCGTTCATTTGAAAATCGATGCCACCACGCCACGCAATAGCTTAATCCACAATTGAATACATTGCAATCGAGGCCGCAAACATTTCTTTTGTTAAGGTCGAGGCCTAAAAATGCCACTAGTGGCTCTGATCGTCGAGGACCGTTCGATGAGGCTAAGTTTGAATTTGAAAATTTTAATAATAAAATGAACCATTTCTCATATTTTGCATTGTGACTTATAGGAGGGAAAATGGATGGATATGAACATGGCAATGGTATGGGCAGATTGTTGGGGTATGAGGGTAAGGTATGGGCTGATATATATTATTTAAATTTAAATTATCAAGATATAAAACGTTCGAAAATCTTGAAATCCAAACGAGACGTGTCACCTAGCATTCAATATGTTATAGCCCTATTTCGAACATAATGAAATTAGTCTCGAGGTCTAACTCGATCGTATGTAAAAGATAGCTTTACAAATTCAGTTATTATATAAATTTCTGAAATTAATTTATATGCATTTCAAACTCGTATGACCACATGGCACATCCAATCGCCACGAAAATTGTTGGCATATAATAATTCATTATTATGGATCCAATGATACTAGTTTCGTCGAAATTCGAGACAATGCCCTAGAAGGCTATTTTTACGTTAGTTAAAACGAATCATTATTAAAACCAAATAAATCACTTTTAAATCTAAATCAAAAGTTTTCTACCTTAATGCTCTAGTTTAAATTGAATTTAAATCAACTTTTGAAATCATTTTATTCATATTAAATTCAAGATTTAATTATTTAAGCAATTCCCAAAATTAAATCCAACAATTAAAATTATCAAATAAAACACTATATTTGAAATTCAAGTTATTTAACTTATAAAATAGCTTTTCAATATTTCAAATAAATTAAATATTTCAAATTCGAATGACTAAAATTCTGGGTCATTACAATCTAAGTTTCAAATTTAATTAAGCTCTAACTTTTAGAAAATCATGACTCTCACATACGGAATCCATTTGACATGCGGTTTCTGAGGTTGGGTTTGTATTGACTTATAGACACTCATAATATCATTTGACCCATATGTTGTAGTTTAAATTTATGATAAAATAATTCTGGCTATGATAATTACGTTGTTTAGTAATTATATTTATCCTTAACATCTTTTTAGCCGAATAAAACACCATTCTGCTATACTTACGTTAAGTAGATTACATTGGACATCTGTTTAGCAGAATAAATCATATTTCTTCTATTATGTTAGTTTTGGTATTTATTTACTCATATGCCAGCTGATTAATATTTTGATTAATTAATATTAGATAAGTGATGGATTAGCAAGTGATTGCTTATTGATTTTTATTTACATATATGGTTACTTATGTAAATACTAGTTATTGGCATGAAAATTCCAAATTGAATTAAATGGTAAATAGATTTTGTACCATTGTGGTCATGAAGCCTCTTTCTGAATTTATAAAGATACGGATTTAAATAACTTCAGTTGTATAACAATTTGAGGTTAAGTGTTTATGAACGATGTTTAAAGTAAAATATTTAAAGATTTTATTAAAGATGTTTAAAATTGTTAATTATATTATTAACGATATCTTAAGTTATTTAATTATATTATTAATGTTGTTAGTTAACTTCATTTGTTTTTTTTAAATTTAATTAATTATGTATTTAAAGCTAATTGCTTATCTTATTATTGTTGTCTTAAAGTTAACTAATTATTTATTTACAATGTTAAACATAATTAATTAATTGAATAATGGTGTTTAAAATGATAAATTGTTTTATAAAAAAGATTGTATTTAGTAAAAAGGATTTATTTAAGGAGATTTACAAATGATATTCGTAAAGGACGTTGTGAGTGATATTTTGTATCAGAGTTGAAGGTTAACTGAGAATCATGGTCCTAGTGGGGAAAACTCATTAGAGATATGGTTAGTAACACATTAGAATGAGTTTTTTTGTGTGTGTGTGTGTGTGTGTCTGTTTAAGAGCGCATATTTGCTAGTGATATAAAATTGTTTTATATTATGTTTGATCGGTTGAGTGGTTTATGAGTTCTAGTCGATGCTAGTGGCCTACGTTATCGATAGTGATTCTGAAACACTTGGACCCTCACAATATTATTTTATGTTGGTAAATGAGATAATTTTACCTAGAAGCATATTTTATATATAAAAGAGTAATTTTCAAAAGTTAATATAGTTTTGACGTGTTTGTTTGTTAGGAAATAACAATATTCAATTACAATCATTTAAGGTTTGATTAGTCAGGCTTGTCCAGTTTTGGGGTATTGACTATTGTTTATTGAATTATCTGTAATTCTTCTTTCCTGAAAACATGGGTGGGGTAAACAAAAATTGGTAAGACATTGAAACAAACACCTTGTGAATTAAGTTTAATAATTAAACTATGAGGCATTCGATATTAATGTTGGATTAAAATTTGATTTTAGTAAAAAAAACATGTTTATTAAAAGTTAGAATATTTTAGAATAATTATTTGAGAAATGATTTTATAAAGATGTTGATTTTATAAAATTGGTTTATAAGAATCTGGCTTATAAATAAAAAGGATTTAAGTAAAAAATTTAAGACCTTAAATCTCGGTGCTTTTGAAAAATGGTTTTCAAGGTTTTGGAAAGAATAAAAAAAGTATTATTTGAAAGCATTCATGAATATATGTATTTTTATAGGATTTTTAAGGAGATAAAAACACTGAACTTACTTCTGTCGTTAAAAAATAATTCTGATGATGATTGCAGCATCATCGGTATTCGTTTTCGAGTTTCTAAGTAGGGAAATGCTAACACAACAATTTGCTATAGAATAATTTTGATAATTTTTTTGGTTTAATCCCAACTGCATGATTTTATTTACCATTGGAATTCAATATATTAGTATTTCAAACGATTTTGAAAAAAGTAGTAATAGTTTTACCTGAAAAAATTTTAGGCATAAATATTTTGGAATTTTTTTTCAAGTAAAGTATATTTTCTTCGGATTGTTTTAGGTAATGAGTTTTGATTTGTTGTATGGTAATCTGAATAATCTTCAAAGAGATGACCGGATGTCTGCTTGGGAGAACGTTGTAGCGCACTTAGCAAATAATTATCACTATCATTATATGATCGAAACAAGTTAAAATCTGGACAAACCCAAAGCAGGTTGGCCATTGATTTTGTTAAAACTATTTGTTGGTAATATGTGAAGTATTGTTTCAAATAGGGGGAATTTTTAAATGGAAAAAGTTTGAACCAGATAATGGTATATACTCTCAGGATATGGTAGAGTATTATACAAGTTAAACTTAAGTTTAGCTTTTATGGAATGTTTTCATAAATAATTTTAACAGAAAAGATTTGGTATTAATAAGAACCAATAAAAATAAATACGTAAGATAAACGCAGATCATTTCTCCATTTCACCCAGTTTTTGATCCAAGATTCGAGTACAAGACTATAGGCGTTTCAAACCCTTATAAATAAGGATCCATCACTTAATTCTTTACTGTGAACACTTGGTGAGGGTTCTTGATATGGAGCCAAAGTTGTCTGCTATGGGATGTTTGTATATAAGGAGAATGGAGGTTTCTAATCAAGAAGCATGATCGAAGTCTGCAGTAGAGAATCGGGTGAACGATGCTAGTTTGGAAGTGAATTATGTACTTGAGTAGAGATTAAATCAGATTTTTCATATGGATGATGTATGAACATTATGCGAACTTATCAATAATATCGTGAATTTATGGTGAAATTTCGAGGTCAAAATTCTTTTAAGGAGGAAGAATGTAACGACCCGAAATTTTATTGTTTTAACTTATAAATAATTAATTTAAATATTCCTTTGACGGTTCTTATTAATATAATAACTCTCCCTTAAATTATAACTGATAATATTTTTAAATTCTGTTTATATAAATAGATAGCTCAATAGAAAGCTGAAAATGTGACCGAAATACACTTTTTGGATTTTCAGCTTTTTGTTGAACTAGTTATTAGGAGATGTAATATTTTAATTTTGTTTTAAACAACATTTAAAATGATAACACAATTTTAATTTGAAATAATAAAACAATAATCAGTTGTTGAATGTAAAATTTTATTTAAATTTCAAATAGGTGAAAGATGTGACATGAAATGATTCCTTAAGTGTAAGAATCAACTAAGGTACATGTAACACCTTATTAACCGCCATGTTTTCAAATGTTTTGTACTTTAGGTGGCTTGTGAAGTGATTTAAGAGCTGAGAAAATGAATTAAAGAGGCATTATAGTCATTTTCTTTGCATTTTATAAAAATGAACATTTATCTCATTAATTTCCATTCTATCTTCCATTTCATTTTTCTTTCTTAGCTCTGTTTTTGCCTCTCCTCTACCTTTATAAATTTTTAAAATAAAAATCTCGTCTTTAGTATAAAAATCCTAATTTATTTCAAGATCAATGCTTTGTAAGTACTTAAGAGGATCTAAAGCTTTCAAGCATTGCTACAAATTGGCAAATGTGAGTTATTCAACTTGTTAATAATTTAGGTATAATAAATATTTCGAAAATTTACTTGCTAGATAACTTATGAATTCTACGTGATATTTACGTGTATGGAATGGGTTTGAATTTCATAATTTAGGAATATCGGCTTAAAATTGAAAATGGGTTTTATTGTAAGCAAACTAATACTTACCATTCTCTGTCTTATTTGAAAAACATACCCATTTCTTACTTTCAAAAATCGATATCTTACAAACCCTTTAAAATTTAAACTTTCCGCCAACAAGAGAATTATTAGTTTTGATCCATAGCTATTTTAAAAAATAGTTGTCGGATTTTTCGTCGAGTAATTTTATGAGAAAATTATAATATCTGCAAGTGGTCTATTTTTGTCGGTTTTTCGTCGATCACAAATCAATGAATGACCTTTGCAATCATTTTTATATCTGCAAATCATGAAGTTTAGGGTATCAGATGGCTTCTTGATCGAAAGTTGATCGATTTTGGATCAAAATTGATTTACAACGTCCTATGAGATTTGTGGTGGAGTGAGTGGTTATGGAGAAGGCTTGGGGTATGTTGGAGGTGTGGTGATAAATGTGGGTGGTCTGGTGGCTTTTGGTATCGGGTAGAGGTTGTTCTAGGGTTTAAGTGCATGGTTTGTTTTTGTTCAGGTTTAGGCTTGCTTCCGCTACTGGGAGCATTAGACTCAACCATGGGTGGATCTGGGGGTGTGGTGATGTGTGGTGGTATATTGGCCGGGTGTCAATGGCTATCGATGGCCGAGATGATGGTGGTAAAGAGTTTTGTGAACGTGACTCAGTGGGTTTATTTGAGTTTTCTTTCGGCCTTTGCGTAAGATTTTGATCGAGGGAGGACAGGGGAGTAGAAGATGGGTCGACTACGTGGATCAGGGCGAGGCAGTCATGGGCAAGGCATCGTCGCAGTGGTTGGATGGTCAGAGGAGGCGTGCACGTTCATGCATAACAGGGTTACAGGTTTTGAAAACTGAAATGGTTTGTATGGTGCATTGTGATTGGCTATTAGCTGGAGGAGAAGTATAGGTTGGGTGTTAGGCTATTGGGCCGATGGGCTTGGTTGGGTAGGATGAATGTTAGTTTGGTATTAAATAGGTTTGATAAACTAAGTTTTAAGTTTAATTAAGTTTTAAATTTTGGAAAATCATAACTCTCACATACGAAATAGTTTTGAGATGCGGTTTCGAGGGTTGGGTTCATATTGACTTATATAACACACTCATGATATCATTTAACCAATATGTTGTAGTTTAAATTTATGATAAAATAATTCTGGCTGATTACGTTATTTAGTAATTATATTTATCCCTAAAATCTTTTTAGCAGATTAAAACTCTATTCTGCTATACTTAAGTTGAGTAGATTACATTGGAATCTGTTTAGCAGAACAAATCACCATTTTGCTATTATGTTAATTTGGATATCTATTTACTCATATGCTAGTTAATTAATATGTGAATTAAATAATATTAGATAAATGATGGATTAGCTAATGGTTGCTAATTGATTTTTATTTTCATATATGCTTACTTACGTAAATACTTGTTACATGGCTTGTAATAGTCAAATTGAATTATATGGTAATTTGATTTAATACCATTGTGGTTGCTAAGCCTCTTTCTAAATTTATAAAGTTATGGATTTAAATAACTTCAATCGTAAAATAATTTAAGGTTAAGTGTTCATGAACGATGTTTAAAGTAAGTTATTTAATTATTTTATTATATATATTTAAAATTATTTAATTATATTATCAATGATATTTTAAGTTATTTAATTATATTATTAATGTTGTTAGTTAATTGGATTAGTTTTATTCTAAAGTTAATAATATTTAATTAATGATGTTTTTAAAGTTAATTGCTTAACTTATTAGTGCTGTTTTGAAGTTAATTAATTTATTTATTATGATGTTTAAAAGTAATTAATTAATTGAGTAATGGTGTTTGAAATGGTAAATGATAAATTGTTTTATGAAAAGAATTCTACTTAGTAAAAAAGATTTATCTAAGGAGATTTACAAATGATATTTTGCAAAGGTGGTTATAAGTGATATATGGTATCAAAGCTGAAGATTAAGTGAGAATCTTAGTCTTGGTGGGATAAACTCATAGAGATAGGCTAGTAACACCTAAGAATGAGTTTGAGTGTATGTATATGTATAAGAGTGCATATTTGTTAGTGATATAAAAATGTTTTATACTATATTGTTTGATCGTTGAGTGATTTATGAACCTTGGTCGATGCATGTGGCCTATGTTATCGATAAGGATTCCTAGACACTTGGACAAGGCCAACCGACACAATGTTATTTTAAATTGGTAAATGAAATAATTTTACCTAGAAGAATATTTTATATATAAAAGAGTAATTTTCAGAAGTTAATATAGTTATGATGTGTTAGTATGTTTGGAAATGATAATATTTAATTGTTATCATTTAAGGTTTGATTAGTCATGCTCGTCTAGTTTTGGGTCATTGACCATTGTTCGTTGATTTTTCTGTTATTTTTCTTTCCTGAAAAACATGGATGGGGTATATATAAATTGGTAAAACATTGAAGCGAACACCTTATGAGTTAAGTTTCATAATTTTATAATGAGGCGTTCAATGTTAATGTTGGATCAAAATTTTATTTTAATAAAAAATGTTTATTAAAAGTTAGAATCTTACAAAAAGAAGTTGATTTTATAAAATTGTTTTATAAGAATATGGCTGATAATTAAAAAGAATTTAAGCAAAGAATTTGAGAATTTAAATCTCGGTGTTTTTGAAAAATGATTTTCAAGGTTTTGGGAAGGATAATAATTATATTGTTTTAAAATAATTGTGAAGAGAAGTATTTCTAAAGGGATTTTTAAGGAAATAGAAAGCACTGACTCACTTCGGTTGTTGGAAATCAATTCCGATGATGATTGCAGCATCATCGGTATTTATTTTCAAGTTTCTAAGTGAGGAAATGTTACCATAGCAATTTGATTTAGAAAAGATTGATAAAACAAATTTTGATTTAATCCTAAGAGCATGATTTTATTTACAAATGGAAATAGATATATTAGTATTTCTAATGACTTTGGGAAAAGTAGTAATAGTTTTACTTGAGAATATTTTAAATATAAGTAAATTATATTTTCTTTGGATTGTTCTAGTGAATGAGTCTCGATTTGTTATGTGGTAATTTAAAAAATCTTCTAAGAGATGATCATATGTTTCCTTAGGCGAATGTTGTAGTGCACTTAGTTAATTATTCTCTTTATTATTACACGATCAAAACAAGTTCAAATCCGAATGAATCCAACGCAGGTTGGAAATTAATTTTGTTAAAACTATTTTTTGACAATATGTATTGTATTCTTTCAAGAAGAGGGAATTTTGAGATGGAAAAATTTTGAACCAGATAATGGTATATACTCTCAGGATATAATAGAGATTATGCAAGTTAAACTTAAGTTTAGCTTTTATGAAACGTTTTCATGGATAATTTTAACTATAAAGAATTGGTATTGATAAGAACCAATAAGAATAAGCATGTAAGATGAAAGTAGACCATTTCTCTTTTTCACATAGTTTTTGATTCAAGATTCGAGTACACGACTTTTAGGCATTTCACACCCTTCAAAGTAAGGATTTATCACTCGATTCTTGACGGTTAACACTTGGTATGGGTTCTTGACATGGAACCAAAGTTTCCTATCATAGGATAGTTCTATGTAAGGAGAATGGTGGTTTCTAATCAAGAAGCCTAATTGGAGTCCGTACTAGAGAATTGGGTGAGCGATGCTAGTTTGAAAGTGAAGTTATGTATTCGAGTAGAGATTAAATCATATATTTCATAAGGATGATCAATGAACATTATGCGGACATATGAATAATATTGGGCCTTTATGTGGTGAAATTTTAGGATCGAAATTCTTTTAAGGGGGAAGAATGTAGTGACTCGGAATTTTGTTGTATTAATTTGTGAACATTTAATTTGAATATTTTGTTAATGGTTCTTATTAATATAATAATCCTCATTTAATTTATAACTGATAACAGAAAATTTATTTTTCAATTTTGGTTATATAAATAGATAGTTTGACCAAAAACTGAAAATGTGACCAAAATACACTTTTCAGATTTTCAGCTTTTTATCGAACCACTAGTTATTAGAAGTTGTAATGTTTTAATTATATTTTTAACAAAATTTAAAATGTTAACACAATTTTAATTTGAAATAATAAAATAATAATAATAAGCAAGTAAATATAAAAATTTATTTATATTTCAAATAAGTGAAAGATGTGACATGAAATGATTCCTTAAGTGTAAGAATTAAATAAGGTACATGTAACATCTTATTAATAGCCATGTTTAAATGTTTAGCACTTGGAGTGGCTTGTGAAGTAATTTAAGAATTAAAAAAATGAATTAAGGGGGCATTGTAGTCATTTTCTTTGCATTTTATAAAAATTAACATTTATCTAATTATTTTCCTTTCTACCTTCCATTCCATTTTCTTTCTTAGCTCCATTTTTGCTTCTCCTCCACCTCTACAAATTTCTAAAGTAAAAAACTCATCGTTAGTTCAAAATTCCTAATTAATCGCAAGATCAAAGGTTTATAAGTACTTAAGAGGTTTTAAAGCTTTCAATCATTTCAACAAATTGGAAAATGTGAGTTATTCGACTTGTTAATAATTTTGGTAAAATAAATGTTTTTGAAATTTGCTTGCTAGCTTTCTTGTGAATTCAATGTGATATTCATGTTCTGTGAAATAGGTTTGAATTTTGTAGTTTAGTTATATTGGCATGAAACTGAAAAATGGGTTTATTGTAAATAAACTAATACTTATGGTACTTTATCTTGTTTAAAAAACACAACCATTTCTTACTTTCAACATCCATATTTCACAACCATTTAGAATTTGAACTTTCTGTCAACTAGATAATTATTAGTTTTGATCCATAATTATTTTTGAATAGTTGTCGGATTTCTCGTTGACTAATTTTGTGAGAAAATTGTAAATATCAGTAAGTGTTCTATTGTAGTTGGTTTTTCGTCAATCACGAATTAACGAACGACCTTTACAATCATGTTTGTATCTGCGATCATGATTTTTAGAGCAATTTTTAGGATTTTAGTGTGTCATATGGTATCTTGGTCGATAGTTGATCGATTTTTGGTCAAAACCGATTTTCGGCATCCTAGGTGAATTGAGGTGGAGCGAATGGTTCTGGAGTAGCCTTGGGGTATGTTGGAGGTGTAGTGATAACCATGGGTGGTTTGGTGGCTTGGGTTTTGAGAAGAGATTGTTCTAGGGTTTAAGATCATGGTTTGTTTGTATTCTAGTTTTAGGTTTGATGGAGCGACTGCGAGCACCGGACTGAGCAGTGGGTGCATCAAAGGGTGCGATGACGTATGGTGGTGTTGTGGCCCGAGTGCTAGTGGCTATTAATGGCCGAGGCGATGGTGGTGGGGAGTTTTTCCTGCATGACTCAGTGGGTTTTTTGGAGTTTGTTTTGGCTTGGGGTCATATTTCGATTGGAGCGGTAGATGAGTCAGAGATGAGTCGATTGTGAGGAGTAGGACAAGGTGGTCGTGGGCAGGGCATCATGGTGGTGGTTGGCAGGCTGAAGGAGGTATGCACAAATGCACGTTTGAGCATGGCAGGGTGCTAGGTTTTGAAACATAGAAATGCTTTATGGCGTGCATTGTGATCTGCTGTTAGTTGGAGAAAAAGTATCAGTTGGGAGTTAGGGTATTGGGCTGATGTGCTTGATTCGGTAGGGTGAATGTTAGTTTGGAATCAAATAGGTTTTATAATCTAAGTTTCAAATTTGATTTAGTTTCTACTTTTAGAAAGTAATAGCTCTTACATATGAAATTCGTTTGACATGCGGTTTTCGGCATTGGGTTCGCATTGACTTATAGAACATAGTCATAATACCATTTGCCACATATGTTGTAGTTTAATTTTATGATAAAATAATTTTGGCTATGGTAATTACATCATTTAGTAATTTTATTTATCCCTAACATCTTTTTAGCAGAATAAAACACCATTCTGCAATACTTAAGTAGAGTATATTGTATTGGACATCTATTTGGCAGAATAAATCACTGTTCTGCTATTATGTTAATTTGGATATTTATTTACCCATATGCCACTTAACTAATATATGTATTAATTAATATTGGATAAGTGATGGATTAACTAGCGATTGCTAATTATTTTTATTCACATATATGCTTACTTATGTAAATACTGGCTGTATGAGTTGTAAAAGTCAAATTAAACTGAATGGTAACTTGATTTAGTACCAGTGTGGTCGCTAAGCCTCTTTTTGAATTTATAAAGTTATGGATTTAAATAACTTCTATTGTATAACAATTTGATGTTAAGTGTTTATGAATGATGTTTAAAGTAAGTTATTTAATTATTTTATTAAAGTTGTTTAAAATTATCTAACTATATTATTAATGATATCTTAAGTATGATATTTTAAGTTATTTAATTATATTATTAATGATGTTAGTTAACAGGATTAGTTTTGTTTGAAATTTAATTAATTATTTAATTAATGACGTGTTTAAAGTTAATTATTTATCTTATTAGTATGGTTTTAAAGTTAATTAATTAATTATGATGTTTAAAAGCAATTAATTAATTGAATAATGTTGTTTAAAATGACAAATGATAAATTGTTTATAAAAAGGATTGTACTCGGTAAAAAGGATTTATTTAAGGAGATTTACAAATGATATTTTGCAAAGGACGTTATATGTGATATTTGTTATCATAGCTGAAGAATATGAAACTTTATCCTGGTGGGGTAACATCATTATAGATAGGGTTAGCAACGCCATAAAATGAGTCTGGGTGTATGTATATGTATAGGTGTGCATATTTGTTAGTGATATAAAAATGTTTTATATTTTTTATTTTAATTGGTTAAGTGGTTTATGAATTCTAATCCATGCATGTGGTCTACGTTATCGATAGAGATTCCTAAATACTTGGACAAGGCCAACCGACATAGTATAGTTTATATCTATAAACAAAATTATTTTGCCTAGAAGTATACTTTATATATAAAATAATAATTTTCGAAAGTTAATATATTTTTGATATGTTTGTTTGTTAGGAAATGATAATATTTAATTATTATCATTAATGTTTGATTAGTCATGCTTGTCCAGTTTGGGGGTATTGACTATTGTTTATTGATTTATTTGCAATTTTTCTTTCCTCAAAAACATAGGTGGGGTAGATAGAAATTGGTAAAATATTGAAACGAACAACTTATGAATTAATTTTCATAATTTGACTGTGAGGCATTCGATATTAATGTTGGATTAAAATTTGATTTTAATAAAAAGTTGTTTATTTAAATTTAGAATATTTTAGAATAATTATATGAGAAAGATTTTATAAAAGAAGTTGATTTTATAAAATTGGCTTATAAGAATATGGATTATAAATAAATAGGATTTAAGTAAAGCGTTTAAGAACTTAAATCACAAGTAATTTTGAAAAATGGTTTTCAAGGTTTTCGAAAGAATAGTAATAGTATTATTTAACATTATTTATAAATAGAAGTGTTTCTGTAGGATTTTTAAGGAGACAAAAAGCACTAAACTCGCTTCTATCGTTGGAAAATAATTCCAATGATGATTGCAACATCACCGGGGTTCATTTTCGAGTTTCTAAGTAGGGAAATGCTACTATACCATTTTCGTATAGCATAATTTTTATTAAAAAAATTTATTTAATACCAAGAGCATGATTTTATTTACAAATGGAAACTGATATATTAGTATTTTAAATGATATTGAGAAAAGTAGTAATAGTTTTAATTAAAAATATTTTAAGTATAAATACTTTGGAAAAAAAATTCAAGTTTATTTTCTTTGGATTGTTTAGAGGAACGAGTTTCGATTCGTTGTGTGGTAATCTAAATAATCTTCTATGAGATGATCATCTGTTTGCTTAGGCGAACGTTGTAGTGCATTTAGTAAATTATTCTCTTTATCATTGTACGATCTTTACAAGTTCAAATCCCTATGAACCCAAAGCAGTTTGGCAATCGATTTTGTTAAAACTCTTTGTTGGAACTATGTAAATTTAGTTTCAAAAGGAGGGAACTTTGAATTGGAAAAAGTTTGAACCAGATAATGATACATACTCTCAGAATATAGTATAGTATTATACAAGTTAAACTTAAGTTTAGATTTTATAAAATGTTTACATAAATATTTTTAAAAGAAAACAATTGGTATTAATAAGAACTAATATGAGTAAGTACGAAAGATGAACGTAGATCATTTCTCTTTTTCACATAGTTATTGATCCAAGATTCGAGTACACAACTTTTAGGCGTCTCACGCCCTTACAAATAAGAATCTATCACTCAATTCTTGACGGTGAACACTTGGTGAGGGTTCTTGATATGGAGCCAAAGTTTTCTATAATAGAATATTTTTATGTAAGAAGAACGGTAAATCAAAAAGTCTGATCGAAATCCGCACTATAGAATTGGGTGAGTGATGGTAGTTTAGAAGTGAAGATATGATTGGAGTAGAGATTAAATCCGATTTTTCAGATGTATTTCTATGAACATTACGTGGAGTTATGAACAATATTGGATATTTATGTGGTGAAATTACAGGGTCGAAATTCTTTTAAGGGGGAAGAATGTAACGACCCAATTTTTTTATTTTAATTTGTGAATATTTAATTTAAATATTATGTTAATGGTTCTTATTAATATAATAATCCTCTTTTAAATTATAAATGATAATAGAAAATTTATTTTTAAATTCTTTTTATATAAGTCGACAGTTGGATGGAAAACTGAAAATGTGATTGGTACACACTCCTCAGATTTTCAGCTTTTCACCGTACTACTAGTTATTAGAAGTTGTAATATTTAAATTATGTTTTTAACAATGTTGAAAATGTTAACACAGTTTAATGTGAGATAATAAAATAATAACAAGTAGTTAAATTTAGAATTTTATTTAAATTTCAAATAAGTGAAAGATGTGACATGAATGATTCCTTAAGTGTAAGAATCAATTAAGGTACATGTTACGCCTTGTTAACTGCCATGTTTCAAATTTTTAGTACGTTGGTGGCTTGTGAAGTGATTTAAGAGTTGAAAAAATGAATTAAGTAGGCATTAGAGACATTTGCATTGCATTTTACAAATGACCGTTTATCTCATTATTTTCCTTTCTATCTTCCATTTCATTTTTCTTTTTTAGCTCCATTTTTGCTTCTCCTCTACCTTTATAAATTTTTAAAATTAAAAATCTCATCTTTAGGTCATTCTAATTCTTATCAAGATTAAAGGTTTTGAGTACTTAAGAGGATCTAAAGCTTTCAAGCATTTCAACAAATTGGAAAATGTGGGTTATTCAACTTGTTAATAGTTTTGGTATAATAAATATTTCGAAAATTTTATTGCTAGATTATTTGTGAATTCTATATGATATTCATGTTTATGGAATAACTTTGGATTTCATAATTTTGGTTTGAAATTGCAAAATGGGTTTACTTTAAGCGAACTAATACTTACAGTTCTCTGTCTTATTTTGGAAAAATAATCATTTCTTACTTTCAAAAACTGATATCTCATAAACCTTTTAGAATCTGAACTTACCATCAACTATAGAATTGTTAGTTTTTATCCATAGTTATTTTTAAAAATAGTTGTTTGATTTTCAGCCGAGTAATTTGCGAGAAAATTATTAATATCAGTAAGTGGTCTATTTTCATCGATCACGAATCGACGAACACTTTTGTAATCATGATTGTATCTGGGATTCATGATTTTTAAAGAAAGTTTAAGGATTTTAGGGTGCTGGATGGTGTCTTGGTCGATAGTTGATCGATTTCTGGTCAAAATCAATTTTCGGTATCCCGAGGGCCTTGGGTTACGTTGGAGGTATGGTGATAATCATGGGTGGTCTAGTGGCTTGGGGTGCTGGGCAGAGGTCGTTCTAGTGTTTAAGAGCATGGTATGCTTTTGTTAGAGTTTGGGGCTTGCTGGCATGACTGAGAGCATCAAACTCAACTATAGGTGCATCAGAGGTTGTGGTGACGTGTGGTGGTAAATTAAGCCGAGTGTCAGTAGTTATCAATGGCCGGGGCGATGGTGGTGGGGAGTTTTGTGTTCATAATTTAGTGGTTTTTTCGAAGTTTTTTTTGGCCATGGGGTTGAATTTCAATCGAAGGGGACTGAGGAGTCGAAGAATGGTCGGTTTTGTGGAGCAGGGCGAGCCGGTCAAGGGCAGGGCATCATCGTGGTGGTTGAATAGCCAGAGGAGGTGTGCACATGCACACGTTCGTGCATGGCAGTGTTCTAGATTTTGAAACCCAAAAATGGATGATGGGGTGCATTGTGATCAGCTGTTAGCTGGAGGAGAAGTATAGTTTGGTCCGAAGGTATTGGGCCGATGGGCCTGTTGGTTAGGGTAAGTGTTAGTTTGGAATTAAATAGGTTTGATAATTGAAGTTTTAAATTTAATTAAGTTTTAAATTTTAGAAAACCATAACTCTCACATATGGAATCCGTTTGATATGTGATTTTTAGCGTTGGGTTCATATTGACTTATTGAATACACTTATAATATAAATTGACCCATATGTTGCAATGTAAATTTATGATAAAATAATTCTGAATGTGACAATTACGTTGTTTAGTAATTATATTTATCCTTGACATCTTTTTAGCAGAATAAAACACCATTCTGCTATACTTAAGTTGAGTAGACTATACTAGACATCTATTTAGCAGAATATATCACCGTTCTGCCATTATTTTTATTTGGATACTTATTTACTCAGAGGCCGATTAATTAATATATGGATTGATTAATATTAGATAAATAATGGATTATCTTGTGACTGCTTAGTGATTTTTAGTCACATATGTGCTTACCTTTGTAAATACTAGTTAATTGACTTGTGAAAGTCAAATTGAATTAAATGGTTACTTGATTTAGTGCCATATGGTCACTAATCTCCTTTCCAATTTTATAATTTTATGGATTTAAATTACTTTAAGTATATAAAAATTTGAGGTTATGTGTTTATAAACGATGTTTAAAGTAAGTTATTTAATATTTTTGTTAAAGATGTTTTAAGTTATTTAGTTATATTATTAGTGATATTTTAAGTTACTTAATTATATTATTATGTTGTTAGTTAATTGGATTAGTTTTCTGTTAAAGTTAGTTAATTTTTAATTAATGATGTGTTTAAAATTAATTATTTGTCTTATTAGTTTATATATAGTTAATTAATAAATTATTTATGATGTTTAAAAGTAATTAACTAATTGAATAATGATGTTTAAAATGATAAATAATAAATTGTTTTATAAAAAAGAATTATTTAAGGAGATTTACATGTCTGTACAAAAATTGGGCACAACACTCTTCGGACGTATTTTAAGAGATTAGAATGAAGTATATAAATGTAGAAAGAGGCTAATCTAACAAACATGCCAAAATATACAAACAAAAATGCAAGAACAGGATTTTATAGTGGTTCGACATTATAGGCTACATCCACTTTGGAAAGTTTGCACTTTTATTGATGTATACTAACTGATTACTACAGAGAATACTCAAGCACTCGAATTATAATGGGTTTCCAACAGAGTAACGGCGTAATGGAGTAAGAAGTCCCTCTTCTAAAGGCATAGGGCTGCTATTTATAGGTGTAGTTTAGAAATATTTGACTAAGATCTCAGAATACCCCCTTTCACATGTGGGTGAGCCCACCAGATTTATCCGAGGTCATTTGCGATCAGTCCCTGATCGATCCATGTACATTACATATCGGTTAAGATTTGCTTCTTTTGGGATGAGATCGATCGGAGACATTCTTGAGATGGTAAGCAAGCTCCTGTGAAAATTTGGTAGCATTTGGCTTGTAGACTTTGAGTTATGATCGATCCAAGTTTGTATTTGCAGTTTTCTATCGAGCTCATATTGATGCATGTTTGAATAGATCACTTCGTATCGATGCTTGTGCATATCGATTAGGTGACGAGGAGCAGTAGTCCAGGAAAGATCCACTTTTCAGGCCGAGTGACTGTTTCCTCTACTTGACTATACCTTTTCGTATTAATCTGATGTAGATCCATTCATAGTGATGGCTTCGTATCGATAATTGCATTGGTTTCTTCATACCGATGAAAGATGCTGATTTTATATCGATGGAAGCTATTGATTTAATATCGATATGTTGGCTGATCGATATGAAATGTACAAGGCGCTTAATCGATACGAATTGGACATAGGAGTAGTTGCCGGTGGATACGAAGGAGGTTGACTTTGATGGGTACGAAATCAAATGGATACAAAGGGATTTGATGGATATGAAGGAGAATGGAAGGGAATGCATACGAATTGATGCTATCTCTCTTGATTTTGATCGATCCTTATTGTAGGATCGATTTCACCCTAGAGGGAGGGGGGTGAATAGGATGATACTGTTAATTATAAAAATTATTGCGGAAGCTTATAAAATTATATTCAACACAGATAAATCAAATTTATAGCAGCACATATAATAGCAGAATAATAAATGCAGAAATAGAACGACACAGAATTTACCCATCTTTGGCAAAACCCCTCCTACGTGTTGCCCCCAAGGTTTCTACTAGAAATTAATTAGTCACACGCTTACACACGCAAAATCGCGACACCCGCTACTGACTAACCTAACTCTATGCTCAAAACCCTGGATAACTCAACCACTGAGTTGCGAATTCTCAAACTACGCCACGTAGTTTATCTCCTAGTCACACGACTAGTAATTACACAACTTTAAAGAGAAAATACAAAAGTCAACAATTTAAAAACAATTAAAAACAAAACCCTAATTAAAAAGTTTAATCCCAATGTAAACCGACCCAAATAAAAATATAGAGATAACCAAATTATCCCCTTTTCTTTTATCTCCAATCGGTCGTATCTTTTTCCTTGAAAAAAATCATGCTCGTTCCTTTTTCCTTTGCTTGCAAATTAGGGCTTCTAATTAGAAGCTGCCGACAATAGTTGGTTGGATAGAATGATGATTTAGGTCCTTGCTTTGTTGATCGACTATCTCTTTGAGTTTCTCACGGTTGCTTCTATTTGATCGAGTTTGACTTTTCCTTCGGTATGTAATTTATGCCTTTTGCTTTTCTGGTTTTGCTTACTTGAACTCGATGCTTGAAATTTGCCGATGATGTTAATTATTTATATAGGATTCAAGATCCTTGATTTTCGTTTGTACACATCAATTTGAATTCGTCTTCGGCCATTCGATTTTGTATTGATGATTGTGATGATTTATGACATTTTCAATTCGTATATTTTTGGCTTGGTTAACACGGCTTCTCAATTTCTGACTTGTTCAACATATTCTTTGATCGATGGTGATTTATCTGATTATGTTCGATGTTGACTTCGGTTTTGATTTGACCCGCAGTTGTCTTCGACTGTAAAGTTGATTTTGTGATGTTGATCTTGTTCGACTTTTGCCATACTGTTCACTCCCTCTGGTAGCACTTTCGACCTTGTTCGATTTTACCTGCTGTTTCATGACGCCGGCCATTATGTATTTACTGCCATGTGTATACATACATCTATGTATGTATATATGTGTTGTATTTGTAATGTTCACTGTGATTCCTTTAGCCTGTTTTCATTTTGCCTGTACTCTACTTGATTTTTTGTTGTACTGTCTTGAGCTCGAGTTGCTTCAATGCGATGTGCATTCATTGTTGTGATCTGTTGTAGTTTGACTGTGCAGTATGCTTGTTATATATATATATATATATATATATATATATATATATATATAGTGTGTGTGTGTGTGTGTGTTCTGCTGCATTGAGTTGTTTGGTTGACACACTTGTAGTTGTACATTCATGTGTTTGTTCCTTCATGTGGTCTGGATTTTCTTCGAGCACATTTGTGGTTTTCATTGGGTTGGTGTGCACTGTGCTTCGAGTGTGCTTGCATCTGAGTTGAATTCATGTGGGACTTGAACTTTAGTTGAGATTTGTGGTCTTGAGATTGTAGTTGAGTTTGATACATTTGTTTCAACTAGAGTTGTATTTCCTTGTGATGTTCATTTGAAGTTGTAGCCTTTGTGCTCGAGTCTGATACTTGCACTGTCCAGTTTCATAGTTGCATGCATGTTGTATCTTTGGTGCAGTTGGTTTGTGATTCACTGTTGCATTCCTGTATATGCACTTGAGTCTTATATTTTTCGAGGCTTGTTCTGTCCAGATTCATTTGAACTAGGTTGTATTTGTACATTTTGATTTTGGTCGAGGCTTGTTAACATTACTGGTGCATTGACTTGAGTTGCTTTTAGTATTATTCATGTCTGGTTTGAGTTTTGCTTGTATACTTCATGTGTACTTTGGAGTTTAAGTCGAGGCTGCATATATGTATGAGTTGGTACATGTTTGTATACATATGTATATCCATATATATGTGTATATATATATATATATATATATATATTGTGCATTGTCAAGTGATGCATCGCTTGGCCATATCTATTTGATTGCAGTTTTGCCCGTGTTTAGTTTGTGTTGTATTGATTTGGTATTTGCTTCAATTTAGTTTGATTTACTTTGAACTTCATGTTGATTTTTGAAATCACACCTAAGTTGAATCTAGCTTAAAGCTCGGGTTTGACCTTGTGCTGATATTGTGACATTATTTTTATTGCACTTGAGTTGAACCCGACGTTTTAGGTTTGACCTGTGCTCACCTGTCCCTGTAATTTTATCAAGTGTATATATCGGTGTGCATGGCTTTCTGGCATATACAGTGAAACACTATGTATGTCACAAGCTGTTCGTGTATGACAAACTCAAAATTAAATGATGATGAACAATCCAAATAACTTAGGCAAATATTATTTTCAAAATCCATATTTTATTTCATACTGCAAAAATATTTGATTTTCAATTTTACTGCGTCAATGTATATTTATATAGATTGCTCAGATGCTGGATTCACATTGGAATGAAATTGAAGATCAGTACGAGTTGAGTGAATGAGTGATATGTAGTGAGGTGCAATGTAAATGTGAATTGTAATTTAATCAAATTTGTATTGTAATTGAAATTGTGTATATACATAGTGAGAGCTTGAAATTTGTACTATTTAAAAAGTGTAATAAATATTTGTTTGAATAAAATTTCTGTTTGAGTTCAAATTCTCAAATTCTGTGTTATTTATTTTATTCAGCAAATATTTATTTAATCTATGAAAAATAAAATAGTACATTAACAAATACATTTAAATGAATATATATATATATATATATATATGTTTATTATCATCAAACAAAAATCATATAATCGTATATTAAACAATCTCCCCCTTTTGATGATAACAAACTTATATTTAAGATTTTGAATATGTTAAATGTATTTGATCATTGATATACTCTAATTTCTCCCCCCATTTAAATGCTTCCTCTCTACACAAAGCTCCCCCTTCATATATGCATACAATATGCAAGTGAGCTTAGATGCAAATAGAAAATATTTGACCTTTGCTTGATTTTATTTAACAAAATCTTAACTTTTCTCTCCCCCTTTTGTTATCAGCAAAAGAGTAACAATGTTAGACAAATGGAGATAAAGTGATAGATATTAATCCAACATTAAAACTCAATTGAACATAAATATTAAATTTCAATAAAAAATCAAACAAAAATCATAAATACTTTGTTAGGCGCATATTCCACTTTAAGAATGATGGGAATGATGTCATCATATAAAACCATACAGTTATGTCTATTTGTGGTACATTTATATCAGGAATTTGAATATCTACCAACCATGCATAACCGTTAGGACTTTTAAATGAGATTAGTAGTATTCCAATTTTATTTTAAAAAAAAATGAATTCAAGTATCTTATAACCACACATAACCGTGAGGACTTTTAAATGGGATTAGAATCAACTTGTTTATTTAAAAAAATTAATTTTGATATGCGTTACATACATGCATAACCGTGAGGATTTTTAAATGAGCATGGAAGCACATAACAAATTCCAAGTAATTCACCCATGCATAACCATGAGGACTTTTAAATGAGAGTGAATACTTTGGATTTTTATTATTATTATTATTATTATTATTATTATTATTTTATTAAAAAATGTAAAATGAAAAACAAATGATTCCTGTTTAAGTACCACATATTGACAAACTATATTGAATTTTGATGAGTGATAGTCGTTAGAAATAGGATAGAAATAGAGATGGTCATGGAATTTTTTACCAACAAAAAGTTTTATAACTCTTGTTTAAATTTCTAAAGATATTTACTAATTGTACCATCTCGAGTCATAATATATGATAAATATCAACACTCGTCACTTTTTTTTCAATCACCATTTATCTTTTTGATAATTTGTAGGGATTCATGTTAGTCAAAATAGTCATTTAAAATCAAATTCAAAAACAATAATAAAATCAATTTTTCAAAATGACTGATCTGAAAACATGGTCAAAAATGATTTTCTAGAAGGGGTTATATGATAAAAATTTCTGCTGTTTGAAAATTATTTGAAATGAAAAATATGCAGATATTTTCTTTGAAAAACGATGCAGTTACTAAATGTCTCAACAAATCACGTTTCACTAGTAATTTTTCTATCAACTAAATTACCAGTGTAATCTGCATCTAAATTTCTCTTTCACTTAAAATTATCATCAATTGAATTTGATAGACCAGACCATGAAATGTGCAACAAAATATCTCAAAATCAATTTTAACAGCTTTTTAAATGACATTCTCTTGGATTTGAATTGAAACCGTGTAAATAAGCAAAAACCATGAATATAGAGTCAGCCGTAAAATAACCAAATGTATTATCATCCAATAAAACACTATTATTAATCCAAACTAATATATATGAAGTAATTCAAAGACTCTATAGATTTTTATAATGTTCTTGGCATAAGAATATAGTTGGCCAATAATTTTGAGTATGTCAGAATCAAAATCATCATTATTTTATCATCACATTATTGGCAGATTTAACTCAGATTACGGTGCAGATTATCACATTTAATATATCGTTCAAATAAAAATACCATTGCCTGTTTTACCTTTATGATATTTTTCGTTGTTGTCCATTGTGATTCTGTCACCTCTATACTAAGCTAAGGAACTTTGCTTTGTCGCCCGTTGTGTTTCTGGAACAGCCAGAATCCAGATAACACTGTTGTTGTTCCTTAGCCTGCCATCACTCCTACATGATAAAAGATTTTTGTGACCTATTTGTTTTTATAGGTCCATGATTGTTAGTGGCAGAATATTTTGAAAAATAATTTTGTGGAGACCCAAAACTATTTTTATATGTTCCTTTCGGCACCCAGATTTGTTTAACTTTGAGAGATTTTATATTTTGTGCCTTTTGGAACCCAAATTGTTATAGTTTTCATGTGTTTGGGTCTATACCAACAATTATTGTGATTGTGTCCATATTTTCTACAAATTGTGCACATAGAATTGACTTGATTAATTTTGCTTTTAACGTTTTCAGATTGATTATGTCCAAGTCCTTGTCTAACTGTATTAACAGCTTGCTTCCCTAATAGCATATTCAACGATTTTTCACTTTTTGAAAATTTATCTAAAGTCGTTGACAATTGTTGGACTTGTGTTTTGAGAGATTCATTTTCGTTTAACAACTGTGTGCACTTTTTAATAGAATTTTCTCTCCTAGTATTTTCACTCTCTTTCAAAATCAGAATTTCATTTTCAAGTGATTTTATATTAATTTTTGATTTTTTAATTTCTTCTTCAAATAATGGACACTTATCACACTTAGGGATCCTACTTTGACAGGTTTTAACTAATTGATCAAGTTGTTTATTTAATTCTATCAAACCATCTCTTTGTGATTCAATTTTAGCATACTTTTCCCTAAGTCGTTCAAAACAACCATTTACTTCGTGGAAATATATAAGTAATTCCAAGTGAGTGAGTTTTGATACCTGCTTGGCTCGTCATCGTCGCTATCAGTTATATTTCCTTGAAGGCACATATCTTCTTTCTCCCTCTCACTGCTAGTACTTTGATTATCTTCATCACTTGTATTCCACATGGCTGCAAAACTTCTCCTTTTTGATTTCTTTTCAAAGTCGCGTCGATTTTAAGGACAATTGGGCTTGATGTGTCCGGGTTGGTTGCACTTGTGACAGATGATCTTCTGTTCTTCTGAGTAGTCTTGTGCTTTGGCTATTCTGCTTTTCAAATTTTGATTTCGAGCTGGATATCCGTATTTGTATTTCCACCTTTTGAATTTCTTTATTATCAGCTCCAATTTTGCTGCTCCATCATTATCATCATCACTTTCTGTTGTTCCTTTAAGAGCTACTGATTTCTTTCGAGTGTCACCTCCTTCACGCTCTTCCTTGAATTTCATTTCTAGCTCATAAGTAGTGAGATTTCCGATGAGTTCTTCAACTTTCATCTGTTTTAAATCTTTTGATTCTTGAATGGCAGTCACTTTGGCTTCAAAACTTCGTGGAAGGACTCTGAGGATTTTTCGGACTATCTCCAACTCTGTGTATGATTTTTCGAGAGCTTTTGATTTGTATACGATATTAGAAAGTCGTCCATACATCTCTTTGACATTTTCTTCCTTCACCATTGTGAAGTTCTCGTATTTGCTGCTTAGCATGGAAAGGCGAGAATTTTTGACTTGAGATGTTCCATCGTGAGTCACTTCAAGTGTGTGCCATATTTCCTGCGTAGTTAGAGAATGTGAGACACGATTAAATTCAAATTGATCCAATGAACACATAATAGAATTCATAGCTTTAGCATTAACATTTTGTAATTTATTTTCTAGTGTAGGATCTAGATTAACCCTAGAGGGGGGGGGTGAATAGGGTTATAGCAAATTTTCTCGATTTAAACACAGAAATAAACTTCAGAAATAAATATGCAGTAAAGTAAATCACACACAAAATTTACCCAGCTTCGGCAACCCCTGCCTACTGCTGCATTCACAGATTTCTATTAGAATTAAACAGTATCACGCTTACAAACACTCTACTAGACTCGCAGACCCTTTTGCTCCCGCTCACAAACACTCTACTAGACTCGCACACTTTGCTCCCGCCTATAGAGTTTCGCTCGCTCGCAAACACTGCTCCCGTCTATAGAGCTTTGCAAACTCGCACACCCTGCTCACTGAACTAATTCTAAATAGACAATCTGACACTACCTAATCCCTAGGTGGTGATTTACAAATTCTTCGACTCGAAAAGAAAAACAAACTTCAAAATTAAAACCGGAGCAAAAATTAAACTACAACTTGAATGCGTGATTTTTGCTCAAAATAAAATAACCAAAAAAAACCCCTTTACAATTGAACTCAAAAAAAACTTAAGCCCTTCTATAATTAACAAGGCCGGCCCCTTGTTTTTCATTAACCCGATCCACTGTTGTTTTGACCCGTTCCTTCTTTTCCTCTTTCTACTGAAAACACTGATGGCCGATTTCTTTGTTGAATTAGGGCTTCGGCTTCTTTCGAATTAGGGCTTCGGCTTCTTTCGAATTAGGGCTTCGGCTCTGGATAATTGATGCTCTTTGCTCGTGCTCGTTCTCTGATGTTTCGCGACTTGTTCTCTGATGATTCGCAACTTTGAGATTGTGAATTGTTCGGCTTGCTCGTTCTCTGACGATTGATTTGCGTCGACTTCGAGGTTGCAAATTGTTAGCAGTTGCTTCTTATGATTGATTTTACTGCTGCGGTATGTAAATTCTTTGCTTGTTTGTGCTTTTGTGATTTTAGAACTCAAACTCGATTGCCGATGATGAACTTGGGTTTGTGTTTGGATTTGATTCGATTTTCTCCACAGCCGATGATGATTTTGGGATTGTATTTATATGAATTCTGGACACTTGATTTTGCTTGTATCGATTCGATACTTTCCTAAATTATGCTTTCCTGATTTTAATTACACCTTGATACGCACGGCTTTGATTGTGTTGCGTTCGATTTTCTTGATTCACACGGCATTAAAACTTCCCCTTTTTCATTGCTGACTTTTTTCAAAGACGAATATTTTTGTTGAATTCTCTGACTTGACTCTGCTTCGACCATCTTGTGTTTGTCCCTGTCTTCATCTCTGGCCATCTTCACTAGTCTCCTTTTGAACATTGCACCGTTGTTCACTGTTTACATCACTGGACTTGATATCATTGATCTGCATTTCTTTATTTCTTATGGCTCCACTGTTGCACTCGAGTGGTTTCAAACATGTGAGTTGTTGTTTGCTTTTGATGTAGCTGTTAGTCTGCATTTTTTCGATTCCCTGTGTCACTTGATCTATCACACTGTTGCATACATTTGCATTGTATATATTCTTGGATTTGAACTGCTTCATGTACTTGATATTGTGGCAAGTAGTCTTTGCTGTTATGTTGATGCATTGTGCCTTTGAGGTTGTAACTGGACAGTTCATATTGCTTTGCTTCATCGTTTGTGTCCACTGCATTCTATTTCACTTTGGTTTTGGAGTTGCTGCTATATTGGTTTAAGTTGCACTGTACTTTCTGCTACTTCACCATGTCACTTGAGGTCTTGCAGTTTGGTTTATTGATGCAT
The DNA here is from genome assembly GCA_030765085.1 of Allium cepa. Taxonomy (NCBI): domain Eukaryota; kingdom Viridiplantae; phylum Streptophyta; class Magnoliopsida; order Asparagales; family Amaryllidaceae; genus Allium; species Allium cepa. The sequence goes on along the minus strand of CM060929.1, from coordinate 471,293,537 downwards.
TCATGTACACTTTGTATTGATGCAGTGCTGTCATGTTGTTTGCAACTGTGTTGCACTTGTATCACTGGTATTTGAACTAAACTTGTGTATCTTGTAGCTTTCATCACTGGTGCATGTACATTTCTTCATGTTGCCTTCAGTAGCTTCACTGTTGCATTTGTATCACTGGTTCATTGCACTGTTTCATGCATGTACTCTGTTGCAGTATTCATTATGTTGGTCGAGCTTGCATTCTTTGTTGGCACTTTTGAATGTTTGCAGCTTGGTCTTGAGTTGTTTAATGAAGAGAATGGACTTGCATACTTCATGTAGCCTTTTGGTCTGACTGTTGTTGTTGAGTTGATATATTTGTGGTCTTCATTTGGTGATTTGCACTTGGTGCAGTTTCCATATTTGTGCTCGAGCTTGCATGTGTACCACTAATCATGCTTGTGATATTCATTTGGGTTTGTGTGTTGTCTCTGACCTGAGCTGTTTATATTGAGCTGCCTCCTGTACTTGTATTCTGGTTCTTGTTGAGACCTCTGGTATGCTGCATATTTTCACTGTATTGGTTCGAGTCAGTTTGCATGGTCACTTATGCAGTTTGAAGCTTGCCACTGACTTTGGTTCTGCATACATGTTTGTTGCAGTCCCTTTTTGCTGTTGCTATCCACATTGAACTGCCTTTGATGCACTTTTGAACTTTGTTGCATTCATGTCTTCGACTGTTTGGTCTTGACGTTGCAGTTTGTAGCTGTTGACTGCATCACCATATATCAATTGCTCGGCCTTTGGTTTCATGTGCATTGAGTTTTGACCCTTTGTTGTTCATTTGGGCTGTTGGACTTGTTGTACATTGCATAGTGCATTGCCTTGTTTGTTGTGATTGTGCTTGCACACTTGCTATTTTTGACTGCGCACACGAGTTGGCAAGGCAGTGCACACGTGTATGAATGTACACGTGTGTATTGCAGCCACTTATGGTTACATGTCCCTGTAATATTTATATGCATGACTTTGTGATGAAAACAAGTGTGAATTATGACGAACAACCCAAATAACTGAGGCAAATCATATTTTCAAAAATCGTATTTTATTTTATTTTGCAAAAATATTTCTTTTTCAATTTTACTGCGTTAGTGAATATTTTTGCAGATTGCTCAGATGCTGGATTCAAACTGGAATGCAGTTGAAGACAAAATACGAGTGTGAGTGATATGTAGTGAGGTTATCAATGTAAAATTATTTGTGATGTAATCGTGATGTAATCAAAAATGTATATGTATAGTGAGAGCATGAATTTGTACTATTCAAGATTGTAATAAATATTTGTTTGAATAAAATTTCTGTTTGAATTCAAAATCTGTGTAACTTATTCTGTTTGAATTCAAATTCAAATTCTGTGTAATTTATTTTATTCAACAAATATTTATTTAATCTATGAAAAACAAAATAGTACATTACCAAATACATTTAAATGAATATATATGTTTATTATCATCAAACAAAAACATATAAGCGCATATTCAACAATCTCCCCCTTTTGATGATAACAAACATATATTTAAGATTTTGACCGTGTTAAATGTATTTGACCAATTATATACTCTAATTGCTCCCCCTATTTAAATGCTTCCTCTCTACATGATGCTCCCCCTACATATATGCATACAAATAGAAATATATTCAAATGAGCCTAGATGCATATGGAAAAATTATTTGACCTTTGCTTGATTCTATTTGACAAAATCTTAACTTTTCTCTCCCCCTTTTGTTATCAGCAAAAGAATAATAGTGTTAGAGAAAAATAGAGATAAAGTGATCGATATTAATCCAACCTTAATCTCAAATTGAATATAAATATTAAACTTCAATAAGAATCAAACAAAAACCATAATTACCCTTGTTAGACGCATATTCCACTTTTAGAAATGATGGATATGATGTTCATATAAAATCATACAGTTGAATCTTCTTGTGGTACATTTCTATCAGGAATTTGAATATCTACTAATCATGCATAACCGTTAGGACTTTTAAATGAGATTAGTAGTATTCGAATTTAATTTTAAAAAATGAAATCAAGCATCTTCTAACCACGCATGACCGTGAGGACTTTTAAATGGGATTAGAATTAACTTGTCTATTTAAGCAATTTAATTTTGATATGCGTTCCATACATGCATAACCGTGAGGACTTTTAAATGAGCATGGAAGCACATAATAAAAAAAATTCAAGTAATTCACCCATGCATAACCGTGAGGACTTTTAAATGAGAGTGAATACTTTGGATATTTATTTATTTATTTAAAAAATATGACATGAAGAACAAATGATTCCTGATTATAGTACCACATATCGACAAACTATATTGAATATTTGATAAACCATGGTCGATAGAAATAATGATAGATATAGAAATGGTCATGGAATCTTTACCCAACAAAAAGTTTTATAATTCTTGTTTTAATTCCTAAAGAAATTTTCCAAATATACTCTCTTGAGTAATGTATGTTAAATATCAACACTCATCACTTTTTCAATCACTATTTATCTCTTTGATAATTAGTAGGGAGTCGGATCAGTCAAAATTTGTCATTTAAAATCAAATAAAAATGACTAATCTGAAAATATGGTCAAACAATTATTTTTTCGAAGGGGTTATATGAAAAAAAAATTCTGCTAAATGGAAAAATTATTTTAAGTGAAAAAATATGCAGATATTTTCCTTGGAAAAACGATGCAGCAAATGAATGTTTCAAAAATTAATCACGTTCAACTCGTATGTTTTCTATCAACTAGATTACCAGTATGAACTGCATCTGAATTTCTTTTTCAATCCAAAATATCACTAACTGGATTTGGTAAACCAGACATGAAGTGTGCATCAAAAATTTCAAACTCAATTTTAGCAACAATTTAAATGACATCCTTTGGATTTTGAATTGAAGCCATGTTCACACTCAACCAAATATCATGGTGTTAATTTCAGAAAGTATAGGATAAACAATTATATTCATGAGTAATCAACAGTCAGTCAACATCATAATTATTTCAAAAACAATTTCTTGAAGTTTCAACAATTTCTCAAAATCCTTTTTCACATGAATTTGAAATCGTGCAAATTTACAAGCAGTGATCAAAATGTCAAAATATATCTACGTGTAGCATGAGTAGACAGTAATCAATCAACATCATAATTTGACCAAACAGATTAGGTTCAATGATGAAAGGATGGTTGGTCTACTTTTAAGCACAAATCAAAGTAAGAACAAGTCAAAGGAAAAATCATATCAATAAGTCAGAATTAAAGACATCACATCATTATCGCAATTTTGGCTGATTTAATTCAGAATATGGTGCAGATTATCACATTTAATATACCTTCACCCGTTTTACCTTTACGATAATTTCTCGTGATTGCCCATTGTGATTCTGTCACCTTTATATTAGGCTAACGAACTTTGCTATGTTGCCCGTTGTGTTTCTGAAACAGCCAAAATCCAGAGAGCACCGTTGTTGTTCCTTAGCCTGCCACCACACCTACACGATGAAAGATTTTTGTGACCTATTTCTAGGTCCATGATTGTTAGTGGCAGAAACATTATGAATAAATAAACCCTTTGGAACCCAAACTTGTTTAGTCCTTTTATTCTTGTTCCGATAGACATGAAATTTGTTTGTAGAATTCTTAGGAACCCAAACTTGTATAAATTTTGTGTTCTTGTTCCTATGACTACAATGATGTCCAATTATTTCACATTTATCAAAGATACTTTTCCCTTTTGCATTATCCTCAGCTTGTGTTTTCCCAAAACCAAGTCCTTTTCTGTTGTTAGCAAAAATTTGATTTCCCAATAGCATGTTGAAAGATTTTTCGCCTTTTGAAAAGTTATTCAAAGATTTCTCAAGATTTTGGACTTTGGTTTTTAGTGTTGTATTTTCAGTGACAAGTGAGGTGCATCGATTTATAAAATCCTTTTTCCTAGTGTCGATGGTTTCCTTAAGATTCAAGTTTTCTTTTTCAAGATTCTCAGAGTTATTCTTAAGTTTTGTCAATTCTGAATCTAAAACTTTACATCTTTTACATTCTAGGTTTTGAATATTTTCAAGTTCAGTTTCTAACCTAAAATTTTTACGAGCAAGTTCTCTCCTATCAGTTTTCAGTTTTTCAATTTTAGATTCAAGAGCATCAACTACTTTAGTAAGATCAGAACACATAAAAACAAGATCTCTATAGGAATACTCACCTTCCTCACTAGATTCCTCTGAGCTTGAATCTGAATTTGATTTCGCCATAAGACACAAGTTAGCCTCCTCTGAGCTGCTATCCGAAGCTTCTTCTCCTTCATCATCATCCCAAGTCGCTGCAAATACCTTCTTCGCCTTTTTCTTTCCTTTGTTGTTTTTGAGAAGTGGGCATTTTGGTTTGATGTGGCCAGGCTTGTTGCAGTTATAACACGTCAGTTCATTATCGGAATTTTTGGAATCTTTTGACCTATTGCCCTTTGTTTTCTTCTTGCGTGGCTTGAATCTAGACCATCTTCTAAGATTATTGACAGCCATTGCAAGCTCTTCAATTGGATCTTCTTCATCGCTTTCTTCTTTGCTCTTTAAGGCAATCGTCTTTTTCTTTGGTTCGGAGTTGTTGCGTTCTTCCTTTGCTTTTAGCTCAAGCTCATATGTCATCAAGTTTCCAATCAACTCCTCCATGCTTAGCTTACTCAGATCTTTCGATTCTTGGATTGCCGTGACTTTTGCCTCAAAGTTCATTGGTAAGACTCGTAGTATCTTCCGCACAAGCTCTACCTCAGTGAATACCTTCCCAAGTGCTCTAGCGTTGTACACCAAAGTTGAAAAGCGTCCAAACATGTCCTTTATGCTCTTGTCTTTGTCCATCACAAAGTTCTCGTATTCATTGCTGAATAGGGCTAGACGAGACTCCTTGACTTGAGAAGTTCCTTCGTGTGTCACCTCCAAAGTGTGCCAAATTTCCTGTGCTGTTGTACAATGAGAAATTCTATTAAATTCATTTTTATCAAGAGCACATATCAAAGCATTCATGGCTTTAGCATTTGTCGTTTTCAATCTCTTATCATTAGCATCCCACCTATCCTTAGGTTTAGGAATCTCAGTACCACCAACGATTATAGTGGGAGGTTTATAGCCAGTTTCAATAATATCCCAAACATCATAATCAACGGAACTAAGATAAATACTCATCCTAACTTTCCAATAAGCATAATCGTTTCCGTTAAACATGGGTGGCCTAACGATAGATTGCCCCTCAGAAAAAGCATTATTTTGTAGACTCATGACTCTAGAGTTAAATAAAAAATAAACCTCGCTCTGATACCACTTGTAGGATCTAGATTAACCCTAGAGGGGGGGGGGTGAATAGGGTTATAGCAAATTTTCTCGATTTAAACACAGAAATAAACTTCAGAAATAAATATGCAGTAAAGTAAATCACACACAAAATTTACCCAGCTTCGACAACCCCTGCCTACTGCTGCATTCACAGATTTCTATTAGAATTAAACAGTATCACGCTTACAAACACTCTACTAGACTCATAGACCCTTTTACTCCCGCTCACAAACACTCTACTAGACTCGCACACCCTGCTCCCGCCTATAGAGTTTCGCTCACTCGCAAACATTGTCCCGCCTATAGAGCTTTGCAAACTCGCACACCCTGCTCACTGAACTAATTCTAAATAGACAATCTGACACTACCTAATCCCTAGGTGGTGATTTACAAATTCTTCGACTCGAAAAGAAAAACAAACTTCAAAATTAAAACCGGAGCAAAAATTAAACTACAACTTGAATGCGTGATTTTTGCTCAAAATAAAATAACCAAAAAAAAACCCTTTATAGTTGAACTCAAGAAAAACTTAAGCCCTTCTATAATTAACAAGGCCGACCCCTTGTTTTTCATTAACCCGATCCACTGTTGTTTTGACCCGTTCCTTCTTTTCTTCTTTCTACTGAAAACACTGATGGCCGATTTCTTTGTTGAATTAGGGCTTCGGCTTCTTTCGAATTAGGGCTTCGGCTTCTTTCGAATTAGGGCTTCGGCTCTGGATAATTGATGCTCTTTGCTCGTGCTCGTTCTCTGATGTTTCGTGACTTGTTCTCTGATGATTCGCAACTTTGAGATTGTGAATTGTTCGGCTTGCTCGTTCTCTGACGATTGATTTGCGTCGACTTCGAGGTTGCAAATTGTTAGCAGCTGCTTCTTATGATTGATTTTACTGCTGCGGTATGTAAATTCTTTGCTTGTTTGTGCTTTTGTGATTTTAGAACTCAAACTCGATTACCGATGATGAACTTGGGTTTGTGTTTGGATTTGATTCGATTTTCTCCACAGCCGATGATGATTTTGGGATTGTATTTATATGAATTCTGGACACTTGATTTTTCTTGTATCGATTCGATACTTTCCTAAATTATGCTTTCCTGATTTTAATTACACCTTGATACGCACGGCTTTGATTGTGTTGCGTTCGATTTTCTTGATTCACACGGCATTAAAACTTCCCCTTTTTCATTGCTGACTTTTTTCAAAGACGAATATTTTTTTTGAATTCTCTTACTTGACTCTGCTTCGACCATCTTGTGTTTGTCCCTGTCTTCATCTCTGGCCATCTTCACTAGTCTCCTTTTGAACATTGCACCGTTGTTCACTGTTTACATCACTGGACTTGATATCATTGATCTGCGTTTCTTTATTTCTTATGGCTCCACTGTTGCACTCGAGTGGTTTCAAACATGTGAGTTTTTGTTTGCTTTTGATGTAGCTGTTAGTCTGCATTTTTTCGATTCCCTGTGTCACTTGATCTATCACACTGTTGCATACATTTGCATTGTATATATTCTTGGATTTGAACTGCTTCATGTACTTGATATTGTGGCAAGTAGTCTTTGTTGTTATGTTGATGCATTGTGCCTTTGAGGTTGTAACTGGACAGTTCATATTACTTTGCTTCATCGTTTGTGTCCACTGCATTCTATTTCACTTTGGTTTTGGAGTTGCTGCTATATTGGTTTAAGTTGCACTGTACTTTCTGCTACTTCACCATGTCACTTGAGGTCTTGCAGTTTGATTTATTGATGCATTCATGTACACTTTGTATTGATGCAGTGCTGTCATGTTGTTTGCAACTGTGTTGCACTTGTATCACTGGTATTTGAACTAAACTTGTGTATCTTGTAGCTTTCATCACTGGTGCATGTACATTTCTTCATGTTGCCTTCAGTAGCTTCACTGTTGCGTTTGTATCACTGGTTCATTGCACTGTTTCATGCATGTACTCTGTTGCAGTATTCATTATGTTGGTCGAGCTTGCATTCTTTGTTGGCACTTTTGAATGTTTGCAGCTTGGTCTTGAGTTGTTTAATGAAGAGAATGGACTTGCATACTTCATGTAGCCTTTTGGTCTGACTGTTGTTGTTGAGTTGATATATTTGTGGTCTTCATTTGGTGATTTGCACTTGGTGCAGTTTCCATATTTGTGCTCGAGCTTGCATGTGTACCACTAATCATGCTTGTGATATTCATTTGGGTTTGTGTGTTGTCACTGACCTGAGCTGTTTATATTGAGCTGCCTCCTGTACTTGTATTCTGGTTCTTGTTGAGACCTCTGGTATGCTGCATATTTTCACTGTATTGGTTCGAGTCAGTTTGCATGGTCACTTATGCAGTTTGAAGCTTGCCACTGACTTTGGTTCTGCATACATGTTTGTTGCAGTCCCTTTTTGCTGTTGCTATCCACATTGAACTGCCTTTGATGCACTTTTGAACTTTGTTGCATTCATGTCTTCGACTGTTTGGTCTTGACGTTGCAGTTTGTAGCTGTTGACTGCATCACCGTATATCAATTGCTCGGCCTTTGGTTTCATGTGCATTGAGTTTTGACCCTTTGTTGTTCATTTGGGCTGTTGGACTTGTTGTACATTGCATAGTGCATTGCCTTGTTTGTTGTGATTGTGCTTGCACACTTGCTATTTTTGACTGCGCACACGAGTTGGCGAGGCAGTGCACACGTGTATGAATGTACACATGTGTATTGCAGCCACTTATGGTTACATGTCCCTGTAATATCTATATGCACGACTTTGTGATGAAAACAAGTGTGAATTATGACGAACAACCTAAATAACTGAGGCAAATCATATTTTCAAAAATCGTATTTTATTTTATATTGCAAAAATATTTCTTTTTCAATTTTACTGCGTTAGTGAATATTTTTGCAGATTGCTCAGATGCTGGATTCAAACTGGAATGCAGTTGAAGACAAAATACAAGTGTGAGTGATATGTAGTGAGGTTATCAATGTAAAAATATTTGTGATGTAATCGTGATGTAATCAAAAATGTATATGTATAGTGAGAGCATGAATTTGTACTATTCAAGATTGTAATAAATATTTGTTTGAATAAAATTTCTATTTGAATTCAAAATCTGTGTAACTTATTCTGTTTGAATTCAAATTCAAATTCTGTGTAATTTATTTTATTCAACAAATATTTATTTAATCTATGAAAAACAAAATAGTACATTACCAAATACATTTAAATGAATATATATGTTTATTATCATCAAACAAAAACATATAAGCGCATATTCAACATCTAGTTCTGTCCATTGATCCTTTAGTTTATCTATTTCCAGATTATCTACAATTATAGTTGGTGCTCTATAACCTGTCTCAACAATATTCCAAGCGTCAATGGTTTTCAAAAAAATTTTCATTCTATTTTTCCAGTAGGCATATTCACCATTGAACATTGGTGGTCTAACTATGGATTGACCCTCAGCAAAAGCAATATTAAAAGAAGACATTTTAAAAATTCAAATTTTTAAAACAAAAATTGGTTTTTGAAAAATGAATTTTTAAAAAAACAAAAGTTGACTTCTATTCCTAGCTCCGATACCACTTGTAAGATCGATTTCACCCTAGAGGGGGGTGAATAGGGTGATACTGTTAATTATAAAAATTATTGCGAAAGCTTATAAAATTATTTCAACACAAATACATCAAAATTATAGCAGAATAATAAATGCAGAAATAGAACGACAGAAAATTTACCCAGCTTCGGCAAAACCCTGCCTACGTGCCGCCCCCAATGTTTCTACTAGAAATTAAGTAGTCAAACGCTTTGACACGTAAACTCGTGACACCCGCTACTGACTAACCTAACTCTACGCTCAAAACCCTGCCATAACTCAGCCACTGAGTTGCGAATTTTCAAACTACGCCACGTAGTTTGTCCCCTAGTCACACGACTAGTAATTACACAACTTTCAAAAGAAAATACAAAAGACAACAATTTAAAAACAATTAAAAACAAAATCCTAATTAAGAAGGCTAAGCCCAATGTAAACCGGCCCAAATAAAAATGCAGAGATAACCAAATTATCCCCTTTTCTTTTATCTCCAATCGGCCGTAACTTATTCCTTGAAAAAAATGGTGCTCGTTCCCTTTTCCTTTGCTTGCAAATTAGGGCTTCTAATTAGAAGCTGCAGCCAATAGTAGCTTCGATCGAATGTTGAATTAGGTCCTTGCTTTGTCGATCGACTGTCTCTTTGAGTTGCTCACGGCTGCTTATATTTGATCGAGTTCACCTTTTCCTTCGGTATGTAATTTATGCCTTTTGCTTTTCTGGTTTTGCTTACTTGAACTCGATGCTTACAATTTGCGATGATGTTACTTATTTATATAGGATTCGAGATCCTTGAATTTCATTTGTATACATCAATTTGAATTCGTCTTCGGCCATTCGATTTTGTATTGATGATTGTGATGATTTCTGTCATTTTCAATTCATACATTTTTGGCTTGGTTAACACGGCTTCTTGATTTTGACTTGTTCAACATATTCTTTGATCGATGGTGATTTATTTGACTTGGTTCGATGTTGGCTTCGGTTTTGATTTGACCTGTAGTTGTCTTCGACTATAAACTTGATTTTGTGATGTTGATCTTGTTCGACCTTTGCCATACTATTCACTGCCTCTGGTAGCACTTTCGACCTTGTTCGATTTTACCCGCTGTTTCATGACTCCGGCCATTATGTATTTACTACCATGTGTATACATACACCTATGTATGTATATATGTGTTGTATTTTTAATGTTCATTGTGATTCCTTTAGCCTGTTTTCATTTTGCCTGTACTCTGCTTGATTTTCTGTTGTACTGTCATGAGCTCGAGTTGCTTCAATGTGATGTTCATTCATTGTTGTGGTCTGTTGCAGTTTGACTGTGCAGTATGCTTGTTATATGTGTGTGTGTGTGTGTGTGTGTGTGTGTGTGTGTGTGCGTGCGCGCTTCTGCATTGAGTTGTTTGGTTGACACACTTGTAGTTGTGCATTCATGTGTTTGTTCCTTCATGTGGTATGGATTTGCTTTGAGCACATTTGTGGTTTTCATTGGGTTGATGTGCACTGTGCTTCGAGTGTGCTTGCATCTGATTTGAATTCATGTGTGACTTGAACTTTAGTTGAGATTTGTGGTCTTGAGATTGTAGTTGGGTTCGAGCCATTTGCTTCAGCTAGAGTTGTATTTCCTTATGATGTTCATTTGAAGTTGTAGCCTTTGTGCTCGAGTCTTATACTTGCACTGTCCATTTTCATAGTTGCATACATGTTGCATCTTTGGTGCACTTGGTTTGTGATTCACTGTTGCATTCCTGTATATGCACTTGATTCTGATACTTTTCGAGGGTTGTTCTGTCCAGATTCATTTGCACTCGGTTGTATTTGTACATTTTGATTTTGGCCGAGGCTTGTTAACATTACTGGTGCACTGACTTGAGTTTCTTTGAGTATTGTTCATGTCTGGTTTGAGTTTTGCTTGTATACTTCATGTGTACTTTAGAGTTTTAGTCGAGGCTGCATATATGTATGAGTTGGTACATGTTTGTATACATGTGTATACATATATGTATATATATTTATGCATTGTCAAGTGATGCATAGCGGCTATATGTATTTGATTGCATTTTTGCCCCTGTTTAGTTTGTGTTGTACTGATTTGGTATTTGCTTCAATTTAGTTTGATTTACTTTGAACTTCATGTTGAATTTTGAAATCACACCTGAGTTGAATCCAGCTTAAAGCTCGGGTTTGACCTTGTGATGATATTGTGACATTATTTTTATTGCACTTGAGTTGAACCCGGCGTGTTGGGTTTGACCTGTGCTCCCTTGTCCTTGTAATTTTATCAAGTGTATATATCGGTGTGCACGGCCTTGTGGCATATACAGTGATACACTGTGTATGTCACAAGCTGTTCGTGTATGATGAATTCAAAATTAAATGATGACGAACAATCCAAATAACTGAGGCAAATATTATTTTCAAAATCCACATTTTATTTTATACTGCAAAAATATTTTATTTTCAATTTTACTGCGTTAATGTATATTTCTGCAGATTTCTCAAATGCTGGATTCACATTGGAATGAAGTTGAAGATCGGTATGAGTTGAGTGAATGAGTGACATATAGTGAGGTGCAATGTAAATTTGAATTGTAATTTAATCAAATTTGTATTGTAATTGAAATTGTATATATATAGTGAGATCTTGAAATTTGTACTATTTAAAAATTGTAATAAATATTTGTTTGAATAAAATTTCTGTTTGAATTCAAATTCTCAAATTCTGTGTTATTTACTTTATTCAGCAAATATTTATTTAATCTATGAAAAATAAAATAGTACATTAGCAAATACATTTAAATGAATATATATATATATGTTTATTATCATCAAACAAAAATCATATAATCGCATATTCAACACTTATCTCGAGCATACGAACTCCGATTGACCTGAAATTTGGAATGTTGGCTTTTATAGCTTTGCTAGTCGTGCCATATCAATTGTAGCTCGATCCGGACTCGTCCCATATCTTCTGATATCCATAGTGAACCTGCGTATTACCGATCTTCGAGTCGAATAGTCTTTGATTTCCAGCATAGTCCTTAGTATCACAGCCTTACTAAAAGGCGGGATAACATTTGCACCCCAAGTACGTCTTGTATGAACATGATGTGCTTTGAAAATCTATACTCTTTATTCTAAAAAAGTTCTATCTGATTCATTGAATAGTCGTTGCCTTTTCATCAAGAGATATAACCTTTGATTGATTTCCAGTAATATAAAGGCTGAATTGTTGACGGCCAATGATCATGCAATGTTTTGTTTTAATTGAGTGTCGAGTGCTAGCAATTCATCATCCACTGTTTTGATTGTCATTAGGTGAGCATTCAATTCCTGTCAATTTGAAAATTGAATGTTATTTCATCATAAATGCGCATATGTTAACTTGATGCCTATTCACATTTGCATGTTCACGAGTCGTTATCAAGTTTTTATTCTTTGTTTGGATCAAGTTTTGTATTGATCCTCTCCTAGATCGATGTGAAATTCTAATTATAATCACGTTTAATGGTTGTTTTAAGGTATCCCTTTGTATCGATCCACTTCTGGATCAATACGAGAAGCTAGAGAACATCCTTCGTATCGATGGGTCACCGATGGATACGAACAACCATGTTCTGGATCGATCTGAATTGATGGTTACGAACAACTGCACCATTGACCAATATAGGTGGATGAATATGAAGGAGGCTCTCCATATCAATGATGTTGGTGACCGCTTCGACGGGTTTTTAACACTGGGAAACAAATCGTTTCCTCCTGAGTTTCATATCCATATAAATACATTTTTGACTTAGCCGATTTCTACTTGCTTCATCTCCAAACTTTGCTTTCGTGTCGATAGAACAAGAGGAAGAGAAAACCATTCTCATCTCTAAATCATTCTACTTGTTAATCTCTTGAACTATTTGCTTAAATTTGGTAATTAACAAATTGAAACCGCCACAAAAACGATAAAACCCGAATTTAATGCCAATTCATCCAAATTCATGGCCGACTTCGGTGACGTTGTTGCTAGAGTTGGGTTTGAGTGAGGTCAAGGAAGAATTAATGGCGTTTGGGCTGTTTGGAGAGAAGGACCGCAGAAGATACGAAGGAGTCATGCACATCGATTCTTGGCTCTGGCCTCGTATCGATAGATGAAGGAAGGAACCTCTTTTGCATCTACCTAGGATAGGTAACTCACATCGATCTGGAACCGATAGGTAGAAGGAGGAGCATCGTATCAATCTAAAGTGGTCGAAATTCGTATCGATCTAAAGCGATCGATACAAAGCATTGGCAGTGTGAGCGATATGAAGTTAAGGAACCGATGATCGATATGAATTCTTGATAGGCAATCGATATGAATGTGTGAATTTATGATCGATACAAAATCTATCCTTCTTTTGCCAATGCGATTTGAGCTTATGAGGATCGATCTGAGTTCAAACCTTAATGGATATGAAATCTTGCATAATCAAACACTTGACGCCGGCATGCTTCAGCCTTGCATAATTGGACTTAACCGTTTGACTACATATTTGACTAATCTTCAAGCTCGTTGATAGAAATGTAACTTGAAAAATTTCATGAACTCTAACTTGGATCGTTCTCTAAAGTCGGGTTAGCACGGTTGTGAAGGTCAGCGATGACGGTTATTCAGATTGAATCTCGAAGTCTTCTCGTTTTGGAATCTTTCGAACTTCAAGAAATTTAAAGTATTTTGCACCACCGCACTACACACCACGACCACTCACTTCACAATCACGAGGGAACATGGGTTTATTACCATCTAATGATAATTTTTAACGAGTTTAATAGCTATGGAACGCGGAAGTTCTCAGTTGCAGGATGTTCAGAGTCCACCTCTTCTTGTAATTGAAATGTCGGCTATCGCAGTTGAAGTAATTAGCCTTACTTCGGATGAGCTATCGAGAGCAGTTTTTATTATGAACCCGTAGGATTCTGTCCGCTCTTATATCTCCGAAGTTATGTTATGTAGGATTTTCCCAAAGCACGTGTTGCCGCTAAACGATGTCTTATTACCGGGGCCAAAAGATAGAGCTCACAACCCCCCTGAGGGATACACGGCTTGTAATTGATTCATATGTGTAGCCGAGATGCTTCTCCCTTCAATCAGTTCATTCAGGAAGTGTTGCTTTACTTGAGGATCGCTCTATCCTAGTTGCACTCGAATGGGTACGTTTTGCTCAACGGTCTATTTGTTATCTTCATGGAGTGCCTCTTCTGACCTCTGACTGTAGAAGAGATCAGATATTTATTCAACATAAAAAGTCATGGGGGACAACCCTTCTTTCACTTTTTTGGAGGCGGTTAAAAATTGCCAGTTAGTGGCCGGAGCTTGAAGACAGCTTAGCTATTTTAAAACTGAGTGGTTCTTTGTTCAGTGTCCGTCAGGATTTGCCAGACGATGGCTTGTCAGAGGTAAATGCACCAACCTTTTTGTCGATTAATTGGATAATATTAATTGATGTGGAGTCTATCATTTTGCTTCTTATACAGCTTCGATTCCGTGACCCAAAGGGGCTTAATTTAAAGAAATAGTAAGGGTTCTTCAAGTGGTGCTCATGCATATAGAAATTGACGAAGTCCTCACAGATGAAAATTTGATTGTCGTGGGGCAAATCGTTAGAGATCAGAGCATAGTACTAGTAAGAGTTGTTAGGACGGCTCTGACGAGGCAAATAAGAAGGAGAGCTCCCAGAATTGTTATCGTTGAACGGGATGATTACGAGAATGTGCCTATTGGGGATGAGCCCGCAACTGCACCTTCGTACAATCTTAGATCTTTGGAATCAAGGCAAGACTGTTGCCTGCAAATCTCTAAGGCGCAAAACCTTCGTAACGTCTCCGCTTGCTACTAGTCAGGAGATTCCTCCTCCACAAATAGAGAGCTCATTGAAAGGGTTGGCGGATGTCCCAATCCCAGATGGGGTCTAACTTCACTTCATGACTTCGGGTTGGAAACCAAGGCAAGCTTGAGTGCTTTAGATGTAGGGGAGCAGACTCTCGCAAGCCGAGCTACCACAATCGATTGGTTGGGGGTTCTGCACATGCACACACACGGCACCGCACAACTTATCATCACATGCTTTTCGGTTTTAAGGGATAACTAATTCCAATTTTCCTTTCATTTCACAGACGTAATGGTAAAGCAAGGCCCAATGCTTGGCAGTCTCCGCTCTACGCGCCGTTCTTCTAATTCTTACTCTGAGTCTCATAGGCGTGAGTCCGAAAGAGACAATGGTCGTCGCCATTCTAGTCAAGAGCGTGAGCACCGGGAAAGGGAGAAGGAAAGGGATTATTAGCGCCGTTCACGGTCGCGCTCTCTGCCACCGAGAGTTCCTTCCAAACCTTCTGGCTTTGGTAGACATCCTGTGGAAACTTCTCGTCAAGTACCACCTCCTCAAACTTAGAGGGCCCGACGAGCAATGTTGGAGGATTATGGCTGATGCCCCCGTTACTACTGAACAAACGACTATAGAACCCACAGGGGAAGGAGTGATCAGAATTGCTAAGTTGAAGAAGGATTTCCCAACTGTCTGCTTTGACGGCTTCATATTTCCTCTGCACTTAAAGTGAATTCCCAATGAGGTAGAACAGATGAAACATAACTACGTACATGATGTTTATAGTCAGTATCGAGAATGGATGAAGACTGTAGAGAAAGTTGCAGTGGCGGCCTTCGAGCGGGCAAAGACAATCTAGAAACTAGAAACTGATCTCACTTAGAAGGACCGTACAATTCAAGTTCTCAACAATGAGAATGAATTTTCGAGAAATTCAAAAATGGAGGCTAATAAGAGAGCCGAGGAGGCAACCCAGAAGATGGAGAAGATGACACAAACACAATTTGCCTTGGTCGAGGAAATGCGACACTGAACCACTACGGTCATGGCCGAGAGAGACACGACGCTCAAAGAGCTTGAGGAGTTAAAACCTAAATTTACTGAAGTCTCCAAGGAAAAAGACGATGCTAATAGAGCTTCCCAAGAGGTGCGTGAGCAGGCCGTGGTCTTAGGGATGAGCAGGATGTGGCCAAGCTAAAAGTCCAAGTAACCAAGGCTAAAATAGAAACTGAGGTTAGAGAGGCAGAGATCAGGTTGGAAGGTGATATCGAAGACCTCCTGTTCACTTATAATGTCAATGTCTTGAAACATCGCAACTAGGCTAGCTCGATAACTACCCGCTACACCTACCTGGTGCCGTTAGGTAGAGGATGAGAAAGCGGACTGCAACACTACATCTATTGATGACTTCGAGCTAGAGAACCGGGTATTAACTAAAGATGAGAGAAAAGTTCTTCGCAATGCCATTGTCACCTTTGAAAAGGAGAAACCAACCGCTAAATACTAGAACGTTGGAGAGGGGTCCGGAGCTGAGCATCATGAAGGAAGCTCTGAAATTCCTAGAGCGACTCAACCCGAGCTTACTTCTACAACTAACCTTCCAACTGTTTCGACGTACGAACCAAATAGGCCACACATTTCCC
Source organism: Allium cepa (assembly GCA_030765085.1). NCBI lineage: Eukaryota > Viridiplantae > Streptophyta > Magnoliopsida > Asparagales > Amaryllidaceae > Allium > Allium cepa. The sequence goes on along the minus strand of CM060929.1, from coordinate 471,277,104 downwards.
CAGTCCGTGAACATGTTTCTAAAAGCGCACCGGCTCAACATGCGAGTCAATCTGAGTAAGGTACTTCAAACACTTCTTATATTCATCCAATGTCTGGAGCATTGTCAGAGGATTGCACTAATATCTTTTCTTATCTTTATTCAGTTATAGATTCTGCGCCAGCTGATTTTCCTGCAACCTAAGAATTGTATCATGAGCGGGAAGCCCTTATAACGGAGGCAACAACCACAACGATAGCCACATCAGCCGGGGAGGTGCATGAGAGCAGCTTCGTTCTTGACAAGCAAATGATGGAAGCACTACTTGGCCACAAAAGTGACCCAGTCACTGATCTACCTTTCAATATAGGTGAAAATGTGTTTACAACTAGCTCATTAGGCCCGACTAGCAGCATTCCAATGGACGCTCAAGCAGTTTGGGAGGAGGAGATAGTGGCTAAAATTAATGTCGAAATGGAGAGAGAGGAGCAAGCTAGCAGCATGGGAGGTGGCAAGGCGGGCCCTGTCCCTATGCTTATCGTTTCTCCAGGTGGCACGATTGTTGATACTCGCATGCCTCCTCTATCATCCAACATTGAAAGTGTCACCATTTCTCCAGCTCTACATACCAAGAGCATTCCAATCCCCGTGAATTCGGAGGAAGAGACTGCTATAGTTCCCTTAGTCGAAGAACAATCAGCAAAAGGAGGCCGAGGAGGCACAGGCTCAAAAAGACAGCCGAGCGGTAGCTCCAGTGGATCAACACGGAAGAAGAAGAAGAAGTCAAAGGAGCAGTCATGTCATTTTGTTTCCTTTTTTGGTAGATAGGGGGAATTTCCTTTTGCTTTCCGTAAGTCGTGTATAGATGCGGATCCGGCCCCTATCTATAGGCATTCTTGAAATCATTTTTGTACTTATCCTTCACTTTTGAGGAATGGTTGAAATTAGATTCCATTTTGTTTTTTCCAGCATAACTCTGTGTCTATTTACTTACGCATTTTAGCACTCGTATTTCCATTCAATATGCTTATAAGGCTTTTCATTTTTGTGTCGAACTTGAGCTCGGTCATTAAGCCCAAAAGTCATGGCTTCGGGTCATAACCAAATGTAAAGTCGAATTTTGATGTTACACTATTTCGTTCAGTGGCTGGTACTTGAGTTATGCCTCCAGTCTCAAGGAAAATTGAAGTTGTCGGTCGGCGAACACTCTTCACCTTTGTTGACCTCTATTTAACTAAGTCAGAACGAAGTTAAAGTGAGATGGATCTAAGTGGTCGATTACACTCGTTCATCGCTAAGTACTTGCATTCACACTTAGGAGATTAAGCTTGAGTTCTGGTAGTCGGTTACGCCCGCTCATTATTTAGAATCACGTCTATGCTCTAGGGACATAGGATAATTCACAGGTAATCGGTCACATCCGTTTAGTACTTGGAGTCATATCCGTGCTACGGGAATATGAGCTGTTTTATGCGTGGTTATTCGCGTCTGTTTAATGTTTTATACTCTAGTTTGCCCTTTGGGAATCATGAGTTGGTAGATGGTTTGTCAATCACACCCATTTAGTGTTTGGAATTAGGTTCGTGCTCTGAGGACTTAAGTTGTTTTATGGGCGATCAATCACATCCGTTTAATATTTATACTCCAGTCTGCACTCTCAGGATCAGAGTTAGTTAATGTTTATACTCCAGTTTGCACTTCGGGAATCTGGGGTTGGTTGATGGGTAGTCAGTCACACCCATGTTGGTGTTTATAGTCTAGTCCATGCTCTCCGGACTAGAGTGAGTCGGTGGGTGGTCAGTCACACCCGTTTGTGGTTGTACTTTGATTCTCACTCTGGGAACCTGGAGTTGGCCAATAGATGGTTCGTCACATCTATTTAGGCATTTGGATCTCGTTCACATTCTGGGACAGGGAGTTGATCAAGGTTATGGATGGTCGGATCGCATCCACCTTGATTTAACAAGCAAAGTTGTAAATGGACGGGTCCATCCTCCTTGAGCTTGGATTTGGAATTTGCACTCCATCTCACACTCTGAGAATTGGAATTTGCTAGAGGATTGTCATGTTTTAATCCTTTTTGATTTAAGTGTTTCAGTCCCCTAGCTCGGGTTTCACTTAGCGAGTGATTGGTCGGATCATGATCACTACTTATTTGAATGAGTCCCATCGAGAGATGGGACTTAGCTATTTATGCATCGTTATGATCGCATGATGCATTCCAAGAATTGCCACTCTGGCTTGATGAGTTTGCATTTTATTACTCAAATATGAAAGTATGTCAAAGTCAGTTGCCTTATTACAATTTTAAATTTTGAAATGCATAAACAAATTCAATGGAAAAGCATACAAAATGAATAAATAAAGCCTATTATGTGTAACAGCGACGGAGACTCTCGCTGTTCCATGCCCTAGGTAAAATGAGACCATGAACAGTTGATAGTTTGAATATGCCATGTCCAAGTCTCCGCTCAATTACATACGGTCCTTCCCATGTTGGTTTTATATGTGAAGGGACCAGATAGATTCTCTTTAGTACGAGATCACCAAGTTCAATGGTTCTAGGTCGAACCTTAGCATTGTATAATTGGGTGACTCGACTTCGGTGTGCGGTTACCTCAAATCAGCCTCTTTATGCTTCTCATCCAATAAATCCAGAGATTCAGCAAGTAAGATGGCGTTTCTCTTTGGATCGTAATAGGTCACACAATGAGAAGGGACTTTTAACTTAACTGGATTAACGACTTGAGAGCCACAGAAAAGTGAAAATGGGGTGTGGTCGGTCGCGTACTTGTGGGTAGTTCGATATGCACATAGGGCCATGGGAAGTTCATCGACCCATCTGCCTCCAGCCTTCTCCAATCGTTACTTCGAGATGGACTTAATAACTTTGTTAACAAATTCAACCTGTCTACTTGCTTGATGGTGAGCAACAGCCGAGAATTTCTTTTGGATGTCGAAACGTTGACAAAAATTCATGAACTTTACACTATCGAATTAGGCTCCGTTCTTAGTGATAATTGTCTATAGGAGGCCAAAAATACAGATTATGTTGCATATAACAAACTTTATCACTATCTTTGTCTATAGGGGCTCGGCTTTTTCCCATTTTGTAAAGTAGTCAACTACAATAATGACATACCTCGCATCTCCTTTAGCCAAGGGTAAAGACCCAAATATAGTAATACCCTATGTGGCAAACGGTCATGGACTGACCATCCGAGTGATTTCGGTAGGCGGGGCTCTTGGAATTTGGGCATGTTTCTAGCATCTATCACGTTTGTTTACATAGTCTGATGCATCGTGATTCATAGTCGGCCAATAATATCCGTATTGGAGTATCTTCTTAGCAAGATCTTGCCCTCCAGTGTGATCGCCACATTCTTCCTCGTGCACATCATGCAACACTCGTTTGATTTTGTCGTGGGCGATACATTATAGTAAAGGAAAAGAGTATCCTCTCCTATACATGACACCACTCTGGATAATGAATCGCGATGATTTTCGAAGAATCTTTCTTATCTTGCTGCTTCGTTCGAGAAGTTCTGTTCTCAAGATAATTTCTGAACAGAGTTATCCATGACTCCTTCCCGGGCATTGTCTCATGCATCCAGTCTGTCTCTATCTGATCGATACTCAAAGTGGTAAGTATCTCAACAAGAACGAGTCCCATTTGCTGTGCTTCGCCAGTGCTAGCTAGTTTCGCCAAAGAATCGGCTTTTTGATTCTGCTCTTCAGGTATACAATAGATACCATAGTAGCCGAATTGATTATACACTTCTTCGACTCGAGTAAGGTATGTGGCCAAACTTCGATCTCAAGCTTGATATTCTCCTCGAACTTGGCATACGACTAATTGTGAATCACATTAAATTTCCACAGCAATAATTCCCAAATCTTTGGCAAGTCCGAGTCTCATGAGTAAAGCTTCGTACTCAGCGTTGTTGTTAGTTGCATGAAAGTTAAACTTCAAAGCATAGTATATGGATCGACCTTTGGGAGTTTCAAGTACTACTCAAGCACCTTAGCAGTGGTCGTTTGATGCACCGTTAGTGTATAGTTTCGAATATGTATTTGGGAGGTTCACTGGTATTGAGTAAGTCTTCTGGTATGATGAATTCATCTGTAAAGTCTGCTAGAACTTATCCTTGAATGGTTCACCTCGGTGTATAAGTAATATCGAATTGTCTCAACTAAATGTTCTAGTTGAGCAACCTACCAGACGTCTTAGGTCATTTAAGGACCTGTCGTAACGGCTGGTCGGTGTAGAATATGATCGAGTGAGCCTGGAAATATGGTCGGAGCTTTTCTGAGGCAATGACGAGGCAATAAGCCAGCTGTTCCAGGTTTGGGTAGTTTCTCCCTACCCTATTTAATCGCTTGCTGACATAGTAGACCGATCGTTGGATTTTATCTTCTTCCCGGATCAGTGCAGCGCTGATCGCATTTTTTGAAACCGCCAGATATATATATATAGTCTTTCATGATCAACTGGCTTGGACAGAATAGGTGGCATTGCCATATGTTGAACCAATGATTGGAATGCGCTTTTGCACTACTCAGTCCATTTGAAATTCCGATTTACTTTCCTAATCAGATCGAACAAGGGAATGCACTTGTATGTGGATTTGGAAATGAATCTGCTTAAGGCTGCAACCTTCCCGTTGAGGCTTTGTACTTACTTTATGGTTCTGGGAGCCTCGAGATTCTGAATCGTTCAGATTTTCTCAAGATTGGCCTCGATTCCTCGAGCATTGACAATGAATCCAAGGAACTTTCCAGATGGACCCTGAAGGAGCACTTCAACATGTTGAGTTTCATTCAGTACTGACGGAGGATGTTGAACATTATTTCCAAGTCTTTAACATGATTAATGGATAATCGTGACTTTACAAGCATACCGTCCGTGTGCACCTCCATGGTTTTCATGATTTGGTAAGCGAACATTCGGTTCACAAGCCTTCGGTAAGTTGCCCCAGCGTTCTTGAGTCCGAACTGCATCACTTTATAGCAATAGAGTCCTAGATCAGTGAAGAAGCTAGTATGCTTCTGATTAGGTAGGTGCATCGGTATTTGATTGTAGCCGAAATATGGGTCTATGAAATATAAGAGCTCATGTTCGGCTGTTGAATCTACAAGTTGATCAATTCTAGGAAGTGGAGAACTCTCTTTAAGGCAGGCTTTATTCAGATCTGAGTAGTCCACACATGTTCTCCATTTCCCATTGGATTTCCTGAGGAGCACTGGGTTGGATACCCACTCCGGGTATAATGCACCTCGAATAAACCCGTTTGACCTGAGTTTATCTACCTCTTCCTTTAGGGTGGCAGATGTCTCTGGATCCACTCCGCGCCTTTTTTGTTTGACCTGGACATGCCATGGGTCAATATCCAATGTATAGCTCGCGATGTCCGGCGAGATCCCACACATATCAGAGTGGGTCCAGCTAAACACGTCAAGGTTTTCCTGAAGAAATTCAACCAATTCCTCTCTCATCTGGTGGCAAAGTTGAGATCCGACGTTTATCATTCTGAAGTCATCATTATCATCGAATGGAACATCAATCTTAACTCTACCAGGGAAGCCTGACTGTCTTTAAGTTCCTCTTCATTATCGTTATCTCGTGGATCAAGATCCTTTAGGAACTGGTTTTGGTGCCCGGGCCTTGGCCCAGGCTTTAGCTGTCAATTCTTAGAAAAATGGATGTAGAGAGATTCCTCTACGTCCTTGCACTTCTCTTTGCGTTGCATCTCCCGCAGCTCAGCAACATAACAGGCGCGTCCAACTGCCTGATCTCCTTAAACAACTCCAATTCTATTATCTGTGGGGAGCTTAAGAGTCAAACGCCATGGGGCAATAGCTTCCCTAAATTCAGCAAGCGCCAGTCGGCCCAAGAAAGCATTATATGGGGAATTAATATCTAACACAACAAACTGTAGCATCCGGACCCTCCGACGACCTCCGATTCCCAACTCAATTGGCAGCTCCACCATCCCAGCGGGAACAATTGCACTTTCATTAAAGCCATGTATACGAGATTGACACGGCTTTAGGTCCTTCGCCTTCATTTTCCTTAGTCATAAGTTCGTTTAAAAAGAATATTCATGGAGCTTCCACCATCTACCAAGTTCGTCTTCATCCAAGCAGAACCTATTTGTGTTGGTATGACTAGTGGATCGATAGTAGGAGCTTCAACTCTATCAGCATCTTTGTTTCGAAAAACGATATCGTCTATCATTGTTTTCTATTGTTTCGCTAGAGCCCCATAATCAATATTACCACAACTCTTGAAGTCTGCATGCCTAATCGAACTGCCATACAACTCCATTTCATTCCAGCTTTGATCAGCTGGATGAGGACCACCACTAACTATATTTATTACCAACCTCCCACCAGTAAGCGCAGTTTCCTCTGCCTATGCCTGGTTTTGACCTTGATTTAGGTTTGATGGGCCGACACCTCCATTCTACGACGCCCGCATAAATTGTTCCAACTTTCGTTCTCTAATTAACTTATCAATCATGTCTTGTAAATGATGGTACTCATTAGTATTGTGGCTATAGTAATCGTGGAATTTGTAGAGCTTTCTAGTTTTACTCTGTTTCTCAGATGACTATTTCAAAGTTGGTTTCTTATACTAGCCAGTATTACAAGTCTATAAATAAACATTCTCCAGGGATGTATTCAGTGGGGTATATCGGTCAAATATGGGAGCTCTGGGTCTCGGTCCACGAGTTTGATCTCTCTTCTTATCCTGACCTCCATTGCCTTTCTACTGGCTCTACTTGTTCTGTATATTCGATTGCACGTTGTCGGAGTTCTCGCTGGCCTGTTTCACAACAACATTACTTTAAACGCCTTCACTGTGGGGCCCTACATTGTCTTGCTTCCTGGATAGCCTTGCGCCTTCTCTCCTAAAAAAATCGATCGCCTTAGCGTAGAAAAGATCCAATGATGCGGGCGATTTCCCAGCCAACCAATTGCCAAACTCAAAATCGTGATCGATTCCTTTAGTCGGTGATATTAAGATAGAATTGTCATTTGGGTTGCTAAACTCAATACAGGTAGCATGAAACCTTTCTAGATAACGTCCGAGTGTCTCTCAGGAGTTTGGGTAATGCTGGACAAGGTGTTGATATCCTTTGGCCTTGTGACATGCATATGAAATTGCTCGACAAATTTGTTGCCAATTGATCGAAACTGGAAATAGATCTGGGTAGCAAACGAGTAAACCACATTATTGCAATACCTCCAAAGAAAATAAGGAAACTCCTACACTTAACCGCATCGTCGGCTCGAACAGCGCTCATGAGCTATTCATACTTTAATATATGCTTAGGATCCGAACTTCCTTCATACACGGGTAAAGTAGGCATCCTGAATTGACGAGGTGGCTTAGCATAAAGAATGTCATCAGTGAATGGTGTTTGACTTTGGGACATTCCCTAATCATCATTAGTAAGGCCTTGACTTTCATGGATCATTTGGCGGATCATGGTTGGAATGTTAGACATTTGGACATTTGGGGCCAAGGCATGGTCACGTTCCACGTTGCAAGGATGGTCCGGTGCGAGGTCGACGGTCGGTTCCTTGCCTCCTTGGCTCTGGGTCTTCAGGAACTTAGGGTTTTGGTGCATGAATCTTAGCTTCTAAATCTTATCTTAAGGGATGGATCTGCTTTGTTCTAAATCTTAGCTTCTAAGTCTACAGTGGCAGTAGCTGCGTGGCTATCGATGATGTGGTAAGGAAGTGTCCCTCCTCAGGAGGTGGATCAGCTTGGTGTCTTGTAAAAGGGCCACCCTCGGCTTGTCTGAGGTTTAGAGCATGCTGATGCCTGGAAGCTTGTGCATAGTTTCCATCCAGCCGTTGCCGTATAGGTCTATGATTGTAATAAGAGGAAACCGAGCTTTCAGCAGATGAATAGAATGCACGACTCCTTCGTCTTTCCTCATTCAAATGGTTCGTGAGCTCCATATTGGCATGGATCTGCTGGGTGAGTTGCTGACGGTTCAAGGTTAGCTCTTGCATTAGAATCTGGAATTCCTCCCTAGTCATAGGTCCTTGTGGATCTGGAACTCCAGGAGATGCTTAAACCGTTGTGTTCAGCTGCGTGGGATTCTGCCTATCTTTTTCTTCTAGATCTACAGCAGTTGAAGCGGTTCTGGTGGTAACCACGATGAGTGATGTAGCTCTTTCCTAGATCTGGTGGAATCTAAATAGAATGGAAGGACTAACTGGATATCAGATCTGGATCTCCTTTTCGCAGTAGATCCAATGAGTAGAAAATACTGGGTTTTCTCAGTGAATGCACCAAAGTGTTTGTACCAAAATTGGACACAACACTCTTTGGACGTATATGAAGAGATTAGAATGAAGAATATAAATGTAAAAAGAGGCTAATCTAACAAATACGCCAAAACAGACATACAGAAATGCAAGAACACATGAATTTATAATGGTTCGGCATTATAGCCTATATCCACTTTAGGAAGTTTGTTGTTTTAATGATGTCTACCAACTGATTACAACAGAGAATACTCAAGAACTCGAGTTACAATGGGTTTCCGACAGAGTAACGGTGTAATGTAGTCAAAAGTCCCTCTTCTGAAGGCATCGGGTTGCTATTTATAGGCGTAGTCTGGAAATATCTGACTTAGATCTTGGAATCCCTTTCTCACATGTGGAGGGCCCACTAGATCGATCCGAGGTCATTTGGGATCGATCACTAATCGATCCATGTACATTTTATATCGATCAAGATTTGCTTCTTTTAGGCTTTGATCGATCAGAGACATTCTTGAGATGGTAAGCAAGCTCCTATGAAAATTTGGTAGCATTTGGAGTTGTAGATTTTGATTTATGATCGATCCAAGTTTGCATTTACAGTTGGCTATCGAGTTCGTATCGATCCATGTTCGAATTGATCACTTCTTATTGATGCTTGTGCATATTGATCAGGTGACGTGGAGCGATAGTCCAGGAGAGATCCACTTTTCATGCAAAGTGACTGTTTCCTCTACTTGACTATACCTTTTCGTATCGATCCAATGTAGGTCCCTTCGTACCGATGCCTGATGATGGCTTCGTATTGATAATTGCATTGGTTTCTCCATACTGATGGAAGATGCTGATTTCATATCGATGGAAGGTGTTGATTTTGTATCATCTGTTGGCTGATCGATACGAAATGTATAAGGCGATCGATCGATATGAATTGGACATACGAATAGTTACCGATGGATACGAAGGAGGTTGGATTTGATGGTTACGAAACCGCATGGATACGAAGGGATTTGATGGATACGAAGGAGAATGGAAGGTGATGGATATGAATTGTGGCTATCTCTCTTAATTTTGATTGATCCATATCTCGAGCATACGAACTTTGATTGACCTAAAATTTGGAATGTTGGCTTTCATAGCTTTTCTTGTCGTACCATATCAATTATAGATCGATTCAGACTCAGACAAAATCCGCCGGTATCCAAGTGAACCTATGTATTACCGATCTTCGAGTCGAATCATCTTTGGTTTCCAACCAAGTCCTTGGTATCATGGCCTTGCCAAAAGGTAGGATAACATTACAAATGATATTATGTAAAAGATTTTATAAGTGATATTTGGTAAAGGAGTTTGTAAATCATTTATGAGTTTTGCAAAAGAAGTTTTTACAAATTAATTTAGAGATTTATTTAAGGGATTTGGAAATATGAAACAGGCTTATAAGAAAAAGGAAATTTATAAAAAGAATCAGATAATAATTAATCCTTCTTGATTATGGTGGTATGGAAGCATTCTTTCCATACTTAACACCGAAGAATAGTGGTATGGTATATAGTAAGAAATATTTTAAATAATATTTGTTTTGGCCTATTTAAATATGACTTTAGAAAAGAGAAAATCTCCGTCTTGTTTTATTAATAACTTATACTGTTGAGATAAGTATATGGATATTTTCTAAAGTAATGAAAATATAATGGTTATAAATATACTAATACCGCCGAGCTAAGTATATGAATATATTCCCATGTACTGAAAAGTGTATAAGAGATTTGTGAATATATCTTTTGTAAAGATATTTTGAATCAAATAATTGAAAGAGATTTTAATAATTGAAAGATTTATTTACAAAGGCTTAGTGTACCCCATATAGGATTAAACCTATGATTTATTTCTTGTTATTTTCTTTTTAAATAACCGACAATCCAATTTTGGCCTAGAATATAACCCTAGAAATATCTAGGAGAAACACTGAGGGTTATAAGCATAGTCATCTTTGATGATATTGTACTGTGGGTATAAATCTTGTTTTGTTCTCCTAGGACAAAAGATAAAGAGATCTGTCCACTTAAACGGTTAGGGGGTGATCCCTACTCTTATGCATTGCCTGTTTATTTCTAAAAAAAACTAGAGTTCAGTTTATTGAAAATTTTCGAATGTTGGTTCGAAGAGATAGAGATCGAATAAGTATGAATTACCCAAAAACCACTTCGAACAAACTCAACCGTCTCATAGAAGACATCTTGAAGATGCTGGGATTGAAGCGGAGCCCTTTAAGGTGAAGGGATGCATGTTAATAATCCCGAAGCTGATTCCAAAATGGATGTAGTCGAAGTAGTGCTTTCGGTTTGTTTATATCCTAAACAACTTGTATCAAAAAATGCTGACATTGCATTGTTGTCTTGAGAGTAGTGTTAGCGTTCTAAGTTGGATTCACTAAGAGTGGAAAAAATTAATCATGACCTCAGAAGACTCACAACTCATAACCTGGTAATGACTAAAATAAGGGATATGCGGTTGAGCTATGTGGCTTGCAACCATTAGGAGCTGTCATTCCTTGATCTAGAATCGATATTTATACATTCTGTGCATGTGGGAAAGTGGAGCCATGACTGGTGCACATTTTTTTGGAGCCATGGTCCCTGAGAATGATGTAATTCGTCTTTTAATGTTCGAGGGGCAGGCCGGCTCTATGTTGGCAAGGGGTCCATGTGTGGCCCTCGGTTTATTTTTCTAGAGGTGTACTATGGAGGCGTACCGTAGTAGCCTTGTCGTTAATGGAAATCCAATCTCCAATACGTGCCTTTTAGGACATAATTGTGCCCAACTATGTTGATATGTGAGATGCAAGCATTTTAGCTAATTTATATATTTATTTTCTCCTATAGACATTACTATAATATCAAAAGATATTCTAATAGAATAATTTTGGTTATCATAAGGTAAAACTCATCCATGTTTACATGCGATGTGGTTTTACAAGATACCTTTAATTTTGAAAGGTTTTATATGATATAATAATACAATTGATTATTTTTCTCATGTAGTTTTACCAGACTGATTCGGGGCTTTATTTTTCATATAATGCTCGGGTCAGCCTGAGCATATTTTCCAGACTAAGTTAGATACTTTGGAGCTTTAAGAGACAAGCTAGATCCTCAAAGACGTACTCATGTATTTTATCTTCTGCTGTTTATTCTTAGTGTATTTATCAGAAAGGATAAGTTGTTATAACTATCTAGTATCTGATTATAGGATAATTGAACCATGATTGATGTATGTACATAAAAGTTTTCTTTTTGTAAGGATTCATTGACATATTATGGATCACTCGTCAAGTCTTGCGATTTTGTTCCGCCTATTTCTTTTCATTCACCCCTAACGACCTACTTTTTCGGCACTTGTATGTTCGACAAATAACGTGTATGTATTAGTGTCTACTTTTAAGGACCGAAAAGGCGGGTTGTTACAAATGACATATACAATGAAATATAGGGAATTTCGTATAAGAAATCCGGATTCCTCACCATTGTTGATTTTAAATTTCTGTTATATACTTGCTGTATAAATTGTTAAATATCAAAATTATTCGATGTGATATTGATATTTTAAAATTTGAACCTTTTAGTGATAAAGGTACGGGTAGCATTGGTTAAGTGCTATGGTAGCTACTGGCCTCATTATAGAATTTGGAAATACTATGGGTTGCTGTTTTGATTTACGGAAATGATTTCAAATATGATTTTGGAAGTTTCCATGATATTTTGCATAGAAATGGTTTTTAAACTTTTCTATTTTACTTTAAACTTTTTGAAAATGTTCTAAAAAGTATTTCGAAAAGTAATTGTTTATTGAAAAGTTAATATAATAATGGATGTTTATTTTAAAGAAAAAGGGAATTTATATTTTATAATAAAGTGATTTTGTTTTAAATGGTGATAGAAATATTTTAGAATAAACATTAGTGAAACATTTTATAAAGAATATTGTAACAAAAGAGAGATTTGTAAATGGTATTTTATATAAAGGAAAATTATATCATTTTTATGATCTAGAATAATAAATCACATTTGTGGATTTATAGTAATATATGGAATGATCGTTTAATGGAAAGTATTTGGTTTTATTTTGAATCTAAAGGTTTGTGATAAGTAAATTAGATTTATAAAAGGAGTTTATAAACAAATTTGGAGATTTATAAAAGGTGATCTATAATTATATTTGAAGATTTAAAAAGGAGTCTATAATTATATTTGGAGATTTATAATAGGAGTTTATAAATAAATCGGGAGATTTATAAAAGGAGTTTAAAATAAATTTGGGATTTATAAAAGGAGTTCTATAATTATATTTGAAGATTTATACAAGGAGTTTTATAATTATATTTGGAGATTTATAAAAGGAGATTTACAAATAAATTTTAAGATATATAAAAGGAGTTCTATAATTATATTTAGAGATTTAAAAAGGAGTTTATAAATAAATTTGAAGATTTATAAAAATAAGTTTGTAAATAAATTTGGTGATTTATAAAAGGATCTCTATAATTATATTTGGATGTTTGCAAAGTAGTTTATAAATAAATTTGGAGATATATAAAAAGAATTTATAAATAAATTTTGACATTTGTAAAAGGAGTTTTATAATTATATTTCGAGTTTATAAAAAGATGTTTTATAAAAGGAATAAGATTTTATATCTATAGATGATCATTTTAAATAATGGTGGTATGGAAAGTTTTCTTTTCATACTTAACACCAAATTTCGAGGTAGGGAAACTCATCCCTATCCTGAGAATTAAGAATGTATGTCGAGGCAAGGATAATTAACTTCTCTAACTTCATTGTTAATCGATACGATCCATTTACTTACACCAAAGGGAAAGTGTTTTGGGTTGATTGTTATTGATGTTTTAATTGACATTTGTTTTATTACAAGTATGGTTTGGAAAGTGGAATCTTTCTAAAAGTTTTCTGAATATACTTATACCATTTAGATAAGTATACGGTTATTTTCTAAGTATCGAAAGTGTAGTGGTGTGAATGAACTTATACCGATGAGATAAATATATGGATATTTTTTCCAGGTAGTGTAAGACTAAAAATGAGCAGCGAATAAGTAATATGCTCGTGTATGTCCTTTGTAAAAGTATTTTAATACAAGAATTTACAAAGCGATTTTTAATTAACAAAAGGATTAATTAAAGAGGCTTAGTGGTTTCTTATGTGTTGAACCATGTTTGGTTTCCATATGAAATTAAATCTTTGATTTGATTGTTTGTTTATTTGTTATTAATTAACCAATTATCAAATCTTGGCCAGTTTCAAAATTATTGATTGTCGGTTCGAAAAGATTGAGATCAGATATGTTTTCCGAAAACCACTTTGAACCGACATACGCGTTCGAGTGGGAGACTCTTGAAGATGATGAAACTGAAGTTGGAGTTCTTTGAAGTGTAAGGGCTACTTGCAACTAATTCTAAGAATGTAGTAAAAGTAGCCCCTTTGGTTTGTTCGGACCTAGAACAACTTATATAGATGAATGATGGAATTGCATTGTTGCCTGAAGGGTAGTGTTAGCATTCCAAGTAGGGTTAGCTAAAAAGGTAAAACTTGGCCTCAAGCCTCACACCCGATAATGACTAAAACAAAGGATATATGGTAGGGCTATGTATTTCGCTGCCATTAGGTTATGATCATTACCCAATCAAGTTCGACGTTGACCTATTTATACATGCTAGTGAATCAACGCGGTTGTTGGTCGGCAATCGGGGTGATATCTTATTCAATACCATCCAGTAAGGGGGTAGGCTGGTTCAGTGTTGACAGGGGTGTAAATGTTTTGCAACCTCCATACCTTTTTCTAGAGATGTACTATAGCAAGCGGTACCCCAGTAGCCTTGGAATTGTATGGGATTCATTCGCCCATTAGTGCCTTATGGACTTAGTTGTGCCCAAATATGTTAGAATATGAGATGCAATCATTCCAACTATGTTATATATTTATTTTAAACCTTAGACACTATTATAATATCACTGATTTTCTACTAGAAATGGTTTGGTTCTTGTTAGGTAAAAACTCAACTATGTTTATGTGCAGCGTGAACTTATGAGATACCTTTATTTTAAAACATTTCATCACATTTAAAAATCCATATAATTTGTGTTTCTTTTGCTGGTTTACCTGATTGATTTGGGCATTATTTTCTTATAATCCTTGAGTTACCAAGTATATTTCCAGATTTAGTGATGGATGCTTTGGAGCTTCAGGAGAGGAGCTAGATGCCTCCAATATGTATTCACGTATCTTTTGTTCCGCTGCAACTGTTGTTTTGTATTTATCGGCGTCTGTTAGGACATGTTGTTACAACTGTCCAGGCTGATGATAGAGTGGTTTTCTATGATTGATGCATGTATGTAGTACTTTTCTTTAGAAAAGATCTGTTGTATATTTTATATTATGCATCATGATGTGAGATTCTATTTTGTCTTTTCTTTCTTTCACCCCAACAATATGTCTTTTCGACATTCGGATGCTCCGCACGTGAATACCATGGATGTATTAGTGTCGACTTTTGAAGATCAAAAAGGCGGATTGTTACACTTTACATATATATATATATATATATATATATATATATATATATATATATATATTAAGTGCGTACTTTAGCTCCATGTCTTCAACAGGACCAGAAATGTCAAGCTCGGCAAAAATCTGAAATCTTTTCCTTGTTGATTTTTGTATACAAACTCTGACGACAAAAAATTTGACTTCTTTTGTAGACTTTTGGAATTATGAAACGATGTAGAGCATAATAGACTGTATGCATTAAATTTTATAAAATTCAATGATATTTGTTATTTACAGCAAGAGGAAATGTCATATAGCCATCTTGTACTGAATGAAGTATAGTTAAAGAATGTAAAAGGAGAAATATAGCATTTTAGAATGTCTTGGAACTTATGTTTCAATAATTGAAAACAATAGGTCTTATGTTGTTAATAATTGTCTTAAATTAAACACAATTCATCATTCATAGTTTTATTTATAGTGAGTTTAAGTATGTGTAACTAAAGAGCTTTTAATTTACAGGTGGATATGTATTTTCGATGCAAAAATTTGGTAATATGCCACAACAAGTTTGGGTTTGAAGTTAATTTTGATGCCAGAACTACATTTTGTTTGTATCTTGTATGTATTACTACTTTTGGTCACTATGCACTAATTGTTCTATATTGTTTACGAAATACTATGAGCATATTATATATGTTATGATATAAGAATATGTAATATGTTATTATGTAACGTTACATGTTGATTATGAAATGTTGATTAGCATAATATGTTGATTACGAGATGTATGTGTTGATATTAACTGTGTTGTATATAAATTATGCATCTGTATAGAATAGGTAGCATATGGGAAAATGCAGAGACCCTAGGCGGTAGCGTTTGAAAAAGATTCAAAAACATTTCCAAAATACCGTGAGTGTTTTAGTACGCTAATGGAAACTTTCAATAGCATATCAAAAATGCAAAGGGTTGCTAAGGACAAAAAATCCCTCATAGCAACACATAAAACCACTATAAAATTAAAGCTCACAGCAGTGCATAAAATACTAATATGTATTTGATAGGAGAATTCAAATGCTAAGTAAAGTGATTTAGCTCATCATCACAAATGCTATAAAATGTATTAGTGACATTTTTTAAGGGATATTAATAGCTTACTTTTTACAACGGTTTCTAAACACTGTAAAAGGTCCTGTTAGTTGTTGTGTATCTACATCCTCATACTCTAGGCAACGCTCAAACAAGACACCATGGGTACATTCCAACCGAGCTTCGGCATTGCCATCACCTATTAAACTTTGTAATTGAACATCGTCAAGGCCACTGCCCAAAAACAAAGTGTGGAAAGGACAATCTCTATGTAGGACCTATCAATCTCTATAATGAAAACAAACGTTTTCATCTTCCAATTCACTTTCCCCATTTACCACCATGTGGCATCTAGCACCTCAATAAGAAAATCAAGCTCAAGCAATGCTTGAATTTTGTAGTAGGCAAGGATTTGGTAAACATATCTATTGCATTCTCCTTCGTGTTAACCTTTCGAATACGAAACGGCTTTTCTTCATTCAACGAGACAAGAATGGACTCTCTCGCCTCTGTATGCTTCATCCTCGAGCTAAAACTAGATTTTAAGCTAAGTGAATTGAGATTTGACTATCATAACTTACCACAACTCCATCATATACGAAGCATAAATCACACATCAACCGCTTTAAGTAAAATGCCTCCTTAGTTGCTTCAACAACAACTATCAGCTTTGCCTCCATATTATACAAAACAACTATCGTTTGCAACCTCGCTCTCTTACCAGTAGTTTTCCCTCCATGACATGAGGTTGACTTCCTTCGATCTCTATCTTTAACATAGTTAGAATCACAAAATTCAACCAAGCTAAAATCTCTATCTCTGCCGCCAAAACATGCTCATTATCTGAAGTTCCTCTAAGACCTAAAAATATATTTAACCGCCTCCCAATGTGTCTTTCTTGCATTTTCCATATTCGCTAACCAATTTAAAAGCCAACGCAATGTCAGGCCTACTATAAACCACGACATACATTAGGATACAAATTACACTTGCATAGAGCACCTTCTCCATAAGCCTTATCCTTCTCTAAGATCAGAGAGCCTTTACTAGAAAGTTGTATATGCAAAGGCATGGGTGTATTAATTATCTTCGTTCCCTCCATGCTCAACCAAGAAAGCACCTTCTGAATATTTCCATTTATGTGAGCAATAAAAGTCTAAGCTTTCCATCTCTTTGGATTTCCTAATATCTTCCTCGCATCCCCAATATTTTTAATCTTAAATTCCTCTTTTAACTATATCTTCATTTTATTTATTTCCACTTTATCATTGGAAGCAATTAATGTATCATCTACATACAGGAGCAAATACACTCAACTACCATTCTTTAAATGCTAAAAATAAACACATGCATTATTAATACTACAATTAAAACTAAGTAAAAGCATAAAAGAATCTAACCTCCTGTACCACTATCCAGATGACTACTTAAGTCCATAAAGAGATTTCTTCAACTTCCAAACCAAATCTTCTTTTTTCCATACCATAAATCCTTCTGGCTGTTTCATGTAAATGGTCTCCTCCAAATCATCATACGAGAAAGAGGTCTTCACATCAAGTTGCTCCAACTCTAAGTCATGAGTAGCAACTGTGACGAACAAAATCCGAATGGAGGTATGTCTCGCTACAAATGCAAATATCTCAGCATACTTTATTCACTTCTTTTGTGAAAACCCTTTGCAACTAATCTAGCCTTATATCTCATGTCATCTTTCACTTTAAACACCTACTTGCAACCTATGGCTTGGCTTCCACGAAAAGGTGGTACCAAATTCCAAGAATTTTTCTTCTTTAATGACTCTGACTCCTCTTCCATAGCACAAATCCATTTCGAGCAATCACTCGACTTCATGGCTTCTTCAAGGTCAAATAGCCAATCATGAAATACATGTAGGGCATAGTCAAAATAGTCATCAAGGCCGTCATTTTCATATGGCCAGTCTCCATATCTCTCGGCAGCCTAATAATCCTACGACTAGCTCGAATAGGTACAACATCATCCAAACTCATTTCAGATTCACCTTGAACCAAACTTCATCTAGCTTCATGCACAACACTAACACTGCAAGAAGGAATTTGTTGACAACAATGTGACATCTCATCAACTACATCTTAATTTTATCAATAATGACTACAACCCTACTATTATGCTAAAATTGGGAACTATTTCCATCTCCTTAAGCCAATCAAAATCAACTGATGTGGTAGGTAACTCTTTCTTAGGCTTAACATTGCAGATTCATCAAATGTAACATGTTTAGAATGAACGGTCTTCTTATCAGTTGGATTTCAAATTCGACACTTTGACTCTATCCTTATGTAGTTAAAACGCTTAGCAGCTCTATAGCGGTGGAGTTGCAAAAAGTTACAACGGGGATAAAGTGGGGATACAGAGGAAAATAGTGGATGTGCAAAATACTTCATTAGATATAAAACTATATATTTAAAGTTGATATGGTCTCATTCTCAGATGATTTGTGCTGGAAAAAGAAAAGTTGATTAACTTTATACCACAAGACTAAGAATATCATGTTTTATGCAGACTAGATTAGGTGACTACAACATATTTCTGACTTATATTGAGAACTTATGCGCTATATTAGGTCTTTACCCTGACCTTTTGATCTGGTTTAAAAGAGAATTAGTCATATTAACCTTTATATATTAGCATCGCTAAAGCGAGTGCTAATAAACCTTGATTTAGCGGATGCAGCAGAAAATAGCAGGGTTTATAGCGGATTTACTATTTAATAGCGCTAAATTGAAATAGCACAGCAGTTAAAGAGCGCTACAGACTGTGGTGTGGATTTTACAGGGCTTTAACTACACAGCTCCATCCGTGTATCTAATAAATATGTCCTTGTATGGTCTAGCCTCCAACTTATTATCACATGTATGGTTCACATATAGAAAATAGACAAAAATGTGATAATAACCAAGGTATATTGCTTTACCTCTCGACTTTTCTTCTAGAATCTTCCCCTCAATGGCTGAGCATGAAATTCGAATTATAATATGAAATATAGTCGACAAAGCTTTCGCCTAAAATCCTCTAGACAAATCTACAGTCAATCTAAAGCAATAAGCATTTTTAAGTAGAGTCTTATTCATCCTCTCTGCAACTCCATTAGATTGTAGATCGTCGGGTATAGTGAAATGTCTACCATGCTACTCACAGAAAACAAGGAACTCTCTGGAGAATAATTCATAGCCATTATCAAACTTAAGCAACTTCAACTTGCAACTAGCCTTGTTCTCAACTAGTGCCTTCCAATCTTTAAATTTCTCAAAACTTTCTAACTTGGCCTACATCGCATACACCCAAACTTTCTAAGAAAAGTCATCAATGAAAGAAATAAAATACTTTGCTCCCCCAGTGGAAGTGATAGCTATTGACCTACGGATATCTGTATGCACGTAAGCAAGTACTCTCTCCGATCTATGAAACCCAACTCTAAAAGATACCTTTGTCTGCTTACCCAACATACACTCCCCGCAAAAATCTAACTTGTCAAAGCTTTCTCCTCTGATCACCTTCTATTTGTGAAGCAACTCCAAGCCCTTCTCCGAAATATGGCCCAATCTAAGATGCCAAATTCTGGTGGCATCCAAAGTACGAAAATTATCTACTCCAATACAAGACTCTCCAAGCAAGGTGGTTCTTTTCAGTAGATACAGATTCTGTAACATATCACTCTTCATCAAAACTAACGTATCCCTAGAAATCTTCAATCTATCCTTCTCTGTAGTCACCTTGCATTCCATGGATTCCAATTGCCTCAAAGAGATCAATGACTTCCAAAGACCTGGAAAATAGCGGACACCTGTAATGACCTATGTTTTACATATCGAAGGATCATAAAATATTTTTATTTTGTTCATATGAGGTAGTATAACTCTAAGATTTTAGAAAGGGACTCTTAGGACATTTTGCACATTCGTGGCCCTGGTAATCTTTTTTAGACCATAACTTTTGATAGAAGCTGAATTAGGGTCTTAAACGACTTCCATTGCTTCATAATGATGATTTCCATTACGTAGAGGGGTTATAATAGAAAAACGAACTTACCATTTGAAAGTATTGTAGTTTTAAGTTTTAGTTTCTGCTTCCAGTTTAAGTGGTAGTTAAATTAGCCCATGCTTAGGATCATTAACCCAATTCGAAATTTGTGCTAGTAGGAGGCTATAGGAACTAACCTAAGTCACTTCCATTTTTCCTAAAATAGATCTAAACCTCTATTAGCTCTAATTTCATCAAAAATCACATTTTTTCCTTACTAATCTTAGCCAAATATTTGATTAGAGTGAGGATTAGTGTATAGAAGCTAGAGATTATCATTCCTATTGATTTTTCTCCTTCTTTCTTGCTGTCCACTTCAGATCTAAAAAAGAAATTATGTATTTTAGGTATTTTTTTGATTTGTTCTTGACTTCTCACTCATCTATATAGTTTTATATAGTTCAAATGGTTGTTTTTAACATGATTTTGATCTAAAATGGGTTTTCTAACTTTAATACTTATTCGTACATGTTTTTGACCTAAAATTGGAGATTTTCAAATAACATTAAAATTGGTTCTATAATCTATTTATTCATATTCACATGCTAGTGTAACTCCCTTCATTTATACATGCACATGCTAATGTACAACTTAGATTTAGAGTGTAACTAGATTGATTGTCTCATTCTCATGTATTGGTCATATGAATGGATGTATTTGCATGCTATTCTATGATTGTACGTTGTGCTTTGATGTTGTTTGTTGCTGTTATGATTGCATAAGAAGTTTGGTTGGAGAATTGAGCACAACGGAGGCAAAGATGGTCGGAATTGGACGAAACTTCGAAGGCAGACTCTGGAGTGTAGAAAGAGCTTGAGGTTCAAATCATGAGCTACAATTCTTTGAGTACACATGTCGGCAATGACATGGGAGGTGGTATCGAAATGTGAGGGTGAGTCCAAGATGGCGATAACTAAGGGGAAGGCTATGGTATTTGTAGTGGAGGCCGCCAATGGTGTTGGATTGGAGATTGGCTAAGTGCTTAAGGTTATAATGACTTGTTTCTAGGATTTTTAGTAGGGTGCTTTGAAGACATGATGACTTGGTTTGGAGCAGAGAGGTCGAGGTCAAAGCATATAGGCAAGGAGCACTAGAAATGAGGAATAGGATGGAAAGAGACTTGGCAACTAGTTGGCCAACACAGAGATCGGTACTGAGCTATCTTGCTTGGCCTATGGGGATGGAAATTCTTAGGGGTTGGTACAGGGGTTCGAGAGGTCGCAATAGGGATGTTTTCACATTTTCATAATGATTAATGGTTGTGTAACAACATGATGAAAGTTAGTTTTCAGATGGTAGCTCGACGTTGAATGGACTTAGGTTTCAGAGAAGATGGCTCGATGTAAAAAAGAGTCGTAGAATGAAGAATGTAGAATGGTTCCTCGAGGGTGATAGCTTGATGTAGAAAGGAGTCGTAGAATGGGGGAATGTAGAATGGTTCCTCAAAGGTGATGGCTCCATGTTGAAAGGAGCCATCGAGTGGGGAATGTAGAATGGTTCCTCCAAGATAATGGAAGCTAGTTGAAGCAAAGGAAAAGGCTCGGATACATGTATTAAGGCATCGTTGATACTTGGAGTGTTTTCTATTGTACTCAAAGCAAGGGTATCGTGAGGACGCTTATGGGTATGTTGAAAGTTACCATGGATTCTTTGAATGGATCTTTGTACCTTGGACTGGTTATATGGGTCTAGTGCCAGGACCAGTTGAATGGGTCTGGTACCAGCTTTAAGCCAAAGAGAGTATCGGATTATTTCCTGTTGTACTCAAAGCAAGGGTATCGTGAGGACACTTATGGTATGTTGAAAGTTACCATGGATTGGTTGAATGGATCCGTGTACCTTGGACTGGTTATATGGGTCTAGTACCATGACCGGTTGAATGGGTCTGGTACCAGCTTTAAGCTAAAGAGAATACATTGAATACCAGAGTTACCATACTCCCTAGCGGTAGAATGATCATACGAGTTATCATATATCAAGAGTACATATAGTGATAGTGAGGATTATTTGATGGATGCTATGGTTGCTTTGAGTTCTCTCCCCACCGTGTATCTCAAAGGCAGTCATTGATGACATGTATCAGAGATAGGGATACCTGGACATTTGTTATCATACTTAGTTGTATTTTACCTTTATGAAACTTAAAGTAGCATATTATGTTATTATGTGCTAATTGTTTTGTTGCAAGGACAGGTCAGGAATAATTCATATACCTTTCTTCCTTACTATATCGACTTGTATAGTATTTTGAGATTCATCTACCACTCATACCAGAATGTTGTCTGACTCGAGGATTTGTGCATTGCTTCTTATTATTTCGAGTGTTCTTGATGAGTAGACTAGATATTAGGTCTAGGTGCAATGCAGTAGCAACATACAGAACGAGCTAGAGGGATCTATCTCGTATTATATATTGATTTCTTGGCTTATTCGGTTATGTAGCTCTGTGGAGCCTTGGTTGTGCTTGCTCATTATTATCTGTATGAGATGGTTAAATGAGTTTACTTCCATTGTATAAAGTCTATTTCATGATGCATAACTTTGTGTATTTCTACTTTGATATTTGGATCACTTAGTTATTACTATCTCTTCTATTTTATACATGTGATATTATATTTTTGAGATATATTATAGGTTCTGTGACGTTTTGATTAATTTTAAACTTTGATGATTGCTCTACATCGATTGGCACGACAATAGTGCACAATCTTATGTATATTTTGTACCGATGGTGTAAGGTGGTCATCACAACACCTATCAAAGTGTGAATCACTCCGTTATATTTGTGAATCCATATTATGCTCTCTCCCATGGCTTTTAAACAAGCGTCGTTTCTCATTATTATTATTCTTCCTTCCTTTCCAACAAAAGAGCTAAAGTAATCCATATTTGGCATCATGTAGAATGATGCCCCTGAATCAAGCATCCATTGGTTTGATATATCCGATGTTGCGGTAGTCAACACATCATCAGATATAGCCTTCTCCATCGCAATCGATGAAAATTCATATTCAGTCTTCCTTCTAAAATATGATCAATCTCTCTTCTAATGGCCTAGTTTCTTACATTGGTGACACATCTCATCTTTAGTCTTTTTTTCCAACCATTTCCTAGCTTCCTAGACTTGAAACACCCTCTAGGATTCCCAATCATTTCCTCCTCACTTCTTCTCTCAACGGATAGACCCTAACTATGACTCCTTCCTCTATTTTCACTCATCTCCTTCATTTGATCTCTCAAGTCTTCAAAAAGTATACTCGACTTCACTTCCTCTACTATCAATATATTTCTCTCATATACCATACTACTAGCGAAACCAGTGTAATGCTCCTTAAGGGAATACAAAGAAACCATCGTACTTTACTCTTTATCCACCTTCAAATCAATGATCTTCATCTTCATCAAATGATCATTAAAGAAAATAAGATGCACTGTCGGTGATTTACCCTCTTTCATCTTCATGGTGAAAAATTTCTTTAGCAAAATCAGATGGTTAGTGAGCAGCTTCTTTAGGTAGCGACTCTTCAGCTTGGTCCAAATTAGTCTTGAAGTTTTTCACCGCTAATCTCCGAGATAACATTCTCTCCCATAGTCAGTTGGAGAGCAGTAAAAGCTCATTCTTCTATCTCCCTTTCAGGGCTGAAATATCAGCAGGCAACTACTCAATGTCATACACTACATGATGAACCCTATTCCTCCTTAGAACGGGCTTCATCCTCCATACCACTTCTTAAAGTCATTATCCTCATTCCATTTCTTTATTGCCAACTGAGATCCTAATGCCACATAATGTCCTTTAACATAAGGTGTTGCTTCAAATTAAGTACCTTCATCTCCTACCGTACCGACTAACGCCTTTCTTCCATAAACAAATATCTCTAATATCATATTGCTAAGGAAAATTTGGATTAACATCCCAAACACAATGAAAATAATAGGATCATGTTGATAATGTGGTAGAGAAAACAAAAAACTAATATCCTAAAATAAAAAAATCATAAATCACAGATGCACAAATAGAAAAGAATCACATGCATGATTTATAGTGGTTCCACTATTGAGAGATAATATACATCTGCTCTGGGGAGAGAAGATTTTATTAATTTCCGAGAAAAGAAAAATACAGGATTCATAATGGATGTTAAGGAGGATATGAAGAAATAAAACTTGAGAAGTTGATGTTAATCTTTAAAAAACGACCATCTTTATATAGAGATTGATACTTGGGATTGAAGTAATTAATTTACAATAATAATTCAATGTCTCGTCAGTTCTCCTATTCATATGGAAAACATTTGTCCATTTGATTATTCCAATTTACATGCACATGATAAATTTCTTGCTTTAATAAACTGATTAAGGAATTGATTGATTACTTTAATCTCTAAAAATAACTCCTTCTCATTTAGATAATTCTCTATCCTCTTTAATGGATTAAAAGAAGTAACAAATTTGAATCACTCATTGACTAAAATATCTCCCAAATCCTCTTTACTATGGAAATATTATGTCACCAAAATCTAATAATTGTGTGAAACATAGAGAGCGAATGATAATCAATGATTTCACCTTAGTCGAGCTTAAATTCACTTTCAAATTAGTGGTCCATCGACAACAAAACCTCTTTCTTTCTTTTTGATGTATATCTTTTCTTACAGTAATAAATATATGAAAATTATTAAATTTAAGAACTAA
This sequence comes from Allium cepa, assembly GCA_030765085.1. NCBI lineage: Eukaryota > Viridiplantae > Streptophyta > Magnoliopsida > Asparagales > Amaryllidaceae > Allium > Allium cepa. The sequence continues at coordinate 471,252,427 of CM060929.1, read as the reverse complement.
CTAGTTGAAAAATAAAGAGATTATCTAGATACTATATGTTTTAAAGTAAAAGAGTTTGAAAAGGAAAATCTTCCATTTAGTCATTTAAAATAAACGACCACACTTAAATTTTTTACTTTGTAAACAATAAGAAGATAAGAAGCCATTAGAGAAAGAGAGAGAAGATATTTTACTCACTATATATATCAACATACAATACAATAGAGTTCTATTTATAGAAATGAGGATTACAATATTGCCGATGTAACATTTGGTATATTCACACTTATAATTTACATACACTATAACACTTCTTCCTGAATATGCATCTTCAAAATCTTGAATGTTCATATGGTAACTTGAAGTTTTCTCTTTTAAACATATATAATGATTGCTTCCCCTCATTATTATCTTGCTTACATTATATCTTTTCACTCGATATATATATATATATATATATATATATATTATATTGCCTCATTAAAACCTTTTTTAGGAAAACACAATGGGAATAACCTTGAATGAGGAAAAGAGTGCAACTTATAAAATCATAATCATTATATTAAAATTGATATTCCTTCGAAAGAGTTTGATACTTGGGGATCATAATAATGCCTCATTTAAACTTTACAAAGAAAAATACAAGAGGAAAAAATCTTAGTGGAAGAAAAAGAGTACAATGACATATTTTAACATCTTATTTCATCTAAAGAAACTTGATACTTCTGGATAGGATAATGCCTCGTTAAAACCTTACTAAGAAAAGCCCCTCGTAAAAAACTTAGTGAAGGAAAAATAGTACAATATAGTATGATATATTTCAATATCTTATTGCATTAAATGAAGATATATACTTCTGGATCAATGTAATGCCTCGTTACAACCTTACTAAGAAAAACCCAATGGGAAAAATCTTAGTGAAGGGAAAAGAGTCAATACGGCAGGACATATTTTAATATCTTATTGCATCAAAGGAAGTTTGATACTTCTGGATCAATGTAATGTCTTGTTAAAACCTTACTAAGAGAAAATCAATGGGAAAAATCTTAGCAAAGGAAAAAGAATACAATATGATATACTTACGTATGTTCCCCCTGATTTTATGTTTTCCCTTTTAAGTTTGAATACGTGTCTTGATAATTCAAATCAGCTACAAATACATCTAGCTCAGACAAGCGTTAAGAAAATTAAAATCAGAAGATAATTATTATACTTTCCCTCTTTTTAAAGTTTCATCATTTATAAATAATTGTCTTTGATACAGTTGACTTTTTCGAGATTGTTTCTTCCAATGATCTACTCATCATGAAGTATGTCAAGATTTTCATAATAACAATAATTAAAAGAAGGTTGTAATACATGCTCCATGTGCTTTGTCATCGTTAAAACCAGTAAAGCTATGTATATTCTTCAGGAACTTTTATATTCTCATCATTTAGTAAGATTTAACCAATATTTATACGTTCAGGTATTTAAAGTGTTTAAAACACTTTCACTACTTCAAACAGTTCATTTATTTCTAAAATTATCATGCATAGGGAACTTAATATATTTTTGACATTATATGTGCTTTAGTAATTTCAATATGCCTTTTCCACTTTATACATATACATATACATACATACATACACACACATATAATATATAATTAAATATAGCAGAATACAGGTCCATATTTCTCATTTAGGAAAGATTTCATGATGGCAAATCATGTTTTCCTCTAATTGAAAACCTTTAATCTATTTATAAACATAAGCGCATTATTATGTACAAATTTATCATCGATGATTGTTTCCTGTCAGTTCTAAACATAATGCATTGAGATCTCTTTATTTATCAAGTTTTAGGTACCTATCCACTTCTAGGGTTATTTAATAATTATGCCATAAGTCTCTTTAAGAGCACTTTTCACTGTTTCTTCAAAAACACTCACCTCTTTTATTTGACATCTTTATTACTTACTCTAAAAATATTTCGAACTGACATCTCTACCATATTTCAGATGTGGTCTATAGCTTTTTAATCCTTCAAGGATTTAAACTTATATTGGAGCAAGTTTATTAGGGATATTATCCATAATTTATTCAAGTTACTTAATGTTTTGCAAAATTGAATATGTTAACAAATATTCAATCTTTATAATCAAACTGAACTTGTATCCCTTTTATCCTCCCTCTCAATGTGGACGAATATTGTCACATTGAATAATTATCATCTTTGTATTCTCATTTTGATCCATTATGATACTTGTACTAGCAAATACATCATACATATTAATTATAGAAGGATAATTCTTTCATCAGTTGATAAGATGCATTCAAGTGATATTGCTTACTTTTAGAGTTTGTTCTCATTCATTGATCTAACCAATTGAAGGAATTTAATTAATACATAGATCATTTGAAGACATACATGACTTTAGGTCATTCAACATTTATGTTGATTGATTTCTAAATTAGTAATGGTTCTATGCATAATCTATAAGATGATCTCATATCTATTTAGTCAAACAATCTATAGGTAAGTTAAATATCTGCATATATAGGTGTATAATATGTGCATCCATATATTATATATGCATATTATAAATTTGTATATTCTTTCTCATTTGAGCTAGTGATTTAAGAACAAACTATTAAAAGGATCCAAACCATTAATTTTTGTTTATCAACCGATGTCAATATGAATCCTTAAATGTCGCATGATAATTTTCAAAACATCTGGTTTGAAAATACATATCAATCATGTTGACTTATCAATAATATCTTCAAGTTATTGGATATATTATAACTTCTAGTTATTGGATATGATTTGACTTCTAGCTACTTTTGACTTATCAATAATAAAGATCTTCAAGACCCGAGTCTTATATTTTTTCAAAACTTCATAGGTTAATATTGAAGCCAAACTTTTCTATGTTATAGATATCAAACTTCTAGTTTGATAACAAAATTTTTAATGTTTCATATTACTTTGAGTTCCCCGTTTTAATTATTCAAAATACTTTATGATACCTTAAGGATTTTAAATTATAAACTTCTTATTAATTTTTAGTATCAAAATGTAGTATGATTTTGGATATATTGAATATTATGTTTAACCTTGTCCACTAAAATATACAATTCTATGTGGATATATGTTATAATTGAGATTTTCTACATATTTTTATTCGAATATGCTAAAGAATAACTTGATGGTTTTCAATCCAAAATAGGTTGAACTTTCTAGTTCAAATAAATTATATATACAACTTTGAGTTATTAAGGTTTATACTTTAATTATATTTCAAATATCTCCTTCGAATATTACTTATAATTATTTATCAGAGAATAATACATAGTTCGAATTACATATAGACATCTCTTCTTGAAAATTCAATAAAAGAGATATGACAACAGAAAAAGGGTATCTTCTAGACACTTGAAAGGATATAGAAATATGCAATTATATTAATTACATATATAGATGGATTCAAGATCATATTTACAACTTTCATGAATATTATGATATATCATATAAATGATTTCTATTAGAGAATATCCAAACATATTTTTCAAGAAATGGTTATGCATTTAATAATTCTTATGAGATAATTAAGAACATGACCTTTACGATATAATTAGACATGTGAACATAGAATAATGTGTGTTCTAGAAATAATTTGATTTCTTATCTTTTTGAGAGGTTCAATATAATTATAATGAAATATATAACATTAATAACAAATGATCAAACTTCAAGTTTGAATCATATCTGAAGTACATAGGATTCATCATAATCAAATTACAATACACTTATTTGGTTCTGTAACATTACCAAATATATAAATAAATCTCTTCAATATATATTCCATTATCACCACTTTTGGAGTGTTACATATCTCTTCTAGAGGTATATATACACTACATTTAGAGTGTCATATAAATATGTAATATCCTTTTCGACATATATATAACATAATCACTCATTTCAAAGTAGCATAAAATATATCTACGAGAGATTTTTATTGTAACTACTTCTAAAATGTCATATTAAATTTTAAATATAGTGACAATGCTATATGTGCTAAACAAAAGTTAGACGTGAGAGATAAAAACGATAAAATCACTACTTCTGCAGTATAGCAATGTTATATAATGTTTCTTTTGGAGATAAATTATTGTCACTGCTTCCTGAGTTTTATATGATGTTCCTTCAGAAGATGCAACGTTACTTTTGAAGGAATTGCAATTTAACAAAAATAAAATTTCTATAACATCTCTACTGGGATGGATTTTCAATATAAATATAAACAAAACTCTAAAACATCTCTTCAAGGGATTAATACACACACATCCATAAACATAAATAGTATGTCATTTGGGTTATATCTTCCAAAGAATATTAAGATGTATTTTTTCAATAAAATGGCTAGGTATATGTACATAAATATAATTTATCAAAACTTTAGGTTTTACAACATTACGATTATTAAAAATCAAATCTGCTAATTATTTTTAGAGTACTCGCTCGAACTTCAAGTTCGAGTTATATAAAATATATCAATCAGAAATCAACAGAGTGAATAATTAAATTGAAGCAACACATATTACAATGAAATTAGGCTTTGCATTGCACAATATCTATAAATTGGCCATTAGTACTGTTTTGTAATTAGAAATAAACAAGGGAGAAAAATTGTTTAAACTTATTGAAATGTATAAACTGAAATGAACTAGGAGAAGTATAAGTTAAAATATGATTTGAATTCATACATTATAAAAAATGAACGTCCCCTTCCAAGGAGCAATCGATAATTAATATTCAATTGGGGGGATGTTTGAAATTTCATATGATATTGTAACAAACCACTTTTTCGAATAGTTTAAGCAAACAATCAACTACACTGATCCACTCAAATTGAACGTCAAGGCGGATTTTTAGGAAAAAAAGAAGATAAGAAGAAACTAAACAACACAGAATATCAAAGCAGAATAAATAATCTTTAATAAACAACAAATCTTTATATAAAGAAAAAAATGTAATATACATACACCAATCAGAGTACATGAACCTATTTCAGCTCGAACAGTTACAACAGCCTATCCATACAATTTCTGATAAATATGACCAACAGATAACACAATGGAACATAAAGAATTACATAGATATGCCTTGGACCTTCAACTCGTCTCCTGAGGTCCAATGCATCCAAAAAAATGTACATATGCTCGATCCGACCTGAATAACATTCGAGTCAGTCTGGTGAACCAACATAAGAAAAACATGCCCGGTTGGATATTTCTTAAGATATAAAGCCTTTTAAAATAAAGGTATCTCGTAAGATCATGCCACACATAAACACGGATAGGTTTTTACCTTACGATAACCAAAACATTTTCTATAGAAAATCCAGTTATATTATAATAACGTATAGATTTTCATGTAAATAATTAACATAACCGAAATCGTTACATTGATTAAATTCCAGCATAATAGGTATATAACTAAGGCCGAAGGCACTTATTGGGAAATGGATTTCATATAATGACTAGGTTACGGGAGTACCGCCCGTCACGATGCATCTCTAGATAAAATAACACCAAGGACCTCGCCAGGATCCCCTACCAATATAGGACCAACCTATCACTTGACTAGAGTGGAGATCACCTCCTAACTATTAGTGGACAGATTTCCTTATCATTTATCCTATAAGAACAAAATGAGATTTATACGCATGTACAGCATCACCGAAGATGATTATGCCATATAATTCACGTATTTGTCCTAGATATTTCCAAAACTGTTTTGGGTCCATATTTGATAGTTGATTATTTAACTACCAACAAACACACGTCCAAATCAAGGATTTAAGTCAATAGGGAAAACCAACATTGGTTGAGCACATAACAACTGCTAACCTCTTTAATTAATCTTTTCATTAATTAAATTCACCTTGTAAACACTTGTATCAAAATACATTTACAAAGATTCATTCTCAAACTCTTATATTTTCAATACTTGGAAAATATCTATATACTTGTCTTAACGGTATAAGTATATTCACAAAACTGAGAAAGATTTCCCATTTTATACAATTCTAAAATCATTTATAAACTCCTTTATAAATCTCTAAAATCATTTATAAACTATTTATAAATTATTTGTCACATCATTTATAAACCGTTTATAAATCAAGCAACTATTTATAAAACTCCTTTTATTAATCTATAAACCTATTTATAAAATCCCTTTATAAATATCTAAAAACATTTACAAAGCACTCTTCATACATTATAAATAATTTTCCTTTACGACTCCAAAATATTTTATAAAACTCCTCTTATAAAATCCAAGTCTGTTTATAAAACTCTATTTATAAAACTTGAAACCATTTATAAGTAAATAATAGCAATATACTTTAAGACACTATTATATAATAATAATTAATAATTTTAAAACATTATTATTAAATAATAATAATAATCTTCACCATTATTATAAATAATAAATAATTTCGAAAACATTATTAATAACCATTATTATTAATTTCAAAACATTTTAAGTATTTAAATAATTAACTTTTAAAATATTAAAATATTGATGAAATACCTTAAAAGAATATTTAGAATAAATAAATATAAAATAATATTAAACATAAATAAATAGTCTTTTAAGAAATATTAAATATAAATAGATAATCTTTTAAAACATTTCTAAATGACTTAGAAAATATAGATAATAAGGTTGGAGTAAAATAAAAATTTAATCCCTTAAAACAAATTATTTTTGAAACTCAGTTCTAGTTTTAAAATCATTTCCTGTCTCAAAATCCTACTCCAACTCAAATGTAAATTTATAATATTTCAAAAAATTAATTTTGAGGCCAATAGCCACCCAACATTCAACCAATATCAGTATTGATTCCATATCACTAAAGAGTTTAAGTTTTAAATATATAAAATGTCATATCCCATAGTGTCAACAATAAGGCTTGATTTCAAAAAATTCCTATAACATGAATATTATGGAAAACATTTCAACAATGGTGGAGAATCACGTTGGATCCCTCCAACCTGTCCACCTGCATCACCGCTCATATATATCAGAATATATATATATATATATATATATGTATATGTATGTATATATATGTATGTATGTATGTATGTATATGTGTGTGTGTGTAAATAAAGTCAACTATGTTGAGGAATCCTGTTGGATCCTTTGAACATGTTCCCTTACATCATAGACAGTGTTTAATCATATAATATGGGTCATCTGCTACTATGTGGGTATATATATAAGAAGCCATCCAGTCCAAGGGCGGGAATAAATGCAAACCAACTAATAAAGGAGTAAATCATCAAAACATCCCATCAATAATTTTATCAACTATATAACATAGCATTCAACCAAAAAATTGAGTTTAGTTCACCATTATTCTAGTTTTCACCGAGGCGTTCTGATTCCTCCCGACATTCAAATTCTACTTAAAATTCAACAAGCTCCATTCGTTGCTAAACCAATTCCATTACATAGTATTCGCGGTATGATCATAATGCAACTCATCGCGTTCAAATCTAACCTCATATGGTTAAGATACGAATTGATGAATGATTGAGATAATTAAACATTAATTAACTTAATTTAATTTAATTTAATTTTAAACCTTCAGCTGGCTTCCCTACCCTCTCATGTTCATTCCAAGATGCGCATTTAAACCCACTCGACCGCATCTTCCCATTGTGCTACTTCCGGCTCGAGTCGCCTACGGCCGCTGCGAGTTGGCAAGGGGGAAGCCTTGATTCCCCTTCTTTGATCGACCCCAGCCATGACAGCTCCACCGCCCCCAATCGTCGAAAATCGACTACGAATGTTGCGTCGTTCATTTCAAAATTGCAACGTCCATGCCTTACCATTGATCGCCAAACTTCACTAGAACGTCACCCACGCTTCCCACTTCAAATTTCCTTTAGGCTCCATCACCGAACCGTCGATGAAATCATCAGAATTTTCCACAATTGTGGTCGACGTTTATCTTCGAATTGTGGCCACCTCGCGATGATTGACAATGATCCAACCATTGTATGAGTCGAGCTCGATGTCATCTTCAACTTTGTAGTGGTGACTTCGTTTGAAACGACATGGGTTTGACTCTGATGGATGAAAATCGTTGGATTAGGATATGATTTAATTTGAAAATTTCGAACCAAATTCTCTGATAAAACGCGATTTATAAAGGCAGAGGGGTCTGGGTTTGAACGTGCAGAGGTATCGTGGTGAATAATGGAGAGTATGATTAGGGTATGGGCTTAAGTATGGTGAATATATATATATTCAAGAATATCTGACTCGATGCACTCCAATATCTCGAACTCCAAACGAGGCGCGCCGCCTGGTGTTTTGTACTAAATACTCCAATTTCGAACAAAATGGAACTAATCATGAGACCTAATTCGATCATATACAGAAGATAACTTTTTAAATCGAATTATATTAATATAAAATCCTTTAATTAATTTTTACGCATTTCGACCTCACATGACCACACGGTATATCCAATCGCCATGAAATTTAATAACTACTATTGCGGATCCAATGATAATGTTTTCGTTGAAATCCGAGAAGTGTTCTGGAAGGCTATTTTCATACGTTTATTAAAACGTATTCTAAAATAATTTTAATCGATTTTAAATTCGAATTCAAAAGTTTGCTATCTTCATCCTTATCCAAATATAATTTAAATCAACTTCCAAACTCATTTTCATTCATATAAAATTCAAGATTTAGTTATTTAAATAGTTTCAAATATCAGATAACCATTAGATATGAAATTCAAGTTATTTAACTTATAAAATTAACGTTTCAATATTTAAGATCAATTAAATATTCCAAATTCGAATAATTGAAATTTTTGGTCATTGCATTCTTCCCTTCCCCTCCATTCTAAAAGAATTTCGCCCTCGAAATTAGCAAGTAAGAAAAATGCCCCAAACCCATTTACTTTTACAAACCAATTAGTTGAAATAGATTACCAAATTCTTAAGCCTTTAACTTTCCAAAATCAATTTGTTGAAATTTTGTTATCACCTTTTCGAAGTCTTTAAATTCACTCATAGTTACTAACTATGTCATTCCAATTATAACATAAACACTAAATTTTAGTTATAAAAATATTCCAAAATTCTCAAAAAAATTCTAACGCCTTAAATTTTTTGGAAATTTCGCCAGCGTATCCTTTGCGTGGTTCGATCGGAAAATTTTACAATATATATATATATATATATATATATATATCTCATCTTCAAGGATGAGGCATCCCGTAGGAAAAAATATAAAAATACAATATGTAATCTAAGATGTGTACCTTATTAGCATTAGCAAGCATATACAATCAATATAATGCGAAGCAAGCTCCAAATGCAAAGCATACGCCATCCGCACCTACTTATTAGTCAACAACAAATGAGAGTAAGTATATAGAAAGTAATATAAATGTATAGCATAGACTATACAATAACCATATACAAATGTAACAATTGTAACTAGAGAAACCATCAAAAAAATAATATTCATCTAATTAATTCTTAACCATATCAATTTACATTTTCCAATATAAAAATTTAATTTATTAAAGCCCGCGTGATGTACATATATCATCCGTATGCAAAACCGTACCTGATCGCTCGCTAGATCATACAATTTCACTTTCGAACTTATCATTCACACGATTACTCTAGTCCAGACTTAGATCTAGTTCCGTGATTAGAAATCATCATTCACCTTGCATAGCCATATACTATGATAGAGAATCACAGAATCAATCAAAAATCCATATCCAGTATTCGCCATCGAGAATGAAGTAAAAAGTTCTACCTTGGACCAATGTAAATCATCTCAAAATCATGCTCGAATCTGGATCAAACAGTTGCGTGAATAAAATAATATATGTACAATCTACGTATTTATTACAATTGGTTTCTCATTATTCAGATTCTTTTATTTACGTTCATTTATTCATAATCACTATTCACGTTGCTTTATTCACACTCATTTATTGCTTAATATATTTCTTCCAATACTTATGTCATTTAAGAATCATTCCATCAAATTTTACTAAAGTTTATTATAAACATTTTATACAACATTTCTGATGTTTACAACCACTTCACAATTAAAGTTCATATTCGTTTTAAATCAAATTAAATTTCATTTAACTGATTTCATGATTTAATTTCATTAATTCATTTCAAATCACAATCAATTTCATTTCAAAAATCGTTTCATTTAACTACTTACGTTAAATTTCATTTCAGAATTTCTTTTCTTAACATTCATATTCAACAATATAAAACTTTGTTTTAAGTTATTATTACTCAGTTTATAAGTTATAAAAATTGATTTCTTATAATTTCAATAATATACTTAGACAAAAGTTCTAGAATTTAAACACTATATTTTATTTCATCTCTATTTTGGAATAATACATAATATATATATATATATATATCTTTTTGTATAACAAATCATATTTAGGATTTAAATCAAACTTGTTTACCAAATAAATCTCCTATGGTAGCAATTCCTTTCTTGGAAATTCGAAAATGAATTTTGATGATGCTATAGTCATAATGGAAATTATTTTCCAACAACTGAAGTGAGTTTCTACGCTTTCTATCTCTTTTAAATCCTTTTAAAAAAATATTTCTAGTCAAAAAATTTCAAAATCATATCATTATTATTTCTTCAAAAGTTTGAAAATCAATTTCCAAAATCAACGAGATTTAAATTCTCAAAATCTCGGCTTTTAATCCTTTTTATTTACAAATCATATTTATACATTTCCTTTGTATATAATTTCATTGTGGTTATGTAAAACAATTTCTTAATTGTTTAACTTTGTTTACGTTATAATAACAAAATCTTTTATTTGAACAAAAATAACAAACAACAAATGACAATAATCAAATATTATCATTCACTTACAACCAAACAATCCATGTGTACTACAATAATTTCTAAAAAATTGTTTCTTTATATATAAAATATTATCAAGGTATAATTATTTCATTTTCTCAATTTCAAAACAATAGCATGTCGAATTGCTCTATTCAAGTATTTAGAGATCCCTATCAATAACGTTAATTACTCGTATTGACCAGAATCCATAACACCACACCAAAACATTGATTTTCCAATATTTTATATTTATCAACTGCCAACACTTATTAATATTATAAACCAACAACAGTCAAAAAGTGTTGGTTATTAAAAAAACCGTTGGTATAAACCTTGCAAAATATTGGTTTTACAACACATATAAGTGTTATAATAGACGGTATATCGGCAAATAATTCATTAACATAGGGAGTAGTTGGTAATTTTTCATTTCCCATATGATTTCTCACGCTTAGCATCTCTAGGCCGCACAAAATTGAATTTCATTTTAGGGTTTCAAGCTTCCAAACGAAATCGATATAGGGTTTCAGGCTTCTTCTTCTACGGGAAATCTGATTTATCACTCTCAGCAGATGCACATGGAAGAAAAAAATCGCAGAACTCCAATCGGCGGCGAGACGATAAATCGGTACGGCGACGGCAACTCCAGACTTAAGTAGGCCTTATGCGACACTAGCATCTCTAGAACAGTGATGAGACAATCGGAAGCGACAGCCAACATGTGCTCCGTTCTCCAATTTGACCTCAGTAGGGGCACGCGTGACCGCGGTTGCATTGCAGCACAACAATTTTCAATTGACGATCTTCATCTTCTTTGTGGATTGTGCATGACCAAAAGGCAAAAGGTTTGATGTTTATGCACTGAGTTTGTTAATTTTTTAACTTGTGTATCGTTGAATTTCACCAATTAATCTGGAATTTTATGTTAGTTATTCTAGAAAAAAGTACAGCTTCTGTTTGATTTTTAACAAAAGCAGATGTTAATCTATTAGTTATTCCATAGTTGGACCATATATTATACCTCCTAACTACTATGTTTACTAAAAGATTCGAAGTTGAAATTTCTACAGTATGTCTGCATGTTGTTTAACCTTGTGGTTTAGGAATTGAGAATGCCCACATATTGCTTGTTGCAATGTTGTTTTACAATATTTGTGATATTATATTGATGTTGAACGTAATTTTCTCATCCTCGCCTTTCTTTTAACAGTGTTAGCTTTCAAATTATGGTCTTATCATAGGCTATACGTTTTCATTTTCTTTGATGTGCTTGATCTCAAGTCTTATCAATAATTTTAATGTTGTTTCATTATTTAGTCAATTACTCTGTAATTATCATTAAAAATTATTTTTATTTCAAGTTTGTCACATGCACTCGAGGTAGATTTTGTGCATTTTAATGTTTTTAACTTGCATCTTTATCAATTATAGTGATTAACGATTATAATAGCATCTTGCAGTTATGTGTCCATGCTAACGAGTTTGTGCATACACAAAATATTATATTTTGACAATTTAAACGCTCGTGCAATACATAAATACTAGTAGATACCATGATTTCGTTGGTCTAATGTGTCATTACAGTTGATGAATTTGAAACTCTTACATTTTCCAGTAATTGATGGCCTTTTTTCTTGGATCACTTGGGTTTTACTGATGGTCAACTACAATCAATGTGGACAGCCATACAATCTATATTCTATTATGTTTTCATATCTTCGTTATATTAAGTTATATTTATTTTTGAATCTAGTAGCTGAACCGTAGTAAATAAGTTGAAACCTTCTTTGTTTGTTCAACGTGATGCACATGTATAGTTTTCAACCTTTGGATTATTAATCAATGTAGTACGCTTGTTGTTAATAGTAATGTTATTTACAATATTTCTAGTACATTTTACTGGAAGGTAGAATTTTGTTATAGATTAGTGGCAGTGACACCAAATTTGATACTAGTTCAATTGATCACAATATTTCAATGTTATTTTATCATGATACAATTCAACATAGTATAACTTTTTGACAGTTTTCTTAATTATTAGTTGATTCACATGGTTCGGGAAGCTTTAGCTAACAAGTTTTACATAACCGGATACCGATGATGACTAGTTTTTAAATAGTTGCATTTTAGATCTATTATGTGATATCATGTTGGTTTACATTATGAATTGGATTGTTTTTTGATACAATTACAATGCACTTATTACGTCTCTATTAGTGATAATATTAATGGTAATTGCAAAGAGCAGTTTCATAACAAACTATGCAACATTGAAATATGAAAGGTTGGGGTTTGATGGAAGAGCTATTATTTGGCGAGAAAGCACATGCATGTTTAAAAATATATTTATATACTTGTTTGATGCCATGCACGCCTCGGTTTGAAACTGAGACGCACCAGTCTATATTGCTTTGGAAAAGAGAATTATCTTGAAAACTTCATTATATTTATCAGGTTTGATCCCATTGCAATAACTTTTAGTGCAAATGTTTGAATGATCGACATATGTATTTTTTTTAAATATAGAACTGTAAACATATCACATTTTCAATTTTGATTTTTACATATACATACCGCCTTTCATCAGAAAAATCTTAATATTTGTTATTTATTGGCGAAAACAGAGTTTGAAACTTTGAGTTCGACCATTTGTGAAACGACTGCGGCAATTTAAAGTTTACCAATATAAAATAGCATGTAACAGGTTGTGGACTATACCGATATAGAATCATAATAAATTGTCAGGGGCGGGATCCAGAGTAATTAATTTTTGACGGTGGATGTTTCGTGGATTTTAGTTAGGCATTTGATGGAACCTTCTATGTAGATTAACTGGAAATGTATCATCTATGTATTTATTCCTAGATAATATCCCTCTTGACCACCAAGCCACTATATGACGACAATTATGTAAAATAAACATCTGAAATTTTACTGTTTTTCTTATTACATATGTACCAAGATGATGTTCACTACGATTGTTCGGATGCAATTCCTAATTCCAACAGCTAAGTGCAATATTTCTTGAAATACAACGTGTATCATGCTATGCTTAATTTGTGTAGAATTGTAGTGTCACTAGGCAAAAATGTTTATGCAACAGTTAATTGTCTCTCGTTTTATTTTCAAAAGGAAATTAAGCAATACTGAAAAAATGTGCATTTTATTGCTAATGGTCACTGGTGGTAGTGGTGAAATATCTAGTTTGAGTAGCTAGAGGTCTTGGCAAGCAAGGGAGCAATTCCATCATCTCGTTTACAGCCAAATACAACATTGTTGTTGCATCTTTTTCCATCAAAGTATTCATAACGTTAACTGTACTGCTTTGTAAATTCTTATATGGTTGATTATTTATTTCCAGGTTTTGAGTGAATCGGCCGGTTTCATGTTAGGGCGAAATTTGGAAGCATTACTCCAGAGAGCTAGGGATTTTAAGAAACAATATAATGACTCTTTCGTATCTGTTGAGAACTTGGTTCTTGGATATTTAGAAGATAGCAGATTTGGGAAACAGTTATTTAAGGATTTTCAAATTTCACTTGATGCTCTAACAACTACAATTCAGTCAATAAGAGGAAAGCAGAATGTTATTGACCAAAGTAGTTTGATTAATTTTACTTGAAGTTGCGGTAGAATAACAATGTCGATCCCAAAAATATGTCACCTTTTCCTTCAGTGCATCCTGATATATAAAACGCCATGGCATAACTAGTTCAATTTTCTTCAAATTCATTATGGGAGCAATAACTAGTCTAATTTGAGCTGGAAAATTGAATTATATTCTGTTTGAATGATAATCATTGACTTGGTGCTGTAAATCCGAAGGAAAATATGAAGCTCTAGAGAAATATGGAAAGGATTTGACAGCTATGGCTCGTTCAGGAAAGCTTCATCCAGTCATTGGGGGAGATGATGAAATACGAAGATGTATATAAATCTTATCGCGGAGAACAAAGAACAACCCTATTTTAATTGGTGAGCCTGGTGTTGGTAAAACTGCCATATCTGAAGGGTAAGTAATAAAAGTTTGTGTAGTTTGTGGAACCGCACAACACCATACATAAACCATCTCTACAAATACATTGTGTCCTTTGTTTCTGTTTATGTCTGCAGCTGTTTTACCTTTAAATACATGGTAGAGAAGTGCAGAGTTGATGATGCACTTTTAGTCATTTGATTCAGCTTATAAAAGCAGCCAGAAGTAAAAATATCATATACAAATTAGTTTGCATGTATGGTATCAAGCGTCATCAACAAATATTGTTTCAAAAATAGGAAGCTAGAATCTGAAAGATTCAACAGTTGTCGAACTGCATAACTTTTATTCTCTTTTTTATAATTGAATTTGATACCTTTTTTTTTTACTGAATTGATCTATTTTAATGCATTCCAGATTCTTTCCTAATCGCTTTGATCAAGATTACATCAAAATTCAGGTATTGTTTCTTTACTGATTTTTTGTCCAATTAAAATTAAAATATTCGGTATTTTGTACCAAATGTTGGTTTGGTCTGAGAATTTTACTACAAATTATTGGTTTCTGTGTTTTATCTGCAGATTTCGTAATTTTCAATTGATTGAGCGCTTTAAAATTATTTTGAGTTATTTCATTATACCTAGTTTAAATTGTAATACCAATTTGAGAATCATGGCTTAATGCCGATTGCATTATTTCCCTCAAGAAAGCAAAAACGTTCGCATTATGAGACTTGTTGATTCACAAACTAGTTAATTTTGATCTTCTGATCTATTTTCTTTATCATTATACTTGAATTTTATTTACATTTCTTAGATCATTTTACAAATTTTAGCCTTCCTACTTTGTTGAAAAAGAGTAAAAGTAAAGTACAGTTCTGTTATAGGAAACAAAATGAACAAACTCATGACTTCTTCATTCCTGAGCTACTTTGATCTCAAGCAAATAAAAATGCTATATGAGTTTGATTAACATGTATTTTGCATAATAAGTTTGCGAATTCATAAATAAAAAAAAATTAGAACCTGAGTTGTAACTCAGTCTTTGACCTTTTGATTTTGAAGGTATAAGTTTTTATCGAGTGTTTATATTAAATGCAGGAACTTAAAGAAGGATGCTTTAGATTGTTGTATTGGACGTTGAAGAATATTCAAAACCATTAGAGTTTGGAGTGGACGATCAGGAATGGTTAGGTTAACCGTAAGTTAAACTTTAAGTGTATTTTGAAAAAAAAGAAATTGAAGCTTATTGTAACGACCCGGAATTTTTGGGCAATATCGATTTAATAATCTGTAATAATAATTAAATTGGTTTGATAAATTTTCTTTATAATTTTAGTTTAAATTAGTAAACGTAATCTTTAAAGGTTAATAGATTTTTAATCTAGCAAAATTTGATAAGAATTGTTTTCCAAAAGCTAATGAAATTTTATTTTGTTTATAATATACATAATTGATATATATTGTGAATAGCAAATATCATTTGTTTTAAATAAAGTTAAATTTGCAAATTGTAATATATATATAAGTATATGTTATAATTTGGATTGTTTTGAAATTTAAAACTATTGATAATTTGAATATGTATGAAATTATAATTTAAAGCTTTGCTTAAAAATTAATCTAAAGACTAATTCGTTTATTTTCAAAATATAAGATTGTTATTTATTTTTAATAGGATAGTTTAAAAGGGTTTTAAACAAAGTTTTGTTTTGTTTTTCGTTTAAAGTATTTAAAATGAGAATAGTTTCAAAGGAATTTAAACAAGCTTTGTTTTTTTTTCTTTTATAATGTTTAAAATTTTAAATGGTTATAAATGTTTATGTATAAGTTTTAGATTTTTTTTAATACATGTATAAGATTATATTTATATTATAATTAGTTTAGGATATTTTCTTTTAAAAGTAAACTTATTTATATACATGTAAGTATTTATCAATAAAGTAAGTAAATATGTAAATTTATATTTACATTTAAAATCAAATAAAAATTCAATTTAAAAATACTTAATGACATGTGTATTCATATTAACATATCTAAATAACACTTGTTAGTAAATTAAGGAGTATAAGTGACAAGTGTCTTTATTTTGAATTTCATTTTCTTTAATTCTAATAAATATTTTGAGAAGAAAATTAGTTTCTTCATAACACTCTCATTACCTTGTTTTTCAACTTAATTCAAAACAGAAATTTATTCCCAAAACCTGAAATTAAAAGTAAAACACAAATCAAAATCTGAAATTAAACCCAAAACAAAGAAGAATCTACAAAACTTCAATCTGTAGATTTCAATTTGCAACATCAAGTGAATCTACAACCTGCAAATTCAAGGGTTTCCAAGAGCAACTGCAAATTTAAGTTCTATTTCAACCTGCATGATGTACAACTTCAATTTAAAAGCATGCAGAGAATTGTTCATCAGCAATCAAAGTATTTTTTTTTTCAAATTGTTTAGAGCCTAGGAAGTAAAAGTCTTCTCTGCTCTGCATTCTTGAATCAGGTGAGTAATCATTTAAAAAAAAACAGTTTTAAATAATATTTGTGTTTGAATTCCATATGCATGAGATGAATGTTTCTACGATTATGAATATTAGTTTATTTGAGTACTGTTGCATATGTATGTTAAAAGTGTGATGCTTATCTGGGAATACCTGTGCCTGTATAATTTATTTACTTGGCTTATTTACTGGATTTGTTTTCTTAAAAAGAAAATTTAAATCTCTCAATCAAACTAAAAATAGATACTGTACATACGTGAAATTTGTTGTTCATATGTACTGAAGGTCCTAAAAATAATTTCTGGAAAGTTTGAAACTAATGAGCCATTTTAAACAAAAATTACACTAAGAAATGAAAAATGGCCAGAAATAAATCATCTTAATTCTTAAATTTGATTACATATAGAGATTGGTGATAGTAAATCATGATTTTAGATGATACAATCATTTTTTTTAGTTGGGAAATTCTTGAGAATTTTGGGCTTGTTCAAAATTGGGTTGGACGTCGAATTCTAGTGATCGGCTAGATGGAATTGGTCGAAATTTGGGATGAAGGTAGTTTGCAGGATGGAGATTTATGGAAAAATGGTTTTAGATTTTTCTTGTGATTGAAGCGGCCTAGCGAAGCCAAGATAGGGTTTAAGGATGGTTGGAGATGGACGTTGTTGGCAAGGGGATTGTGTCGGCTAGGAAGGATCGGGCTTGTTCGCATGCTGGGATATTGATGATTGGGTGCGAGGCGCAACCCTGGATTAGGTGGAAGGAGGCCCGGTGCCTTGATCATCGTCGGCAAAGTGGTTTTGGGTCGAGTGTTCGTTCCAGATTTTCGATCCACTGGTGGAATTTCGATTCGCTATCGTAGTACGATGTTTGGGGGGGTCAAACGAGATGACGTGATGATCATTGACTTGGAGGCGTCGCCGGCAGGGTGGCAGTGACGATCGAGCTATTGTGCACGTGCACGGGTTTGGATTTGTCAGACGTTCTCGTTGGGTTTGGGAGAACGCTGTTTTTTTCTCGAGTTTGTGTTCGACTAATTCGGTGATAGGCTCGAAGCAGGAAGGTTGAGGAATGACTCGCGTTAGCTTTAGGTGGATCCTGGGAGTTACTCGAGTTTTCATTTGAATGTCGTATGTTTGCTTTGCTGCTGGGTGGGGTGGTTTGTATTGCTCAAGTTTTATAAGAATACCAGTAAATTAAACCAAGTATTTTGTTATAAACAAGTTTTATAAAGGAAGTAAAAATGCAAAATTTAAAACTTGTTGTTTAAAATTTAATGTTGATCAAACTTTAGAAGTATAAGTTGAAAATTATTTATTTTATTTTACTTTAAATTTATTTAGAGTGTTTTCATTTGAAAGTAATTTAAATACATTTTGGAGTTTGTTTTAAAAAGGTTATTTTAAATTTAAATATTAATCAAAGTTTAAGTTAAAAATGTTAAGTAATGGTTTGGTAACTCAAGATTTCAAATCATTTTTGAAAATAAATAAGTTTAAATTGAATAATTAAATTATTTTAAAATTTTAAATTTGATTTCTTAATAACTTGTTTCCAAATAAGATTATTATTATGATTTTGAAACCAAATTGAATAAATTTGTTTTAAGTTATTGAAATTTAATTTAAGTTCAAATAATTTAATTATAAAGATAAATAGGGTTAATTCATCTTTGTTATTAACTTTAGAATACTTGATTTAAATATGATTTGCAATTAAGTAAAGAATTAATTAAGATAAATGCTTTTTCTTAATTAATTAAAGATTTTGAAATATAAGTAGTTAATTAATTGTTTAATTAATTTTAAATAATTAGTTAATTATTTATTAAATTTTAAATAATCACTTAATTATGGATTAATTAAGTGTGAATACTTAATGAAGTAATTAATGGTTAATTTTTGAATGTAATTAAGAATGGTAATTATTTATAAAACTAATTAGAGAAGGTTACTCATGTGAGTAATTAATTGGAAGTGATTAATGGATGGTCACTTAATGTTATTAATTAAGAATTAATTAATATAATTGTTTTAAAGTTAATTAGTTATGGAGTAATTAATTAATTAATTAATTAAGGATTATTTAATAAAGGAATTTATTTATTGTTAAGTAATTAATTAAGAAGTAATCAAGTAATTAGAGATAATTACTTGTTAAATAATTAAGAGTTAATTACTTAATTATTGTAGTTAATTAATAAATATGATTAGTTAATTAATAAATATGATTAATTTAAGATTAATTATTAAGTGTAATTGATTAAAATGTTAATTAATTAATAAAGTGATTAATTAAGGATTAATTGTAATTTAAATTGATTAATAATTACTTAATGAAGTCATTAAAGATTAAATAAATGGATTAATTAATCAAGGATTAATATAATTAATTTAGAAGTTGATTAATTAAGAAGTTAATTAATTAAGATAAATAATTACAAATTGTTAATTACTGTTTATGGTTAATGAGATGATTAATTACAAGTTAATTATTTAATTAATTAAAGGATTATTAATTAATAAAGATTATTAATTAATATAATTAATGAAGTAATTAATTTAAGTAATTATTTAAATATGATTAATTAATTGTAATTAATTAAGGATTAATGTAATTAATTATAGTTAATTAATTTATGAAGGATCATTAATTTTGTAATTAATGATAGTAATTAAAGGTTAATTACTGAATATGGTTAAGGACAATTACTTGAATGTAATTAAAAGATAATTAATCAAGGAAGATTAATTAGGGAGATCATTAGAAGATGATCAATGAATTTGATTTGTAATAAATCAATGAAGCAGGAGTTAGAATAATCCAAGTGATTAAACGATAGTATTTAATTTAATTAGAAATTAATTAAATTAATTAAGAGTTAATCAATTCTGCTATGGGTGATTGATTAATATTGAATGGTTGATATTGAGTGATTGATATTGGATGTTGAATGATATTGGATGATTGATATTGGGTGTTTGGTTGATACTAGATGATTTGGATGACTATGAGATATGTGATATGCTGCTTGGTGAGATGAATGTTTGACATGAATTATCTATTGTGATAATATTATTCATCTATATGTTATATCATCCTGAATATAAGTTAATTGTTAAACCCTTAAGTACAACTTAGACATTAAAATGGCGTTTGGTTTCGATGAGACCGGGATCGGGTTTCCATATTTGGATATCCGAAAACCACATCGATTCCAATTAAACGTTAGGTCGTTAATCCAAGTGGAGCAAGTGAAGACTCGAGGTGTAAGGGCTATACGTCAGTATAACTCTGTGGGTGATTCCGTAATGAGTTTGACGGAATAGTACTTATAGATTCGAGATGGAGATTAGAGTGCAAGGGCTATGGTCGTTGACTCTAAGGGTGATTCCAATATGAGTGCAACGAGATAGTGCCTTCGGTTTCGTTCGAACCCAGAACGAACTTATATGGATTGAATGCTTTCAGAACATCGTCAGGTGGACGATGAGCATTCTAATATTTGATGTCCTATAAAGGTAATCGTAGCCTCAAGCCTCATCAACCGGGAATGGCTAAAACAGGGGAGGTGCAGCAAGGCTTCGTGGGTAGCCCCCACTTGAGAGCAAGATTTACTCCTGTCTAGAAGACCCTTTTTATTCGGCTGTGTGGGGCGGTTGATCCGGACAACTGCCGGGGTTGTCTTGTTCGGGACTGTTCAGTAAGGAATGGTCCCGGCCTTGTGTTGCAGGGGAGTGGGAGTACTCCTCGGTACGGTGATCTAGGCCACGTACTATGACGGGCGGTACCCCAGTAGCCCTGCCATTGATGGAATCCAAAATCCAATAAGTGCCTGTACGGTTTTGATTGTGCCCAACTATGTTGGAACGTGAGATGTAAGCATTCCAGCTATTTCTGTATTTTATTTTGAAAACCCTAGACACTATTATAATATCACTGGATTTCCTATCAAATGTTTTGGTTAGCATAAGGTAAAAACTTTTCCATGTTTATGTGTGGGAAGTCTTACGTGATACCTTTTCTTTTCAAAGGTTTTCTAAAGTTAAGCAATTTTAAACCGTGTACTCACACCAGACCCCTGTCTAACCCGAGTGTTTATTTTCTATTTTATTAAACTCTTGCGTACTCATATTATGTATGAGTAGTCAAGTGATTCAGGTTAGCTTGACGAATTTTGGAGGAGTAATGGAGCAGGAGGCTTCCACGTGTAGATATAGTGGTTCCGCTGTGTTTAGTTGGTATCTGTATCTTATATACTTGAGTTGTATGAATTAGACAGATGTTTATAACTGTCTAATATGTGTTGTATAGTTGTGTACTCTGATGTATTATGATACTGTGTAATATTTTATGTTATATATTATATTTCATTCGTTCCGCTGTGAGTTCTCTGATGTTGTTGTTTCTTCCTTTCTCTTTCTTTTCTTCTTCTATCCCTTTCTTTCTTCACCAGTGATGCGATTTCCTGGCGATAGGAAGTCGGGTCGCTACACTTATGTTGTAGTAATATCTGAATATATGACATTGTGAATTTGAAATATGTAGATAATTGTTTATGATATATTATACTACATTTGCAAAGCGTTTAAACTTTGCATTGAATATGTATGATGAATTATTTGTGATATGGAAACCATTATTTGTAGAGTGTTTATATTTAAACTTTGCATTTAAGTTTTGGTGTATATATATATGTATGTGTCACTAAATAATCATTTTCCAACACTTATAAGCGTTACCGTATATTTATGTACCAACACTTATAAGAGTTACCGTATACTTCGTTACCAACACTTATAAGTGTTATCGTATATTTCTGTACCAACACTTATAAGTGTTATCGTATATTTCATTACCAACACTTATAAGCGTTACCGTATATTTAGGTACGAACACTTATAAGTGTTAGTAATACGTATGTTTGTAACACTTATAAGTGTTACAAATTTGGCCGCTCCATTCCTCACAGTCCATTAGTAACACTCAAAAAGTGGTACTGAAATTATTTGTAACACTTATAAATGTTAGAATTTGCCTATTTTGGTGTAGTGTTAAGCCACTCAATAGATCAATCAACAAAATATAAAACATTAAATATCACTAAAAAATACATGCTCACACACACACTCAAACTCATTATAGAGTGCATCTGACCCCATCTATAATGAGTGCCCCACTAAAGCGAAGGTTCTCCTTAACCTTGTGCTCTAATGCCAAAAATGTAACGAACCACTTTTCTGAACAGTTTAAGCGGACAATCAACTACACATGATCCACTCAAATTGAACAAAAATGCAGATAGTTAGGGAAAAAAAGAAGAAATAGGACAAAAGGAAATTAAATAACACATCTCATAGAGAAATGAATAATTTATAGTATACAATGAATCTTTACATAAACAAAACGCAATATACATATACCAATCAGAGTGCACTGACCTATTTCAGCCCGAACAATTATATGGCCTGTCCTTACAATTTTTGATAAATATAACCAATAGAAAACACAATGGAATACAAAGAATTACTAGATACGTCTTGGACCTCTAGCTCTTGAGTTCCAATTCATCCAAAAAACTGTACATATGTGTAACAGCCGGGAATTTCGACCCTCGAAAATCGACACCAATACGTCCACCATATTGGCATTGAGCAATCGAATGCAAAAAACCGGATTATTAGGAAATAGAAAGAAGGAGAGAAGAAGAAGAAGAGAAAGAAACTAAAAACAAATATAGAATGTCACAATTGCAGCGGAACAATCTATAATATGATATCAATGATCTTTACAACAGAAAATCTGTTATATGCTTACATCCACCAGAGTACAACAACAAATCACAATCATCAGTCTAGATAGTTATAACAACATGTCCTCAAAAATGCTGATGATTTCAACAGCAAAACAGCAGAAAATAAACATATACGTGAATATGACTGAAGATCTCCAACTCATCTCCTGAGCTCTAATGCATCCAAAGCAATCTGTAAATATGCTCATTCTGACCCAAGCATTATAATAAATTAACACCCGAGTCAGTCTAGAAAACCAACATAAGAAAACACACCCAATTTTATTTTAAAGTCCTAGAAAACCTTTGAAAATCAAAAGCATCTAGTAAGACCACACCGCACATAAACACGGACGGGTTTTTACCTTACATAACCAAAACATTTCATATGAAATTCTCTGATATTATAATAGTGTTTAAGATACAAATATTTATTAATCTTAGCCAAAATTATCACATTAATTAATTTCTAGCATAATAGGTATACAACTAAAACATAAAGGCTCGTATTGGAGATTGAATTCCATATAATGACTGAGCCACTTGGGTACCGCTCATCACGGTGCATCTTTAGAAAAAACAACATCGAGGACTTCGCTTAGATCCCCTGCCAACACAGAACCGACCTATCCCTTACTGGATATACCAAATATGATCACCCCTCCACTAATGGGTGCAGAAGCGTACAATTGAGAGATAATATCAACTCTAGATAGGGATGATCATACCCTACTTAGGAGTGACCTACTTAGCCCTAATGCAACTCCCATGTTTTAGTCATTCCAAGTTGATGAGGCTTGAGGCTATGTTTTACCTTTATATAGTACTTTCTACTTGAAATGTTGATACTGTCCGCCAGGTAACAATGTAGTGCCAGCATTCATCCATACAAGTTCGATTTGGGACCAAAAGAAACACTTGTGAGCTTCGTCTTCAATTCCATTATCTTTAAAATGTTTTCACCTCTAAACACTTAAGTTGAATCGAAGTGATGTTCAGATAACGCATCCATTCCCGATCTCTTCGAAACAACTTTCGATAATTTTCGGTAAACTCAACCCCGGTTCTTTAGAAAATAAACAATCAAATATAAGAGCTGAGATCACTGCCTAACCGTTAGTGGATGATTTCCTTATTATCGTCCTAGGAGGATGAAACGAGATTTATACGTACAATATCACATCATCAAAGATGACTATGCAACATAACTCACATGTTTCTTCTAGATATTTCCAAAGCAACGTTTTGGGTCTAATTTCGATAGTTGGTTATTTAACTATCGAATAACAAAACATTTAATCAGGGATTTAATTCCATTGGGAAAACCAACATTGAACAAGCACCAAGCAACACTAAGCCTCTTTAGTTAATCTTCTATTAATTAAATTCACTTTGTAAATATTTTTCTCAAAATCCTTTTACAAAGATATATATATATATATATATATATATATATATATCTATATATAACCACAATCTCTATATTTTCAATACTTGGAGAATATCCACACTTATCTCAATGATATAAGTATATTCATAAAACCGAGAATGATTTCCCTTTTATACAATTCAAAAATCATTTACAAATCCCTTACGAATCTCAGAAACCACTTATAAAACTATTTATAACCTTTAAAACCATATATAAATATCATTTCCCAAGTCATTTATAAACCTTTCATAAATCCAGGCAACTATTTGTAAAGATCTTCTTATAAACCTATAAACCCATTTATAAATTTCCTTTATAGTTATCTAAAACCATTTGCAAAGCTCTCTTTATAAATTATAAATGATTCTCCTTTAAGTCTCCAAAACATTTCATAAACTTCACTTATAAAGCCCAAATCTATTTATAAAACTTTATTTATAAATCTCGAAAACATTTATAAATAAATAATAATCATTTACTTCAATCTCTATTATATAATAACAATTAAAAATTCAAAACACTATAAATAAACCATAATAATTAATCTTCACCATTATTATAAATAATAATAATTAATTTCCAAAACATTTTTAAATAAATCATTATCAATTCCAAGCCATATTAATTATTTAAATAATTAGCTTTTAAAACATTAAAATATTAATAAACAACTTTAAAACAATATTAATATAAATAAACAACTCTTTAAAACATAAATATATTCCTTTGATAAAAGTCCATACTTAATTTGAACATAATCGTTTCCATATTTATAAAACTACGTTTGTAAATTTCCTTCTCTTTTATAGAACCTCCTTTCATAAAATCTCTTTATTTATAAAATCCATTTATAACTCTATTTCCTTTATAAATCTCACTTATTCATAAATCCCTTTTAAAGACATCAACCACCATCCGTTTTTAACGTTGCCCACATATGGATAAATTCCTTTTGTAAATTACTTCCTATTTATAAAGTATCATTTAACATTCCCAAATTTACTCTCACCTTCAATCCCCAAAATAGAATCAACTATTCTCTAAAACATCATTCCACATATTATAATAAATCCACTGTTTGATTATTTCTCTAATTTATTAAACGATAACAGTTCCCTTTAATATATAAGCATCGTTATAAATCCATACTTTTATTAACAAAATACGATTTTGCAATTCTTCACTTCATTTGTAAAATTTCACTTTTATAAATTATCACATTTATAAATTTCACATTTGTAAGTAAATTTTAATATATCACTTTTACATAAATGGTTAACAAATATTTAGATCAAAATATTCTATTTTCTTTCTAAAACTATATCCGTTTATTTTGAAAGATGGACCTATTCACTACAAGAAAATTACCCTATTACAACGGGCATTTCCTGTTGTAATATGAGTTTCGCAACGGGCGAGCGCCTATCTTATTAGGCAATGTTGTAATAGATCTAGAAGATTTTACAACAATTAATAAAACCCCACTGTAGTAGTTTTTTTACAACGGTCTCTAGCCTTGCAATAGCATCATTTACAACTGTTTTTGGCTGTTGCAAGCTCATCATTTACAACTGTTTTTGCCCGTTGAAATTAGGTCTTTTGCAATAGTTTTTGCCCTCTGTTTGAAAAAAATTCAAATAAGAAAAAAATATGTAAATACTATTACATTACACTCACAAATTTAAAATAAATTTTCCATTGAAACAAAAATGTTGTACTAATAAAAACATGTTCATTCATATCTTTTAAGAATAACAAAATTTTTTTAATTCTTTATTTATTATTATTACATTATTACAACACAATCCATACCACTACTGCTTGGAGTATCCATATATTTGATTAGTCTTGCAGTTGCTTCACATGGTTGTACGACCAAACAAGAAGCATCCAGTTCAATTTCTTCATCCACATATAGTACTGCATGCACAATGGAAGAAAACTATAACCATAAAAGTAGACAAAAACGCACGTAAAAACAGAGAGTCAAAAATGTTCACATAAATAATCATAAAATACACCATGCAAGGCATACATCAACGATTTTAGCTATAACTCATCGTAGTAGTAAAAGAAAAGTATTAATAAAATATTGTAATTAATTTAATGTTATCGACGTTGAGATGACAAATGACGAACCTGGTTCCTTCATGCATCATCCAAAATTCAAAGCAGTGATCTATGGGCTTGTCATAAGGCTTTGGAGAACCCAGACTCTAGTACGTCTTCACCAATGTATGTTGTGGCTGCTTGAAATAAGTTTCTGCTTTAAATTGACGTACAAATTCTTTTACTATTATCGGCAAATAAACCTATAAGAAACCAGCCAAATGAAAATTAAAACCAATAACCCAAAGGCTTGGTATAAGGTAATAATGATATACAAGTTATAGAAAGTACCTTCAAAGGACTGAAAGAGCTATGCGGTACTGGTTCAAATTTCAAAAGGGGTGATACGAGAACAGCATCCAATAAAGATATCATGTGGTAGGAAAGGATGTACATCACTGCCTGCACCCGAAATATACCATTATAATAATAACAATTAGTATGTGAAATAAAAAAATACTACAAATGTTCTTTGGTAAATATGAGATGAGAGGAAAGAAATTAAAATGGTTGTTCATATACATGAAAACTATCACTGGTCCCAGGTGTTTTGAATTATAAAATTTTGAAGGCAGAAGAGTATATTTGAATGTACCTTAGGAAAATATAAGGGATTCCACTTCACACAAGAAGCAGTAATATATAAAAGCCAAAATGAAATCACAGTTAAATAAAATAACTAAAAAAAAGTAATAGTCAACCTGACATCTGGAGTAAAAAATCCGATGAAACTTCAGATAGACCAAGTGCGGCGACCAAGTTCTTTTTTTTTTTTAATTTTTACCCAAATTGTTACTGCGTTGATTTTATTTTGCTCAAGCTCGATCCTCTTTTGTCTGAGGGTAGGGTAGAAACAATAGGGGAGATATAAATGGTCCGGTTGTGTATGTTGCTATGTTTATGTCAAATTTGCTATGTTTAATACCTTGCTTATATATTTAAGTGAATATTGTCCGACTGTTGCTATGTTTAATACCATGGTTATATATGAAGTGAATGAACAAGGGAGATAGTAAATTTATGTCAAATTTACAGTAACAATTTGAAGTTAATGTAAAATTTGCAGTAACAAACCGGTACTATGTTATATATTTATTATTTATGTCAAATTCAATTGTGAAGGTTAACATTTATTCTGCATATGATAATTGAACAACTATGAATGGATGTTCTATAATGCAAATAATATATTGTTTAGTTTGCATTAAAATGTATTAGCGTTAAGTAATTAAACATTAAATTATTTTGTTTCTTATTTAGGTGGCTGATTATGGCAAATCGTGATATCGTTTGGAATTATTGTACGGCGGTTATTGGTGAAAAAAGAAAAAAAATGTAATTATTGTCATAAAATAATTTTTAGTGGTGGTATAACACGTATGAAAGAACATTTAGCAGGACAAACATGTGACGTGGCAGTATGTCCGACTGTTCCTAGAGAAGTCAGGAAACTTATACGAGAACATCTGAATAAAAAGAGAAGTGAGCGAAATCAATAGAAGCTCGAAAAACAACGTGTGCAAGAAGAGCTAATGAGCATGCCCGAACAACAAAATGAAGATACCGACAGTGATGGAGGTGAAGATGATAGAGAGCTAAGATGCGCCTTGCAAGAAAGTAAAGAAAGTTATATGAACTCGGGTGTAGGATCTAGCGGAACAAGTATACGATCTAGCGGACTAAAGCGCAATGACTGTTCTAAATCAATCAGAAACGATTTAGCAACACGGGCCGCTCGAAGGATTGATCCCTATGTACAAAAACGAGGAGGTAGAACTCAACCTTCTATTAGAACTGCAATAAAAGGCATTAAAGATGCCAAAAAACACATAGGTCGTGCAATATCAATTTTTTTTTTTACTTTAATCATATCCCACACAATGCTGCTAATAGTCCTTACTATGAAACTATGGTAGAGTCCATTCAAGAAGCTGGTCCTGGAATTAAAGGACCCACCGCACATGAATTATCAAAAACATATTTAGATTTAGAGTGCACTGAAATCAAACAACACATCAACACTTACTCCAACTTTTGGGATGAGTATGGTTGTACGTTGATGTGCGACGGTTGGAGCACACAAAATAGAAGAAAAATCAGAAATATTCTTATGTATTCTACCCAAGGAACTGTCTTTCTTAAATCTGTAGATGCTACCGACAAATTTCAAAGTACCGAGTGTATTTGTGGTCTAATGGATAACATTGTTAATTTTATTGGAGAAGATAGAATTGTGCAAATAGTAACTGACAATGGAGCAAATTAGAAAGCTGCTGGCCAACTACTGATGGAAAAAAGAAGAAAACTATATTGGACACCATGCGCAGCACATTGTATCGATTTTATTCTTGAAGATATTTCAAAAGAAACCGAGGTAAAATCGATAATTTTAAATTGTCAATCAATAATAGGATTCATATACAATCATTGTAACGACCCATAAAGTTTGGTTAATTTTTAATGGTTTTATTTAGCGTACTTAATTAGATTTTTGAGAAATTTTAAATAATAATATTTTGAAACAAAATTTTTCATTCTAAATCCAAATATAATAAATTTAATACACATGCATTTCAAACATATATATAAAAAAAAATCAAACTTACATTTATTAAAATCAAACATACATATAAGATAATATAATAAATTATAATATAGTATAGTATAACTGACATGCCTAAATGTATATGTCTTAATAACTAACGCATAAAGTTCCTATACGTATATATCATTATACTAATAAAAAAAATCAAACTCCCTGTTAATAAATATTTCATATTTGTAAATAATTTCAAATTCTTACTTTTTACGTGATAAACCTACTAATAAAGAAGAAAAGTACATATTGAATAGTAGTGTGCTCTACTGCATGCACTGACACATTCTATTAAAATAAATTGTTCGAGGTAACGGTACCTTTAATTTTGACTTTATTTCTCCCGTTTCAAAATTTGAACGTGATATCCATTCAAGCTATTAATCGCCTTAATTGGTCTAAATCAGTGGGTAGCTATCATTTTTTTTCCTACCGTTCAAATTATTATTTTCTTTAGTAAATTTTTCAATCTTTGGATAGATTTCCCCATTCCTTGAATTCAGCTTACCTTGCCGTTTCCATTTTCAATGTATTCAATAAATTTATTCGTGACCTTCTTTGACTTTATATTGGCTCATTTATTTTCTTTACTATTTAATTGCTGTAAATATTCACCAAATCAAAACGTTTGACAGTTACTCTTCATTTCCTTTTATTTTGATTAAATCACGTTGATGAATCAATGGGCAATTTCCGTTTCTTTTACAATTAAAACTTTGAAACGTGCTGGACAAAAATAATAACAAATTGCTCAGCTCAAATCCAGGGAATTTGACAGTTGATATTACCTTATTCTTTCTCCTATTTTATACATATTCGTTTCCTTTTTTTTATGATTTCGGTTACAGAATAAATTTAAGCTATATATTTTCTTCCTATTGAAGTTTTATTACCTCTCCATCCTCTCTGCTTTTAATATATATGCTTGCCTAAATTCATCTTCATGTTTCTCTCGCCATTGAAAAAAAAAACAAAACAAGACTAGCTGTTTCATCTTTTGCCTTTATAATTTTCCGTTTGCTTACATTTCTTTGCCCATTCTTTTTCCCCTTTATCCTTGCCTTTTCAAACTGATGACGTGATGTACAAACATCAAAATTAATTGCTTTAAAATTCTAGCTATATCATAGGGTGACTGTTGATAGTGCATTCATTTTGTTTCGTTCAAAATTCCCTTCCGTTTCAAAATTCAAAGTGTGCCATCCAATCAAATTTATTGCTTTAATAATATTTCCTAAATCTATGCTCCTAGGTGTTGTTATGTCATCTCTGTATTTTGGGGTGATAAATTTTGAACGTTTGATAATAATAATAAATCTGCTTAATATAATAGGCAATGAATTGAGATCTAGGAAATAAATAAATATAAAACTTATAACCTGCCAAATAATAAAATTGTTGTAATTGTATCGTTGATTTTGAAACATACAAAATTCTATACGTCCTTTACGCATTCATTTATTTCCTTTCTAATTTCCTATACGTTTTATTCCATTCATTTATTTCCTCTCTAAATTCCTATACGTTTTATTCCGTTCATTTATTTCCTTTCTAATTTCCTGTACGTTTCCATTTCAATCAAATTTATACCCTTCCTATTCACTTTTCTCTCCACAATCAGCCTTTCTTCTCTCCTCTCTATTTTTCTTACCTCTCCACTTATGTCTGCACCCCCACTTTTCACGTGAAACCACTCCTTCCTCCTCCGCCTCCCCTCCTTTTCTTGTATAGCCGGTAGATGATGCAAGTTAGTATTATATATGTACATATTTAACTTGTATCTATATTTTGATTTTTTTTTCTTTTTTCGTTTATAATATATGATGCGTTCAGTTAGTTGATGAATGTAGTTTGTTTAAAAAGGTTAGATTAGATAAGTTGATACAATTTAGGTCTGCATTTGTATTTTATGTATTCGATTGCATGTTTTATACATTTGTTTACACATATTTTATGTTAAGGATTTCAATTTTAATATTGCAGTAGACTAGGGTACTTTTATATTGGTATACTGATATGAAGGGACAAACCCATATTGATTCTCTGACTAACATTTATTTTAATAAAATAAGTATGTTTATAGCATACATATTTACAGTAATAGGTTACAAGGTATATTATAAGTTACGAATATTGATTTGTAAGCTATATGTATACATAGTATAATAATTCTTTGAGTCTATGTTTAAATGTTTATAAGGTAAGCTATATATATATATATCTATAAGCATATATTATATTATATAAAGCAAGACTGTTTGATTATACACATGGAATAAAGTACTGTAAGTATATGAAGTTAAAAATCTCTGTTTTTTTCCTCTTACGGTCAATGATAAAAGTATATGTATATTTATTAATTTTTATATGTGTATATGATATATTTAAATCAATGTTAGTTTATACGTATATAAGTCGGTTTATATAAATAGGTTTACGTATAGTATATATACATATAAAGCTTTGTCTATGTGTTATATATATTGGTTTTGTCATTTACAGTTGTGTACAGTTGGTAACATTTCAAAACATAACATGATAATTTATGATATTGGTAAAGTAGTACATATTTTTTTGCATAAGGGTTGAATTTATACAAAGTGTCTGTATTTATATTATAGAAATTTAGTTATCTTTGGTTCATCGGTCTGTTGTTTAAATAGAGTATATACACTGATATTTTACAAAGCGTATTAATTTAATTTATGTTTAAATTTATTTTGATTTGGAATAAGTATAATACATATATCCCTCTTATTTAAATATATGTTTTAAAGGAAAATTCGTTTTAGGGAATAATTTATAACTTATATTTTCTTTTCCGATTATATCAATACGATTCTGATTCGTTTCCATCAAACTCTATCTTTCAGCTTTGCACGTCAAGATCCACTTTCATTCTTACTTCGCTTTGCGATTTTGTTTGGATTTGTTCGATTTTCTAGAGCATGACCAAAATTCATAGCTTGCTCTGTTGTCGATCTTTTTTAGCCTCGAAAGGTGAGCAATCACTCACGATTAACATTCTTTTATTTATTAAATTTGATTTCAATTGAAACGACAATTGAAATATGCTGCTGTTAGTTGTTTTTACTGTTATGACTGCTATTACCTGTATCTGTTCACCTATGACACCTGACACCATTATCGGTTAATTATTTATGTGATAATAATACAGATTGGTTGATAATTGATTTTCTGATTGATTGTTGTTTAAATTGGATGTTAATTATTATTGTTAAATGATAACTAGCTTGCTAGTTTAAGTTGGGGTAGTATAGTTTACAAATTTAACGGATCATATATGACGGACCTGGATTTATTAAAACCTGACCCCGCCATATGTGAACTTGATTAGTAGATTTGACCCATTAATTGTCGCAGAAATTGATAAATTATACTCTAAATATTTGAACGTAGTTTGGATTAATTGTTGTAGCTTTAAACTGAAATTTAAAAAGGAACGACAAGTGAAAAACTGTAATGTAATAATCTTTAATCTACATGAAATGATAGTGTAGATTCTAGAAATAATTATACAAGTAACAATGCGAATTAATACGATTATTTCGGGGTTATTTGATTTATTTATTGAATTGTTATTGATTGTTGTTATTGTTTGTTTATTTACTTTGACACCATCCCTGTCATCACACTGCAAGTTCCCTTTGTTATGTTTGTTTTTGAATTGAAATGGGTTGAAATGATAGACCCAAGCGGTTTCCATTTAATCAAATTTGGGGTTACGGGTTGAAATGCTATCCACCCGTATACATTTAGTGTACGGATTGAAATGATAATATCCGTAACACTTGACCATATGATAAGAAATATATGGTCTTATTAAATGTAAATTCTTAAATACATATTAAAGGGTAATGATAAATATAGAGTTAATTATATCTAGTTTAGTCAAGATTTGATTAAATACATAAATTATGATAAATATTTATGTAAATTTTATCTCGAATAGTTTTTGCAATAATATTGAACAATTAAGATTGGGAGATAAATTTTTGGGTTTTTTTTTTTAAATGGTTTTTAGATAAGGATTTATTTATTTAAATCAAATTTGAGATTTATCGAATGATATATTTCACGGTTAAATAAAATTAAGAAATATTGAGTAAAATGAAATTTAAGGTCACTAAAATGATATTGAATCAAATAAGGGAGGGTTCAAGACAAAATAATAGTGATGTAAAAATCGAGAATCTATATGAAACTGTTAAATTTTAAATTGTTATATTTGAGCTATGAACTATATGGTAATTAAATGGTTTAGAGATTTGGATATGTATTTGGAACCAAGATAGTTAAATTTGTTATTTAGATAACGAATTGAAATGGAACATATTGAAATAAAAGGGGTAATTGGGATATTAAATCCTAATTTGGGAATTATAAAATTTAAGTGGTTATTTTAGGAAAATTTAAATTGATAAAATGAGATTTACTATAATTGGAATGGGAAGGTCGGGTTGATGTGAACGATTTGGAATTTAAAAGTGCTTTACTGTATACAGCATATAAATTATACAAATACTATTTTGGGAATATAATCATTTGAAGTGAAATGGATATTTAGGTTTGAAGTATAAATTAAGTGAATGACCACGGTGTAATAGTGTATATTTCTACCCTGTAGATAGTTCTATGGACCCTTAGAGGATGGACATCCCAAACATCCTTTAAGTTATATTGTATTTCAGTTGATATTTCATTTGAGTTGAATTTATTGATATAAGAATCTTAATCCTGACTCGAGTGCTTTGTGTTTTGCTTTACGCTCGGGTCAGACTAAGTAATACAACATTAGAGACTCACCTTTGGAGATTGGAGCTTCATTTGGAGATCCAACTATCGTTTCAGCTTTCAGTTTTCTAGTTGACTGGTTCAGAGAAGTCATCGGCTCGTACTGAAGACTTTTCTGTATTCAAGAGATTCTGATGTATTCATTTTAAACTCTGATGTATATAGTAGCTTCATGAACTACTATTTTTTTTTATTCCGCTGCATTATATTACTCTGTGTCTGTGATCTGTGTTTGATTTATTTACTGTATATTTTAAGTTTGCCAAATTAAATTAACAATTCGGTATTTTGAATTATTCAAGTCGGACATGTATGGTTTTAGTGTCGATTTGAATGGTCAAAAATAGCGGGTCGTTACAGTTGGTATCAGAGCTTTTGCTCTAGGCAAAACTTAGCATATATGGTAAATTTATTTACAGAATCACTTTCGTTCGAGTTGAATCTCTTCCTTTTAACTCGATTTCCTTTGAATTTTGGAATGTCCCTCGGTTCAAAAATTCATTCTTGTCTCTCTCTATTTATATTCTTTTGATTCTGGAGTATCCAATAACTCCCCTAAATGATTGTAAAGGGGGATGAAAACTCCTTTGCAATTGGCATTGATTCACCGAAGATTTCTGTATCCTCGGTTTATGATGCTGCTATATCTATATGCCGAATTCTATCTATGGCAATCAAATGTCGATTTGCTTTAGAATTCCGCATCAATTATATTCCTGAAGTCACGGTTGACCCGGTTAAGGTTGCTCGAGATTTATAGAGGTATATCCATCTTCTATTTTGTATTTTGATTTTCTCAACTTTGTTGAGTCTATCTTCGTATCAGGATTCTATTGATTAGAGTTCCTCTAATTTAAATCTCCATCTTTGTTTGAAATCCATTCTTAAAATTATCCTTTGAAAATCGGGTATGTTTGCATTTTTGAAATTGTTTTATATATCGAAATTATTATTTTGATAACTATGATTTTATTCTTTATATAAAAGTGAAAATGTTTTCGATAAGGATAAATCAAATAAGAAATGTTATTCTATATAAAAAGGTTTTGAAAGGATTTTGAAATTTTGAAAAATTATAAGAAATTGATTATATAAAAATGATTTATAACTGAAGTGTTAAATTTGAAATTCGAGAATTGAATTCCGGTATTTTGAAATTGGTTTTAAGATTTTGGAAATTATATAAAAATAATACGATTTAAAGGTATTTTTTTCGAATAAGAAATGTTTTAAATGAGTTCAAATGAATTCCAATAATTTTGAAGAAATTTCAAAGGAGTTTTCAAGAAAATAGAAGTCCAGAACTCACTTATGTCGTTGGGGAATAATTTCGGTGATGAGTGCACGCATCATCGATATTGATTTTCGAGTTTCAAAGTGGGGGAGAGGCCACTTTAATAGCTTCGCTATGCGAGTGATTTTGGAAAACCGTTTGATTTCAAATTCCGAAGTATAATTTGATATTTGTGAAAGATATATGTATATATTTGAAATAATTTAAAATATACCGGTGTCCGATCCTCGAGTTTTGATTTGACTTAGAATAACCCTGTGTATAAAAATTGATTTTCAACTTTGGATTTGAAGTTTGATTTCACCGACTATTTTGAAGGTTCAAGCACTTCCAAATCAAGGTTAAAAAGTTTAAAAGGCTAAGAAATTTCGAAAGGTATAAAATATTTGATAAAGCGTATAAGTTGAGTTTTGTATGTTTAAGTTTGAAACCTTTTGTTTAGTAAATGAATATGACTATTTTGAATTATACTAATATGGAATTTAGTTTTGAAATGTATTGAAAAAAAATTTAGTTTTAAAGAATGGTTTCAAAAAAGAAAAAAAAAGTAAATTGGATATTTCAAGTAGAAATAAATAGTTTAAAGGTTTTAAAGGGATACTTATAAATTTGGAAACCGTTTTTGAGTATAATTGATTTTGAGAAAATATTTGGTTTTGAAATTAAATTGAAATTAAAAAACCAGTACTTATATGGTAATGTTGGAAATAAATTTGTTTGACTTGAATCAGGAAACTGGGATTATTTAATAAACCTGTTATTTGGGAACTTTGAAATTAAGAGATCTAAATTGGAAGAAAATTTGGTAAAATCATATATGATTTTGAAACTGAATTGATATTGAAATGATTTGAATTTGAGAACCTTACATTATTAAGCACTTGATTTGGGAGTGGTCGAACTTATATAAAATGGATTTGTATAAGTATGAAGTTGATTTGAAATCTATTGATTTGAAAGGTACTCAATTTGGAAAGAGATTTTATATAATCGAAGTCTATATAAGTATGATTTGATCTACTATTGATTTGGAAAGTATTTGATTTGGGAAGAATAGAATCCTATATATATATGGACTATATATAAGTACAATATTTGAAAGTGATTTGAAAGGTACTATATAATATATATTTTCCAAGTAAGGATATGGAAAGTGCCTTCTGCTTGATATCCGCTTTGTGGCCACAGCGTGGATTCATTCTATCGATATTATTCTCTCTGATTTTCGGTTTTCCGGATGTAATACTCGAGTATTCCCACCGTGGGTAACCCATGGTTTCTTTTTCTCTCGTGAATGCACAGCGAAATTGCCTGGCTGAGTCTTGCCTAGGGGTACGGATTGTTTCCTGGGGGAACCAGGCGTAACCATTGTGTATCCTACAATCTGTGTAGGTCGCGCATAGTAGCGCAAGTGCCTGGCTGAGTCTTGCCTAGGGGTACGGATTGTTTCCTGGGGGATCCAGGCGTAACCATTGTGTATCCTGCACCCTACTAGTCATCATGGCGTAACTCGCAGGGCTGTGAAAGCTTACAGATATGGATTGTTTCCTGGGGGAACCAGGCGTAACCATTGTGTATCTGCGAACCATGATCGGATAAAGGTTTTTGGTTTGATTGTTTTGTTTGGATCGTACTTTCCATATCTGTTGTTTTAAAAGGTTTCTCCAAGTATTTTCACTGGGTGTTGAAACAAGTCTACTTAGTACTTGAAGAATTCTAGCTTTGCGCCTGATCAACGCATGGCCAGAGTCTGCAAGAACGAGGATAAACTTGTTGAAACATCGAGTTATAAAAGTATTTTCGAAAGGAAAATTTATTTCGATATAATAATATTTTATTATAAAAGTATTTTATACAAAAATATTTTCAACAAGAAAATTCTATATTAATTTTGAAGTAAAAAAAAAAAAAAATTCTTATGGTTCTAGATTTATCATTCATGCCCGATACTATTCTTTTGAAGCTATCTTATCTGATCAGCTTATTTACTCACCTATATTCTATTTCCTGAAACTAACTTCCTTTCCTTTTTGAATATAATCTTTAAAATATTGTTATTTATATACTTCTTAGTTTAATAGAAGGTTTTAAATATTGTAAATATTTTAGAAGTTATTAAGTAAATACAACATATTTAAAGAATGATTCTTAATTTATTGATAATATTTGAAAAGTATTTCGAGATAAATTTACAGACTTATGAATTATAGATTTAATGTTTTCAATAGCTTCTGTGCAAATATAACTAATTATGTAAATAGATTGTTTTCAAATAATTTCATATATTTGTTAAGTGTTACTTAACATATTTAATTCCAATAGGTTTTGAATATACTTTTTTTAAGTATTAAAGAAAATTTAATTTCAAATGAAGTTTTCAAATAAATATTTCAAATAAAATGTATATAGTTAAATAAATTGTTAATCCTTGTCTTTCAATCTATTTATCTTTCTAGTCATTTCTATTCTCCTCCCTTCTTCCTTTTCGGGGACGAAAAGTTTTGAGTGGGGGAGAGTGTAACGACCCATAAAGTTTTGTTAATTTTTAATGGTTTTATTTAGCGTACTTAATTAGATTTTTGAGAAATTTTAAATAATAATATTTTGAAACAAAATTTTTCATTCTAAATCCAAATATAATAAATTTAATACACATGCGTTTCAAACATATATATAAAAAAAAAAAATCAAACCTACATTTATTAAAATCAAACATACATATAAGATAATATAATAAATTATAATATAGTATAGTATAACTGACATGCCTAAATGTATATGTCTTAATAACTAACGCATAAAGTTCCTATACGTATATATCATTGTACTAATAAAAAAAATCAAACTCCCTGTTAATAAATATTTCATATTTGTAAATAATTTCAAATTCTCACTTTTTACGTGATAAACCTACTAATAAAGAAGAAAGTACATATTGAATAGTAGTGTGCTCTACTGCATGCACTGACACATTCTATTAAAATAATTGTTCGAGGTAACGGTACCTTTAATTTTGACTTTATTTCTCCCGTTTCAAAATTTGAACGTGATATCCATTCAAGCTATTAATCGCCTTAATTGGTCTAAATCAGTGGGTAGCTATCATTTTTTTTCCTACCGTTCAAATTATTATTTTCTTTAGTAAATTTTTCAATCTTTGGATAGATTTCCCCATTCCTTGAATTCAGCTTACCTTGCCGTTTCCATTTTCAATGTATTCAATAAATTTATTCGTGACCTTCTTTGACTTTATATTGGCTCATTTATTTTCTTTACTATTTAATTGCTGTAAATATTCACCAAATCAAAACGTTTGACAGTTACTCTTCATTTCCTTTTATTTTGATTAAATCACGTTGATGAATCAATGGGCAATTTCCGTTTCTTTTACAATTAAAACTTTGAAACGTGCTGGACAAAAATAATAACAAATTGCTCAGCTCAAATCCAGGGAATTTGACAGTTGATATTACCTTATTCTTTCTCCTATTTTATACATATTTGTTTCCTTTTTTTTTATGATTTCGGTTACAGAATAAATTTAAGCTATATATTTTCTTCCTATTGAAGTTTTATTACCTCTCCATCCTCTCTGCTTTTAATATATATGCTTGCCTAAATTCATCTTCATGTTTCTCTCGCCATTGAAAAAAAAACAAAACAAGACTAGCTGTTTCATCTTTTGCCTTTATAATTTTCCGTTTGCTTACATTTCTTTGCCCATTCCTTTTCCCCTTTATCCTTGCCTTTTCAAACTGATGACGTGATGTACAAACATCAAAATTAATTGCTTTAAAATTCTAACTATATCATAGGGTGACTGTTGATAGTGCATTCATTTTGTTTCGTTCAAAATTCCCTTCCGTTTCAAAATTCAAAGTGTGCCATCCAATCAAATTTATTGCTTTAATAATATTTCCTAAATCTATGCTCCTAGGTGTTGTTATGTCATCTCTGTATTTTGGGGTGATAAATTTTTGAACGTTTGATAATAATAATAAATCTGCTTAATATAATAGGCAATGAATTGAGATCTAGGAAATAAATAAATATAAAACTTATAACCTGCCAAATAATAAAATTGTTGTAATTGTATCGTTGATTTTGAAACATACAAAATTCTATACGTCCTTTACACATTCATTTATTTCCTTTCTAATTTCCTATACGTTTTATTCCATTCATTTATTTCCTCTCTAAATTCCTATACGTTTTATTCCATTCATTTATTTCCTTTCTAATTTCCTGTACGTTTCCATTTCAATCAAATTTATACCCTTCCTATTCACTTTTCTCTCCACAATCAGCCTTTCTTCTCTCCTCTCTATTTTTCTTACCTCTCCACTTATGTCTGCACCCCCACTTTTCACGTGAAACCACTCCTTCCTCCTCCGCCTCCCCTCCTTTTCTTGTATAGCCGGTAGATGATGCAAGTTAGTATTATATATGTACATATTTAACTTGTATCTATATTTTGATTTTTTTTTTCGTTTATAATATATGATGCATTCAGTTAGTTGATGAATGTAGTTTGTTTAAAAAGGTTAGATTAGATAAGTTGATACAATTTAGGTCTGCATTTGTATTTTATGTATTCGATTGCATGTTTTATACATTTGTTTACACATATTTTATGTTAAGGATTTCAATTTTAATATTGCAGTAGACTAGGGTACTTTTATATTGGTATACTGATATGAAGGGACAAACCCATATTGATTCTCTGACTAACATTTATTTTAATAAAATAAGTATGTTTATAGCATACATATTTACAGTAATAGGTTACAAGGTATATTATAAGTTACGAATATTGATTTGTAAGCTATATGTATACATAGTATAATAATTCTTTGAGTCTATGTTTAAATGTTTACAAGGTAAGCTATATATATATATCTATAAGCATATATTATATTATATAAAGCAAGACTGTTTGATTATACACATGGAATAAAGTACTGTAAGTATATGAAGTTAAAAATCTCTGTTTTTTTTCTCTTACGGTCAATGATAAAAGTATATGTATATTTATTAATTTTTATATGTGTATATGATATATTTAAATCAATGTTAGTTTATACGTATATAAGTCGGTTTATATAAATAGGTTTACGTATAGTATATATACATATAAAGCTTTGTCTATGTGTTATATATATTGGTTTTGTCATTTACAGTTGTGTACAGTTGGTAACATTTCAAAACATAACATGATAATTTATGATATTGGTAAAGTAGTACATATTTTTTTGCATAAGGGTTGAATTTATACAAAGTGTCTGTATTTATATTATAGAAATTTAGTTATCTTTGGTTCATCGGTCTGTTGTTTAAATAGAGTATATACACTGATATTTTACAAAGCGTATTAATTTAATTTATGTTTAAATTTATTTTGATTTGGAATAAGTATAATACATATATCCCTCTTATTTAAATATATGTTTTGAAGGAAAATTCGTTTTAGGGAATAATTTATAACTTATATTTTCTTTTCCGATTATATCAATACGATTCTGATTCGTTTCCATCAAACTCTATCTTTCAGCTTTGCACGTCAAGATCCACTTTCATTCTTACTTCGCTTTGCGATTTTGTTTGGATTTGTTCGATTTTCTAGAGGGTGACCAAAATTCATAGCTTGCTCTGTTGTCGATCTTTTTTAGCCTCGAAAGGTGAGCAATCACTCACGATTAACATTCTTTTATTTATTAAATTTGATTTCAATTGAAACGACAATTGAAATATGCTGCTGTTAGTTGTTTTTACTGTTATGACTGCTATTACCTGTATCTGTTCACCTATGACACCTGACACCATTATCGGTTAATTATTTATGTGATAATAATACAGATTGGTTGATAATTGATTTTCTGATTGATTGTTGTTTAAATTGGATGTTAATTATTATTGTTAAATGATAACTAGTTTGCTAGTTTAAGTTGGGGTAGTATAGTTTACAAATTTAACGGATTATATATGACGGACCTGGATTTATTAAAACCTGACCCCGCCATATGTGAACTTGATTAGTAGATTTGACCCATTAATTGTCGTAAAAATTTATAAATTATACTCTAAATATTTGAACGTAGTTTGGATTAATTGTTGTAGCTTTAAACTGAAATTTAAAAAGGAACGACAAGTGAAAAACTGTAATGTAATAATCTTTAATCTACATGAAATGATAGTGTAGATTCTAGAAATAATTATACAAGTAACAATGCGAATTAATACGATTATTTCGGGGTTATTTGATTTATTTATTGAATTGTTATTGATTGTTGTTATTGTTTGTTTATTTACTTTGACACCATCCCTGTCATCACACTGCAAGTTCCCTTTGTTATGTTTGTTTTTGAATTGAAATGGGTTGAAATGATAGACCCAAGCGGTTTCCATTTAATCAAATTTGGGGTTACGGGTTGAAATGCTATCCACCCGTATACATTTAGTGTACGGATTGAAATGATAATATCCGTAACACTTGACCATATGATAAGAAATATATGGTCTTATTAAATGTAAATTCTTAAATACATATTAAAGGGTAATGATAAATATAGAGTTAATTATATCTAGTTTAGTCAAGATTTGATTAAATATATAAATTATGATAAATATTTATGTAAATTTTATCTCGAATAGTTTTTGCAATAATATTGAACAATTAAGATTGGGAGATAAATTTTTGGGTTTTTTTTTTTTTAAATGGTTTTTAGATAAGGATTTATTTATTTAAATCAAATTTGAGATTTATCGAATGATATATTTCACGGTTAAATAAAATTAAGAAATATTGAGTAAAATGAAATTTAAGGTCACTAAAATGATATTGAATCAAATAAGGGAGGGTTCAAGACAAAATAATAGTGATGTAAAAATCGAGAATCTATATGAAACTGTTAAATTTTAAATTGTTATATTTGAGCTATGAACTATATGGTAATTAAATGGTTTAGAGATTTGGATATGTATTTGGAACCAAGATAGTTAAATTTGTTATTTAGATAACAAATTGAAATGGAACATATTGAAATAAAAGGGGTAATTGGGATATTAAATCCAAATTTGGGAATTATAAAATTTAAGTGGTTATTTTAGGAAAATTTAAATTGATAAAATGAGATTTACTATAATTGGAATGGGAAGGTCGGGTTGATGTGAACGATTTGGAATTTAAAAGTGCTTTACTGTATACAGCATATAAATTATACAAATACTATTTTGGGAATATAATCATTTGAAGTGAAATGGATATTTAGGTTTGAAGTATAAATTAAGTGAATGACCACGGTGTAATAGTGTATATTTCTACCCTGTAGATAGTTCTATGGACCCTTAGAGGATGGACATCCCAA
This sequence comes from Allium cepa, assembly GCA_030765085.1. Classification (NCBI taxonomy): domain Eukaryota; kingdom Viridiplantae; phylum Streptophyta; class Magnoliopsida; order Asparagales; family Amaryllidaceae; genus Allium; species Allium cepa. The sequence goes on along the minus strand of CM060929.1, from coordinate 471,209,628 downwards.
ACATCCTTTAAGTTATATTGTATTTCAGTTGATATTTCATTTGAGTTGAATTTATTGATATAAGAATCTTAATCCTGACTCGAGTGTTTTGTGTTTTGCTTTACGCTCGGGTCAGACTGAGTAATACAGCATTAGAGACTCACCTTTGGAGATTGGAGCTTCATTTGGAGATCCAACTATCGTTTCAGCTTTCAGTTTTCTAGTTGACTGGTTCAGAGAAGTCATCGGCTCGTACTGAAGACTTTTCTGTATTCAAGAGATTCTGATGTATTCATTTTAAACTCTGATGTATATAGTAGCTTCATGAACTACTATTTTTTTTTATTCCGCTGCATTATATTACTCTGTGTCTGTGATCTGTGTTTGATTTATTTACTGTATATTTTAAGTTTGCCAAATTAAATTAACAATTCGGTATTTTGAATTATTCAAGTCGGACATGTATGGTTTTAGTGTCGATTTGAATGGTCAAAAATAGCGGGTCGTTACAATCATGGTTGGTTGCCTACCATAATGAGAAAAGAAACCAATAATACAGAGCGGATTCGGCCAGCAGTAACCAGGTTTGCTACTCACTTTATTGCATTGGAATCCATATACACACATAAAGAGAATCTAAGAAGAATTATTTTTCGAGGGAGTGGAGCGCAAAGATTCCTAAACTCGGTCCTAAAGATAAAAACTGCAATTCTTATCAATAATTTGATTCACAGTGATAAATTTTGGGCCAACGTTGCTGCTATAATTCTCGTATTTGGTCCACTTGAAAAAGTTTTAAGAATGGTGGACAATGATGATAAAGCGGAGATGGGATATCTATACGAAGAAATGGATTGAGCGAAGGAATCAATTAATAAAAATGTTGGCGTAAGACAGTGTCAAAAGTGGTGGAATATAATCGATAAAAGATGGGAAAGACAATTGCATCAACCTATTCATGCAGCAGGTAATTTTTTTAATTATTGCACAATTATAAAAGTACATATCATGTCAATATTTCTTTGAAATATCAAATTGTTTAAGGTTATTTTCTCAATCCTCGTACACAATACCGAGATAATGCAACAAACGATGATGAGGTTCTAAATGGATGGACAAATGTTCTTGAAAAAATGGTGCCTGATATTGCTATGCAAATTGAAATTTCAAAAGAGGTAATAAACAAATTATTAAACTTAATGTTTAGCGCAAAGAATAACTTGGTTTATTATGAATGACTCATAGGTTGAAAAATATAGAATGAAACTTGATGTATTTGGTTCTGCAAGAGCGAAACATGCAGTTAAGTCGTGTCTTCCAGCTATGTGGTGGTCAATAATTGGTAGGGAAGCTGCTCCAAATTTAACACGCATAGCTATGCGTATTCTTAGCCAAACAGTTTCTTCTTCAAATTGTGAAAGAAATTGGAAAACATTTGCAATGATTCACACAAAGTTAAGAAACAAAATAAAAATGGAGAACTTAGAAAAATTGGTATTTGTACATTATAATATGCGACAAAGAGTACGACATGCTAAATGCCAACAAACAACCGACCAACTTATTGATTTAGATTACATCTTTCATGAGGAGGATCCACTTGTAGAATGGACTAGAGATGCTGAGAATCCACTACTTGATAATGCAAGCGATAATCCTTGGTCGGACAATGATAATGTATCTGTAGAAAATACTGAAAAGGATAGTTCATCAAATGATGATTCAGGTAATGCTGGTGGTGACGGTATTGGTTCGAGTGGTTATGGCATTGGTTCCACTTTTGATGAGTCTCAAAGACATATACAAAATTATGAAGCAGATGACTATAGTCAACGAAGAGATAGAAATTTGAACATTGTACATGAAGATCAAGGGGATTATGATGACAGATATACTTCTAACAATGTCCCCAGTTTTAGGTATTCTACATCTGACTATACCGGAGGTTATTCGTATTGTGGGTTAAATCAACCTGCTGAGCCATCAAGTAGCCAAGGTGAACCCTTACCCTTTGATAATATGATGATGACATTTTTAAGTTCGGATCAGATACATCAGTATGCTTTTCCAGCATATTATAATCCGACACAAGATGACGAGATCGATGGACAAAATTTATATGATGCTCAAAGAAATAGCTTTTGGTATTAAATCTTTATGTTGTATGTTTTGTAACTTCTATGTGACTTGAATAATTTAGTGTAATTGATTATCAGTATTGCATATTTATTTGCGTATTTATAACAAAAATGTATCGAAATTCACAAACCGGATTTAAAATGGAATTTCCGGAAATCCCGAAACGGGACCGAAATTTTGAATTTTTCATATGACTGGAACGGAAACGGAAAACGGAACTTCGAACCTTGGGAGGAACTACCAGAATCCTAAAGAGCAGACTCAAATTATTCACGCAATGCCAGTTTCCCAATATACACAGTATATTTTTTTCTCCAGTTATCTTTTTGAACGTTCTTTAGAATGTTTGCATAATTCGTGTTCATGTTATCTAGTGCAGTACATGCATATTTTCCATATCTGAAATGTGGATTTCATAATAGTAATCTCATACCTTTTCGTGCATAAAAATGCACTAGGTAACAAAATAAACTACAGCAACGAAGGGATTGATTTTCATTAATTTTTAAAGTAATAAAATTTTGTATACCTTACATTTTTAACCGAAGTATGCTACCAAAAGTATTTAGAAAAAGGTTGTTTACTAAACCATCGTATGCTGGAACTTTCACTTGTTATACTTAACTCCCTCATCCTCTATATACCAAAAGTATATTTTGTTCAGGGTGTTTGCTAATGCAATAACAGCTATGATATCTACCATAAATCCATTAGATTTAGTCAGCATATCAAGTCCTACTATATTGAACCTAAACTGTGTTACCTGTCATTCCAATGCATTGGCCTATTATTCGAAGGTTAATACGAAAACAGAAGGTGCCAAAATTGATGTATCCTTCATAAATGTAGCCTGCACTGCTTTTGTATTTAGATGCTATTTTTGCAAGCTATTGGTACTGCACATAACAACAATGAATATTAATTATTACTAAAAGTCTGCTACACTCCATTATTTATGAATATTAATCATTAATCATTAATAATGAAGATTTTCAAATTTTGTGTTTAAATTTTATGAATATTTGTAAATTTATTTTCACAAATTTCAAAGTTTTAATTTTTTTGATATAATAAATATTAAATATAATTATCGATTGTAGTTATTAAATAATAAATAATAATAAGAAACTAGAATTGACAAGTGAAAATTAATTATTAATTATTGGAAATTAATTATTACTTCTTAATCATTAATTAATACTTATTGCATCTTAATTATAGTTGAATATTTATTATTGAAGGTTAATTATTATCTATATACTACCAATTATTAATTATTAAATATTTAATAGTAGTTATTAATTCGTAAATATTTGATATTAATTATAAAAATTAATTACTATTTATTACTTATTAATTATTAAGTATTAATAATTTGTTCTCGATTATTTAATATTAATATAAATTGTTACTTATTTCACTACAATAAAATGCCCGTTTTACAACGAGCAATCATCTTATAATAGGTGTTTAACAACGGGCCTGCAACCATCATATTGTGCGAAGTTATTTCACTGTATTTTATTTTGAAAACTTTTTATATAGTTACGTACCAATAACTGGAAAATAAAACTAAGTTTGTTGGAATACTGATTAAATCCTCCTACAACGTCTAAAATAATCGAAGATTATAATGACTGGTTAAAAGTTGTTGAAAATTGGCACTTATTACAAATGCTAAACTAAAAAGGTTATAATATGTATCTATTACAACTACCAAAAAAGGATTGTGAAAATTGACATCTATTACAATGGACAAAAGAAAATGGTTGTAGTAGGCATCTATTACAAATGACAAACATGGAAGAGGTATTGATGAAAATTGACATTTATTACAACAGGCAAAAAATAGTTGTAATAAGGCAAATGAAAAATGTTGTAATAGGTATCTATTACATCAAGCAAAGAAAAAGAATTCTTTAAAAGTGACATCTATTACTACATACAAGAGAAAACCATTGTAATTCGTTTTTATTGCAATAGGCATTTTTCAACCATTGTAAAAACCCCATTGTAGCGTTTTTCCACTTTTTGTTACTTGTATATATACCCCCTTTCTAATTCCATTTCTCACTTTCATTTTCCATTTCTACTTCTTCGTTTTCTTCCTCCTCTTTCTTACCTCCATTAATTCATAACTAACCTTAAACAAACATCTCCGTTTCTTACTTAAAATCTTAAACTGCCTATTTAAGCCATGACCATCACCTTCTCTGCCGAAAAGACACGAACTTTGAAGCACCTCCTCCCTCCTCTACCAAGGCCGAACCCACTACTCACCCCCACCACCCCTTTAAGCCATTTTTCTTAAGGGAAGCTCCGTACGTGTGTTGTCACAGATTTTAGCAAAGAAGTGGTAGCTCACTTTTAGAATTTTGGTCAACAAAAATTTGAGTAAAGCTCACTTTAATTAACTTTAAAACTAGTGATATTTTATAAAATATTTATTTATTATTATCACTTGAATGATATATATGTCTATGTGATGATTATACTAGTTATTTAGGATTAATTTCCTACTAAGGAGGATTGCATAAATAACCACTTTGTGTAGGTGACTAGAATATGAGATCGAAGTGGTCGTAGCGAATAGGTTGCGACGACGCACTTCGAAAAGCATGTGTGATATTGAACTCTAAAGGAGTTCTTTGATTATGATGAATATGTATATATTTATATGCCTATGAGGAGGTTGCTCATGTTGGTAAGCATGTGATTTTCTCTTTCAATTGAAATTGTTTAAAGTGACATCTGGAATTTCGACCTTCTCGTTTTATAAATGTTTTAAAAAGAGTTTTTGAACTTGGCTTGATTTTCAATCTTTTACAAAGTATTTTTAAAAGTGGTTCAGAATTTATTTATTAAAGAAGTGTTTAATTTTGTAGAAAGGACTTTGACTTTTGTAACAAACTTGTTTATAAATTAAGGATTTTTCGAAAAGACTTTTAAATGGATTTAGTTTTTCAAATTGTTTTATAAAAACCTTGTTTTAAAAAAAGGGATTTCTTTATCTTTTCCATTAAGTAACCACACAAACTAGATTAATTAGTATTAAAATGGTGACATGTTTATGGGAAGTAAGTCTTCTTGTATTTAACACTAAAAGCGATGGGTAGACGGATCCTTTTATTCATAGGATGTGAGGTGCTTAAACGAAGGAAATACTCAGTAGCAACTAGTGCCCTGGCTCACCTGGCCTCTTTCCTGGATGAGAGATAGATAAGGTCGAAATGTCGAAAACATGTTAAGTATGAGAGAGTTAATTTCCATAAATCGGTCATGATTAATTAAGCTATATGAAAAATATTTTTTTATACTTGATACTAAATTTCAAGGTATGGAGACCCTAGCTTATTTGAAGATTAAGACTGTACGTCGAGCCATGGGTTGAGAGGTAATAATACCCTAACTTGGTCTGCCTTATTGTTAACTGAGGACTAGTTTAAGTTTGAAATCCAAATCTAGTGCTGACTATTCAAAGTTAGACCTTTTGTATGCAAAGATTTACCCCTGATAGTGGTTTGTTCATTATTGATAACTTGACATCTTTTTATCAATAATTGGTTTGGAGAAACCGGTATCGGATTTGGGTGATTCCTATCTGAAAACACTTCAAACTAATATGCGCATTCGAAAGTGAAGACATATTAAAGACAATGATCTTAAAGACCGGAGATCTCCATAATGCAGGACTATTTTCCGTTAATCTATGGTGTGATTCCCTATATATATATATATATATATATATATTGTGGCAGTATTGTCTTCATTTTGAAAATCTTCGATGTGAGGACTGCTTGCTACTAATCCTAGGGGTGATTCCCAAATAGGATGTAGTAGGAAGAGCAGTACGGAACATTTAGCCAAATGGGAGTTATAATCACTTAGTAAATATTTAAATATCTCAAAGTGGTTATGGGACATTGGGCGAAACTTATTTAATTACTAATAACAGATGGATTACATTTATCAAGTGAAGTTTATTAACATATAGTAAAGATTCAAGTAAACCCAAGTGGTTATTGGATATGCGATCATTACTTGAATGATTACTATTTGAAAGTATATAATATTTATTTTATCGAGTTTTCATACTCATCCTTAGATGATCCTTTTATGCGAATTTATAGGTTTTCAGGCCTATCTTGGGGTACACGTTTATAAGTGAGTTATGAACGACGAAGCGCTCGTATCTTAGGTGGATGCACGAAGTGTGTGTGTCTCTTATGATGATTTTCCAAGTGCTTAACTATGTTTCTAGCTTATGAATTTGACTTGCGATGTGCTTGTCTATTCGACGTGTGAAGTGCACGTTAATCCTGTTAACACGCGAAGTGCACGTCTATTATAATAGCTTACGAAGTGCTTGCTTTTTGTTTGATTTGTGATGTGCTTATCTTTGTGATTCATGATTTGTGACTTACTTTTATGATAAGTCATTTGAGTTTTGACTTGCTTTCAAGTGGTCTCATATTTTCTGATATTGACTTGCCTAACGGAAGCTCTTGTGTTCTTGAGTTTTCGATGTGAGTTCCTTATCGCCATATTTAAGATGATTGTCGTTGATGGGACGAGGAGTTTTGATGACATGGTGATTTGGTTTTGTTGCGTTTTTATTTGCCTATGGCATATAGTAGTTACCTATTATTATGCCTTATGTTTCATACATATTTATTAGTGAATCATTATTGGTGAGACCTTTTATGTTTAGTGTGATAAACTATTAAGGTTTATACATCCTTGTAAGCTTACTTATTATTATATGTTCTCACCTTTTGGATATTTAGAGATAGTCCGACCCATTTATTTTATAATACTCGGGTCAGACCGATAATTGAAAGGTTTAAGGAAACGTGAATTTGGATTTAAGCTAGTTAGATTAGCTATTTGGAGTAGTACCTTTTTGATAGAGTTCATTTTTTAGATGTTAGCCTTGTTTGTTGACTTGTGTTGTACTTGGCTATTGTATTGACTTGAGATGACTTGTATATTCTTTTGGACCTGTCATGGTTCACATAAGTATAAATTTGTCATATAAGTCTAGCATTTCATTTTGTAGACCTACCCTTTAAGAAGCAGTTGACGTGTTTCATTTCTATTGTGATGTTCGATTCTGCGTTGTATAATATGTTGTGTATTGTTCTAAATTATATTAAACCATTGTATTATTGATTTGCACCTAGATCAGATATGTCAAAATACCACTTGTAGGAAAAGAAAGAAAAATTTAATCATATAATTCGATGTATCAATACTCGTCCAAAGCAATATTATGGATGGTCGCTCCTAACCAGCCATATTCTTCGTATTAATTGACAATATTTCTTTTAATATTCTTAGGTAATATGGATATAAAGGTGGAGCATTACATTTAGAATATGCAATAATAACCAGACCAAAGCTAACAGGCAGTGTTAACAAAGTATGTCAATTCATGCATCAACCTTTAGATGAGCATTGGAAAGCAGTAAAAACGATATTGTGATATCCAAATAGAACCATAAATTATGCTCTAACAATAAAATCAGGAAAAAATCTTGCAATAACTGGATTTGCTAATACTGGCTGGCATCGAACCCGGATGATCGAAGATCAACCATAGGGTATTGCATTTATTTAGTTGAAAATTTTATATCATGGTGCTTGAAAATGTAGCCAACAATATCCATATCCATCACAGATTCTGAATATCGAAGCTTAGCAAGTGCATAGAGGTGATGTGGTTAAAATCACTTCTTAGTAAACTCAAAATCAATACAAATAAAAGTGCAGTGATTTGGTGTGACAATCTAGTTGTAGTATAACTATTTGTAAATCCTATTCTACATTTTAAAAAAACATGTGGAACTTAACTTATACTTCGTTCATGAACAAGGAAATTGTAACGATCTAGAATTTAAGCATATTAAATATAGATATTTAAATATATTTTTAATAATAAATTAATGAATTTTATAACTCAAAATAAAAATCTTTTAAATAATAACTAATAATTTTGAAATAGTTTTTAAATTTTGTTTACAAAAATAACGAGTTCAAAGAAAAATAGAAACTGTGAATTTTCGACTTTTCGATGTCTAAAAGTTATCTGAAAATGTTGTGCACATTTAAGTAATAGATATACACATTTATACATGGCGCAGCGGATAACTCGAAACAAACTTCAATTGGTGAAAATAGCGATCGATGGAATGAAGATACCGAAATGCCCAAATTCGTTGATCCGAAGATACCGAATTCTAGCTATCTCAAACACGTTGATAGCGCACTATACCGTGTTCAAAGATCTACGATTCTTCGTACGTTGATCTAGCGCACTAGATTCCGTGAATCGGCTTCAACAAACGTGGATTCGAGCGCACTCGAATGACGTAAGTGGAGATAGGAGTTTACACTCAACTACCAATTGGAGAAGAAAGCACAAAGCAATCAACAAGAAATTTTATTTCAAAATCAACTAACTTCAATGTACAACGCACCCCCCCTATTTATAGAGTTTTGACCCTGACCCTTAAGTCGCATACGACTTACGACTCACTATAAGTCGGCGGCGACTCAATGCACACGGTTTAACACTTACAACACCATGCCGGCTCAATGACTCACGACTCAACAGATTCACGACTCATGACTTAGGACTCACGACTCATACTATAATGCGACACATACTTACATCTCACAGAACATAGTACACGACATACAACTTAATAACATATGCATACCACCGACTCAACATGGGTCACGACTCAACATACTTCCAACGACTCAAGCTCCCAAGCTTACTTGCGGCATATCCCTTCAACCGAGTCAACTCCGAACGACTCATCTACTTCCACTTCTCTGCTCTTGTTAACTCGTACACGCCTTATGGATAATTCGTTGAGTCGTGTACGACTCATCACATTCGCACACCTCAAACTTCTGCTAAGTCGTAACTCCTCCTCTTCTTTCTTGTTAACTCGGATACGACTCAAATCCCTTTCTTTAACTCGCGTTTCTTTCTCCGTGTCCCCTCTGGTCTCCAGTTGAGTCGTGTATGGTTCAACTCCTCCATGTTGAGTCGTGGACGACTCAACCCTTCCACTCAACTTAAAGCGCTGCTCCTTATCTCGTAACAACTTGAGTCGTATACGACTCATGACTGCATCATTCTCCCCTGGTTGAGAAAAATTCGACCTCGAATTTGTAAATTCCTCCACAACAATCTCACCTCCATGATATGGAATTAAATATTTGACGTTAAAAACATCAGAAGTATAAACATCGTCTGGTAACTTTAATTGATAAGCATTCTCATTGATTTTCTTCAAAACTTCAATTGGACCAATTTTTCTGGCTTTCAGCTTATTATAAGTGCCCACTGGAAAACGATCCTTCGTCAACACAGCATACACCAAATCGCCTTTGTTAAATTCAACATTTCGTCGTTTTACATCTGCAGACTTCTTATACTTCTCATTCGCTTTCTCCAATCGTTCCTGAACGATTTTATGACATTCAGTCAGCTCACCCACAAAATCAGCAGCTCGTTTAACTGTCACCTTCGGTTGTGGTACTACTGCTAAATCCAATGGCCCCCTTGGTAAATTTGAATATACAATCTGAAATGGACTGAAACCCGTACTGCGATTCTTGGCATGATTATGAGCAAATTCTGCTTGGCATAACTTCATGTCCCAACTTCTCAAATTATCCTGTACAAGACATCGTAACAAATTTCCCAATGACCTGTTTACAACTTCTGTCTGTCCATCAGTTTGCGGATGATAAGCGCTACTAAACTTCAGCTTTGTTCCCACCATCTTCCACAAACTTAACCAAAAGTGACTCAGAAAACGAGTATCCCTATCTGACACAATAGATTCTGGCAGTCCATGAAGTCGATAGATCTCCTTGAAAAATAACTGAGCAACACGAACAGCATCCGCCGTCTTCTTGCAAGCAATAAAATGTGCCATTTTAGAAAATCTGTCAACCACAACAAATATAGAATCATTTCCCCTTTGAGTTCTAGGCAAACCCAAAACGAAATCCATGCTGATATCAACCCATGGCTTAGACGGCACAGGTAATGGCATATACAATCCTGCATTTGTCGCTGTTCCCTTTGAAACCTGGCAAATATGGCATCTCTCCACAAATCTTTCAACTTCTTTTCTCATCGACGGCCAAAAATAAGATTGTGAAATCAACTGCAAAGTACGATCACGGCCCACATGCCCTTCTTCATGCAACTCTTTTACAATCTTCATTCTCAAACTACAGTCTGGAATGCATAATTGATTTCCTTTGAACAAGAATCCATCAACCATCACAAATTCATCCGAACTTCCATCCTTAACTTTCTCAACAAACTTTGCAAAGTAAGGATCCTCCCCAAACAGTTCTGGCAACATTTCAAACCCTATCACTTCAACCTTCATTGTTGTTAATAAATGACTCCTCCTACTCAAAGCATCAGCTACCCGATTCGTCACCCCTGATTTGTGCTTAACGACAAAAGTAAACTGCTGTAAATATGCAATCCATGATGCATGTCTCGCTGAAATCTTATCCTGCCCCTGTAAATGCTTCAATGCCACATGATCAGTGTACAGAACAAATTCTTTCTGAAATAGATAGTGTCTCCAATGCTTAACAGCTTGTATAACAACATAGAATTCGACGTCATATGTACTGTATCTCATCTTTGCCCCTGACAACTTTTCACTGAAATATGCAATAGGTCTCCCCTGCTGACTCGACACTCCTCCAATCCCCACCTTTGATGCATCAGTGTGTAGCTCAAACAACAACTGAAAATTAGGTAAAACAAGAATCGGTGCTGTCGTTAATAGCTCCTTGATCTTCTCAAAAGCAACTCCCGCTTCCTCTGACCATTCAAAATGTTTTCCTTTCATGCAATCGGTAACTGGTGCCATCACGCTACTGAAGTGTGGAATGAACCTTCGGTAGAATGATGCCAATCCATGAAAACTTCTAACTTCAGTGATAGTTCTCGGCTGTGGCCAATTTCTGACTGCTTCCACTTTGTTCTGGTCTACTTGAATTCCTTCCTCCGAAACAACATACCCTAGAAATAAAACACTTCTTGTCATAAACACACATTTCTTCGTGGCAGCATAAAATTGTTCCTCACGAAGAATAATCAACACTTCCCTCAAATGTAGAACATGCTCCTCCATACTCCTGCTGTATATCAGAATATCATCGAAATAAACCACCACGAACTTCCCAATGAATGGTCTAAAGATTTGATTCATCACCCGCATGAACGTACTAGGTGCATTTGATAAACCAAATGGCATAACCAACCATTCGTATAACCCCTCTCTTGTCTTAAACGCTGTCTTCCACTCGTCTCCAGGTCTAATTCGAATCTGGTGATAACCACTCTTCAAATCAATCTTCGAAAAGATAGTTGCCCCACTCAACTGATCCAACAAATCATCCAACCTCGGCATAGGAAATCTGTAACGAACAGTAATCTTGTTCAAAGCTCTACTATCGGTACACATTCTCCATGTTCCATCCTTCTTCGGCACCAACAAAGCTGGCACAGCACAAGGACTTAAGCTTTCCTGAACACGTCCCTGTTCTAACAACTCTTCCACTTGCCTTCGTAACTCTTCATGTTCCTTCGGACTCATTCGGTAATGTGGTCGATGTGGTAATACTGCTCCCGGAACAAGATCAATTTGATGTTGAATGTCTCTAAGTGGCGGTAACTCCTTAGGTAACTCTTCTGGAAAGACATCTTCAAATTCTTTCAAAATTGGCTTTGCTTCTTCTGGAATCTCAACTTCTTCACTACTCTCTCTCCCAATCAACAAAAATACTTCAGGCTCCTCTTCAACTTCTTTCACAAACTTCTTCAAAGTCAACAGAGTTTTCAATTCCTCAATCTCCTCTAGCTTGCTCTCCTTCTGTTGTTGCTTCTTGGGAACCAAAGTGATTTTAGTACCCTCGAACATGAAACTGTAGTTATTGGCACGACCATCATGTTGAACTGATCTATCAAACTGCCACGGTCTGCCCAACAACAGATGACATACGTCCATGTCTACAACGTCACACCAAATTTCATCTTTATACTTCTTCCCAATAGAAAAATTCACACAAGCCCTTCGACACACCTTCACTTCACCACCCTTCCTTAACCATGCTAGCTTGTACGGTTTAGGATGCTTATCAGTTTTCAAGTTCAACTTTCTTACTGCTTCTGTAGAAATAATATTATCGCAACTTCCAGCATCAATAACGAACTTGCAAACTTTCCCCAGAATAGTGCATGTCGACTGAAAAATATTGCTTCTCAACCAACTACAATCCTCCTCCTGCTTTGGTGTAAGACATGACCTCCTCATCATAAGATTACAACCTTCATCTCCAAACAATTCTTCTTCCTCCTCAACATAAGGTGTATTTGAACATTCTGCCTCCTCACCATCATCCTCCTCAACTTCTGCAACCATTGCTCTCTTCTTTGGTTTCGGACATTCATTGCTTTTATGACCCAACTCCTGACAATTATAACACTTGAACCCACTGCTAACCTTCGCCTTCTCAGCCTCCTTCACCACTGGCTTTGTAACAGGTTTAGGAACATTGGAACTTCCACCAACACCCCTTGCTTGATTATTGGAATTAGTAAACACACCTCCTCCACGCCTTCCTTGTTTCTCCCAAGCCAACGCTTTCTGATGTGCCTCTGTCACTGAACTAGGATCAAACATATTAACCATATCTTGGATCTGTATTCTCAATCCCCCAATGAATCTAGCTGTTAGTTGTTCTTCCGTTTCCATAATATCATTTCTGGCAATGAGTTGGTAAAATTCATCAGCATAATCACTAACAGACTTTGTCCCTTGCCTCAGATTCTGCAACCTCTGGTACATAAGTGATTGATAGTTGTAAGGTAAGAAAGTAGATCTCATCAACTTCTTCATCTTATCCCACGATTCTATCTTTGACTTCCCCATTCTCTCCCTGGTAAGTTTAGTTTGCTGCCACCACGCCAAAGCTCTCCCCCTCAACCTAGTAGCAACCAACTTCACCCTTCTATGCTCAGGAACCTCCTTGAAATCAAAGATCTCTTCAACATTAGATAACCAATCAAGAAATTCTTCAGCTACCATCCTTCCTTTAAATTCTGGAATTTCCATCTTCATACCCGATTCCCATCGACGATCCTCTTCAACATCCCGAAATGAATTTCGAACTTGGTCTCGATCTCGATAATGAATACTAGCTCTATCACCCTCTTCAACAAAGTCAAACGTACGCCTACATCGATCTCGACCATTGTCATCCCTTCGTTCATGCATGCTTTTTTGACTATGTCTCTCTTCATCCCTATATGCTTCATCGTCAAATTCACGTTGACTTCTTCTCTCTTCATGTGCATAGTCACGAGGATCTCGTTGTGATGAAATTGATGTTTCTCTTCTATCTCTAAAAGAATGTGGTGATACCTTCCTCGCTTCCGTAACCGATGGCGAAACTCGGTTTCATCCATGGTTCGAGTTTGGTGATCTCCTCCTTTGATTCAAGTCATTCATCAATTTCTCCAATTTTCCAATGCCTTCATCGAACTTCTCATTAATACGTTGTTCCAAAAGCTCGGCTTCTTCTCTTCGATACAAAGCTTCAACGTTTTGATGACGATTAGCTCTCCTTGGTGGCATGATTGAAACTCCTCACAAAACTTCAACAATTTGAACACAAGACTTCAAAGCTTTATCGAAACAACAAGTCACAGCTTCCCTTGACTCGGCTTGCTCTAGCTCGGCAATAAGGAACGACTCAAAGTAAGGTCGGCTCCTACTCAAGCACAAGGTACGGCTCAAACCCTTTACAAGGCTCGGCTACTTCCCACAAGTATACACGGCCTACTTCAAATTCAAACACTTTCAACACTTTGATCCAAAATGGAATGGATCGAAAGTTCTTCCTCTTGTTACAACTTCAATATGAACGCGATGAACAACTTCAAACTTCAACTTCAAATACTTGGCTCCAAGAATCAACTTAGCTATGATTGGCTAAGTATGGCTCTGATACCAATAATGGCGCAGCGGATAACTCGAAACAAACTTCAATCGGTGAAAATAGCGATCGATGGAATGAAGATACCGAAATGCCCAAATTCGTTGATCCGAAGATACCGAATTCTATCTATCTCAAACACGTTGATAGCGCACTATACCGTGTTCAAAGATCTACGATTCTTCGTACGTTGATCTAGCGCACTAGATTCCGTGAATCGGCTTCAACAAATGTGGATTCGAGCGCACTCGAATGACGTAAGTGGAGATAGGAGTTTACACTCAACTACCAATTGGAGAAGAAAGCACAAAGCAATCAACAAGAAATTTTATTTCAAAATCAACTAACTTCAATGTACAACGCACCCCCCCTATTTATAGAGTTTTGACCCTGAACCTTAAGTCGCATACGACTTACGACTCACTATAAGTCGGGGGCGACTCAATGCACACGGTTTAACACTTACAACACCATGTCGGCTCAATGACTCACGACTCAACAGATTCACGACTCATGACTTAGGACTCACGACTCATACTATAATGCGACACATACTTACATCTCACAGAACATAGTACACGACATACGACTTAACAACATATGCATACCACCGACTCAACATGGGTCACGACTCAACATACTTCCAACGACTCAAGCTCCCAAGCTTACTTGCGGCATATCCCTTCAACCGAGTCAACTCCGAACGACTCATCTACTTCCACTTCTCTGCTCTTGTTAACTCGTACACGCCTTATGGATAATTCGTTGAGTCGTGTACGACTCATCACATTCGCACACCTCAAACTTCTGCTAAGTCGTAACTCCTCCTCTTCTTTCTTGTTAACTCGGATACGACTCAAATCCCTTTCTTTAACTCGCGTTTCTTTCTCCGTGTCCCCTCTGGTCTCCAGTTGAGTCGTGTATGGTTCAACTCCTCCATGTTGAGTCGTGGACGACTCAACCCTTCCACTCAACTTAAAGCGCTGCTCCTTATCTCGTAACAACTTGAGTCGTATACGACTCATGACTGCATCAATACATAAGTTAGAGTACATTTTAATACATGTATTTGTTTATTTAGTAATTTAAATATGATATGACATCTTATGAAAGTTAAATAAGTTAAAGAATATATATGTAAAATAAGTGACATAAAATTTCATTTTCATGAAAATATTAAGTACACTAGTATTTCATGTTGGCTCAAAAAAAAGAGAGGATGGCCAAGGGAAAACATGAAAAAAGGGGTGGGGAAGCATGGATGGTGAGGTGGCAAGCTAAGAGAGGGATGTATATACCTTAAGGTCATTTTGGTAGTCTAATCTATCATGTATATATACTCATTTCCTAACTGCTTTATCATTTTTCTCATTTCATTTGCACTTTGAATACATTCTCTAAGTTCTAAAATACTTCCATGTCTTCCAAAGGAAATTCTAGGGTTTACAAACCATAGATTTATTCACTTTGAAATTTCCAAATCCTTGTTTAAGCTTCTCTTTCTTCTACAACTCCACCTTCACAAAATAAGCTCATATACACCTTCATACAAGCTTAGACAAACCTATATTCCATCCTAGCTGAATCATATTTCCATTTCAAGTCACCAAAGAACTCCATTTTTTCAAACGTAAGCGAAGATCTAGGACTTATGCAAGTTTTAGCTTAAGTTCGGTTTATTTTGTGAACTTTTAGTGAGTAATGTTATCACCTCTTTACTAAAATTTTAAAACATATATAATTGCTTAACTTGTTGTAAAAATGATGTGTCTTTGGGTGAAATAATTATTGGTTTTTATGAATGTATAAGTGCTTGGATTATAGTAATGTTTGGTTATGATTTATATGTGCTTATGTTCCATGATTTGAAATTTGACTTGCAATGACGTCTAATGTTTATACTAGTTTAGAAAGTTGTGCTCTTGGCTTATGTTAATGGTTGTGATGTGAATATGAATATTATGGCATTAAATACATGATGTATGCTAAGAAAGTTAGCACTTTTGCTTGTTTAATCGATATATAACCCCTTGTGTAAAAGCTTTGAACTTGGGTTTTAAATATAATTTTTTTTAAGTTATACTTGTTTAGTTCCAAAACATGCCTTTACATTTTACAAATTGGTAAAGTTTTCAAGATTTGAAGTTTTAAAGATTTAAAGAACAAAAGTTAGTTTTTTCGAAAATTACGAGTTGCATAGTGATAGTCCGCTATAAGTGCAGTTCGTGAAAAAAGAACTGTCTCCAAAATCTAAAAGTATTTTCACTTAGTAATCTTTCTTTGAAAAATGTTTTCAAACATAATTTAAGTCTAAAAATTAATTAATTATTTATCCAATTAATGATTATTAATTAATTAAGGTAATTAGTATTCAATCATTAATTAACAAAGGTAATTGTACTTAAATGTTAATTAAGTAAGTTAATTATAATTAGTTAACTAGTTGAAAGTTAATTATTATTTAATAATTAATTAATCATTAATTATTATTTAATTATTCATATAATATTAATTAATAATTAATTATTTAAAAGAGTGTTTAATTATTAATTAATTATCGATTAAGTTAAATTTATTTAAGATTTAATTAGGACTTAATTAAGACTGAATTAAATTTAATAAGGGTTTAGTTAATTAATAAATAATAAGGGTTTTAAATTTCTTTGTTTCTAAAATATCGATTTTATTTAAACTATTTTTTTTATGTTTTAAATCAAGGGATTTCTTTCTCGATTACCCTTAAGTAACCTCGAACAAATATAAAACCAATGCTAATGTGGTGGCACATTTATGTGAAGTAAGTCATCCCATAGTTAGTAGATGAGTAGGCCGATCCTATCTATGAGATCTAGAATTTATTTCTAAGCGAGGGTGTAACAACCCAAAATTTAAGCTATGGTAATTAATTAACGAATTAATTAAATAATAAAATAACTTTGTGAAATCATTAGAATTGAGCCACGGCTGTTGCACCATTATGTTATTGGTAATTTTTTGGTCAATTTCCATGTATAGATTGTCAAAATCTGAGCCAAAATGAAGAAGCTATGAAAGAAAGAAGAAAAGAAGAAATCAGAAAACAAAAAGGAAAAATAATAATAATACAGGTTAGGTCGACCCTAGGGTCAACACTCTCTATGGCTAGGTCGACCTGCCATATGTATTGGTCAAACAGGCAGTTGTCCTACCTCTGTACTTGGACGATTTTTGTCCAGCTTCGAGTAGTGACATGTTTTGCAATCTTTATTCGATCCTATGCATTCATGCTTCCATATGATGGCTTCCAACGGGCTTATGATGTGGCTGCACCAGATTTAATCTCTAAATCCAATGGCTTGATATCCCAAAATGCCACTATAAATAAGACCCTAGGCCTAACGATTTTTCCTATGCAGATTTTCTCCTTTTGGGTTCATTGCCTGAGGCTGGACCCTAAAAGGAATATTTTTCCAAGAAGAAGATCTTTTTAATTAAAATATTTTATACCCTCGAAGTGGACCCGGGAAGGCCAAGGAAAAGAGCTAAGGACCACATTAAGTCTTTAGTCATTATTTTAGATTTTTAAGTAATTTAAAATAGTGGAAATTAGGTTGAAGGGATACTATTTTCAAGGTAATAAGTTTTAAGGAAATCACTTCTGAATAATTAGTTTTAAGGACAATTTAAAGGTTAATGATAAATTCATTTATCTTTTTAAGTTATACAGAAAAATAACAAATCCTTTTATCATTATTTTTATAACTGAAATGATAAATTCTTTTATCTTTTTTCCGTAAATTGTCCTTAAACTAATCTTTCAAAAGTAGTGTCCTTAAAACTTATTACCTTGCACAAATAAGCCCTTGAAGTGAAAACCCCCTTAAAAATAATAGGTTTTCCGATAGTTGTAGTGTTTCTACAATTTTGGGATAACATTTGTGCAAGTTTATTTACAGTTTATTTGCAAGTAAATTTTAGACTTTCTTTCCAGTTTTTTTCTCTTAGCTATTTTATTTCAGTTATTTGCAATTATTTACCATTATTTGTAGTTTTCTCAATTATTTACATTCATTCATTGTTATTTACATCTATTCCCTTTTAGTTGAAATTTAGACTGTAAATATTAGTTTCTTTTTATTCCTTTTTACGCGAATAAATCATCAAAGAGAATAATTCGTTAATATGAATTAAAATATAAGAACACTAAATTAACAGAAATTAGATGTAAAGTAAGAAGAACAGTAATAAATTGGACATAGACTAAAATAGGAAAATTTAAGACATTTGCAAGCATAGTTATAACATGCAATTATAACTAAAATGAGAAAATAGAAGAAATAGCATAAGAAGCTTATTTTTTTGACTTAGACTTTTGGTTAAGTTAATAAGCAAAATTATAACACATAGGTTTTGATTAAAGATAACGAAAAAGGCTTATTTCAAAACTTATAATTAAGTTAATAAGCAAGTATGGCAGAGATAATAAAGGCGGCTTATTTTAAGACTTAGATTAAGCTAATAAGAAAACAGAGCAGGAATTATAGAAGAGGCTTATTTTAAAACTTACACTAAGTTAATAAGCAAAGATAGAAGTAGGACCCATACCAGCAGCATTCCCTTTCAGTCAGGAACTAGTGGTCTCATAATAGATTAGGTGAGGCTAGGCATGCTTATACTGAATAATGGTAAATAAGTTGTCAATAGATAGAAGCTCAAATCAGGGGATTTGGTTAAGGGGCGCAATTAGTTTTTGTTTGTTAGGACCCTCCAGCAACATTTCCCTTTCAGACTAGGACTAATGGTCTCACAAAACACTTAGGTGAGACTGGGCAGGACATAATCAGACTAGGACTGATGGTCTCACAATAGATCAAGTGAGGTGGACATGCTTATGTTAAAGCAGGTAAATAAGAGGTCAAAAGATGGAGCAACAGATAGTGCGAGCCGACGGTAGCTGAGCGTGAGGCATCAGAGCAGGGAAACAAGTCGCTATTGAGTTTCAAAGTGCTAAACATGTGTCTTTTTGTTGTGGGACCCACAACATGGGATTAGCTCACAGTGGCACAACAAAGATAGAAGGCCGATCAAAGGGTAGAATTAGGACTACAACCTAATTAAACTAGGATTGGGATTTCAGCCTAATCAAAGCAGTTTTAGAAAAGTGCAAACAATCCAATCGAAACTATCTAAGCAAAGCAAACAGTTAAACAGTATTTTATTCCAGCTTTACCTTTTCCTTTGTTTCCTTTTATACTAGAACTGTTGCTTAGTCGGTTATCTTTACCTTACTTAAAAATACTAGTAGTTACTTTCACTCACCAGACTTTTAGTCCGACCCACTCCTCTATTTTCCCTTCCCCCCATAGGCCAGTAGAGGCTAGAGCAGTAGATTTGGATTTCTTGGAGACCCGAGCTTTCTCATTCTTCATGCATTCTTCTTCTTCTCATTTCCCTTTTCATTTGAGTTTGGATGTACCGGTACTTAGAGAAAGGGATGATTTTTATTGTTATGTACTCTGATGATGTGACTAAGATGGTATTTTTCACAAGACATATGCATTTGGCTTTTAAGACATATTATGCATTTGGTTTTATGACTAATTTTATGGAGTAATGAAGTTTTAATTTTAAATGTTTCTGTTGATATTGTTTATTTTTCTTGTGAATCTTAGTATCTGTAAAGTATTAGCTATACCACATCTTTTAGTGTGCCTTTTTGGGTATACTAAGAGGTATGGGGTGTTTCAGAGGGACAGAGCAAGGTTGAAATATCGAAAACATGATAGATGTGGGAGGGTAATTTCTACCAATATGTTATGTTCAAATTAAGTATATGGTTATCTATTTGCAAACTCTGTATAATTACCCTAAGTAGCGGATTGTTCGCTATTTTTAACTTGACCCGTTTTTACTCAGGAAGTATGTTCTGTTAATTCTAGTTCCCGATGAGGACTCTAATACTTGTTGCACACTTCCAAAGAACCAAAATTGAGTTGGCAGGAATTTACCACTTACTTTGGAGACACCGGTTTCGAATTAGTGTGATTTATTCGTACCATTCAAAACTAATGACATTCGCTATGGATCGTTATAAAGTATGCTATGGAGCTGTACTATTCTTCTTGAGGGTGATTCCAAAATGGAAGATAGAAAATTTTGAATGTTTATTCGATCTCGGAACAACTTGGATGGATGAATGATATCATTACATTGATTGCCTGAAGGGCAATGTTAGCATTCTAAGATAGTCTACTAGGAGGAAAGGCAAAGCGTAACCTCAAGCTTCACAACCGGGAATGACTAAAATCAGAGGACATGCAGTAGGGCTAAGTGGGTTGAACACATTAAGGTATGGTTATCCCTTTCTAGAGTTGATATCATTACTTTATATTATGCTTCGAGGCCATTATGGTTGTTGATCACAACCTAGGTATGATCGTATTCGATACCATCTGATAAGAGGTAGGCCAGTCATGTATTGGTAGAGAGTCCTCAACTAAAGATGCACTATGACAGGTGGTACCCTAGTGCCTTTTCATTGATGGAATTCATTTTCTAATACATGCCTTTATGGACTTAGTTGTATACCTATTATCTTGAAATTTAATTAATGTAACAACTTCGCCTATGATTCCATATTTATTTTAAATCTAGACATTATGATAATATCATAGAATTTTATATAGAAATGTATTGGTTATCGTAAGGTAAAAAAATCGTCCGTGTTTATGTGTGGCATGGTCTAACGAGATACCTTTGGTTTGAAAGTTTTTTTAATTTGAAATTTATTCTTTACTCATAACAGTAAATGCCGATGAAGACTTCCGACGGTCGTCGCCGGCGGTTTCCGACGGCTAGCGATGACTGTTGTACTTCGTGGCGTTTTTGTAAGCAATATATAATAGCCGTCGCTAGTCGTCGAAAATTGAAACAACGACGCCATCGGCGGCCGTCGAAAATTATCGTGTCTATAGGCCCCTGGCCGTGAGCTACTACTTCATTCTTTAGCTTTCCCAAAATTCACCAAAAACCTACCTCCACCTCCTCCCACTCGTCAGCCAGCCGCCATGCCTCTTCGAGCTTCTCCAACTTCATCATTCTCCACTCTTAACAAGCCTAATCCCTTCATTAATCTCCAATCAGCTTTTATTCCTAAATCCTAATTAATTTTGATTATTTAAATTAGGGTTAATTTCTTGTTGTAGTTGTATAATAATCCATTGATTGTTTGGTATACCCTATTGAATGTTAATTTGGTTGTTATTATAATTTTTTATCATTGAAATGTTGAGGAAAAAATTTGTTTAGTGTATACATGCATTAATTGGTGTATATGTGCATTAGGGCTACTTTGGATTGATTAGAGTCGATCTCAGAATTTGGTGTACGCGTTTTCAAGATGACGAAAACGATGATTTGGATGCGTTTCTTAGAATGTAAGTAAATTATTGTAAAATTTGTTGTATAATACGCTTTACTTTTCGTAAATCCCTTAGAGAGTTTTTGGCCCCGTTTGACAAATATTGTATACGATCGTTGTACGGATATTCGTTTTTATCACAGAACGTACATTTATATTCATCCGATACAATATTTGTTGGATTTGTCCCTATATTGGATAATATACAAACACAGTAGCAATTATACTTTGCAAATAATTTTATTTTAAGCGGTTCACAAAATTTCGACAACACTTTTTTTGTTCCTTATGTACACACATATATGTACGATACATGAAACCAAGGGGAAGTGCTGCCGAGATTTTGCTGAATCATTTAAAATAAAATGATTTGGAAAATATAATTACTACTGTATTTGTAATGAGAAATATGATAACCAACCATCAGAGTGTAAAACAATAACCTAAAAATTTAGATTATATTCATATAATAATTTGTGTAAATTCGTTTGAAAATAAAATAGAATAATAATTAATGTTTGTGAAAATTTAAATGTATAATTTATTTGAAAAAAAATATCAACATGTAAATGATTAATGCATTTTTATGTTTTAAAGTAGGAAAAATGGTTAATTATTTTATCGATCGGAGCTGAATGTACCAACAAAGAGGAGAAATTGGAGGCTCAATAAGTAAACATTTTCAAAATGGTGTACATGTGTTTATTGAATCCGCTTTACATAGTAATGGAAACGATGAAGAAATTCATTGTTCATGTAGTAGGTGCAAACTATTAAAGCATTTGATACCGAACATAGTAATAGTTCATTTGCGCCAATATGGTTTCATGCCAAATTATTTGGTGTGGGATCGTCATAGAGAATTTGTAGCACCTAATCCCGTGCATTCAAAGGAGGAGGTAGATAATGAACTTGTTCCGACGAATCTCATAGAAGATATGGTTGAAGATGCAGCACGTTCAGTGTTTTCTACTACTGAAGTTGATGGTAATGATGTTTATGTCGAAGAAGAACCAAGTATTGGAGCAAAAAAAAATTATGATTTATCGACGGATGCTAAGAAACCCCTTTGGGATGGTCATACAAGGGTACTCAACTATTAATAATTGCAAAATGCATTGCGATGAAATAAAAATACAACTTGACAGAAGCAGGGTTTATAGCTATGGTACAAGCTGCAGAACGGCACATGCCACTCGATAATTTAATGTACGATAATCATTATTAAGTGAAAAAACTTATGCAAGCTTTTGGTTTGCTGTATCAAAAGATTGATACACGTTTAAATAGTTGCATGTTGTTTTGGAAAGAAGACATCAGTCTTAGGAATAGTAAAATATGTAGTCAAGAAAGATACAAACCAAGAAAAAAGAAGGGAAAGGAAGTTCCGTATAAGCATATGCATCACTTACCCATCACTCCTTGGCTTCAAAAGTTATATGCATCTTCTGTAACCGACCATCACATAAGATGGAACTATGTGAGAACACAGGAAGAAGGTACGTTAACACACCCAACTGATGGAGAAGCATAGAAGCATTTTGATAAGACATACCTCGCTTTTGCAGTGGAGAGTCATAATGTTAGACTTGATTTATGTATGGATGGATTTTCACTGTGCTCTCAATTTGGTAAAAAATATTCATCTTGGCCTATAATCGTCATATCTTACAATTTACCTCTATAGATGTGTATGAAAACTCCATATATGTTTCTAACAGTTGTCATTGTTGGCCCTGATGAACCAACACAAGGAATCGATGTATACTTACAACCAGTGATTGAAGAGTTGAGCATACTGTGTTATGAAGGTATTGAAACATACGACATTTCATAAAAATTTCGTATGTTCTCTTATCTAATTTGGAATATAAGCGATTTTCCTGCGCGTGCAATGCGATTAAGTTTGAGTACGGTGGGTCGTCTAGATTGCCCTTATTACATGGAAGAAACACAAGCATTTTCTTTACTGCACGGGAAGAAAATTTCGTGGTTTGACCGTCATCAGTGTTTTCTCCATATTAATCATCCTTTTAGAAAACATAAACTTTTTTTTACAAGTAATAGAGTTGAGACCTTGCGACCACCAACAATTTGGTCAAGCGGAGATATTTATGACCTTGTAGAGGATTGTATAATTGGTGCAAACAAAGTATATTTTGGGATTTTCCTTATTGGAAAAATCTCCTAATTCATCATAATATCAACGAGATGCAAAACAAGAAAAACATGTTTGGTAATGTATTTAACACAGTTCTGAATGTTAAAGGAAAGACTAAATATGATTTGAAATCAAATCGTGATATAGAAGCAATATGCAATCGTCCTGAACTTTATATGAAGCCAAGTGACACAAAAAACCCAAAGCATGCTGCGAGCTAGACAGTAACCAAGTTAAATTACTGTTAAAATGGGTAGAAGGATTAATATTTTCTAATGGTATTACTTCTAATCTTCATAGGTGTTTCTACTATAAGAATGGTAGATTGAGTGGGATGAAAAATCATGATTGTCATGTAATGATGGAACGTTTGTTACCCATCACTTTCAAAGAACTCTTGCCCCAAATCTTTGGACAGTTGTAACAGAATTTAGTTTGTTTTATAAGGAACTTTGTTCAACTGCCTTAAAAATTGATCGTCTACGTAAACTTAAAGAAGAAATTCGTATACTTCTCTACAAATTGGAGAAAATATTTCCTCCTGGCTTCTTTACTGTAATGGAGCTTTTATATATTCATCTTCCGTTTGAAGTATGTCTTTGAGGACTTGTGCAATATGGATGGATGTATCCATTAGAAAGGTATTAATATTGAGTTGTTAAAATTTATTTTAACCACATGTAATAAAATTTAATTTTAATTATTCTTAACAGGTACTTAAATAATCTAAAGAAAAAAGTGAGACAAAAAGCACGAGTTGAAGGTTTGATATGCAATCATATATCGAAGAAGTAGCTTCGTTCTTTTCGCTCATTATTTCAATGACCATGTGAACTTATCTTTTAAAAGTGCTATGCGAAATGATGAAGGCACTGAACATGATTCTTTTGAATCAATGCTATCTATTTTTAGACAGCAGGGACGCCCTGTTGGAAAATGTATGGAATTATGGTTAGACGAAAGAGATTACCATGTAGCCCGCACATGTTCTTTTTAACTATGCAGAGGTTGCGCCATTTGTTAGGTACTAATGAATAACGCATCTAAAATTGTTTACTCAAATAATACATATGTGTATTAATTATAATGCAACATATTATTGTTTATGCGTATTTATGAATCACAGCATCCAAGCGGGGATATCGGTAAAAAAAATTGCTACTTGATTTTCGAACAACGTATATGATGTGTGATCGACGAAGGGTTGAAATATCTTGTGATAGGACCAAAAAGAAAAGTCAACACATCCAATATTCTTTGTCAATGGAAACAAATTCAGCACCAAAGAATATTGGGCTGAAAATTAACCAACAATATCAGTGTATATGTTAAAGGTAGTGATGATCAAATGATCACATAAATGATTTTTACGGCGTGTTAAGTCGAGTTTTGCAATTAGCATATTTCAACAGACCTACGGAAGAAGTTTATTGCAACTAGTTTAGTAATTTTTTAGGTTCTGGAATCAACGTGCACCAAAAATATAATATTATTGAAATAAAGCATACATCATATTATCATAAGTGTAATCTATTTATACTAGCAAAACAGGCCCTACAAGCTTATTATGCTCCTTATCCACCTATAAAAATAGATAAAATAGATTGGTCGGCAATCTGATAAATGATTTTGTTCTATCTTTATTTTCCTTTCCCTAACAATTGGGCTTTCTGGCTCTTGGATTTGCGACATGTGAATATCGAGGACGTATTAGTGTTGATTTTGAGGGTCGTAAACTCTGGTTGTTACGTTTGGTATCAGAGCTTAGGTTGAGCAAATACATAGGCTTTGGTGGGGTAAAATTTATTATAGAAAGGGTTAGTAATACCCTAGAATGAATGACTCATTAGAGTCAGGGTTAGTAACACATAAAATGAGTTTTGAGAATATTATATATATGAGCATGTATTTGTTATATAATGTAAAAATGCTTTGCGGTGATTAATCTATTGAGTGGTTTATGAATTCAGGTTGGTGCATGAAGAGCTCCATGTAATCGATAGGGATTCCTAAATACTTAAACAAGGCGAATCAAGACAACGTTTTAAAAGAAGTATATTTATATATACAAAAGCATAAAAATTCATGTGATATGGAAAATATATAAGATATTATCCCTTTGTAAAGTTCCAAAAATAAGGTCTTGATCTGTTTGGTGATGGTGGGAATAATCTTCTAAGTATCGATCATATGTTGGATTAGGCGAATGGAATCGAATGCTTGGTATATTATTCTTCTTATTACTGTACAATCAAGGCAAGTTCAAATCCGATCAAGTTTAAATCAAGTAATTTGGATAAGTCAAGAAATTAATGGTGTGAAACTTCTGATAATAAGTTGATATATAGCTTAGGGGTAGGATGTCTTATTTTATGCCAGGGTATGGGTATTGGGCTAATCCAAAGCAAGCATGAAGAGTACAATCCAAAAAGAAGGACATTATGTAGTTCTGTGGATGGATAGTAAAATAGAAAGGGATAAAAGGAAAGCAAAGAAAAAGAAGAAGAAAAAACATTTAGGGTTGATATATTATGTTTCAAGTGTAAAAGGCAAGGACATTTTCTATATGAATGCCCTAGAACAAAGAAGAAACTGAGAATTAAATCAAAGAAGACAATGGGTTTCTATCGATGCAAGAACCTAAGACATAAAGCAAAAGATTGTCCCAAATGGACTTGCATTTGGTGCATCGAGGGGAGACATTTAATGGAGGACTGTCCAAAGATGAGATTGGGTGATTTAGAGATAAAAAATAAAGTACCATCTACCTTAGAAAGGCTCAAGGATATAGTGTAGTATTAGCATCCATATGTTGTATGCTGCTAAGTAGTATATTGTAGGTTTGTAGTACATGCTAGGGTTAGAAGTGGATGTATAAATATGATGTTGATTAATAAATCTCTTTTTGATCATTCTCTCTGCGCATTTCTTCCATCTTCCATCAAAGCAATTTAATAAGATATTTAGAAATAAAAAGTTTAAAGGAATATTAGAAATGGCTTTATAAAAAGTGTTTAAATTAAGAAACTTATTTAAGAATATATTATAAAGGTATCTTTTGCAAACTAAAGTGCAAAAGTTACATCTTTAATAAAAGGGAATTTTAAGAACTCCTATCCTTATCTTTTGATGATTTAAAGGGAAACTTATCTAAATAGAAGTTATTAACAAAGAAAATTTAAAAAAGGATTTTGAGATAAAAGTTTAATAAGATAATTTATTGAAAAATAATAATAAGAGGTAAATAATCTTTTAATTTGAAATGGTCTCTTTTGGAAAAAGGATAAAAGTATTTCGTGAATAAATATAAAAAAACCAAAGATAAAACTTTCATAAAGGTTTTGGAAAGTTAATTAAATACGTATGTTATATGTAGATCATTTCATCAATAATTTTGATTGACGATCCAACTCTAGAACTTTAAAGTGTTCTCACGGGTCCAAAAGAGGATTTATCACTCGATCCTTGACACGAATATTGATGAGGGTTTATAATTGGGTACTTAAGTTTTCTATCATAGTTGAGAGATATGTAAGGGAAATGAAGGTTTTCGATTAAAAAGCTTGATTAAAGTCTGCACTAGAGGATCGGGGGATCAATACAGTTTGGAAGTAAAGTTGTGGATTCAAATAAAATATCGAAACAGATATCGCATATGGATGATTTTTGTATATCATACAGAATTGAGTTTAAAGATTGTTTTGAGTAAGATTAATGGGTTTTGATTTCTGGTTCAATTTCGGGGGCGAAATTATTTTGAGGGGGAGAGTATGTAACGATCCGTATTTTTATCACTTTGAAAATGGAAAATTTAATTGATTTTAAATATTCAACTATATAATTTTCAAATTTAAATAATCATGTTTATGTAATAAATAAGAATAGTGAACTTCTTTTTAGAATTGGTTTATAAAAATAAGAGATTTCGGAGTTTTATTGTGACAAAAGCCGATTTTCGACAAAATTGGGAATATGTTCAATTTTTTTAAATGATAAACAATTCTTTTTAAATTGTTATAAAATTACAACAATTTATTGGTAAATGTTTTATAAATATATATATATATATATATATACATATATATATATATATGTACACATGTTTTATAAAATAGACAAACTTAGTCGCACTTCGACCAATCGACGTCGTATTTTTACAATTGGATTATAATATTATTCAATATGGTTTATTAACTCAATTTATATTTTTTTAATTTTTTAAAGATGACAAAAAACTTATTTTCAATTTTTTTACATTAATAAATAATTTTATTAAAAACAGAAAACGCGACCGGAAAACGTTTTGTTAAAATCAACGTTTTATTCAATATAAGTTGCATAAATGTTTTGCAACTTGAATAGTTATTATATAAACACATTAACAAAGAAATAAACACCTCATTTATATTAACTAAAGATTAATTAAGCTAAGTATTTAATTAAGTAAAGAAAGTACAAAAAGAAGATATTTTCACCAAATCCAACACAAATCAAATCAAATCTCACCTTAAGTCCATTTTTGCATCCAAATACGTACAACCCTTAGCTCTTAAGTAAGAGGCAAGAAGTGAGTGAAGTGATGAAGGAGGTGAAAAGAGGGGGAGACCATACCTAGGTAGGAAGGCGAGGGTTGTTTTGATAATTTTGAGTTTACTTAATTTTGGCTATAAATACACAAGTTTTTCTCTCATTTTATCACATACATTCTCTTCTTATTATTATTAAATTAAGAAATTTTAATGGCTTATTTTCTTAGGAAAATAATGGAGAAAAAAGTAAAAAAAGAAAGTAAAGTAAAAAAATTGTATTCCACTTTAAAAGCAAGTACAAACTCTACCTCTTTATCTTCTAAATACACGACCACCACCATCATCACTAAGGCCAAGCTCCACCACATAAACAAGGCTAGGCCCGGCCCATATGGAAGGTAGGAAGGAGTTTGGGTAGCTCCAGAGTGAAAATATTGAAGACAAGTGCCGCCGTATTCGTTCTAAGAAGATGGAAGAAAGTTTGAAGTATAACAAAAGCTATACTGATTTTTTTGGAATTTTGGAAGGAGGGAGCATTTGTGATAATGAGTACTCACATGTTACTAGTTAATCTCTAAATTATTTCAAGTATAATGATTTGAAATATTAAATGTTTGATACTAAATGATAACGTGGTTGATCTTATGATTGGTTATATGATTGTGATATGGTTGATAGATTTATTTGATAAATGATAAGAGAAATGGTTAGTAATTAATCATAGTTAATTAAATGAAAATTTAATCCATAAATAATATGGGTATGGAGTTTTTTATCCAATTATTGATTTTAAACGTCTAAAAAGAGTTAAAATTAATATAATAATAATATAGTATTATAACATAAAATGAAACGGAAAATGAATTTGAAATATGAAAAGTATTTGTTTAAATGAGTTTAAAATTATTTAGAAACTTTTATAAATATTTAAAAGTATTTCCATGAAGTTTGTAAAGAAATTGAAAAACAAGTCAACACTAGAAGCGTCGCGTAATGGTAGTTCGCGATTTCGTGCCGTAGAATTCAAATAAGTGTAGAGAATGGAATGTGGCTTAGAATTCTTCGAGATAAGAAATTTTCAAATTATTATATCCATAGTTTTTGAATGAAGAAAGAAAATCAAGGTTTCATTAAATAGACTTTGAAATATGAGTTAAACCAGTTTTCAAAAAAAATCACGGTTTCGTAGTTTAAAACCCGAATTTGAAACTAATTTAAAATAAATATTTTCAAATGTTTAAAAATATGAAATAAATTTTATAAATCTATTAAAATGTTTCAATAGAAATTTGAGGTACAAATATGAATTTCAAAATGATAGAAAAGTTGTTTTAACCAAATAAGCTTTAAAACACTATTTGCAGCACTTTTTCGATGCACCTTTCAATAACTTTTGCAAACAATGGTTTCTACTTAATAATTCTTTCCCAAATATTTTGTGAAACTTTTCGAATAAATAATTAAGTAGTTTAAATATGATTAGAAGGTTTAAAAACGAGTACGTGGAAACGACTAGTACATTTGTAAGTGTCACAAAAAATTCGACCAAGGAATGGAACAGATCGAAGGTAAAGTCCAGATGCTCTAAAATAATTAAAAGTAAATTAAGTATGTTACAAGATTTTAAGTCAATCCAACAAATTGACCGCCTTATGGGTGACAGAGAGGTAGCCTCTAGGCTTGGGTTTGGGCAACTGGTTTGCTGCGCTCCCTAGCTACCCGGACTGGTCGGATGGAGGGGATAGTAAATTTGATTTACTCGGATCAAATTTCCAAAAGCATAAAAGATATAATTTTCCAGATTCAAACAACTTGTATTGCATAGAAATAATCTTCTTATACTTGGTATTAAATTCCGAGGAGGGAATTCGCACTATCCGTGTGAATTTAAAATGTGATTTCACCTTTATTTGATGGATAGTAAAGGTTGGATAAAGAAATTGATATTGAGTAGAACTAGTATAATTTCCTTGATCCTTTTTACTCAATAATGATTTCCAATATGAGATTTAAATAAATAATTTGTAAATGTTTTTCCTAAGCAAAAAGTGAAACAATTTAGAATTATTCCAAGATTTAAAAAGTGTTTTAATTAGCCAAATGATTTGATAAATTAGGCTTAATGATTCCATGTACTCTGAAAAAGATAAAGAAATGATTCAATTAATATATCTCTGAGCAGAATTTGATTTAATAAAAAGGTTAATTAGTTTAATGTTGTGAAATATTCACTATATACCTAAATGCCTTTTTTCGATGGTTGGTTCGAAGAAACCGGGGTCATATTTGCGTAGTTCCTATCCAAAAAGCCCTTCGAACCAATGTACTCATTTGGAAGTGAAGATGTATTGAAGATGATGATTATGGAAGACCGGAGAAAACTTCAGAATGTAAGGATTTCTATCACGAGTCCCGAGGGGTTACCCTATATTATATTTAACTGATAATGGCGTCTACATTCTGAAATCTTTGTTGTATTGAAGACCAAAGATATTTATAGCGAAAGGACTACTTATTGACATTCACTGGGTCACTCCCAATATAGAGATATTTATTATAGCAGTGGTACTATCGTTACTTAAAATCTCCATAATGCAAGGCTACTCGCTATTAATCCTAGGAGTATTCCCAAAAAAATGACGTGGTAGGAGGAGTGCCTTCAATTTCATTCGGTTCGAGAACGAACTTGTATGGAGGAGTGTTTGACAATGCATTTCTGATCATATTAATTAATCTCTATCAGCGTATTATCTACTCGATGGTGGATGAGGCAAATCCTCTTAGCTTAACACCTTTTCATGAGACGTACGAAATTAGGAGTTATACGTTTGTAGAAATCAGTTGTGTGATAAGGAATGGCAATGTGGCATTCTAAGTGGAATGTGCTTTGTGGAAAAATAAGGCGCGACTTTCTAAAAAATAATGTATGGATTTGTGGGAAAAAAGCATTGCCTCATGAGCCTCATATCCCAGGAATGATGTGGGATACTATCTGGTCTGTAGGACATGTTTCAGACTATTAGTTATGAGAAATGAAAAGGATTTGATGCTATAAAGCATCTATTGCTGCAAGGCATCTGTTTCCTCAAGATGATGAAATGGATAGGTATTAGAGGCTGACGGAGATCATGTAAAGCCATTGAACAAATACGCTATACCATAATAGTGTAGCAAGTGCAATTCCAAGTGGCTAACTTGAGACAAGTGATAAGGTCACTGTGGGAACTATGGTTGGTATGCATGGGTTGAAGGAAACGACCACTAGTTCCCTACCATGTTGGAAATAGAATTCCAAATATAAGCTTTACGGTTTTGATTATAATCCTATAATAGCAGCAATGCTTTGCAAACATTTCCGCTACCCATTTTGGTATTATATATTTTGTCCGATATATTCCATTGACCTAGTCTCGATATATTACCATAGTCCGAGTACTGATACTTTCTTTGTATATATATTCATTCAAAAGTGTTTTTAGACCAATAATATCGAAGTGATTTTCTATATAAAGTATTTTGGCTATCATAAGGTAAAAACCCATCTACATTTATCAACGGCGTAGTCTTATGGGATACTATTCTTTTCAACCGTTTTGTTTAGTACCCATCTATGACATCGTCATATGTTTATGGTTAACTTAATCATGCTGGTTTATCGAGCCTGATCTGGGTATTTCGGGTCAGATCCAAGTAGTTTCTGGTTTAGTTGACGATGTTGAGTTTCCAGAGGAGGGCTAGAGATTTTTATCTATGTATGGACGTATTCTATTATCCATTGCACATATTGCATCTGTTTTTACTTTTTCAGCATTTGTAAGCACAGAGGTTTATAACGGTCCAGGTTGAATCTAGGTTAAACTCTGATATTATATTCAAAATTTTCTGCTATGAAGATTATTGTTGGGATAATATATATTATTCTATTCATGTGAGATTCTCTTCTATCTTTATATTCTTTTCCCCCTAACAGTTAGGCTTTTTGGCCCTTGGATTTGCGACACGTGAATATCGAGGTTGTATTAGTGTCAGTTTCCAAGGGTTGAAAATTCTAGTCGTTACACAAATGAATACAGGTATTTTTCACCGTTAATTCGAGGTTGTATTAATGTCATCTGTAAGCGTATGAAAGGTACTTGGTATTTGAGCTTAGGTTGGGCAAATGCCCAGGCCTTGGTTGGAGTTGACTCATAAGAGATAGGTCTAGCAGTACTCTAGAATGAGTTTAGTCTTTGAGAGTGCATATTCGTGTAGTTTTGATCGGCATTTATATGTACGGTTTTATGCTCTTTTTCCCTAAGATAATCTTGTCTATGTATTCTAAGGATATCTTACATTATTCAGGTAGTAAGAATGAGTATGATAAGGACACGAGGAAGAGGAAATAGTAGCACAACGACCATAGATGGATGAACCCCAAATGTTAGAAGGGGTGGAACGGCTGTAGATGCAGTAATTCCAGCACAACATTAAGTAAACTTCATAGCTTTGTGTAACGATTACACAAAATTAGGTGGAAAACCTATCAAGGGTACCGAATCCTTCATTGAAGTTCGAGCTTGACTATGGTCATGTGAGAAAACTTTTAAAGGCTTGGAAATTTCAGATGATCAAGAACGCTTCTTGGCATCATGGCAATTATAGGAGGGTGTAGCTACATGGTGCGATTCTATCACCGTAAATGTTCCAGAAGATTAGTTCACATGTACTAGATTCAAAGAAGTATTCAAAGACCATTTTACGCCAGTTGTTGGCAAAACTAGACTTTATAGAAGTTTCATAGATCTATAATAGGAAGACTTGCCAGTGGCGGAATATGAGATGAAGTTTAATGAATTATCTCATTTTGGCCCTAGACTTATTGACACTCCCTTAAAGAAAAACAAAATGTTCATGTTGGGTATGAGAGAAGAGTTCCATAAAGAGAAGATCGCTCATGTGAAGGAATAATCCAAATTGGAAGAATCAAGGTAAGGGAAAGTCGGGAAGTGGGGCATAGGAGAAATGGTATGAGAAAGTTACTTGTCAGAATTGTAATCAGAAGGGTCATATCTAAAATTTTGTAAGAATCAAAAGGTAGGATCCATCACTTCGATGGTTTAAAAATGCTTTGCTACAATTGCCAATAGCTAGGACACCTTGTTAAGGACTGGATATGATGAAGAGGGGATAACAAGTTAAAGTTTATGCAATTAAGGACAAACCCTCAACTTCTGGAAATGTTAAGGGGAAGGGAAACTTTGGAGGTACTTTACTTATTAATGGCATTTTTATAAGAGTTTTGTTTGATACTAGGGCTTCCCATAGCATTATTTCTCTCAATTAAGTTAGAAAATTGCAACTTTCCCCTAAACTAGTAGAAAACCATATCCGTGTGTCAAACCCCATAGGAGGCGTAACTAATCTAAGTATGGTCTATAAAGATGAACGAGCTTCATATCTTACCTACCATTTTTCTTCTAACCTGTTTGTTCTAGATTTTAAGGGACTTGATATTCTACTCGATATGGATTGACTAGCGGAGAATAGAGCTATCTTAGATTGTGCTGGAAGGATGATATCTTTAGCAACCAACTTAGGAAGTTTGGCAATGGTGTCTTATGATGAGCCTACCAAATTATTGCATAGTTTCTTATATACCTTAGAATCATCCTAATAAGAGCTAGGATTTATATTAGTGGTTAAAGAATCCCTGATATTTTTGAGCCAGTTAATAGTTTACCTCCCTATTGGGAAATTGAATTTTGTATTGATCTAGTTTCCAACGCGAGAGCTGTTATTCAACTTCTACGTAAATTGGCCCTAAGAGAGAAGCAGGAGTTAAGGGACCAAACCGATGATTTATTGAGAAGAGGATTGATTAGGCAGAGCTATTTGAGTTGGGGATGAATAGTAGTTTTTGTAGCTAACTCTGATGGTTCTTTAAGATTGTGCGTATGTAACAACCCGTATATTTGGACCATTTAAATTGACAATAATCCACACATGTCAACTTAAATAATACAAAACACGAATCATTATGGGATTATAAATACATAAATGTAAATGAGAATCAATACAACATCACAGCCACAGAACAATCATAGAATAATGCAGCGGAAAATACATCGTCATAATAGCAGTTCATGAAGCTACTACATAAAGTACAACAATGTCTAAACAAAAGGTGACTGAAAGGAAATACATAAATGTCCAACAGACAAGGACATCAATACTGGAATAGAAATAGACTGATAAAGATAAATGCTAAGTCTTCAGCATCTTCAACCAACCTTGATCAGCAAACTGGATAGCTTCAGACTGACCCGAGCATATACAAAAAGAAACACTCGAGTCAGGACTCAAAATCTTATACAGGATAATCAAGTGCAGGGAATAAAGTCCATAACTCAAAGATGAATAAATAACATCTCTAAGGATCCGATAAACTATCTATATATACAATAGAATACGGTATGTAGATAATGTCTAATCAGTAAAGTATGATATTAAAATAGCGTTAAGGCGTTACCATAATTCCCCTTAACACATTTTATAATGCCATAGTCTATACAGCACCGTAAACCCCACCGTAAACTAGTGGTTATCAGAGGGTACCCCATAGGTATAACACAAAACAAAACGTAGTGGTCGCGAATAGGATAATCAGTATGACAAGGTACATGAGGCGATACCAACTAGGATACTAGTAGTTGCGTGATCCGGACTGATGTTGAGCACAGTAGCTACTATCTCAACACCGCGAAACAACACTCCCAAATCAAGGGTGCACCCAAATCAAATCACAAAAGTAATAGATATGGTATAGAAGAAGTGTGTCCGCTAGAGGTGGCGATCCTCAATGGCCCTGCGCGGCTCCTGTTTTAGTCATGTCAGGGGTCATCCAATATCGTTCCCTTTCTTCAGTCAACGCGTTCACCAAACCATCCACTTCATTCTGGATCAACTCTTCGCGTATAATAGTTATTACAGTGATTTCGGTATCGACAGAGAGTATGTCCATTCCCGATCCCGGTCTCTTTAATAACTACTTATTTATTACCCGATGGTCGATTAAATTAACGTTTAACAAATCAAAGTCCAAAAGTCAAGGTGCAAATTTGACTTCCAAAATTTGACATTTTACGATTCAATTTATTTTAGCTATTTTGAAACATATTTCCAAATGCAATTTTCGTTCAAACTTTTGAGTTGACAATTCAAAATTAAGTATTCGAGTTCAATTTAATAAGGTCTAAATGTCGATTGTTAAATTTAGTTCAAAATCAATGAATTCAATTTAATGGTAAACTTAGTTTAGATCATTAAATCAAGTTCAATTCATGTCACTTTATGTTTACATCCACTGTTATCATAAATTCGATTAAATCAACTTTATTAACTAGATTCCCCTTTTCAAAACTTCATTTGATTTATTTACCGATTCAATTAAATTTCTAATGAAAGAAGTCCATTTCCATTTACAATGTCCTGATTTGATTAATTCGTTAAATTTAAAATCATTTTAAATTTAAATATCACTAAGTTATATCTATAAAACTTTGGTTAGTTTTTGTATTCCTCTTAAGTCAAATTTTCTAAATTTCAAATTAAATTTATAACATGTTCCAAATCTCTTTAATTAAAACCGAGTTTTAATCTAAACCTAACAAAAATAAAATTTTAAATTATCAAATTCTAAAACTTACTTGTTTCTAAATCTCATTTCAATTAATTTTCAATTAATTTTATTCCATTGGGTAAGTTTATTAACCCGTTTCAACTTAAATCCATTAATTTATTTCAACTTAAATCCCTTAAGTTCGTTATTAAATTTCCAAACAAATTGTTAAGCTCATTCTTTAATTTAAAATATTATTCAATTTCAAAATGATTTTTGTTGACCAATCGGGTTTCTTATTTCTAATTTTCTATCCTAGGCCAAGTTGTTTAGTTGGGTATTTATCATTTCAACCCAATATCATTCAATATAAAACAAAGCATATCAAATGGAACTTGCAGTGTGATAACTGGGATGGTGTCAAAGTATATAAACAAGCAATAGAAACCATACATAACAATTTAATAATTTATTAAATAATCCTGAAATAATCGTATTAACTTACATTTGTTATTTATGCAAATTAATATAATTATTCCTAAAATCCACACTATCGTTTCATGCAGATTAAAGATTATTACATTATGGTTTCCACTTGGTGTCTATTATCAAATTTCTACATCAATCATACATTCAATGGTTCAAAGTGTAGTTAACATTATTTCTGCGCGACGATTTATTTAACATTTAAAGGGGTCAAGTTCAACACATATATCCCATTTTAAATTGTTGACTATCCTATATCAATTTAAATTTCATATTAAATTTCACTTATATTAACAACCAAATTCAACTTCACATAACAATTTAGTGTCACAACTATTTGTCGTAAACTAACAATATTCAAATTTAACTTGCATAACGATTTACAATTCTTATTTCAGCAATTTTTAACAATCAACAATTTAATATCCAAATTAATATTAACAACAATTTATCACTTGATTATCATAGCGTAATAGATTGAGTCGTGAATGAAATATTCACCTTTTTGTTGCGGCGAGAATTGATGAGAAGAGGGCACGCAGACGGAAGACACTAACGAAGATAAGCACGAACTACAACTGAAATTCAAACAAGAAAGTTATTCGACAATCGATTGACGTATATATACATAACACTTGTATATATAAAATGTACCAAAACAAGTCAGGATGAGAGCGAATGAGCCGAAGCGATGTCCTAAGAATCCGGAGCGGTGGCTGAAACAACACGCAAAGTTTATTAAAACACTTGCTGTTCATAAACAACACGCAAAGTTTCTAAAATATATATATATATATATATATATATATACTGCTAATCTTAAACTAACGGAAAACCACTGTATATTTATAAACTATTACGTAAAACAAAATTTCTAAAACAAAGTCAGAAACCGCTGGTACAAAATTATGAACAAAGTTTATGCTAATAGTTCTGTACCCAAAATTTATAAAACAACTGCCGTATAAAACTACATAACTTTACTAAACAAACTAAAGTTTATATAATAACAACTCATATATAAAGTTTTATACTGTACCTCACAAAATAACAAAACAGAGATATATAATTTTTTATGTTTAAACTTTATATGCAACCTGGAAAACTAAACTAATCAACAGCCGAAGCTTGTATATACCAAAACTAAAACATGTACACTTATATTTTTTTCAACAGAACTCTTGTATATATCTTAATATAACTATATAACATGTTTATACTTCTTATTCTTGCATGGTCTGGGCTGGGCAGTGGCGGCATCAGGTGGTTGTAGCGGTCGGCGGGTTCGGGTTCGGCAGGGCCTGGGTTGGAGGCGGCCGGGGTGAAGCAGTGGAGGGGGAAGTGGCGTGGGTGAACAGTGAGACTCATGGGCGAAGCTGGGCAGAGGCAGGGGAGGCAGTGGTGCAGCTGGGGCAGCTGATGGGGAAGAGGCCGGTAGGGGGTCGACGTGGCTGCATGGGGTGAAGGCCGATAGTGGGGGACGCAGGTAATGGCAAGGGAGAAGGCGGTGCAGGGGGGTTTTTCTGGTGTGGGGCGGCAGTGGTAGGGCGGAGCTTGTAGGGGAGGAGCTGGTAGGGGCGTGTGAGCTATGGGACGCGGTGTGTGGGTTTTTGGTAAAGGAGGTGGCCGAGTGGGCCGTGTGGTGGCTAATGGTAGTGGGGGGGTGGCCGAGTGGGCTGTGTGGGCGGTTGATGGAAAGTGGGCACGGAGGCCGGGTGGGGACGCATGGAGGCGGTGGTCGTGCATGGGGAGTTGGTACGAACGGGGTGGAGGGTGGATAAGGAGGAGGGGCTGTCAAGCAGTGCATGGGAAGTTTCACGTTGAAGTAAAAAAAAAATATGAACAGAAAGAATAAAAGGAGTGCAGAGCTATCACGTACCAGAGAGAAGCAGGAAATGCAGTGAGCAATAAATGAGCTGGGTAATTAATGAAGGCACATATATAGAGAGGGTTTCAGAGTGCACAGTTAAAAGCAATGATGATTTTGTAAAGTGGTGGCTATTGGGTTTCCAAGACAGCTGAATAGACTCTTAAAATTTGAACGTTGGAAAGTTGGGTACCGGTTTGTGCTGCGTAACAGACCAGTTTGTACTCCGTAAACCAATTTAAAATTTGCAACGCCGAACTCCGATTGACACAAACAAATATACCGTTTTGATCAGCGCGACGAGGCGGACACAACGATATGAAAATATTTATGGTTTGACACTGTTTGCGAAGTGGTGATCTTATTTAACCATTTGCTCGAGCAACATTTTAACTAGCAATTAAAAGCGAAATTTGACGAAACGAAATGCGCCGTCAAGTTCAGAATATTTTTCTTATGCAACATCGAGAAAAATATTTGAGTTAGGACGATAGGAAATTTACACATAAGATTTGAACTAAAATGTAAATGCGACGAGCGTAATTTACTTCAATATTTTTCTACGAAATTTGGCGCACGCCTATGTCTATCTAGACACATTCCAAATGTGAAGTTTGGATAGCAACGAAAGTTGTTTGTGAAAATTCGAATTTCTATATTAAATAAGCGATTTTTAAAATTTTAAACTGGGTCTGAATTTTGGGTCGTTACATTCTCCCCCACTCAAAACTTTTCATCCTCGAAAAGAACAAAGTAAAGAGTGGAAGAACAATAAAAGAGGTACGATGGATATAGAATAGATTATCGAATAAAGTAAAGAATATAGAATGGAATTTACCTTCAACAAACAATTCTAGATTAGAATCTCGGATACTCTCCTCGGTTTCCCAAGTACAATCACGATCATCGGGACTCCATTGGACTTTGACTAGGCTAACTGATTTCCTTCTAAGCTGCTTCGTATCCCTATCAATAATGCGAAGTGGTCTCCTCTCTATAGTCAAATCCGGCTCAATATCAACCTCATCTAACTGAGCAATAGGAATGGTCATGGATGGATCATGTACAACCTTCCGAAGATGTGAAACATGGAATACGTTGTGCACGCCCTCAAATTTCTCTAGTAGCGCAACTCTGTAGGCTAGTGTACCAATCCTCTCAGTGATAGTGAATGGTCCAAAAAATCTAGGAGCGAGCTTCCCTCTACGACCAAATCGAATAACATTCTTCAAAGGTGATACGTTAAGAAATACCTCATCCCCAACCTGGAATTTTAAATCTCTTCTACGCCTATCTGCATAGCTCTTCTGCCTATCCTGTGCGGTTTTCATCTTCCTTCTGATCTCATTAACCTTCTCGGATGCTTCCATAATCATATCCGGGCCAAGAACTAATCGGTCACCAGGCTAAATCCAACAAGCTGGCGATTTGCAAGGCCGTCCATATAAAGCTTTGAACGGTGCCATATCGATACTCGCTTGATTATAAAGATAGTTAAATTTCAATTCCATTTTACTTATTCAAATTGAAAATTTCTGATTACCTGATAACTGTTGTTATAAGTGAATTCAACCAAATGGAGATGGTCTTCCCAAGATCCACCGAAATCAATAATGCAAGCTCGGAGCAGATCTTCCAAAATCTGATTTACCCTCTCAGTTTGGCCATCTGTTTGAGGATGATAAGCCGTGCTCAGATTCAGTTTAGTGCCCAAGATGTCCTGAAATGCCTTCCAGAATTTACTAGTGAACAAGGGATCTCTATCGCATACAATACTAGATGGAACTCCATGAGGTCTAACAATCTCTCTCATATAAATCTCGGCCAAACACGAAGCAGTACGAGTGGTCTTAACAGGAATAAAGTGAGCAGATTTTGTCAACCTATCAACAATCACCCATATACTCTCCTTACCTTTGCTGGTCCTCGGTAATCCATCGACGAAGTCCATAGAAATCTGTCCATTTTCCAACACGGAATCTCTAGGGGTTGAAGTAATCCTGCCGTCTTCCAGTGATCGGCCTTGACTTGCTGGCAAGTGGTGCATCTACTGACATATATGGAAATATCTCTCTTCATCCCACTCCACCAATATAAACGCTTCATATTTCGATACATCTTGGTTACACCAGGATGAAATGAAAGTGATGACTGTTGGTTCTCTTTAAGTACTTCTTGTCTCAATCCATCGACATTAGGAACACAAATACGTTTGTCAATCTTCAGAACTCCATTACTATCTATCTGTGCTCCCACTTTACTGTCAGCATTTCCCACTCTACCAAGAACTAACTCCTTCATGCGATAGTGCAAGGTGTCCTCATATTGCTTAGCTTTGATGCGATCCAAAAGAGATGGGGAGATCACCAGCTGAAATAGCATGCCTTCTACAAGATTACAACATGACAAAGCTTTGCTACGGCTCAAAGCATCCGCTACAACATTTGCTTTTCCAGGAGTATAATTAATGTCGAGATCATATGCAGCTAAGAATTCGAGCCATCGGACTTGTCTCTGGTTCAAATCCTTCTGAGAGAAAATATACCGCAAGGACTTATGATCTGTGAATAATTCAAATTTTGTCCCCAAAAGATGGTGCCTCCATAGTTTCAAAGCAAATACAACTGCAAGAAGCTCTAAATCATGTATTGCATAGTTTACTTCATGGATCTTCAAATGACGACCAGCATAGGCAACAACCTTACCATTTTGCATCAAGACAGCGCCTAAACCTTCCCGACAAGCATCGGTATAGACAGTTAATCCTTCACTCCCGTCAATTACCGCAAGAACAGGGGCTGAAGTTAACTTACGTTTCAGCTC
This sequence comes from Allium cepa, assembly GCA_030765085.1. NCBI lineage: Eukaryota > Viridiplantae > Streptophyta > Magnoliopsida > Asparagales > Amaryllidaceae > Allium > Allium cepa. The sequence goes on along the minus strand of CM060929.1, from coordinate 471,168,597 downwards.
ATTAAAAGCTGATTCGCACTTCTCACTCCAAATAAACTTGACATCCTTTCGAGTTAAAGCAGTAAGTGGGGCGGAAATTCAGGCAAAGCGCTCAGTAAATCTGCGATAATAACCGGCTAGGCCCAAGAAACTACGGATATCAGTAAGAGTTTTGGGAGTCTCCCAATCCTGTAGATAAATTTTCGAATTAGAAAGGAATAAGATGGATCGAATAGAAATAACGAATAGGATAGAACTTATATTGATTACGACGATCTTAGCTGGATCGACCGAAATCCCATTTTCAGAAACAATATGGCCAAGGAATCGTACTTCGTCTCGCCAGAAGTGGCATTTCGAGAACTTGGCTTTAAGCTGATGATTTCAGAGAGTTTCCAGAACATAAGCAAGATGTGTCTCATGCTCTTTCTCATCTTTGTAGAAGACGAGAATATCATCAATGAAGACAAGAACAAACTTGTTAAGGACATCACGGAAGACTCGATTCATTAAGTCGACGAAATAAGCAGGTGCGTTGGTCAAACCGAATGGCATAACCAACCATTCATAGAATCCATTCTCGGTACGGAAAGCTGTCTTATGTATACTATCTTCTGCTACTCTGAGTTGGTGGAACCCAGTGGCTAGATCAAGTTGTGAGAAAACTTTGGCTCCATGGAGCTGATCAAATAAATCATTGATGCGAGGCATCAGATAGCGGTTCTTGAGAGTGCGTTTGTTTAATTCTCGGTAAACAACACACATGCGAAGAGATCCATCTGATTGGTGACAAATACGACTGCGGTGCCCCATTCAGAACAACTTCTCCTTATCAAACCCCTAGCAAATAGATCATCAATTTGAGTTTTAAGTTCAGCTTTTTCCTTAGGAGCCATCCTTCTGTGAGGGAGAACTACGGGAGTAGCTCCAGGAATAAGGTCAATACGGAAATCGATATCTCGCTTTGGCGGTAGAGAGTTGACCTCTCCAAATACATCAGGAAACTTCTGAACAATAGGAGTGGTACTAAGGTCATCCGGGTGAGCATCAAGCGAGAATATGAAGCTTCCGGCATATTTCTGAGGTGATTTGCATTCGATGACAAGCGGTAGACCCTTGTCATTGACTAGAGAAACATATCGAGCTTTGCAAGAAATAACAACATCGAATTTTCTTAACCAATCAGCACCCAACAAAATGTCAAATGCTACGAAGCCAAGCACATAAAAATCCCAAGTGAATCGATGTCTTCCATACAAAAGCACAACCTCTTTACAAATTCGACTGAGGTTGGCGAGTCCTCCAATAGGGTTGGAGACACATAATGAAGTAGTAGCAAGAGTAGGTTCTAATTTGAGCTTATTACAAAGATCAATAAATATGAAGCTATGAGATGCACCAGTATCGAATAATACCTTAACAGGTAAATCATGAAATGAAAAAGTACTTCGTAAGGTACCTCGGTCATCCTGAGCAGGTGGTGGAAGTGGTGCAGGAGTGGTGATAGCATATACTCCAGATGGTGTGCCTTTCTTTCGCAGTGGGCAGTTTCTCTTGAAGTGACCTGGCTGGAGGCAGACATGGCATAAATCATTCCTCATCTGAGAAGGTGGTGGAATAGCAGCTCCGGTGGATGGACAGCTATTAGCATAATGGCCCTTCTTATCGCATTTGAAGCAAGTGATATTGGCAAGGTCGATTGGGCTTTTCTGGGCATATCCCAATCCTGTAGTCTTTTGCCAAGCTTTCTTTTGTTGATCAAAGTTCATCTTCCTCTTTCCGAGCTGGCTAGAAGAGCGCTGAGTAGGAGTGGCCTTAGTAGTGGGTCCCCTAGGCTTTGCCTCATATCTAAGAGCATAATCAACAAGCTCTGTGAAGGTGCAGTGAGTGTGGCCAGTAAGCAAGTCATAATACTCTGGTCTAGCTCCCAAAATGAACTTCTCGTTCTTTAGAAGTGGTGTGTCGATCAATCCCGGGCTAAACTTGGACAGTTCGTTGAATTTCCTCTCGTACTCAGAAAAAGTCATACTGCCTTGCTTAAGATCCATAAAAGCTCTATAAGGTTGGGTTTTCCTAGCAGCCGACATCCATTGTGCAGTGAAAGTATCCCTATCAAAAGATAGACTAGATGAATAATATTTCAAAATTTTGAAGGAAGAATTTAGACTACGAAATCCGAACAAATTTATACCTAAACTGGGCCCAAGTAATGGTGTTCTCCTCGATACGAGAAGTAACAGATTCCCACCAATCTTGTGCGGCATTCCTAAGTTGCCAAGCAGCAAGCTGACGCTTCTGAGCATCAGTGATCTCTAATGCAGAAAATATCTTCTCTAAGCCTATAAGCCATTGCCGAGCTCCGATAATGCCCTCGGATCCGGAAAACTTAATACCCCCTAGCTGGATATACTCTTTACTAAGAGTGGTGAATTTGACTGGAGCTGGGGCGGCAGGTGCAGCCTGGGCAGGACCATGGCCTCTTCCTCCCTTATTGCTTCTTCAGGTGCTCATCCTGAAATATCGAAAGAGATTTAGAACCAAGGATAGAAAATCATGAAGCTTAAAGAAACTCTAATTAACGAATCAAAAGAAGTTTGAATTTAAGGATCTGGATATTGAATCGATTCTCCTCGTTCTAGGGTATTGCTACCCTATCTCTAATGAGTTTATATAACCCCAAACTAAGGTTTTAGGGAAACCAAAGCTCTGATACCAACTGTAACAACCCGTATATTTGGACCATTTAAATTGACAATAATCCACACATGTCAACTTAAATAATACAAAACACGAATCATTATGGGACTATAAATACATAAATGTAAATGAGAATCAATACAACATTACAGTCACAGAACAGTCACAGAATAATGCAGCGGAAAATACATCGTCATAATAGCAGTTCATGAAGCTACTACATAAAGTACAACAATGTCTAAACAAAAGGTGACTGAAAGGAAATACATAAATGTCCAACAGACAAGGACATCAATACTGGAATAGAAATAGACTGATAAAGATAAATGCTAAGTCTTCAGCATGTTCAACCAACCTTGATCAGCAAACTGGATAGCTTCAGACTGACCCGAGCATATACAAAAAGAAACACTCGAGTCAGGACTCAAAATCTTATACAGGATAATCAAGTGCAGGGAATAAAGTCCATAACTCAAAGATGAGTAAATAACATCTCTAAGGATCCGATAAACTATCTATATATACAATAGAATACGGTATGTAGATAATGTCAAATCAGTAAAGTACGATATTAAAATAGCGTTAAGGCGTTACCATAATTCCCCTTAACACATTTTATAATGCCATAGTCTATACAGCACCGTAAACCCCACCGTAAACTAGTGGTTATCAGAGGGTACCCCATAGGTATAACACAAAACAAAACGTAGTGGTCGCGAATAGGATAATCAGTATGACCAGGTACATGAGGCGATACCAACTAGGATACTAATAGTTGCGTGATCCGGACTGATGTTGAGCACAGTAGCTACTATCTCAACACCGCGAAACAACACTCCAAAATTAAGGGTGCACCCAAATCGAATCACAAAAGTAATAGATATGGTATAGAAGAAGATGTCCGCTAGAGGTGGCAATCCTCAATGGCCCGGCGCGGCTCCTGTTTTAGTCATGTCAGGGGTCATCCAATATCGTTCTCTTTCTTCAGTCGACGCGTTCACCAAACCATCCACTTCATTCTGGATCAACTCTTCGCGTATAATAGTTATTAAAGTGGTTTCGATATCGACAGGGAGTATGTCCGTACCCGATCCCGGTCTCTTTAATAACTACGTATTTATTACCCGATGGTCGGTTAAATTAACGTTTAACAAATCAAAGTCCAAAAGTCAAGGTGCAAATTTGACTTCCAAAATTTGACATTTTACGATTCAATTTATTTTAGCTATTTTGAAACATATTTCCAAATGCAATTTTCGTTCAAACATTTGAGTTGACAATTCAAAATTAAGTATTCAAGTTCAATTTAATAAGGTCTAAATGTCGCTTGTTTAATTTAGTTCAAAATCAATGAATTCAATTTAATGGTAAACTTAGTTTAAATCATTAAATCTAGTTCAATTCATGTCACTTTATGTTTGCATCCACTGTTATCATAAATTCGATTAAATCAACTTTATTAACTAAATTCCCCTTTTCAAAACATCATTTGATTTATTTACCGATTCAATTAAAATTCTAATCAAAGAAGTCCATTTCCATTTACACTGTCCTGATTTGATTAATTCGTTAAATTTAAAATCATTTTAAATTTAAATATCACTAAGTTATATCCATAAAACTTTGGTTAGTTTTTGTATTCCTCTTAAGTCAAATTTTCTAAATTTCAAATTAAATTTATAACATGTTCCAAATCTATTTAATTAAAACCGAGTTTTAATCTAAACCTAACAAAAATAAAATTTTAAATTATCAAATTCTAAAACTTACTTGTTTCTAAATCTCATTTCAATTAATTTTCAATTCATTTTATTCCATTGGGTAAGTTTATTAACCTGTTTCAATTTAAATCCATTAATTCATTTCAACTTAAATCCCTTAAGTTCGTTATTAAATTTCCAAACAAACTGTTAAGTTCATTCCTTAATTTAAAATATTATTCAATTTCAAAATGATTTTGTTGACCAATCAGGTTTCTTATTTCTAATTTTCTATCCTAGGCCAAGTTGTTTAGTTGGGTATTTATCATTTCAACCCAATATCATTCAATATAAAACAAAGCATAGCAAAGCGAACTTGCAGTGTGATAACTGGGATGGTGTCAAAGTAAATAAACAAGCAATAGCAACCATACATAACAATTTAACAATTTATTAAATAATCCCGAAATAATCGTATTAACTTACATTTGTTATTTATGCAAATTAATATAATTATTCCTAGAATCCACACTATCGTTTCATGCAGATTAAAGATTATTACATTATGGTTTCCACTTGTTGTCTATTATCAAATTTCTACATCAATCATACATTCAATGGTTCAAAGTGTAGTTAACGCTATTTCTATGCGACGATTTATTTAACATTTAAAGTGGTCAAGTTCAACATATATATCCCATTTTAAATTGTTGACTATCCTATATCAATTTCAATTTCATATTAAATTTCACTTATATTCACAACCAAATTCAACTTCACATAACAATTTAGTGTCACAATTATTTGTCGTAAACTAACAATATTCAAATTTAACTTGTATAACGATTTACAATTCTTATTTCAGCAATTTTTAACAATCAAGAATTTAATATCCAAATTAATATTAACAACAATTTATCACTTGATTATCATAGCATAATAGATTGAGTCGTGAATGAAATATTCACCTTTTTGTTGCGGCGAGAATTGATGAGAAGAGGGCACGCAGATGGAAGACACTAACGAAGATAAGCACGAACTACAACTGAAATTCAAACAAGGAAGTTATTCGACAATCGATTGACGTATATATATATATATAACACTTGTATATATAAAACGTACCAAAACAAGTCAGGATGAGAGCGAATGAGCCGAAGCGATGTCCTAAGAATCCGTAGCGGTGGCTGAAACAACACGCAAAGTTTATTAAAACACTTGCTGTTCATAAACAACACGCAAAGTTTCTAATATATATATATATATATATATATATACTGCTAATCTTAAACTAACGGAAAACCACTGTATATTTATAAACTATTACGTAAAACAAAATTTCTAAAACAAAGTCAGAAACCGCTGGTACAAAATTGTGAACAAAGTTTATGCAAACAGTTCTGTACCTAAAATTTATGAAACAACTGCCGTATAAAACTACATAACTTTACTAAACAAACTAAAGTTTATATAATAACAACTCATATATAAAGTTTTATACTGTACCTCACAAAATAACAAAACAGAGATATATAATTTTTTATGTTTAAACTTTATATGCAACCTGGAAAACTAAACTAATCAACAGCCGAAGCTTGTATATACCAAAACTAAAACATGTACACTTATATTTTTTTCAACAGAACTCTTGTATATATCTTAATATAACTATATAACATGTTTATACTTCTTATTCTTGCATTGTCTGTGCTGGGCAGTGGCGGCATCAGGTGGTCGTAGCGGTCGGCGAGTTCGGGTTCGGCAGGGCCTGGGTTGGAGGCAGCCGGGGTGAAGCAGTGGAGGGGGAAGTGGCGTGGGTGAGCAGTGAGACTCGTGGGCGGAGCTGGGCAGAGGCAGTGGTGCAGCTAGGGCAGCTGATGGGGCAGAGGGCGGTAGGGAGTCGACGTGGCTGCATGGGATGAAGGCCGATAGTGGGGGACGCGGGTAATGGCAAGGGAGAAGGCGGTGCAAGGGGGATTTTCTGGTGTGGGGCGGCAGTGGTAGGGCGGAGCTGGTAGGGGCGGAGCTGGTAGGGGCATGCGAGCTGTGGGACGCGATCTGTGGGCTTTTGGTGGAGGAGGTGGCCGAGTGGGCCGTGTGGTGGCTGATGGTAGTGGGGGGTGGCCGAGTGGGCTGTGTGGGCGGTTGATGGGAAAGTGGGCACGGAGGCCGGGTGGGGACGCATGGAGGCAGTGGTCGTGCATGGGGAGTTGGTGCGAACGAGGTGGAGGGTGGACAAGGAGGAGGGGCTGTCAAGCAGTGCATGGGAAGTTTCACGTTGAAGTAAAAAAAATGAAGAGAAAGAAGAAAGGGAGTGCAGAGCTATCACGTACCATAGAGAAGCAGGAAATGCAGTGAGCAATAAATGAGCCGAGTAATTAATGAAGGCACATATATAGAGAGGGTTTCAGAGTGCACAGTTAAAAGCAATGATGATTTTGCAAAGTGGTGGCTATTGGGTTTCCAAGACAGCTGAATAGACTCTTAAAATTTGAACGTTGGAAAGTTGGGTACCGGTTTGTGCTGTGTAACGGACCAGTTTATACTCCGTAAACCAATTTAAAATTTGCAACGCCGAACTCCGATTGACACAAACAAATATGCCGTTTTGATCAGCGCGACGAGGCGGACACAACGATATGAAAATATTTATGGTTTGACACTGTTTGCGAAGTGGTGATCTTATTTAACCATTTGCTCGAGCAACATTTTAACTAGCAATTAAAAGCGAAATTTGACGAAACGAAATGCGCCGTCAAGTTCAGAATATTTTTCTTATGCAACATCGAGAAAAATATTTGAGTTCGGACGATAGGAAATTTACACATAAGATTTGAACTAAAATGTAAATGCGACGAGCGTAATTTACTTCCGTATTTTTCAACGAAATTTGGCGCACGCCTATGTCTATCTAGACGCATTCCAAATGTGAAGTTTGGATAGCAACGGAAGTTTTTTGTGAAAATTCGAATTTCTACATTAAATAAGCGATTTTTAAAATTTTAAACTGGATCTGAATTCCGGGTCGTTACAGCGTAGATTATAGGGAGTCGAACAAACAAACCATTCGAAATAAATACCTCTTACCTTACATAGATGATATGTTTGACCAACTTCATGGAGCTACAATATTCTTCCAATTAGATCTTGCTACGGGTTTCCATCGGTTAATGGTAACGAAGGATGGTATACCCTTAACCACTTTTAGAGGACTAGACTTTTCTGAGTGGTTGGTTATGCCTTTTGGACTGACCAATGCACCTATTTTTTTCGTTGATCTTATGAATTGGGTTTTTAGGGATGTTCTCAATAAGTTTGTATTGGTTTTCATTGACGACATCCTTATTTATTCCAAGATCGAACAAGAGCATAAACACCATTCGGAAGTGGCGTTAGAAACATTAAGGAAAAATGTTCTTAAAGCTATGTTTTCTAAGTGCCACTTTTGGCAATCATAGGTAAGATATGAAAGTGTGCTATGGATCGTGTAATGTGGATATGCGATAATTCAGAGTGAGTGATGATAGCAATACAGTAAATAATGCAGAATATAAAAGCAGTATAATAAAATAACACCATAGATTTTTATACTGGTTCAGAGCTTCGTCCAACGTCCAGCCCAAGACTCCTTCTGGAATTTCACTAAAACAACAACCCTCACTTAATCCGGAGGAATAGGTCTATATAACCCCTGAGCAGCTGAATAGGGACCTGAGCAGCAGAATAGGATTTAGCCTCAATAGCCAAAGAGGACTTCACACACCTGAGCAGCAGAACAGGACTTCAACAAATACAAAAGATTGTTCTGATCTTGTGTGTTCTAATAACACGGATTTGTCACTTGTTGTACACCCTTCCTATAATCTTTTCCTCAAGTATGATATGTGTAGTTGTGTGTATATGAAGATTAAGAAGTTTCAAATTGCTTGAAGAATATGGAAATGAATACGTAAGCAATGAATGTATGAATTCAAGAGAGTAGTTAATTCAAAAAATATGATTCAAGTATAAGCAAGTAAGTGAAGTGATTTGATCTTGAAATTCATGCATATATATAGTAGTTAAGGAGTTGCAACTGCTGGTGAAGAGATCTCTGCGAATAGCAATGGTTGCAACCCTTGGGGAAGAAGAAGGCTATTAAAAAAGAAAGTGCCTTTTCACAAAAATGACTGTTGCAGAATTCAGTCGACTGACTCAGGTCATTCAATCGACTGAATTTAAGAACATGTACATATATGTTAAAATGCACAGATTTAGTCGACTGAATGATCTGGTTCAGTCGATTGAATTCTATTGATAAACAAAAATCACCATGGATTATTTGGTTAGTGCACTTGCCTTCTAAACTAGTGACATGGGTTCGAGCCTCCCTTCATGCATTTTTTAAAAAACTTGATTTTGATTGAAATATGAAAGTTTATGTGAATGATGATTCTTGAGCAAAGATTTTAACAAAGCACTAAACTAGACTCTATATATATATTTGATGACTCTTGTTAACATATATTACTATACAAACCATACTTGAGTCATTGAGTCTAGATGTTGACGTAGTCGTAGATTCGTGAATATCATTCGCCTCTTGTCAGCATTCAAAACCTTATGATCCAACATTGTACCCCTTTTTGATGATGACAATTCCATTTGCTACGGACGAATCTTTGACAAGATTTGTTGACTTATCTCTCCCCCTAAATATATTCCCATAATTGTGCTATAGATTTCTCCTCCTGAATCTATGCTATATATTCCTATAAATAATTAATCTTTTCTCTCCCTTAATCTATGCTTGCATCATTTATTCCTGCAAATAGTGTTAGAGCAATATCTTTCTCCCCCTTTGTCATCGACAAAAAGGAGAGTTTATATGATGACATAAACTATATTCCACCTATAGAACATTATAAAACAAAATAACCACTACTTATAATGTAAGGTATCAAAAAATATATTAACATTTAAAGCATGCGATACCCAAAGTTCTTACAATTTTCTAATTTTTAGAAAACCATACCCCTTTAGGTGTGGTTAAACCTTTAAAAATATAATTTTCATTATTAACTACCATATCAAAATAATCATCAATATATTTTTCTCTATTTTTCAAATTAACAGGAACCCAAATACTTAGACAATTTTTATTCATATTTTCCATTAATGATTTTGTAATTCTAGAGAAATTATCAACATTATAGGTCATAGCAGTATTTGAATTTCTATAAAAATTGGATCTAGGCTTTACTCGAAATTTAGTACTAGCACTAATGTAACGATCCTGAAAATTCGGACCCAGTTTAAAATTTTAAAAACCGCTTATTTTATGTAAAAATTCGAATTTTCACAAACAACTTCCGTTGCCATCCAAACTTCACATTTGGAATGCGTCTAGATAGACATAGGCATGCGCCAAATTTCGTTGAAAAATATTGAAGTAAATTACGCTCGTTGCATTTACATTTTAGTTTAAATCTTATGTGAAAATTTCCTATCGTCCGAACTCAAATATTTTCTCGATGTTGCATAAGAAAAATATTCTGAACTTGACGGCGCATTTCATTTCGTCAAATTTCGCTTTTAATTGCTAGCTAAAATGTTTGCTCGTGCAAATGGTTCAATAAGATTTACCACTTTGCAAACGGTGTCGAACCATCAATATCTTTATACCGTTGTGTCCATCTCGATGCGCTGATTACAACGGTATATTTATTTGTGTCAATCGGAGTTCGGCGTTGCAAACTATAATTGTTAACGGAGCGCAAACCGGTCCATCACGCAGCACAAACCGGTACCCAACATTTCAACATTTAAAATTTTAGAGCCTTTCAGCTGCCTTGGGTACCCAAATAGCCTCCATTTTGAAAATCATCATTGCACTGACGTATGCACACTTTGAATAACGTGTATATATCCCTCTCCATTTATTATACTGTACACCAGCTCCTTCATTTATTGCTCTGCATAACCCTTCACCTCAGAGAAACTGGGTACGTGACTTTACTCCTCTGCCTTTTTCTTTCTCTCCTTCCTCCTCCACTTCTTCTCCTCTGCATATTTTTCTCTCCTCTCTCCCGGTTTTCTTTTATGTTTTGTTGTTCTTCTCAAAAAACTAAAGAAACCCAAAACTCTTTTCTTCTATATTCTGTTGCTCTCTCCAGTACTAATGTGAAACCAACATCACTCTCCTCCCTCTCCTCTCTGCGTTTTCTTTGTTTTTTTTTATTTCCAAACCCCCTCCAGTTCATATGCCCTCCACCAAAACCAACTCCCTACCGCCTCCCCCCTTGCCGCCACACAGCCCACTCAGCCACCACCCCCACTATCAACTCGGCCACCCACTACCATCAGCCGCCCCAGCTGCCCCTACCGCCTTCCCCTCCCTTGCCACCACCAGAAAACCCACTACCGGTCCCCCAGTTCGCACGTCCCCCCATGCAGCCACGACCCCACACGTCCTCTCGGCCGCGCCCACCCACAGCCACCGAGACCCCCTGCACTGCCCTCCGCCTCCCCTCCACGGCAAGACACCCCACTACCACTAATAGCCCACTCGGCCAACCCCTACCTGCCTTCGCCTACCTCCGCCCTCCACGGTCCTCGCGCCACACTACAACACCCTGCCGCACTCGAGTCCCCAGCCCAGACCATGCAAAAAAATGAGAAGTATAAAACATGTTATATATTTACATTAAGATATACAAAAAGAGTTTGTTGAAAAATATAAGTGTATATGTTAGTTTGGTATATGCAAGCTTGGCTGATGATAGTTTAGCTTCCTATGTTGTTTATAAAGTTTAATTTAAAGTCATATGTCTCTGTTGTTTAAATTTGTTATATGCAGTATAAAGTTATATAAGATTTTATATATAAATTTAAGTTTATAAGGTACAGTTGTATATATATGAAGCTTAAATCGCAAAGTGATGTACAGTTGCATAATAGTTTATATATTTAGTAAAGTACAAGTTTATAAGTTTATATGTGTCAGTATAAACTGTTGCTAGTTCTATATATAGGGTGATTTAGTAGGAAGCAGTGATAGTATGTGTGAAGTAGTATAAGTCACGTAATTTACTAGTTAGTTACTGAGTTACATTATCTCAGATATTGTTTCGCTTGCTTGACAGTTGTAGCTGATCCGGAATCTCAGGCCTAGGCTCCATCTACCTTATTTGCATCTAGTAGTTTGGTATGGTTTATATAAATACAAATCGATATATATACATTGTATCAAAATATTGTTGAATAATCTTTTGTTTGATTTATAGTTCGTATTCGTGCTTGTGTCGTCTATCTAGTCTACCCATTTTCGTGCTTCGCCGTCATCTTCTTCAACCACGCAAGGTGAATATTTTATTCACGACTCAATCTATTATGCTATGATAATCAAGTGATAAATTGTTGGTTATATTAATTTGGATGTTAAATTGTTGATTGTTAGAATTATTGAAATAAAAATTTGTAAATCGCTATGCAAGTTAAATTTGAATATTGTTAGTTTACGACAAGTAGTTGTGACACTAAAATTATTATGTGATGTTGAATTTGGTTGTTAATATAAGTGAAATTTAATATGAAATTGAAATTGATATAGGATATTCAACAATTTAAAATTGATTATATATGTTGAACTTGACCCCTTTAAATGTTAAATAAATCGTCGCGTAGAAATAGCGTTAACTACACCTTGCACCATTGAATGTATGATTGATGTAGTAATTTGATAATAGACACCAAGTGAAACCATAATGTAATAATCTTCAATCTGCATAAAACGATAGTGTGGATTCTAGGAATAATTACATTAATTTGCATAAATAACAAATGTAAGTTAATATGATTATTTCGGGATTATTTAATAAATTGTTAAATTGTTATGTATGGTTGCTATTGCTTGTTTATTTACTTTGACACCATCCCAGTTATCACACTGCAAGTTCCCTTTGCTATGCTTTGTTTTATATTGAATGATATTGGGTTGAAATGATAAATACCCAACTAAACAACTTGGCCTAGGATAGAAAATTAGAAATAAGAAACCCGATTGGTCAACAAAATCATTTTGAAATTGAATAATATTTTAAATTAAGGAATGAGCTTAACAATTTGTTCGGAAATTTAATAACGAACTTAAGGGATTTAAGTTGAAATAAATTAATGGATTTAAATTGAAACGGATTAATAAACTTACCCAATTGGATAAAATGAATTGAAAATTTTAACTGAAATGAGATTTAGAAACGAGTAAGTTTTAGAATTTAATAATTTAAAGATTTATTAGATTTGTTAGATCTAGATTTATACTCGGCTTTAATTGAATAGATTTGAACTCGTTATAAGTTAAATTGAGATTTAGAAAATTTTGACTTACTAATTTAATGAATTTAAATTAGGGATAATTTAAATTTAAATGATTTTAAAATTAATCAATTGTCAAGATAGGACATTGTAAACAGAATATAGATTAAGTAAATTTGTAACTTGGAAATAACTCATTTGTAATGAATAGATCGGTGAACCTGATAAATGGAAATTGATTTCTTTAAATACAAATTTAATTGAATGGGTAAAAAAATCAAATGAGGTTTGATAAAAGGAATTTAGTTAATGAAATTGATTTATCGGATTTATGATAACAGTGGATGTAAACATGAAGTGACATAAATTGATCTTGATTTAATGATTTAAACTAAGTTTACCATTAAATTGAATTCATTGATTATGAACTAAATTTAATAAGTGACTTTTAGACCTTATTAAATTGAACTTGAATACTTAATTTTATCGTTAACTCAAATGTTTGAACTAAAGATCGCATTTGGAAATATGTTTTAAAATATCTAAAATAAACAGAATCGTGAATTGTCAAATTTTGGAAGTCAAATTTGCACCTTGACTTTTGGACTTTGATTTGTTTAAACGTTAATTTAACCGACCATCGGGTAATAAATACGTAGTTATTAAAGAGACCGGGATCGGGAATGGACATACTCTCTATCGATACCGAAACCACTTTAATAACTATTATACGCGGAGTGTTGATCCAGAATGAAGTGGATGGTTTGGTGAACGCGTTGACTGAAGAAAGAGAACGATATTGGATAACCCCTGACATGACTAAAACAGGAGCCGCGCCGGGCCATTGAGGATCGCCACCTCTAGCGGACATGCTTCTTCGATACCATATCTATTACTTTTGTGATTCGATTTGGGTGCACCCCTTGATTTGGGAGTGTTGTTTCGCGGTGTTGAGATAGTAGCTACTATGCTCAACATCAGTCTGGATCATGCAACTACTAGTATCGTAGTTGGTATCGCCTCATGTACCTTGTCATACTGATTATCCTATTCGCGACCACTACGTTTTGATTTGTGTTATACCTATGGGGTACCCTCTGATAACCACTAGTTTACGGTGGGGTTTACGGTGCTGTATAGACTATGGCATTATAAAATGTGTTAAGGGGGATTATGGTAATGCCTTAATGCTATTTTAATATCGTACTTTACTGATTAGACATTATCTACATATCGTTTTCTATTGTATATATAGATAGTTTATCGGATCCTTAAAGATGTTTATTCATCTTTGAGTTATGAATTTTATTCCCTGTACTTGATTATCCTGTATAAGATTTTGAGTCCTGACTCGAGTGTTTCTTTTTGTATATGCTCGGGTTAGTCTGAAGCTATCCAGTTTGCTGATCAAGGTTGGTTGAAGATGTTGAAGACTTAGCATTTATCTTTATCAGTCTATTTTGATGTCCGTGTCTGTTGGACATTTATGTATTTCCTTTCAGTCACCTTTTGTTTAGACATTGTTGTACCTTATGTAGTAGCTTCATGAACTGCTATTATGACAATGTATTTTCCGCTGCATTATTCTATGACTGTTCTGTGACTGTGATGTTGTATTGATTCTCATTTACATTTATGTATTTATAATCCCATAATGATTCGTGTTTTGTATTATTTAAGTTGACATGTGAGGATTATTGTCAATTTGAATGGTCCAAATATACGGGTTGTTACAGTTGGTTTCAGAGCTTTGGTTTTCCTAAAAACCTTAGCTTGGGATTATATAAACTCATTAGAGATAGGGTAGCAATACCCTAGAATGAGGAGAATCGATTCAATATCCCGATCCTTTAAAATTCAAACTTCTTTGATTCGTTCATTAGATTTTCTTCAAGCTGTATGATTTTCTATCCTTGGTTCTAAATCTCTTTCAATATTTCAGGATGAGCACCGGAAGAAACAATAGGGGAGGAAGAGGTCATGGTCCTGCACAGGCTGCACCTGCCATCCCAGCTCCAGTCAAATTCACCACTCTTAGCAAGGAGTATACACAGCTAGGTGGTACTAAGTTTTTTGGATCCGAGGGCATTATCGAAGCTCAGCAATGGCTCAAAGGCTTAGAGAAGATATTTTCTGGATTGGAGATCACTGATGCTCAGAAGCGTTAGCTTGCTGCGTGGCAACTTCAGGATGCCGCGCAAGATTGGTGGGAATCGGTTACTTCCCGTATCGAGGAGAACACCATCACTTGGGCCCATTTTTGGTATAAATTTATTTGGACTTCGTAGTCTAAATTCTTCTTTCAATCTTTGGAATGTTATTTATCTAGTCTATCTTTTGATTAGGGATACTTTCTCGGCACAATGGATGCCCGCTGCTGGGAAAACCCAACTTTATAGAGCTTTTATGGATCTTAAGCAAGGCAGTATGACTTTTTCTGAGTACGAGAGGAAATTGAACGAACTCTCCAAGTTTGGCCCGGGATTGATCGATACACCACTTCTAAAGAACGAGAAGTTCATTATGGGAGCTAGACCAGAGTATTATGACTTGCTTACTGGCCACACTCACTGCACCTTCACAGAGCTTGTTGATTATGCTCTTAGATATGAGGCAAAGCCAAGGGGACCCACTGCCAAGGCCCCTCCTACTCAGCCCTCTTCCAGCCAGCTCAGAAAGAGGAAGATGAACTTTGATCAACAAAAGAAAGCTTGGCAAAAGACTACAGGATTAGGATATGCCCAGAAAAGCCCAATCGACCTTGCTAAGATCACTTGCTTCAAATGCGATAAGATGGGCCATTATGCTAATAGTTGTCCATCCACCGGAGCTGCTATTCCACCACCTCCTCAGATGAGGAATGATTTATGCCATGTCTGCCTCTAGCCAGGTCACTTCAAGAGGGACTGTCCATTGAGGAAGAAAGGCACACCATCAGGAGTATATGCTGTCACCACTCCTACACCACTTCCACCACCAGCTCAGGATGACCGAGGTACCTTATGAAGTACTTTTACATTTCATAATTTACCTGTTCGGGTATTATTCGATACTGGTGCTTCTCATAGCTTCATATCTATTGATCTTTGTAATAAGCTCAAATTAGAACCAACTCTTGCTACTACTTCCTTATGCGTCTCCAACCCTATTGGAGGACTTGCCAACCTAAGTCGAATTTGTAAAGAGGTTGTGTTTTTGTATGGAAGATATCGATTCACTTGGTATTTTTATGTGCTTGGCTTCGTAGCATTTGACATTTTGTTGGGTGCTGATTGGTTAAGAAAATTCGATGCTGTTATTTCTTGCAAAGCTCGATCTGTTGCTCTAGTCAATGACAAGGGTCTACCGCTTGTCATCGAATGCAAATCACCTCATAAATATGCCTGAAGCTTCATATTCTCTCTTGATGCTCACCCGGATGACCTTAGTACTACTCCTATTGTTCAGAAATTTCTCGATGTATTTGGAGAGGTCGACTCTCTACCGCTAAAGCGAGAGATCGATTTCCGCATTGACCTTATTCTCGAAGCTACTCCCGTAGTTCTCCCTCACAGAAGGATGGCTCCTAAAGAAAAAGCTGAGCTTAAAACCCAAATTGATGATCTATTTGCTAAGTGTTTGATCAGGAGAAGTTGTTCTGAATGGGGCGCCGCAGTCGTATTTGTCACCAAATCTAATGGATCTCTTCGCATGTGTGTTGATTACCGGGAATTAAACAAGCGCACTCTCAAGAACCGCTATCCGATGCCTCTCATCAATGATTTATTCGATCATCTTCATGGAGCTAAAGTTTTCTCACAACTTGATCTAGCCACTGGGTTCCACCAACTCAGAGTAGCAGAAGATAGTATTCATAAGACAGCTTTCCGTACCAAGAATGGATTCTATGAATGGTTGGTTATGCCATTCGGTTTGACCAATGCACCTGCCTATTTCGTCGACTTAATGAATAGAGTCTTCCGTGATGTCCTTAACAAGTTTGTTCTTGTCTTCATTGATGATATTCTCGTCTTCTCCAAAGATGAGAAAGAGCATGAAACACATCTTGCTTATGTTCTGGGAACTCTCCGAAATCATCAGCTTAAAGCCAAGTTCTCGAGCCACTTCTGGCGAGACGAAGTACGATTCCTTGGCCATATTGTTTCTGAAAACGGGATTTCGGTCGATCCAGCTAAGATTGCCGTAATCAATGTAAGTTCTATCCAATTTGTTATTTCTTTTCGATACATCTTATTCCTTTCTAATTTGGAAACTTATCTACAGGATTGGGAGACTCCCAAAACCCCTACTGATATCCGTAGTTTCTTGGGCCTAGCCGGTTATTATCGCAGATTTATTGAGCGCTTTGCCCGGATTTCTGTCCCACTTACTGCTTTAACTCGAAAGGATGTCAAGTTTATTTGGAGTGAGAAGTGTGAATCAGCTTTTAATGAGTTGAAGCGTAAGTTAACTTCAGCCTCAGTTCTTGCGGTAATTGACGGGGGTGAAGGATTAACTGTCTATATCGATGCTTGTCGAGAAGGTTTAGGCGCTGTCCTTATGCAAAATGGAAGGGTTATTGCTTATGCTGGTCGTCGGTTGAAGACTCATGAAGTAAACTATGCAACCCATGATTTAGAGCTTCTTGCAGTTGTATTCGCTTTGAAACTATGGAGGCACCATCTTTTGGGGACAAAGTTTGAATTATTCACAGATCATAAGTCCTTGCGGTAAATTTCTCTCAGAAGGATTTGAACCAGCGACGTGTCCGATGGCTCGAGTTCTTGGCTGTATATGATCTTAACATCAATTATACTCCAGGAAAAGCAAATGTAGTAGCTGATGCTTTGAGCCGTAGCAAAGCATTGTCTTGTTGTAATCTTGTAGAAGGCATGCTATTTCAGCTTGTTATCTCCCCATCTCTTATGGATCGCATCAAACCTAAGAAATATGAGGACACTTTGCTCTATCGCATGAAGGAGTTAGTTCTTGGTAGAGTTTGAAATGCTGACAGTAAAGTGGGAGCACAGATAGATAGTAATGGAGTTTTGAAGATTGACAACCGTATTTGTGTTCCTAATGTTGACGGATTGAGACAAGAAGTGCTTAGAGAGAACCATCAGTCATCACTTTCATTTCATCCTGGTGTCACCAAGGTGTATCGAAATATGAAGCGTTTATATCGGTGGGGTGGGATGAAAAGAGATATTTCCATATATGTCAGTAGATGCACCACTTGCCAGCAAGTCAAGGCCGATCACCGGAAGACGACATGATTACTTCAACCCCTAGAGATTCCGTGTTGGAAATGGGATCAGATTTCTATGGACTTCGTTGACGGATTACCGAGGACCAGAAAAGGTAACGAGAGTATATGGGTGATTGTTGATAGGTTGACAAAATCTGCTCACTTTATTCCTGTTAAGACCACTTGTACTGCTTCGAGTTTGGCCGAGATTTATATGAGGGAGATTGTTAGACTTCATGGAGTTCCATCTAGTATTGTATGCGATAGAGATCCTTTATTCACTAGTAAATTCTGGAAGGCATTTCAGGACGTCTTGGGCACTAAATTGAATCTGAGCACGGCTTATCATCCTCAAACAGATGGCCAAACTGAGAGGGTAAATCAGATTTTGGAAGATCTGCTCCGAACTTGCATTATTGATTTCGGTGGATCTTGGGAAGACCACCTCCATTTGGTTGAATTCACTTATAATAACAGCTACCAGGTAATCCAAAATTTTCAATTTGAATAAGTAAAAATTTGAATTGAAATATAACTATCTTTATAATCAGGCGAGTATCGATATGGCACCGTTCGAAGCTTTATATGGACGGCCATGCAAATCGCCAGCTTGTTGGATTGAGCCTGGTGATCGATTAGTTCTTGGCTCGGATATGATTATGGAAGCATTCGAGAAGGTCAATGAGATCAGAAGGAAGATGAAGACTGCACAGGATAGGCAAAAGAGCTATGCCGATAGGCGTAGAAGAGAGTTAAAATTCCAGGTTGGAGATGAGGTCTTTCTTAAAGTATCACCTTTGAAGAATGTTATTCGATTTGGTCGTAGAGGGAAGCTCGCTCCTAGATTTGTTGGACCATTCACTATCACTGAGAGGATTGGTACACTAGCCTACAGAGTTGCGCTGCCGGAGAAATTTGAGGGCGTGCACAACGTATTCCATGTTTCACATCTCCGGAAGGTTGTACACGATCCATCCATGACCATTCCTATTGCTCAGTTAGATGAGGTTGATATTGAGCCGGATTTGACTATCGAGAGGAGACCACTTCGTATCGTTGATAGGGATACGAAGCAGCTTAGAAGGAAATCTGTTAGCCTAGTCAAAGTCCAATGGAGTACCGATGATCGTGATTGTACTTGGGAAACCGAGGAGAGTATCCAAGATTCTAATCCAGAATTGTTTGTTGAAGGTAAGTTCCATTCTATATTCTTTACTTTATTCGATAATCTATTCTATATCTACTGTACCTCTTTTATTATTCTTCCACTCTTTCCTTTATTCCTTTTCGGGGATGAAAAGTTTTGAGTGGGGGAGAATGTAACGACCCTGAAAATTCGAACCCAGTTTAAAATTTTAAAAACCGCTAATTTTATGTAAAAATCCTAATTTTCACAAACAACTTCCGTTGCCATCCAAACTTCACATTTGGAATGCGTCTAGATAGACATAGGCGTGCGCAAAATTTCATTGAAAAATATTGAAGTAAATTACGCTCGTCGCATTTACATTTTAGTTTAAATCTTATGTGAAAATTTCCTATCGTCCGAACTCAAATATTTTCTCGATGTTGCATAAGAAAAATATTCTGAACTTGACGGCGCATTTTGTTTCGTCAAATTTCGCTTTTAATTGCTAGCTAAAATGTTCGCTCGTGCAAATGGTTCAATAAGATTTACCACTTTGCAAACGGTGTCGAACCATCAATATCTTTATACCGTTGTGTCCGTCTCGACGCGCTGATCACAACGGTATATTTATTTGTGTCAATCGGAGTTCGGCGTTGCAAACTATAATTGTTAACGGAGTGCAAACCGGTCCGTTACGCAGCATAAACCGGTACCCAACATTTCAACATTTAAAATTTTAGAGCCTTTCAGCTGCCTTGGGAACCCAAATAGCCTCCATTTTGAAAATCATCATTGCACTGACGTATGCACACTTTGAATAACGTGTATATATCCCTCTCCATTTATTATACTGTACACCAGCTCCTTCATTTATTGCTCTGCATAACCCTTCACTTCAGAGAAACTGGGTACGTGACTTTACTCCTCTGCCTTTTTCTTTCTCTCCTTCCTCCTCCACTTCTTCTCTTCTGCATATTTTTCTCTCCTCTCTCCCGGTTTTCTTTTATGTTTTGTTGTTCTTCTCAAAAAACTAAAGAAACCCAAAACTCTTTACTTTTATATTCTGTTGCTCTCTCCAGTACTAATGTGAAACCAACATCACTCTCCTCCCTCTCCTCTCTGCGTTTTCTTATTTTTTATTATTTCCAAACTCCCTCCAGTTCGTATGCCTTCCACCGAAACCAACTCCCTACCGACCCCCCCCCCCCCCCCCCCTGCCGCCACACAGCCCACTCGGCCACCACCCCCACTATCAACTCAGCCACCCACTACCATCAGCCGCCCCAGCTACCCCTACCACCTTCCCCTCCCTTGCCACCACCAGAAAACCCACTACCAGTCCCCCAGTTCGCATGTCCCCCCCCCCCATGCAGCCACACCCCACACGTCCTCTTGGCCACGCCCACCCACAGCCACCGAGACCCCCTGCACTGCCCTCCGCCTCCCCTCCATGCAAGACACCCCACTACCACTAACAGCCCACTCGGCCAACCCCTACCTGCCTTTGCCTACCTCCGCCCTCCACGGTCCTCGCGCCGCACTACAACACCCTGCCGCACTCGAGTCCCCAGCCCAGACCATGCAAAAAAATGAGAAGTATAAAACATGTTATATATTTACATTAAGATATACAAAAAGAGTTTGTTGAAAAATATAAGTGTATATGTTAGTTTGGTATATGCAAGCTTGGCTGATGATAGTTTAGCTTCCTACGTTGTTTATAAAGTTTAATATAAAGTCATATGTCTCTGTTGTTTAAATTTGTTATATGCAGTATAAAGTTATATAAGATTTTATATATAAATTTTAGTTTATAAGGTACAGTTGTATATATATGAAGCTTAAATCGCAAAGTGCTGTACAGTTGCATAATAGTTTATATATTTAGTAAAGTACAAGTTTATAAGTTTATACGTGTCAGTATAAACTGTTGCTAGTTCTATATATAGGGTGATTTAGTAGGAAGTAGTGATAGTATGTGTGAAGTAGTATAAGTCACGTTATTTACTAGTTAGTTACTGAGTTACATTATCTTAAATATTGTTTCGCTTGCTTGACAGTTGTAGCTGATCCGGAATCTCAGGCCTAGGCTCCATCTACCTTATTTGCATCTAGTGGTTTGGTATGGTTTATATATATACAAATCGATATATATACATTGTGTCAAACTATTGTCGAATAATCTTTTGTTTGATTTTTAGTTCGTATTCGTGCTTGTGTCGTCCATCTAGTCTACCCATTTTCGTGCTTCGCCGTCATCTTCTTCAACCACGCAAGGTGAATATTTTATTCACGACTCAATCTATTATGCTATGATAATCAAGTGATAAATTGTTGGTTATATTAATTTGGATGTTAAATTGTTGATTGTTAGAATTGTTGAAATAAAAATTTGTAAATCGCTATGCAAGTTAAATTTGAATATTGTTAGTTTACGACAAGTAGTTGTGACACTAAAATTATTATGTGATGTTGAATTTGGTTGTTAATATAAGTGAAATTTAATATGAACTTGAAATTGATATAGGATATTCAACAATTTAAAATTGATTATATATGTTAAACTTGACCCCTTTAAATGTTAAATAAATCGTCGCGTAGAAATAGTGTTAACTACACCTTGCACCATTGAATGTATGATTGATGTAGTAATTTGATAATAGACACCAAGTGAAACCATAATGTAATAATCTTCAATCTGCATAAAACGATAGTGTGGATTCTAGGAATAATTACATTAATTTGCATAAATAACAAATGTAAGTTAATATGATTATTTCGGGATTATTTAATAAATTGTTAAATTGTTATGTATGGTTGTTATTGCTTGTTTATTTACTTTGACACCATCCCAGTTATCACACTGCAAGTTCCCTTTGCTATGCTTTGTTTTATATTGAATGATATTGGGTTGAAATGATAAATACCCAACGGTGTAAAAGAGCCAACGGTGTAAAAGAGCCAACGGTGTAATAATACGTGTTTTAATAGATACGATGATATTTGAAATGGATTTGATTTTCTAAGCGAATATGATATTTTGATATCAATTATGAATCGATTTGAAATGTAAATGAGCCAACGGTGTAATAATACGTAGTTATTAAAGAGACCGGGATCGGATATGGACATACTCTCTGTCGATACAGAAAACCACTTTAATAACTATTATACGCGGAGTGTTGATCCAGAATGAAGTGGATGGTTTGGTGAACGCGTTGACTGAAGAAAGAGAACGATATTGGATAACCCCTGACATGACTAAAACAGGAGCCGCGCCGGGCCATTGAGGATCGCCACCTCTAGCGGACACGCTTCTTCGATACCATATCTATTACTTTTGTGATTCGATTTGGGTGCACCCCTTGATTTGGGAGTGTTGTTTCGCGGTGTTGAGATAGTAGCTACTATGCTCAATATCAGTCCGGATCACGCAATTACTAGTATCCTAGTTGGTATCGCCTTATGTACCTTGTCATACTGATTATCCTATTCGCGGCCACTACGTTTTGATTTGTGTTATACCTATGGGGTACCCTCTGATAACCACTAGTTTACGGTGGGGTTTACGGTGCTGTATAGACTATGGCATTATAAAATGTGTTAAGGGGAATTATGGTAACGCCTTAATGCTATTTTAATATCGTACTTTACTGATTAGACATTATCTACATATCGTATTCTATTGTATATATAGATAGTTTATCGGATCCTTAGAGATGTTTATTCATCTTTGAGTTATGGATTTTATTCCCTGTACTTGATTATCCTGTATAAGATTTTGAGTCCTGACTCGAGTGTTTCTTTTTGTATATGCTCGGGTTAGTCTGAAGCTATCCAGTTTGCTGATCAAGGTTGGTTGAAGATGCTGAAGACTTAGCATTTATCTTTATCAGTCTATTTTGATGTCCATGTCTGTTGGACATTTATGTATTTCCTTTCAGTCACCTTTTGTTTAGACATTGTTGTACCTTATGTAGTAGCTTCATGAACTGTTATTATGACGATGTATTTTCTGCTGCATTATTCTGTGACTGTTCTGTGACTGTGATGTTGTATTGATTCTCATTTACATTTATGTATTTATAATCCCATAATGATTCGTGTTTTGTATTATTTAGTTGACATGTGAGGATTATTGTCAATTTAAATGGTCCAAATATACGGGTTGTTACAACTAATATTTTTACCACACATAAAAGCATATCTAGTGCTATTTCTATGATTAGTTTTATTATATCCTAACCATTTTATCATGTAAAGGTCTAGAACTAGATAAAATCGTGTTTAAATCGTTTTGACCTTTATTAAATTTTGTGACTTCAGTGTTAAGTTTATAAAATCTAGCTTTATAGTCACAATTATTATCTTCAAAAGAAATATTACTGTTTTTCAAAATATCACTTTTCTTATTTAATTCAGAATTCTCCTTTTTTAATGTACAGTTCTCATTTTTGAGAAGAAAATTTTGAATTCTGAATTTCCTAAAGAGGATTGCAATAAATCATTTTGTCTTTTCAAATCAAAAATTTCTTTTGAAAATTTTTCTCTTTTTTTTTCAAGTATGGTGTTTTGTTCATTTAGAAAATCTTTAATAGTTATAAAATTATTCTTTAAAACACCAAGTTGATTTTCTAAATTTAACTTTTAATTTTTCAATTTCTCATTTTCAAATTCAAAAGATTTCATTTTTTATAAAACAATAAAATTAATTTTTCAAATCTTATTAATTATACTAACTAATTCATTATTATCTTTTACTAAAATTTGTAAAGTAGAAAGTACCTTTTTGTAGTCCTCACTGGTGGCTCTTACAGGGATTTTTCCTGTTGTATTTCGATTGCACCGTTTTCTAGTCATTATTCTATGATGTTGTGACGATCGATAGAATTCCAGGCTCTGATACCAAATGAAAGTGTGCTATGGATCGTGTAATATGGATATACGATAATTCAGAATGTAGTGATGATAGCAATACAGTAAATAGTGTGGAATATAAAAGCAGTATAATAAAAATAACACCGGAGATTTTTATACTGGTTTGGAGCTTCGTCCTAAGTCTAGTACCAGACTCCTTTTGGAATATCACTAAAACAACAACCCTCACTTAACCCAGAGGAACAGATCTATACAACCCCTGAGCAGCCGAGCAGGGACCTAAGCAGTAGTACAGGATTTCGCCTCAGCAGCCGAAGAGGACTTCACACGCCTGAGCTGTAGAACAAGACTTCAACAAATACAAAAGATTGTTTTGACCTTGTGTGTTTTAATAACACAGATTCATCACTTATAGTACACCCTTCCTATAATCTTTTTCTACATCATGATATGCGGAGTTGTGTGTATATGAATATTAGGAAGTTTCAAATTGCTTGAAGAATATGGAAATGAATACGTAAGCAATGAATGTATGAATACAAGAGAGTGGTTAATTCAGAAAATATGATTCAAGTATAAGCAAGTAAGTGAAGTGATTTGATCTTGAAATTCATGCATATATAAAGTTGTTAAGGAGTTGCAACTGCTGGTGAAGAGATCTCTATGAATAACAATGGTTGCAACCCTTGAGTAAGAAGAAGGCTATTCAAAAAGGAAGTGTCTTTTCACAAAAAATGACTATTGTAGAATTCAGTCGACTAACTCAGGTCATTCAGTCAACTGAATTTAAGAACATGCACATATATGTTAAAATACACAGATTCAGTCCACTGAATGATCTGGTTCAGTCGATTGAATTCTATTGGTAAAGAAAAAACACCATGGCTCATTTGGTTAGTGCAATTGCCTTTTAAAATAGTGACCCGGGTTCAAGCCCCGCTACGTGCATTTTTTTAAAAACTTGATTTTGATTAAAATATGCAAATTTATGTGAATGATGATTCTAGGGGAAAGATTTTAACAAAGCACTAAACTAGACTCTATATATATATTTGATGACTCTAGTTAAAATATATTACTATACGAACCATAGTCATTGAATCTGGATGTTGGCGTAGTCGTAGATTCGTGAATATCATTTTCCTCTTGTCAACATTCAAACCTTAAAATCCAACAAGATACCTAGGTCATGTTGTATAGGGAGATGGCATTTCAATCGTCTTGGCTAAGGTAGCTGCTGTGCAAGACTTTAAAAGACTTCAAACTCCTACAGAAGTGAGAAGCTTTTTTAGGGATGGCAAATTATTATAGATAGGTCATAAAGGATTATTCTAAGATTTTCGCTTACCTAACCTAGTGGGAAAAAAAGGACATTAAATTCGAGTGGACAGTGAAGTGTGAGAGTGTAACATTCCTGAAATATTAGCCGAAATAATTCAATAATTAAATTGATTTTGAGTTTAAACTGTGAATTTAATTGTGAATTAATTTGAGATTTCCAAAATAAACTTAAAATTTTAGATTATAAATAGAAATTTGGTGGGAATTTAAGGATAATTTTATTTGAGATGAATATGCACTATAATTTGAATAAATATGTATATATTGAAAGTTAAAATTTTAAAAAGGATTTTGATTTTGAAAATTCAAAATGTATATATTTATATAAAATTGGATTTTAAAACCACATAATTTTATACTAGTAGAAATTTGGTAATATTTCTTTTGAAAATTTTATTTTGAATTAGATATAAATGATTTTCAAAAACAATTGTTTAAAACTAAATACTATTTTATATGGGTTATTTATTAAAAACATAATTAGTTAAAATCATTTCTTTCTTTAAAATTAATAAAACAAAATGTGTATAAAATGAGTAATAAAAGTTTAAAATAATATTGGCATAAGGATTGAATACATATTGGAATTGATTTCAAATTTAAAATGAATGTTAACATATGAAAATATAAATAATACAAATTACTTCTATATTAAAACAAGAATGAATGAAGCTTTAGGTATCTATACATAAGAAAACATAAGGATACTGTGTATGTGTACATACAAACCAACATAACATACCTTAAAGATCTTACATATCTATACATATATACAAATGGCATTCAATTTAATTGTTTAAATAAAATAATAAGATTAAAAATTACAAGAACTCTTCATTTTCCCATAATGCAATCAAACCATATCTCACAAAATCTGAAACAAACAGTAAAAAGAGATGTGGCCTCACATATTCCAATACATAAAGCTGTCTAAAGCATAGATATCAAAAAAAAAAAAAAATTGGCAACTCAGTTTTACAATTCTCAGATCAAACTAAAAAAAAAAATCTGGAAAATTGAAGAGGCAATCAAATATCAAACTCTGGAAACAAAGGGGCTGCATTTCATATTTTCATAATCTGGAAATGCAAGGGGACCCTGCATTTCTTTGCATCTGCAAATTCAATCATAGAACCTGCATTTCAACATGAAAGCATCTGAAACAATGAGGTCTGCAACATGTGTTTGGATCTGAAGCTCTGCATGTTCTTGCATTTGAAAACTCTGGCACCTGCATAACAAATTTGAGGCCTGCATACATCAAGTAGAGCCTGCATGTAAAGAACCTGAAAGCACCATTTTTTAAAAAGCATTCAAGCCTGCATTTCAAAACTCTGGAACAAGAAGCTCTGCATTTCAGAGGCCTGCATGTTTTAAAAAGCAAGCATCATTTTTAAACAAAGAAGCCTGCATGCTAAAATAAAATCTGGAGCCTGCAATTGAGTGTGCTCTGCATTTTGCATACAGGTGAGTAACACTTAATTTAAAATAAATTAAGTAGGAATGCATGTTTGTTTATTTGCTGAGTTAAATTTTTATACATGTTTTTACTGCCTGTGTAAATAGGAAGTGCAATGCTTGTTTGATTTCAAGGTCATGATTGCTATAGTTTGAGTTCAAATTTGATAAATAGTATTTCTTTCTTGATCTGGATGTTATTATGGATTAGAATTTGAATGGAATTGGTTTATTACATGATGGAATAAATTTTTAAGGCTTTATAAGTTGTTTAGTTTTCTGTGTTGTCTGAAACACAAAATACAACTAAATTCTAAAAAAATTGGAAAATGTAGGTATCATGAATGGGTGTTTCAAGTTTACTCATAGAATCATTAAGCGAATGCAAGAATTTTAAATCAAAGATTAAAATTTACAGTGATAAAATAAAATGCAGTTTTGAAAATTTACTGTATTTTACTTTTTGATCAAGATCAGTGATCCTTGCATTTGAACTAGTTGAATTTGTTTTCTGGAGGTAGTCGTCTATCATAAATCATAGAAAAATTATTGAATTGATATGCAAATCAAGTTTGAGATTGGAATTTGGGATTTGAGATGTAGAACCCTAGTTACTGTGTTTAAGGTGTTTTGGGTGCTGCGACTTCAAGGGTGCATCGAGTTCAAAAGCTGTTGTGGGTATTGATGGATGGTGAAGTGATGAAGCTACTGCCGGAGTTTGGACGATGATGGTGACCGGAGAGGGGAGATTATTGTGATGACAGGTTTAGTGATGGGGTCTGGCCTGTTTCAGGTTTGGGATTGATATTTGGATTGCAGTGTTTTTGTCTCCGGAAATTTAGTGAGTGACTCGGAGTAAGTGGGTTACTGACCCGAAGTAAAATGGGATTGTCTCGAGTCAAAATTTTGTTTCAGGTTTAGCAAAACAGAAAAACTGTTCTGTTCTGTTTTTAAGAATTTTAAAGAGTAAATTTTAAATTAAATCTGGAAAGTGAACTTAGAATGAAACTTGAATCTTTAGAGGGATTCAAATTGTTTGAATTCTTATTTTGTAATAATTTAAATGCAGAAATTTTAAATTGGTTTAAAATAAAAAGAAAAAAAAGAAAGGGGAACATGAGCCTGTTTCCATTTTTTTTAAGGTTTGAATTAAATGCAAACTACAATCTAACTTAGGTTTTTGAAACTCAATTCAAATATGAATTCAAATAAGTTGAATTCTGTTCTTCTGAAATTATTTAATTTCAGGAAAATTCAAAGTTTGATTTTCTTTTTAATAAAACAGAAACTGTTTCTGTTTAAATGTGAAGATAAGTTTAAATATTTTTTTAGGGTGGAGATTTAAACTGAGTTTTAGTTTGAATTTGAAAATGAATTCAAATTTTAATTGTCTGAAATTTGAAACCATATTGTGTTTTAAATTTAAATTTGATTTGAAAATCTCAAGTATAAATGCATATGTGATTTGTATTTGGAATGGAAGGTTAGGAATTCAAATGAATTGAAAACTGAGTTTTTAAATCTGGATTTAATTTTTTTTTAAACTTCAGTTTTAAAGTAAAGAATTTAAATTTAAATTGCTTTCAAATGATTTACATTTGAATTGAAGGTGAAATTGTAGGAAGAGTTTTAAAGAGTTTAAACTAAATTGAAAATGGAAGTTATATTTCAGTTTTGAGATTTTAAAGCAATTTTTAAATTTATTTGAATTCAAGTTGAATTGAAATCTAAATTGTTTTAAACTTATTAATAAAGTATATGTTTCTTTTAAACATATAAGATTAAGTTGTGTATTGTTTTAAACTCTTATTTAAGACAAATTTGAGTCTTGAGTTTAAAGAGAATGTTAAATGGAATTTAATGTAAATTTAAAAACATTTTGTTTTTAAATGCATAATTTAAATAAGGAATGTTTATCTAAAGATAAAGAAAAGTATAATGATTTGTAATTCATTTAATTATTAAGGTAGTACAAATGGATAATTAATTAATTAAGAAATGGATAATTAATTAAAGTAATTAAGGGTTGTAATTTGATTAATTAAAGTTTAAGATTAATTTTTCTTAGAATAATTAATTTGTAACTAAGAAATCATTAATTGAATGATATTAGATTTCAAATTAATAATTGAAGATTTATTAATTGAATAAATATGGATAGTTAATTAATTAGGAATAATAAATGAAAGTAATCATGTAGGTAATAAATTTAAAACCACCCAGTTTATTCATCTTAATTGTAGATGCTGATTGTTATTGAATGTTGTGTGATGGATTGATATATTTGATATGTGATGTGATGCTATGTGATACTTTGTGCTGATCTGCTATATTTGTGATGAATATACTGTTGTATGAATATGAAACCCTTTGACCCGTAAAACGACATTTGAATTTCGATGCGACAGGGAGTCGGATTCCAGCTGGTTATCCGAAACCCACATTGAATCATATTAGTGAATTTTTGTGATTGATAATTTACTTTATCTATGAATCTGTGAATATAAATAAGCGCTATGGGTTATACCGCTTATCTTTATGATTGAATCTGTGATGATGATGTTGTGCACTATTGTGTTGAACCCCTAGACCACACTTATACACACACATATATGGATTGCACGTGGAAATGGGTTAAGTCACAGATTTTGAAATTGCTTTAAAATTTGAATTTTTGAATCCAAAATAGTTTTGGAATTAGAATTGAAGCTTTTGAAAAAATGAATTTCAAAAAAAATAAAAGTTATTTTGAATAACTTAATTGAGTTTTGAAATTTAAATAATTTGAGTCAAATTTGAATTCAATAATTGAATTGAATTCTATGATTTGGAAACTAGGGTTTTAAAAAGTTATTCAACTTATAAATGGATTTATATGGGGTTTTTAAACCATTTTAAAAGGTGATGTTTTGAAATTTAAAATTTAACCCAAGATTTTCAACTTGTATAAATCGGACTTTTCTGAAACGAAAACTATTGTTTTCAAATAATAGAAGCTTTCATATAAGAAATGGATTTCCAATGTATGTTAAAAGGAATTCAAGTTTTGAAAAGAAAATGGTTTTCCAAGTTATGAATAAATCTTTGGAACGGATTTTTGAAAGCTATAAATTAAATCTTTAATTTTAAGATTTATTGAGTTAATCCAATTGAAATGGAAGTTGTTTTGAAATCTATGAATAGATCTTTGTGAAACTAGGTGAAACTTTGTGAAATAAATCTTTTTGTTTAAAGATTTAAAATGGTAATTTGTTTAACCATTTGAAAGAAAAGTTTTGGATTTTATAAGTTGTGACTTAACTAAAATCCCATATCCATATGTTTTAAAATATGGCGCTCATTATTCGGTTTAGCCGGGAGAGGACCTTGTGTCATACAGCCCATTCCGAATAGTGATACGACGTTATGGATAGCAATTGAAGACCGGTGGTGAAGACCGGATATTTCCAAAAACAAAAGGATAACTCATCGATTGTCTCTGCACTGGCTGATCCCCGGTATAGAGATCTCCATATGTGATGGGAAGTCCGGACGTGATTAGGGATTATCTGGATTTGCAAGGGCTTCTTCGGAAGTGCCTTCGGTTCTGTTCGAACCCGGAACAGACTTGTATGGTTGTATGTCCGACATTACACTTTGAGATGTTAACTGATTTCTATCAAATACATTTCTGCCTGGTGGCGGAGAATTTATTCTCTCAGCTTAACACCCTTCTCTGAGACGTACGAGCTCAGAGGTTATGTAGTTGATATTTATCAGTGATATTCCCAATTTGGTAATGTGGCATGCTGAGTGCTGCTGTGTGATGATCATTGGTTGATCATTTGTGATATGATCATTTGTTTGATCATTTATCTTTGTGATCATTGCTTTGGTCATCTGTTGACCCAAAGCATGGCTTTGTGCCAAAGCGTAGCTTTGTGGACGAGACTGCATCAGGACCTCACTCCCCGGAAATGGTCGAAACAGGAAATATGCGGCAAGGTTATGAGGGTCGCTCCCTTTAGGGTGTGTCATTCCCTTCTGGTAAAGGGTGGTATCATGGTATGGAGCCCAGATACTTACTCATGTGGTTGCTCCAATCTCATTTACTGTGTGGTTGTTGCTTTGAGGCGCCTCGGATAAAGGTCCCAAAGGACCGGGGGATGGCATATTCGTGTAGTAGTTACCTAGTTACAGAGGTAACCCGGCCTTGTGTTGGCAGAGATCTAACCGTAACGTTAGTTTCTCGGGACGTCCCGCCAGAGGCGATCCCATGTGGCAGTAGGAAGTTCCTTAGCCTGACCATTTGTTGGAAATCCATTCATCCAATACGTGCCTTGTACGGTTTTAGTTGTATTACCTGCCATTCACTTATGGTGGTCACCACTGTTTGGATGGTAGCTATAGCAGGCATAGTTCGGAATGTCTATGCTCGCTAGGATTTATATTCTACTTTCGAAATTGTTTTCCACACTTTGCACTTATAGTAATAATATCAAAGAAAACTTTCTCGTATTAAGCATATTTGACTATCATAAGGAGAAATCTCCTCCAATTCTGCGTTTGCATTGTGTGTGTGGCGGGAGGCCTTATGGTAGTTTCATTTTCTAAAAAGCATTACGGATTTATTTTAAATTCCTTGTTGCTTGTTTTTAAAGACCAAATGTTTTTGTTTGCTCATACCAGTCCCATGACTGACCTGGAGTTTATTGTTCCTCTCCTAAACTCTGGGTGCCCACTATTTCCCACACGGGCAGTCTAGAGTTGGGGTTTTCAGATAATCAGTAGTAGGTGTAGATTCGATAGCTTTCAGCCTTAGGATTTGGCAATCGCATTTTGGATCGAGTTGCTTCTGTTCATCTTGATGGGGAGTACAAGCTATTTCTGGATTGGTGCTTTGGAGATGGAGTTACAGCTGGAGTTCTTTCTTGAAGGCCATTTTGGAGATTTGTTCCGCTGCTAGTGTTATCTTTTATTTCCGCTGCTATTCTTTGTAACTCTGATGTATATTGATGTTCATTGTATCATTCTGTTGTATCAGATATTGTATCAAATGTTGTACATTGATATATATTATTCATTTCTTCCGCTGTGTTATTTACTTAATGTGTTATAAGCTCCGGCGACTCGAATTTGAACGGTCGAATCTGCGGCATTCGAGTACAATGTAAAGTATGGATGTCGATTTTCGAACGCGAAAAATTCGAATCGTTACAGAGAGTGCGTTCCTTGAGTTAAAGGAAAGGTTGATCAATTCCTCAGTTTTGGATATTATTGACGGAGATGAAGGGTTAACTATTTATATGATGCATGTAGAGTTGGTTTGGGTATAGTGTTGATGCAACATGGAAAGGTTATAGCCAATGCATGTAGACAGTTAAAGCCTCACGAGAAGAATTATGCAACACAAGACTTGGAGCTGTTAGCCATAGTATTTGCATTAAAGATGTGGAGGCAATACATGCTAGGTAAGAATCCTTCTTTCCTCTTGTGTTTATTCCTAATCTTTAGGGATCCTAGTTAGTAATTTCCTAATTAAATTGGTGTAAAGTTCGAGCTCTTAACGGTTCATGAGTCCCTAAAGTATTTTTTAACTCAAAAAGATCTGAATCTGAAGCAATAACGATTGTTGGAGTTCCTCATAGATTAGGACTTGGATATTCTCCATACACCAAGAAAAGCAAATGTAGTGGAAAATTGCTCTAAGTAGGAATGCAGTTTTGGCCCTCTTGGAAGTCACACCAATGCTATTGGATAAGTTGCTAGTAATCAATGGGAAGATGAGTGATTAATAAAGAACATCAAGGATGTTGAGGAGAGACAATGTGTAGTTTTAAGATGGATAACCAAGGCATTTTTCCTTTGAGTGGGAGGATCTTCATCCGTTGTTAATGGCCTTAGAAAATAAGTTTTATCAGAATGTCATCGATCCAAATTGAGTATCCATCCGGATGTTTATAAGATCCATCGAGATATGAAGCGGGTGTTTTGGTTGAAGGGAATGAAGAGAGACATCTCAATAGATGTCAGCAGATGCTTGATTTGTCACGAGATAAAAGGCGATGACCAAAAGATGGCTGGTTGACAACAACTCGTAGAGATACTAAATTGGAAATAGGAGACGATAACAATGGGTTTTATCGATGGTCTACCCTGAACAACAAGGGAAAATGATGGAGTGTGGGTTATTGTGGATCAGCCAATGAAGACTGCTCATTTTATCCCAGTAAAACCAACAAGGACTGCAGGCTCTTGGGCCAAAATTTATTTGAGGGAGAATGTTAGATTGCATGGAGTCCCAATGAGTATAATAAGTGATCGATATCCTATATTATATTTACTAGTTAGTTTTGGGAGGCATTGCAAGTAGCATTAAGATCAAAGCTAAGCTTAATCATAGCATGCCACCCCCAAATGGATGGATAGATGGAAATGGTAAACCGAATTCTAAAAGACCTCTTGAGAGCATGTATTCTAAATTCTGGAGGATCATGGGAGGATCATCTTCACTTAATGGAATTCTCTCACAACAACAGTTATCAAGCGAGCATCGACATGGCACCTACGAAGCCCTATATGGACATCCATGCAAGTCACCTGCATGTTTGGTTGAGACTGGAGATCAACTAGTACTTGGACCAGATATAATCAAGGAAGCTACTTAAAAGGTTGTGAATGATAAAGAAAAGGTGAAGGAAGCCCAGGATAATCAAAAGAGTTATATCGATAAAAGGAGAATGGATTTGGAATTTGCAGTCGAAGAGTCTGTGTTTATGAAGATCTCCCCTATCAGAAGAGTCGTTCGATTTGGAAGGGCAGGAAAGTTAGCATCAAGGTACATGGAGCTTTACAAGTTATTAAAAGGATTGGACTGCTCTCATACAGAGTCGAGTTTCCAAAAAGGTTGTCAGGGGTCCATAATGTTTTCCACATGTCTCGTTTGAGAAAATTTGTCCATGACACTTCGTTGATTGTAGAATCGTCGATTCAAGATGATTTGAAAATAGAACCGAACCTGAAGGTGGTTAGACATCTAGTTCATATTTTTGATTAGGATGAGAAGAGAGTGCATAATAAACTAGTAAATTTGGTGAAGGTTCAGTGGAGTGAGGATCCTTGAGATTGCACTTGGAAGATGGTGGATCATATGAGGGAAGTCTACCCAGAATTGTGTTAGGATAGTCATTGTTTATGTGTAAAGTGTTATATATGCTTCATGTATGTCCTTTATATGGATTTCATGATATATATAATATATAGGCTTTTAAGTTAGTATGAGTTATCTCTTTGTTTGCTAATTTCGGGATGAGATTCTTTTAAGTGACGAAGAGTGTAATGACCTAGAATTTAATCACTTTAAATATAGTATTTAAATATATTTTTAATAATTAATTAATGCATTTTATAAATAAAAATAAAACTCTTTTAAATAATAACTAATTATGTTGAAATATTTTTCAATTTTTTACAAATATAACGAGTTCAAAGAAAAATAGAAAATGTGATTGAAACTCATTTTCTGAATGTTCGAGTTTTCGATGTCTAAAAGTTATCGGAAAACGTTGTGCACATTTATGTAATAGATACACCCATTTATATATAAGTTAGAGTACATTATATGTATATATATGTATGTATGTATGTTTATTTGAGTTATTTAAATATGATATGGTATCTTGTGATAGTTAGACAAGTTGAGGAATATATATGTAAAATAAGTGATATAAAATGTCATTTCCATAAAAAACATTAAGTACACTTGTATTAATTTCATATTGGCTCAAAAAAGAGAGGGGGGACAAAAGAAAACGTGAAAAAGGGGGTGGGGAAGCATGGATGGTGAGATGACAAGCTAGAGAAGAGGGTTATGTACCTTAAGGTCATTTTGGTAATCTAATTTATCCATTTGTACATATACTCGTTTCTTAATTTCTTTATCATTTCATTTCCTGTTTGAAATCTTTCTCTAAGTTTTAAATACTTGCATGGCTTCCAAAAGAAATTTTAGGGTTTAAAAATCATAGTTTCATTTACTTTGAAATTCCCAACTCTTTGTTTAAGCTTCTCCTTTCTTTCCTACAAATCCACCTTCACAAAGTAAGCCTATACACACCCCCATACCACCTTGGCCAAACCTATATCCCACCCTACCTGAACCATATTTCTGTTTCAAGTCACCAAAAAACTCCAATTTCATTTCAAGGATAGAAGTAGAGGAAAAGGCTAGACCCACACTTGTGACTATTTTCAGTAGAGAGTAAATAGCAGCTTAAGGCATCAAAATATTTGAAATTGTTGACTTTCCTGGGAATAGAAAAAATAAATGGGGGGCATTCCAGGACAATTATGGGACTAAGACTCACTCCTCTTTTTCATCTTTCGAAAGGTAGAAGCATCTTTCTCTCCATTAAATATTTCGCACATTTACCCAATAGTCAATCTTAATTGGATTAAAAAATTGCCTCATATGTTGTTTTGATTTGATTTGATTAGAAGGAGGTATTAGTGAGTACATGGTCGAGATAATCTAAAGGCAAGCGAGGATCTAGGACGTGTATGAGTTTTAGCTTAAGTTTGCTTTATTTTGTCAACTTTTGGTGAGTAAAGTTCTCACATATTTACTAAAATTTTAAAACATTTATCGTTGCTTAACTTGTTGTAAATACGATGTTTGTTTGGTTGAAATAATTATTGGTTTGTATGAAGGTATAAGTGCATGGTTATAGTGATGTTTGGATATGATTTATATGTGCTTGTGCCATGATTGGAAATTAGACTCGAAATGAATTCTAATGTTTATATTAGGTAGAAAGTTGAGATCTTGGCTTATGTTAATGGTTGTGATGTGAATATGAATATTTTGGTCTTGAATACACAATGTATGATAAGAAAGTTAGCATTTTTGCTCGTTTAAGTGATATGTAGTCCCTTATGTAAAAGCGTTGAACTTGTGTTTTAAATTTAAAAATATTATTAAGTTGAACCTGTTTAGTTCCAAAATATGCTTTTATGTTTTACAAGTGTTAAAGTTATAAAGAGTTAAAGTTTTAAAGATTTAGAGAACAAAATTTCAAGTTTTTTTTTGAAAATTACAGGTCATATAACATAGTTTCTATAAGTGCAGTTCGTGAAAACGAATTGTTCCCAAAATCTACAAGCATTTTCACTTAGGAACTTTTTTGAAAAATGTTTTCAAACATAATTTAAGTTTTAAAAAGAAATTATTTATTTAATCAATGAATATTAATTAATTAATTAAGTAATTAGCACTTAATGATTAATTAACAAAGATAATTAGTACTTAAGTGTCAATTAAGTAAGTTAATTATAATTAGTTAACTAATTAAAAGTTAATTATTATATAATTATGAATTAAGGATTGATTCTTGTTTAATTATTTATCAAAGATTAATTAATAATTAATTAGTTATTTAAAAGAGTGTTTAATTAATTAATTATCGATTAAGTTAAATTTAATTAACGTTTTAATTAGAATTGTTTAAGATTTAATTATTACTTAATAAGGGTTTAATTAATTAATTAATTAATAAGCGTCTTAAATTTCTTTGTTTCTGAAATATAGATTTTATTTAAACTAATTTTCTTTTTTTTCAAAAATGTTTTAAATCAAGGGATTTCTATGACGATTACCCTTAGGTAACCTGAACAAATACGAAACTAATGCTAATGCTGTGACACATTCATGGGAAGTAAGTCATCTCATAGTCAGCATTAAAAGATGATGAGTAGGCCGATTCTCTATGTGTGAGATCTAGAATTATTTCTAGGCGACAGATAGAGTAAGGTTGAAATATCGAAAACATTATATATATGGTAGGGTTAATTTCTATTAACGGGTCATGTTTAAATTAAGTATAAGGTTATCCATATGTAAACACTGTATAATTACCCTAAGTAGTGGATTGTCTATTATTTATAACCTGACTTGTTTTGACCGATGAAGTATGTTCTATATATTAAGGCTCCTTGATAAGGACTCGAAGACTTTTTGCATACTTCCAAAGAGCCAGAATTGAGTTAGCCAAAAATTACCGTTTAGTTTGCAGAAACCGGTTTCAGATAAGTATGATTTATTCCAACCACTCCAAACTAATAATGTTCACGATGGATCGTTATGAAGTATGTTATAGAGTGTACTATTCTTCTCGAGGGTGATTCCAAAATGGAAGACGGTAATTATTGAATTTTTATTCGATCCCGAAACAACTTGAATGAATGAATGCTATCATTGCATTGATTGCCTAGAGGGTAATGTTAACATTCCAAGATAGTCTGGTGGGAGGGAAGGTAACGTGTAACCTCAAGCTTCACAACCGGGAATAACTAAAATCAAGGGATATGCAGCAAGGTGAAGTGGGTCGCACCCATTAGAGTATGGTCATCCCTTTCTAGAGTTGATATCATTCCTTTATATTATTCTTCGGATCCATTATGGTTGTTGATCACAACCTAGGTATGATCATATTCGGTACTATCCATAAAAGGGTAGGCCGGTAATGTGTTGTAGGGAATCGATGTATGGCTCTTGGTATTTTTATTAGAGATGCATCGTGATAGGTGTTACCTCGGTGCCTTGTCATTGATGCAATCCATTTTCCACCTTTACCGATATAGTTGTATACCTATAATGCTGGAATTTAACTAATGTAACAATTTCGGCTATGATTCCATATTTATTTTAAACCTAGACATTATGATAATGTTAGAGGATTTTATATAGAAATGATTTAGCTATCGTAAGGTAAATACTCGTCCATATTTATGTGCGGCATGGTCTTATGAGATACCTTTAGTTTAATTGATTTTTTTAAGTTAAAATTTATGCTTTACTCACACTAGTACCATGTCTGATCTGGTGTTTTATTTCTTTCCCTTAAACTCTTTTGTACTCACATTTTTATGAGTTGTTAAGTAGTCAAGTTTCTTCGGAGCATTTTGGAAAGCGGTATGGAGTAGGAGCTTCCATCATCATCTGGTAGTTGTCCATGTTTCCATCGTTTCCTGTATATTATGTATTTGCAGTTTGGGCAGGCTGAAATAGTTGTCCTAGTTGGGAATAGTACTTGTTGTAACTTTGACATAATATTTTGGAGTAACCATATGTACCATTCTGCAATGATGTATATGTAACTCTGTCGTTGTGAGAAAAATTTGTATTTATTTACCTGTCTTCTCATTTTCTTCACCCCACGACCTGTCTTTTAGACCCTTAAATAATCGGCACATGAATACCGAGGATGTACGAATTGTCATTTTTAGTGTATGAAAGGTGGATGTTGTATAAAAAGTGGAAAAGAAGTACAAATCATGTTCCTGCTCCTTACCAGAGAGCGGACATAAAGAAGCTCTATCGGCTAAGAATTTTTTTTGATTAAGAGACGATTTAAAGATTAAAAGCTTCGGCAGCAAGATTGGGATGAAGAGAGAAACCTAGCTCGAACTAAAAGGGAGAAATATGGCAAAGACTGAATATCGAATAGGATGTAATATATATTGAAGGATAAAAATGTATATATTTATCTTGCCAGCATTACAAATACTCGATCAACACTTTATCTTTTATAAGATCGAGAATTACATTGTAAAGCATATACAAATCATGAACAAAAACAACATCGATTTTCTATCTTCTACAATATCAAATTGCTACAAATATCCAGTCTAAGTATCTTCTCAACACTTGAATCAAAATCACAAAATCTAACTCCCCGACTATTCAGATTTATTACCTTTTAATTTCTGAGCTATAGTTTTTGCATGTACACCTATTTATTGTTGTTCATTTTCATTGCAAAATACACATAGAAAATTCATGTTCTTCTTATTAAATTCTCCCAAATACACTTGCGCTATTCTTTTTCTACGCTCTTTCAAATTCTTTAACTTTAGGTACACAAGATTGAAGACTATTATGTGGAAATTGGAGTGCGAATGACAATCAACGATCGCACCTTAGTTGTGCTAAAATTTGTTATCAATCCAATGGCACATCCATGGTAAAAATCCATTTTACTCTTTTTTGTCTATAATTTCTCAAATTTTAAAAGTGAATTATGTAGCAAAGAGTAATTGTCCTTCCAATTAACCACATCCTTCATCATTCCTCCAAATTTATCAAATTGGATGGAACCAACTACAAACATTGGTCTTTGAAACGAATCATCCTAATCAAGTAGTTGGAAGTAAATTATGTTATATATATTGAAGCCCTTCTATCGAGGTTTCATAAGCTACTACTCCAAACATAATCGAAACTGCACTATATGGCGTCATACAAAAGGAGAATGATAATAAAGAAAAAAGAAATTTGTAAATGGTTACAAGTTGGTCAAAGGACACATGCTCACATACATGTCTATATACTATTTGATCTATTTCTTAA
Organism: Allium cepa; assembly: GCA_030765085.1. Lineage (NCBI taxonomy): Eukaryota > Viridiplantae > Streptophyta > Magnoliopsida > Asparagales > Amaryllidaceae > Allium > Allium cepa. The sequence continues at coordinate 471,129,508 of CM060929.1, read as the reverse complement.
TTAGAAACTAGCAAAGATCATTTTGGAAACGCTGGGAAAGGAGTACAGAGCGGATAATGCCGGAACAAAAAGTACGTGGTGGGTAAATGGTTGCAATTTTAGATGGTTGATAATAAGTCAATCAGGGAGAAGATTCATGAATATAAAAACATAGTATCTGATATACTCAATGAAGAAATGAAGATGTTGGAGATCCTACAAGCCATGTTTTACCAAGAAAATCTTAGCATCTTGAAGTAATTATATAAAATACCTCAAGCACAAAAGAAAGGATTTTTATCTTGAAAAAACTAATAAGTCACATACAGACAGAGAAGCCAATCGTTTGATGAATAAATTCCATATTGTGTCCGTTAACCTGGCAACAAAAATTTTTTAGGCACTAGAAATCATTCCAATATTAATAGATTCGAGAATAAAGGGAAAATGAGTCAGAATTTTGCTAATCAGAAAATCCATAATGTTGTAAACAAAAATAATAAAATTTAGAAGAAAAAGATCACATGTTATATTTGTGGAAAACCATATCATAAGGCACAACAATGCTTTCAGGAGAAAGGACAATGCAATCTAAAGCAAGCTAACAATGTCAAAGCATACGCAAATATTGCTAAGGATGAAGGAATAATAGATGAAGTCATTGTCGAGACTAACTTAATGGAAAAGAAGACTAATTAGCTATTGGATAGTGGAGCTTCTAGACATCTCTATACAAATTGAGTGCTTTTTCATCAATTCCAGAATGCAAGAGAAGTTGAAGGAATCTTTATGGGAAGCTCTGCTGTTGCTAGAGTACTTGGCAAAACAAAGGTTCTTCTTACAATCGTATGAATTTAGTTTCTGTTGAGTAAATAAATAAGGCTAGGATGAATCTTGTTTTTGAATCTGATAAAATTTTGATAACTAGGAATGGGGTATTTATGGGAAATGAATACCTAACCGATGGCCCGCTTATATTAAATTATGTTGTATCTAGTAATGGAAATGCTTCTTATTTTTCTTATACGACCTTGTCTATTGACCTATGGAATAATAGATTAGGACATTATATATAGGTCCAATTGATAAACTTAGAAAACTAAATATTACGAGTTTATGACAAACAGGCTAAAAAACCTTTCGAATCAGTCACTAAGAGAAGCACCGAATTTCTTGAATTAGTAGATTCAAAATTGACAGATTTTAAGACCACAATCACTAGAAGAGGTAAATTCTATTATGTAACTTTATAGATGAATTTTCTTGATATACCAAAATCTTTCTTCTTATATCTAAAGCTGAAGTTAAAAACCAATTAGATTAAAAAATCATAACACTTTGGTCTGATTGGGTGGAGAGTATCAACCTGATTTTTATAAAACATTACTTTGAGAAAAATGGAATTATCCATGAAACTGCTACTCCTTACAACCTCTAACAAAATGGAGTAGTTGAAAAGAAAAATAGGACTCATAAGTATATGATGAAGCAATGCTTTTAAGTCCTGTTATGACTGACAAAATGTAGGGAGAAGCTGTTTTATCTGCATGTTATATAAAGGTTGGATAAAATCCCTTATAAATTATACAGTTATTTTTCTCCAAACACAATTTTTTTGAAAGTGTTGAGTACTTAGATAAAGTAGGCTTAATAGACTTTGGAAAAACTAATATAGGACCTAAGACATTTGGTTTTTAATCCATTGGCTATGCTTTTAATGGTGCTACATATAGATTCATACCTTTAAATAATCGAATTACCTATAAAACCAGCGGTATTTATTTCTGAGAAATGTCTCTTCTTTAAAGTGTTGTAATAATAAGAGCTTTTTTAGCTCTCCGTTACTGCTAATGTGTCATTGTCTTTTCCCTCTTTGCCAACTATTACTAATCAATCTAACAATGAACATAAAAGGTGTAAAAGGCAACAAATAGAAATTAACTTTGGACCAGACTTCATTACTGCCTTTTTGGTAGGAAATACAAGTTTTGAAAGGTTAACAATACAATTGTTTTGGTACTTTTAAGTGAGGAAGATCCTAAAACATACAGAAAGACAATTAACTCCAGGGATGGTTATTTTTGGAAAGAAAAATTAAAGTGAACATGATTCTATAACATCTAACCACACCTGGGACTTAGTTGACCCACCTAAGAGATGCAAACAAATTAGGACTATATGGATCTTTATATATGGATTGAAAACTTATGGTTCTGTAGACAAGTTCAAAGCTAGATTAGTGCTCATTGGCTTCGCACAAAAGAAAGGCACCGACTATTCTGACAATTATTTCTATGTAACCAAGATGTGTACTATTCGAACTTTAGTTGCATCGACTGCTATTCATTATCTAGTAGTACACCAAATGGATGTAAAAACTGCTTTTTTAATGGTGAGTTATGAGAAGAAATTTATGTCGAACAACTAATCAGTTGCTTGGTATTTGGTTTGGGGAATAAGGTTTGAAAATTAAGAAATTCTCTTTATAGCCTTAAACATGCTCCTAATAATGGTAAATTTTTTTTGATAGGAACCTAATAAATAATGGTTATATAGTGAATGCCTTTGATTCATGTGTATATTCAAAGGTGTTTGGTCCTTATTGTGTGACTATAGCTTTTATGTTTAAGACGTGTTGATATTTGGTATAAACTTGGTTGTAGTAAATGATGCCGAAACTTTCTTATGATCCTTATTTAATAGTAATGATTTGGGAGAGGATATTATGATACTAGGAATTAAAATGGGAAAAGCCGCAACTTCTTTCTCACTAAGTGATTCTCACTACATAGAGAAAATCTTAAAGTGGTATAATAATTTTGATGTGACTCATATTCGATCTCCGTTTGATCCTATTATGCTTCTTGAGTTATTGGAAGCATAATGTTTCTTATCAATTATACTAGACCAAACATAGCCTGAGCTGTGATTCGTTTGAGTAGGTACACTCACAACCCTAATAACGAACGTAGGAATGCTCTTCTTCATTTGGTGAGGTACCTTAAGGGAACAATTGTTTGGCGATTGCATTTTAACAAATATCTTGTTGTCTAGGAGGGATATTGCTTTGTAAACTGGTTTACTAATAATAATGAAGTTAGCTTCGTTAGTGGCAATGTGTTCGCTTTGGGTTGAGGTGCTACATCATGGAAGTCCTATAAAATGACCTGCATAGCATGATCTACTATGGAATTTGCATTTAATACTTTATGTTGGCTAGTCAATAAATGAAATGGTTGAAAGAATTTGGTAGAAGTTCGACTATAGGAAAAAACAAATGTTCCAATTTCTTTACACCGTGATTCACAAGCCAATATAGGAATTGCAAAGAATAATGCGTATAATGTGAAAAGAACGCACATCCATGTTAGAAAAAAAGTAGTCTAGAAACTTTTAAAAGGGATAATTTCATTGAGATATGTAAGATTAGAAAATAACTTGGTGGATTCACTCACTAAAGGATTGTCAAGAAATGTAATCCTTAAATCTTCGAGTAGAATAAGCCTTAGGCCTAAGGTATAGGAATATGCAATAGATAACCATAGGCAACCTAACAAGACCACATGATTACTCTTTCCCTTCCTATTATTGAGTTTAAAAGACTAACTGTTTTTTAAATCCATAAATAGTTTGGTGGTGGTTTGATGATGCACCTAATGGATTCATTTGTAAAAGTCTTGATCTTGAGAAATACGTTCATCATTAATCCATAGCCAATCTTGGGGGTGCTTGTGCACTTGATGATTTTTTCTTATTGGTATGTGGTTGAGTTGCTGCTCTTATTTATTCCATAACAAGTATTGCTGGTGCTTTTGAGATGCACTTAATGGATTCTACAAAAAGAATTAGTTGAATCCATAACCAGTTTTGGTAGCGTTTAGAGACACACTTAATGGATTTTATTAACATTTTTTTAGTTAACTCGATAATTAGTTATGGTGGCACTTTTTAGATGCATAAATAGATTCTAGTAATACTTTTCTATTTAATCCATAACTAGTTTTGGTGGTTCTCTTAAGATACACTTGATTGATTCTATTAATATTTTTCTATTTAACTCATAACCAGTTTTGGTGGTGTTTTGAGATGCACTTGACAGATTTTACTCACCTTTCTCAGGCTATGCTAATAGAATCCAAAAAGAATTGGTGGTGCCTTTGAAATGCACTTGATGGGCTCTAGTACATGACTTAAGGTTGATCTTCATGCTCTTAATGAGTTCATGTCCATATGCGATGGTGCTAGGGAGACGAACTTGATAGACTCATCTACTTGGGTGTAAAGGTGGTGTTGCCTTCTATAAGAGATTCTAGTTGATCTTGCTGGAGAACTCATGAGTTCCCAACGAAAGCACATAACCATAAAAAGCGCATAATTTTCGGGGAGAAGTATAAATATCAAAAGTGTAGTGTAACGACACGGATTTTTCGCGCTCGAAAATCGACATCCATACTTCAAATTGTATTCGAATGCCGTAGATTCGACCGTTCAAATCCGATTCGCCGGAGCTTATAACAACATCAAGTAAATAACACAGCGGAATAAAAGAAATAATACATTGATATACAACACAGATACAATATCTGATACAACAGAGTGATACAATGAATATCAATATACATCAGAGATATGATACAATAAAATAGCAGCGGAAAAAAAATGATAACACCAGCAGCGGATAATCTCCATTTCCAAAGCTCCAATTCCGAAATAGCTCGAACTCCCAATAACAATGCACCAAGCTAAGCAAGACTAGTGTGATCCAAAGACTGAACTAACTCCAGATAATCTAGTAAACCTAACTATCTGAAAAACCCAACTGTAGACTGCTCGTGTAGAAAATAATGAGCACCTAGAGTTTAGGAAAGAAACAACAAACTTCGGATCAGTCGTGGGACTGGTGTGAGCAACAAAAACAGTTTATCTTTTAAAACAATCAACAAAAGATTTTAAAGTCAATTCGCAATGCTTTTTGAAAATGTAACTATCATAAGACCTCCCACCACACACACAATGCAAACGCAGACTTGGAGGAGATTTCTTCTTATGTTAGTCAAAGATGCTTATTACGCAACTCCAAATCATTTGATTATTATTATTAGTGCATAGTGTAGAAAAAATTTTGAAAGTAGAATATAAATCTTAGCCAGCATAGGTACCATAATATTATGCCCGCTATAGCTACCTCCTGAGGAGGCAGGTTCTACAATTTGCAATCGTAAAGGTTCGTATTGTTTCTTTGGATTTCCAACAAATGGTCAGGCCAAGGAACTTCCCGTTGCCACACGAGAACGCCTCTGGAAGGACGTCCCCGAGAACCTAACCGGATCTCTGCCAATACAAGGTCGGGTTACCCCTAACTGGGTAACTACTGACACGAGTATGCCATCCCCCGGTCGTAACCAATCTTTATCCGAGATCCCGATAACCAACAACCACAAAGTAATAAATTTGCAGCAACAACATAGGTTAAGTATTTGGGCTCCATACCATGATACCACCTCTATCCAAAAGGAAATGCACATACCCTAAGGGGCTCTACCCCCAATAACCTTGCCGCATCTTTCCTGTTTCGACCATTTTGGGGTGTGAGGTCCGACGAAGTCTCGTCCACAAAGCCACGCTTTGGTACAAAGCCATGCTTTGGGTCCACAAATGATCAAAGTAATGATCACAAAGATAAATGATAAAACAAATGATCATATCAAAAATGATCAAACAATGATCATGTCACAGCAACACTCTGCATGTCACATTACCAAATTTGGAATATATCGCTGATAACCTTCAACTACATAACCTCTGAGATCGTACGTCTCAGAGAAGGGTGTTAAGCTAAGAGAATAAATTCTCCCCCACCAACAGAAATTTTTTTGAAAGAAATCTGCTTTATATCTCAATTGTAATGTCAGACATACTATCCATACAAGTCTGTTCTGGGTTCGAACAGAACCGAAGGCACTTCCAAAGAAGTCCTTGCAAATCCGGATAATCCCTAATCACGTTCGGACTTCCCATCACATATGGAGTCTCTATACCGAGGACCAGTCGATGCAAAGACATTCGACGGGTTGTCCTTTCGTTTTCGAAAATATCCGGTCTTCACCTCTGGTCTTCAATTGCTATCCATAACGACATATCGCATATTCGGAATGGGCTATATGACACAAAGGTCCTCTCCCGGTTAAACCGAATAGTGAGCGCAACATTTTTAAGAAACATATGGATATGGGATTTCAATTAAGTCACAACTTATTACCTAAAACTTTGCTTCAAATGGTTTAAACAAATTATCATTTCTAATCTTTTAAACAAAAAGATTCATTTCATAAAGTTCACCCCGTTTCATAAAGATTCATTCATAGATGTCAAAACAATTTCCATTCCAATTGGATTAACTCATTAAATCTTTAAATTAAAGATTTGACTTATAGTTTTCAAACCGTTTCCAAAGATTTGTTCATAACTTGGAAAATCATCATTTTCATTTCAAACTAGGAATCCATTTAACACAAATTGGAAATTCATATCTTATGTGAAAGCTTTTCTTATTTGAAAACGAACAGTTTCTTTTCAGAAAGATCCAATTTTATTTACACGAGTTAAAGCCTTTGAATTTAAATTCAAATTCCCAAATTAATACCTTTAAAATAGTTTAACCCATATGACTCATTTATAAGTTGAATAGCCTTTCTAAACCCTAGTTTCCAAATCTTAGAATTCAATTTCAAATATTGAATTCAAATTTAAATCAAAAGTATTTAAATTCCAAAACTCAATCAAGTCATTCAAAATAAATTTCATCTTTGAAATTCCATTTCAAAAGCTTTTCACATTAAACCCAATCCATTTTCAAAACATTTGAATTTAAATATTCAACTTTTAAAACCATTTCAAAATCTGTGACTTAATCAATTTCCTCGTGAAATCCATATTGATGTGTGTATGAGTGTGGTCCAGGGGTTTAACACAATAGTGCAACATTATTCAATCATCACAGATTAAAACATAGAATTAAAGTTGATAAGCGGTATAAACTATAACACTTATCGTTCATTTACAGATCACAGATATATATATCACAGATAATAAATTACATCACAAATGATTAATTACATTACAGATCACAACTTAAATCAGGATGTATCATAAAGCATCACATATCAGAAATATCGAACAATTCAACAATCAATAGAATTCAAACCTCCATAAGTAAGATTAATTTGATTATCTGATTGATTTTAAAACAGGAAAGTCATCAATCATGGCTAATTAACATTAATTAATCTCAAATCATTTGATTGATTGTCCTTTAATCATTAATTAATTTAATCAACCTTAAATTAACCTTTAATTAATTTCCTTTAATTAGTTCATTAATAATTAATCAATCCTTAATTAATTACCATTTAATTAATTAATTACAATAAGTGATTATTACTAATTACTTAACCAACTTTAATTAATTAAAATATCCAAACTTAATTACAATGAGTAATTAATCCCTTAATTACTTTCATCAAGTAATTTATAATTTATAATTGATTATCTTAATTAATTAATCTAATTAATTATTAAAATTAATCACATTAATTAATACTTAAAAATCCTTAGTTAATTATCTTCAGTAACTAATAACATTTCTTAATTACTTTTAATTAATCTCTAATTATAAATTAATCTAAATCATTAATTTATAAATCTAATAAATCATTCCTTAATTTTCTTATTAATCGAATCATTTGATACCTTAATTCTCTCTAAGATAATTTATTTCTTTATTAATGACTTAATTAATATCAAAGTGTAAAACATTACACTTTTGAATTTAAATTTAAATTACATTTTGAATTTTAGGATTCAAAATGATTTACCGTTTAAATATTTAACCAAACTTAAATTTAATTTATAAAACTTTTAAAATAAATGTAAATAACATTTATTATTTATATATGAAACTTATATAAGAAAAGTTTTAACTAGATTACTTAATTTATTATCTAAAAATTAAGCTCTAAAAATACATTAATTATTTAACTTGCAAATTCAAGTTAAAAACAAATCATATGGTCTTTCATTCAATATTAAAGAAATCCTTTTTATAAAAGAATTTTATCAGAATCAAGTTTAAATATTGGTTTGAAAACAAATTTACTTTTTTTTAAAAAGCTATTAGATTTAAACTTGTTTTAAAACTTTTAAATTTTAAAAATTGATTTAGATTCCAGATTTGGATTCAAAGAAACTTGAATCCATTTTTTTTAAACATTTGATTTAAACCCTTGATTTTTAAACCTTGATTAAAAATCTAAATTTCATTTTAAAACTTTAAGATTCTAAAGTTTATTTGAATATAAACTTAACTTTGAATTTAACCCCTGTTTGAATTCTGTTTTCAAATTTAAATTGAATTTAAAATCTGAAAACTGCCAGGTTTAATAACCTGAAACCAATATTTAATTATTTAAAACTTTATTACATTTCAGATTAGAATTCAAAAGTGAATTTGAATCCACATTTCAATCTGGATTTAAAAACCTGTTTTTAAATCTGGTTTGAATTTTAAATTTCATTTTAAATTTGCTTTAAATTTTCAAATCTCAAACAGGTTTTACAAAAATCTGTAGTAATACAAATTTACCCGAGACATCTTCAACATGCTTCGAGTCAATTAACAAACAACTCCGAGTCCAACCCTCAAATTACCCGAGAGAAACTCGAGCTCAAAAACACTGCAACCCACAAAACTTCACCTTACAAACTACTGCACCGTGCACATGCACGGTGGTTCTGGCCACCTCCGATCACCACCCTACCCTCGACCACGTCGACGATCTTCCACGCAACTCATCATGATCATCAGACCGTGTTCAAAATCTCGAAATCAAATTCGAGGCCATTATTCCAAAACCTGGAACAACGTAAAAACTGGGAACACCATCACCGGTCAACGCTTCATTCTCCTCATCACGACCACCGGAGACTCTGCAACTTCGGCCAACCCTTCGCCAACGACCAAGCTACCCTCACCCAAGACCCTATTACACTCGATCAACCAGAGAACCCATTGTTATCGAATTATCAAACCTAGTTAAAACTAGGGTTACAAACCAAAAATCGAATATCGCTACAGCCACAATGATCTAATCAACTTCCTACCAATTTTCCCTAAGTCTCTGATCATCCTACTATCATCACTGAAGAATACAACATCCCAAACTACTGAGATCACCAGAGATTACCCAATTTCCTATTTTTGTTCAACCCCGAGCTGCACGCTTATTTCTAAACTAAAAATTATAATTTTAGTTTTAAAAATCATGTTTTAGGATGATGTTTCAGATCCTAAGCCTGAAGCAATAAATTACAAGGTCTGAGTTTTTCACTTTTCAAAGTTAATCAACTGTTTATGATTCCCAAAGCATCTTAATATCATTTTTAACTTAGGTATAATTTTTTTCTAAAGTTTGAAACGAAACAAACAAGTTTCATTTAAGCTTAAGTCCAAACAAAGATTAGAATAAAAAGGTTTTGAATTTAGATCAAAACATGAACAGAACAAAAACTGGAAACAGAGAAGTTTCTATTATTCCAATCCCTGCATACATCATACTTAAAAAAAAATTGCAAGCATACTTCACAAAACAATATTGATCACAGCAAAATCATTCAACTAATTTATACTTTAAATTTTAAAGGTGGAGTTACTCACTTGGATCTTGAATAAGGCAGAGAACAAAAACAAGGAACAGATGGAAAAGCTTGATTTTGAAACTGGACAGTGATCTTCAATTTGTTGCTTGATTGCTTTGCTTAGTCTTTGATTTGAAACTTGTTTTCAATGTTAAATCTGCTCTGATTTATACTTTCTTTCCAGGTTTGGTTTTGTTTAATTGCTTTTATAGTTTTCTTGCTGGAATGAACTAGAGTAAAGATAGATATAATTATATAGAAAAATAACAGTTGTACTTGGGGGAAGGCTAGTATCTAGTTAGGCTACTTCTTTTGTTAACTAAAGATATTATTTTATAACTAAATCTCGGCTGAGAAGATATCAAGTCGTGCTTGGTATTAAATGCAGGTCCTTTCTTGTTTACAACCCTATACTATTTGAATTATTTAGTATGTACAGTTTCCTTGTTTTTGTACTTTCTACATATTTTTTTTCTTCTTTGTTTACTTGTACATAAACACTTTTTCAGGCTTTGATTTTGATTGTATTGTCTTCAAGCTTTTTGTTTTTCTTCTTTACTTTAGTCATATTGAAATGCTTTGGCCTTATCACTTTATAAAATAAGGTGAACTTCTATTTAACAAGTTTTTTAAATTTTTTAGCTAATATATTCACTTTATATTTTATAACATACTTTGTTTGTAGTTCATTTTGCTTATATATTAAATTCTAATTTAACTTAAACATTTGTTTCTAGAATTTTATACGTTCATTTCAGATTTGATATAACTATAAATTTAGTGCTAATACTTATTTTATTTCTTTTAAAAGTTTAACTACCCTTCATTTAATCTCTTATTTATTATTTATTATAAATCCCAATTCAAATACAAATTCAATATTTCAAATTCAGATTCCAAAGTCAAAATTCAAATTTTAAAACAAATAAGTATATATCTCATATTAAACTTGAAAAATTCAAACAATTTCACAAATTTAAATCAAAAATTAAATTAATTATCAATTTAAAATTAATTAAAATTCGGGATAGTTACATGTAGTACGAGTTGTGAGGTTTCAACCAAATCTTGTCATTCAAAATGAATCGCTACGTTGACTAAATTGTAGCCTAACTTCTTATGTATCAATTTAAATCAAAAGATATTGGTGCATATGTATGAAACTTTTCTTTTTCTCATATTGTTTTTCTTTCTTTTATTTAGAGTTTTCTTAAAGTTAGTGGAGGATTATTTGATAACTACAATAAAAATTTAGTCCTATATCATTTGATATTTTTTCATTCTCTTTTTTATATATCTTTATTTGTATTACTAATTAATTAGGTGTTGGTAGTTTGGATTTCAAAGCAAGCTCACACACGTATACATGCACACTACTTTGGCGAATGGGCGCATGTGGTGCTTTGATGGCGCACTTAGCGCTTGGCACTATGCATAGCAATGGAATGGGCATGGTTCTACGTTACTCTTTCTTCTCCCTTTTTCTTTTATTCTTTCAGTTCTCAAAAATGAAAAGACTAATCTTTTTATTTGCTTAGTATTTACAATTGTGATTAGTAGAAATTATGAATGTATTAAAAGAATCTTCTCTTCATTACCCATATTGTTTACCTTTATCAACTTTTGAGTTCTAAGTAGCATTTTTTGCACCTACACATATTTATCATCGTTTATTTTTGCTGGAAGACACACACATAAAATTCCTATTATTTTTCTTAAATTCTCCCAAAAACACCTTAGCAATTTCCTTTCTTCACTCTCTGAATTCTTCGGCCTCAAGAGCATATGATTAAAGATTGTTTAAACCCTAGGGAGCCAACAATACTAAATGATTTCACCATCATCATGTAGAAATTCGCTTTCAAGGCAATGGCATGTCCATTACATAATCTCCCTTTCACTCTTTGATATCTATCATTTCTTACATGCTACACAAATGATGTGTTAAAATGTTATTTAAAGCATTTAATACATCTATGTGGTATCCTACAGTGATGATTCTTAAAAAATTAAAAATCATGTTAAATAAATGAAACATATTGTAAGTTTACGACATTGAAAATGTAGCATTAAATAAACTTTAAATACTAATAAGCTAGGATGTGATTAAGTTATACATATAACAGGGTTTTGTTTTTCATGTAAATTCATTAAGAAAAACCATAATTTACAATATTTGTTCTAAGAATGAGTAAAATTCATAATAAAAATGAAAATTTAATTAAAAAAGGAGAAAAAAATGGTTATTAGTGCATCGCATCTCTGTATGTACTATACTTTCGACAGGAACACCAAATCATGTCATAAACCAAAAATCACTCTCAATATTACATTTATTTAAATATAGTTACCAATATTAGGATTTATAATTTTCATTATTCATAAATTAAATGTTTTCCCTAAGAAAATTATGTTTTTTTTTTGAGAAGATAAAATGTAGTACGAGTGCATACAAACTATTTTTTGATTATTTTTGGGATATGTCTTCTACCATAATTGTAACACCTTAATATTTTACGGGAAATATAATTAAAAAGAAATCAAATCGCATTTGGTACAGTGGTAAAGGGGCATGTTGACTTCCTTAGTGACCAGGGATCAAGTCTCATTATCGCCCAAAATCTGGGTCGATGTTTTTTTAGTTGGTTCATTTCCAACGTTTTTCTTATGTATTTCAGCATTATTTCTGACATTTGGCGGCTTCTCATTCGCTCCAGGGATGTAATAGGATGAGATGGCTAAATTTTATTGGTTAAGTGATGTGTATGAACTAGAATGGGTAACCATTAAGTGTATGAAAGAATCAGATTTAATCTAAAATAATCTAATGGATTATATTCACTCAAATAATCTATATATAAACCATCTAACCTAAACCTAATCTCCTATTCAGTTGTCGCCAACAATCTACGGTAAAATTAGTGCGCTCTACCAAATTAAATAATCTGTATATATTCAAGAAATTTGGGGAATTTAGAAGAATCAAAGGGAGAAAGATTAAAGCAAAGTTTTTTCAAATTTATGCAAGCTCAAGTGTCAGGTGAGTGGGAGTCAATATGAAATAGAAAATAAGTAGTTCGATTTTAGTTCTTTTCTCGCACGCTAATATGAATTAATTTCTGTTATTAATTGAGAATAGATGTAAATTGTTGCAACTTGTTCCTCTTCTTCCACTTCTCAAATCTAATTCATGTTTGGTTAAAACATGGGACATATAAATTATTTATTCACGTTTTGTGGCATAAATAAGATTGAAATTTATGTAAATTATTATATCTTCTTCTTCTTCCAGTTCTTAATTCTAATTCATGTTTGGGTTAAAATTTGGAACAAACAAATTGTTATTCACGTTTCATGGTGTAAATAAGACTGGTTTAATTAAATTGAATTAGAATCGTTATACTATTTCTAATGGTAGAACAAGTTAGTTGAATAAATTTAGAATATGTTACTCGAATAAAATTATGTTTTTGATTGATATAATTACATAATTTTGAATATGGTTTTGGAACAAAAATGGAAAGTCTAATTGGCATAATTGTTCGTTTTATATGTGGCCTAAAAATGTAAAAATGGAATTTTTTGTAATTAAATGGTTCGTGGCTATTGGATAATTTTTTTGCAAAGATTAAATCTCTAAAAGGAGAACGTAAACTAGGTTGGAAAAAAATGTAAATTAAGTGGACCCTAATGGCTAGTGTAAATCAATTAAAAAAATGGCATAAAAATTACAGACAAACCATCAAACTGAACGAACGTAGAATTGAATACCATTTATATATGAAAAAGGGAAATTGTTAAATAACCAAATCGGATGTAAAAATGGCCTAAAGCAGATTAATGGAAACAAACAGTATGTATACTGTAATAGTAAAATTAATTAATTTGGAAGCGATTTGGTAGGCAGGCATTGTAAAGGTCTGGATAGGTGTTTCATGTAGTTTAGACCAAAATATAGCTGTACATACTAGGAGTGGGCAAGTAGGTTCGCAAGGATGTTTGTTACCTTTCATAGGCTACTAGCACGTAGGATAGATAGCATCGCAATCGTAGGCTTCTTCAGGCAGATCAACGTGGATGGAACATGACAAGTTGCTCCGACGTAGGCTTTTTTAGGCAGATCGTTAGAGGATTTTGCGCAGCCGACCCAGCTGCGGACGATCATTTGGAGGACTGACACTTTGGATAGAGGTAAGTCCATGTTGGTGACAGAGAAGACAGGAGGATAGGAGTCCAATTTGGCGAAGCTTGAGCGCAACTTCAGGGTCCTGCAAGGTTGTTTAAGTTGGCGTCGATCAGACGTAAGAGGCATTTAGTCACAGTGCATGGGTGAAGAGCATGACTTTCACGCTATAACACATGGATAGATAAGGACAACAGGTTCCACAGGCCGATTGACGTTTAGTATTACTGCATGGTTGATTTTCTTAGAGTGACCATGGACTTTGACTTCTTGGGAACTGTATGTAAGAAGGATTCACTGTATTATATTATTCACCCTCTGCGATATCTAGAGAAGAGTGGAATTAAATTGTTTTATTCCTTATGCTTCATTTTATTTCTCATTCACCAGATTTTATGTCCAACCCATTCCTATTTTTCCTATTTTCTCCAAATCACAGGAGGGCAAGTCTAGGTTGTAGTTCTTTGCTGCTTGGAGGCTCATTGGAGCAGTTGTTATCTTCAGCTTTTGTTTCTTTTGTTTGATGTACTTCCTTTCTCTTTTCCATACTATGCTCTATATTTGGGGGCCTATATTTTGCACTTTCGTATGTTTAAAAAATAAATTTTGGATAATGTTGTTTTTGATGAAGCTGTTTTGCTATTAATTTATAATTAGTGAAAATTTTCTTCCACTGTAATATTTTAATCATTTTATGCTTTTGCCTTAGTCCCTGTGCTATGTTATGGATTTTTATTTCACCCGACCACTCATACTTCTAGTCATGTCCAATTTTCCAGGCGCCTAGTGGTGCAGGATGTCATAGTTGGTATTAGAGCTAAATTTTCGATAATCCTAAAAATATTTTAAAAATATAAAGATTTTTGAATAATTTTTAAAGGATATTCCGAATAATCATTTTAAAAGTATATGCATATATTTTGAAAAAAAGAAATTTTAGAAATGGGTCCCTCATATATCTTCCTCCCTATCTATTGAACTATTTGTGGAGTATCTAATCTCATCTTTTTAATATCCACAAAAAGAAATGTCTGAACCGCAAGATATCCTTGAAGTTCTGGGCCTTAATATGCCTGGTTTAGACATTATTTGCAGGCTACTGCATGAGTAGAGCCACCGGCTAGGGATGATGCTCTGGCGAAAGGGGGTCTAGCCCGTCCAGCAGGCCTTTTCGATTTTCCCAAGTTATGCAAGGACTACACCAGCTTAGGAGGCCAGTCGTTTCTTGGCACCATGTCATATACTAAGGCAAGAGCTTGGATTCGTAGTTGTGAGTGGATATTTGGACTTATGGGATTGGAGGACTTTGCTCAGAGGCAGTTGGCTTTATGGTAGTTTTTAGGAGAGGCTCTTTATTGGTTGGAGATTGTGGAGGCGGAGACTGATAATTTGACTTGGGTGGATTTTCGTACTAGGTTCGAGAGGAAATTCTTATTGCAGGCTGAAGAGGGAGTGCAACTAGAGAAATTTATATAGCTCAAGCAAGGGGATATGACAGTTAAGGAATATGTTAATCAATTCAACGAGCTTGCCAGATTTAGACTAAACCTGATTAGTACTCCACATAAGAAGGCACTGAAGTGCACTAAGGGTTTGAGTCAGCTACTGTAGAGTTTGGCGGTAAGCCATATTCTGATGGGAGCCACTTTTGAGGGATTGGTAGAGATGTCTTTACTTGTTGATACTGTAAAGAAAGGAGATGTGGCGCAAAAGAGTGATAGGAAGAAGCAGTGGAAAGGAAAGAGGAGAGGAGAAGGAGGGTCAGGTGGAAAAAGGAAAGTTCCAAGGAAGGACTGAAAGTGCAATACTTATGGGAAACGAGGTCATCTTGATAAGGACTGTAGAAGGGTAGGAGAGCGATTGAGACCGAGGTGATATCTTTGTGATCAAGTGGGGGCATATGAAACAGGACCGTCCGTCGAAGCCCAAGGATAGTTCACAGACACCTTCATAGCCTGCTCTGGCTTATGCTTTAGAGGCAGCTCCTTCCTCTAGTACTCGTTCGATTGTGGACAAGGGAAAGAAAGTGATCATCGAAGGTGTGTTATCTATCTCTGATTTTCCTATTCGTACCCTATTTGATTTTGGAGTTTCACACTCTTTTACATCTAATAATCTGGTAGAGGGTCTTGATATTGAAGCTTGCTTAGTGACCGACCTGGTAGTAGTATCAAATCCCATAGGAGGATCGGCCTATTTGTCCATGTTATGTCGGGATTTGAAATTATTTATTTTAGGGGTTGAGTTTGACTGTAGTGCCTTTGTATTGGGCTTTTCCGAGTTCAGGTTGATTCTTGGTATGGATTGACTATCCATGTATAGTGTTGTTCTTGATTGCAATAAGAGGGTAGTGAGATTAGGCACTTGTAGTGGACGTACCTTGGAGGTATCTTGTGATCCTAAAGGATCACTCATGTTGAGCTACCTTTATTCTCTTAACTTATCGCCCTATAGTTTGGGTTCGATACCCGTTGTTAGTGACTTTGCAAATGTGTTCGAGGAGGTTGCTAGCCTCCTACCTCAAAGAGAGATCAAGTTCAAGATTTATCTTGTCGATAATGCCAAACTGGTTGCTATACTAGTAAGGAATATGGCTCTTTAGGAATATCATAAGTTGATCAAGCAGATTGGAGAGCTTTTGGAGAATGGCTTCATTCGTAGGAGCATTTCTGAGTAGGGCGCACCCGTCGTCTTTGCCACTAAAGCAGATGGCTCTCTCGGGCTTTGCATGGATTATAGGGAGCTTAATAAGCCGACGAAGAAGAATTGTTATCCTCTTCCCCATATAGACGATCTCTTCGACCATGTAGTAGAAGCCAAGGTATTTTTGCAACTCGATTTGGCCACGTGATTAGTTGCTTGTGGTGAGGACAGCATAAAGAAGACTGCGTTTAGGGCTCCGAATGGGTTATTTGAGTGGTTAGTCTTGCCATTAGGGCTAATCAATGCTCCGACATATTTTATGGACCTGATGAGTTGAGTATTTTGCGAATCGTTAAATAAGTTTGTGGTGGTGTTCGTCGACGACCTTTTGGTTTATTCGCGAAGCAAGGAGAAGCATACTATTCACTTAGAAGAAGTGCTTAGGACCCTACGAGCACATAAGTTGAAGGCTAAGTTCTCTAAGTACCACTTTTGGAGGGATGAGGTTTGCTTTTAGGGACACATCATTTCGGAGGATGGACTTGCAGTAGATCAGGCGAAAGTGGCAGCGGTATAAGATTAGCAGACCCTTAAGAATGCCAGACCCTTAAGAATGTCACGGACATAAGGAGTTTCCTTGGTCGTGTGGGCTACTATAGGAAGTTCATTAAGGATTTCGCTAGGATATCAACTCCACTTACCCGCCTTACCAAGAAGAACTCAGCTTTTGCTTGGGATGCCAAGTGTGAGGTTGCCTTTGGTCAATTTAGGAAAGCTTTGACTATCGCGCCTGTATTGGTATTGCCAGATGGAACCAAGCCTTTCTCAGTTTATACGAATGCTTGTGGTATGAGGCAAGGGGCGGTACTAATGGAAGAGGGTAGGGTAGTGTGCAATGCGAGTAGACAGTTGAAAACGCATGAGAAGAACTACCCGACGCATGATCTTAGTTGGCAGGTATAGTTTTTGCTGAAGTCTTGGAGGCACTATCTCTTAGGAGAAAGATTTGAACTTCTCACAGATCATAAGTATTTGAAGTATCTATTCTCTCAAAAAAACTGGAATTTGAGACAGCAAAGGTGGATGGAGTTTTTAGCCTCTTATGACTTTGAGATTTCCTTTACTCCTAGAAAGGGTGATGTAGTGGCAGATGCATTGAGTAGACGCAAAGTGGTTTTAAGTCCTCTGATTTTGGAATGGAAGTATCTGCAGTATATTGCTACCTTTAATTTTAGACCTCCATCGAATTTCGCTCCAGGATTGTTAGCATCCCTCAACTTCCAGCCTACTTTGAGGGAGCAGATTGGAGCAAGGCAAGATGAGGACAAAGAGTTAAAGGACATTTTACATAAGCTTGGTAGAGGAGAGTCATCACCACATCTTATGCACTATACCATGGACAATAGGGGTTGGCTTAAAAGGGATGGTAGACTTTGTGTTCCCCGTAGTGAGAATTTAGTAGATGCGGTGTTGGCCGAGTCACATTATTCTAGGATGAAAGTGCACCTCGGTGGTGATAAGATGTACTGGGATATGAAGAGGTTATTCTATTAGCCCGAAATAAAGAAGAGGGTGGAGGGGAATGTATCGAAGTGCATCACTTGCTAAAGGATAAAGATGGAACAGAAGAAGCTCGAAGGACTGTTGCAGCCATTGGATATTCCATTATGGAAATGGGAGAGCATCTCTATGGACTTCGTGGATGGATTTCCAAGGTCACGAAGTGGGAATACAAGCATTTGGTTGGATAGACTGACGAAGAGCGCTCATTTTATACCCATCAAGAGTAATAGGGCGGAAGCTTCTTTGGCGACTCTTTATGTAAAGGAGATAGTTAGGCTTCATTGAGTTCCCACCAGCATTGTGAGCGATAAAGATCCATTATTCACCAATGAGTTTTGGAGGAGTCTTAAGCAATCCTTGGGAATAGAATCGAATCTGAGCAGGGCATATCACCCTCGGACAGATGGACAGACTGAGAGGGTAAATAAGGTTTTGGAAGATTTGCTCAGATTATGCATCATTGACTTCGGAGCCTCTTAGAAAGAACAACTACTTTGGTTGAGTTCGCGTATCATAATAGTTGTCAAGAAAGCATTAGGACGGCACCGTTTGTGTCCCTCTATGGCAGACCATGTAGATCACCAGCCAGTTGGTGGGATACCACCAATAAGATCTTGCTTGGACCAGACTTGGTGAGGGAAACTTTCGAGAAGGTATATTTGATTTACAAGAGGTGGAAGACTGCACAAGATAGACAAAAGCCATATGCTGATAGAAAACGTTTAGATTTCGAGTTTAAGGTTGAAGATATGGTTTTTATCAAGCTTTCTCCTCTGAGAAACGTTTTGAGATTTGGCTCAGTGGGCAAGTTGGCACTGAGATTTGTAGTACCCTTCCCTATTACCGCATGGATTGGAAAAGTGGCATACATAGTTGATCTTCTAGATAAGTTGGTAGGAGTTCACGATGTTTTTCATATTTCACACCTGAGGAAGTGTCTACATGATTCCCCAGTAGTAGTAGACCCCGATCAGCTAAGGGAAGTGGGGATAGAGCACGAATCACTTGTACGTCATAAACCCACACGTATATTGGAACACAACATCAAGAGATTACACAACAAGAAAGTTCATCTACTGAAGGTTCAGTGGGGAGATGGCCCCAAGGAGTGCACATGGGAATCCGAGAAGAGAATTTGAACTTCTTAAACTTTTCTATTTAAAGGTACACTTCAATATCCTATCTTTGATCTTTGATTTTCCATAGTTAGGGTCGTTGCGATAATCTTTACGTGAAACCTATGGATGGTAACTAGGTTGTAAACATGTCATTGGGGCATGTTATGTTTGATGGATGAAAATGATTGCAAGTGGATGCCAATGTTTGCAAATGGATGCATTGCATGCACTAGATAGATATTTATTAGGATAATCGGCTAACTAGGTACACACACCTGCATATGTGTGTCGGTTATCTATTGCATTTGCACATGGTTATATATATATATATATACATATATATATATATATATATATATATATATCTGTGTGTGTGTAAATGGATGTTACATATGGATGGTGCATTGGGTGAACGATTGAAACATACATATAGAATTATCAATTATACTAGGGTAATTGCAAACATTTGGTTGCATGGCATAAGCATATTTGCATTATAAGTGGTCAATTGAATCAGTAGACCGACTACCTTTTCACATTAGGTAAGTTCATATGCATTTCACTTTGCATAAATCATAAATTGCATTAGCTAAAAGTAAGGACAATGGTAGAAATGAATGATGGTTGAGTAGATGGATATAGTTCTTGGATGCTGGTTGTTAATTACGTTCTTCCGTCTTTGGAGATTTCAGGGACGAAATCCTTTAAGTGGGGAGAATGTAACACCTCGATATTTTTGATACGAAATATAATTAAAAAGAAATTAAAAGTGCATTTGTACAGTGGTAAAGGCGCATATTGACTTCTGTAGCGACCAGGGATCAAGTCCAGTTGTCGCCCAAAATCTAGAGCGATATTTTTTTAGCTGGTTTGTTTCCAACGATTTTCCTACGTATTTCAACGTTATTTCTGACATGTGGCGGCTTCCCATTCGCTCCAGTGATGTAATAGGATGAGATGGCTAAGTTTTATTGGTTGAATGATATGTATGGACTAGAATGGATAACCATTAAGTGTATCAAAGAACCAAATTTAATCTAAATTAATCTAATGGATTATATTTGCTCAAACAATCTATAAATACACCATCTAACCTAAACCTAATCTCTTATTCAGCTGTCGCCATGATTCTATAATGAAATTAGTGTGTATATTCCTCCTTCTTTTCTCTACTAAATAAACAAATCTGTACCAAATTAAATTATCTATATATATTCAAGCAATTTGGGGAATTTAGAAGAATCAAAGGGAGAAAGATTAAAGCAAAGTTTTTTCAAATTTAAGCAAGCTCAAGTGCCAGGTGAGTGGGAATTAATATGAAATAGAAAAATAAAGTAGTTCAATTTCAGTTCTTTCTCGCACGTTAATATAAATTAATTTCCGTTATTAATTGAGAATAGATGTAAATTATTGCAACTTCTTCTTCTTCTTCTTCCGCTTCTCAAATCTAATTCATGTTTGGTTCAAAATATGGGACATATAAACTGTCTATTCACGTTTAATGGCATAAATAAGATTGAAATTTATGTAAATTATTGTATCTTCTTCTTCTTCTTTGTTTCTCAATTCTAATTCATGTTTGGGTTGAAATTTGGAACAAACAAATTGTTATTCATGTTTCATGGCTTAAACAAGATTGGTTAAATTAAATTGAATTAGAATTGTTATTCAATTTTTAATGTTAGAACAGATTAGTTGAATAAATTCAGAATATGTTACTTGAATAAAATTATGGTTTGATTGATATAATTACATAATTTTGAATATGGTTTTTGAAAAAAATTGGGAAGTCTAGTTGGCATAATTGTTTGTTTCATATGTGGCCTAAAAATGTAAAAGTGGAATTTTGTGTAATTAAATGGTTTGTGGATATTGGATAATTTTTTTGTATAGATTAAATCTCTAAAAGGAAAACATAAATTAGGGTGAAAAAAATGTAAATTAAATGGACCCTAAAGGCTAGTGTAAATCTGTAACAAAATGGCATAAAAATTACAAACAAACCATACGGACGTGAAATTGAAATAACATTTATGTAAGAAAAAGGAAAATTGTGAAATAACCAAATTCGATGTAAAAATGGTCAAAAGAGATTAACGGAAATAAACAGTATGTAAACTGTAACGGTAAAATTAATTAATCTGGAAATAATTTGGTAGGTTGACCTTGTAAAGGTCAGAATAGGTGTTTCATGCAGTTAAGACCAAAATATAGTTTTGGCTGTACGTACTAGGAGCAGGCAAGTAAGTTCGCAAGGACGTTTGTTACCTTTTACAGGTTGCTAGTATGTAGGATAGACAACATCTGCAATCGTAGGCTTCTTCTGGCAGATCGACGCGGATGAAATATGACTATTGTGCTCCGACGTAAGCTTCTTTAGGTAGATCGTTGGTGGGTTTTTTGCAGCTGACCCAGCTGTGGGAGCTCTTTCGAAGGACCGACACTTTGGATAGGGCAAGTCCACATTTATGACCAAGAAGATAGGAGGATAGGGGTCTAATTTAGTGGAGCCTAAGCGGAACTTCGAGTTCCTGCAAGGTTTTTTGAGTCGCCGTCTGTCAGACGTAAGAGGCATTTAGCCACAATGCATGGGTGAAGAGTCTAACTTTCACATTGTAGCACGCGGATAGGTAAGGACGGCAGGCTCGATAGGCCGATCGACATTTATTATTACTACATGGTTGACTTCTTTAGAGTGACCATGGACTTTGGCTTCTTAGGAACTGCATCTAAGAAGGATTCACTGCATTGTATTAGTCACCCTCTACGATATCCAGGGAAGACCTGGAATTAAACTATTTTATTCTTTCTGCTTCATTTTATTTCTCATTCACCAGACATTATGTCTAACCCATTCCTATTTTTCCTTTTTTCCCAAATCATAGGAGGGAGGGTCTAGATTGCAGTTCTTTGCAGCTTAGAGTGTCATTGGAGCAGTTTTTATCTTCATCTTTTGTTAATTTTGTTTTATGTACTTTGTTTCTCTTTTCCATAATTTACTCTATATATTGGGATCTATATTATGAACTTTGTTATGTTTATGTTTTGGTGGAAACTACTTGTTACTTTTGGTTTCAGAAATAAATTTAGGATAATGTTGTTTTTAATGAAGCTATTTTGCTATTACTTTTTAATTAGTGAAATTTTTCTTCCATCGTAATATTTTAATCATTTTATGCTATTGCCTTAGTCTCTGTGTTATGTTGTGGATTTTTATTTCACCCGCCACCCGTGCTTCTAGTCATGTCCGATTTTTGGGGGTGCATAGAGGGGCATGGTGTCATAATAATATAATTACGTCATTGATTTAGATTAAAATGAAAATTAAAGTGTATTTTTAGCGACATCAAACATGTCAAATCATATAAAATATTAACATATTAACTAATATAGGGAATCCATAATGTAAATTTCATAAATCCTTAATTTGTATTGATATTAACAAAGTTATATAGTAGCATGGTTCCATTTATGCTTTAATATGATAGCCTTTGTGCTTGAATATGCACATGATGAGTATTTTAATGTTTATAAGATAATAATTTATAGTAATAATAAGACAAATATGAGGGAATTATATGCGACAATCTGCACCCTTAGACACACCGATCAAAAATCTAGAGTGACTTTCGGACTCACGTCGTACCAAGAATTACAAGCAATTGGTTTTTAAACATTATAGAGACTAAGAATATAAGGATGAAATCTAAGACTCTATACTTTCAGATGTTATAGTGGAAGGCGGTAAAATATAAATACAGAAAATAATCATCTTAGAAAACAATGTCTCAAAACATACAAAGTCATAATCCATACTTTACAGAAATATAACATTATATTATGATAAGTACTAAGTATGACATATAGTTACATTGAGAGTAATGGAAAGTAATAAGTAATGCCAATGCCAAGCTCGCCTCTCTACCTGCTAGATTTGGGCCAATCACCAATGCTAAGCTCACCTCTCTACATACTAGATCTAGACCAATCACCTGCTGCCCTAACCTGTTGTGGTTTGGGAAAAGGGAAAGGAGTGGTGAGATAAAAAGTCTGGTGAATGAATTACATCATTGATTTATGATGATCACATGCAATTAACTTCATTTATAATCATGTGACCAAGGGTGTACTATTTTTGTCTTTGAATACTTACTAAGTTTAGTTTCACTAATTTATGGGGTATAATTTTAAATATACCTGCACCAAACATCTTGTAAAGGTTTATATTTAGGATTGATCAACTAATCAAACCTCAAAAACAATGGTGAATCAGGCTAATAACTAATGGAACTATTTCTACATACGATCATCTATAGTATCAATATTAGAACTATGTTCCCAAATTCTGACTACACGTATCGTATTTACGCATTGAGGAGGAACTTACGCCAAAGACATCTTAGAGTCCACTACATCTACGCCCAATCTTAATGGTAATATAACACAACTTACTGCAAAATGTCGGCCATCTAACAACAATATCACTTCATGTACCTAGGAACCTCCTGTTAGTGTCGGGTTACACACTTCCCCAGGCATCCACATCAGTATTGTGCATACACCATAGAACCTCATATGAGTGCAATTCGCGATTGAGTCATCCATGTCGAATATTGATGCAGTGTCTAGGCCAATTGCCCGTGTACTCATCTATCCAATCCCGTAACGCCCAAGCATCCTAAACATAGGGAACTAAATTCCCTACTGACATGCTAACATTCATATATAAAATAAATAAATAATTATAACCTAAGCCTTAGGCTGAGGTTCAGATTACTACTGTAAACCGTTAACTAGTCGACCGCCGGCTACTAGAGCGGTTGATTACTTGCTATCGATCAGCTCCAATGAGCCTATCGACTGGTCGATGTTGATTTTCTTTCTTTCATTTTATTTTAATGAACATTCTCTATCGATTATCGTTCTTTGTTAATTACAGTGAACTTTTGCTTTGTTAATCTAAAATTTCCACCGTTCTCAATTTCAGTTTCTAACCATTTTATAAGTATATTTGTCATCAAACCAAATTAAATCAAGTTTTGAATCAATAAAGAATTGAAATATCAATCTATATTCAATTTAGCAAAAAGTGTGTGTTTAAACCAGATCAACTTTTATCTAACTTAGATTAGACAAGGATCATATTTATATAAGTTAAATTCTAATCCAATACAATCGCTAGATAAATAATACTTCTATTAAAACTAAACCAATTCAAGATCAAATATCATATAAAGAAACTTAATTACATATAAGTCATCATATTAGTTATGAACCCACCCACCTTTTATTAGCTTTTCCCCCTTTAATTCCTGTTGAATCGCCTTCTCTTCTACTTGTTAATATCTCCTTTTTTCTTGATTTGATTCCTCCATCTTAAATCTTTTGAATTTAATTCAATTTTAATTTTTGAAGAAAAATTATTTGGAGAGAAAGAGGGTTGATTTTTGGAAGGGACCGAGTTTTGTTACAATTGGACTAAATTAGGTTTTTGTGTATCAACTTAGGGCTATATACTTTGTTAACCGTAATATAATTAATTAAACAATTAATTTAAAGCACATATATAAAATACTTAAATAATATGTTATCTCATAATAGATACAAATAGTTATAATCATAAGAAATTATCATAACCTAGAATAACATATTGTTTTAAATACTACCGGCCATGATATTTCGAGTAAGGGTATCGACACATCTATTGAGACCAGAATGCATAATGCTCTTTGAATGTTGGATAATGTTATTCATGTGTAGCTACCGCCTTTTCAATCCCTAAATGTCGACAATAATACATCCATGTTATTCACATGTCGAACTCCAAGTTTCGGAAAGACAGATTGTTAAGGTAAAATAAATACAAAAAGAAAATTAACAAGAAGAAGAGAACAAAACAGTTTATCTCAAAATGGAACGATAATATATAATATCAAAAAGACCGTACAAAGTGTCATTCTAAGATACATACCAGTTTAGATTTTCAATCCTAAGTACTATCATCATCCTGGATAATTATAGCAACCTGTCATCACAAATGCTGATTTATACATAAAAGTAGTGCAGCAGAAATAAGAATACTAAGGTAGTGAATGCATATAGCCCTTCTCCTAGAGCTTCAAAGAATATCTAATGAAAATTTGCCTTTCTCATGCTACTGAAAAGAGCTCCCGAGTAATTAAGGGAAAGATAAAACCACGAGTCAAACATGATTTTGGTATATGAAATATGTAATAGGAATATAAAAGTATCTTTTGAGACCAACCGAATCACCAGAAATGTTTCCACTAAAAAGAACCAAACCATTTAATATGTACATATGTTGAAATCATAGATAGTGTCTAGAATGCAGAATATAAATTAGAAAATAGCTGTGCTGCAACAACCTACCTTAAAACGGGCCTAATTTTCCACCTAGAAAAAGCTCACTGAATATTAGACGCATTCCAAAGCTAGCCATTGTTTGGTAAAATTGATTTAAAAAATAATACACAGAGCTATCTACACATTCAAAATCTTATGGCGGAAGGATGGTATATAATATCAGAATAGTACCCAATTATTTAAAAATTCACATGTAAAAGACGTACAACATAATCCCACCTAACAACGCCAAATATTCATAGTACAATATCTCAACATACATCATATCTCAGTGAGTACATCAGAAATATAGAATTAATATAGATAGATAATTAATTACCACAAGTGTAAATCTCTGCCACCATCTCCAAAAGTCTAGGCAATCTTCTCTAACCTATGTTGTAATGAGGAGGGAGTCAGAACAACAATGTCCAATGAATAAAAATATTGAGCCTTTCTATAATAGTACTTATGCGGTATAAGTTAAATAAGAATGTCTTATGCATCATAACAACACTACAAGTTTTCCAACTTCAAGCCCTAAGGCTTTTCTAGTCCAATTTTTAACCATTACCCTTTTTCAACCCAATAACCCATCTTCAACTATAGGCCAAAGGCCACTCCCGGTCCCACCCATCCATCCTTAGTAATGTCATAACAATGTAAGAGATAGTACCCAAGCCACTTAATACCTTTTTCAATGGGAGTTAGGAAAATTCCTAGCACTTAATATCTCATTCTAAGTAGGTCCCTATCATTTAATACCTATCCCAAAGCAACTCCTCTCTGGTACTGTCTAGTTGATATTGCACAAAATCTCATCAGGCTACTTAATAGTTCTACATGGGAGAGGTGGATTTAATACCTCAAACCGAAAGCGAACCTTACTCGAGATATCTCTACCATGCCTAACTACTAACCCTAATCATTTAATACTCCTACACAAGGAGGAGGAGGGCATTTAATCAGCCACTTAATACCTTCAACCTAAAAAAGGTCCTTCCCATTATGACACGTAACCAAAACTGTGATGCCTCACATCAGTCCGACTATTCGTAGGTACTTGTAGCCAAATTACTTGGGTAGTTTTATCCTACATAATTTAGCACTAACCTCGCATCCTCCATAGGTACTTATTATAGTTGATTTCTCACATTAGCTCCAAAGTCACACTGCTAGTAGCCAGATTAGCTAGGCAGAATTCGGTGTGCTTTTGAGTAACCTCACATCCTTTTAACTTAGTCATAATCTACACTCTCTTAACATACCACCACCTTACCGCATTCCCTATTAAGTCCCTATAAGGAAAACCCTTATTTCCCCTTAACTATCGATTTCTTTCCTAAGGGAGATTTAATATTAATTAATAATGTATTTATTATGCAATTAATAAGATATGAATTATACGTTATTTAAATGCAATATAAATATATGTATATATATATACATACCTCAAATATTTCCAAGCATTAGAAGATTACTCCCTCAACTAATCATTTAAATGTCAAAAATTTATACAAGTCCAATTCCATATCAACAAACATACCGTGTGTCTAATATTCTCAATTCAAGAATAAACTTGTATGTAAATAGAATCCATAACAAACTTATTTTATACTAAATTAGTAGAATCAACGTTTAAAAAATTTGCAATTCAAATCCTTTTATGCTCTATTCAACTCTACATATAGGAATGAAAAAGGGAATTCTCATTAAATTATGGAAATTGGCAGTGCAAACTATGAACAGAGAGAATCCATACCTTATATGCCATTTCCTAACTTATTTTTTTTTCCAAATTCCTTAATCAGATCCAAAGAAAAAATATGAAAAGTGGAATAGAATATAAAACATTAAAATTACAATAACTACACAATTCCACTATTTTAATATAGAATAATTGAGTTTCTTACTTAAGAATTGATATTTCACTTTAACGGAATTTTGGGGTTTTAATGTGATGTTTCCTAAACAAAATTCCCCAAGGAATATATCAAATCCAAGCATACTATATAGTTACTAGAATAAGAAGAACTAGGATTTCTACATATAAAAATTCCTTAGCTCTTCCTTTTTGGATTTGCTTACACCACTTCAATCTGTTACAGATATCTCCTTTTAGAAATGTACAACAAGGGAATTGTACATAAATAAGATTTAGAAATTTAGGGGTTGGAGGAGAATAGGATTAGAAAGTGAATAATAAACACCTAAAAAATTTCTTACCCGAAACCCTAGAAAATTTTCTGAATCTTAGAAAAGGGAGACCGACTGTAACGACCCATAATTTTAATCATTCGATATTTGTATATTTAATTAATTTCAAATATTCGAAAGTTAATTTTATAAGCTAAGCAACTTATAGTTGAAATATAGTAATTTAATTGGATAATTAAATAGTTAATTTAATATTTGAAATTGTAGAAATAATTGAAAATTGAATTATATATGAATAAAATGATTTATAAAGTTGAATTAAATTCTATTTGAATTTAAATGATGTTAGAGAACTTTTAAAATCGATTTAAAAGTTAAATTGAAGAAAATGAATATTTTAATATTTAATTGATGTATAAAAATAGCCATTTTTTAAATTGTCTTGGATTTCGACGAAACAAGTTTAGTTGGATCCGTAATTTTGTATTATTATAAGATTCAAAATTTCGTATCAATCGGATTTACGGTTTGTTCGGAGCAAGCTAAAACGCGTAGAAATTTGTTTAAGTGAATTTTAAATTTAAATAGTCGGTTCGAAACCAATCTTCCAAATACGATCAAACTGGCTTTTGATATATATTCCAATGCATGTGGAATAGGGGTAAAACATTATAAACGCCAGGCGACATGCTTTATTTCGAGTTCGAAAATTTTCGAAATGAATAGTATCATCGAATTTTCTATAAAAGGACGTTGTTTGTTCTATTTCACAAAACCCTAACTTCCCTAGGGCTAGGCGCCATTGCATATCCAATGGCCAGAATTCATTTTCAATCTTCCTCCTTTTTCTTCCAATCCGTAAACAATTACAAAAAACTCTCAACTACAAAGTGATAGACCTCATCGAGATCTTCGAATCTAACGAGCATGATCTAAAATAACGTCACGGATCATCGGCAATTTGCCTTAGAACGCGCAACGTTCATACGCATTTTTCCATGCATACACGTGACCGAGCTTGGCCGGATTTTCGACGATGGAAGGGGGAGCAAGGCGCACGTGACGGCAGCATCTGATCGACGTTGAACTCGTCGTAGTTGGCACGTCGAACTAGGGCAAAATGGCGGCATGGGTTCATTCGAACAAACCTGGACAATGGAGAAGAAATAAAAGGCAACGGCCCTGATGTGGATAAGTAGATCGAATGGCCCGGTTTTAAAATTAAAAAGGAAATGTAAATTATTATATTATAAATTCGTGTGATGTTTAAAAATGCGTAACTTTATCATATGAGGTTGAAAATTGATGAAACGAATTGAGTTGTAAATGTATTGTCGAGCACTAAATTATGGAGCTAGATTTGGATTTATTCGAGCTAGTGAAAATTTGGTTGAAATTAAGCGCTTTTTTAATTTTAATCGGAGTAAATTGCTATCACAACGACTACAAGCAATGTGAGTACGACTCACTCTTTCTGACTCACTGATATTTTTACATAAGTGAGAATAAAGTTTATTTATGATGATTTGTGATTTTTTGGATGATATATTATATATTGATTTATATTTGGATATATACCTGCCTTTTGGAGCAGATGACCCTATACGTTCATGTGTATGAGTGGATGACCCTTTTGTGTGCACGTCTGCCCCGAAGCGGACATTGTACACATATTCTATTATGTATATTTGTTGCAGGTGACAGGTTGGGGGGATCTAATTGGATTCCTCACTAGTATTGATTTTATTTTGCAGATATTGTGAAATATGTTGTTATCATATGATATATGATGTTTTGGATGCCGTGATTGATGTTTTTAGTGCTGTTGCAGCATTGGGCCTATTTTTGGAATTTTAAAATATTAAAGCGATGATTTCAAATTAAAAAGGATTTTTAAGTGATTTGGAAATATATAATTTTGAATTTTTAAGTAAAAGGAATTTATTTTAAACAAATATATGTTATAATTTTTATGTTATAAAAATTATGATTTTTGTGAAATAAAGCATAATGTGATTTTCGAAATATGAAGTTGATTAATTTGTAAAATGAGTTAAATTGAGAATTTTGAGCTTATTATAAATGGTTTATATATAAGATTTATAAAATTGAATTTTTATAAATCGGAATAATGGAATTATAAATGAGTTTTTATAAGTGTTAAAATGAGTTATAAATGAATCTTATAAGTAATAAGATTTATAATTTGTGAAGTTATAAAAAGAATGATTTTGTAAATAAGAGAATTATAACTAATTTACTTATAAATTGGATTTGGCATATAAACGAGATATGTATATATAGAATTTGTTAAATAAAGGGACTTTGTAAATTGAAGTTTTTATAAAATATAAATGGAATTTATAAACATTGTTTTATAAATCCAAAATCAATTGATTTTGATAAGTTAAATATAGAATTTTATTTAAAGGAATTTTATTCACGATTTTTGACAGTGAATTATCCTTTAAATTAAATGTTGAAATAATATTGGATTTGGATAAACGATTTATATTCACGATTTGGACAGTGAATAATATTTTAAATTAAATGAATGTTTTGGGAAGTGATATTTTAAATTAAAAGACACGTTTTATAAATTGATCTTTTAAATCGAGTAAAACGATTTGAAGATGTTTTAAAATGTGTTAAATATCGAATACATTGATTTCAATATTGATTGTTGGAACAGATGTTTTCCAGAAGGAAGTATGGACTATAACACTGTTGTTATAGTAAATGATTTTTGAAAGGAAATGTTTTGTATAGTATATGGGATTTATATACGTGACGACCCGCCTTTCATCCCATAGAAAGACGCATCATCAATAAGAAAGAATGAGATAGAAATAGAATAGATAGAAGAAATAACTCAATAATATCAGAATCTCACAGCGGAAACGGAACAAAATATGATATATCACATAACTATTACATAGTCTTTACATATCAGAGTTATACAGAAACAACAACATCATCACATTAGATAGTTATAAAACCTGTCTATCATACATCTCAAATACAACACAGAGTTAGCAACACAGCAGAAACACTATATATCTACAAATGCTGAAGCCTCCTGCTCCATCTCTCCTCCAGAATTCGTCAAAGCTAACCCGAATCCCTTAACCACACGTAAAAATTTGAGTACCCAAAAGTTTAAGAAAAACAGAAATAAACTCCGGGTCAGACATGGATCTGGTGTGAGCAAACAGGTTGAGGTAGTTTAACTTTAAAATCATTTGGAAACAAAGGTATCACGTAAGACTTCCCACATATAAGCATGGATAAGTTTTTCTCTTACGCTAACCAAAACATTTGATAGGAAATCCAATGATATTATAATAGGGTCTAGGGTTTTCAAATAAATATTCACATAGCTGAAATTGTTACATGATTAAATTCCAACATACTATCCACAAAGTGGGTTATACAATCAAAATCGTAAAGGCACATAGAGATAATGAGTTTCCATCAATAGTAGGGCTGCTGGAGTAACGTCCGTCACAGTACGTGGTCTAGGTCACCGTACCGAGGATCCACCCTAAATCCCCTGCAACACAAGACCGGAACCATTCCTTACTGGACAGTCCCGAATAAGACAACCCCGCAGCTGGCTGCAGACCAACTGCCCACTAAGCCGAATAAAAAGGGACCTCTAGACAGGGGAAGCTCTTATCCTACTTGAGCGCGACTCACTTAGTCTTACTGCACCTCCCATGTTTTAGCCATTCCCGATTGATGAAATTGAGGCTACGATTACCTTTATAGAACACATCTATCTTAGATTGCTCATCGTCCACCTGACGATGTTCTGAAAGCATTTAATCCATACAAGTTCATTCCAGGGTTCAAACGAAACCGAAGGCATTATCTCGTTACACTCATTTTGGAATCACCCTCACAGTTAACGACAATAACCCTTGCACTCAGAAACTCCATCTCAAACCTGAAAGCACTATCTCCGTTATACTCGTATTGGAATCACCCTCAGAGTTTTATCGACAAATAGTTCTTACACTTCGAGTCTTTAACTTGATCTTCACTTGAATTCACGAACTAACGTTTAACTTGGATCGATGTGGTTTTCGGATAATCAAGTTTGATACCCGATAACGGTTTCATCGAAATCCAAATGTTTCTTAAAGGTCAAGTTGTTTAAGATTTAAACAATTTAATTCAATTCAATTCAGTACTTTGAATTCACACAGCATTTCGCATAGATAAATATTACACATTTATCGCTGATATATCTAATATCACAACACATAATATCACAGAATACCATCCAATAGATATCAACCAATCCAGACATTCTAAAATAATCATCCACAACCAGGAATTATTAATCCATGCTATAATTAATTTAATTTATTTAAATTAAATTATTTACTTAAGTATTAATCACCTAATCATGCTTAATTTATCATTAATTAATTACAAACCAATTAATTAATCATCACCTTAATTAATCATCCTCTTAATTAATCATCCTTGATTAATTATCCTTTAATTTCTTTATCAATCAATCAATTAATCTCTAATCACAGGTTAATTATCCTCTAACTACCAATTAATAAACCTTAATTATTAATTAATATCTCTCAATACAAATTAATTAATTCATAATTACTCTTATAATTAATCTTTAATTAACTAATTAATTATCCATTAACTTTTAATTAATAAGCCTTAATTATTGATTAACAACCTTAATTACAAATTAATTAATCCTTAATCATCAGTTGATTAATCCCTAATTAACAGTTAACCAGTCTTTAATTAATCTTCAATTACAGATTAATTATCCTTCAATTATTAATTAATAAAACCTAATTATTAATTAATAAAACTTAATTACAACTTAAGTACTTTTTAATTATTAGTTAAATAACCTCTAATTACTTAACTGATTATCCACTAATTAAATTAATCAATCTTAATTTCTTAATTAATTAATTTCTAATCATTAATTAACCAATCTTAATTATCTAATTAATAATTCTTAATTACAAATCAGTTAACCTTTAGTTAGTTAACTTATAACCATTAAATCATTAATTCTTAATCATTAATTAATTAAATTAATAAATTACTCTTAATTAATTACTCATTTAATCCTTTGTCATTAATAAATTAAATTAATTAATAATACTTAAATTTCTTAATTAACTCAATTAATCTCAAAACATTAAAACCTTAATCATCTTAAGATAAAACATTATCTTATTTATGCCTTAGTTACCATTAAGATAATTACACCATTTTATCTTTATAAGTAATTTTACTTAATTAAATCATTAATTAAGTTTTAAAATAAAATAATCCTTTATTCTAACAATTTAAAGTTACTAAATTATAACTTCCTTTAAATACTTAAAACAGTTATCAAATAATAGTTTTAAAACTAGTTTCAATTTAAATTTAATTGCTTTTATAAAAAAAATTTAAAACAAATTTCATTTTCTAACTTAAGTTTTAAAATAACTTTATACTTTACTTAACCAAATTTAAATTAAACAAATTTGTAACTTCTTAACCAAATTGTTAAAGAAAACAATTATTATTTGTAAAGTAAATTTATATAAGAAAGTTTTAACTAAACTTATTTTTAAATTTCAAAAACTTTGATTTTAAAACTTTTTAAAAGCTTCTCGACACATGCTTTTGGTCAAACCCGAAGACCACTCGGATCTAGCCCCGAGTTTCATCTGCTTCTCCCTTTTTTTTTCAAAACTTAAATTTATTTTAAGTTAAAAACCTTGCAGCTCTATCACCTAAAAACTACTTGAGTACAAACTCGAGTCACCACCTCCAAAACCCGATCCCTCCTTCGAGTCAAAAACCCAACCCAAACAACAGTCACCAAACCACCTCTGTGCACCTGCACAGTCGACTTCGACGGTGGCGACCATCGCCGTAACCTTTGACACACCGACCATCACCCTTGCATCTGTTCCCGATCATCCAAAGACTAGCCCAAGCCTCAAATCACAATCGAGCAACTCAGAAGAAACTACAACAAAAACCCAAACCCGAAAACTGCTCGAATCCACATCTCCGATCATCAGAGCTGCTGCAACTCCGACCACGCCTTGCCGACTCCCCATGCTGCCATTCCCACAATCTCAAGCCACTCGATCACCCAGAGATGCTGTAGTAATTCAGCTTTCCATACCCGACCTAGTTAGGGTTTAAAACCTAAATCAACTCACCACCGATGCCACGGTAGATTATCCACCTTCCTGCCATTTTTGCTAAATGTAACAACCCGTGATTGCGATTACCAAATAATAAATTAAAATTGGGATTTTAATTTAATTGGAGCTATTAATGAATTTTTTTATGTGGCTAATTTGTTCAAAAGTTAGTTATTTTGAATAAATTAATATTTTGGGCTTAAGTGTAAAATGGAGAATTTGATGGAAATTAATTAGGGTAAACGGAAATTTATAATATTGAAAAAATTTTATATGTGTAAAATAGTGCAATATTTGGATTGGGAATTTAATTTACAATTTAATTGCAAAACGGTGATTTTTGGGCAATTTTGACTAAAAGGTATTTTGGAATAATTAGGGTTTAAATTGTAAGTTGGAAAATATTGTGATGTAAAATTTTATAACTATAGCTAAATTATTTTGGTAACATATCTTAAAATTTTATGGGTAAATAATGTGTAGTTTGTACTTAGAGAAATTAGCTAACTTGAGATATAGAACATATTCCAAGTCCTAATGGGTATTAGGCCCACTAACCCACTTCTATTAGCCTATAAAACATCTTCTACCCATTTGTTTCAGCTAACATCTCATTCCATAAACCCTTAAACCTTGGAGCAAAACACCAAATAATGGCCTCCAAACCTAGAGCAAAGCTTAATTAATCTCCATCAAAGTCAAAGGGGTTTTAATCTAATCATTGGAAGGTAATAGCAATCACAAAACCCTCCTCTAATCCATTGTTTAATTTATGAAATTATTTTGTAATAACTCTTTTTTTTGTGCATTTTGATTGTAGAAGCTCTTTGATCTTCTTCTCATTTCTTGGGAAAGAGGTAATAAATGCTAGCTGAAATTAAAATTAGTATATTGCTGTTATTAAATTAGACATATCTCATTCATCTTAAATCGGAATTAGGATTTTCTTGATATTATGGAAAGCTTATTTTGTAGCCTATAACTTCTATGTTTTAAGATTTGCATAATTTTGAGGTTTGAATGGTCGAAATCATGTTTGTTTGTTGCTGACCTGACAACAAACTACAGGATTGATAAAATAACAACCTGAAATTGTTTTGGCCATAAGTTACTCATTTCTTATCCAAATCTAATAATTTTGGATGCTCTGGAAAGCTTAGCTATAGGGATAAAAGTTTTATGTTTTGAGTTTCAAGAAATTTCAAAGTTAATTTGGTCAAAACTGTGCATTCTTACTACTATCCCGAGAGCAAAACGACAGTGATATAGAATTTAGATCTGAGAATTGTTTTAGTCGTAGAATTTTCATCCCTAATCAGAATTTGACGATCTTGGTCATTCCGGAAAGCTTAGAAACTAAGCTACAACTTTTATTTTATTAATTTTTCTATAATTTGAAGTTTACTATGCCAAAATTGTGGTTTTTCGTCTCTGGCCTGTTAGTGCATAGCTAAGGGCCTTAGTCTCTTTTCTCCCGTTGTTTTCAGCGGAAAACCCCGACTTTGCGACGCCATACCGGGCTCGTACGATGTCGGAATCTCCCATTCTTGGTCTCATTGGAAAGATGAGGTCGGGATCTTCAACCTCGCAATGTTTGGTTAAGATCTACGTGAGTTAGATGCTTCGTTTTTATTGTCGAAGTAGCATCCAGAAACTGTTTTACAACAGTGATCATTTTCAGTTATCGTCGGATCAACTTTGAGAAGTTTCCATTTCTTAGTTTCAAGTCGGAACTGAACATTTATGTTACATATCAAAGTAGGAGTACTGTACTATGCTCTTGCAAATTTTCATTAAGATCTGGTTTCATATGTCCCTTCGACCATGTCGTCGAATTTGGACCTTTGCACTGTTTTGACACAGCAGATTTTTATGATTTTTGTCCGACTTTGAGACGACGTAGTTTCTTCGTTTCAAGTCAGAGTTGCCCAATTCTTTTTGAAGTTTGGAGCAGGGATGTTGGTCTACATGGCTGCCAATTTTCATGCAATTTGGACTCTTTTTGCAGGTACAAATATGCCGTTGAACTAGTGACTTCGACTTGTTTTCAGTGATTTTATACTCGTATAATTTCGACTATTTTTTTTAGATTTTTCGATTTCCTTGAGATTTTTCTCTAGATTTCGTGCATGGATTTTATAAATCATTTTAAAGTGATTTTCCATCAAATTAGCTTTTGAAACTATTATTTAGTATTATTTTAAATATTAAATTAATTACTCCATAACAGGAGAATTTCAAAGGTTATTTCTAAAGAGGTTTTCAAACGATTAAAAATCCGCTTTCTCCAACTATTTTCTAAGTAAAATGTACACTCTTCTGCACTTCGAGCGAAGTGGAAAGGTGATTAAATGGTTAGGTAAAACATAGACCATGAATTCGCGCTTTTATCTTTTCGATTAATCCTCGACCTATTCGATTGATCGTTTTGGCCTTTTGTCCTAGTTTACCGATGACATGAGGTGAACTTTTTACTGCTTTGAGTGTGGAAGCTTATGATTTGTTAGTTAACCATTTAGTGCGAACGTTGGAGTATGGGACTCACTTTACTACTTTACGGGTTCCTTGCTAAGAGTTCGTGACACATTCCTACCGTTAGTGGTAAACGAGTACTGGGCCTACGAGCCTTTACCACTACAGTGTGTTTCTAGAGTGATACCTTTAGGATAGTGTCTTCGGACTATCTCCCTTGGGTTTATTGCCTTTGGGATAGTGTCTTCGCACTGTCTCCTTCTGCTCGCCACCTTCTGGATAGTGTCTTCGGACTGTCTCCTTTAGGTGTTGCCCCTTAGCTAAAGTGATGGGTATGTCACTGGGGTATATTTCCTGTGTGATTGAGTACAGTACTAGCGTGTTAATGTTTTTCCTGTATGATTTATATTCCCTCATGTAGAGCCATTCGGTGATGGTTTTATGCAACCACACGATATAAGCGCGACTACCTTGTGGAACTTGTTTTATGCCTACTCTGGCACTTGTGCTTATGTTATGCCGATGATATGAGGCTTGTTATACATCTCTACTTAGATGTTAGTTTCTTCTCTATGTGAGAGATTTTGGTCTTTATTACCATGATATATGTTTCTCTTTTGGAGATTATTATGTTATATGTTGCCTCATTATCTTATCATGATTATTGTTCAGTTTATCTAATTGATTTGTTTAGCTAGCCTGACTCGAGTATTTTATGCTCGGGTCAGACCGAGTTGTTTCAAGTTAGGTCGCTTTGGACTTAACTTGCTTCGGTGCTTACGCTTTGGATATATCCTCCATACTATAGATAACTTTACTTGTTATCCATCCTTTATGATACTCTGATATTATGACTATCTTGTGTATATTCTTTTGACTCACGGATGTGTGAGTAGTGGCTTTGTACCCACTTTTATATTTGGATCTATACTTGATGTTGTATTGTGTTGAGACTATTTGCTTATTATCTGATGTTGTTCTGTGATGATGTTCATTTTGCTATTATGCTTTGTTCTAATAGATCTTTTAGCCATTGTAGTTTGGCTTTAAGTATTTATTGAATATGTCGAACCACATGAGATGAACATAAAAAATAGATTCCACTTTTCGACGTGTTCAGTAGATAGTCAAAGTAAGATTACACATGGTCGCTTCCATTATACTCTATTGTCCGCATTAGCAAACAGTATTATCCATAAAATACTCTTTGTTAATGAGGCTCTCGGAGTTGGGTGTTACAGTTTGGTATCAGAGCAGGGTTCAGAACTAAGTATAACAAACACATAACAGTTACACTTAGTACAATACATCCTAGTATGATTCAAATATTACAAAGCCCTTTCCTCATGACATTGGATAGATAAGTTAGGAATATGTTTAGGAATACATTTACATTCCGTAGTATTCTGCTTTGAATTATCTATCTTTGAATCATGCTTAACTCATATCTTATCTTAACTTTCAGTATGTTTGGAAGAGGTAGGACCCGTCGTTCTGTGGATGCTGGGAAATCCGGTGACGCACATCCGGGAGGATTTTTACGTCTACCGATCAGATTATGGAGCTTGTTCTGAACTCTCAGCCTCATACTCCAGTTTCTGATGCACCGCGCAAGTCTTCCTTTGCGCGCCTTTGTAGTGATTTCTCATATCTCGGGGGCAAGCCGTTCAATGGTTCCGAGTCTGTTCTGGAGGTCCAGGCATGGATCCGTGTATGCGAGCGCATCTTTTCTCGCATGACTCTTCCTGATCATGACAGAGTTCTTGTAGCTTCCAGTATGCTTCAGAACCGCGCTTTGGATTGGTATGAGCTTCTCATTGCCGAGGTCGATGAGACTACTCTTACTTGGGCTCAGTTCCGTGAGCGTTTTGAGCTCAAATTTGTTTCGGAATCTGAGAAGATCTCTCTTGCTCGCCGCTTTATTGATCTTAAGCAAGGGAAATCCACTGTTTCAGATTACGTTTCTTCTTTTGAGGCCCTATGCAAGTACGGCCTCGAGTTCATTAGCACACCACATAAGAAGAATCTCAAATTTGTTGAGGGTCTGAAGAAGTACCTCAAGAAGCAACTGATGCTTCCACTCAAGCTTTCATTCGAAGAGCTTGTAGATTCGGCCTTTCACCTTGAAGCAGTCGAGAAGGAGAAGGATAGTGATGATGATGTTGAGGTGCCCAAGCACCCCAACAAGAAGAGGTTTTTCCACAAGCCTAATTCTTCTCTTCCCAGAAGAAGAAGAAGATGTTCATCAGTTCTGGTTCTAGTTCTCAGCCTCAGTCCCAGCCTAGTGGAACACCTTCCATTCAGAAGTGTTTCAACTGTGGAACTACCGACCATATGGTTAGAGAGTGTGCCAAACCTCTTATCTGCCGCTATTGTAAGAAGGAGGGTCATCTTATTTTCGCTTGTCCTACTGGACCTCCTAGATCTGGCAAGCTTAATGCTGCCAAGGTTCCTGCATCTTCATCTCAGCCTCGAGGTACGCATCCTTCCATTCTTGAAGGTTCTATTTTATTTCATGATCAGTCTATTAGAGTTCTCTTTGATACGGGTGCTTCTCACTCATTCGTATCAAAGGAATTTGTTGATATTATGTCTTTGGATGTTTCTTATTTGGTTTCTTCTCTAAGGATTGTGAATCCCATTGGAGGATCCACGACCCTTAGCCTGCTTTGTGAGAATGTTGATATTGATCTTTGTGGCTTTTCTTTCTGTGCGAATCTGCACGTTATGGCTTATTTGGGTTTCGACATGATATTGGGGATGGATTGGCTCATTCGATACGATGCCAAGATCATTTTTTCTGAGCGGGTACTATTTCTTAGTCACCCTGACTCTTCCGCTCAGTTAGCTCTTGTTCTTCGGGATATAGATATCTCCGAAGCTTCTCTATGTGCCCTTGATTCACGAGATGATGATTGTGATATATCTCATATTCCTATTGTTCGGTATTACCCCGATATGTTTGAGCCAGTTTCGAGTTTACTGCCTAAGCGGGCTATTGAGTTTCGTTTTGATCTCATTCCCGGTTCTCATCCAGTTAGTCGTACTCCCATGAGGATGTCTACAAAGGAGAATGAGGAACTCAAGAAGCAATTAGTAGAACTCGAAGCAAAGCATTTTATTCATTCCAGTTCTTCGTCGTGGGGTGCTGCGGTGGTCTTCGTGAAGAAGTCCGATGTTTCTCTTAGGCTTTGCATTGATTACCGCAAGCTTAATGAGGTGACCATCAAGAATCGTTATCCATTGCCTCGGATAGACGATATGTTTGATCAGTTAAGTGGTACGAAGGTCTTTTCGCAGCTTGACCTTGCCACAGGATTTCATCAGCTCCGAGTTGCGGATGACAATGTGCCACTTACAGCTTTCCGCACTCGCTATGGTTCATTTGAGTGGTTAGTCATGCCGTTCGGTTTGACGAACGCCCCTGCATTCTTTGTCAATCACATGAGTCGAGTATTCCGGGAATATCTCGATAAGTTTATTCTTGTATTCATTGACAACATTCTGATATATTCTAGATCCGAGATAGAGCATACCCAACACCTGAGAATTGTCTTAGATACACTTCGTCAGCATCATCTTAAGGCCAAGTTATCCAAGTGCCACTTTTGGGAGAGCAAGGTAAAGTTCTTAGGCCACGTAGTATCTTCTGAAGGCATATCTGTCGATCCCGCCAAGATGAAGCCGTTCAGAACTGAAAGCGGCCTGAGAACGTGCATGAGATTCGTAGCTTCCTAGGACTGGCGGGTTATTACCGTCAGTTTGTAAAGGATTTCTCACGTGTTGTTCTTCCTCTTACGAGCCTAACTCGTAAGGGTGTTCGTTATGTCTGGTCAGACAAGTGTGAAGCTTCTTTTCAGCGATTGAATGGACTTCTCACTCATGCTCCTATTCTAGTGGTTCCCAAGGGAAACCATGATCTTGTTGTCTACACCGACGCTTGTGGTAGCGGGCTCGATGCCGTGCTCCTGCAGAAGGATCGGGTGGTTGCTTATGCTTCTAGTTAACTGCGTTTGAATGAGGTTCGCTATCCAACTCATGATCTTGAGTTGGCTGCTATTGTCTTTTCCTTGAAGACATAGCGCCATTATTTACTGGGTGAACGCTTCATTCTATACACCGTCACAAATCCCTGAAGTATCTCTTCAGTAAGAAAGATCTCAATATAAGACAACAACGATGGCTTGAGTTCCTTGCCTCATATGACCTTGATATTCAGTATACCCCTGGCAAGGGTAATCGCGTGGCAGATGCGCTTAGTCGCAAGCATTTGGCTGTAGTTTCTATGATGATAGCCAAATGGGATATTCTCAAGACATTATCTATGTGTGATATTCGGGATCGAACTCCGTCTTCTGATTCACCGATATTATTATTCAGCCTGGAGGCTCGACCTAGTTTACTGGATCGCATTGCCCATGCTCAACGGTAGGATCCAGACTTGTTGCATTTCATCCATCTTCTTGAGTCGGTATCCAGTGATGAGGCATCACTGGATTATTTTATTGATTCCCATCGGTGTCTTCGTAGGAAGAACCGTATTATTGTGCCCTCTGATTTATCGCTTAGGCGTGACATCCTAGACGATTTTCATCGCACTAAGTACACTATCCATCCCGGTTCAAGTAAGATGTATGCTGACATGAGTCGCTTATATTATTGGGAAGGTTTGAAGCGAGACGTTGCATGTTATGTGAGCAGTTGCATGACTTGTCAACAGATCATGGCCGAGCATCAGCGTCCTTCCGGTCTTCTTCAGCCTCTGGAGATTCCATTATGGAAATGGGATCAGACATCTATGGATTTTATTAACGGTCTGCCTCGTCGAGGTCGGGCCATACGTCTATTTGGGTCATAGTTGATCGCTTGACCAAATCGGCTCATTTTATTCCGATTAAGTTCACTCGGACTGCACCTTAGTCGGCCAAGCTCTATGTGAAGGAAGTCGTTCGACTTTATGGCATTCCCAGTTCTATTGTTTGTGACCGTGACACGATTTTCACTAGTCACTTTTGGAAGTGTCTTCAGTCAGCTTTGGACACAAAGCTGAACTTTTCTACTGCTTATCACCCTCAGACTGATGGCCAGACTGAGAGGGTGAATCGTGTTTTGGAGGATCTCCTTCGCTGTTGTATTCTTGATTTTAGAGGCAGTTGGGAGGACCACTTACCACTTGTGGAGTTTTCCTACAACAACAGCTTTCAGTCGAGTATTGGCATGGCTCCTTTCGAGGCTCTTTACGGAAGGCCATGTCGTTATCCTTCGTGTTGGTTAGAATCTAGCGAGAAGCTTATTCTTGGCCCAGATTCGGTTCGGGAATCTTCTGAGAAGATTATTCTTATTCGTTAGAGAATAAAGAGGCGCATAACCGTCAGAAATCCTACGCGGACAACTGTAGGAGGCCTCTTGAGTTCTCCATTGGTGATCTTGTATTCATTCGGATATCTCCTATGAAGGGGATTGTGCGTTTCAGCTCCGCAAGGAAATTGGCTCCTCGCTATATCGGACCGTTTCCTATTACGGAACGCATCGGTCCCGTTGCTTATCGTATAGCTCTGCCTGCTCATTTTTCTGGAATGCATGACGTATTCCACGTTTCTCAGCTTTGCAAATGTGTTCGTGATGCTGATTCTGTTATTGATCCGCTTATTTTGCCAGATTTAGAGATTTCTCCCGATTTGTCTATTGAGCAGCAACCTCTACGTGTGCTTGATTCGGAGGTTAGACGCCTTCGAAACAAAGAGGTCCCGCTCGTGAAGATTCAATGGTCGTCTAATCCTAAGGACCGCACTTGGGAGACCAGAGAGTTTATCAAGCGTACTTTTCCTGGTTTCTATCTTCATCTGCTGTTGGTGAGTATTTTTATTTCACCTTTGTTTGATTTATTTTGAGGATTAGATGTTATAGATAACTTCCATGATAGGGAATTGCAGGGACGCAATTTTCTTACGGGAGGAGTCTGTAACAACCCGTGATTGCGATTACCAAATAATAAATTAAAATTGGGATTTTAATTTAATTGGAGCTATTAATGAATTTTTTATGTGTCTAAGTTGTTCAAAAGTTAGTTATTTTGAATAATTAATATTTTGGGCTTAAGTGTAAAATAGAGAATATAATGGAAATTAATTAGGGTAAATGGAAATTTATAATATTGCAAAAATTTTATATGTGTAAAATAGTGCAATATTTGAACTGGGAAATATAATTTATAATTTAATTGCAAAACGGTGA
This sequence comes from Allium cepa, assembly GCA_030765085.1. NCBI lineage: Eukaryota > Viridiplantae > Streptophyta > Magnoliopsida > Asparagales > Amaryllidaceae > Allium > Allium cepa. The sequence goes on along the minus strand of CM060929.1, from coordinate 471,086,903 downwards.
TTTTTGGGCAATTTTGACCAAAAGATATTTTGGAATAATTAGGGGTTAAATTGTAAGTTGGCAAATATTGTGATGTAAAATTTTATAACTATAGCTAAATTAATTTGGTGACATATCTTAAAATTTTATGGGTAAATAACGTGCAGTTTGTACTTAGAGAAATTAGCTAACTTGAGATATAGAACATATTCCAAGTCCTAATGGGTATTAGGCCCACTAATCCACTTCCATTAGCCTATAAACCATCTTCTACCCATTTGTTTCAGCCAACATCTCATTCCATAAAACCTTAAACCCTAGAGCAAAACACTAAATAATGGCCTCCAAACCTAGAGCAAAGCTTCACTAATCTTCATCAAAGTCAAAGGGGTTTTAATCTAATCATTGGAAGGTAATAGCAATCACAAAACCCACCTCTAATCCATTGTTTAATTTCTGAACTTATTTTGTAATCCTCTTTTTTTGTGCATTTTGATTGTAGAAGCTCTTTGATCTTCATCTCATTGCTTGGAAAAGAGGTAATAAATGCTAGCTGAAATTAAAATTAGTATATTGCTGTTAGTAAATTAGGCATATCTCATTCATCTTAAATCGGAACTATGATTTTCTTGATGTTTTGGAAAGATTATTTTGTAGCCTATAACTTCTATGTTTTGTGCTTTGCAAAATTTTGAGGTTTTTATGGTCGAAATCACGTTTGTTTGTTCCTGACCTGACAACAAACTACAGGGTTGATAAAATAAAAACCTGAAATTGTTTTGGCCATAAGTTACTCGTTTCTTATCCAAATCTATTAATTTTGGATGTTCTGGAAAGCTTAGATATAGGGCTAAATGTTTCATGTTTTGATTTTCATGTAATTTCGAAGTTAATTTTGTCAAAACTGTGCATTCTTACTACTATCCCGAGAGCAAAACGACCATGATATAGAATTTAGATCTGAGAATTGTTTTAGTCATAGAATTTTCATCCCTTATCGGAATTTGACGATCTTGGTCATTCCGAAAATCTTAAAAACTAAGCTAAAATTTTTATTTTATTCATTTTTCCAGAATTTGAAGTTTACTATGTCAAAATTGTGGTTTTTTGTCTCTGGCCTGTAAGTGCATAGCTACAGGCCTTAGTCTCTTTTCTCCTGTTGTTTTCAACGCAGAACCCCGAATTTGCGACTCCATCCCGGGCTCATATGATGTTGGGATCTCCCATTCTTGGTCTCATTGGAAATATGAGGTCGACATCTTCAACCCTGCGAAGTTTGGTTTAGATCTGGGTGCGTTAGATACTTCGTTTTTGTTGCCGAAATAGCACCCTGAAACTGTTTTACAACAGTGATCATTTTCAGTTATCGTCGGACCAACTTTGAGACGTTTCCATTTCTTCGTTTCACGTCAGAACTTAACGATTCTGATTGCATATCAAAGTAGGAGAACTTTATTATGCTCTTTCAAATTTTCATCAAGATCTGGGTTCATATGGCCCTTCGACCATGTCGTCGAATTTGGACCTTTGCACTGTTTTGACACAACAGAGTTTTATGATTTTTGTCCGACTTTGAGACGACGCCGTTTCTTTGGTTCAAGTCAGAGTTGCCCAATTCTTTTTGTAGTTTGAAGCAGGGATGTTGGTCTACATGGCTGTCAATTTTCATGCAATTTGGACTCCTTTTGTAGGTACAAATATGCCGTTGAACTAGTGACTTCGACTTGTTTCAGTGATTTTATACTTGTATAATTTCGACTATTTTTTTGAGATTTTTCGATTTCTTTGAGACTTGTCTCTAGATTTCATGCACGGATTTTATATATCATTTTAAAGTGCTTTTCCATCAAATTAGCTTTTGAAACTATTATTTAGTATTATTTTAAATATTAAATTAATTACTCCATAATAGGAGAATTTCAAAGGCTATTTCTAAAGAGGTTTTCAAACGATTAAAAATCATCTTTCTCCAACTATTTTCTAAGTAAAATATACACTCTTATGCACTTCGATCGAAGTGGAAAGGTGAATAAATGGTTAGGTAAAACACAGACCATGAATCCACGCGTTCACCTTTCCGATTAATCCCGACCTATTCGATTGATCGTTTTGGCCTTTTGGCCTAGTTTACCGATGACATCAGGTGAACTTTTTACTGCTTTGAGTGTAGAAGCTTACGATGGTTAGTAACCGTTTAATGCGAACATTGGGGTATGTGACTCACGTTACTACTTTACGGGTTCCTTGCTAAGAGTTCGTGACACATTCCTACCTTTAGTGGTAAACGAGTACTGGGCCTACGAGCCTTTTCCACTACGGCGTGTTTCCTGAGTGATACCTTTGGGATAGTGTCTTCGGACTGTCTCACTTGGGTTTATTGCCTTTGGGATAGTGTCTTCGGACTGTCTCCTTCTGGCTCACCACCTTCTGTATAGTGTCTTCGGAATGTCTTCTTTCGGTGTTGCCCCTTAGCTAAAGTGATGGATGTGTCACTGGGGTATATTTCCTATGTGATTGAGTACAGTACTAGCGCGCTAATGTTTTCCTATGTGATTTATATTCCCTCGTGTAGCGCCATTCGGTGATGGTTTTATGCAACCACATGATATAAGCACGACTACCTTGTGGAACTTGTTTTATGCCTACACTGGCACTTGTGCTTATGTTATGCCGATGATATGAGGCTTGTTATATATCTCTACTTAGATGTTAGTTTCTTCTCTATGTGAGAGATTTTGGTCTTTATTACCATGATATATGTTTCTCTTTTGGATATTATTATGTTATATGTTGCCTCATTATCTTATCATGATTATTGTTCAGTTTATCTAAGTGATTTGTTTAGCTAGCCTGACCCGAGTATTTTATGCTCGGGTCAGACCGAGTTGTTTCAAGTTAGGTCGCTTTGGACTTAGCTTGCTTCGGTGCTTACGCTTTGGATATATCCGCTATACTATAGATAACTTTACTTGTTATCTATCCTTTATGATACTCTGATATTATGACTATCTTGTGTATATTCTTTTGACTCACGGATGTGTGAGTAGTGGCTTTGTACCCACTTTTATATTTGAATATGTACTTGATGTTGTATTGTGCTGAGACTATTTGCTTATTATCTGATGCTGTTCTATGATGATGTTCATTTTGCTATTATGCTTTGTTCTGGCAGATATTTTAGCCATTGTAGTTTTGCTTTAAGTATTTATTGAATATGTTGAACCACGTGAGATGAACAAAAAAAAAATAGATTCCACTTTTTGACATGTTCAGTAGATAGTCAAAGTAAGATTACACATGGTCGCTTCCATTATACTCTACTGTCCGCATTAGTAGACGGTATTATCCATATAATACTCTTTGCTAATGAGGCTCTCGGAGTGCAGCGTTACACCAAACTCCCTGAACCTTCCCCTACCTCCAGCCAAGTTCCCGATCACCCTAGATCTCCTGGCCACCCGAATTTACCCAAAAGCCAAATTACAATCATTCCCAAAATGCACATTCATCCCAATACTATAAATTTTTATTTTTGTTTTAAAAATACTAATTTCCAATGTAGATTCAAGTTATAAACATGAATCAGCAAATTTACGTGTTTGGTTTTTAACATATTTTTAGAAATCTAAAGTATTTCTAAATTTACAGGCAGTTTCCCGCTTACCGTGCTTAACTATATTTTTAAAACTTAACTTAAGTAAAATAAACATATTTTGTTCAAATTCACAACCTATATATGAAAGTTTGAAGAGCACTTGATTCTTGATCAAAATTTAAGACTTGTCAGTTATAAAACATGGATATACAGAGAGTTTCAGGCATGCACGCACAAACACCTACCTATTTATAGCATTCAAACCAAATTACACACATGCAAACAAATTTCACATCATAAACCATAGTTTAAAACAAAAGTTAGTTGTTTACTCACTTGTTAAAAAAATAAAGGACTTGAAACTAGGGATGAAAACTGAATTGCTGATTTCTTTGAAACTGAAAGACTTTGGTTACTGCTTTTAATTTAAACACTGGAATTTCATGATGTTACTTCAGAAGATTACTTGACACATTACTTCAGGTTGCATTTGATAATGAAATCTTGGTTTACAGGCTTGCTCGCTTGTTTGAGAAGGTTACAGGCTTGAGGAAAGGTTTTAGGGTTTTGATTTGTTATAGAGATATGTTTACAGGCCCGAGTTACAGGGTTTTGTTTCTTATTTCGGTTGAAGATTGGTAGATTTTGAAAAATGTTTACAGGGTTTAGCTATTGATCTTTCTGGTTTGTAGATAGTTGATCAGTTTGAGTTTTCTCCTTTTTTAAGAAATGAAGATGGAAAAGTGATAGGAAAGAGGAGATATAAGTTTATACAATGCAAATTCGAATTTATTAAAATTTAAAGAAAAATGAAACAACTTATGACACTTGTTCAATTAAATCAACATTCGTCATTACCAACTTCTAATTAACTTACATATGTATTTAACATGATTAAGAAGCTAACACTTGTAATAATATATTTGTATTTATTTTTAAAAGGTTTTAAAAGCTTTTATATTAATTTTCCAAATTAATAAATACCTTTCTAAATTAATAAATGCTTTTCTAAATTTGTGTAAATAAAAATCTTCTAAAAGAAAATAAAATAAAAACCAATTATATTCTAAATAAAGTCATATAAAATATATCTAATTCATTTTTAAATGTAAATATAAAACTTTTGTATTTATTTTACTATTTAATAAACACTATTGTAATTTATATAAATAAATTCTTTTAAGGAAAACAATATAAACAATTCTTATTCAAATAAAAACCTTATTCATTTATTTTTATATCCAAATATTTTCAAGATATATATTCTTTAGATTCCAAATTTAAATTCAAATTCAAATCTGAATTCAAATTCAGTTTAAAAATATTTAAATCCAACACAAATATATATATACACTTAAAACCACACTTATTAAATTTATAAATAATTACTCCATTTAAAAATCTATTTACATTTATATTTAAAAATAACACATTATTATTATTATTATTTATTGTTTATAAATAACAATTTTATCAATTTTAAATAATTTAATAAGTAGGTTATCACATTTTAAATTCCTTGAAATTCCAGGATATCACATTCCTCCCCCCTTAAAAGAATTTTGTCCCCGAAATTAAAACAAAGATAATCCAAAACTTTTATTTTATTTCAAACCATCTAAGCATGCATATCAACCATACACTATCAACCAAACAAGCAATTCACCCAAACAAACAGTTTATTCAAACTAACAATTCAATCAAACAAACAACTCTAGCTATCCGGACACAGATCCGTATAAGCCTTCCTAAAACTATCCAGAGTTTCTCAAGACAAACTCTGGAATCCTCGCTCCATAGAATCTTAACTAGCTATACCACTATGATTCAGAGCTTCCTCTTACCCCGATCTAAAAATCTAAACCATATATCAGACCACACTTAAAAACCAGCTCAGCTATCAGATCCTATTGAACTGCAGATCCCAATTAAGATGGATCGTTCACATATTTCCTCAAATGAGATACGTGAAAAACATCATGAATTCCAGCCATCCAAACTGGCAATTTCAATCCTGTAGACCACAACATTAATCCTCTTGAGCACTTGGAACAGACCAATATATCTTAAGGCACGTTTTCCTGTCTTACCAAATTTGATCGCTCCTTTAATTGAGAAACTTTAACAAATAATAAATCTCCGATCTCAAAATCCAACTGTCCTTGTCTCTTGTCCATATATTCTTCTGGCGATACTGCGCTGCTCTCAATCTCTTTTAGAAAAGATCCACCTTCGCAGATGCCTCTCGAATCAAATCTGGACCAAGAACACGACGAACTCCCAACTCTACCCAACAGAATGGGAATCTACAAGGTCTTCTAAACAAAGCTTCATAGGGTGCCATCTAGATGCTCGCCTGATAACTGTACGAGAATTCCATTAAATGTAGATGGACCTTCCAAGATCCATCAAAATCCAAAACACAAGCCCTCAGCATAACCTTAAAAATTATATTCAGCCTTTTCATCTGACCGTCGATCTAGGGATGATCGGCTGTACTCATCTCAAACTCGAATCCAAAGCTGATCGCAAAGCCTCCCAAAACTTTCTGATGAATGATAAGATCACGATCGCTAACAATGCTGACTGGAACACCAAGCAGTCGGACAAACTCCTTCAAGAAAAACTCAGCCAAAGATGCTGCAGTACAGGTTGCCTTGACCGGAATAAAATGGGCGCTCTTGGTCAATCGATCTACAGTCACCCATACTCCTTCATTTCCCTCTTTGATCCTTGGAAAACCGTCGATGAAATCCAAAGGAATCACTTCCCACTTCCACTTCGAAACTTCCAAAGCCTGCAACAACCCTATGGTGTTCTGCTGATCACCTTCAGATGTTGACAAATCGTACATCCTTTGACAAAAGCAGCAACATTCTTCTTCATACTCTACCACCAGAAGACTCACTTCATATCCTTACACAACTAAGAAATCTTTGGGTGGATACTCAGCCTAGAGCGATGCCTCTAATAGAACTTCTTGCTTCAAATCCCAGAAATTCGAAACACAAATCTTTCCGTTGATTCTCAAAGTTCCTTAGCCATCAATCTCAAAACTGGAACACTGACCATTCATGACTCAATCCATCCATAATAGGCACACACAACATCCATGTAGACCTTAAACTAACTCTTGCCATCAAGAATAGCTAGAACAGGCACACTTGTCAACCTTGCCTTCAAATCCAAGAAAGCCTCTTCACACTCGCGGTCCACTTAAACTTTGCTCATTTTCGAGTTAACTTGGTTAAGTGCGAAGAAATCTTAGAAATATCCTTGATAAACTCCCTGTAGAACCCTTCCAAATCCAGAAAACTGCGGACTTCAGTCAGAGTCTACGGCTGCTTCCATTCCTGAATAGTATCTACCTTGGCTGGATCTACATAGATACCCTCAGTAGAAACAATACGCCCCAAAAATCTGACTTCCGATTTCCAAAAATGGCATTCGAAAACTTAACCTTCAGAACATGCCTCCTCAGGGTTCCTAAACTATCCCCAAATGCCGCTTGCTCCTCTTCAGACTTGGAATAGACAAGAATATCATTGATGAACACAGGAACAAACTTTCAACACGTCCCGAAAACTTGGTTCATCAAATCCACAAAATCTCACGGATCTATCCCCTTGGTCACAAAGACCATGGCAGAACCTTAACTAGAAAAATTAGGCTGGACCAAACCTCCTCTAAGAAATCTTGGGTCTGCTTCTCCAACTTTCTCTCTCCTTCAGCGCTATCCTTCTACTAGGCTGAACAATAGGCACTGCTCTCCGATCTTAAGACGATCTAAAACTTTATCTTCCAATGAGAACAAACTTCACTCCTCGAAAACATCCGAAAAATCTCTAACTACAACGATGTACTCTAGGCCTTCTGGAGATGCCTCGCTTCCATGCAATAGATTATAGAGTGAACTCCGGAATCATCGCAAGTCACTTTTACAATTCTTCCCAACTCAGTCTCCAAAGAAACAATCCTCACATCACAAAATCAAGACAACCTTACTAATTCAACCAATCCATATCCAAAATAAGATCAAACCCTTTTAAAATCCAATATAAAAGGGTCACAAGAAAACTATGGGGGAGATAAGAAAGTCTAAAGCCTCTATAGATCTTATCTAACTCAGTTGCTCCGCCTATAGGATTAGATCAAGGATAGGATGGTCAACCAAACAAAGAGAAAGATAAAACTTCTCTAGAACTCATGTTGGAAATCCGAACAGATACCCAACAAATTTAAATAGGTATATAGTTATATAAAAATTACAAATACGCGCTCTCAAGATAGACACTACTCCATAGCCTAGGTATTATCTCAACCTATGCTCTGATACCAAGTGTGACGACCCATCTTTCATCCTATAGAAAGACACATCATCAATAAGAAAGAAAGAGGTAGAAATAGAATAAATAGAAGAAAGAACTCAATAATATCAGAATCTCATAGCGAAAATGAAACAAAATATAATATATCACATAACTATTACAAAATCTTTACATATCAAAGTTACAGATACAACAACATCATCACATTAGACAGTTATAGAACTTGTCTATCATACATCTCAAATACAAGATAGAGTTACCAACACAGGGGAAACACTATATATCTACAACGCTGAAGCCTCCTTCTCCATCTCTTCTCCAAAATTCGTCAAATGTAACCTGAATCCCTTGGCTATTCATAAAAATTTGACTACCCGAGAGTTTAAGAAAAACAAAAAATGAACTCCGGATCAGACATGGGTCTGGCGTGTGTAAACGGGTTAATTTTGTTTAACTTTAAAATCAATTGGAAACATCGGTATTACGTAAGACTTCCCACACATAAACATGGGTAAGTTTTTCCCTTACGCTAACCAAAACATTTGATAGGAAATCCAATGATATTATAGTAGGGTCTAGGGTTTTTAAATAAATATTCACATAGTTGAAATTTTTACATGATTAAATTCCAGCATATTAGCCACAAAGTGGATTATACAATCAAAAACATAAAGGCACGTAGGGATAATGAGTTTCCATCAATGGCAGGGCTACTAGGGTACCGTCCGTCACACTACGTGGTCTAGATCACCGTACCGAGGATCCACCCTAAATCTCCTACAACACAAGGCCGGAGCCATCCCTTACGGGACAGTCTCGAATAAGACAACCCTGCAGTTGGCTGCAGACCAAGTGCCCGCTAAGCCGAATAAAAAAGGACCTCTAGATAGGGGAAGCTCTTATCCTACTTGAGCGCGACTCACTTAGCCTTGCTGCACCTCCCCTTTTTTAGCCATTCGGTTGATGAGGCTTGAGGCTACGATTACCTTTATAGAACACATCTATCTTAGAATCCTCATCGTCCACTTGACGATGTTCTGAAAGCATTCAATCCATACAAGCTCGTTCCGGGTTCGAACGAAACCGAAGGCATTATCTCGTTACACTCATTTTGGAGTCACCCTCAAAGTTAACGACAATAACCCTTGCACTCAGAAACTCCATCTCGAACCTGAAAGCACTATCTCCGTTATACTCGTATTGGAATAACCCTCAGAGTTTTAGCGAAAAATTGTTCTTACACTTCGAGTCTACAACTTGATCTTCAATTGAATACACGACCTAACGTTTAACTTGGATCGATGTGGTTTTCGGATAATCAAATTTGATACCCGATCCCAGTCTTATCGAAGTCCAAACGTTTCTTCAAGGTCAAGTTGTTTAAGATTCAAAAATTCAATTCAATTCAATACTTTGAATTCACACAGCATTTCACACAGATAAATATCACACATTTATCACTGATATGTCTAATATCACACCACGGAATATCAAAGAATATCATCCAATAGATATCAACCAATCCAGACATTCTATAAAGAATCATCCATAACCTAGAATTATTAATCCATTTTATAATTAATTTAATTTATTTAAATTAAATTAATTACTTAAGAATTAATCACCTAATCCTGCTCAATTTATCATTAATTAATTACAAACCAATTAATTAATCATCACCTTAATTAATCATCCTTAATTAATCATCCCCTTAATTAATCATCCTCTTAATTAATCATCCTTGATTAATTATCCTTTAATTTCTTTATTAGTCAATTAATTAATCTCTAATCACAGATTAATTATCCTTTAACTATTAATTAATAAACCTTAATTATTAATTAATATCTCTCATTGCAAATTAATTAATCCATAATTACTCTTATAATTAATTAATTAATCTTTAATTAAATAATTAATTATCCATTAACTTTTAATTAATAAACCTTAATTATTAATTTACAACCTTAATTACAAATTAATTAATCCTTAATCACCTGCTGATTAATCCTTAATTAACAGTTAACCAATCTTTAATTAATCTTCAATTGTAGATTAATTATCCTTTAATTATTAATTAATAAAACCTAATTATTAATTAATAAAACTTAATTACAAATTAAGTACTTTTTAATTACTAGTTAAATAACCTCTATTACTTAACTGATTATTCACTAATTAAATTAATCAATCTTAATTTCTTAATTAATTAATCTCTAATCATTAATTAACCAATCTGAATTATCTAATTAATAATTCTTAATTACAAATCAGTTAACCATTAGTTAATTAACTAATAACCCTTAAATTATTAATTCTTAATCATTAATTAATTAAATCAATAAATTACTCTTAACTAATTACTTAATTAATCCTTTATCATTAATAAATTAAGTTAATTAATTATACTTAAATTTCTTAATTAACTCAATTAATCTCAAAACATTAAAACCTTAATCATCTTAAGATAAAACATTATCTTATTTATGTCTTAATTACCATTAACATAATTACACCATTTTATCATTATAAGTAACATTACTTAATTAAATTATTAATTAAGTTTTAAAATAAAATAATCATTTATTCTAACAATTTAAAGTTACTAAATTATAACTTCCTTTAAATACTTAAAACATTTATCAAATAATAGTTTTAAAACTAGTTTCAATTTACATTTAAAAACTTGATTTTGTTTTAAATTTCATTTTGTAACTTAGTTTTAAAATAACTTTAAAATTTACTGAACAAAATTTAAATTAAACAAATTTGTAACTTGTTAACCAAATTGTTAAAGAAAACAATAATTATTTGTAAATTAAATTTATATAATAAAGTTTTAACTAAACTTACTTTTATATTTCAAAAACTTTGATTTTAAAACTTTTTAAAAGCTTCTCGACACATGCTTCGGGTCAAACCCGAAGACAACTCGGGTCTAGCCCCGAGTTTCTTCTGCTTCTTCCTTTTTTTCAAAACTTAAATTTATTTTGTTAAAAACCCTACAGCTCTATCACCTAAAAACTACTCGAGTACAAACTCGAGTCACTACCTCCATAACCCGATCCCTTCTTCGAGTCAAAATCCCAACCCAAACAACAGTCACCGAACCACCTCTGTGCACCTGCACAGTCGACTTCAACGGCGGTGACCACATTGTAACCTTCGACACACCGACCATCACCCTTGCATCAGTTCCTGATCATCCAAACACTAGCCCAGGCCTCAAATCACAATCGAGCAACCCAGAAGAAACTGCAAAAAAAACCCAAACCCGAAAACTGCTCGAATCCACGTCTCCGATCATCGAAGCTGCTGCAACTCCGACCACGTCTTGCCGACTCCCCATGCTGCCATTACCCACAATCTCGAGCCGCTCAATCACCTAGAGATGGTGCAGTAATTCAGCTTTCTAGACCCGACCTAGCTAGGGTTTAAAACCTAACTCAACTCACTACCGGTGCCACGGTGGATTATCTACCTTCCTACCATTTTTGTCAAACTCCCTTAAGCTTCCCCTACCTCCAGCCAAGTTCCTGATCACCCTACATCTCCTGGCCACCAGTATTTACCCAAAAACTAAATTGCAGTCATTCCCGAAATTCACATTCATCCCAATACTAAAAATTTTGATTTTTGTTTTAAAAATCCTAATTTCCAAAGTAGATTCAAATTATAAACTTGAATCAGCAAATTTAGATGTTTGGCTTTTAACATATTTTTGGAAATCTACTGTATTTCTAAATTTACAGACAATTTCCCACTTACGATGCTTAGTTATATTTTTAATACTTAGTTTAAGTAAAAATAAACATATTTTGATCAAATTTCACAACCTATATGTGAAAGTTTGAAGAGCGCTTGATTTTTGATCAAAATTTAAGACCAGTCGGTTATAAAACATGGATGTACAGAGAGTTTTAGACATGCACACACAAACACCTACCTATTTATAGCATTCAAACCAAATTACACACATGTACATAAATTTCACATCACAAACCATAGTTTAAAACAAAAGTTAGTTGTTTACTCACTTGTTAAAAAAAACAGAGGACTTGAAACCGAGGATGAAAACTGAATTGCCGATTTCTTTGAAACTAAAAAACTTTAGTTACTGCTTTTGATTTAAACACTGGAACTTCATGATGTAGCCGAGAAGATTGCTTCACACTTTACTTCAGGTTGCATTTGATAATGAAATCTTGGTTTGCAGGCTTGCTCGCTTGTTTGAGAAGGTTATAGGCTTGAGCAAAGAATTCAGTGTTTTGATTTGTTATTGAGATATGTTTACAGGCCTGAGTTACAAGGTTTTGATTCTTATTTTGGTTGAAGATTGGTAGATTTGGAAAAATGTTTAAAGAGTTTAGCTATTGATCTTTCTGGTTTGTAGATAGTTGATCAGCTTGAATTTTCTCTTCTTTTTTTTAGAAATGAAGATAGAAAAGAGATGGGAAAGAGGATATAAGGTTATATAATGAAACTAGGATTTATTAAAATTTAAAGAAAAATGAAACAACTTATGACACTTGTTCAATTAAATCAACATTTGTCACTACCAACTTCTAATTAACTTACACATGTACGTAATATGATTAAGAAGCTAACACTTGCAATAATGTATTTTTATTTATTTTTAAAAGATTTTAAAAGCTTTTATATTAATTTTTCAAATTAATAAATAACTTTCTAAATTAATAAATGCATTTCTAAATTTATATAGATAAAAATCTTTTAAAAGAAAAGAAAATAAAAACCAATTATATTCTAAATAAAGTCATATAGAATATATTTAATTCATTTTTAATGTAAATATAAAACTTTGGTATTTATTTTACTATTTAATAAACACTATCTTAATTTATATAAATAAATTCTTTTAAGGAAAATAATATAAAACAATTCTTATTCAAATAAAAATCTTATTTATATATTTTTATATCCAAATATTTTCAAGAAATATATCCTTTAAATTCCAAATTTAAATTCAAGTTTAAATCTAAATTCAAATTCAATTTCAATTTAAAAATCTAATTTAAATCCAACACAAATATATTTATATATATTTAAAACCACACTTATTAAATTTGTAAATAATTATTCCATTTAAACATCTATTTACATTTATATTTAAAAATAACACATTATTATTATTATTATTTATTATTATTTATAAATAACGATTTTATCAATTTTAAATAATTTAATAAGTAGATTATCACATTTTAAATTCCTTGAAATTCTGGTATATCACAAATATCTATCTTATTTTCGAATCTCTATACTAGTGATTTAGGGTTGTCGTAACGATGTTTTGCGCAACATTCGTTTTGACTCAAATAAAAGATGTTTACGAGAATATTTTCCTTAAAAGAATAAATATATACTTGATCCTGATTTTAAGTATATGGAATATTTTCTAAATGTTGAAAATAAATTGATTTGTGAATTAATTATTATTAAATAAGTATCTGGAAATTTTTTCCAGTATTGAAATATTGAAATGGCTTTGAAAATATATCCTTATAAAGATAATTTGAAGTGAATATTTGGCAAGTAATTTAATTAATAAAAGATTAATTAAAAGGGCCTAATGATTGTTATAGTGATGAATATTTGCTTGTTTGCTTGATAGTTAAATAACTAACTATCAAATTTAGCCAAATTTTAGTTCCTTGACTTGATGTGGGAACTATTTAGTCGTACACTTAGTACGTAGCCTTCTGTGTAGGCTTTATTATCGTTTATGTTGAGGATGATGATTCGTATAGCATGGAGTATTACTCCAATCTATCGAGCTTCCTTCTTGGCCTGAAAGATAGCAAGTTGAAAGTTGGAGATGTTATAAGTCTATGAGACTTAGTTTTTGTGTGAAGTTGAGAAACACTTTTGCGCTGTTGGTGTGAAGTGTTGCTCCATTCGCGATCGAATGAGCAATGGCACTAGGGATTTATACCAATCGGCAACCCGACCCTATAGGCTCTTCGATGCATCACCAAAAGCATGATCAAGCACCAAAGCTATGATTTTTAAAGGTTGGACTTCAAAACACCAAAAACTGGAATATTCACAAAACTAATCCAAATCAAAGCAAATGCACATGAATAAGAGTTAGGAATTCATATCTAACAATCAAAGATAATCATAGACTTAGATGTGAAACAAAAATCTCACCTTTAAACCCAAAACAAATGAAGAAGAAGCTATAGAGCAATGGCAAGGACAATCACTCTTCAATTCCAACCCAAAGAGCTTGAATCTAGGCTTAAAAGAGAAACATTTCCTAAATTAGGTTTAGGAATTTATGAAATTGGTAAGAGAATGAGTTGGAGAAGAAGAAGAGGAGGCTTAACAAAGCTTCATCTATAAATTTGGAGCTAGAACTTGATTTGCAAATGGAAACTAGGGCTTGGAGTTTTAATTTCCCATTCCTCTCTCCATTTTTGCCAAAGCTTGAGTATTAGGAAATAGAAGTGAAGTAATGAAGAGAAGAGGGGTGAAGCTTGGGTCTAATGGGCTGAAACAAAAACCAAAGTCCTAAGTGAAAAAGTAGCTCTAACTCCAATCATATCAAAGTTTATACTCAAAAAGGTCGCAAACGTCATTTTGAACTCAACGGGGGTGGTCTTGAGTCCTAATTCGACTGTTTGCAAAAAGTAGCTTTTCGGACACTAATCCGACTAACGATGAATTATTTTAAATAAAATATTTAAATATTCAATCGTAAAATATGCGGGTTGTTACAGACTCCCTTCCTTAAAGAAATTGCGTCCTCGCTATATTTAAGAAGAAAATATAAAGTAACAACCATGAAAGCATATTCAACACAAAAGAAATTTGAAATAAAAAGTTCACCTCAAAGAGCACGAGAAAGTTAGTCCGGATGTGTTCGCTCGATGAATTCTCTGGATTCCCAAGAACAAGCCTCAGGATTTAAGGACCGTTGGACTTTCACAAGAGGAACATCTTTATTCCGAAGGCGTTTAATCTCTGAAGCAGTGATACGAATAGGATGTTGCTCATAAGTCAAATTAGGCGAAACTTCAATTTCTTCCACAACACCGAGCTCAAGAATAGAATCGGAATCTCGAAGACACTTCCGTAATTGAGAAATGCGAAACTCGTCATGAATAGCAGGATACCGAGCCAGTAATAAAAGGCGATAAGCCACAGAACCAATACGTTCGGTGATGGAAAATGGACCAATATATCGAGGTGCTAACTTTCCCGATCGACTGAAACGCACAACACCCTTCATAGGTGAAACACGAACAAACACAAAATCTCCCACAGAAAATTCTAATTTCCTTCTTCGGTTATCGGCATAGGATTTTTGTCTACTTTGGGCTTCTTTCATCCTATGACGAATAAGGTCAATCTTTTCTGTGGAATCATGAATAAAATCTGGACCTAAAACCAGCTTCTCACCGGCCTCAAGCCAACAAGAAGGAGATCGACATGGCCTGCCATAGAGTCTCATTTCTTTTATAGGCTAACGACCTATGTATTATTTGGAGTTTCGACTCAATTTTTGTGGGCTAGCGACCCATATTCTTTTATGGAGTTCGGTTCATCGGACGTACCTTTGTACTACGTCGTTGTTTCGGCTTATCAGGATCAACGGGCGTACCGTTGTACTACGTCGTTGTTCTGAATTATTCCAGTTTCAGGTTCCTTGGGCGTACTAATATTGTACTACGTCATTGCATCGTCTCTATGGTTAGCGACCATGGGATAGCGTCCCGTTTGTGATACACGTGTTGGTGAGTTTTCATGCTCCCGTTTTGTGATAGGCCTCCTCTTTTTTTGTGATTTCTGGATTTCTGTTGATGGTTTCTAGAATTTGTGTTACACCAGTTTTATGATTGGCATCGATATGATGTCAATATTTGTGACTTGGTGAATAAAACTAAAGAGTATGACATTCTTTCGATCTTTGAGAAGATTCTTTTGATATTGATTAATCTCTGGTTGATTTTCAATCACATACTTATCATAGTATGGCTTTATGGTTATCATATGCTTTTGTCATATCTCTTATTCTATATCATTTTATTTGATATTTATAGTTAGACTGATCCATTTATTATTTTCTTATTAAATAATACTCGGGTCAGACCAAGATGTTACAAATGCTTCTGCTTGACTCCTCATGTGAGATTATTATCCTGACTTTTGGCTAACTACTTAGATTAATAGTTTTTGGCAGTATACATTTGAGACAGAGACTCCTTAATGTATACATATTCTTTTTTCTAGCACTTGTAACTATTCTTTTGTGATACTGTGGATCTTGTTTGACCACTACTCTGATGTACACTTTTAAGTGCTATATATTCATATCTTCTTCCGCCTTTGTGATATGGATATCTGTGACTGATTTGTGTTATGTTTATTTCTATATTTGTTTTCGAAGATATTATAGCCTCTGTGTACTAGCTTTGAGTTTGTGTCGGCATGTCGGATTTCCTCTTGAAATGAAATGCATGTTATATTATCTGACATATCGACGCTCGCACAAAGCAATTACACGGATGGTCGCTCCTCAACATCCTTATTCTTCGCGCTAGTTGACGGCATTACTCCGTAGTGTCATTGGCTAGCGTGAGTATAGAGGTGGGGCGTCACAGGGTCAGACCGAGTATGTTTACAGGTTCAGATTGGTGCTTTTGGAGCTTCAATATGAGAGCCGGAGATCTCCATTCCATATACACGTACATGTTTTGTTTGATTGTCCGCTGCATTGTTGATTAATTGTTTATATTATCAGCAATTGTGAGGACATGTTATTATAAATGTTCAGGCTGATAAATTGTGATTGATTGTTGAACTCTGATTGATGTATGTATATACAATTTCTGTTTTATAAAGATCATTGATATGATATTATATGTTTTCCGCTGTGATGTGAGATTCTGTATTATTCTGTTTGGTTCTATCTTCTCTTTTTCCTCTCTTCTCTTCTTCTCACTTCTTTTCTTTCTCCCGTCTTTCCATCAATCTGTGGTTTTAGGGTCGAACATGTGTGGATTATTGTCGATTCAAAGGGTATGGATTTGCGAGTCGTCACATTTGATATCAGAGCTTAGATTTCGTATATTCCTAAGCTTTGATGCGTACTCAGTACAGATAGGGATAGTAGCACCCTAGATTGAGTTTGAGTGTATTATATATATGAGCACATATTTGTTAGTAATTATAAAAATGTTTTATATTGTGTTTACTTATCCGTTCAGCTGTTTGTAAATTCTGGTCGGTACGTGGGACGCCATGTTATCGATAGGGATTTCTAAACCCTTAAACGAGGCAAGTCGACATAGTATTATCTTAAATTGGGCAAATGAAATTATTTTACCTCGATTATATTTTTTATATAAAAGAAATAATCTCTTAGAATTATTAATGTATATATAAACTGATTGTTTGGTTGTTTGAAAAATGTAAATATATATAAGTTAAATAAAGATGTTTGAATAATCTAAATAGAAATAACAATTGTCATAGAATAAATTATATAAGCAAATGAATTATAAAGTATGTAATTATAATTAATATGATTTAAAATTGTGAAAAGATCTTATATATATAAGAAATAGAACTATATGAATATATTTATAAATACGAGTTGTAAATAAAAATGAATTTGAACTAAGAATTTGAAATTTTGAATCCTGTTTATTTTGAAAGTTATTTTTCAAAAGTTAAGGAGATTATATTATTATAAATCAAACGAAAATGTAAATTTGGAATGATATTATATAATTAAAGTAAAATAGTGAAATTATATAAGTGAAAGATTTATAAATAAAAGAATTTTTTAAAAGAATATAAAGCACTGAATTCACTATCGTTGCTGGGAAATAATAAGGGTGATGACTGCAACATCACCCGTATCATTTTCGAGTTTCTATGTAATGGATTTGCTACCACTAGTAAATTTAAAATTGAAGATTTATCATTCTAAAAAAATAATTTAAAATCCAAGTTGAAATTGATAAATATAAGTGAAATGAGTTTTGGACTTATAATATGAAATAATAAAATTCTAGCTTTGGTAAAGTCGAAATAAATTTGAGTTAGTATAATAAAATATATGATTTGAAATTTAACTAAAGGAAAGTTAAATAAATTGAATTAGATTTAAACCAGAGTAGATAAGTTATTGAAATGGAAATTAAACTTAAATGGTAAGTGATTATATAATATGAATTTGAAAGTTTAATTAATAAATAAGCTATATAACTTATAAAATGAGTAAATGTAAGTAAAACTAAATTTTAAAATGGTTAGACAATTTTGGTTAAGAAAAACGAAATCTAAATTTAAAAAATGATATGAAATTTGACTTAAGTAAAAGTTAAATAAATTAAATTAGAAGTGAAACTTAAGTTGTATAGTGGAAGTAAATGCAAGCGAGTTGAAATGAAATACAACTTAAGTAATGTTGAATCAAGTTGATTTGGTATCAAAGTAAATTAATAAATTGAAGTGATGAATACGCAAAGTAAAGTTGAATAATAAGAAGTTAATTAAATGAAGTAGTTAAATAAATATGAACTTGAGTTATATAATGAAATTCAACTTTAGTTGTAAAATGAATTAGCATTAAAAATGTTGTTGTTAATAAGTTTTGAATTAATAATAATTCGTAAAGTGTTGTATAAAAATGCGATTATAGTGAATACTAGAATTCAATCCAAATTGAATATTAAACGAATTGAATATTTGAATGAAAGTCAATGTTAAATTAGTTGGAAGTAAATATGTTAAACCAAATTGAATATAAGTAAATTAAATAAATTTGGTAATGTTGGTTGTGCATTGGTTGTTAGATTGATGTTAGTTAATTGAATAGAAGTTCATATGAAATTGAATTAATAAAATTGAAAGCTAAATAATTGAATTCAAATTGGAAGTAAGTGAATTTAAATAGAATGGAATTGATTTGAATTAGAAGTGGACTAAAATAAATGTGAATTAGTGAATGTAAACTAATTGAATATGGATAAATGAATGTTAGTGAAATCCAATGATAATGACTCAAATATAATTTAATTGAAAATCAATTCATTGAATATTAATAAGAAGTGAATTTATATTAATTTGGTTATGGTTTGACTGGATAGAATATTGATTTGTTGGATGTTAGTTGGATGATAGTTGTTTGATGGTTGGATTTGTTATTTTGATTACATTTACTGTATTAGCATATATAGTTGTTGTATTGGTATATGTTGTATATTGATAATACTTTCTATATACATCTTTCTCATTTGTTTGTTGAGTGTTTAGTAGATGTGTATGGCGTTTGCTTTGCATTTGGAGCTCGCTTTCACGCTATATTAACCTTATATGCTCGCTAACAATATATAAAGTACACATATCGGATTACATACCGTATTTTTACACTTTTTTCCCTACGGGATGCCTCATCCTCGAAGATAAGATGTATATTTGTAATATATTTGTGTTGTGATCTTATTACGATCGAACCGCGCAAAGGAGACGCTGACGAATTTTTTTTGAAAATTTGAGGCGTTAGAATTTTTTTGGAGAAATTGGGAAAGTTTTAATAACTAAAATTTTGGTTTGGAGTTATAAATTGAAATGATATTAGTTGGTTTTGAAAAGTTAACAATATATGGATTTGAAAACTTAGAGAAGTTTTTGTAAGAAGTTTAACTAAGGATTTTGGAAAAGTTAAAAGGTTTAAATGAATTTGAAATCTAGTATGAATGATTTGCTTTGAAATGTTAATGGATTTTGCGATTTTTTCTTACTCGGTAATTTTGAGGAAGAAATTCTTTTAAGTAGGGGAGAATGTAACGACCCAGCTTTCCATCATTCGATATTCATATATTTATTTAATTTTAAATATACAAAATTTAATTTTATAAGCTGAATAACTTATATTTCAAATATAGTAATTTAATTGGATAATAAATTGTTAATTTAATATTTAAAATTGTAGAAATAATTGAAAATTGAATTATATATGAATAAAAATGATTTATAAAGTTGAATTAAATTCTACTTGAATTTAAATGATGTTAGAGAACTTTTAAAATTGATTTAAAAGTTAAATTGAAGAAATTGAATATTTTAATGTTTAATTGACGTATAAAAATAACAATTTTCCAAACAATCTTGGATTTCAACGGAACTAATCTCATTAGGTCCGTAATGTTATATTATTGTAAGATTCCAAATTTCATGTCAATCAGATTTACGGTTTGTCCGGGGCAAGCTAAAACATGTAGAAATTTGTTTAAGTGAATTTTAAATTTAAATAGTCGGTTCGAAAACCTATCTTCCAAATACGATCGAATTTCCTTCCGATATATATTCCATTGCATTCGGAATAGGGGTAAAACATTATAAACACCAGGCGACACGCTTCGTTTCGAGTTCAAAAATTTTCGGAATGAATAGTGCCGACGAATTTTCTATAAAAGGACGTTGTTTATTCTATTTTTCAAAACCCTAACTTCCTTAGGGCTAGCCGCCATTGCATATTCAATGGCCAGAATTCCGTTTCAATCTTCCTCCTTTTTCTTCCAATCGTTAGAACGCACAACGTTCGCATGCGTTTTTCCATGCATACACGTGACCGAGCTTGGTCGGATTTTCGACGATGGAAGGGTGGAGCAATGCGCACGTGACGGCAGCATCTGATCGACGTTGAAGTCGTCGTAGTTGGCGCATCGAACTAGGGCAAAATGGCGGCATGGGTTTATACGAATAAACCTGGACGACGGAGAAGAAATAAAAGGCAACGGCCCTGATGTGGATAAGTAGATCGAACGGCCCAGGATTGATGTAGGTTTTAAAATTAAAAAGGAAATGTAAATTATTATATTATAAATTTATGTGATGTTTTAAATGCGTAACTTTGTCATACGAGGTCGAAAATTGACGAAACGAATTACTTTGAAACCGTATTGACGAGCACTACATCATGGAGCAAGATTGGGATTTATTTGAGTTAGTGAAAATTTTGGTTGAAATTAAACGCTTGTTTAATTTTAAGTGGAAAAAAATCGCTATCTCAATGACTACAAGCAATGTGAGTACAACTCACTCTTTTTGACTCACTGATATTTTTATATAAGTGAGAATACAGTTTATTTATGATGATTGACGATTGTTTGGATGATATATTATATATTGATTGCTTTTTGGATATATACCTGCCTATTGGAGCAGATGACCCTATACGTTCCCGTGTATGAGCGGATGCTGATGTGTACGAGCGTCTACCTCGAAGTGGACATTATACACATATTCTAATATGTATATTTTTGAAGGCGACGGGTTGGGGGATCCAACTGGATTCCTCACAAGTATTGATTTTCTTTACAGATATTGTGATATATGCTGTTATCATATGATATACGATGTTTTGGATTTCATGATTGATGTATTTAATGCTGTCGCAGCATTAGGCCTATTTTTGGAATTTTAAAATATTAAAGTGATGATTTCAAATTAAAAAGGATTTTCAAGTGATTTGAAAATATATAATTTTGAATTGTTAATTAAAAGGAATTTATTTTAAACAAATAAATGTTATAATTTTTATGTTATAAAAGTTAGGACTTTTGTGAAATAAATCAAAATGTGATTTTTGAAATATGAAGTTGATTAATTTGTAAAATGAGTTAAATTGAGATTTTTAAGCATATTATAAATGTTTTATATATAAGATTTATAAAATTGAATTTTATAAATCGGAATAATGGAATTATAAATGAGTTTTTATAAGTGTTAAAATGAGTTATAAATGAATCTTATAAGTATTAAGATTTATAATTTGTAAAGTTATAAAAAGAATGGTTTTGTAAATAAGATAATTATAGGTAATTTACTTATAAAATGGATTTGGAATATAACGAGATATATATATATATATATATATATATATATATATATATATATAGAATTTGGTAAATAAAGGGATTTTATAAATTGAAATTTTTATAAAATATAAACGGAATTTATAAACATTGTTTTATAAATCCAAAATCAATTGATTTTGATAAGTTAAATATAGAAGTTTATTTAATGGAATTTTATTCGCGATTTTTGAAAGTGAATTATTCTTTAAATTAAATGTTGAAATAATATTGGATTTGGGTAAACGATTTATATTCACGATTTTGGACAGTGAATAATATTTTAAATTAAATGAATGTTTTGGGAAGTGATCTTTTAAATTAAAAGACACGTTTTAGAAATTGATCTTTTAAGTGGAGTAAAACGATTTGAAGATGTTTTAAAATGTGTTCAATATCGAATACATAAATTTCAACATTCATTGTTAGAATAGACATTTTCGAAAAGGAAGTATGGACTATAACACTGTTGTTATAGCGAATGATCTTTGAAAGTAAATGTTTTGTATAGTATATGGGATTTATATATCTATCTTATTTTCGAATCCCTATACTAGTGATTTTGGATTGTTGTAACAATGTTTTACGCAACATTCATTTTGACTCAAATAAAATATGTTTAAGAGAATATTTTCCTTAAAAGGATAAATATATACTTAATCCTGATTTAAGTATATGGAATATTTTCTAAATGTTGAAAATAAATTGATTTGTGAATTACTTATTATCAATTGAGTATTTGGAATTTTTTTCCAATGTTGAAATATTGAAATGGCTTTGAGAATATATCTTTTTAAAGATAATTTGAAGTGAATATTTGGCAAGTAATTTAATTAATAAAATATTAATTAAAAGGGAATAATGATTGTTATTGTGCTGAATATTTTTTTGTTTGCTTGATAGTTAAATTACCGACTATTAAATTTGGCCAAATTTTAGTTCCTCGACTTGATGTAGGAACAATTTAGTCGTACAGTTAGTACATAGCCTTCTGTGTTGGCTTGATTATCGTTTGTGTTGAGGATGATGATTCGTATAGCGTGGAGTATTACACCAATCTATCGAGCTTCCTTCTTGGCCCAAAGGATAGCAAGTTGAAAGTAGAGATGTGATGAATCTGTGAGACTTAGTTTCTGGGTGAAGTTGAGAAATGCTTTTGCGTTGTTGATGCGAAGAGACCGGGATTAGATTTATCTGAAAACCACTTCGGACTAACGTATATGCGACAGTTGTGTAGGTTGCTTATTGATGATATTGATATTCCTGATTTTCATAGTGGGGGACTGCTTGTTGATTGTTTGGGTTTAAAATCCCAATATACATCCAGTAACAGTGGTCTCTTCATTATGAAATATCCAATGTGAGGACTATTCGCTACTAATCCTAGGGATTTCCTAATAGGATGTGGTAGGAAAGTACTTTCAATTTGTCCTGTTTCTGCACAACTTGTATGGATGTTTATCTGACATTGCATTTCTAAAGATTACTTACAATGGTTTTTACAAACGTACATCAGTGGTGGCGGAGAAGACAACTTCTCTTAGCATAACACCCTCCTTGAGACGTATGAGCTTAAGGGTAGTATTTTTGTGGAAGGCAATTAGTAGTCAACGGAAATGGCCGTGTGGCTTTCAAAGTGATGTGATTGTGAAATGTAATCATTACCTTAGGCCTCATCAACCGGAAATGATCAAAACAGGGTTAGATGCGGCAATGCTAAGTGGGTCGCTTCCAAGTAGGATATGATCATCCTCTTCTAGATATATATTTACACGCTATGACGTCGTGTATTTGATAATTATGATTTTTATGCTTCGAGGGCCCTCGGTAATGGTCAGTAACGACCGGAGGATGACATATTCGGTACCATCTAGTTATAGAGGTGGGCCGGTCTTGTGTTGGTAGAGAAAGTTGTGATGGTTTCTCAGTACATTCTTCTAGAGATGTACTGCCTGAAGGTAGTCCCTTCACCTGGTCAGTTGTATGGAAATCCAAACTCCACTACGTACCTGCCATTTTATTTGTAGAGCCTAGTTTGCTGGAATGTAATAATGGTAACAATTTCGGCTATTTTGAATATTTTTTGTATACTAGACACTAGTATAATATAAGATGAATTTGATATGAAATGTTTTAGTTATCGTAAGGTAAAAACATATCCGTGTTTATGTGTGGACTTGTCTTATGAGATACTTTTGTTTTGATAAAGGAAAAGTTTGGTAATTTAATAAATTCAGTCGAGTGTGTTTCTCATGCTGGTTTACCGGACTGATCCGGGCGTTCTTCCCTTTCAATGCTCGGGTTAGACTGAGTATATTTACAGGTTCAGATTGGTGCTTTTGGAGCTTCAGTAGGAGAGCTGGAGATCTCCATTCCATATGTACGTACACGTTTTGTTTGATTATCCGCTGCATTGTTGCTTAGTTGTTTATATTATTAGCAATTGTAAGGACAGGTTATTATAACTGTTCAGGCTGATAAATTGTGATTGATTGTTGAACTATGATTGATGTATGCATATACAGTTTCTATTTTATAAAGATCATTGATATGATATTATATGTTTTCCGCTGCGATGTAAGATTCTTTATTGTTCTGTTTGGTTCTATCTTCTCTTTTTCTTCTCTTCACTTCTTCTCTCTTCTTTTCTTTCTTCTGACTTTCCGTCAGTCTGAGCTTTTGGATCGAACATGTGTGGATTATTGTCGATTCAAAGGGTAGGATTTGCAGGCCGTCACACCAATAGAGCTTTGTTTAGTTCCCAAAATAATTTGTGAATAAAATCGAGTGCTAGGCTCTTATTTATAGTGGTTAGAAAGAAATAGAATCATCAGATTTATGTTGTTTTAAAATAATAAACCCGGACCATTCATGGTGTGAAAAAAACCTCAACCACCACCATGACCACCAGTCGATCGCTCCTACCTAGATGGCCGAGTGGTTGGTCCATTTTGGGAACGATATTAATTAATTTGTTGTCGTTTAATTTTATTCTTTAATCAACCAATTAGCATTAACATTTATTTAACCCCAAGTTTAATTACTATTAATTTTTGAATTTCAAATTTTTGAATTAATTATAAATTTGAATTTGAATTCCATTTAAATTGTTTTGAATCCGAACACTTCAAACGTTGATAACTTTTCTGTCTAAGCTCCACTTTCAAAACTTTATATTCGAAAATTGATTAGAAAATCACCATGAATGCAGCAACACAACTTTCATGATCAAATTCTATCGTTTAGAAAGTTTTCATTTTTAGCCTTTTTATTATTTAATTAAGTAATGTGTTTTTAATTTTTATTGGGTGCTACATTCTCCCCTTTAAAAAGTACTTCAACCCTGAAATCCCTAAGGAACAGACAACGTAACGCGCACTAAGCATCTATGTTATACAACCAAGTTATCCACATAACCATGTACTCAATCAAAATTGCAATATGATTCTATTTTTAGGCCAAGAAATTAAGCGCTACAGATGATGCAGTCATCTATAGTCTCAACCTCAGGCAACAAAACAGGGTCATGTTATTATATCATAACATCATAATCACAAGAATATGAAATGATATTGAACACAATTTTCGAAGTAAGCTTTCACATTACATTTCAAAGACAATATTTCGTATTCATTAAATAATCCCAAATGTTGCACAGGTTTAGATAAAATATAATTATTATAAAATACTCTAAAAGCAACATATGAAGATGCCTCTTTGGCTTATCAGAGTTACTAAATAGACATATACATCTACTGGTAATACATTCATACAACAACTGACATAACACACTAGATAATTGTAGAATACAATGGTTTATGATTTTTCTTTGATAATAATAAACACACACAGATATATATATATGTATATATATATATATATTTGTTAAATGTGTTTGTTATGGTACTATTTTATTTACACAGAATTAGATAAATATTTAAAATAAAATAATTGAATCAGAATTTATTTGATGAATATTTTATTTAAACAAATATTTTATTTTAATTTCAAATAGTACATATTATTTGCTTCCACTATATTTACAATTTTCAATCACGATACAATCCGTCATTATACAAATTTCCACACTCTCATATACACAATATCTCTACATACCCAAGTACAACACTATGTTTCCTCCCTCTCTCACTCACAATCGATTTTGATCTTAATTTTCTTGCTCCAACTTGTGCCTAGTTATCTGCTATACCTATCAAATAAACAATGCAGTGGACTAGAAAAAGAAATGAACCTAAATTGCAATATGAAATTGAATTTGAATATTAATACTACCTCAGTTTATTGGTCTGTTTTCTCTTTATACTTAGTCAAGGACAAATATATATATATATATATATATATATATATATATATGCACATGACAACATGATACACACAATGTATCACTGTGAATATCACAGGGCCGAGTCTCCATCCAAACTCACGTACAATTGCGAAGGTCAAGCTCGAAGGCTCAAATCAGTGTAAATGTGCACATGGTCAAGCCCAAGCCGTCTCAGGCTCAACTCAGGTCCACATATCATAAAACAAATATACAAGTGCACATGTGCAGGCAAAGGAATGACTAATGCATAAGCAATTAAAATAATATGCACAAACATAAACATAAACATAAACATAGGTATTTCACAAGACAAGATCAAAAATATGCAACATAAAGGTAGAGCATGCGCCAAGGACTGAACGATCAAGTCACCTCTAAAAGATCAAATGTGCATAGACAAGATGCAAGGACTTAAACTCAAGACTCACATATCTTAGCAGCAAACATACATCTATCGTTCAAACATACCGCTGAAATGTGCAAAGAGAAATATATGCACACTGGATAGATCTAGGTATAAGTTCAACAAAGGAATGACAAGTGCACATAAGTTCTCAACTAAGCAAATAGCTAAGTACATGCATATACATATGCATCAAGTATCAGTTTTGAGCAACAGAGTAGTTAACATAGCAAACAACTCAAACCAAAAAATCCAAGTAATATACAACATCACTTGAACTAGCTTCATCATCACTGGAAAACCAACAAACAGTAAAGCACACAGAGCCAACTCGGAGATTCAAACAATAGAAAAATAGCTAACAAATTAACATACACAAGCATCCAGGTCACAAATGTTATAGGTAAAAGAAACAAGCATTAGCAATATCAAAGACGAAGTCAAGAAGTCAAGGTTGAGATAAAAATCAATAGGTCTCAAACTTATTCAAAGATATTTCAGACTAATTAGCATATTCATACGTATATCAAAACGAAGAATGATTCAAGCACTGAATAGCCATTCGATCAAAAATCCACGGCAAAGAAAAGAAGTTGAAAATTTTAAACTGAAATTTCCAAATGAAAACATAGTGGTTCAATCCCAATAAATTAGCCCATATAATCTGTCAGGAAATCAAATCTACAGTTTCGATGACAACAACTATAAAATAGAAACCAAATATGCAATATATTTATATATACATGTACTGGCCAGAACAGCACACTAGAAAGACGAGAACAAGGCTCAAAGGACACTACAAGGGACTACAAGTCGATAGGATCAAAGAAGCACAAGAAAAAGAGCACAAAAACTGATATGCACGATATCAGATGTCTGGGTGCACAAGCCAGACGTATGAAACAGTTCTCTGGAATAACAGACGGACTTAACCAGACGTCTGGCAATTGCACTCAGACGTCTGATCTACTACTATATTCAAAAATATATATAGTATCAGACGTCTGAAACATATTCCAGACATTTGATTTCAAACTCGGATTTTAAATATGAACTTCAACTGCCACACTCGAAGAGACATCTCTCCTTCTCTTCGCTGCAACTCTTCATCATCAGCAGAAGCAACTGTAGAGCACTAGTTGCAAGGATGCAACTACTCAAGTTACCTATCTACAACTATATATAGCATCAAGATTCAAGAGAACAAATCACCTTACTTACTTACGCTCTCTAATTACATACTTTATCATATATTCTTGATCTCTAGCAATCCATACTTGTATTTTACTCTTCCATATATTCAGTTCTTCACAGACAATACTCTCTAGATATATTTTGGAAGCATTTGTACTAATTAGTCAATATTCGTTTTATAGAACACACATTTGACAAGAACAACATATTGTAACCAAGCCTATTCCTTCGAACGAAGCGAGGGTGTTTGATATTCGAATTCCGAAGGGGAACTTCGGGACTGTGCGTAGGACGAGAGGTCCGAACCAGTATAAAATCATGGTAACCTTATTCTATGTTTACTTAGATTAATATTGTTTTAGTTGCATCATATATTTTGTCACATATACTTGCATATACACTACATGATCCACCCTGTAAACTTTCAATTGGTATCAAAGCAAGGTTTGATCAAAGTACA
The DNA here is from genome assembly GCA_030765085.1 of Allium cepa. Taxonomy (NCBI): domain Eukaryota; kingdom Viridiplantae; phylum Streptophyta; class Magnoliopsida; order Asparagales; family Amaryllidaceae; genus Allium; species Allium cepa. The sequence continues at coordinate 471,058,704 of CM060929.1, read as the reverse complement.
GCAACATATTTTTGAATCACTTTAATATGGAAAGTATTTTCAAGAAGGTCAATCCACAGCATGACCTCCACTTTTTAATGGTTCTAACTATGCATATTAGTCAACACGTATGAGAATTTTTATGGAAGCTAATGGAATAGAAATTTGGTCAGCCACTCAAAATAAATATGAAGCATCTAACACTGCTATGAACACATGGAATGATGCATAAAAAACCACAACTTCTAATAATACCAAAGTTATGAATGTTTTATTTTGTTCATTAGATAAGAATGAATTTTCACGTGTCATGTTATGTAACACTGCATGTGATATTTGGCATACCTTACAAGTTACACACGAAGGCACAAACAAAGTTAAACAAACTAAAATTTCAATTTTAAAAAATCAATTTTCATCATTTAAAATAAAGCTAAATGAATCTATAGTAGACATGTACTCTAGATTCCAAACCATTAACACGATTTAATGGCACTTGGAGTCAAATTCACAAATTTTGACTCAATATCTAGAATACTCAATTCTTTAACTCTAGAGTGGGAAAGAAAAGTATTAGCTATTGAAGAAGCTAATGATCTCTCAACACTCTTAGTTGAAGAATTGATAAGAAATTTAATGTCCTACGAAGCTAATTTGCAGGCAAGAAAAGAATAAAATTTGGAGAAGAAAAATATAGCATTCCGAGCAACAAATGAAGACTCTGACTTAGACGAAGAAGAAATAGTATTTATTGTAAAAAACTACAATAAATTCAAGAAATTTGGAAAATTGACCAGATTTCATAAAGGAGGAATTTTTTTTATGTTTTTCAATCGCCTTTGATGATTGTTTATTGTGAATCCGTTTGACATTAAGCTCTACAAATAAAACATCAATAAAATGTTATTAATATGACCAATTTCGACATATGAAGAAATATTGTCCCAAGCTCAACAATGACAAAAAGAAGAACAAATTTGAAAAATTCAAAAAGAAGAAAGCTTTCAAAGTAACATGGATTGACTCAGATTCTTCATCATTAGACAGTGACAGCGATAGTAACGGAGAACAAGCTAATGCATGCTTTATGGCACAAACTGATAAGGTATGTCCCGAACTTAACTATGATGAATTATTAGAACTTTGCATGGAATTAGACGATAAATTGAGACAAATTAAAAAAATGAATAAAGAACACATAACCAAAATAAATAGACTAGAACTTGAAATAGGGATGTTAAAAGATGGAAAAAATTTTAGAGATGGAACTATAATTATCTCAAGAAAAAATTAAAAATAGTTTAGTTGAAAATGAGACTATATCTAATGATATTGGAAAAGTTAAACTAGAAAAGGGTAAATTGTTAAAAGAAAATATCAACTTAAAAGTAATATAGAAACATTGAAAATTTAGAATTAAAAGAAAAATTAGACAAAATTACAAATAATATTTCAAAATTTAATAAAGGGAAACAAGATTTGGAAAATCTTATCAATATTTCAAAACCATCAAGTAATAGAAATGAAATAGGATTTAAAAATGCTCCTAAACAAAAAGGGAATGGTATTAAGAAATATAGTTTTATCTATCAAAAGACTAAAAAACCACCTAAGTCTAATACGAATGCCAAAAATATAAAAATTTGGATTCCTAAGATAAATAATAATATGACTAGACAAAAACATATTAATAATTTTTTAGATAGTGTATTCTATAATAAAAATTATGTTCATAAAGGTACCAAACCTTCTTGGGTATGGCTACCTGCTCCTCTTAACATCTAGGACCCTAACAAAGTATATGGGTACCAATTAAATCATCTTTTATTTTGCAGGCACCCAAAATAAAAAAATAAGGAGAAATGGATAGTTGATAGTGGATGCTCTAAGCATATAACCAGAAACTCAAAAATCTTATCAAATATAACATACATCAATGGTGGAAAGGTAACTTTTGAAGATAACTCAAAAGGATACGTTGTTGGCATCGAAGAAGTCATCAACTCTGGTATTTCTAACTCTCCTATTATTACAAATGTTTTGTTAGTAGAAAATTTAAAACACAACCTACTTAGCATTAGTCAATTATGCGATAAAGGTTTTCAAATCAATTTTGAAAAGATAGATGTAATATTTTTGAAAATAACAAACAACTTATCTTTGAGGGGTTTAGAAACAAAAATATTTATGTCATAAATATGAATATAAATCGATGAGATACATCACTTCCAAAAGCAAAAAATAGATTTACAACAAGAATTATACTTTGAGCAAAACGTCACTACACGATGACTAAGTTTTCTTGAGCAAGTAGCGGTAAATTTTGTAATTCACGAAAGAAGGATGTACATGAACCACTTTTGATTCCTTGCAATCCTTTGGATCCCTCTGCCTCTTATCGTACACCTTTGGATCCTTCACCTAGACGATTCTCTGGTTCCCTGAGAACCCACAAAAGTGGAAATATATGGTCTCCACTCAAGCTAAGAAGATCATAATGCTCCATCGTCATCTAAATAAATTTACCTACTCTCATTGTATTTTTATCTACGTATATTTATATTCTATTTCACAAATAACAATACTATCAAACTCTTGAAAAATAAGCAACATCCTTTAAAATTTGGCTATTTTAAGACAAATTGGTCATTTCAGACGTCCGAACTTTGCCATCAGACTGTTGAGTCACAAGCTTTATGAAAGTTTTGATTTCTGACAAATAAGGCGATTGATTTCTGACAAACAAGGCGATCGACAAAAACAAGGTCAATAGAGCTATATATGGTACTCTAGATTATAGGTTGATTATTTGTTGTTGTAATAGTAATAAATTTGTTAAAATCTATCCTCAAATAATCATGCATATCAAGGGAATCAATATATATACGAATAATTTGTAAGTTGCATGCAGTTGCACAATTCAATGTGCAATTTAACAGGCACCGGTCGACCGGTCAATATAGGTGCGGTCGACCGTTCCTGTGTAAATTGCACAGTGAACGTGCACACATGCACATAACGTATATATATATTTGAATTCCTATCTACCGGTCCATTTTTGACCTGTCGACCGTTTTTAAACAGAAAGCAACTTTTCCAAAAGACACTTCTCTTCTCCAAAGGTTGCATCTCCTATCTTTCATCAATGATCATAACTCTTAATGGCAACTGTTCACAAAGAGTTACAACTATTTTTCTCTATATATACTCATCTAAATCATTGATTCAAACAATAAGTTTTAACAACGATTTCATATATTCTTTTAATCTAATCTCTGATCTCAATACTGTATTATAAAAGCTCTAAATTATTTATTGAATCTTTGAAACTATTTCATATCCTTTGATTCAATAATATACTTTCCTTAATCTTTTCAAAACATCATATCGCATACTTTGAGGATAAGATTATAGGAAGGGTGTACTGCTAGTGACAAATCCGTGTTTTCAAGAACACAAGTTGTCAACAACAATTGTATTTGTTCTTTTGTTGAAGTCCTCTGTGTTGTAAGAGGCAAGTGTTGAAGTCCTCAGTGTATTAGAGGCGTGAAATCCCGTTCGGTTGTTCGGGTATTGTAAACCTGTTCCTCCGGGTGAAGCGAGGTAGTTAATAGTGAAAATCCAGATAGAAGTCTGGGACTGGACGTAGGACGGTGCTCCGAACCAGTATAAAAATCTCTGGTGTGATTTTTCTATTTTCTATTTACAATGCTATTATCATCTATTTCCGCATTTGTATTGTAATCCATATTATACGATCCGTGTATACTATATTAGCACATATAATTGTATACACACCGCACTATCAATTGGTATCAGAGCAAGGTCATCATATAACCGTAACACAGTTATTTGATATATTCTTGTAATATGGCAAATAACGCAAGTACTAGCACTCAAAACACCACTTACACAGAAGGGCAATCGACACAAAGACCTCCATTTTTCAATGGTCTTAACTATAGTTATTGGGCAACACGTATGTCATTCTTTATGCAATCAAGTAGCTATGATGCTTGGAATGCTACTCAAAGAGAAATAGTGAATCCAACAACTGATTATTCAGAATGGACTGTGGCTGAGAAAACGGCAGCAGCCGTAAATGCAAGAGCAATAAATATGTTGTTCTGTGCATTAGACCAAAATGAATATAACCGTGTTAGTATCTGCACTACTGCATATCAAATTTGGCAAACGCTAAAAATCACTCATGAAGGTACTAACAAGGTTAAACAAGCCAAAATAGCCATGCTGAAAAGTCAATTTCAAAATTTCAAAATGAAACCAAATGAAACAATCAATGACATGTATTCACGGTTTCAAACTATTCACCATGCACTTATTGGGTTAGGACAAAAGTATTCTGACTTTGATGTTGTTTCAACAGTCCTACATTCTCTGACTAATGAATGGGAAGGAAAAGTATTAGCAATTGAAGAAGCTAATGACCTTTCCGTCATGAAGCCAGATGAATTGATAGGAAATTTAATGTCCTATGAAGCAAATTTGCAGGCTAGAAAAGAACAGAAAGAAGAAAAGAAAAATGTAGCATTTCATGTTGAGAAAGATGAAAATGAATCAGATTCTGAAGATGAAGATTTGGCGTTCATTGCTAAAGGTTTCAAAAAATTCCTAAAATATCGAAAAGCCAGTCGCTACAATAAAAGGAAACCTGGATCAAATAAACCATCTTCATCTACTATAGAATGTTTTAACTGCCATAAAAAGGGACACATGCAGAAGGATTGTCCAGAACAAAAGAAAAAGTCAGAAAATGACAAATTCAAATATAAGAAGGACAAATCAAAGAAACGAGCCTTCTCAGTAACATGGGATGATTCAGAGTCATCTTCATCAGAAAGTGAAAGTGATTCGGAGAATGAACAAGCTAATGTTTGCTTTATGGCAACAGAAGATGAGGTACAAATTCCTACATTTGATGAATTACTTGATATTAATGCTGAATTGATAGTCAAATATAAAGACTTAAAACGTCAATTAAAAGTAGTCAAAGCAGATTTAAGTAGAGCAGAGTTTGAACGAGATATGTTAAAAGATGAGAAGAAAATATTAGAAGAAGAACTTGAAAATATTCAAGAATCATCATCTAATGTTGACTCTCAAATATCTCTTTTGAGTCAAGAAATAGAAGCTCAAAAAGAGAAAAATAATGCTCTCACTACTGAAAATCATGAACTTAAAGCAAAAGTCAAAATTCTAGACCTAGAAAAAGCTAGTTTACAAACAAAGTTTGATGACATTACTCAAAATGTTTCTAACTTTAACAAAGGTCGAGAAAATTTGACTAAAATCATTGAAAGTTCACAATCTATTTCAGATAAACAAGGTTTGGGATATAACAAACATGAAACTAAGAAACATCTTAGAAATAAAAGGAAGAAGAAAGTACAAAAAACTGAAGCTAAGAAAAATCTTAGTTTATTATATTTCAAACCAAAACCAGTTGTGAAATTTCAAAAGAGAAATGTCAAGACTATCAAAATATGGGTTCCTAAAACAAATAATAATTTGATTAGGAACAAATACATTCAGCAATTCATGAATAATGTACATTTTAATAACAATTATATATATAAAGGGGATACCGGACCCAAATGGGTTTGGACTCCTAAGACCTAACTCTTAGGACCCTATAAAAAGTGGGTACCATGAACTTAATTCTATTTTTTGCAGGTCCCACTGAAGAAAAGAGGAAAGTGGATATTGGACAGTGGTTGCTCAAAGCATATGACGGGAGACAAGAGCTTATTAACAAATATTAAATACTCAGATGGTGGCTCAGTCACTTTTGGAGACAATTCAAAAGGTTATATCATCGGCAAAGGCGATGTGAGCAATTGCAGTACATCTAACTTACCTCTTATTACTAATGTCATGCTAGTTAAAAATTTAAAACACAATTTACTTAGTATTAGTCAGTTATGTGACAAGGGTTTTATAATTTCCTTTTCAAATAATAAGTGTAGTATTTTAGATAAAGACCATAATTTGGTTTTTGAAGGTTATAGAGACAGAAATATATATATTCTAAATATGAATATTAATCATAATTCAGATATGTGTCTTGTGGCTAATGACAATGATCCATGGCTATGGCACAAACGTTTCTGTCATATAAACTTCAGAACTATTGACAAGCTAGCCAAAAACAATCTAGTTAGAGGACTACCCAAAATGAGTTTTAAAGTTAACAACATTTGTGATGCATGTCAATTAGGAAAATTAACCAAATCATCGTTTAAATCCAAGAAAGTCATATCAACATTACAACCACTTGAGTTACTGCACATGGATTTATTTGGACCTACTAGAGTTCAATCAATAAATCACAGTCAATATGTGCTTGTAATTGTTGATGATTTCTCTCGTTATACATGGACAATTTTCTTAAAAAATAAAAGTGATACTTTCGATCATTTCAAATCTTTCGTCAAAAGAATTCAAAAATCAAAAGGGATTAAAGTTAAAAATATAAGAAGTGATCATGGCGGAGAGTTTGAAAATAATGAATTTGAACATTTTGTACAAAGAAAGGTATATATCATAATTTTTCGTTTCCCAGAACTCCACAACAGAACGGAGTAGTAGAACGAAAGAACCGAACTTTACAAGAATGTGCAAGAACATTATTGAATGGAACCACCTTACCAAAACATTTCTGGGCAGAAGCTGTCGCAACTGCCTGTTATGTTTTAAATCGTGTGTCCATAAGACCTCTTACCAAGAATACTCCTTATGAATTGTTTAACAAAAGAAAGCCCAAAATCTCATACTTCAAAGTTTTTGGTTCCAAGTGCTTTATTTTAAATACGAAAGACCAGCTTGGAAAATTCGATCCAAAAGCCGATGAAGGAATATTTGTCGGTTATTCGGAACGAAGTAAGGCCTATCGGATATTTAATAAACGAACCAAAACTATTGAAGAATCACTTCATGTCTCTTTTGATGAAATTTATCAGCATCCTCACACAATATCAGATGATGACGAATCAATAGTCATTGATAATCCAATCATCTCAAATACTGATTCTGACTTAGAAGTAATTATTGAGAATACTCCTCAAATATGTGAATTACAATCACCACCAAGAATATTAAGAGACCATCCGGCCCAAAATATAATAGGTGAAATAACATCACATGTCAGAACAAGGAGTCAACTCAATCAAATGGGTCATGTCGCTTTTCTCTCAAATATCGAACCCAAGAATCCAAAAGAAGCTGCTACAGATGATTACTGGATCATTGCCATGCAGGAAGAACTAAATCAGTTTGAGCGCAATGACGTTTGGGAACTTGTTCCGAGACCAACTGATCAGTCAGTAATTGGTACTAAATGGGTCTATAAAAATAAGGCTGACGAACAAGGAAATATCACCAAAAATAAAGCAAGATTAGTAGCACAAGGATACAATCAGGAAGAAGGTATCGATTATGAAGAAACTTTTGCACCAGTTGCTCGACTAGAAGCTATTAGAATTCTATTATCTTTTGCTTGTCATCATAATTTCAAACTTTATCAGATGGATGTCAAAAGTACTTTTCTCAATGGATTTATCAAAGAGAATGTCTATGTCGAACAACCTCCTTTATTCGTACATGAAAAATATCCTGACCATGTGTTCAAACTTAAGAAAGCTCTGTATGGTTTAAAACAAGCACCTCGTGCTTGGTATGAACGATTACGTAGCTATCTTATTAATTCAGGATTTGAAATAGGCAAAGTCGATCAAACTTTGTTTATTAAACATTCTCGAAAAGATATTCTGGTTATCCAAATATATGTAGACGATATCATCTTTGGTTCAACAAACGATAAACTCTGCAAGGAATTTGCAAGTATTATGACCAAAGAATTCGAAATGTCTCATATGGGAGAACTATCTTATTTTCTTGGACTTCAAATCAAACAACTTTCAAACGATATTTTTATCAATCAAGAAAAATACTGTGAAAATCTTATCAAACGCTTCGGATTACAAAATACATCTGGTAAACCAACTCCTATGAGTACAACTACACATCTTGAAAAAGATGAAAGTGGTAAGAATGTTGACCAGAAATAATATCGAAGCATGATTGGTTCTCTTCTTTATCTTACAGCTAGTCGTCCAGATATATTAATGAGTGTTTGTTTATGTGCTCGTTTTCAAGCCGATCCAAAGGAATCACATTTACGAGCAGTGAAACGTATAATTCGTTATCTTAATAATACCAAAGATTTTGGTCTTTTCTATCCAAAAGAATGTCCATTTGAATTAGTATCATATAGTGATGCTGATTTCGGTGGCTCACGAACAGATAGAAAAAGTACAAGTGGTACATGCCATTTTATTGGAAAATCACTTGTCTCTTGGTTTAGTAAGAAACAGAATTGTGTTTCACTATCAACATGTGAAGCTGAATATATATCAGCGGCTCTCGCTTGTACTCAAGTACTATATATGCAACAAACACTTCAAGATTTTGATATTCATTTATCAAATTCTATTATATACTGTGATAACACAAGTGCTATAAATCTTTCTAAAAATCCAGTGAATCACTCTCGAACTAAACACATTGATGTCCGTCATCATTTTCTTCGAGATAATATTGAAAAAAGAAATATATGTCTTGAATATGTCCATACTGAAAATCAATTAGCAGACATTTTCACTAAGCCGCTGCTCGAATCTAATTTTATTAGATTACGAAGAGAGCTTGGTTTAATTTCAAGAAAAAATCTTGACTAAGCAATTACTAATATACACCTTCTCTTTTGGTTATTCTCTTTAATTATAATTTTTTGTTTAAACTAAACTAATGTCTTTTCTCCTAGTAACCGTATCTTTTACTTAACCTATTTTTTATATTAAATATTAGCCATTGCTTTATTTAATGGTTAAAATCTATTTACTCATTTTATAAATTCAGTTTTAAAAACAAAGCTATTTTTAGATTTACAATAAAATTTCTGCTTATATTTTCGTGGTTAAAAGTTATCATTAACTCACATCCATAAGAGTATATATAAGAAACTTATATATATAAGCTTGCAATTTTTTTTTATTTTGTTCATCTTTACTTCTTATCTAACCATAATACTATACTCAACTTACACTATGGCTCATATTTGTGACAAATGTGCGCAAGAATCTCACATTTCTATTACAAGCTCTGAGTCGGACGAATATTATTCTCCTACTACTCCAAAACAAAAATCGAGCTGTCATCATCAATGCTCTTATATGTCTGATAAAACTCCAAATTCAAAACGAGTTAAAAGGACACTATTCTATTCTCCTCGAACCAAAGCTCAAATTGATGAGATACACCACTACCAAAAACATCAGATAGACCTTCAGAGACAATTCCATTACGGGCAAAGTCAACTTTATCACGAGCAACAACGGACATCGGCACGATTGTCTGTTTTAGAAAAGTTGGCAACATTTTTCTGCGGTTCCAACAAACATGACGTACATGAACCAATGCCGTCTAGGCCATCAACATCTAAAAGTCCTAACTCATGGGATCGGAACTATGAAAAGAATGAAGGAGCTCAGAAACAATGGAGTCCATGGTCGAATCGTATTGAAGGAAACAACGATAATTCTAATGACGAACTTTCTCATTAGATTTATATATAGTTGTTAAATATTTATCTATCTCTTGTGTAATGATGGTTATATTTTGTATTATGTATAAAATATAATATATATATATATATATAGGTTAATATATAATAAAAAACTTGAAAAAGAATCCTATATGCACAACAGACCAGGACCGGTCGACCGCCCATATTATTGCCGGTCGACCGTTTGCTCTCTGGTTGAAAACGGTCGACCGGCCAAAATTTGTAGGTCGACCGGTTACGCATTTTTCAGTTTTTTATATATAACCCTATACGTTACTTTACCCTCTACCCTCATTCACTCTCTACTCAAACTATTCTCTATCCCCAAATCACAAACCCTAGTTCCCATTCTTCAATTCCCAAATCACAAATCCTCCAACAATGGCTCCTCCTCAAAAGAAATCAAAGAAAGGAGCAATCTCTGAAACTTCATCTCATACCATCTCCGTCAAAAAATGGCTTCAAACTCCAATTGCTATAACACGATGGAATCAAATGACAAATTACAAGTTTCATCCGGGATCTTTCATCAAATTTGATGATTTCACGGCTTACGGAGTTCGAAGGTTAGCTGATAATGCCAACATTACTCCATTGATAGATTTTTCGGCAAATAGTGTGGAGATAAATCATTTAATGATTAAATTATTTTACGCCAACATGAATCTTGATGAATATCAACCTGATAATCCAAACGGCGTCATCTGGTCTATGGTCTGTGGAAAACAAATTTTTCTTACTCATGCTAGAATTGCCTCTATACTTGGCATACCAAATCGAGGCGAAGAATTTTCATCTACCTTCTGCGAAGTTTTCACTCGAAATAGTACAAGTCATCAGTTTATAGAAGACAATAGTGATGGCACTAAGTCTATTGGACTTCGACCGACAGCAAGGTTACTTCATCGGGTCTTGATGCATTCTCTTTTTCCTAGACTTGGAAATTATGATGCAGTGTACAAAGAAAACTTCAAGGCACTCTATGCTATCTATGGTGAAATCCAAATCAATTGGGTTCACATGCTTTTTGATGAAATTCTCAAGGTAAATAATTCAACCCGGCCTCATTTCTTCTATAATGAATATATCATGAGACTTTTGTTAGCTTGTGGGGTCAATCCTCCTGATTCTGCAACTTCAACACCAAAATGCATTGATTCCATAACCATCAAAAGAATGAAGCTTCCTCCACCTTATCTTGAGATTATGCCTTTTGAAGAATGGCAACAACGAGGACCGAGAAAACAAAGAGCAACTTCCTCTCGACCTCGTCCCGATGAGGTGAAACTTTTAAGATCAAAGTCATCAACAAAAGAATCTCTTGAAACCATTGCGCGTAATCAATTTCTGCTTGAATCTCGTCTCAAGCGTATGGACTCTAAAATTGATAAGCGCTTCAATAAGGTCAAGTCGTTCTTCGGTATGCTATGGGACGCTATATCATGTTCCTCATCCACCTCTGTTCAAGCACAAGATCCAGGAAAACGTCCTGCTGCTCCAGTTTTCACATGGACATCATCTGACGAGGGCGAATCGTCTAGAGGGAACAATGATGAGGAGGAAGAGGAAGAAGATGAAGATGATGATGATGACGACAATGACGATGATGAAGAGGAGATTCGATCTGCTTCATCCTAGATTCTATTATGTTTTAGCTCTTTAAAAACATTCTTCGACACTTGTACTAAATAGTGTCGTTATTTATGCTTTTCAATTAACATTATGTTCTGTAGTAAACTCTGTTATGTCTTTGATGTGTTAATGATTTATTTTTCTATGCTTATTATATTCATTCTACGCATATCATATTCTAGTGATCTGTTACTCCTTTTTGTCGATGACAAAGGGGGAGAAAGGGCTAACAATTGCTTGCAGGAAAGAAATCACATACTCAGGGGGAGATTCAGATTTGCAGATATATATATTGTCATCAATCAAAAAGGGGGAGAATGTTGAGTCACAAGCTTTATGAAAGTTTTGATTTCTGACAAATAAGGCGATTGATTTCTGACAAACAAGGCGATCGACAAAAACAAGGTCAATAGAGCTATATATGGTACTCTAGATTATAGGTTGATTATTTGTTGTTGTAATAGTAATAAATTTGTTAAAATCTATCCTCAAATAATCATGCATATCAAGGGAATCAATATATATACGAATAATTTGTAAGTTGCATGCAGTTGCACAATTCAATGTGCAATTTAACAGGCACCGGTCGACCGGTCAATATAGGTGCGGTCGACCGTTCCTGTGTAAATTGCACAGTGAACGTGCACATATGCACATAACGTATATATATATTTGAATTCCTGTCTACCGGTCCATTTTTGACCTGTCGACCGTTTTTAAACAGAAAGCAACTTTTCCAAAAGACACTTCTCTTCTCCAAAGGTTGCATCTCCTATCTTTCATCAATGATCATAACTCTTAATGGCAACTGTTCACAAAGAGTTACAACTATTTTTCTCTATATATACTCATCTAAATCATTGATTCAAACAATAAGTTTTAACAACGATTTCATATATTCTTTTAATCTAATCTCTGATCTCAATACTGTATTATAAAAGCTCTAAATTATTTATTGAATCTTTGAAACTATTTCATATCCTTTGATTCAATAATATACTTTCCTTAATCTTTTCAAAACATCATATCGCATACTTTGAGGATAAGATTATAGGAAGGGTGTACTGCTAGTGACAAATCCGTGTTTTCAAGAACACAAGTTGTCAACAACAATTGTATTTGTTCTTTTGTTGAAGTCCTCTGTGTTGTAAGAGGCAAGTGTTGAAGTCCTCAGTGTATTAGAGGCGTGAAATCCCGTTCGGTTGTTCGGGTATTGTAAACCTGTTCCTCCGGGTGAAGCGAGGTAGTTAATAGTGAAAATCCAGATAGAAGTCTGGGACTGGACGTAGGACGGTGCTCCGAACCAGTATAAAAATCTCTGGTGTGATTTTTCTATTTTCTATTTACAATGCTATTATCATCTATTTCCGCATTTGTATTGTAATCCATATTATACGATCCGTGTATACTATATTAGCACATATAATTGTATACACACCGCACTATCACAGACGTCTGACATTCTTGTATCACATAAATTTTTAACCATTTTGCATATGCCAGACATCTGATATAACTTTCCACAAGATAAAACTCAAACCATTTTCAAACATATGATATTATATTCAGACGTTTAAGAAAACTATCTGTCCTACAAAAATTACACTTCGATCTATTCCAGATGTCTGATTCTACAACTAGATGTCTGATAATTCTCTCTGCCTTTCAAAATTTACAAATCGATCAATTCCACACGTCTGCCACCAATAACCAGATGCTTGATTCTATTTACTGTCTTCAAACTAGGTTAAATCAGACGTCTGATTCACCTTCCAGACGTCTGAAATTCAATCGACACTCTTAAGTACCCAGATAATGTCCTTTTTTTACTTTTCTCACTTACGTTTCATTTCATTTCTACTGCAAATTCGATTCCATATTTTTCAAAATTACTTTCTCTTCCAAACTCGCTCGAATTCGATGGCTCCTAAAACAAAAAAACCTTAAGATCTCTAAGCAAAAGCAAGACCAAGAAACTTCATCCAACCCCTAAGTTTGCTCTTACGATCAAATTAACTGATGGATGAATCATGTATCACATTCAATCAAGAGATACGAGGATATTGGAAAAAGGAAACTCCATACAGTCCATTTTATAATTTGCTAAAGTCCCCAATGTATGATTTAGACGAAATGTGCGAAAGTGCTGGATTAGAAACATTGATATCCTTTAATCCCAATAACATCCAAATCAATCAACTAGCCATATTTCTTTTCTAGGCTAATTTAGATAGCACAACAGTTTGGAACACTGACAACGATGATAATTGGCTATGGTCAAGTGTTTATGGCAACACAATTAGACTTACTCCAGGGATCTTAGGCCGAACTCTCAGATGTTCCAACAAGGGAGAAGATTTATATAATATTCCGGATATGCATTTCAAACCGAGAGATAATATCACACATCAAATATGGGAAGATGAAATGCCTAGATTTGCATATAAATACCTAAGACCTAAGGCGAGACTTCTCACTATAATGATCATTAATACTATCATTCCTTACCTTGGTAGTCATGAGCAAATCACGGAGTTAGAGCACAAGGCCATATATGCTATATTCAGTGGAACAAGGGTTAATTGGGAAAATTTTATATTTAACGAGCTCAAACATTTTTGGACTCGATCATGCCCATCCATCATATATCCTACATACATCATGAGACTTCTAAGAGCTCACAATATCCACTCATATTTATCCACTTTTGAAGAGATTTCTTCGAAATATGCATCCACAATATTTCTCACTCTAATGCACTTACCAAAAAATCCTTCGGATTTTATATTATTTGATGAGTGGATGCAACGTCGTCAAGCCGACAAGCTCTGCCTCCACCTCAAACACAACCTGAACCATCACAAGAGGTGGAGCAACATCACGAGAATACTCCTCCTCCTCCCGCACCATTTGATTATACGTGCCAAGATGATATTTTGGAGACTCGCACTAAGACGAATCCAAATGAGAGTATTCACGATTTAACTCTCCAAAATCAGCTTATTTTATCTCGAAATCAAAAATTATTGGCTAAGCGCGTTGATAGTTTTGAAACATCTTTTGCTTCTCGCCTAGCCACAATTGAATTGTCACTTTCAACTACATTTTCGATTCTAAAAGAGGTTCTTCAAAAAGTTCATGGTCCAACACCACCTGCAGAAGATTATCCAACTCTAGTGCCTTCTCCTCCTCCTTCAAAACATTCCAAACTTTTTGACGAGGAGTACGAACCTCTCGAACACACTCCGTCATCTCCTAAAAACAACATAGTTCTTCCAAGAATGAAGATGAAGGAGATGATCAACATAAAGCTTCCCTAAAAGATCCTTAGATTTTTAAGGATTCCATCTTTTTTATAAAATGCAAAAAATCTATGAATGTAATCAATTATTATGATTAATGAAAATTGCTTTTTTGGTGTGTTATTTCTATGTATATTCATGTAACCTTACAACGATTGGTAAATACTAAATGGTATGGACATGATATCTACAATTAAAAGTTATTACTGCTTTTTGATAATGCCAAGGGGGAGAAAAAATAAAAAGAACAATAAACAATAGAAAGCACATATTCGGGGGAGATTTACAAAATTATATATAAGTACATTGTATAGTTGTCATCATCCAAAAGGGGGAGATTGTTAGGAAATCAAATCTACGGTTTCGATGACAACAACTATACAATAGAAATCAAATACGCATATATATATATTTATATATATAGGAACTTGCTAGAACAACATCACTAGAAAGACATGCATAAGGCTCAAAGGACACTACAAGAGACTACAAGTCGATGGGATCAAAGAAGCACAAGAAAAAGAGCACAAAAATTGATATGCACAATATCAGACGTCTGGGTGCACAAGCCAGATGTCTGAGGGTGCACAAGCCAGATGTCTGAAATAGTTCTCTGAAACAACAGATAGACTGAACCAGACATCTAGCAATTGCACTCAGACGTATGATCTACTACTATATTAAAAAATATATATAGTATCAGACGTCTGAAACATATTCCAGACGTCTGATTTCAAACTCGGATTTTAAATATAAACTTCAACTACCACATTCAAATAGACATCTCCACTTCTCTTCGCCGCAACTCTGTATCATCAACAGGCAACTGTATAGCATTAGTTAATGGATGCAACTACTCAAGATACGTATCTACAACTTTATATAGCACCAAGAATCAAGAGAAAAAATCACCTCACTTACTTACCCTCTCTAATTGCATACTCTAACATATATTCTTGATCTGTAGCAATCTGTACTTGTATTTTACTCTTCCATATATTCAGTTCTTCACAGATAATACTCTTTATATATATATTGAAAGCATTTGTACTAATTAGTCAATATCAGTGTTATAGAACACACATTTGACAAGAACAACTTATTGTAACCAAGCCTATTCCTCCGGGCGAAGCGAGGGAGTTTGATAGCCGAATTCTGAAGGGGAGCTTCGGGACTGGACGTAGGACGGGAGGTCCGAACCATTATAAAATCCTGGTGTGCTTAATCTATATTTACTTAGATTAATATTGTTTTAGTTGCATCATATATTTTATCACATATACTTGCATATACACTACACGATCCACCCTATAGACTTTCAAAATCATCGGCATGAAACAAGTATAGTACATCGTATAAAATCGTAAACTTAAATTGGCAAACTCATATCAAATCAATCCAACTCGACTCGTTAAAATGACCAAGTGCAATCAAAGCTAGGGAATTAATTGATGAAGCAACCAAGGCGAAAACACCTCTTTAATTGATCAATTGGAATTAGCAGCTTCAATTTTTAGGAAACCTAAATCAAAATGAAGTGAAGAACGACTTGAATGAAATGAAATATAACCTGAAGGAATAAGGAAGATTAATTTCAAACAGGCTGTTTTTATTTTTGTTTGGGTCATGATTACATGAGTTAAAAATTATTAAGGACTAAGTTTTTATTTAGGATTTCCATTTTATTCTTTTGTATTTTGTTTTTAAATTTAAAAACTCTAGTCGAGCCATGGGGCGTAGTTACAAAATTCTCAAATCAGTGGCTATGTTGTGGTAACGTTTTGAGCGTAAGGTAAGAATAATCAGGTTAGTGAGGGTTATGAGTTTATGGGGTTTGCAAGTAAAAGATTATTTAATTCATAATAGAAACTTTGAGGGCAGTACTGGGCGAGCTTTATCAAAGCTGGGTAAATGAATTTGTCGTTCTATTTCCGCATTTACTCTATTATTATCTATGCTGTAATATTCATTTATCTGTGAATTTTTTACATACCCTATTTACCCCCCCTCTAGAGTTAATTCGATGCTACAATAATAATAATATACATACTCCTTTCATAGCTAGCATTGGCTTATCCACGTCACTAGAAGCTTTATTTTCCAAAACCTAGTTAACCTGTAAACCCATACTCTCGAGTTACTCAAATCGAATTTTAAGCACCGAGAGTTTAGGAGAAAAACGTAAACTTCGAGTCAAACCAAAAGCCTTCGGTGTGAATAATAATATGCCATCTCGATTTATAGATATTCAATGAGACCATCTCGCTGAGTGGAATGGGTATTCCCCTCACTAATATCTCTTTTAAGATATTTCTTTTGCAAAACAAAATCCTGCAACCACAATGGTTAAATAGATGATACAAATGATCATGTGCATGCATGCTACATGGGTAATCACGACTATCCATCAAATCGGTCGACTATCCATCCCATCGTTTAGTTTTCATAGGGTAACTACAAACCTTCATGGCTGAATCGGACCTACCGGATACACCAAATTTCTAAACTGACAATTAGAAGAAAACTGGATGGATTTCCCAAATACACTTCTCCTAGTTTTTATTGACTATTCGTCAATTTCATAGTTTTGCTAGGCTTACTATGAACCTAAAGGTTTGCGGGCCAACCTATAACCTATCTTATCTTTATGTGTTTCTTTCTATACGTAAACCTACTTTTAGTCTTACCCTTGACAAAGCCCTATGCAATGGAATTTTGGACTTATATCAATTAGGGACTAACTGCTTAAGTATAGAGCGCAACACTACACCAGTCTCAACTGGTTTTCTAATCAATGAGTCAAATTTATCTTATCACAATCTACCCAAAATTGTTAAGAACAATAATCTCCTTAGTAAAAATCTAGGGCTAAATACCCTTTTATGTTTCCTTGAAAACAAAACCTTTGCAAAAAATTTAACTTTGAAATCATACTTTAGAATAAGGAAAATTATAGACTTTTACTTTATCAAAAAGATTTATGCTATGATATATGCTTTTATAAAATTATATTGATGAATGTTGAAACCACTTGGAAGTTATCTCACTTTGAAACCATAGGCTATAAAGCTCAAAACAATATAAAACCTCCATACTAATATAATGCGGCGTGGATATAGCCGACGAAGGTCTTCACCCTTCAAAATGTATTAAAATCTTTTATTGGTAAAACATAAGGGTATAAAGTCAAAGTTAACTACTTCATATAGCATATTATAAAATCTTAGAGATTAGTTGACGACATTGATTAGTCTAGAGACTCTCGACATCAATGCCATAAAGAAAACGATGGCATTATTAGGGCCGAAGAGACAAAAGGTGGCAATCTAGCCTTCTTAAAAAAAGGCACTGAAATTTGGCAATTATTAAGGTTGAAATGATAACACATGTCATCATTGCTTTCTTTGAGAACATGCAACAAAGGATAAAGTCGAAATGATGACACGCGACATCCTTACCTTTCAAAGTCATTATCAAAATATGCGACATCATTAGTACCAGTATGGTTTACTTTGAAAACAACAGGGTCCACGACATTTTAGAAGGAAGTGGTGATAAAGTGTTCAAGGAAAACAAGCGGCAATGCTCACTACGAAGTTTATGACATCGACCTTAATATTGACTTCGCACTTCGACCCAAGCCGATGCATTCCAAACCAACTATAGTTGGTGTTATATATATTGCACAGGATTGACGTGAAGGCGAAAGCTGTGGCATAATGAGAGGTGGCGTCGTTATCTTTGTCGTGGCGATGTCATGAATAACATGAAAATTGCTATTTTGCTATTAAAAGTAGCTTCTTTTCACCAACTCTTTGTATTTGTCAAAATACCATTAGATAATAATTTTCCTTACCAAATTTTTTCCAAAAAATTGCCATAGAGTGGATTTATTGTTTCCAAAGCCTTTACAAACCCTTAACCTTAACCTTTATATCTTAGTCTAACATTTAAGCCCTTCTAAAATGTAATTTTGTAATCCATATTAATCACTTGGGAAAAATCCTCAAAAATCAAAATAAATCCAATTTATTATATCTTTTAACATATAAAAATTTGGAAACCAAAAATAATATTTAATTATTTTGACAATTTAAATCCGAAAAAATTTATTTTCACCTTGGAAAATTCATAATAAATCGTCACATGCTTGGAAAATTATGGAATTTAAAACCCACTTCTAAAATAATGCTTCTAATATCGTATCAAAATTTCAATTCATTTGGGTGTCATATAGGTTTTCAAACTTAAATATGTTAATAAATTCCATAATAAATCATATAAATTTATCAAATAGCATATATTCATCCAACCATTTAAAACATGGCATAATAACAGCAAAACATTCAGATTTATGATTGAAAATTGAAAACAGCAATTTAAACCTGAGATGTATAACTATTATTCACCTTGAATGGTTTAATAAGGTTGAGATTTGTATTTTGATTTGATTCCCTTAAGCTTTGATATTTCTTCCTTGCTTATATTGTCTTGAATCTCCTAACTATTGTTGTCCCATACTATTTTAGTTTCATTGGTAATGGATAAAATAAAGGAGTAAATAAGAGAATAAGGGTTTATGTTTAGGAATTTAGATCTATTTCTATTTTTCCTTTAGCTTATATTTTTCTCCTCCTAATTATGTTTTAAACCATTTTTATTAACTCATTCATTATGGCATGACCCCTATTAAATATCAAATCTCAATCTCCTTAACTTTTTATATTAATCTATTTAATTTATCCAATTAAATATCCCAAATAATGTTAATTAGTAGTAGGATTGTTACAAACAACTCTTCTTAAATAATTTCATCTTTGAAATTATGATAAGGTTCATACATCAAACATATAGGCATGGATGTAAAACATATCATCAAAAAAATCGGGTGTAAGTGTCTCAAATTCCATCCTTTGCCTCCTAAGTATAGTCTCTATTGTCGTGACTCCATTGGATTTTTACTAATTTGACTGTCTTGTTCCTTAACTTTTTCTTATCCTTCGCCATGATACGAACTGGTTGTCTGATTAGTCATGTCTGGTTCCCGCACTAGACCTTCCAATGCGGTTAGAGTGATAATAGTTTTTGAATCTCGAACACGCTTCCTTAGATGAGAAATATGGAAAACATTATGGACTCCCGCCAAACTATTCATTAACTTTATCCTATAAGTGAGTTTCCCGATTATTTCTATAATGGGAAATGGTCCAACAAACCATGGTGACAATTTCCCTAATTTTCCAGATCTAACTACACTCTTCATCGGTGATACTTTGACAAAAATATGATTTCAAACTTCTTGGCCCTTTCATCTTTTATTTGCATGACTTTTCTGCCTAGACCAAGCTTCTCTCATCCTACCTCAAATTAACTCAATCTTCTCTATGGCGTCTCTTACCATATTTGGACCAAGGGCCAATCTGTCATCGGTTTCAAACCAACACGCTGGTAATTTGCACGACCTTCCATGCAAAGCTTTGAAAAGCACCATTCCTATAGGAGTCTGATAACTATTATTATAGGAAAACTTAACCAAGTGAAAATGGTCTTCCTACGATGCACCAAAATCTATCACACAAGCTCTTAACAAATTCTCCAAGACTTTGTGCACTCTTTCTATTTGCCCATCGGTGTGTGGATAGTAAGTGGTACTCATCTTGAGTTTGGTAACTAAAACCTCTGGTAGACTCTTCTAGAATTCATTAGTAAATTAAGAGTTTCGGTCACTAACATACTACTATGAACTCCATGTAGTCTACCTATATCCTACGTGAATAACTTAGCTAAAAGAGGTGTCGTCCTTATGACTTAATGGGTATAAAGTGTGCACTTTTAGTTAGTCTATCCACGATGACCCAGATACTTTCATTTTCTCTATTCGACCTTGGCAACCCATCTATGTAATCCATAGATATAGAATCCCATTTCCACACTGGTATGTCTAAAGGCTGAAATAATCCACTTGACTTCTGATGCTCAACCTTCAATTTTATAATAGTTCAAGCATTTCTTTACCCATAGGCCTACATTCCTTTTCATATCCTCTCGAAAGAACCTTCTTTTCATATCCTGATACATCTTAGTCCCTCAAGGATGAATAGTAAACTTTGATCGTTAACACTTCCTAAGTACTTACTTTTCTTAAGTCACCAACATCAAGAACGCACAATCTTCCCTTCTTTCTCAACTATCGATTTCGGTCAAGATAAAAATCTTTTGAATCATCAACCACGGTTCCACCTTCCAATCTTCCAACTCTTCCATCTAGCCATGGATTATCTCTTTGCATAATAGCAATCCTTTTGATTAATACTAGTCGAACTTCTAAGCAAGAGAACATTGCAGTACTCTGATTAGAACTAGTAGATGATCTTAACCGCACACTACAAGTGGTTAATGCTTCCAAAATCTTTCCACTCTAGTACTATTACTAACTTCGCATTCTAGTGTTTTCTACCATGTGCATTGGCAACTTTATTACTTTTCACTAGTGTATACTATATTCCAAAATCAAAAGTAAATAAAAACTCCAACCATCATGTTGTCTCATATTCAACTCTTTCCAAGAGAATAAGCATCTTAGCGACTTGTGATCAATACACAACTCGAATCATTTTCCCAAAAGACATTTTTTCTACAACTTCAAAGAGAACATTATGCCAGCCAACTCTAAGTCATGTGTTGGATATCAAACTTCATGTGGTCTGTGCTGTCGTGAAGCATAGACAATCACTTTACCCCTTTGCATTAACATAGCTCCTAATCTTATTTCCATGCGCATCAATGTACACCACCAAATCTTAATTTCCATATGGAACAACTAACAAGGGCACATTAATCAACAAATGTTTTAACTTCTGGAATGTCTCCCCGCATTTATTGGTCCAAACATACTTATGTCCTTCTTTGTTAGTTTAGTCATCGATGCCATTGTACGAGAGAAATCCTAGATGAAAATCTAGTAGTATCCAGCAAGTCCAATAAAACTCTTTATCATAGTTACCATCTCAGGTCTCTTCCAATTAATCATAGCTTCTGTCATCACTGGATCCACAGACAACCCTTGCTTTGCGACTATTTGACCAAGGAGCTTCACTTCTTTCTTCCAAAATGACATTCAGAAAATTTTTCCTTTAGCTAATGCTATCTCAATGTCTCAAGCACCAATCTAAGATGAATCTTAGCTATCTTTCATCCTTAGAATATATCCTCCATTATCTATAAACACTAACAAGAATCTATCCAAGTACTCTTGGAAGATCCGATTCATCGAATCCACAAAGAAAGCAGGCATGTTAGTTAACTCGAATGGCATTACTAACCACTCATAAAACCAGAACTTGTTCTAGATGCCATCAAAGGAATACTATCCTCCGCCACTCTTAATTGATGGAACCCTAAAGTTAAATCCAATTGGAAATTTTTTTGGCTCCACTTAGCTGATCAAATAAATCATTTATCCTTGAAAAGGATATCGATTCTTTATCATCATCTCATTCAACTTACGATAATCTATACACATCCTTAATGATCAGTCCGATTTTTGCACAAACATCGCTACCACCCCCTAAGGCAAACTTGGTCTAATAAAACCTTTTCCTTCTAAGTCCATCAGCCGCACCTTTAACTCTTTCATCTTTGTAGGTATCATTCTGCTAGACGATCTACTTACTGGCTCAGCTCCAGGTACAAGATCTATTTGAAACTCAACATCTCATTTTGATGGTAGTCCTATAACAAGGTCAAAAACATCTACAAATTCTCTTACCGTGAAAACTAAATTCGACTCATCCTCTACCTTTATTACATCCAATAAAGTACAAACATCAAAACATGGATTCTCCACTGAGTATATAATTCGGTCATTATTGTTAGAAAGTCTTAATGGTATTTTCCTGTCTTGGCAAAATATCATAGCATCATATTTACTTAACCAGTTCATACCCAAAATAATCTCAAAGCCTACAAAATCAAACACATGCAAACAGCAAGCGAATATATGACCTAAGAATTCAAACTCTAATAGGTCGCACTTATCTCTAGAGTTGCATAACCTCCTATCAGATGTGCAATCCTTACGAAAGTAAGTAGGTATAGTATAGTAGGTTAAGCTTATCTACCAAACAACGAGATATAAAAGAATGTGATGCATCAGTATCAGATAGTACTCTAACATGTAAGCCATAAATCAAAAGCACGCCTCCTATTGCAGCTTTTCCTTTTTCCTCGATTATTGGTCTCAAGGTTACCAGTTCCAAATCAAATACTTTTCCTTTATCTACCATGGCCACTTCCATACATTTATTCCAATAATGTCCCACTTGATCGTAGTTAAAGCACTTAATGTTCTTCTTTCCAACGATTTCCTTTCTCTTTCCAATTCGGCAATCATGAGCATTGTAACGACCTGCAAATTCATCACATCAGAATTTTTTAAAATATCCAAATATAAGATTATTTAACATAAATGATAATGTTTGAACAACAAATAATATTGATAATCTTATTTTGAATAAATATTTACAAAAATATATACTCTGGAATATATATCGATAAAATGATCAAAAACCATTTTATCAATGAACAACTCTTAGCCATACGACATCATGCGTGGAGATGAATATATACACTCATAAATATATATGAGTAAGAATACGTAATAAAGTTATTTATTTTATTTTTGAAAATAAAATCACTTTGCGACATCATCAATGATATTATTATTTTGGAATAAATGGTTTTTGAATTTAGATTGAGTTTAATAATTTAATAATTTTTTTAATTATTAAATAAGCCCTTTTAATTATTATATAATGTCCGAAATATTATTATTTAAATTTGTTTACAAATATTTATATATATTAAATAAGAAGTGAAAGTATGACTGAAATCGAAATCAGAATCGTTAACGATTTAAAGTACAAATGTGACGACCCGCAAATCCGTACCCTTTGAATCGACGATAAACCACACATCGCAACGGAAAACATATAATATCATATCGATGATGTTTACAAAACAGAAACTGTACATACATACATCAATCAGAGTTCAATAATCAATCAATAATCATCAGCCCAAACCATTATAATAACTTGTCCGCGCAATTGCTGATAACATACAACAACTGAGCAAAGCGGATAATCAAAAGCAATACGTGTATACGAAAATGAAGATCTCCAGCTCTCCTGCTGAAACTCCAAAAGCACCAAATCTGAACCTGTAAATATACTCGGTCTGACCCGAGCATTGAAAGGGAAGAATGCTTGGATCATTCTAGTAAACCAGCATAAGAAACACACTCAATCGAATTTATTAAATTAACAAACTTTTCCTTTATTAAAACAAAAGTATCTCATAAGACAAGCACACACATAAACACGGACATGTTTTCACCTTAGGATAACTAAAACATTTCATATCAAATCATCTGATATTATACTAGTGTCTAATATACAAATAATATTAATCATAGCCGAAATTGTTACCTTGATTAAATTCCAGCATATAGCCCAAGATGGGTAATACAATCAAAATGGCAGGTATGTAGTGGAGTTTGGATTTCCATACAAATGATCAGGTGAAGGGACTACCTTTCGGCAGTATATCTCTAAAGGAATGTACCGAGAAACCATCACAAAGTTCCTCTACCAACACAAGAATGGTCCACCTCTGTAACTAGATGGTACCGAATACGTCATCCTCCGGTCCTTACCGACCTTTTACCGAGGGCCCTTGAAGCATACAAACCACAATAATCAGATACATGACGTTATAGCATGTAAAGATATATCTGAAGAGGATGATCATACCCTACTTGGTAGCGACCCACTCAGCCTTGCTACGTCTAACCCTGCTTCGGTCATTTCCGGTTGATAAGGTTTAAGGTAACGATTACCTTTTACAAATCACAATCACGTCACTTTGAATGTCACACAGCCATTTCCCTTGAATACTAATTGCCTTCCATAAAAATACAATCCTTAAGCTCATATGTCTCAAAGAGGGTGTTAAGCTAAGAGAAGTTGCCTTCTCCTCCACCACTTATGTCCGTTTGTAAAAACCAATGTACGTAATCTTTAGAAATGCAATGTCAGACAAACATCTATACAAGTTGTCCGGGAACAGGACAAACCAAAGGTACTTTCCTACCTCATCCTATCGGGAAATCCTTAGGATTAGTAGCGAATAGTCCTTGCATTGGATATTTCATAATGAAGAGACCACTGCTACTATAAGTATATTGGGATTTTAACCCCAAACGATCAACAAGCAGTGCCCCACTATGAAAAGCCTGAATATCAATAACATCACAAGCAACCTGCACAACTGTCGCATATACGTTGGTTCGAAGTGGTTTTCAGATAAATATGATCCCGGTTTCTTCGCACCAACAACGCAAAAATGTTTCTCAACCTCACACAAAAACTAAGTCTCATGGACTTATCACGTCTTCAACTTTCAACTTGTTATCCTTCGGCTAAGAAGGAAGCCCGATAGATTAGAGTAATACTCCGCACAATATGAATCAACATATTCAACACAAACGATAATTATGCCTAAACAGAAGGCTACATACTAAGTATACGACTAAATAGTTCCCACATCAAGTCGAGGAACTAAAATGGCCAAATTTGATAGTCGGTTATTTAACTATCAAAGCAAATAACCAAATATTTAGCACCATAAACAATCACTAGGCCTTTTAATTAATCATTTATTCATTAAATCACTTGCTAAATATTCACTTCAAATTATTTTTAAACAGATATAATCTCAAAACCATTTCAACTTTCTATATTGGAAAACATTTCCATATACTAATTTAATAATAAGTAATTCACAAATCTCTTTATTTTCAACACATAGAAAATATTACATATACTTAAATCAGGTTTAAGTATATATTTTTATTCTTTAAGGAAAACATTCTCTTTAAACACGTTTATTTGGGTCAAAACGAATGTTGTGTAAAACATTGTTACGACAACCCAAAATCACAAGTATAGGGATTCGAAAATTAGATAAATATACAAATCCCATATACTAAACAAATGATTTTCTTTCAAAAATCATTTACTATAACAACAGTACTATAGTCCATCATTTTCTTACTTCTCGAAAACATCTATTTCAACAATAAATGTTGAAATCTATGTATTCGATACTCAACACATATTAAAACATCTTCAAATTATTTAACTTCATTTAACACATCACTTCCTAAAAATATTCATTTTATTTAGTATATTATACACTGTCCAAAATCATGAATATAGTTCATTTACCACTACACATTTATTAAACGATAATCCACTGTCCAAAATTGTGAATATATCTCTTATTTCGAACATAATGGAATATATATCGGGAGCCAATTCGATCGTATTTGGAAGGTAGGTTTTTGAATCGATTATTTAAATTTAAAAATTCACTTAAACAGATTTCTACGCGTTTTAGCGTGCCAAGGACAAATCGTAAATCCGACTGACACGAAATTTGAAACCTACAATAATATTACATTACGGATCCAATGAAACTAGCTTCATCAAAATCCAAGACTGTATGAAAAATGACTATTTTTACCTGCTAATTAAATATTAAAAATATTCAATTTCTAGAAATTAACTTTTAGTTCAATTTCAAAATTCTCTAACATCAGTTGTAACGACCCAAAATTTCAGTCATTTGAAATTCGCATATTTAATTGATTTTAAATATTCAGAAGTTAATTTTATAAGCTGAATAACTTATATTTCAAATAAAGTGATTTAATTGGATAATTGAATTGTTAATTTAATATTCGAAATTGCAGAAATAATTGAAATTTGGATTTTATGTGAATAAAAATGATTTATAAAGTTATAAATTCTATTTGAATTAGAATGATTTTAGAGAACTTTTAAAATTGAATCAAAAATTAATTTATAAAATTGAATATTTTAATATTTAATAATGCGAAAAATAGCCATTTTTCATACAGTCTCGGATTTCGACGAAACTAGTTTCATTGGATCCATAATATTATATTATTATAGGATTTCAAATTTCCTGTCAATCCGATTTACGGTTCGTCCATGGCAAGCTAAAACGCGTAGAAATTCGTTTAACTAAATTTTAAAATTAAATAGTCGATTTGAAAACCTATCTGCCAAATACGATCGAGTTGGCTATCGATATATATTCCATTGTGTTCGGAATAGGGGTAAAACATTCTAAACACCCGGTGGCATGCTTTGTTTGGAGTTTAGAAAATTTACGGATGAATAGTGTCGTCAAATTTTCTATAAAAGGCCACCTATTTTTCTACTTTGGCAAAACCCTAGCTAGGGTTTACAGCCATCGTTCCCTCTATTTCAGTAGCCGGCAAATAATGACTGTCTACCCTTTTATCTTCAAATCCATCGATCTACAATAAAAATCTTCAACTACGAAAATGTACAACATCACAAGATCTATCAATCTAACGGCTATGATTGAAAATTAGGTGATGAATCGACAATAATATGGCCACGTTCATGCTGCCTTCGTGCATGAAATTCTATGCAAATACAAGGCCAAGCTTCATGAGCCTCTGGCCGACGGTGGTGTTCGAGTTGTGCTTCGATACGACGGCCTTTGATCATCTTCTAGTTGGTCGTAGGTCGAGCAAAAATTCAAAGATCATCGACGGCTATATTGGTTCGGTTGTGTTCGAATGCCTCGAGGGGAGAAGATGATTTCAACGGCCACGATCTTGTTTTGTAGAAAAGAACGGCCAAGTTAAAAAGGTTTAAAAAAATTAAAAAGAAAATAGTGGATTATATTATATAAATTCGTACAATGTTTGAAATGCTATAACTTCTTCATACGAGATCCATTTTTGAAGAAACAAGTTGTGTTGGGTCCGTATTGACAAGCACTACATTTTAGAGCTGGTTTGAAGTTGATTGGAGCTAGTGTGGATTTTGGGTAAAATTAAATGGCTGTTTAATTTTATTCGGAATAAAACACTACAACTGCTATTGGAACCAAAGTGAGTACATCTCACTCTTTTTGACTCATTGATATTTTTATATAAGTGAGAAATAATTTATTTATGATGATTGATGATTATTTGGTTAATATATGATATATTATACATATATTGATTGGTATTTGGTTATATTCCTTTCTATTGGAGCAGAAGAGACCTTATACGTTCCAGTGTATGAGCGGATGACCCTTTGTACGCGCATCTTCCTCGAAGCGGACATTGTTCCTATATTCTAATATGTATAGTTGTTGCAGGTGACATATTGGAGGGATCCAACTGGATTCCTCACCAGTATGGATTTTATTTATAGATATTGTGATATATGTTGTTATCATGTGATATACGATGTTTTGGATGATGTGATTGATGTATTTAGTGCTTTTGCAGCATTGGGCCTATTTTTGGTAATTTTAGAAATGTTAAAGTGACGATTTCGAAATTAAAAAGGATTTTTAAACGATTTTGAAATAGATGTTATATATATATATTTGAATTGTTAACGAAATGAATTTATGTTATATAAATAAATTTTATAATTTTTATGCTATAAAATTATGATTTTTGGGAAATATAATTGAAGTGTGATTTTTGAAATATGGAGATAACTATTTTGTAAAATAGTTTAAATGGTGATTTTTTATTTATTATAAATGGTTTATATATAAGATTTATAAAATCAATATTTCATAAATCAAAAGTGATGGAATTATAAAGGGGTTTTATTAATGTTAAAATGGGGTTATAAATGGATTTTATAAGCAAATAAGAATTATAGAATTGATGAAGTTATAAAAAAAAATTGGAAATAAGAGATTAATATGAAATTAACTTATAAATTTGATTTTGGCATGTAAATGGATATAAATAGAATTGGTTAATAAGGGATTTTATATATAGAAGTTTTGATAATATAGAAATGGAAATTATAAAAAATCATCTTATTTTGATAAGTTAAATATAGAAATTGTTAAAGGAATTTCATCCACGATTATGAACAATGGATAATTCTTTAATTAATATGCAATAGTAATGAATTTGGTAAAGGAGATATATCCACGATTTTGGATAGTGGATTACCCTTTAAAAAAAGTGTAGAAGTCTTGAATTTGGACAAGAGAATTATATTCATGATTTTGGACAGTGAATAATATATTAAATAAAATGGATATTTTTTGGAGGTGATATTTTAAAGTGAGATAAACGGTTAAGATGTTTTAAAATGTGTAAGTATCGAAACCATAGATTTCAACACTCATTGTTGAAATAGACGTTTTCGAGAAGTACAAGAAATGATGGACTATAACACTATTTTATGTAAATGATTTTCGAAAGGAGATGTTTAGTATAGTATATGTGATTTATATATCTATCTTATTTTTGAATCCCTATACTAGTGATGTGGGTTTTCGTAACGATGTTTTACGCAATGTTCGTTTTGACACAAATAAATGTGCTTAAAGCGAATGTTTTCACTAAAGAATAAAATATATACATAACCTTGATTTAAGTATATGTAATATATTCCCAGAGTTGAAAATAAAGAGATTGTGAATTACTTATTATGAAATAAGTATATGGAAATGTTTTCCAATGTTGAAATGTTGAAATGGTTTGGAAATATATCTTTCTAAAGATAATTTGAAGTGAATATTTAGCGAGTGATTTAATCAATAAAAGATTAATAAAAAGGGCATAGTGATTGTATATGGTGCTAAACATTTGTTTGTTTGTTTGTTTTGATAGTTAAATAACCGACTAACAAATTTGGTCATTTTAGTTCCTCAACTTGATGTGGGAACTATTTGGTCGTACACTTAGTACGTAGCCTTCTGTGTAGGCTTGATTATCGCTTCTGCTGAGGATGTTGATTCGTATAGTGCGGAGTATTAATCCAATCTATCGAGCTTCCTTGTTGGCCCGAAGGATAGAAAGTTGAAAGTTGGAGACATGATAAGTCTATGAGACTTTGTTTCTGTGTGAGGCTGAGAAACGCTTTTGCCGTGTTGGTGCGAAGAGACCGGGATCAGATTTATCTGAAAACCACTTCGGACCAACATATATGCGACGATTGTGCAGGTTGCTTGTGATGATATTGATATTTCGAATTTTCATAGTAGGGGACTGCTTGTTGATCATTTGGGGTTAAAATCCAATATACATATAGTAGCGGTGGCCTTTTTATTATGAAATATCCAATGCAAGGACTATTCGCTACTAATCCTAGGGATTTCCCGACAGGATGTGGTTGGAAAGTACCTTCGGTTTGTCCTGTTTTTGGACAACTTGTATGGATGTTTGTCTGACATTGCATTTCCTAAAGATTACGTACATTGGTTTTTACAAATGTACATCAGTGGTGGCAGAGAAGGCAACTTTTCTTAGCTTAACACCCTCCTTGAGAAGTACGAGATTAAGGGTTGTATTTTTTTAGAAGGCAATTAGTAGTCAATGGAAACGGCCGTGTGGCATTCAAAAGTGATGTGATATGTGATATGTGATCTGTGAAAGGTAATCGTTACCTCTGGCCTCATCAACCGAAAATGACCAAAACAGGGATAGATGCGGCAGGGCTAAGTGGGTCGGTCCCAAGCAGGGTGTGATCATCCCCTTCTAGATATATCTTTACACGCTATGATGTCATGTATCTGATTATTGTGATTTGCATGCTAGAGGGCCCTCGGTAAAGGTCGGTAAAGATCGGAGGATGACATATTCGGTACCATCTAGTTATAGAGGTGGGCCTGTCTTGTGTTTGTAGAGGGAAGATGTTCTGTGCCTCAAGGCATCCATCCAGGGGTGTACTCATCAGAAGGTAGTCCCTTCACCTGGTCTTTTGTATGAAAATCCAAACTCCACTACATACATGCCATTTTATTTGTAGAGCCTAGTATGTTGGAATTTAATAATGGCAACAATTACGGCTATTTTGAATATTATTTGTATACTAGATACTCGTATAATATCAGATGATTTGATATGAAATGTTTTAGTTATCGTAAGGTAAAAACATGTCCGTGTTTATGTGTAGGCACGTCTTACGAGATACTTTTGTTTTGATAAAGGAAAAGTTTGGTAATTTAACAAATTCAGTTGAGTGTGTTTCTCACGCTGGTTTACCAGACTGATCCGGGTGTTCTTCCATTTCAATGCTTGGATCAGACCGAATATATTTACAGGTTCAGATTGGTACTTATGGAGCTTCGGCAGGCGAGCTGGAGATCTTCATTTCGCATACACGTATCTGTCTTATTTATTGATTATCCATTGTGCTTAGTTGTTTTATATTATCGGCAATTGTGAGGACAGGTTATTATAACTGTCCAAGTTGATAACTAGTGATTGATTGTTGTACTCTAATTGATGTATGTATGTGCAGTTTCTGTTTTGTAAAGATCATTGATATTATATTATATGTTTTCCGCTGCAATGTGAGATTTTATATTGTTCTGTCTGGTTCTATCTTCTCTCTTTCTTCTCTTCTCTTCTTCTCTCTTCTTTTCTTTCTCCCGACTTTCCGTCAGTCTATTCTTTTTGGGTCGAACATGTGTGGATTATTGTCGATTCAAAGAGTACGGATTTGCGGGTCGTCACACGTGGTATCAGAACTTAGATTTTGTATATTCCTATGCTTTGATGTGTACTCAATATAGATAGGGACAGTAGCACCCTAGATTGAGTTTGAGTGCATTATATATATGAGCGCGTATTTGTTTGTGATGTAATATGTTTTATATTGTGTTTGCTTATCCGTCGAGTTGTTGTGAATTCTGTTTGGTATGTGGGACGCCATGTTATCGGAAGGGATTTCTAAACACTTAAAAAAGGTTAGTCGACATAGTATCATTTTAAATTAGGTAAACGAAATAATTTTACCTCAATTATATTTTATATATAAAGGGAATAATCATTCAGAAATTATTAAAGTGTATATAAATTGATTGTTTAGTTACTGAAAATGTAAATATATATAAGTTAATAAAAGTTGTTTGAATAATCTAAATGAAAGAAAATGAATTATAAAGTATGGAATTATAATTAATATGATTTGCAATTGTGAAATAATCGTATATATAAGAAATGAAACTATACGAATATATCTATAAATATGAGTTATAAATAAAAAAATGGATTTAAACTAAGAATTTGAAAATTTGAATTCCATTTTTTTAAAGTTGTTTTTCAAAGTTAAAGATGTTATATTATTATAAATCTAAATAAGATAAAAGAATTTGAAATGATCTTATATAAGTGAAGCGAAATAGTGGAATTGTATAAGAGAAGATTTATAAATGTGATTTATAAATATAAAAGGATTTATTTTTAAAAGAACGTATAAAGCACTGAATTCACTACTGTTGCTGGGAAATAATAAGGGTGATGACTGCATCATCATCGGTATCATTTTTGAGTTTCTGTGTGATGGATTTACTACCAATAGTAAATTGAAAATTTAAGTTTTGTTCTGATAAACAATTCGAATTTAAAATCCAAGTTGAAATTGATAAGTATAAGTAAAATGAATTTGGATTTATAATATGAAAATAAAATTTTAGCTTTGGTAAAGTTGAAATAAATTTTAGTTAGCATAATAAAATAATTGATTTGAAATTTGACTAAAGGAAAGTTGAATAATTTGAATTGGATTTTAACTAGAATATATAAGTTATTGAAATGGAAAATTAAACTTAAGTGGTAAGTGATTATATAATATGAATATGAAAGTTTGAATAAATAAGTTACATAACTTATAAATTGAGAAACGGATAGTAAAACCAAATATTAAAATGGTTAAACAATTTTATTAAGCAAAACAAAATCTGAATTTGAGTAGTGAACTTAAGTTGTGTAGTGGAAGTAAATGTAGGTGGGAATTTAAAATGAAATTTAACATAAGTAATGTTGAATGAAGTTGAATTTGGTATCAAAATGAATTGATAAAGTGATGAATATGAACATGAGTTATATTACGAAATTCAACTTTAATTCTAAAAGTGAATTAGTGAATAAACATGGATTGGAATTGTTGATGTTAAGAATTTGAATAAAACTTAAATTAAGAAGTTGTGAATATAGTGAATACTAAAATCTAATGTGAATTGAATATTAATCAATCGAATGTAAATGAACTGATATGGAATAATAGATGTAAGTGTTAATTCATTAAAAGCTAATGAATTGGGAATTGAATAACTGAATGAAAGTCGATTAGATATCAACCAATTGAAATTAAATGTGATGAATGTAAATTAAATAAATTTGGTTATGTTGGTTATACATTGGTTGTTAGTTGATTGAATAGAAATTCATATGGAGTTGAATTAGAGAAATTGAAAACTAAAGCAATTGAATTCAAATTGGAAGTAAAGTAAATTTAAATAGAATTGAATTTGATTTGAATTGAAAGTGAACTAACTTGAATATAAATTAGTGAATGTAAACTAATTGAATATGAATGAATGAATGTTAGTAAAAATCCAATGATAATGAATCAAATATGATAAATTGAAAACCAATTCAATTAATATTAATGAGAAATGCATTTATATTGATTCGGTTATGGATTTGTTTGATAGAGATTGGTTTGTTGGATGACGGTTGTTTGATGGTTGGATTTGTTGTTATTGATTTCATTTGCTATATTGGCATATATAGTTATCGTATTTATATATGTTGTATATTGATATTACTTTTCATATATACATGTTTCTCATTGTTTGTTGAGTATTTAGTAGGTGCATATGGCGTATGCTTCGCATCTAGAGCTTGATTTCGCGCTATATTAGCCGTATATGCTCGCTAATAATATATAAGATACATATTTCGGATTACATATCGTACTTTTACACTTTATTTTCCCTACGGGATGCCTCATCCTCGAAGACGAGATGTATATTTGTGATATATATATATATATATATATATATGTATGTATGTATGTATGTATGTATATGTTGTGATCCTACTACGATAGAACCATGCAAAGGAGACGCTGGCGAATTTTTTTGAAAATTAAAGTGTTAGAATATATTTTTTGAGATTTTGGAAATTTTTGATAACTAAAATTTGATTTGAATTAAAAATCTATACGATATTAGTTGGTTTTGAAAAGAAAACTATGAATGGATTTGAAAACTTAGTAAAGTTTTATAAGAAGTTTAACTAGATGATTTTGGAAAAACTTAAAATGTTTAAATGATGTTGGTATCTAATTTGAATGGATTGTTTTTGAAAAGTTAATGGATTTTTTGACTTTTCTTACACGGTATTTCGAGGACAAAATTCTTTTAAGTAGGGGAGAATGTAACGACCCAAAATTTCAGTCATTTGAAATTCATATATTTAATTTATTTTAAATATTCACAAGTAAATTTTGTTACATGAATAACTTATATTTGAAATATAAGGATTTAATTGGATAATTAAATCGTTAATTTAATATTTGAAATTGCTGAAATAATTGGAAATTTGAGTTAAAGTGAATAAAAATGATCTATAATGTTTTTTTAAACTCTATTTGAATTAGAATGATGTTAGAGAACTTTTAAATTAAATTAAAATTTAATTTCTAGAAATTGAATATTTTTAATATTTAATTAGCGGGTAAAAATAGTCATTTTTTATAGTCTTGGATTTCGACGAAACCAGTTTTATTGGATCCGTAATATTATATTATTGTAGGATTTCAATCGGATTTACGGTTTTTCCGAGGCAAGCTAAAACGCATAGAAATTCGTTCAAGTAAATTTTAAAATTAAATAGTCGATTCAAAAACCTATCTTCCAAATACGATCGAATTGGCTTCCGATATATATTCCATTGTGTTCGGAATAGGGGTAAAACATTATAAACGCCAGGCGCCACGCTTCGTTTGGAGTTTGAATTTTTTTCGAATGAATAGTGTTGTCAAATTTTCTATAAAAGGCCACCTATTTTTCTATTTTTCCAAAACTCTAGCTAGGGTTTACAGTCGTCGTTCCCTATATTTCAATGGCCTGCAAATAACGACCTTCTTCTTTCTTTTTCTTCAAATCCATCGATCTATACGAAAAATCTTCAACTACGAAAATGTAGAGCATCACGAGATTTATCGATCCGACGGCTATGATCGAAAATGAGGTGATGGATCAACGATAATATGGCCACGTACATGCTGCCTTTGCAAACGAAGTTCCACGCGAATACAAGGCCGAGCTTCACGAGGCTCTGGCCGAGGGTGGTGTTCGAGTAACGCTTCGATACGACGACCTTTGATCATCTTCTAGTTGGTCGTAGGTCGAGCAAAAATTCAAAGATCATCGGCGGCTATATGGGTTAGGTTGCGTTCGAATGCCAGGAGGGGAGAAGAAGATTTCAACGGCCACCATCTTGTTTTGAAGAAAAAACGACCCAGATTAAAAGGTTTTAAAAAAATTAAAAAGAAAATAGTGGATTGTATTATATAAATTCGTACAATGTTTAAAATGCTATAACTTCTTCATATGAGGTCCGTTTTTGACGAAACAAGTTGTGTTGGGTCCATATTGACGAGCACTAAATTTTAGTTCTGGTTTGGAGTTGATTGGAGCTAGTGTGAATTTTGGGTAAAATTAAACTGTCGTTTAATTTTATTCGGAGTAAAACACTACAGCTGCTATTGGAACCAAAGTGATTACAACTCACTCTTTCTGACTCATTGATATTTTTATATAAGTGAGAAATGATTTATTTATGATGATTGATGATTATTTGGATGATACATGATATATTATACATATATTGATTGGTATTTGGATATATTCCTACCTATTGGTGCAGATGAGACCCTACATGTTCCCGTGTATGAGCGGATGACCCTTTGTACGCGCG
Organism: Allium cepa; assembly: GCA_030765085.1. NCBI lineage: Eukaryota > Viridiplantae > Streptophyta > Magnoliopsida > Asparagales > Amaryllidaceae > Allium > Allium cepa. The sequence goes on along the minus strand of CM060929.1, from coordinate 471,023,288 downwards.
TCTGCCTCGAAGCAGACATTATACACATATTCTAATATGTATATTTTTTGTAGGTGACGGGTTGGAGGGATCCAACTAGATTCCTCAATAGTATCGGGTTTATTTACAAATATTATGATATATGCTGTTATCATATGATATATGATGTTATGGATGTTGTGATTGATGTATTTATTGTTGTTGCAGCATTGGTCCTATTTTTGGCAATTTTAAAAAATGTTAAAGTGACGATTTTGAAATTAAAAAGGAATTTTAAGTGATTTTGAAAATAGATGTTATATATATTTTTGAATTGTTAAGGAGATGAATTTATTTTAAATAAATAAATGTTATAATTTTTATGTTATAAAAATTATGATTTTTGGGAAATGTAATTATAATGTAATTTTTGAAATATGGAGATAACTATTTTGTAAAATAGTTTAAATGGTGATTTTTGATTTATTATAAATGGTTTATATATTAGATTTATAAAATCAATATTTTATAAATCAGAAGTGATGGAATTATAAAGGGTTTTGCTAATGTTAAAATGGAGTTATAAATGGATTTATAAGCAAATAAGATTTATAGAATTAATGAAGTTATAAAAAACGAATTTTGGAAATAAGAGATTTATAAGAGGTTAACTTAAAAAATTTGATTTTGGCATGTAAAAGGGATATAAATAGAATTGGTTAATAAGGGACTTTATATATGGAAGTTTTTATAATATAGAAATGGAATTTATAAACATTGTTTTATAAATGTGAAATCAACTTATTTTGATGAGTTAAATATAGAAATTATTAAGGGAATTTCATCCACGATTTTGGACAGTGGATAATCCTTTAATTAAAATGCAATAGTAATGAATTTGGTAAAGGAGATATGTCCATGATTTTGGATAGTGGATTATTCTTTAAAATAAATGCGTAGAAGTATTGAATTTGGACAAGAGAATTATATTCACGATTTTGGACGGTGAATACTATATTAAATAAAATGAATATTTTTGGAAGGTGATATTTTAAAGCGAGGTAAATGGTTTGAAGATGTTTTAAAATGTGTAAGTATCGAAACCATAGATTTCAACATTCATTGTTGAAATAGACGTTTTCGAGAAGTACAGGAAATGATGGACTATAACACTGTTGTTATAGTAAATGATTTTCGAAAGGAGATGTTTTGTATAATATATGGGATATATATATCTATCTTATTTTCGAATCCCTATACTAGTGATTTGGGTTGTCTAACGATGTTTTACACAGCATTCGTTTTGACCCAAATAAATTTTTCTAAAGAGAATGTTTTCCTTAAAGAATAAAACATATACTAAATCCTGATTTAAGTATATGTAATATTTTCCAAGTGTTGAAAATAAAGAGATTGTGAATTACTTATTATTAAATAAGTATATGAAAATGTTTTCCAACGTTGAAATGGTTTGGAAATATATCTTTTTAAAGGTAATTTGAAGTGAATATTTAGCGAGTGATTTAATCAATAAAAGATTAAAAAAAGGGCCTAGTGATTATATATGGTGCTAAATATTTGTTTGTTTGTTTGTTTGTTTTGATAGTTAAATAACCGACTATCAAATTTCTCCATTTTAGTTCCTCAACTTGATGTAAGAACTAGTTATCGTACAATTAGTACGTAGCCTTCTGTGTAGGCTTGATTATCGTTTATGTTGAGGATGTTGATTCGTATAGTGCGGAGTATTATTCCAATCTATCGCGCTTCCTTTTTGGCCCAAAGGATAGCAAGTTGAAAGTTGGAGACATGATAAGTCTATGAGACTTAATTTTTGTGTGAGGTTGAGAAACGCTTTTGCGTTGTTGGTGCAAAGAGACGGGGATCAGATTTATCAAAAAACCACTTCGGACCAACGTATATGCGACGATTGTGCAGGTTGCTTATAATGATATTGATATTCTGGATTTTCATAGTGGAGGATTACTAGTTGATCGTCTAAGGTTAAAATCCCAATATACATATAGTAGCAGTGGCCTCTTAATTATGAAATATTCAATGCAAGGGGTATTCGCTACTAATCCTAGGGATTTCCCGATAGGATGTGGTAGGAAAGTACCTTCGTGTTGTCCCGTTCTTGGACAACTTGTATGGAAGTTTATCTGACATTGCATTTCTAAAGATTACGTACATTGGTTTTTAAAAACGCACATCAGTGGTGGCGGAGAAGGTAACTTCTCTTAGCTTAACACCCTCCTTGAGACGTATGAGCTTAAGGGTTGTATTTTTGTGGAAGGCAATTAGTACTCAGCGGAAATGGCCGCGTGGCATTCAAAAGTGATGTGATATGTGATATCAGAAAGTTAATCGTTACCTCTGGCCTCATCAACCGAAAAGACCAAAACAGGGTTAGATGCAGTAGGGCTAAGTGGGTCGCTTCCAAGTAGGATATGATCATCCTCTTCTAGATATATCTTTACACGCTATGACGTCGTGTATCTGATTATTGTGGTTTGTATGCTAGAGGGCCCTCGGCCAAAGGTCGATAACGATCGGAGGATGACATATTTGGCACCATCTAGTTACAAAGGTGGGCTGGTCTTGTGTTGGTAGAGGGTAGATGTTCTGTGCCTCGGGATATTCATCTAGAGGTGTACCCATCGGAAGGTAGTCCCTTCACCTGGTCATTTGTATGGAAATCCAAACTCCACTACGTACGTGCCATTTTATTTATAGAGCCTAGTATGCTGGAATTTAATAATGGTAATAATTTCGGCTATTTTGAATATTATTTGTGTACTAGACACTAGTATAATATCAGATGATTTGATATGAAATGTTTCAGTTATCGTATGGTAAAAACGTGTTCGTGTTTATGTATGGGCGTGTCTTACAAGATACTTTTGTTTTGATAAAGAAAAAGTTTGGTGATTTAATAAATTCAGTTGAGTATGTTTCTCACGCTGGTTTACCAGATTGATCTGGGCGTTCTCCCCTTTCAATGCTCGGGTCAGACCGAGTATATTTAAAGGTTCAGATTGGTACTTTTGGAGCTTCAGCAGGCGAGCTAGAGATCTTCATTTCTTATACACGTATCTTTTTTGTTTATTGATAATCCGCTATGCTCCGTTGTTTTATATTGTCGGCAATTGTAAGGAAAGGTTATTATAACTGCCCAGGCTGATAACTAGTGATTGATTGTTGTACTCTGATTGATATATGTATATGCAGTTTCTATTTTATGAAGGTCATTGAGAAGATATTATATGTTTTCCGCTGCAATGTGAGATTCTGTATTGTTCTGTTTGGTTCTATCTTCTCTCTTTCTTTTCTTCTCTTCTTCTCTCTTCTTTTCTTTCTCCCAACTTTCCAACAGTCGGTGCTTTTTGGGTCAGACATGTGTGGATATTGTCGATTCAAAGGGTACAGATTTGCGGATCGTCGCATCATTTTAATTCAAATAGAATTTAAAAAAACATTATAAATCATTTTGGTTCATATTAACTCCAATTTCCAATTATTTCGGCAATTTCAAATATTAAATTAACGATTTTATTATCCAATTAAATCCTTATATTTCAAATATAAGTTATCCAGCTAATAAAATTTATTTGTGAATATTTAAAATCAGTTAAATATACGAATTTCAAATGATTGAAATTCTGGGTCGGTACATTCTCCCCTACTTAAAATAATTTCGTCCTCAAAATTACCATGTAAGAAAAAGTCACAAAATCCATTAACTTTTCAAAATAGTTTGTTCAAACTAGATTTACCAAATCTCTTTAGTGTTTAACTTTTCCAAAATCCATTAGTTAAACTTCTTATAAAAACTTTTCTAAGTTCTCAAATCCATATATAGTTATCTCTTCAAAACCAACTAATATCGTTTAACTTTTAACTCAAAAATCAAAAAATTTAGATATCCCAAAATTTTCCAATATTCCTAAAAAATCTAACGCCTTAAATTTTCGAAAAATTTCGTCAGCGTCTCCTTTGCGCGGTTCGATCGTAGTAGGATCACAATGTGCATATATATCACAAATATACATCTCATCTTCGAGAATGAGGCATCCCGTGGGGAAAAAAATAAAAGTACGATATGTAATCTAAGATATGTACCTTATATATTATTAGCGAGCATATACGGCTAATATAGCGCGAAAGCGAGCTCCAAATGCGAAGCAAGCGCCACACGTACTTACAAAAACTTAACAAACAAATGAGAAAACATGTATATAGAAAAGTAATATCAATATACAACATATACCAAAATATCAAATGCAATCAAAAGAAACAAATTCAACCATCAAACAACTATCATCTAACAAACAACCAATATCTATCCAATAAATCCATAATCAAATCAATATAAATTCATTTCTCATTAATGTTTAATGAATTAGTTTTCAATTTAATCAAACTTGATTCATTAACATTGGATTTTACTAATTTTCATTCATTCATATTAAATTAGTTTACATTCTCTAATTCACATTCAAGTTAGTTTACACCCCAACAAATCAAATTAAATTCTATTTACTTCTACTTTAAATTTAATTTCATTACCTTTTATTGAATTTCTATTCAATCAACTATGATTCATCTAACAACCAACGCATATCCATCGTAACCAAATCAATTTAATTTACACTCAACATTCGTATTTACTTCGTTTTCCTTCAATTGGATTTAACACATTTACTTCCAGTTGGTTTAATATTCAATTGACTTTCATTCAATTTCCAATTTAATTATCTTTTAATGAATTAACATTACATCTATTATTCCATATCAATTCATTTACATTCGAATGATTAATATTCATTAATTTAATTCAATTGCTAATTCATTTTGCAACTAAAGTTGAATTTTATTATATTACCCAAATTCATATTCATCACTTCATTTCATTAACTTCTTATTATTCAACTTTACTTTTCATATTCATTTTATTTACCAAAATCAACTTGATTCAACATCCCTTAAGTTGAATTTCATATCACTATTCAAATTCAGATTTTGTTTTCCTTAACAAAATTGTCTAACCATTTTAATATTTTGTTTTACTATTATTTTCTCGTTTTATAAGTTATACAAATTATTTATTCAAACTTTGAAATTAATATTATACAATCACTTTACCTCTCAAGTTTAATTTCCATTTCAATAATTTATCTAATCCAGTTTAAATCCGATTTAATTTATTTAACTTCACTAAAGTTAATATTTCTTTTATTATTTCATTTCATATTATAAGTCCAAATTTTTTTCACTTATATTTATCAATTCCAACTTGGATTTCAAATCAAATTTGTTTATCACAACAAAACTTCAATTTCAATTTACTATTGTAGCAAATCAATCACATAGAAACTCAAAAATGATACTAATGATGTTGCAGTCATCATCCTTATTATTTCCTAGTAACAATAGTGAATTCAGTTCTTTATATTCTTTGAAGAAATCCTTTTATATTTATAAATCGCAATTACAAATCTTTTACTTAAGTTGATTCTTATTTTATTTATCTATTTTAGATTATTCAAACAGCTTTTTATTACTCTTATATATTTACATTTTCAAATAACCAAACAATCAATTTATATGCACTATAATAATTTTCAGAACAATTGTTTCCTTTATGTATAAAATATAATAGAGGTAAAATTATTTGATTTACCCAATTTAAAATAATACTATGTCGACTTGCCTCATTTAAGTGTATAGAAATCCCTATCGATAACATGGCATCCCACATACCGATCAGAATTCACAACAACTCAACGGATAAGCAAACACAATATAAAACATTTTATATCACAAACAAATACATGCTCATATATATAATCCACTCAAACTCAATCTAGGGTGCTACTGTCCCTATCTATACTAAGTACACACCAAAGCTTAGGAATATACAAAATCTAAGCTCTGATACCACGTGTGACGACCCACAAATCCATACCCTTTGAATTAACAATAAACCACACTTGTCCGACCCAAAAAACACAAACTGACGGAAAGTCAAGAGAAAGAAAAGAAGAGAGAAGAAGGGAAGAGAAGAAAGAGAGAAGAGAAAACAAAACAGAACGATACATAATATCACATCGCAGCGGAAAACATATAATATCATATCAATGACTGTATATACATACATCAATCAGAGTTCAATAATCAATCAATAATCATCAGCCTGGTGTAACAACCCTAGATTTTTCTGCATATAATTTAAATTTGAATTTATTTTATTTTGAAATTATTTTAAACTTTTTTTATTTCAAACATTTCATTTTTAAATATAAATTTTTATTATTATATGAATTATAATTTCAAACTGGTATAAATTGAATATTTTCCTAAAAAATGGATTTGTGGTCAAAACTGGCCAAACTTTGACTTTTAAATTTTAAATTTAAATATTTGAATTGTTGAATTTTATCTTTTATTATGAAAATAGATTTAATATCATGAATACTTCTTTTTCTTTCGTTGAAATTGAATTTATATTGTGAAAGTTATACCCTTTACAATATTGTGTGTACATAGGGTTATTTAACAATATTCTTTGTTTTAGTTTACGTAAATGATATTTTTACTTAATATATCTCATTCTAATTTGTATATTTACGTTATATTATGTATATTTTGACTTTTAAATATTTTTAAAGTGATGTTTGAATTTTTCCAAAGCTTATTGAATTTATTTCCAAATTTTAAAGCCTAGTTTCCATTTTTCTGCTATTTTCTTTATTTAAATTATATTTAATTAAAATTTAATTTTTCATTTTCGTAAATGCATTTTATTTTGTGCTCTTATCTCTGTTTATAAATATTTTTCAAGTATATAATTTTTTTCCAAAGTTCATTGAATTTGTTTTAAATTTTAAAGACTAGTTTGCATTTTTAAGTTATTTTCTTAATTTAATTGTATTTAATAAAAATTTGTTTATTTATTTTATATATTATTTTTATTTCTAAGTTGTTACCTTTATTTTTTAGCATTTTATATGTATTTAGGTTTTCAAAAGAAATAAGAGAAATTTGAAGAGTTTGAACCCTTTTATATACCTTGACCTTTCACCTCCTCACCTTTTCACATTTCAACCAACATTTGCTTTTATTTTTGCCGACCCTACCTCCTACCTTCAGCTACTTCTTTTTCCTCATTTTCACGTGAATGAAAAGTTTCTCATCCCCTAGAAAAGTTTGGCCTCCCATTATCTCTCAAAGCTTTGGTAAATTCTTTCCTCTTTTTCATTGTTTTCTTCTTATTTATGTTGTTTTCACTTGCTTGCTTCACCTTTGTAGCTCAGCCCCTTGCTCCTCCTTCACTGTGGCTGCTACCACCACCACCTAAGCCAACCTCCACCACCTCCTCTACAGCCCCAAGCCACTGGTCGTGCACCCATGTGACCAAATACAACAATACTTGCACAAAACTTCACCTTATAACCCATAGCCGAGCACCATACATCACCACCACCTTCAACCACCCTTTGGCCACCCCCTTAGCCACCACCACCATCATCTACTTCACCTCTAGCCACCACTTCAGCAACCGACTATACTGACCAGACCTGTACAAGCATGAGCCGAGCCCAATTGACCTATTGGCCGAGCCAAAATGTTGCATCCAAGCTTGCATTTTTGCCTTGACTAATTGTATGCTTTGTGTTGCTACTCTACACCTTCATCTCCCTGTTGCCATGCCTATTTGACCCAAACCTGAGCCATGTTGACACCTAGGTCGAGCTTAGTGTGGTGAGAACAAGCCCAATTGATCATGTGACAAGTCATATTGTCGTGGTTAGGCACTTTCATGGTAAAGCTGGGTAATGTTCTTTGTTGATTCAAATTCCCATTTCGTTTCAATTCATATTTGTATTGTATGCATATGTTTATATGGTCTTGTTTATTTGTTGTACACAAGACCAATATCAAGTCTCTTTATTCATTCTATTCAAATTATGCTTGTCGTGCTTTTGGAATCGCTCTTGTGTGTGTTGTTTTGGTCTCCAGCTTGAAAAGGTGAGTTTTCTCACTCCGACATATTTACTTATGAAATTGTAAATTGATGACAAGTGTTTAGTAATTAAAATGTTTATGCAAGTTAGTGATGATCATATGATATGCTATGCTATGTTATTACCATGTTCAAACTGTTAATTATCACTTGACATTTGACATATGATATTATATTGTGACATTGTTTATGTGGTATATGTATATGTTCACACTGCAAGTTCCCTATTAGAATAGAATCACTATGGGTTGAAATGATACATAACCGAACAGACATTAGAATCGGGAAAAATCATTATGGGCTGAAATGATAGGCCTGAGCGATTTTTATTTATTTTTATTTGACTTGGGATTGCGGGTTTGAAATGATAGAACCCGGGTTTTCTTTTTAAATTGCGGATTGAAATGATATATATCCGTATCACTTAACCTAGGTTAGAAAATTATATACATACCCTGTGATATAACTTTAAATGATTTTTATTAAAATATGTATTTTTAAAAGTATGAATTTGATTTAAAAATATATATTTTATGGTTTTAAGAAAGTTAAATACTAAGTTTTGAATTTGTGAATTTAAGTATGTAAATTTGAAGTAAATGTGATTTTTGACTTTAAATTTTAGTGTAAAAAAAATGTAAGTAAATAATGGAAATTAAATTAAAGTTTTGAAATGATATTTTAAGAAAAATGTTAAGTTTTGTTGAAATTTATAAGTTAAGAAACAGTGAAATTTTGACTTAATAAATGAATTGAGTTTTAAAAATTGAACATTTGATTTTAAAATTTTATTATGATAAATCATATGCTAAAATGATTTAAGTGTGAAATTTTGAAGTCTAGAAATATGATTTATAAATTTAAATAACAAGAATTGAAGTTTTATTTGTTTTTGAAAAGTTAAAATAAAATCTGAAATTTTATTAACAGCATATCCTAAAAATGCTGCAGTCTTAGGACAACTTTTTAAATGTTGTTGTTTTGAACGTAACTATGTTTGAAATAATTAAATATCTATTACGGCATTTTATAAATGCCGTTATCCTTGAACTAATTATTTTGGAAACTATAAGCTACGATAGCACTTTATAAATGCTGTCGTTACTATATTTTGTCAATGTTTTGAAATGTTATAGATTTTAACACTGTTTGTGTTATATTTTAAAGTGTTAAATGATTTAACTATTGGAATTGATTATTTGTGAAATATAAGGAGTTTTGAATATAATTTAATATTTAAAATTTGAATTTTAAGGAATTTACATTGAATTTGAATTTAAATAAGGTTTACTTGGTTATGTGTTAAATTGAATGAAATCAACGAGATAAATGAATTTTTGAATGGAATTTTGAAATGTATTTTTGTAATGATATTTGAAATAATAAACGAATGACATATTTGATTTTTAAATGATATTTAAACTTGAATATTTAAAATTGAATTCAAATAATGATTTGATAATGAGGTGTTGAAAGATATGATATTTTAATGATTTCGAAATGGTTTTGAATGATATAATCTTTATTTTGATAAAGAATGTGAATTTGGAATGATATTTGATTTTGATAAATGAATATTTGAAGTTTATATTTGTTTGAAAAGATATTTAGTTTAATTGTAATTTAAGTTTATTTAAATAATATTGGATTTATGAAATGAATATTTCAAAACTACATAATAATGAAATTAGATTTGAGATATGAATATATGAAATTATAAAGTTTAGTTTTGAAATGTAGTATATTAAAGTTTGGAAATATATTAAAATTGGATGGTTTATTTTGTAGATCAAATCTATATTTGAAATTTATAAGATTTGAAAAGTTTTGTAAGGAAACTGAATTGAATTGAAACTGATGGTTTGATTTGAATTAAATTGCAAATTAGAAATTTTGGTTTAATTGAATAAATTTGTAAAATATGAAGAATTAAAGGAATGTTCCATGATTTCAAATGTATGATTTCGAAATGTTATGATTTTCAAAGTGTAATGATTTCAAGTATTTTGGTTTCGAAAAAGTTATAACTTTGAAAGTATTATAATTTTTGAAAGGTGAACATATGTTTGAAATGGAAATGATAAACTATTTTGATTTGAATATAGCTTTGAAATAAAATGGTTTTGGTTTCGAAGTGTAAACTATTTAGAAAGGAATATAATTTTGAAATGAAATGATTTGATCTTTTTGAAGTATAAACTATTTTGAAATGACCACGGCGTTATAATAACGTTTGGTTATTAAAGAGACCGGGATCAGAAGTTGTCATACTCTCTGCCAACTCCGTAAACCACTTTAACAACCGTGTATGCAGTGGAGATTTCAGAATGAAGTAGGATGGTGGCGTCGTTCTTGAGGTATATTACGTGGACCCTACTCTCATGATTGGCATAAGGTGGTCAAAACAGGAGCGATCTCGGGCCAAAAGGGGTAGCTCCTCTAGTCGGACACATTCCTTCGATACTATACTCTTACTTGTGATTGATTAGATGGCCATCCTCCGATTTTGTTATGGGAGTGTGTTCCGAGGTGGGCGTATGTGGCTGTTGCGTTACTACCTGCCCATGTGCGTAATTGGTATATCTACCCTGGCATTGCAATGTGTGCCGTGTCACCTGCCATACCGAGCCTTCACTACGAGTTTGTTTTTCTCCCGTAGCCCGTGTGGTATCCTCTGATAGTTTCCCGATCTGGAGATATCATGATATTGGATGGGCTACTGGGACTATTATGTGTGAAGGGTGATATGGGTAAGCCCAGAACACTATTTTAAAGTAAGTTTATTTTACTGCAGTCATTATTATAATAGCGTAATATTACTACATAGTAAATAGTTTAACGGATCCTTAAAGGATGGGCGATCCCAAGCATCCTTTAAGTTACTGATGCATTTTGTTACTGTTCACTTGAGTTGATTTACAGTTCATAAGTATTTATGTCCTGACTCGAGTGTTTTGTGTTTTGTTTTACGCTTGATTCAGATTGAGTGATTCTGTAACGATCCTAAATTTTGAACAATTTAAATTGTGAATATTTAATTAATTTTGAATATTTGAATGATAATTTAAACTGAATTTCCGATATAACAATGAAATTGGTGATTAAATATTTAAAATTTAATCTATACAAAGCTGAAGAAAAATTTAAACTTGACTTTGGAGTTGAAATTGAATATTTAATTTGTAATTGAAATTCAAACTAATGACTTAAGAAAATAATTTGGATACAAGAATTTTTATTTATGTAAATTAATAAATTGATGGTTAAAATTTTAATAACATTCTTTTCTTTAGCTTAAATAAAAAAAAAATCAATACAAAATAAAATAAACAAATACACTTAGTAAAAAAATTTAACAACATAACTTAAACAAAAACAAAACAAAACAAAGTAATAATAAAACCTATTGAAATTCAAAACAAATAAAAAAAAATAAGAGGAAAACTTGTTTATGGTTTGGGCTTTGAAATTTATACCGGCCCACGTTTGAATACTAGTGCCCTTTCTTTTATCCGATCCCCTTTATTTCGTTATTCACTCGTTCATTAACCCTAAACCAAAAAAAAAATCACGAAGAAAAAAAAATATGGCGGCTTCGTTCTTCTCGACTCGTTCTGCTTTGGAAAATTTGGGGCTTTACTTCTCGCGATTCAAAAACTAGGGCTTGTAATCAAATTTGGGGCTATTTCGACTTTGTTATGGTGAGTTTTCTGCTCATGATTAATTTTTAATTCAGGTGTTTAAATTTGTTTGGATTGAATGTTGGTTGCATGCTATGATTTGGTGATTATTAGCTTTCAGTTGCTCGGTTAAATTTGAATTTTAAACTAATAAGAACAGATAACTCACTGCATGTTGGATTGTTGGTTGCTATTCGTTATCACTTGCTCTGATGTTTTGTTTTTGAACTGTTAAGATCAGATTCTACTCAATTTTTGATTTTAAACTAATAAGAATAAATGCTATTTGATATTTGTTTTAAACTGGTAAGAACAGACACTATTTAAATTTTAATTTAAACTGATAAAAACAAATGCTATGAATAACCTGATGAGAACAGGTGCTTCCAAATGTTTGATTTCAGATTGTTGTTTTGAAAATTTGTTTTTCTTAAAAACTGATTTGAACAGATGCTATAAATTTAAATTTTTTTTACTGTTGAGAAAAGATGCTATCATTTTAAGAATCTGATGAGAATAGAGGCTATTAAATCTTGACTTGCTTTGTGTTGCTGCATGTGTTGGATCTTGCTTTGTTAATGAAAATTTATATGGAAACCTCTGAACCCAAACCTTCTTCTTTGTTTATCCGTGAATCAATCACTTAAGCCTATAATATGTTGTGATGTTTTGGTACCTGAAATTGTTTTTGTTAAGTGATAATGTGTTTGCATGCTTGTTTATGTTGACTGTCCCTCTGTTTTGAAATGCATGTGAGTAACTCAACTTAAAAAAAAATTTAAATAGGTAAAGGTTGATTTCATGTTTTTAATAAGAAATTAATTTATAAATGAATTTGTTGTGAATACATATAGGTGAATATATCTATGTGTGCATGCTTGTTATCTGTCATATTCCTGTTTCCTCAATTTCAAACTTCTGTTTGATTTAAAAAAAAAAATCCATTTTCCTTGGTTAAATCTTGGTTAATTTGTAGTTTTGTTTTCTTTGACATTGCTGAGTCTTTGCTGGCTCGAACTTGATGTTGTCTGCATCTCATATTCCCTAACCATTGTGGCACTTCTGTTCATCTCAGTTGCATGTACCATTCGTACTGCTATGTTGTATTTGCATTGTGCCTGCCCCTTTGTCTTGTGCAGTAGCATTCTGTCTTGTTGCATTACTCATTTCATTGTTGCATGTAGTGTCGCATTGACCTATGTTGTCTTCATTAGTTGTTCCAGTCTTCATGTCCCCAAATGCCTGTTCTTTGTAGTTGATTCATGCCTGAGTATATACATAGGCCACCTCTGTTATGATATACAGTCTCAAAAGAAGTTAACTGTGGATAGGTTAAAGTGTTAACATGAAAATTGTTCAGATGCACTTAAATTGAACTTGAAAAAAAATATTCGTACAAATCAAAACCAAGAATGCATGCCTAGAAAAGACATTTCTTTTTCCTATTTCCTTGGCTCTCTTGTTTACAGTGTAACTATGGCCAAACCAACCTTTCTCCCCCTCAGTTCTTCTGGAATGGAAAGTAATCCAAGTTCAAGTTTGTTTAAAACTCTGTACTTTGTTCCAGTAATAAAGATTTAAGCAAATTTTTTATATTCTTATTTCTAGAAAATGTGGAAAGAAAAAGAAAAACAAACACACAGTAGCATCTGAATTTTGATTCTCTCCTTGTTTCTGAAAAGTTGTAAACTAGTTAAATTTTTGTTTTAAACTAGAAATATGTGTTTCAATAATAAATCAAGCAAAGTTGTGAAGCTTCTTTATTTCTAGAAACTGTTGAAACACAGTTACAAGATCTAAATCCCTTTTCCACATCTCTTTGAAACTGGTTTGTAATAAGTTGGAGTCTGTGTTTAAACTTGCACCATAAAATCAAAATAAGTTGTAGTTTTGAATGTAAGCAAGTTCAAAAGATTGTTTAACCTTGCACTTTGTTTCAGTAACGAATTCAAGCTAAATGAACAGCAACAGCTCTGGAAAATTGAGCAAATGCAGACTATTTGATCACTGCATATCACTGTACATACCCTCTGATACATGTATACTTGTTCAAATTGGCACTGTCACTTGTGTTGGTCACTACTCTTTGATGTTGCAGTTGAATTGACTTATTGACTTGATCCTTTTTGCATTTGGTTTATGGCTTGGTGACCTTTATTATGATGTCTCTGCCTTGTGTATCTGTTATACGCTGGGCCTTGCTCTGTTTTTACCCTTGGTGCACTGTCCAGTCCATATTGTTAGCATTGAGTTGTGGCAATTAATTCACTTGCAAGTAAGAGTTTGTAGTCTGCACTAAGCACTTGGGTTGTATTTGGGTTCTATTGTCTCAGCCTTGTGGTCTGCACTGCTTGTGTAGCTGGGTTGTTGTGCATACATGTTGATTCTATGGCTGTTGATTTACCTTGTGCTTGTAGTTGTATTCACTGTTGTATTTGGGGCTGCTGAACTTGTTGTGCATTGCTGCCTGTACTTGTGTTCTCTGCCTTTGACCTGCTGTGTTATTTCTGTTCTGGCTTGTTATTGTATCTTTGTGGTCTTTGTGATTTGCACTTGCACACGTGTTGGCGAGGCAGTGCACATGTGTGTAAATATACGTGTGTACTGCAGCCACACGGGATCGACAGAATTTAAAAAAAAAAATTGAAATTGTTAATGTAAAAATCTAAAATAGATTTTAAATTAGTTCATTTGTTTCATCATCTCTGTTACCATTTATTCAGTTCATTTCAAATTTATTTACTTGAATAAAGATTAATCCTGACTCGAGTGTTTTTGTGTTTTGCAATAACGCTCGGGTCAGACCGAGTATTTTTACAGCTTGGAGTTTTGCGCGCAGCGAAGTTAGAGAGAGAGGGGAAAGCACAACTAAAGCTTTTCAGAAAATTATTTTTCTTGTACTTAATAAAATTTGTTTCCGCTGTATAAAATGTAACTTATTGTATTAACTCTGATAATTGTATATAAAAGAAAGTTCATTTATGAAAAATATATTATTGTTTTGTGATTCTGTGACTGATTCTGTTTAAATTCTATAAACTAAATAACAATCCGTCATTTTGAACGTTTCTAGTTGGTTTAATTACCGGCTAGAGGCGGTCAGAGCGGCGGGTCGTTACAAAGTGGTATCAGAGCTTTGGTTTACACAAAGCTTAGTTTATGGCGTTTAATATGAATAGTTACTAGAATCACTTTAAAGAAAGTGTTTTCAAATCTAAAGAAGTTAAAATTGTTTTCTTTAAATAAGAGGTATTTTGAAAATCAGAATTATTTTCAGAGATTCCCCTCTCTAAATTTAGGTTTGCGACTGTTTCTCTTCGGTGAGGTCTCGTTAGACTTGAGTTTCGATCGTTCGGAAACTCATTATCGAATTTTTGAGAGTTATGGAAAATGAAATGTAAGTCAAGTGGATTAATGAATTGGTTTAAATTGACTTAAATCAAATATTTTGAATATCTCCAAAGTAGTAATTGGAAAATAAAATGATATGTCAATTTGATTATAACCAAGCGGATTATTGAACTATAACTTGGAAATTTAATTTTGAATTCTTTTGAAAAATTGATTTCAAATGTTGTGAAGAACGATTTAGTGAATAAATGGATTATAAGTATTTAACTTATAATATGAACTTTTGGTATATAACTGAGTTATATGAATTGAATTGAATCAAATTAATAAAGGAGATTATAAAACGAAGTTTTATAAATAGAAATGGAATTTCTAAAGATGTTTATAAAATCCGCAAATGACTTATTTTGATATGTAAATTGTTGTAACTTATTAAAGGAGTTATATCTATGGTTACAAGCGATTCCACTGGGATAGTGGCATAACCGCCGAGTATACCGCGATCTAGTTACACTCGGGTGGTAGCGTAATTTGAGGGGCGTGATGCCTACAGTTACAAGCGATTCCACTGGGATAGTGGCGTAACCGCTGTGTAAACTGCAATCTACAAACCAAAGCGTAATTCGAGGGGCGAGATGCCTACGGTCACGAGCGATTCTACTGGGATAGTAGCGTAACCGCCGTGTGAACCGCGATCTTTGGCAACAACCATGGCGAAATTCAAGGGATGAGATATCCACAGTTACAAGCGACTCTACTGGGATAGTAGCGGAACCGCCGAGTAAACTGTGATCCATGGGGGAATGTGCTTTCCATATCCATTTTTAAAAGAATTTTTTAAAAAAAAAGTATTTTCACTTGGAATTGAAGCAAGTATATTTAGTACTTGGGGATTGTTAGACTTGCGCCTGGCCAGCGTATGCCTAATGTCTTTAAGAACGATAGTAGACTTGTTAAATTTCGAGTTAGCAAGTATTTTCAAACTTTAAATAGCAAATCAATTATCTGAAATTAAAGTGATGTAAATTCCAACCTAATGAATTAAGGAAGAGGATTTTTGAAATGTTTTGAAAAATCCACAGCTTTGGAAAAGTTATAATATGTAAAATTTCTTAAATGTAGTGTTTCAAATTTAAAATTTGGGTTTTGTAAGTTGAAAATTTTAGTAAAGATTTTTTTGTGTCTTGATTGTAGAAAATAATAAACAAAAGAGTTAATTAGCAAAGCTAGCGAGATAAAACAAATAGAATGAATCCTATATTCATTCATCTTTAATAAGTGTTGAACTTGATAAAATTGAGTAAAATATAAATATCGGTGAAATTTTAACAATCATTTTTCCTTACTTGTAATTTCGGGACGAAATTCTTTTAAGGAGGGGAGATTGTAACGATCCTAAATTTTGAACAATTTAAATTGTGAATATTTAATTAATTTTGAATATTTGAATGATAATTTAAACTGAATTTCCGATATAACAATGAAATTGGTGATTAAATATTTAAAATTTAATCTATACAAAGCTGAAGAAAAATTTAAACTTGACTTTGGAGTTGAAATTGAATATTTAATTTGTAATTGAAATTCAAACTAATGAGTTAAGAAAATAATTTGGATACAAGAATTTTTATTTATGTAAATTAATAAATTGATGGTTAAAATTTTAATAACATTCTTTTCTTTAGCTTAAATAAAAAAAAAAATCAATACAAAATAAAATAAACAAATACACTTAGTAAAAAAATTTAACAACATAACTTAAACAAAAACAAAACAAAACAAAGTAATAATAAAACCTATTGAAATTCAAAACAAATAAAAAAAAATAAGAGGAAAACTTGTTTATGGTTTGGGCTTTGAAATTTATACCGGCCCACGTTTGAATACTAGTGCCCTTTCTTTTATCCGATCCCCTTTATTTCGTTATTCACTCGTTCATTAACCCTAAACTAAAAAAAAATCACGAAGAAAAAAAAATATGGCGGCTTCGTTCTTCTCGACTCGTTCTGCTTTGGAAAATTTGGGGCTTTACTTCTCGCGATTCAAAAACTAGGGCTTGTAATCAAATTTGGGGCTATTTCGACTTTGTTATGGTGAGTTTTCTGCTCATGATTAATTTTTAATTCAGGTGTTTAAATTTGTTTGGATTGAATGTTGGTTGCATGCTATGATTTGGTGATTATTAGCTTTCAGTTGCTCGGTTAAATTTGAATTTTAAACTAATAAGAACAGATAACTCACTGCATGTTGGATTGTTGGTTGCTATTCGTTATCACTTGCTCTGATGTTTTGTTTTTGAACTGTTAAGATCAGATTCTACTCAATTTTTGATTTTAAACTAATAAGAATAAATGCTATTTGATATTTGTTTTAAACTGGTAAGAACAGACACTATTTAAATTTTAATTTAAACTGATAAAAACAAATGCTATGAATAACCTGATGAGAACAGGTGCTTCCAAATGTTTGATTTCAGATTGTTGTTTTGAAAATTTGTTTTTCTTAAAAACTGATTTGAACAGATGCTATAAATTTAAATTTTTTTTACTGTTGAGAAAAGATGCTATCATTTTAAGAATCTGATGAGAATAGAGGCTATTAAATCTTGACTTGCTTTGTGTTGCTGCATGTGTTGGATCTTGCTTTGTTAATGAAAATTTATATGGAAACCTCTGAACCCAAACCTTCTTCTTTGTTTATCCGTGAATCAATCACTTAAGCCTATAATATGTTGTGATGTTTTGGTACCTGAAATTGTTTTTGTTAAGTGATAATGTGTTTGCATGCTTGTTTATGTTGACTGTCCCTCTGTTTTGAAATGCATGTGAGTAACTCAACTTAAAAAAAAATTTAAATAGGTAAAGGTTGATTTCATGTTTTTAATAAGAAATTAATTTATAAATGAATTTGTTGTGAATACATATAGGTGAATATATCTATGTGTGCATGCTTGTTATCTGTCATATTCCTGTTTCCTCAATTTCAAACTTCTGTTTGATTTAAAAAAAAAATCCATTTTCCTTGGTTAAATCTTGGTTAATTTGTAGTTTTGTTTTCTTTGACATTGCTGAGTCTTTGCTGGCTCGAACTTGATGTTGTCTGCATCTCATATTCCCTAACCATTGTGGCACTTCTGTTCATCTCAGTTGCATGTACCATTCGCACTGCTATGTTGTATTTGCATTGTGCCTGCCCCTTTGTCTTGTGCAGTAGCATTCTGTCTTGTTGCATTACTCATTTCATTGTTGCATGTAGTGTCGCATTGACCTATGTTGTCTTCATTAGTTGTTCCAGTCTTCATGTCCCCAAATGCCTGTTCTTTGTAGTTGATTCATGCCTGAGTATATACATAGGCCACCTCTGTTATGATATACAGTCTCAAAAGAAGTTAACTGTGGATAGGTTAAAGTGTTAACATGAAAATTGTTCAGATGCACTTAAATTGAACTTGAAAAAAAATATTCGTACAAATCAAAACCAAGAATGCATGCCTAGAAAAGACATTTCTTTTTCCTATTTCCTTGGCTCTCTTGTTTACAGTGTAACTATGGCCAAACCAACCTTTCTCCCCCTCAGTTCTTCTGGAATGGAAAGTAATCCAAGTTCAAGTTTGTTTAAAACTCTGTACTTTGTTCCAGTAATAAAGATTTAAGCAAATTTTTTATATTCTTATTTCTAGAAAATGTGGAAAGAAAAAGAAAAACAAACACACAGTAGCATCTGAATTTTGATTCTCTCCTTGTTTCTGAAAAGTTGTAAACTAGTTAAATTTTTGTTTTAAACTTGAAATATGTGTTTCAATAATAAATCAAGCAAAGTTGTGAAGCTTCTTTATTTCTAGAAACTGTTGAAACACAGTTACAAGATCTAAATCCCTTTTCCACATCTCTTTGAAACTGGTTTGTAATAAGTTGGAGTCTGTGTTTAAACTTGCACCATAAAATCAAAATAAGTTGTAGTTTTGAATGTAAGCAAGTTCAAAAGATTGTTTAACCTTGCACTTTGTTTCAGTAACGAATTCAAGCTAAATGAACAGCAACAGCTCTGGAAAATTGAGCAAATGCAGACTATTTGATCACTGCATATCACTGTACATACCCTCTGATACATGTATACTTGTTCAAATTGGCACTGTCACTTGTGTTGGTCACTGCTCTTTGATGTTGCAGTTGAATTGACTTATTGACTTGATCCTTTTTGCATTTGGTTTATGGCTTGGTGACCTTTATTATGATGTCTCTGCCTTGTGTATCTGTTATACGCTGGGCCTTGCTCTGTTTTTACCCTTGGTGCACTGTCCAGTCCATATTGTTAGCATTGAGTTGTGGCAATTAATTCACTTGCAAGTAAGAGTTTGTAGTCTGCACTAAGCACTTGGGTTGTATTTGGGTTCTATTGTCTCAGCCTTGTGGTCTGCACTGCTTGTGTAGCTGGGTTGTTGTGCATACATGTTGATTCTATGGCTGTTGATTTACCTTGTGCTTGTAGTTGTATTCACTGTTGTATTTGGGGCTGCTGAACTTGTTGTGCATTGCTGCCTGTACTTGTGTTCTCTGCCTTTGACCTGCTGTGTTATTTCTGTTCTGGCTTGTTATTGTATCTTTGTGGTCTTTGTGATTTGCACTTGCACACGTGTTGGCGAGGCAGTGCACATGTGTGTAAATATACGTGTGTACTGCAGCCACACGGGATCGACAGAATTTAAAAAAAAAATTGAAATTGTTAATGTAAAAATCTAAAATAGATTTTAAATTAGTTCATTTGTTTCATCATCTCTGTTACCATTTATTCAGTTCATTTCAAATTTATTTACTTGAATAAAGATTAATCCTGACTCGAGTGTTTTTGTGTTTTGCAATAACGCTCGGGTCAGACCGAGTATTTTTACAGCTTGGAGTTTTGCGCGCAGCGAAGTTAGAGAGAGAGGGGAAAGCACAACTAAAGCTTTTCAGAAAATTATTTTTCTTGTACTTAATAAAATTTGTTTCCGCTGTATAAAATGTAACTTATTGTATTAACTCTGATAATTGTATATAAAAGAAAGTTCATTTATGAAAAATATATTATTGTTTTGTGATTCTGTGACTGATTCTGTTTAAATTCTATAAACTAAATAACAATCCGTCATTTTGAACGTTTCTAGTTGGTTTAATTACCGGCTAGAGGCGGTCAGAGCGGCGGGTCGTTACAGATTCAGCGTTCAAGACTCACCTTCGGAGTTGGAGTTTTTCTTGAAGATCCAGCCATATATTCTGCTTTTAGTATTCAGTGATTTCAGTGATTTATTCTGATTTGTACCTGATGTATCTTGTTACTCTTCTGCTGTATTATGTTTAACTCTGACGTATCTTATTTTTATGTAGTAGCTTCATGACCTACTATTCCTTTACTTCCGCTGCATTATTACTTACTCTGTGTCTGTGACCTGTGACTATTTATTTATTGTATATACTGAGATTTGCCAAATTTTATTTACAACGCGGTATTTTGAGAAATTCAAGTCCAACATGTGTGGATGTGAATGGTTGAAAATATCGGGTCGTTACATTTTGTATCAGAGCTTTGGTAGCTCTAGGCAAAACTCGGTATATAGAGTAAATGTATTTACAGAATCACTTTCATTCGAGTTTAAGTCTCTTCCTTTTTGACTCGATTCGTTTGAATTTTGGAACGTTCCCCGCGGTTCCAAAATTCATTTCGTGTTCCCTCATTATTCATTTTCTTTTGTTTTTGGAGTATCCCATAACTCCACTTTGAAGGATCTTTATAATGAGTTGGCAGTCCCGCCAATCTCAAATTATTTGTAAAGGGGTGAAACTCCTTTACAATAGCATCGATTCACCAAGGATTTTATATCCTCGGTTTAGATGCTAGTATCTCTTATTATCCCAAACTCTATCTCTTGAGATCGAATGTTGATTTACCCCAGTAATCCACATCGATCCTATTCTTCAAGTCATGGTTGACCAGGTTAAGGATGCCCGCGATTTGTACAAGCTTATCCATCTTCCTATTCTGTTATGTAATCATCTCATCTTTGTTTTCCAACTTATCTTCAAATCATTCTTAAAGTGTAATTGTAAACTAATATATAAAATGTTTTATATATTGTGTTGTTTGAGTTGTTGATGTTGATTTGGGTTTTCGATTGATTCGTCTGATCAACGTTATCGATAGGATTTCTAAAATACTTTGACAAAAAAAATTGACACAATATTATTTTAAAATTTGGGTAATGAAATAAATTTTGATATAAGTAAATTTATGGAACTTAATAAATCGATTTAAGTTAATCATTTGAAATGATAATACTTGATTTATCATTTATTGTTCTATAAATGAATTTATAAATAGCTGTTTATAAATTGATTTGGGAACTGAAATGAGTTTAAAAAAAAGAAATTTGAGAATTTAATTTCCGATGGCTTCAAACCTTGTGTTTAAAGTTTTAAAATGGGATATTATTTAAAGTATTTTCTAATAGAAATTTGTTTCCAAGAAATTTTAAAGTTTAAAATTAGTGCTCTTCTCTTTGTCGTTGGAAAATAACTTCGGTGATGACCGCGGCATCATCGACGTTCATTTTCGAGTTTCGAAGTGAAGAGACTGTTCTGTAGTCTTGCTACAGCTTTATTTTGGGAAATTTAATTGATTTGAATTTCTAAAATAAGACTGGATTTATAGTATATATAGATATATGATTTAAATTTGATTTGACATATTATGTATATATATATATATATATTTATCTCTAAATGGCTTGAAGGAATCAGAAATTTTATTCTTAAACTTTATCTTAAAGAATCATTGAAATTATAAAAAATGAAAATCAAAATTTTAGATAAATTATTCAAACTTGACATGAGGGAATTAGAAAGTTTTATTTGGATAATACTCAATTGCATTTAAGTATAACTTACCCAAATTATACATAAGTTAACAATGTAATTGGATAATATACAATATAAAAAAAATTTATAAATAAAATTTTAATGGTTAAAATAAATGTTATACACTTAAATTTTAGTTATAAAATGATTAACAGGAGTAAATAGAATAAAAGGTTAATTGAATAATTTACAATATAAAATGATGAATGGAACTAACAATAAATTAAAGCCGTTATAATAAGAGTAAGTATAATGGGCATTGATGATAAAATATATTGAGAGGAATAAATTTAACTTTAATTAGGAATAAAGAAGAATTAAATTTGTTAAGTACATTATGAGTATAATGAATGACTATTTTTCAAATCCATGATCTTAGAATTTGTTAATTTAAGATGATTAGATGATTAGATAATAAAATTTGAGATAGTTAAGATTTATTTAACTTGTGTAAAAAAATTAATTATCTATTTAAGTTGAAATTTCCATGGTTTCTAACTTATTATCTTATTTTGTTTTTCAAACTATCTTTTGGTTGTCCTTATTTTCCTTATCTTGCTTTAGGCTGGTGTAGGCATTTTTCTATAATTTTTTTGTTTAGATATCTTTCTATAATCTTTGATAATCTCCACCTTGTTAAACTTACCTATAGCAATAGTTATCAGGTATAAATTCAATCTCCTTGTCATCTTGTCTTAATCTTATTTCACTTTATCTGTTTCTGTGCTTCCCGTACCTCATTCCTTTTCGGGGACGAAAAGCTTTAAGTGGGGGAGAGTGTAACAACCCTAGATTTTTTTGCATATAATTTAAATTTGACTTTATTTTATTTTGAAATTATTTTAAACTTGTTTTATTTAAAACATTTCATTTTTAGATATAAATTTTGATTATTATATAAATTATAATTTCAAACTGGTATAAATTGAATATTTTCCTGAAAATGGATTTGTGGTCAAAACTGGTCAAACTTTGGCTTTTAAATTTTAAATTTAAATATTTTAATTCTTGAATTTTATCTTTTATTATGAAAATAGTTTAATATCATTAATACTTCTTTTCGTTTCGCTGAAATCGAATTTAAATTGTGAAAGTTATACCCTTTACAATATTGTGTGTACATAGGGTTATTTAACAATATTCTTTGTTTTAATTTATATAAATGATATTTTTACTTGATATATCTTATTCTAATTTGTATATTTATGTTATATTATGTATATTTTGACTTTTAAATATTTTTAAAGTGATGTTTGAATTTTCCAAAGCTTATTGAATTTATTTCCAAATTTTAAAGCCTAGTTTCCATTTTTCTGCTATTTTCTTTGTATAAATTATATTAATTAAAATTTATTTATTCAATTTCGTGAATGCATTTTATTTTGTGTTCTTATCTTTTTTTACAAATATTTTTCAAGTATATAAATTTTTTCCAAAGTTCATTGAATTTGTTTTAAATTTTAAAGACTAGTTTGCATTTTTAAGCTATTTTCTTAATTTAATTATATTGAATAAAAAATTGTTTATTTATTTTTATTTCTGAGTTGTTATCTTTATCTTTCAGAATTTTATATGTATTTATATTTTCAAAAGAAATAAGAGAAATTTGAAGAGTTTGAACTCTTTTATATACCTTGACCGTTCACCTCCTCACCTTTTCTTTCAACCAACATTTGCTTTTATTTTTACCGACCCTACCTCCTACCCTTAGCCACTTCTTTTTCCTCATTTTCACATGAATGAAAAGTTTCTCATCCCCTAGAAAAGTTCGGCCTCCCATCATCTCTCAAAGCTTTGGTAAATTCTTTTCTCTTTTTCATTGTTTTCTCCTCATTTATGTTGTTTTCACTTGCTTGCTTCACCTTTGTAGCTCAGCCCCAAGCCCCTCCTTCACTGTGGCTGCCACCACCACCACCTGAGCCAGCCTCCACCACCTCCTCTATAGCCCCAAGCCACTGGTCGTGCATCCATGTGACCTAATCCAACAATACTTGCACAAAACTTCACCCTATAACCCATAGCCGAGCACCATACATCACCACCACCTTCAACCACCCTTTGGCCAACCCCTTAGCCACCACCACCATCATCTACTTCACCTCTGGCCACCACTCCAGCAACCACCTATACTGACCAAACCTGTACAAGCATGAGCTGAGCCCAATTAACCCATTGGTCGAGCCAAAATGTTGCATCCAAGCTTGCATTTTTGCCTTGACCAATTGTATACTTTATGTTGCTACTCTACACCTTCATCTCAATGTTGCCATGCCTATTTGACCCAAACCTAAGCCATGTTGACACCTAGGCCGAACTTAGTGTGGTGAGAACAAGCCCAATTGATCTTGTGACAAGTCATGTTGTCGTGGTCAGAAACTTTCGTGTTAAAGCTGGGTAATGTTCTTTGTTGATTCAAATTTCCATTTCGTTTCAATTCATATTTGTATTGTATGCACATGTTTATATGGTCTTGTTTATTTGTTGCACACAAGATCAATATCAAGGCTCTCTATTCATTCAATTCAAATCGGGCTCGTCGTGCTTTTGGAATCGCTCTTGTGTGTGTTGTTTTGGTCTCCATCTTGAAAAGGTGAGTTTTTCTCACTTCGACATATTTACTTATGAAATCGTAAATTGATGACAAGTGTTTAGTAATTAAAATGTTTATGCAAGTTAATGATGATCATATGATATGCTATGCTATGTTATTACCATGTTAAAACTGTTAATTATCACCTGACATTTGATATATGATATTATATTATGACATTGACATTGTTTATGTGGTATATGGATATGTTCACACTGCAAGTTCCTTGTTAGAATTGAATCACTATGGATTGAAATGATACATACCCGAACGGACACTACAATAGGAAAAAATCGTTATGGGCTGAAATGATAGGACTGGGCGATTTTTTTATATTTTTATTTGACTTGGGATTGCGGGTTTAAAATGATAGAACCCGGGTTTTCTTTTTAAATTGCGGATTGAAATGATATATATCCGTATCACTTGACCTAGGTTAGAAAATTATATACCGACCCCGTGGTAAAACTTTAAATGGTTTTTATTATAATTTTTATTTTTAAAAGCATGAATTTGATTTAAAAATATATATTTTATGGTTTTAAGAAAGTTAAATACTAAGTTTTGAATTTGTGAATTTAAGTATGTAAATTTGAAGTAAATGTGATTTTTGACTTTAAATTTTATTGTAAAAAAATGTAAGTAAATAATGGAAATTAAATTAAAGTTTTGAAATGATATTTGAAGAAAAATGTTAAGTTTTGTTGAAATTTATAAGTTAAGAAACAGTGAAATTTTGACTTAATAAATGAATTGAGTTTTAAAAATTGAACATTTGATTTTAAAATTTTATTATGATAAATTTTATTTTAAAATTATTTAAATGTGAAATTTTGAAGTCTAGAAATATGATTTATAAATTTAAATAACAAGAATTGAAGTTTTATTTGTTTTTGAAAAGTTAAAATAAAATCTGAAATTTTATTAACAGCATTTCCTAAAAATGCTGCAGTCTTATGACAACATTTTAAATGCTGTTGTTTTGAACGTAACTATGTTTGAAATAATTAAATATCTATTACGGCATTTTATAAATGCCGTTATTCTTGAACTAACTATTTTGGAAACTATAAGCTACGATAGCACTTTATAAATGATGTCGTTACTATATTTTGTCAATGTTTTGAAATGTTATAGATTTTAACACTGTTTGTGTTATATTTTAAAGTGTTAAATGGTTTAACTATTGGAATTGATTATCTGTGAAATATAAGGAGTTTTGAATATAATTTAATATTTAAAATTTGAATTTTAAGGAATTATATTGAATTTGAATTTAAATAAAGTTTACTTGGTTATGTGTTAAATTAAATGAAATCAATGAGATAAATGAATTTTTGAATGGAATTTTGAAATGTATTTTTGTAATGATATTTGAAATAATAAATGAATGGCATATTATATTTTTGAATGATATTTAAAATTGAATTCAAATAATGATTTGATAATGAGGTTTTGAAAGATATGATATTTTAATGATTTCAAAATGGTTTTGAATGATATAATCTTTATTTTGATAAAGAATGTGAATTTGGAATGATATTTGATTTTGATAAATGAATATTTGAAGTTTATATTTGTATGAAAATATATTTAGTTTAATTTTAATTTAAGTTTATTTAAATAATATTGGATTTATGAAATGAATATTTCAAAACTAAATAATAATGAAATTAGATTTGAGATATGAGTATATGAAATTATAAAGTTTAGTTTTGAAATGTGGGATATTAAAGTTTGGAAATATATTAAAATTGGATGGTTTATTTTGTAGATTAAATCTATATTTGAAATTTATAAGATTTGAAAAGTTTTGTAAGGAAACTGAATTGAATTGAAACTGATGGTTTGATTTGAATTAAATTGCAAATTAGAAATTTTGGTTTAATTGAATAAATATGTAAAATGCAAAGAATTAAAGGAATGTTCCATGATTTCAAATGTATGATTTCGAAATGTTATGATTTTCAAAGTGTAATGATTTCAAGTATTTTGGTTTCGAAAAAGTTATAACATTGAACGTATTATCATTTTTGAAAGGTGAATATATGTTTGAAATGGAAATGATAAACTATTTTGATTTGAATATAGTTTTGAAATAAAATGGTTTTGGTTTCGAAGTGTAAACTATTTTGAAAGGAATATAGTTTTGAAATGAAATGATTTGAATTTTTTGAAGTATAAACTATTTTGAAATGACCACGGCGTTATAATAACGTTTGGTTGTTAAAGAGACCGGGATCAGAAGTTGTCATACTCTCTGCCAACTCCGAAAACCACTTTAACAACCGTGTACGCGGTGGAGATTCCAGAATAAAGTAGGATGGTGGCGTCGTTCTTGAGGTACATTACGTGGACCCAACTCCCAAGAGTTGGCATAAGGTGGCTAAAACAGGAGCGATCTCGGGCCAAAAGGGGTAGCTCCTCTGGTCGGACACATTTCTTCGATACTATACTCTTACTTGTGATTGATTAGATGGCCTTCCTCGGATTTTAATATGGGAGTATGTTCTGTGGTGGGCGTGTGTGGCTGCTGCGTTACCACCAGCCCGTGTGCGTAATTGGTATATCTACCCTCACATTGCCTTGTGTGCCGTGTCACCTACCATACCAAGCCTTTACTACGAGTTGGTTTTTCTTCCGTAGCCCGTGTGGTATCCTCTGATAGTTTCCCGATCTGGAGATATCATGATATTGGATGGACTACTGGGACTATTATGTGTGAAGGGTGATATGGGTAAACCCGGAATGCTATTTTAAAGTAAGTTTATTTTACTGTAGACATTATTATAGTAGCGCAATATTACTACATAGTAATAGTTTAACGGATCCTTAAAGAATGGGCGATCCCAAGCATCCTTTAAGTTACCGATGCATTTTGTTACTGTTCACTTGAGTTGATTTACAGTTTATAAGTATTTATTTCCTGACTCGAGTGTTTTGTGTTTTGCTTTACGCTCGAGTCAAATTGAGTGATTCAACGTTCAACACTCACCTTCGGAGTTGGAGCTTTTCTTGAAGATCCAGCCATATATTCTGCTTTCAGTATTCGGTAATTTCAGTGATTTATTCTGATTTGTACCTGATGTATCTTGTTACTCTTCTGCTGTATTTTGTTTAACTCTGATGTATCTTATTTTTTTATAGTGGCTTCATGATCTACTATTCCTTTACTTCCGCTGCATTATTACTTACTCTGTATCTGTGATCTGTGACTATTTATTTACTGCATATTCTGAGATTTGCCAAATTTTATTTACAACGCGGTATTTTGAGCAATTCAAGTCCAACATGTGTGGATGTGAATGGTTGAAAATATCGGGTCGTTACACCTAGAAAGTTATAATAACCTGTTCTCACAATTGCTGATAAAATACAACAACTAAGCAAAGTGGATAATCAAAACCGATACATGTATATGAAGATCTCCAGCTCTCCTGCTGAAACTCCAAAAGCACCCAATCTGAACCTGTAAATATTCTCGGTCTGACATGAGCATTGAAAGGGAAGAACACCCGTATCATTCTGTTAAACTACGTGAGAAACACACTCAACTGAATTTATTAAATTACCTAACTTTTCCTTTATTAAAACAAAAGTATCTCATAAGACAAGTCCACACATAAACACGGGGATGTTTTTACCTTACGATAACTAAAACATTTCATATCAAATCATCTGATGTTATACTAGTGTCTAGTATACAAATAATATTAGTCATAGCCAAAATTGTTAAATTCCAGCATATAGCCCAAAATGGGTAATACAATCAAAACAGAAGCTACGTAGTGGAGTTTGGATTTCCATACAAATGACCAGGTGAAGGGACTACCTTCCGGCACTACATCTCTAGAGGAATGTACCAAGAAACCATCGCATAGTTCCTCTGCCAACATAAGACCGGCCCACATCTATAACTAGATGGTACGGAATATGTCATCCTCATGTCATTACCGACCTTTACCGAGGGCCCTCAGAGCATACAAACCACAATAATCAGATACATGACGTCATGGCGTGTAAAGATATATCTAGAAGAGGATTATCATACCCTACATGGAGCGACCCACTTATCCTTGCTGCATCTAACCCTGTTTCGGTCATTTCCAGTTGATGAGGCCTGAGGTAATGATTAACTTTCACAAATCACAATCACATCACTTTGAATGCCACACGGCCATTTCCGTTGAATACTAATTGCCTTCAACAAAAATACAACCCTTAAGCTCATATGTCTCAAGGAGGGTGTTAAGCTAAGAGAAGTTGCCTTCTCTGCCACCACTGATGTACGTTTGTAAAAACCAATGTACGTAATGTTTAGAAATGCAATGTCAAACAAACATCCATATAAGTTGTCCAGGAACAGGACAAACCGAAGCTACTTTCCTACCACATCCCATCGAAATATCTGTAGGATTAGTAGAGAATAGTCCTTGCATTAGATATTTCATAATAAAGAGACCACTACTACTATATGTATATTGGGATTTTAACCCCAAATGATCAACAAGAAGTCCCCCACTATGAAAATCCTGAATATTAATATCATCACAAGCAATATGCACAATCGTCGCATATACGTTGGTCTAAAGTGGTTATCAGATAAATCTGATCTCGATCTCTTCGTACCAACAACGCAAAAGCATTTCTCAACCTCACACAGAAACTAAGTCTCATAGACTTATCACATCTCCAACTTTCAACTTGCTATCCTTTGGCCAAGAAGGAAGCTCGATAGATTGGAGTAATACTCCGCACTATATGAATCAACATTCCTAACACAAACGATACTCACGCCTAAATAGAAGGCTAAGTGCACGATTAAATAGTTCCCACATCAAGTCGAGGAACTAAAATGTCCAAATTTTCTAGTCGGCTATTTAACTATCAAAGCAAAAAAACCAAATATTTAGCACCATAAATAATCACTATGCCCTTTTAATTAATCTTTTATTAATTAAATCACTTGCTAAATATTCACTTCAAATTATCCTTAAAAGAATATAATCTCAAAACCATTTCAACTTTCTATATTGGAAAACATTCCCATATATTAAACAAAATATTTTCTTTCGAAAATCATTTACTATAACAACAGTGTTATAGTCCATCATTTCCTTACTTCTCGAAAACGTCTATTTCAACAATGAATGTCGAAATCTATTTATTCGATACTCAACACATTTTAAAACATCTTCAAATCATTTAACTTCATTTAAAAGATCATTTCTCAAAAATATCCATTTTATTTAATATATTATTCACTGTCCAAAATTGTGAATATAATTCATTTATCAAATCCAATATTTCTACACATTTATTAAAGGATAATCCATTGTCCAAAATCGTGAATATATCTCCTTTGCCACTTTGCCAAATTCATCACTTCTACATATTTATTAAAGGATTATCCACTGTCTAAAATCGTGGATATAATACCTTTAATAAACTTTTATATTTAATTTGTCAAATTCAATTGATTTCAAATTTATAAAACAATCACATTTAAATTTTATAAAAACTTCTATATACAAAATTTCTTTACATAACAATTCCATATGTATATCTCATTTACATACCAAAATCCAAATTATAAGTTAATACTTATAATTCTCTTATTTACAAAATCATTCTTTTAATAAATTCTTAAATTATAAATCTTATCTACTTATAAGATTCATTTATAACTCCATTTTATCATTTACAAAACTCCTTTATAATCCCAATATTTTGATTTATAAAATATCAACTTTATAAATCTTATATATAAACCGTTTATAATAAGTCAAAAATCTCCATTTATACTATTTGACATAATAGTTAACTTTATATTTCTAAAATAATATTTCAATTATATTTCACAAAAATCATAATTTTTACAATAATAAAAATTATAACTATTTATTTATTTAAAATAAATTCATTTCTTTAACACTTTAAAATTCAATAAAACGTATATTCCCAAAATCACTTGAAAATCCCTTTTAATTTGAAAACCTTCACTTTAACATTTTTAAAATTTTGAAAATAGGCCCAATGCTACAGCAGCACTAAATACATCAGTCACAACATCCAAAACATCATATATCATATGATAACAGCATATATATCCATATTTATAAATAAACCAGCACTGGCGAGGAATCCATTTGGATCCCTCCAACTTGTCACCTGAAACGAATATACATATTAGAATATGTGTACAATGTCCACTTCGAGGCAGACGTGCGCACAAAGGGTCATCCGCTCATACACGGGAACGTATAGACTCTCATCTGCTCCAATAGGCAGGAATATATCCAAATACCAATCAATATATAGATAATATATTATATATCATCCAAACAATCATCAGTCATCATGAATAAACTTATTCTCACTTATATAAAAATATCACTGGGTCAGAAAGAGTGAGTTGTACTCACATTGCTTAAGATAGCAATTGCAGTGTTTTATTCCAAATAAATTAAACAAGCGCTAAATTTTATCCAAAATGTATACTAGCACCAATCAATTCAAAACCAGATCCAAAATTTAGTGCTCGTCAATATGGCCCTAACATAATTCGTTTCGTCAAAAACGGACCTCATATGAAGAAGTTATGCATTTTGAAAGATTATATGAATTAAAAGATAATTAATTTACAAATTATATTTTATTTTCAACCTCAATATCATCACAACCATTGATTTCTAAACATCATAGATCTCAACCGTGACTTCATCTTCTTCCCCAGGTTCATTCGAATGCACGTAACCCACTAGCCGCCTTCGTTCTCTGAATTTTTGCAATGTTTCCAATCATTTTAACGATGATCCCCTACTGCCAAATAAAAGAAAGACCTCTACTCCATCAATGCCTACAACGTCGAAGAGCTCGGTCTCCTATTTCTCTCGAGAATTGTGTGTGAACATGTTGCCTTCAAATTGAGATTACCGTTGATTTACTCGACTATATTTGATCATCTCCTAATGGATTCGAAGTACTCGACGAACTCTATCACTTTGTGGTTGGAAGTTTCTTGAAATATTACATGGATTGGTAGAAATTAAGGATAAAGGATCGACCATTTTCGGCTGTCGAAATAAAAACGGTGGCTTGCCCTAGTTGAATTAGGGTTTTGTGAAAATTGTAAATTATGGTGGCCTTTTATAGAAAATTCTCGCGCACTATTCATCCCAAAAAATTTCAAACTCCAAACGAACCGTGTCGCTTGGTGTTTATAATATTTTACCCCTATTTTGAACACAATGGAATATATATCAGGAGCCAATTCGATCGTATTTGGAAGATAGGTTTTCGAATTGACTATTTAAATTTAAAAATTCACTTAAACGGTTTTTTACGCGTTTTAGCTTGCCACGGACAAACCGTAAATCTGATTGACACGAAATTTGAAATCCTACAATAGTATAACATTATGGATCCATTGTAACTAGTTTTGTTGAAATCCGAGACCATATGAAAAATGACTATTTTTACCTGTTAATTAAATATTAAAAAATATTCAATTTCTGGAAACTAACTTTTAATTCAATTTTAAAAGTTCTTTAACATTATTCAAATTCAAATAGAATTTAAAACAACATTATAAATCATTTTTATTCACATTAACTTCAATTTTCAATTATTTCAGCAATTTGAAATATTAAATTAACTATTTAATTGTCCAATTAAATCCTTATATTTCAAATATAAGTTATTTAGCTAATAAAATTTACTTGTGAATATTTAAAATCAATTAAATATACGAATTTTAAATGACTGAAATTCTGGATCATTATAATGTTGTAAATCATTTTATATTAACATTTGCACACATACATGTACATATACATGAACACATTCACATGCAAATGAACACATGTATACATACAAATATACTTATACAATTATACACACATACACACACCCCTCACCCTTAAGCAAAACCAAAGCCAACATCTTACACCCTAAGTACAAGCACCTGGCCATGCACACAGGGGGATGTTCAGTAGAACATGATAAGGGGAGAGGCGGATGTGGTGGTGATGAAATGGTGATGTATTTGTATGAAAATATCATGATATTTTCGTTCTCATTTTTGCCTGTAAATAGTGTAACGACCCGTAATATCGCTACTTCGAAAATGAGAGATTTGTTTATTTTTAAATTTAAAAGGAACTAAAAACTCAAGTAGATATGTTATATATAATAAATAATTATCTATTCTTATATTTATAAATTAAAAAGTATAAATTGGATTTTAGAACAAATCGACAAAAGTTAAGTTTTGTTAATAATAAATAAAAGCTTAAATAAATAGGTTTAAATATTTATTTGATAAGTTATATCTTATTTAAAACATATAACAAAGATAATAAAAGTATATTAAAAGATTTAAAAACATGTTAATAATCCTTTTACAAAAATAACAAAAAAAATCGCATTTTGTTAGTTTTACATATACTGTAAAATTAGAGATTTTGATATTAATTAAATCTGATTCTGAAATATGAATAGACATGTTTTAAATTATTTAAAAGAAGGAAAAAATTCGTTTTAAATTTGGTTTACATAAATGAATAGTTTAACTAAAACGTCAAAATGTGACTGTAAAACATTTTGTCCAAAATCAACGTTTTGTCGATTAAAAGAGGTCGCAATGTTGTTGCACCTTTATTTTCTTATATATGAACATATATTCAAATAATATAAGTATTATTAATTTACTAATCAAGTTTACTTTTACTAAACAAGTTTAGAAACAATTAGCAAAAGTAAACACGAAAGGACAAAACATGTCACATCAAATCCAACCAAATCTTTACTTTACTTTACTTAAATATTAAGTGATTAATACATAAAGTGATGATGTGATTAGGTGATGGTAAGTGTTGAAAAAGTAAAATAAAGTAAGGATATTTTTTTAATTTTGTAAAGGGTTAGTTTTGTAATTTACCACTCCTTACTTTTCCTATAAATACCCATCCATTCTTCTCATTTTCTTCACATTTCTCATTCTTCTTCTTCTTTATTTTTGAGCTTTCTTTTGTTCATTAATGGCTTATCTCTTTAAGAGTGGTAGGATGGTTAAAAATAGTGGAGTGCTTAAGCATTAATCCACTTGTTACTCTCTAACCTCTTCTTAATTCTCTTCTTCTTCTTCTCTTCTTAAAAATGGCCTTAGGCCATGAGTTTGGAAGTTGATAGGGGAAAGACGTGAGCAATATGGAAGGGGAAAGTATGGCCAAGAGCAAGAAAAGATGTGGGGTGGTGACCGAGCAATTGGAAAAGATGGAAGAATGTTTAAGTGGTTGTTTAGTGAAGCATTGAATTAAATGAATATTGGTAGGAAGTTAAACGTTTTGGTTAAAGGAGAGAAAATTCTCACTGCTTTTAAAAGATCATATTTTGATTTTGCCATAATAATTATCTTAGGACATATGCTAGTATACACCCCTTTAAAATGTTGCTATGAATGTTTGGCTATGTTTGAATAAGTAGCAATTGTTTACGGTTGTGATTATTTATCATGTTAGCTTATGTATGGACCATAATTATGTTAGTGAGAAATGTTAACTCAATTATGTTCATTTTGATTTAATAATCCCTTTGTTAATTGGACCATATTTTAGTGATATGAGATATTTTGAAAAAAATAAGTCTCATTTCAATTAGAAATGAAATTAAAGTTAAAATAAAAGAGAATTTGAAACACGAAGTGAAATGGGTTTGAAAAGGATAGTTAAATTGAAATTGAAATTGAGATAAATAGTGAAATTGAAACTAAAATCAATTTTGAAAATTAAAGTTGAGATTTAGGATGAATTAAAGTTTAAATTAAAATTAGTTTTGAAATCTAAATTTTAAATGTGTTTAATTTGAAGTTAGAATTGAAATTGAGTTGAAATTGGAAATTAAAATTTAATATTAAAATAATAGGAATAAAATAATATTGTAATATGTTAATAGTGAAAATATATTTTAAATACTTTAAAAAGTGAAAATATTGATTTAAAATGATTTGTAATGATTTTATAAGTGATAAAATCCAGTTTGAATAGATTATTTCATGTATTGAAAAATAAGTTAAAACTAGACGCGTCGCGCAACGGTAGTTCGCGATTTCGCGCCGAAAAGTTCAAATGAGTGTGTAGAGTGAAATATAGCTCGGAATTATTCGAGATAAGAGAATTACGGACTATTATATCCATATCTTCTAAACGAAGAAAGAAAAACAAAATTTCATTGAGTAGATTTTGAATTAAGTCCAAATCAATTTTCTAGAAGAATCGCGCTAGTACAGTTAAGTGACCATAATAGAAAATCCGTTTAAATGAATGTTTTTAATATTGGAGAAATATGAAATAAATTTGATAAATCTATTGAAATGGTTTAAAAGAGATTTGGATTGGAAAATATGAATTATTGAATGTTTAAAAGTTGATTTAATCAAATAAGCTTATATTGCACTTTTCGAAGGTTATGCTGCGAATGATATAACTTTTTAAATATGAGTTTAAACGTAACGGTTTTTTCCAGAATCAATTGTAAATATTTTTAAAGAAGAAAATTAAGCATTGTAAGATAGTTTGGAATCTTTATAATCAATTCCAAAATAAGTTGATAACTGAGTATGCGGAAACATTTGTCCCGCTTGTGAGATCTGGGAAGATAAAACTGGTGTTTAACTAAGGTTAGCGATGGAGCAACCAGTGCCCTGAACTTACCTGGCCTATGTTTTCTTTTCTTAGGCGAGGGGTGGAACAGATCGAAAGGAAAGCCCGGATGCTCTAAAATAAAAAGATTATGTTAAGTTTTCCAAAATAAAAGAAGATTGGTATTATCTAAAATTTTAGCAATCTCTAATATAAATGATTTCTATGATCCTATATGCACAAAAGGAAAAATGTTTGCTAAGATTTTTTTTAGGGTTCATCGTAAATGATATCTTACATAACATTGTTTTTGATCCATCTAAAAGTTAAGGGGTTTGGATTGAGAGTTAAGCGAGAAATTTTAAGATTTTTTCCAAAGCAAAAGAATAAATTACTTAGAATTATTCTACATTAAAAGAAAGAGATTTCGAAATCATCCAAAAAGAATTAAAGTGAAAATAAACTTAATAAATCCTATATACTCATATTCACTTTTTAATAATAATTGGATTTCGAAGGAACCGGGGTTGGATTTCGGTGATTCCTGTCTGAAAACTAGTGCGAACCAATGTATACGTTGGAATGTGAAGAGATATTAAATATGATGATTATTGAAAACCGTGGATCTTCATAGCGTGAAGACTGCTTGTTGAACATGCTATGGGTAGCTTCCATTATAGAGTTATTAATAGTAGTGGTCTCCTCGTGATGGAGATTTTTCGGATTGCAAGGACTACTCGATACTAGTGGTAGTAGGAGAGTGCCTTTGGTTTGTCCTGTTCCTGTTCCTTGACAACTTGTATGGACGTTTGTTTGACATTGCATTTCTAAAGATTACGTACAAATGTACATCAGTGGTGGCGGAGAATGCAACTTCTCTTAGCTTAACACCCTCCTTGAGACGTACGAGCTCAAGGGTTGTATTTTTATGGAAGGCAATTAGTAGTTAACGGAAATTGAAATGTGGCATTCAAAGATGTGATATGTGCTATGTGAAAAGGTAATCATAGCCTCAAGCCTTGTCAAACCGCATATGACCAAAATAGGATTAGATGCAGCAAGGCTAAGTGGGTCATTCCCAATTAGGGTATGATCATCCCCATCTAGATATATTTCTTTCCACTATGACGTTCGGGATGTAAATTAATATAGTGTATGGAAACGAGCGCTCGGTTAAAGGTCGGTAACGACCAGGGGATGACATATTCGGTACTATCTAGTTTCAGAGGTAGGCCGATCTTATGTTGGTAGAGGGCAGTTATTTTGTGCCTCGGGACATCTATCTAGAGGTGTACCCATTCGGAAGGTAGATTCTTCATATGGTCATTTGTATGGAAATCCATTCTCCAATAAGAACCTACGGTTTTGTTTGTATTGGCATAATGAATAGCCTCGAAATGCTATATGGGTAACCATTTTGGATAAGATTAATAAGTTTATTTGCAAATGTTTTCAAAGATATGTCATTAGAAATAATATCAAATATTTTGATATAAAAATGTTTTAGTTATCATAAGGTAAAAATCCGTCTGTGTTTATGTGTGGGCATGGTCTTATGAGATACTTTTTATTTTCAAAGGATTTTTATTCAAAGGCTGATATATGACACTGTCATTTATTATCGAGTTTTTCTCGAGTTTGTTTATCAAGCCTGACCCAGGTATTTTCAATACTCGGGTCAGATTTGAGTAGTTTCAGGTTTTTTTCATAGACAGTTGGAGTTTCTACAGGAGAGCTGGATATATTCATCTACGTATGGACATATTCTATTATACGCTGTACTTAGTTGTTTTAGTTTGATGTTTGTCAGCAATTATAAGGTCGGATGTTTATAACTATCCATGTTGAATTTAGGTTAGACTCTGATATATGTATTTTAAAAGTTTTCCGTTGTAAAGATATTTGTTCAATATTATGTGTTATTCCATTCGTGTGAGATTCTGTTCTGTCTTATTTTTTTATTACCCTTCATATTCCATATTTTCGTGCAATTTGAGTTGGACATCTGTGGTTTATTGTCGATTCAAAGGGTATAGAAAAACGAGCCATGACAAATAGCACCCACCTCTCTTCACTTCGTTTATACTTTTCTTCATTAAATTCCTAAGCTATTTTATCTTCTTCTTCTCTACATTAATGGCCTCCATAGCCTATGAAAGAAAATATTATAAAATTAAAACAAAGTTATGCCAAAATCAATCGAAACCTATACCACTTCAAACTAAAGTTCAAGCAAGTAATCTCTTCCTTCCCTTCCACCAAGGCTGTGTGCAACCAAGCCCTCCACTACCATTTTCCAAGAAAATCTGAACCTTCCAAGCCTCCACAACCATGGCCGAACCCCCTAGGAGCATTTGGGCTAGTAGTCGCGAGCTCCGGTTTCAAGATAGCGGAGATATAGCCATTTTAAAGTTAGCCCGGTCAAATATCAAGTGAGAAACTGTATATTTATAACTAAACATATGATGATGGTGTGATATGTTTGCCATGGATGTTTATCATGCTCTATTTATCTAGTTTGGTTGTTTACTATAATTGTTTAATGGTGTTAACATGTCACGTTAAATATACGTCGAATATCACAAAGTAAATTACTTTCCTTTAATATGTGAAATGGTGTGTATGAGACTGTTAAACCTATTGAAAATGGTTTAAAATAGTATATAAATGTTTTATAAACACTAAAATTCAATTTGGTGAAGTCTTGACAAATTAAAACATTATAGTAATAGTTCTCTGATCTTTGTCATTCCTTCGGAATCCAATGAACAACAACGATTACTTAGGACCAGCTTGCGAATTTTCGACACCGTAGTAGAACCATTACCAACTATTAATCTACCTTCCCCCTTTGATTCAGGGTCACCTAAGTGCGAAATGACATTGCAAGCTTTGTTATGCCAAAACCTAAATGTAAAGTCAGCAACACTTCTAAAAATTGAGTCAAAAATGGGTTTGTCGTGTAAATGGCGGTTCGCGATTTTGCACCATAGAAAGTTAAATCAATTTATACAATGGATTCAAAGTTGGAATTTTTTGTAATAAGAATTTTTCAAACTCTATAATCGTAGTTTTCAAATAAAATAAAACGATTGTGATTTCCTTCAGCAGATTTTGAAATATGAGCAAAACAAATTTCAAAATAGTCACGTTATGGCAGTTTAGAAACCAAAGTGGTAAAATATTTAAAAATGATATTTTTAATTCTTTAAAAATATGGAATAAATTCAATAAATCTTTTAAATGTTTTAAAAGAGATTTGAGGTCTAAAAATGTATTTCTAAATGATATAAAAATTGTTTTGATCAAACAAGCTTAAAAACACTATTCGCAGCATTATTTGCAGCACTTTCAATAACTTTTGTAATATAGTTTTAAACCTAAGTATTCTTTACTAAATCTTTTATAAACATTTTCAAATAAATAATTAAGTGTTTTAAAGATGATATGAAGGTTTTATAATTTAAAAAGTTTAAATAAATGATCTAAAAGAAACATTATTAAAATCAAGTGATTTAATCGTGGCTCTAAAAGCTGGCGAGTATACTGGATTTTTTTATTCGTGAGATTTGGATATGAGGTTCTTAAACTAAGCAGATGCTTAGGAGAAACCAGTGCCTGGGCTCACCTAACCTTTTTCTTGGGCGAGGAATAGATAAGGTTGAAATGTCGAAAACGAAGCAAGTATAAAAGATTAAATTTTTCAAATTTAATACGACTTTGATCATATAGAAATAATCTTCTTATACTTGGTATTAAATTTCAAGGAGGGAACCCATACTATCCATGTGAATTTGAAAGGTGATTTCACCGCTATTCGAAGGATAGCAAAGTTTATAGCTGGAAATTGATGTGAAGCAGAATTAGTATAATTCGTATCGACCTTTTTAACTAAATAATGTTTTCAAATATGAATTATGAAAATGATTTCATATTTCTAAAGTTAAAGAGAGGTTTAATTATACCAAATATACCGGAAAGAAATGTAATCAATCAAATAATAAGCACCTATTTACTTAAACATCTTTTTGTGGATGATTGGTTTGAAGGAACCAGATTTGGGTGATTCTTATCCAAAAACCATTTCAAACCTATTTACAGGTTTGAAAATGAAGACATGTTATAGGCAATGAAGTTGAAGGCAGCGATCTTCATAACAAAAGGGTTGCTCATTGATAATTTTGGAGTAGCTCTCGAGATAAATATATAGCAGCAGTCCCTTCATTTTGGGATCTTCGTACGCAAGGACTACTCACTACTAATCCTAGAGTTACTGCCCATTAGGATGTGGTAGGAGAGTGCATTTGATTTGTCCTATTCCTAGATAACTTGTATGGATGAATGTTTGATATTGCATATCTAAGATCACGGTGCATTGATCTTTACAAATGTGCATCTGTTTGGTGGTGTAGGAGGTAACCCCTCTTATGCTTAACTCCCTTCTCTAAGATTTACGAGCTCGGAAGTTATGCTTTTGTGGAAATTAATAGTGTATTGTTGAATGGCAATGTGGCATTTTAAGTAGAAATGTTCTAAGACAGGTAAAGGTTACCTCGAGCCTCACACCAAAGAATTTTTAAACAAGGGTTGTTCTAAGGCTAAGTGGTTCACTACCATTAGGGTATGGTATCAACTCTCTAGATTTATTTATTTCAACCAGCTATGACTTTGGGTTTAAATTATGTGGTGTATGTTTTGGGATTCCGGATAAGTCGGTAATGGCCAGAGTGATATCATATTCGGTGCTATCGGCTACCAGATGGGTCTATGGGTTGGCCGATCTTAATTCGCAAAAGTTTCGAAGACGTCGATCATCAATGCATCCCACTGAAGATCCACAATATGGTAGGTAGTCGCTTATCTCGCTATTCATTGAAAATCCAATTCTCCAATAAGTGCCCTCGGTTTTAGTTGTAAACCTATCATGTCACCAAATTTAACTAATGCAATAATTTCAACTATTTGAATATATTTATTTGAAAAATATTTCAAATAACGTCAATAAAAATAATATCACCAAAGTACTATGTAGAAAATATTTGGTTATCAAAACGTAAAAACCCATTTCGTTTTTATGTGCAGCGTGGTCTTATGAGATGCCCTTTTGTTTTCCAAATACTTGTATTTTGAGTTTATAACACCAGTTCCATAACTGATCGAGAGTTTATTTTCCTTTTCCCTCAAACTCTGGGTACCCTATTTTCCCAGGCAGCCAAGTAGTCAAGTAACTTAAAGCATTTTGGAAGGAGCATAAAGCATGAAAACTAGAGGGTCCTTTTGTCAATAGTGATCTATTTAAAATCTACTATATCATGTAGTATGCATTTAATATCAACCAGGCGCTGTAAGGATAGGTAGTTATAACTATCTCTTACTGGGTTAGTACTTGTCGTAACTCTGATGAATCTCTTGGAGTGATCATACGTACTTCCATATTTATAATTAATGTGAATGTGTGATTTTCTTGTTATTTTGTCTTTAATATTTATTTCTTTTGAAAACTCCTGATTATCTGCCTCTCCGACACTTGAATTTACGGCATGTGACAACCAAAGATGTATTAGAGTCAATCTTCAAGGGTCGAAATGGCGGGTCGTCGCAGTTAGTACCAGAGCTTAGGTTGAGCGAACACCTAAGCCTAGATGGAGTCAACTCATAGAGATATGATTAGTAATAAACTATAATGAGTTTAGTCAATGAGAGTGCATATTCGTAATTTCATCCAAATAAATGCGTCCATGTCATTTTATGCTTAATAGACATTCCCTAAGATAATTTCATCTATAATTCCAAAAAAGTTTCCTTACTATATGCAGAAAATAGGAGATGAGTAATAGAAGAGGACGAAGGGGAGGCAATAGCACGACAACCACTAATGGTCGAAATGTTGTAGTTGTGGGAGAAGTGATGATTCCTGAGCAACCCCAAATTAACATACAACTTTTTGCAAGAATTACACTAGCTTGGGAGGGAAACTATCCCAATGAACCGAGTTTATTGTTGAAGTGCAAGCATGGTTCCACTCGTGTGAAAGAATATTCAAAGGATTGAACATAGAGGATGATCAATAGAGGTTCTTAGCTTTTCTGAAATTGCAGGTAGGAGTTCTAGCATGGTGGGAATCCATCACTTTGAATGATTCCGAAGACAACTTCTCATGGACCAGATTTAAAGTATTCGAAGACTAGCACGTGCCTGTAGCCGGAAAATCCCGTCTTTATAGAAATTTCATGGACTTGAAAAAAGAAGATACGTATGTGGAGGAATAATTAAATAATTTTACTAAAATACCTCATTTTGGGCTAAGACTAATAGTTATGCCCTTAAATAAGAATGGGATGTTTATTTCAGGGATGAAAACATAATATCAAGACCGAATGACCATACATCTGAAGGGAACTTTTATGGACCTAGTATATATGGGTTCCCTATATGAAGTATTGGATAAAAGGAATCCAAAGGTAACCCAAGGAAATACAATCAGAATAAGAGAAAGAAATCGAGGCAGGAAAAGAATTGAGGAGAATCTCAAGAGAACCGTTATAAGGATGTTGTTTGTTATAATTTCCGAAAGAAAGGCCATTTTGCAACAAACTATAGGAGTCCCAAGGTGCAAAACCATCAGCAAGAAATCGTCTCTCTTATGGTTTAAAAGGATATTTATTACAATTGCCATCAGCAGGGACACTGCAAAAACAAGTGTCCATTAATGAAGAAGGGAGAACAGATCAAGGTTTATGCTATAAAGAATGAGTTTTCAACCTTTGAACATGTAAAGGGCAAGGGAGTCTTAAAAGGTAACTTAGGTGTTAATGATATTTCATTTAGGTATTATTTATTTGGGTTTCCCATAGTATTATTTCTTTGAAATTAATTGATAAGCTAAATCTTACCCTAGAAATATTTGAAACCCATATCCGTGTATCTAATCCCAAAGGCAGTACGACCAATCTTTGTATGATCTGTCCAAATGTACAAGTTACTACCAAACCCACCAATTCTTATGTGACATGTTGTAATGACCCGTAAATTTACCACTTTGAAATGGAATATTCAATTTATTTTAATTATTCAAATGTAGAATTTTCAAACTTAAAAAATCAAGTTTTATATGATAAATAAGAATGGTAAACTTATTTTTGATATTCAATAAAGATTTTGGATTCCCATTGTAAAATTGACAAAAGTCTTATTCCAATAAAGTAGGATAAATATTCATGAAATTTGTTTAAAGGATAAACAATTCCTTTTAAATATATATATATATATATATATATATATATATGATATTAAACTCATTTGATAATAATAGTAATTTAATTTATAATGGTTTGATAAATATATAAAACTTGTTTTATAAAAGTTGACAAATTTCATCGCATATCGATAAATCGATGTCGTATATTTATAAATAGATATGGATATTGTTTTATATTATTTTATAAGTCAAATATGCTTGTTTTAATTATTTAAATATAATAACAAATCAATTTTGAACTTTAGTTTACATGAATAAATAGTTTAACAAAAACGTCAAAATATGACCGTAAAACGTTTTGTCGAAAATCAACGTTTTGTTCAAAATAAGTTGGTGCGATGTTATCTCACCTTTGTTAATATGTTTTAACATATATATTACACATTTTAATAGCTAAACATGTTTACGTTTATTTAATAGGATTACAAAACTTCTAGAAGTCATTAGTAAAAGTTAGTAAGAATTAACAAAAGTAAGAAAAGTAAACATCAAATCACATCAAATCAAAGCCAACATAATTATGATATTCTTTACTTACATTTAAGTGACTAAGACATAAAGTAAGGACGTGAAAGATGATGCTAAGTATTGAAAAAGTGGATTTTACTTTAGGTTGAAGTAAGGTTAGTTTGGTAATTTGGTAAGAGGTTATTTTGTTAAATTTACCACTTCTTTCTTTTTCTATAAATACCCACCTTCTTCTTCACTTTCATTCTCATTTCTTCCTCTTCTTTTCTTATGCTCCTTCATCCTCTTCCTCTTCTCTTTAATGGCTTCTAAGTCATAGAAAATATTAGAAAGAAATAATGTCAAAATGTTTACAAAATATTCAAAAGAAATCAATGTTCATCCTCTTCAAATAAAATTCATTTTTTCTCCATATTTAACCTCTTATTCTCTCGGCCATAACTTTTTCAAAACCAAACCAAAATACAAAATTATTTTGATCAAATTATGTATTTTTCCAGTGGCTATAACTTTCATGTTGACCACTTTGACTCGTTCTAAAGTAAACTATGTCAAAAATACACTTCTTTACGGTGCATTTTTTGTCCCAGTTTTTACGCCAGAGAATATGCCATTTTTTTTTAATCATAACATGATCATAACCGATCCAAATTAATAAATTCTTTTATTCACTCCATATGAAAATATAGTGGCAACAACTTTTATGATGATCACTCTTTCCATTTTTGAGGTTTGCTATACCTGAAACTCAATTCTTTGAAGTACATTTTTGGGCTTTATATTTCTGAATCCGAGAATAGCTCTTTTTCCTTTGACCGTATCTTCCTCAAAACTAATAAAAATCAAGTAATTCATATTTTATAAATTAAATGGAAAAGAATTTTCAAAAAAATTTGAGTTAACAAGTTTTTCAAATTTTGAGAGTAAGAGAGTCAAAAACAAGAGAGAAGATGACCTATTTTTCGTGTCAGATATGAGTAGTTTCAAGTTTAGTTGAAGATGGTTGGAGTTTCCAGAGGAGAGCTGGATATCGTCATCATCATATGGATGTATTCTATTATCCACTGTGGTTTGTTAATTTTAGTTTGATGTTTGTCAGCAATTGTAAGGTAGGTGTTTATAACTTTCCAAGCTGAATTTAGGTTAGACTCTGATATATGTATTTAAAAGTTTTCCGCTGTAAAGATATTTGTTCAATATTATATATTATGTCATTCGTGTGATATTCCGTTCTATCTATGTTTCTTTATTACCCTTGATCATCCATACTTCCGTGCAACTTGGGTCGGACATGAGTGGTTTATTGTCAGCTCAAAGGGTAAGGAAAAACAGGCCATCACATTTAATATCAGAGTTGAAGGTTAAGAGAGAAACTTGGCTTTGTTATAGGTAAAGACTCATCAGAGATAAGATTAGTAATATCCTAGGATGAGTAACTCATTATAGATAGGGTTAGTAACACCTAGAATGAGTTGAGAGTATTATATGTGAATGCATATTTGATAAAGTTATAAATAACGATTTTTTTTTGAAAAATTGGTAAATGAGATAATTTGACCTAGATTATATTTTGAATATAAAGTATATATTTTGAAAAGTTATATAGTTAGAAATCAAGATTAGTGAAATTTAAATATGAATATCTTGTGATTAGAATTTCATAGTTTGACTATAAGA
Source organism: Allium cepa (assembly GCA_030765085.1). Lineage (NCBI taxonomy): Eukaryota > Viridiplantae > Streptophyta > Magnoliopsida > Asparagales > Amaryllidaceae > Allium > Allium cepa. The sequence continues at coordinate 470,978,750 of CM060929.1, read as the reverse complement.
TGTTTCATAAAGATAATTGATAAGTAATAAATCTGATAAGGTAATTAAAATCTTTAATAATTATTCTAAAATAATAAATTAAGAAATGATAATGTTAAGTTACTATCATAAATTGATCAATTGTTTATTTAAAAGTTAAAGTACAAATATCTAGTGAATTATGTTTCACGATTTGACTATAAGGTGTTTGATAATAAGATTGGTTTAAGGAATGAACATATAAGGTAAAAATGATATAATATAAAATGATTACGTAAAAGGAAAATATAAAAGGAACAAATGTTTAAAATTCAAGTAATTTAAAATAATTATGGTAATTTAAATGAAGTTAATTAATATAAGATGAATTTATAAAATGAATTTACAAAATAGGTTTTATAAATAAAAGTAATCTCGAAAGGATTTTGAAAAGGGTATTATTTCAAATAAAAGGAAATATTTTATGATAACTAGTTCGAATGCTCAAAACTAAACTGAAAATGGGCAGGAGATGTGTTCGGATGGTAAACACTTCTCTTAAGTATTACTCTTCTTGTTAAGAGAATATATAATACTATTGGTAGTACACAGTTTCATGGTATAATTTAGGAGTTACTTGATCTATATGATTTTCTTAAGTTAAAGAGATAATGTGATAATTGACAAATTGATTAGCAATATTTATAAAAGTTTTAAACCAAATATAAATTAGGAATCGCTAATTGATAAGATAAAGCGGGTTCTCGATGATTTGGGATAGTCAAAAAATTTTTGAATGACACCCAGCTCAGATCTAAGGAACCTATGAAATTTTTGGTAAAAGATAAACCATTACGAAATGTTTTAAATGAAATTAGATAAGTATAAGTTATAAATGTGAATATAAATAAAAAGGATTTAAAAGTGGAGAAATTTATAATAGCATTAAATCAGAAATAATTTTGTAATTATGAATTTGAAATGATAGCAACCTACCACAAACTGCACTTTACCTGGGGATAAAACCGATCGAGAATTTGGGATGTGTATATATGTACTTCTAGGGTGTGAAAAGGTATTATACAAAACTAGATTTAATTCATAAACCACTTAAGTAAAATCATGTCTCTTTAAAATGTGATTGTAACGTGGAATTTTTTTTATTAATGAATTCTACCATTAATTAAGGATTTGGACTTGTGTTTTTAAAAGTGATGGATTTACATAGTTATGTTCGTAAGATATAATGAACTTAAGAAATAATTTTATGAAATGATTCATAAACAATATTTGTATTAAAGAAAATATACTTAAAAAATGGATGTGAATAAAGAAAATTTGGTATAATTGAGAAAAAACAATAGTAATTTTATCACACAAATTTTGATCTAATATCCAAGTAAGGAATTTTGAGGTGTTCACACTGATCCGAAAAAGAATTTATCACTCAATTTCTTGATGGTGAGCATTGACGATGTTTTGTGGTCAGTTACTCGAGTTTTCTATTATAGTTGAGAAGTTATGCGAGGAAAGCAAGTGTATCTGATCTAGAAGCTTGATCAGAGTCCACACTAGACGATCAGAAGATTGATATTAGTTCGTAAATAAAGTTGTGGATTCGAATAGAAGATAAAATCAGATATTATATATGGATGATTTGGGTACATCTTATGGGTTTAAATTTGTGAAATAATGATTTAGGTAAAATATTGTGGGTTTAGGGTTCAGGGTAATTTCGAGGACGAAATTCTTTTAAGTATGGAAGAATGTAACGATCCATAAATTTATCACTTTGAAATGGAATATTTAATTTATTTTAAATATTCAAATTTAGAATTTTCAAACTTAAACAATCAAGTTTTATATGATAAATAAGAATGGTAAACTTATTTTTGATATTGAATAAAGATTTTGCATTCCCATTGTAAAATTGACAAAAGCCTGATTCCAATAAAGCAGGATAAATATTCATGAAATTTGTTAAATTAATATATATATATATAATCAATATCAAACTCATTTTATAATAATAGTAATTTAATTTACAATGATTTGATAAATATATAAAACTTGTTTTATAAAAGTTGACAAATTTCGTCGCGTACCGATAAATCGATGTCATATTTTTATAAATAAATTTGGATATTGTTTTATATTATTTTATAAGTCAAATATGCTTGTTTTAATTATTTAAAGGTAAATACAAATAAATTTTGAAGTTTGGTTTACAAGAATAAATAGTTTAACAAAAACGTCAAAATATGACCGTAAAACGTTTTGTTGAAAATTAACGTTTTGTTCAAAATAATTTGCCGCAACGTTATCGCACCTTTGTTAACATGTTTTAACATATATATTGCATATTTTAATAACTAAACATGTTTACTTTTACTAAATAGGATTAGAAAATTTCTAGAAGCCATTGGTAAAAGTAAGAAATTTACAAAAGTAAGAAAAGTAAACATCAAATCACATCAAATCAAAGCCAACATAAATATGATATTCTTTACTTAATCTTTAAGTTACCAAGACAAAAGGTAAGGATGTGAAAGATGATACTAAGTATTGAAAAAGTGTAGTTTGCTTTAGGTTGATGTAAGGTTAGTTTGGTAATTTGGTAAAAGAATATTTTGGTAAATTTACCACTTCTTTCTTTCTATAAATACCCACCTCCTTCTTCACTTTCATTCATATTTCTTGTTCTTCTTTTCTCATGATTCTTGATCTTGTTCCTATTCTCCTTAATGGCCTCCAAGACATAGTAAAAACTTAGAAAGAAATAATGTAGAAATATTTACAAAATATTCAAAAGAAATCAATGTTCATCCTCTTCAAATAAAACTTATTTTTTCTCTATATTTAACCTCTTCTTCTCTCCGCCATAACTTCTTCAAAACCAGACCAAAATACAAAATTCTTTTTCTCAAATCATGTTATTTTCCAGTGGCTTCAACTTTTTTGCTAACAATTTGTCTCATTCTAAAGTCAACTATGTAAAAAATGCACTTCTTTCTAGTGCATTTTTTGGCTTATTTTTTAAGCCAGATAATTGGCCTTTTTGTTTAAATCATGACTTGATCATAACAGATCCAAATTAAGAAATTATTTTATTCAAACCATATGAAAATCCATTGGCTATAACTTTTATATTGATCACTTTTTCCTGTTTTGAGGTTTGCCATACCTGAAACTCAATTCTTCGAAGTACATTTTCAGCTTTATATTTGTGAAACCGAGAATAGCTCTTTTCTTTTGACCATATCTTCCTCAAAACTAATCAAAATCAACTAATTCTTTTTTTTATAGTAAATAGAAAATAAATTGAAACAAACTTTTAGTTAACAAGTTTTTTAAAATTTGAGAGTAAGAGAGTCAAAAACAAGAGAGAAGATGATCTATTTTTGGGGTCAGATCCGAGTAGTTTCCGGTTTAGTTGAAGATGGTTGGAGTTTCCAGAGGAGAGCTGGAGATCTTTATCATCGTATGGACGTGTTCTATTATCCACTGTGATTTGTTAGTTTTAGTTTGATGTTTGTCAGTAATTGTAAGGATAAGTGTTTATAACTGTCCAAGCTGAATTTAGGTTAGACTCTGATATATGTATTTAAAAGTTTTCCGCTGTAAAGATATTTGTACAATATTATATATTATTCCATTCGAGTGAGATTCTATTCTATCTATTTTTCTTTATTACCCTTGATCATCCATACTTCCGTGCAACTTTGGTCGAGTAGTTTATTATCGGCTAAAAAGGTGCGGTAAAATGGTCCATCACACCTATTTGTCCTTGATTTCATTGGGTTTGATATTTTACTCGGAATGGATTGGCTATCCAAGTATAGAGCTTTTCAAGACTGTAATAATCGAATGATTATATTAAAAGCCACGATAGAAAGAGTGTTAGACCGAATAACATAAGAAGGATCTTGTCCAGTAAGGGACAGCTTCATGTGTGCGTTAGATTCATCTCAAATGAACTTAGGAAAAATATCGAATTGTTAAAGAATTTCAAGATGTTTTCGTGAAAGTTAAAAGTTAGCACATGCATCAGGAAATTGAATTCCATTTTGACTTAGTGCTTGATGCTAGACCCGATATTCACCCTATTCGTAGGATTGCTCAAAAAGAAATGTTGGGTTAGCAACAAATTGATGAATTATTAGAAATGGAGCTAACTGGACCAAGTCGCTTGAGTTAAGGTGCAGTTGTGGTTTTTGTGGCAAAGTCTGATGGCTCCCTTAGACTGTGTGTTGACTACCAAGACCTAAGTAAGAAAATTATTAAAAATAAGTATCCTTTACCCCAAAAAACGACTTGTTTAATCAATTACATTGTGCTTAGGTATTCTCAAAAATGGATCTAGCTATCAGATTCTATTAATTGAGAATAGCAGAAGATTGCATTCCCTTGACTACATTCCAAGGACCAAATAGTCTCTATGAATGGTTCGTTATGCCATTTGGGCTAACGAATGCACCCACCTATTTCATGGAACTTATGAATAGAGTATTGAGATTCGTATTAAACAAATTCTTGTTGGTCTTTATTGATGATATTCTCATATATTTGAAGACTGAAGAAGAGCATGAAATGCATTTGGGGATTGGATTGGAGATATTGAGAAGGAATGTGCTTAAAGAAAAATTTTCAAATTGCCAATTCTACCAAAAAGAAGTAAGATTCCCAGGACATATTGTGTCAAGGGATGGAGTTTTAGTAGACCTATGAAAAATCTCAGGTATGCAAGATTGGAGACAATCTCGGACTCCGAAGGAAAACCATAGCTTCTTAGGATTAGTCAGGTATTACTAGAGGTTTATTCAAGACTTCTCCACAATTTACCCTCACTAAACAAAGATGGAAATGAAGGATGCTAAGTTTGAGTGGATTCAAAAATGTAAAGAAGCAATTCAAGAACTCAAGAAGAGGTTAAATACTACTCCCACATTAGCTACTGTTGATGAAAGCAACGGTTTTACCATGCATACTGATGCTGATAGGAAATGAGTAGGTGCAATTATGATGCAGCATGGAAAAGTCATCACATATGCGAGTAGGCAATTGAATATCCATGAAAGGAATTATGCGACACATGACTTAGAGCTATTAGCCATGTTGTTTGCATTAAAAATATGGAGACATTATTTGCTGGGTGAGAAGTTCAATCTCTTCATAGACTATAGATCCTTGAAATATCTTTTCACTCAAAAGGACTTGAATATGAGGCAGCAATGTTGGCTAGAATTCCTCGCATCGTATGACTTGGATATTCTTATACATAGGGAAAAGCTAATGTTGTGGAAGATGCACTAAGAAAAAAGCATGGAATTATAGCTCATTTAATGGCACATTCAACATTGATTTGTCATATAAAGGAGAATCAGCTCAAGGATCCAATTATTACAAGGATAGTTAGGGAAGTAGAGGAGAATGTGATATCGAGAAGATGGATATGATTCAAAGTAGATAAGCAAGGAATTCTAAGAATGAATGGAAGGATATGTGTTCCTAATGTTGATGGGATTATATAGGAAGCTTCAACCGACACTACAAGAATTTTGATTTTTAGTAGCGCTCAAAAAATGCTACTAAAAATTTTAGCAGCGTTTTGATGAACGCTGTTATAAAGCCCGCGACTAAAAATACCTTATTTTTAGTTGCATTTATTTCAACGCTACCATAAATCGTTTTACTGCAGCGTTTATGAAACGCCACTAAATTCTTTTTTTGCAGTGTGTATAAAACGCTACCAAAAGGTTTTTTAACGCTACCCAATAGAATTTCCAACTTTACCCCTCTTTTACAGTTGCGTTTACTCAACGCCACTATACGTATTTTCGTAGCGTTTTTGAAACGCTACTAAAAGTTATTGATCATTTTGCACCATTTTTTATGCTATTATTTCCTATTGATGGTCTATTTTATTTCTACTATATCAGTCAACAATCACTCACATAATCAACATATTCGAACAATTACAAAAAATATTAATCATATAATCAAATAAGATATCCATAACCATTCTAATACGGTAGATTTTTATTATAAAATTACCAACATACAATAACCATTCGTATACAAATTTACACATCTAGTACTAATAAAATGTTATACCAAACCGGTGCTAACAAAACGCTTGATTATCCATAATTCTTTGTTGCATGCAGAAGTGAAAGCTAGCACCACAAAAGTTCAACCTTGCTCTCTTCGAAAGTCCAATGCCTGCACAAGTGAAAGCACAACGTATAAATAAACAATTACGTTAATTCGTAGGACTATAAATCTGATATCAAACATCTCAATATTGTACAAGTGTATCATTCCCATCTACGTGTATGCTACGAATTCCATAAACCTGGCCTTTTACTACCACTCCATCACCTGCATAGTTCATTTATTATAAGTTATGTTGCAGCTTTCTAGTATGTGTAAAGAAGGAAAATATCCAATTTGAATCTATTTAGAAGCCTGAGCGCTCTGAATTTGTAAACGGAAAGGGTTACTACCTAAAAGAATAATCAGCTAAAGGAAATCGAAGATGATGTGATTGAATTTGTAAATATGCAAATATAATAAATAGGTTTATACAAGCTAATGCAAATGGAACAACTAATCAAGCTCAATAGCGACAAAGATATAGAAAACTACAAGAAGGTAAAAGTAAATGTAGTTAACTTTAGAGTATCAGAAAATGTATCACCAAGAAGTACGTGTTGTACAGGAAAAGGAAAAGAAAAATCAGATTGACGCGATAGATTCACATAACAAGGAACTAGCATTTGTTTGATTGAAGGAAAACATCATAAAAATTATATACATTGCGTTGATGTATGAGGAAACCTACCAATTATGATATGAGAAACATTGCCGTGGGGCCCTTGTCCAGCTCACCTTCTTATAAAGTCACCAACTGCAAGCATAGCTTCAGCAAATTTATCTGCGTAAACACAAATTAACAAACTTTTAGAAGTCTGAATGCAGATTTTATTAAAACTGCAATTGGACGGCACAATTACCCAATAGAACGCACTAATATTAAACCTTATTTGCCTGTTACTTTTCGTTATATTTTTGCTACTGCTATCAGCTTATCACTGTGAATAATTTCCTTCTGAATTAGTTTTCTTTTGCAAATGGAATGCTCACCACTTTACAGTCGCTTGATTAATATCCTATTCTACCTTTTCGTGCCCATCTCAGTTCGAAGGGACGATTCCGATGTTCCAACTTCGAAGTATCCTCTTCACTGTCATGATCTGTTCCATGCATTTTTTTCAATTTGACACAAAGAATAAAATATAAAAGAATAATAATAATAATAATTAATAAGCATATTTCCTGGCTTAGAAACTACCAAAGTACAAAACTATAGGATAACATTTGCAACCAACCTAGATTGACTAGCGTATAAAAGTTGGATCACATAGTTATTTATGTAGTTATTTAGCAGTGTTTATGTTCTCCAACTAATTCTAATTCTTTCTTCATTCAGTTAAATATAGTAATGGTTATATGTTTGAAACCAAAAAAAGGTTACTTGAAGGTAAATAATAGGACAAATTTTAGTATTAGGTCTGGGAGAAAAAGTCATTTCTTGCACAATCTATTTGATTCTTACCTTCACTAGTTAGCTTGCAGACCAAAGAGCTTCTGATGCTGGTATCATGCACATTTCCTTCCTTGATTGGCGTGGAGATGAGAATAGGCTGAATTAAGGACATAAAAATATAAGATTAAATGCGTAATGTCGTATGCTACCCAAATGAACCTACAAATTACCTTTGATGGCGTTTTACCTACTTCATCTAACTGGTCTTATTCACTACCAGATTTTTTTGTTGAAGCTAAAATTAGCTCCACTTTGGTTTGACCTAACTTTGCATTACGATGAGACCTTTTTGCTCCTATAGTTGTTCTCCTCCAAGTCCTGTGCTCTTCAGCAGTTCCACATTTTCCATTGAATGGTGCATGTAACAGAACCTGCCAATAACAGCAAGAAAAACATTGTCAAATAACTAAAAAATCATTACAAAAGAGGAATAAATAACTAAAATTGCTCTTTTTTATTGTTGTTTTACTGGGATCTGTTATCACTTAGTAGTATGTTACCAAACAAAATAATTATGCATAATAACATAAGAACTTGGAAACAGAAGAAACTCATCGAGTTAGAAAATTGACCGTGCATATTGGTGAGATGCACTATTTTTCTTATGAGGAAACCGACAAATATACGATAATAAAATAAATGGTCTCCAAACTTGCCCAAGTTACCCAACCGTTTAGATTGTATTTATACTCAATCGAGAAATTAGAAAGAGTCTCTCAATGCATAGCACAGATAATAGTAGACTTAAGTATTTATGCAATGCCGATATTTAAATTAACTGCCATTCTTCCAAAAACACTGAACTATCTCCAAGTGAATACAACTGTGTAGGTTTCACAAAATGCATATATAGGATCACCAACAAGAGCCGCTGACCCACTTGCATGTCTAGTCCAACACTGATTTCAGTTATTTGGTTAGATTTGATCAAATATCTTAAGAATTCTTTTTCGTGTAGTTGTTTACAATATACAGCCAATACATGCATTACTAGAATTCAACATGCAAGCATTTTATTTTCAAAGCGCACACATTGGAATACACTATAAACTCGCTTTTGCGCTGCGATAGAGCAGCATTTTATAAGCAGATAAATCTCCACTTCATTGACTCATAAATTTGCATCGTAAGCAACAAAAAAGACGGTAAATACAATTAACTATGCACAACATGAACTTTTGTAGGATAGCGTTGATTCCATGTCATACAGAATTATCCCAGTATTTTGAGACAAAAAAAATGTTCCAGTGTCAAATAACGCTTAACATCTGTAACAACCCGCCTTTCATTCCATAGAAAGACGCATCATTAAGAAGAAAGAAAGGGATAGAAAAGAGAAAAGAAAGAGAAGAAAGAAACAGACAACATCAGAATCACACAGCGGAATGAATAAATTATATCTCATAAAACATTACATAGTATCATATACATCAGAGTTATACAACTAATATAACACAAATTGGACAGTTATAAACATCTGTCTAGCAATTACAATTCAAGTACATCAGAGAAAACAGATACAACTCAAACACAGCGGAATCACTATATATATATATATATATATATATATCTACACGTCAAAGCCTCCTGCTCTTTATCTCCTCCAGAACTCGTCAAAGCAATCCTGAATCACTTGACTACTCATACATAATATGAGTACCCAAGAGTTTAATAAAACAGAAAATAAACACTCGGGTCAGACATGGGTTTGGTGTGAGTAAACGGGTTTAAAGTTGCTTAACTTTGGAAAATCTTTTTTGAAAGAAAAGGTATCACGTAAGACTTTCCACACATAAACATGGAAAAGTTTTTACCTTACGCTAACCAAAATATTTGATAGGAAATCCAGTGATATTATAATAGTGTCTAGGGTTTTCAAAATAAAATACAGAAATAGCTGGAATGCTTACATCTCACGTTCCAACATAGTTGGGCACAATCAAAACCGTACAGGCACTTATTGGATTATGGATTCCATCAATGGCAGGGCTACTGGGGCTCCACCCGTCACGGTACGTGGCCTAGATCACCGTACCAAGGAGCCACCCTAACTCCCTTGCAACATAGAGCCGGGACCATTTCTTACTGAACAGTCCCGAACAAGACCACCCCGCAGATTGGCCGTCGCCAACTACCACACAACCGAAATATAAAGGGACGTCTAGACAGGGGTAAATCTCGTCCTACTTGGGCATGACCTACTTAGCCTTGCTGCACCTCCCATGTTTTAGCCATTCCCGGTTGATGAGGCTTGAGGCTACGATTAACTTTATAGGGCACATTAATCTTAGAATTCTCATCGTCCATCTGACGATGTTCTGAAAGCATTCAATCCATACAAGTTCGTTCCGGGTTCGAACGAAACCGAAGGCATTATCTTGTTACACTCGTATTGGAATCACCCTCAGAGTTAACGACGATAACCCTAGCACTCTAAATCACCATCTCGAATCTGAAAGTATTATTCGTCAAACTCATCACGGAATCACCTTCAGAGTTATACTGACGAATAGTCCTTACACCTCGAGTCTTCACTCTTCACTTGGGATTCACGACCTAACGTTTAATTTGGATCGATGTGATTTTCGGAATTCCAAATTTGGAAACCCGATCCCGGTCTCATCGAAACCAAACGCCATTTTAATGTCCAAGTGAGTTTAGTTTGAATAATTAATTCAATTCATCATTATCTATTACACACAGATAGATAAATTACATATCACAATAGATAATCACATTCTCATCATAAACAGATAACTTGTATTATAATCACAACAGATAACCATCACAACCAGATAATCCATATCATCATACTTTAACTAAGCATTCATATCATATAGATATTACTCATCTCATTATTGAGATTACAACCATCCAATAAATATCATCCATAAGCAATGATTTATTAACAACCATCTATAATTAATTTATGAATTAAATTAATTACTTCTATCTCTAGTTAATTTAAAATAAATTAAATAAATCACTCATCTATAAATCCTGCTTAATATCCATTAATTAATTAACCTAGGTAATTAATCATTCACTAAGTATTCAACTTGACTAAACATCTTTGATTAATCATTCTCTAATTAGAATAAGTAATTAGTCTTTAGTTAATTTCACAAATTAATTAACCTTAATCATAATTAATTAACATTTAATTACTTCATTTATTAATTAACTACAATTAATTATATTTATCCTTAATTAATTACATTTAATTAATCACTTAATTAATTGATTATTACTTAATTAAACAGTCCTTAATTACATCATTAATTATATTAATTAATGATCTCTAATCTATATTTAAATTAATTACTTAATTAAAAATTAATTACCTTTAGTAATTAATCTAAATTAAAATTACAAATATTAATCACCCTTGATTAATATTCAATTCAGTAATTAACTATCTTTAATTACTCATTAACAAATTAATTATCCCATAATTAACTATCTTCATTAATTAATCCCTTGATTAATTACAACAGTGATTATCCAAATCACTTCATTATAAATCATCTCCATTAATTACATTCTAGTAATTATCAATTATTACTTCTCTAAGTAATCCTGCTCCATTAATTACATTAAGTAATTACACTTATTAAATCATCAAATAATTTCTTAAATTAATTAAACTAAATTAATTAACTTAAACAAATCACATTGACAAAATTAATAAGTAATTAATCCCTTAATTACTTTATCAAGTAATTATACTTAACCATTAACAATTGATTATCTTCAATTTATTAATCCAAATAAGTTATCAAAATCAATCACATTAATTAATTACTTAATTATTCTAAGATAATTATCTTTATTAATTAACAATATTTTCTTTAATTATTTCCTTAAGAAATTTATATTAGATTAATTATTATTAATCAACACTAATTAAAAATTAATCTAAATCATTATTTAAAATCAAATAAATAAGTAAATTCTTATTTATCTTAATTATTTTCAAAATAATTATTTACTTATTAATGACTTCATTAACCTTCAAATGTATTTAAAACAATACATTTCTAAATTAAATTCAAATTCCATTTTAAATTTAAGATTTCAAAATGTTTAACTATTTAAACGTTATTCAAAATTTAAATAAATTTATAAACCTTGAAATAAAAATAAATGTTAAAGAACATTCATTACTTAAATATAAGAAAAGTTTAAAACCAAATTACTTAATTTTACTAAAAGAAATCAAGCTTAAAATAAATTGATTACTTTAACCTTTCAAATTGAAGATAAACCCGTCATAACCTTTATTCAAATATTTAAAGTAAATAATTTTATCAAGTTTTAACCATTTATTTGAAATCAAATTTATTTCTAAAACTACTTTAAACTTTTGAAATTGTTCAACATTTGAACTTACAAACTGATTTAAATTCAAGAATTTGAATCTATAGTAAACTTGAAAACCAGATTGAAAACTTGATTTTTAAACTTGATTCAAATATTGCTTAAATTTAAAAATCTTCATTTTTAAAACTTATGAATTAAAAGTTCATTGAATTCAAACTTAAACTTTGTATTTTAAAACTCTAGTTTAAATCCCTGCCTTAAATTTGAATTTCATTCTTTTTTTAAAAAAAAACAGAGCTGTTCAGGTTTTACAGCCTGTGCCCAACAATACCTGAGACCTTCCCAACATTACTTCGAGTTAAACCCTAATCTCCTTCGAGGCAAATACATGAATACTCGATAGAAACTTCGAGCAACCTTCCTGCACAAACCCACAGGTTCACCAGAACCAAATGTGCACGGTGCATATGCACCGGCACTCCGGCGATCTCCAGCCATCATATTCCCTTCCACCAAGTCGTAGACCAACCTCCAACGTGATTGCGACCATCAGAGTTACCCCATTAGCTCGAAATCAAATTCGAGACAACAATGCAACCAGGAAACCTTATTACTGCATCATTCCAAACCTTTCAACCACTCGCGCTACCTCTACTCCGATCATCTGAGACACCGCGACTCCGGCCAACGCTCCAACTACGCCTCCTATTCTTAATCCCAAAGGCTTGCATCACTCGATGCAACAGAGAACCCAAAAACCTACAAAAACCCCCCAATTCAGAAACTAGGGTTCAGACCTGAAATGAACAACCACCGTCGCCATTCCCCTCTGACACTTCATCTGACAATACTACCCTACTCATCCATCTACTCTCCATCTCCAGGAAGCACCATAACAACCAAAGTCCCCTAGGCAATTGGAAAAAAAACAAAAACTCCCAATTTTGCTCAAAACAGAAATACTAACTTCACAGTAATTTTAAAAATGTGATATTTGTTTTTAAAATTCATGTTTTCAAACATGCATTCAAGTTACAAAACTGTTTTATTGATTTAAGATGTTAGGTATTTGTTTTATTTTCAATGATGACTGATTTTATGGGTTTCAGAGGCAACATATTTTGATTAAACTAAATTATAATTTATAAATCTAAATCTATACCAAACAAACACATTTTGATCACAAAACAAATCCTAACAGAGAATCAATCAGGAGAAAATGGGTTTTATTTAAAGATTCTTAGTTAAAAAAACAGAAACAAGTATCTGGCAACATTCATATGTGTATTTATATATATACAGAATATCATCACAAAAAAGTCATACAAACTTGCTTATTACTATCAATACACATGCTTAGATAACATAAGCTTTTACCATTGTGAGGATACTCACTTCTAAAAATAAACAGAGCAGTTCATCCAAGACAGTTTTGATTATTTTTATTTTTATTTAAAACAAGCATGAATTAGAACTTGAGTTTTTCTGAAAAACTTGTTTAGCTTTGCTTTTTAAAAGTTAAGAACTGTTTTTAAAATTAGAAGCTTACTCACTTTTTAAATGAAGAAGCAGAAGACACTCTGATGCCAATTCACTTCCTGGAACAGATTTGCATCTGCATCATGAATATGGTGAGTTTGCTTCCCTTCTTTGCTTAGATTTGGAGATGATTTTAAATGAAGAAAATCCTAGCCTTAATACATGCAGCTAACCCCTATCTTCATTGCTCAGATTAGAATTTGATCTTCATACAGATTTTAATTTTGCAGATTTGGGTTTTAAGTTTGTTTGCAGATTTCAGATGGTATTTGTTTGCAGAATTTTTGATTGAATTTGGTTTTGATTTTTTACTTAAAATCTGATTTTCAGATTTCATTTGAAGATTATGGTTTTAACAAAATGCATTTGTAAGGTTTTCTTATCTAAAATAATTATTTCAAAAATAATTTAACAAGCCACTTGTTACATAAAGTTTGTAATGTGATTACAAGTGTCCTCTCTAAGATTTAAAAACTTAATACATATGCCTTTTAATATAAAATAAATTTCTTAGTTTATGAATGTATTTAAATTCTTCTAAAACCATTTCTAATTTAATTTAACATGTTCTAAATGTTTATCAATATTAGCCTTACATGTTTACATATAAACCTTCTTTATAAAATCACCTATCTCAAAGTTTATTTGAATATTTTTAAATAAATATTTTTAAAACTAATTTTCAAAAGAGAAAATTTTAAAAAGATAAGAATATTGAATTCAATTTTATTCAAAAGTTTCAAACCAAAATACTACACTCTAATATATATGAACAAAATCTTATTTCAAAAGAAAAACAATTTTTAAAATAAAACAAAGTAAACTTTTATTATAAAATACGATTTAAACTATTATATTTATTAACAAATAAATATTTACTTGTATTTTTTTAAATATAAGATAAATTTTTAAACAAGCTTTTGAAAGGTTTCAATACTAATTTTAAATCAATTTAATCAGTTCATAATTTATACACATACATATATAATAAATTTGAAAATATTCTTATTAAATTTAAACTAAAATTAAAATCAAATTCTCTACTTACAATGTATACACATATATACATTATAAATAAAATATTCTTTAAATGAGCTTAGAAAGATCATTTTATCATTTAAATATTTTTAGCTTTTGAAAACAATAAAATTCTCAAATATAAAGTTATCATAATCATTATTATAAATTTTGAAAAGAATATCTTTTGACAAACTAAATAATTATTAATCTTCAAAAGAAAATTTCTGTTTGAATTTGATTATTAAATCAATATTTCACATTTTAAAATAATTATTAATGGAAATTATTAAATAAATATTGCCCAAATTTCCGGGACATCACATTCCTCCCCCTTTAAAAGAATTTCGTCCTCGAAATTTAAAAGCGAAGGTAATTTAATAATCCCATACAGATTTTAAATTTAAAATAGAAAACATATGCTATCAACCAAATACTAGCAACCATAGCAACCAATTCAAACAAACAATTCTAACTATCCAGACAAAATTCTGGATAGTTTTCTCTAGAGTTTCCCAGGTATAAACACTGGGATACTTGCTCTACAGAATCTAAACTGGCTACATCACTCAGATCTAGAGCTCCTATGTATCTAGATCTACAAATCTAAACAGGATACTGGACCACAAACAAGTCATGATCAACTTCCAAATCTCTCAGAACTACTGATTCTAAAACCAGTGGTAAACCATACACGTACTCCCTCAGAGATACGTGAAAAAAATAACAAATTCCAGCCATCCGAACTGGCAATTCAATCCTGTAGACCAAACACTCAACCCTTAAGAGAATACAAAAAAATCCAATACTCTTATCCACAAATCTCTCCTGTCGATCCTGGGCTGCCTTCAACCTTCTAGATCAATCAAAACTTCGCAGATGCTTCACAGAACAAATCTGGACAAAGAAATAAACGATCTCTAGATCTTACTCAACAAAATGGTTCTCTCAAAATCCGTCAAAATCTACCACACAAACTCTACTACACAAACATCAGAAGACTTCAAACATACAATTCCTATTCTGAAAACAGAACAGATGCATAAGACAATCAATCCTTCAGATCCAAAATAAATTTCCTATAGAAATCCTCTGATCCAAGACAAAACTCAAATTCTCAAAGAATCGGGTGTTGCTTCTATTCTGGAATAGCTGCCAATGTTTTCGTTACCCAACTCTTATTCGAGAATGCTGTTGATGAACACAAGTACAACTTGATCAACTTATCCCGAAAACATTGTTCATCAAATTCCATAAAATCTCAGTGACCTATCCGATTTGGTCACAACACCACAACAAAATTTCAACCAGGAAACTTGATCCGATCAATCCTACTAGCTTAAACAGATCTCTTTCTCAAAGAACCTCCTATTAAGCTGAACCACCGGTAAAGCTCCAAGAACCAAGTCGAAACAGAACTCAATCTCCTGATGTGGATGCAAATCTCAACTCCTTCGAAGATATCTGGAAAATACCATACCAATTCGATGACTCAAACATCCTCAAAAGATGCTTCAATCCAAACAAAGATTACTCAGAGAACTTCCGAACCATCGCAAGTCACTTTTGCGATTCTCTCCAGTTCAGATTCCAAGAAACCGTTCTCTCTTCTCAAATCAAAACAACTAAGCCTTCTAACCAAAAGAAGAAACTAGTGGTCCACCTCCAACCACAAACTTCACACCCAGCTAGGCTTCCAGAAGAAATAGACAAGCTTCACCATCTACTTGGCCTACTGACAAAAGAATCACAGAGGCTTCTGAACCATCGAAGAAAAAGGCCACTGTACCACTGCTACTGTTGCCAAAGACTTTCTTATCTAAAAAGCTCATCGAATCACAAAGCTACACCAGCTACATCCACAATAGAGCCTTCAGTAGATAGATATCCCTCAGGAAAGTCGATCTCAAATCAAGCATAAAACACTCTGCCAAACTTGAGTCTCTAACTTAAATACGAACAGAACTCCTTCCTAAGGTTGCCAAGATACCAATGCTGGCTTTAGTACTCCCAACTGATCCAAACTCAAGAAAAATCCACTTGCACGAGTGCAATCAAGCTTACAATCCAAAGACAAACTCTGAACCTTGGAAAGATTTTCTTCAGAGGTCGATGAAATCCTTCACACCAAACTGCCAAACTACTCAAGATGCCCAAAACTGCCCTAGCAGATCACTTCCAACCTCAAACACTCGGACTGCAACCATTGGTAGTTGTGTTACCCACACCACTACCCTATCTACCTTTAGAACTTATATTGGAAAACTTGAACGGGTAACCCAATCAAATAGGTAGGAATATATATATATATATATATATATATATATATATATATATGTATGTATGTATGTATGTATGTATGTATGTATATGTATATATATTCAAAATTACAAATACGCTCTCTCAAGAAGGACACCACTCCAGAGTCTAGGTATTCTCTCAATCTAGTGCTCTGATACCACAATGTAACGACCCGCCTTTCATTTCATAGAAAGACGCATCATTAAGAAGAAAGAAAGGGATAGGAAAGAGAAAAGAAAGAGAAGAAAGAAACAGACAACATTAGAATCTCACAGCGGAACGAATAAATTATATTATATCTCATAAAACATTACATAGTATCATATACATTAGAGTTATACAACTAATATAACACAAACTGGACAGTTATAAACATCTGTCTAGCAATTACAATTCAAGTACATCAGAGAAAACAGATACAACTCAAACACAGCGGAATCACTATATATATATCTACACGTCGAAGCCTCCTGCTCCATATCTCCTCCAGAACTCGTCAAAGCAATCCTGAATCACTTGACTACTCATACATAATATGAGTACCCAAGAGTTTAATAAAACAGAAAATAAACACTCGGGTCAGACATGGGTCTGGTGTGAGTAAACGAGTTTAAAGTTGCTTAACTTTGGAAAATCTTTTTGGAAAGAGAAGGTATCACGTAAGACTTTCCACACATAAACATGGAAAAGTTTTTACCTTACGCTAACCAAAACATTTGATAGGAAATCCAGTGATATTATAATAGTGTCTAGGGTTTTCAAAATAAAATACAGAAATAGCTGGAATGCTTACATCCTACGTTCCAACATAGTTGGGCACAATCAAAACCGTACATGCACTTATTGGATTATGGATTCCATCAATGGCAGGGCTACTGGGGTACCACCCATCACAGTACGTGGCCTAGATCACCATACCGAGGAGCTACCCTAACTCCCCTGCAATACAAAGCCACGACCATTCCTTACTGAATAGTCTCGAACATGACCACCTCGCAGATTGGCCGTCGCCAACTGCCACACAACCGAAATATAAAGGGACTTCTAGACAGGGGTAAATCTCGTCCTACTTGGGCAAGACCCACTTAGCCTTGCTGCACCTCCCATGTTTTAGCCATTCCCGGTTGATGAGGCTTGAGGCTACGATTAACTTTATAGGGCATATTAATCTTAGAATGCTCATCGTCCACAATAGATAAATTACATATCACAATAGATAATCACATTCTCATCATAAACAGATAACTCGTATCATAATCACAACAGATAACCATCACAACCACATAATCTATATCATCATACTTTAACTAAGCATCCATATCATATAGATATTACTCATCTCATTATTGAGATTACAACCATCCAATAACTATCATCCATAAGCAATGATTTATTAACCACCGTCTATAATTAATTTAAAATGAATTAAATTAATTACTTCTATCTCTAATTAATTTAAAATAAATTAAATTAATTACTCATCTATAAATCATACTTAATATCCATTAATTAATTAACCTAGTTAATTAATCATTCACTAAGTATTCAACTTGACTAAACATCTTTGATTAATCGTTCTCTAATTACAATAAGTAATTAGTCTTTAATTAATTTCACAAATTAATTAACCTTAATCATAAGTAATTAACATTTAATTATTTCATTTATTAATTAACTATAATTAATTATATTTATCCTTAATTAATTACAATTAATTAACACTTAATAATTGATTATTACTTAATTAAACAATCCTTAATTACATAATTAATTATATTAATCAATGATCTCTAACCTATATTTAAATTAATTACTTAATTAAAAATTAATTACCTTTAGTAATTAATCTAAATTAAAATTACAAATATTAATCACCCTTGATTAATATTCAATTCGGTAATTAACTATCTTTAATTACTCATTAACAAATTCATTATCCCATAATTAACTTTCTTCATTAATTAATCCCTTGATTAATTACAACAGTAATTATCCAAATCACTTCATTATAAATCATCTCCACTAATTACATTCTAGTAATTATCAATTATTACTTCTCTAAGTAATCCTGCCCCATTAATTACATTAAGTAATTACACTTATTAAATCATCAAATAATTTCTTAAATTAATTAAAATAAATTAATTAACTTAAACAAATCACATTATCAAAATTAATAAGTAATTAATCCCTTAATTACTTTATCAAGTAATTATACTTAACCATTAACAATTGATTATCTTCAATTTATTGATCCAAAAAAGTTATCAAAATCAATCACATTAATTAATTACTTAAGTATTCTAAGATAATTATCTTTATTAATTAACAATATTTTCTTTAATTATTTCCTTAAGAAATTTATCTTAGATTAATTATTATTAATCAACACTAACTAAAAAATAATCTAAATCATTATTTAAAATCAAATAAATAAGTAAATTCTTATTTATCTTAATTATTTTCAAAATAATGATTTACTTATTAATGACTTCATTAACCTTCAAATGTATTTAAAACAATACATTTCTAAATTAAATTCAAATTCCATTTCAAATTTAAGATTTCAAAATGTTTAATTATTTAAACAATATTCAAAATTTAAATAAATTTATAAACCTTGAAATAAAAATAAATGTTAAAGAACATTCATTACTTAAATATAAGAAAGGTTTATAACCAAATTACTTAATTTTACTAAAAGAAATCAAGCTTAAAATAAATTGATTACTTTAACCTTTCAAATTAAAGATAAACCCGTCATAACCTTTATTCAAATATTTAAAGTAAATAATTTTATCAAGTTTTAACCATTTATTTGAAATAAAATTTATTTCTAAAATCTACTTTAAACTTTTGAACTTGTTCAACATTTGAACTTACAAACTGATTTAAATTCAAGAATTTGAATCTATAGTAAACTTGAAAACCATATTGAAAACTTGATTTTTAAACTTGATTCAAATATTGCGTAAATTTAAAAATCTTCATTTTTAAAACTTATGATTTAAAAGTTCATTGAATTCAAACTTAAACTTTGTATTTTAAAACCCTAGTTTAAATCCCTGCCTTAAATTTGAATTCCATTCAATTTTTTTTTAAAAACAGAGCTGTTCAGGTTTTACAACCTGTACCCAACAATACCAGAGACCTTCCCAACATTACTGAGAGTTAAACCCTAATCTCCTTCGAGGCAAATACATGAATACTCGAGAGAAACTTCGAGCAACCTTCCTGCACAAACCCACAGGTTCACCAGAACCAAATGTGCACGGTGTATATGCACCGGCACTCCGGCGATCTCCAGCCATCATATTCCCTTCCATCAAGTCATAGACCAACCTCCAACGTGATTGCGACCATCAGAGTTACCCCATTTGCTCGAAATCAAATTCGAGATAACAATGTAAGCTAGAAATCTTATTACTGCATCATTCCAAACCTGTCAACCACTCGCGCTACCTCTACTCCGATCATCTGAGACACCGCGACTCCGGCCAACGCTCCAACTATGCCTCCTCTTCTTAATCCCAAAGGCTTGCATCACTCGATGCAGTAGAGAACCCAAAAACTACTAAAACCCCCAACTTTAGAAACTAGGGTTCAAACCTGAAATGAACAACCACCGTCGCCATTCCCCTCTGACACTTCATATGACAATACTCCCCTACTCATCCATCTACTCTCCATCTCCAGGAAGCACCATAACAACCAAAGTCCCCTAGGCAATTGGAAAAAAAACCAAAAACTCCTAATTTTTCTCAAAACAGAAATACTAACTTCACAGTAATTTTAAAAATGTGATATTTTTTTTTAAAATTCATGTTTTCAAACATGCATTCAAGTTACAAAACTGTTTTATTGATTTAAGATGTTAGGTATTTGTTTTATTTTCAATGATGACTGATTTTGTGGGTTTCAGAGGCAACAGATTTTGATTAAACTGAATTATAATTTATAAATCTAAATCTATACCAAACAAACACATTTTGATCACAAAACAAATCCTAACAGAGAATCAATCAGGAGAAAATGGGTTTTATTTAAAGATTCTTAGTTTAAAAAAAACAGAAACAGGTATCTAGCAACATTCATATGTGTGTGTGTGTGTGTGTATATATATATATATATATATACAGAATATCATCACAAAACAGTCATATAAACTTGCTTATTACTATCAATACACATGCTCAGATAACATAAGCTTTTAGCATTGTGAGGTTACTCACTTCTAAAAATAAACAGAGCAGTTCATCCAAGACAGTTTTTGTGACGAACCGACTTTCTATCCACAGAAAATCGCATCATCTATTAAGAAAGAAAGGGATAGAAGAAGAAAAGAAAGAAGAGAAAGAAGAAACTACACTAGAATCTCAACAGCGGAACGAATGAATTATATTAATAACATAAGTATTTACATAATATACAATATCAATCAGAGATACACAACACACACATCACATATACTGGACAGTTATAACACCTGTCTAGTATTTACAACTTAATACAAACACAACACAGAGAAAACACAGCGGAAAACTATATCTCTAACGCAGAAGCCTCCTACTCCATTGCTCCTCCATTATTCGTCAAAGCCAACCTGAATCCCTTGACTACTCGCAAAAATTTGAGTACCCAATGAGTTTAAGAAAACAAAGCTAAACTCCGGGTCAGACATGGGTCTGGTGTAAGTAACATGTTAAGGTTGCTTAAATTTAAAAACCATTTGAAAAGAAAGGTATCACGTAAGACTTCCCACACATAAACATGGAAAAGTTTTTATGTTACGCTAACCAAAACATTTGATAGGAAATCCGATGATATTATAATAGTGTCTAGGGTTTTCAAGTAAATAAGAAATAGTCGAAATTGTTACATTTATTAAATTCCAGCTACTAGCCACAAAAGTGGGTAATACAATCAAAACCGTTGGCACTTATTGGATTTTGGATTCCATACAATGGCAGGGCAACTGGGATACCGCCCGTCACAGTACGTGGCCTAGATCACCATACCGAGGAGCCACCCTAACTCCCCTGCAACATAAGGCCGAAACCATTCCTTACTGAACAGTTCCAAACAAGACAACCCCGCAGTTGTTTGCAACCAACTGCCCACACAGCCGAATATAAAGGGACTTCTAGACATGGGTAAATCTCGCTCTCCAATGGAAGCTACCCACGAAGCCTTGCTTCACCTCTCATGTTTTAGCCATTCTCGGTTGATGAGGCTTGAGGCTACGATTACCTTTAGAGAACACATCTCTTAGAATGCTCATCGTCCACCTGACGATGTTTTGAAAGCATTCAATCCATACAAGTTCGTTCCGGGTTCGAACGAAATCGAAGGCATTATCTCGTTACACTCATTTTGGAATCACCCTCAGAGTTAACGACGATAACCCTTGCACTCTGAATCTTCATATTCACTTGAGATTCACGACCTATCGTTAATTTGGATCGATGTGGTTTTCGGATATCCAAATATGGAAACCCGATCCCGATCTCATCGAAATCCAAAGCGTGTCTTTTAGGTCCAAGTTGTTTTAAATGTTTTAAAACAATTCAATTCAGTATTATCTATATACACACAGATAGATAATACACAACATCACAATAGATAATCAATATTATCATTCCAAACAGATAATTCATATCATCAACTTAATGCAACCATAGCATCCAAATCACACAACATCACTTATCTCATAACTGAGATCCCAACCATTCAGGGTAATCAGTATCAATCAACATTCATAAGCAATGACTTATTAATCATTCTATAATTAATTTAAAATGAATTAAATTAATTACTCCTTCCTTAATTAATTTAAAATGAATTAAATTAACTACTCATCCATATAAATCTTGCTTACATATCCCTTAATTAATTATAAATCAATCAATTGATTAGTCTCAACAAATTACCCTAATTAATCATCTTGATTAATTATCCTTTAATTACATTCAAGTAATTAACCTCCAATTAATTTCACAAATTAATTATTCCAAACCAAATCAGTAATTAACCTGTAATTACTTTATTAATTAATTAATTATAATTAACTACATTAATCCTTAATTAATTACATTAATTAATTTCTTCATTGATTAATTGTGCTTATTAATCAATCCTTAATTACATCATTAATTATATAAATTAATGATCCTAAATTATTTTATTTATAATTATCCTATTTAAATTAATTATCAATTATCCATATTGATTAATCACTCTAGATTAATCACATTAAGAAATTAACTTAATCAATTTCATCTTTAATTATCTTTGAATAACTCAATTATCAAAACCTAAATTAATTACACTAAGTAATTAATTATTAATTACTTCCTTAAGTAATTATTCAACATGCATATTACATATTAATTACACAAAGTAATTGATTCCCAACTCCTCCATCATTTAAGTATCCTTCATTTAAAATTACATCAAGTAATTTATCTTTTTAATTACTTCACTAAGTAATTATTCATTTTTAATTACATTTGTAATTACTTCTCAAATCAACCAGTGATTAATTTAAATTAATTAAACTTAATTAATTAACTTAATTAATCCAAATAAACTCAATTAATTACAATTAGTAATTAATTTCTTCAATTACTTTCATTAAGTAATTTCACTTAAACAACTCAAATGATTATCTTAAATTAATTAATCCAATTAATCATTAAAATTAATTACATTAATTAATTATTAAATAATACTGTGTTAATGACCTTCATTAACCAATAACAAAACTTTAATTACTTTTCCAAAGTAATTAACTGAATTAATCAATATTAATCCTTAATTTATTTATAAAACTCATTAATTAATTTATAGTTATTAAATTAATCAACTGATAATCAAAAACTTAATTAATTATTAATTACTTGATTAATAAGTTCAAATCATTTATTAAATTGAATCAAATCTTATTAAAATAATGATTTCTTAATTACAATTTAAATCAATCATAATTAACTTATTAATTCTTTTATTAATTAAATAAATCACTTAATTATTTAAATAATTAACCAAATTATTAATTAATTTAAATTAATTAATTATAAACTTAATTACCTTGATCAATTAATAAATTATTAAGTTCAAATCAACTTAATGATAACCATTAATCTCATTAATGATTTAATTATCATTATAAAAGTAATTTAAAAACAATTTACTTTTACATTTTCTCTAAATTCCATTTTAAATTAAAATGAAATCAAGTTTAAACTTAAAAAAGGTTTAAGTATTTTAAACCCTTTTTATTTCATTTTAAAGAATTACTTAAGGTAAATTTAAAATAGTTTAATCCATAATCCATTTGAATAAATTTAAATTATACCTTAAATATATTCAAGTGATTCTGAAACTTTTAAATTCAAAATCTTATTTCATTTCAAACTAGAATTCAAATTGTGTTTCAGTTTCCAGATTCAAAATTTTAAATTTTAAATCCTGTTTTAAATTTCATTTCATATTTATAAAACATATGTTATAAAATACTAAAATATTCAAACTTGATTATAACATTTGAATTTATCAACTTATTTCCTTTTGAAACTTTAAGATTCAAATTTCAAATTTGGATTCAGGGTTTCAAATTCAGATTTTAACTTAAATTTTAAATCTTGTTTTAAATCTCTTTTTTTCATATTTATAAATCATTTTATATAACACTGTACAGGTTTTAGTTTTTAAACATTTCATATTTTATAAAATTTCTTTAATTGAAAACAGGAATTCAAATTCATTTGAATTCAAAATTTAAACTTGCTTCAATTCTTAGTTCAAATCTTGCTCTGTTACCTTATTTAAATTTAGTTTAAAATTTTTTAAAACCTGAAACAGTTAGGTTACAGAAAACAAAACCTGCAACTAAATAAACTACCCGAGCTCAACACTCTTTTACTTCGAGTAAACTTCCACCTAACTTCGAGTCACACCCTCAAGTTACACTAGAATTTCCCGAGAACACTTCCCACAATTTTCCAGAAAACCATAACCATCTCCAAATGCCTCTGTGTACATGCACATAACCATGGCCAGTGTCCGATCATCAGCGATGATCATCTTCATCCACCAACCACTCTTGAATCCAACTTGAACACCAAATTATCTGAAAACCTCCATTTACCAAAATCAAAGCCCAGCCTTTTTTCAAAAAAACCTGGAAACACTGTATACTCAGAACCCCAAAACCTTTCAACAGCAAGTTCTCCTCCCTCCGACCATCGTTTGAGCTATAACTCCGGCTACTTCCTCCTCTAGGGCCGAGCAACCAATCCCCAGAGTTGCTAAACACTCGATCCAATGTTGAGAGGGAACGATCCTATTTGCTAACAGATTCAAATATTAGGGTTACAGAACAACTTCCCACTCCTCAGCTAATTCAAAAATCAATTCACCAATTTGTTAATTTTTGTGAAAAGCTTGATCACTCTTCTTCATTCAGAAGAAATTTCAAACCCCCTAATGTTCAAAATCAATAGAATTTTCCAAATTCACATTTTCCAGATAAAAGTGAACTGCCCCTATAATCTTAAACTATAAATTGTGTTTTCTGACTTAAAAATCATGTTTTCTTGAATGGTTTCAGATCACAATCTTAATTAAATAAATTAAGGAATTGATGTTTTTAAAAAAATTCATGTTTTCTGAACATTTTGGTTTCCAGAGAAGATTTTGAATTTAATTTACCTTATTAAATTTTCATTCTTAGATTTATGTTCAACAAACAAATTTGTTTGTAACTTAAATTATAACAATGGCATGATCCAGAGATAGGGGTATAATTTAAAAATAAAACTGAGTTTTAAACTAGAAGTAGAGGGTCAAAGATAAACATGCACACATCTCATCCCAATACCTTCAGATAATTTATAGATATATATATATATACAGAAACCTACTTATCACCATTCATACTCATCACAGAAATAAATCAAGCAACTATGTTAAACTTAAATTATTAATCAAAAAATGTTACTTACATTAAATCTGAAGAATAGAGCCATCATGATTTTAGGAAAGCCTTTGAACTCTGTTAACATTCATGTATGCAGGCTTGTTCTTTTAAAATTTAAAAAGATGCAGACTTCAACTCCAGGTTGATTGCAATTTAAATCTCTGACCAATTAAAATGCATGCAGGCCTTTATGATTTGCTACTGATGGTCAATTTCCAGAGAAACAAAAATTTGCAGGAATTTTGTTGTGCAGGTTTGTAAAAAGAAATGCAGTTGAAATTTTAAGGAGTGTTACAGATCTTAGATTTGCTTTTTGAAATGGATTTGCTGATATTTGCTTTAGTTTTGGAATTTTGGTTTGGGTTGCAGATTTACTTTTGAGGGGTTTTGAGTTTTCAGATTTTTAAGTGTAATGTTTCCTTTGATTTTGAAAAGAGAATGAGGGGAGAAATGAAAATGGTTAAAATGTTGAAATTTATTTTAATTTAAAATAAAACAATGACACTTGTCATGTTTCTTCATTTTTAAATAGACACATGTAGCTTAGATTTTTTAATAGTTAACACTTGTCTTTTATAAAATTTAGTTATATTTTCTTTTCTTTTTTAAATGTTAGATAAAGCTTTAAACTTAATTTATTTATATTTATGTACATATACATGTGAATTACTTATTTAAAGAAAATGTAAATAAAACAAATTATAAATTAAAACTTATACAAATATTTTAAAGAATCAATTAATTTGAATTTCAAAAAAAAGTCAATTCAAATTAAAATTTTGAATTCCAAATTAAAATCAATTTATTCAAATTAAAAATGAAGATTCTATTTCCTTATTTTAATTCTTTTTTTATATTTATTGGAAAAATAATACATTTATTAATATGGCTTAAAAATAACAATTTAACAAATTTTAAATGATTTATAAAGAGATTATAAATCACTTTTATTAATAAATAAATTTAAACCATATACTATTTGTATTTTAGACTTATATAAAATATTTTTAAATCACATCTATCAATAATACTTAAAAAGAAATAAAACAACTTTTATTTAAATTTAAAAATTAAGCTAAGATAGATTTTAAACAATTTAATATTTATTTAAATATTTACAAACCATACAATTATTAATTTAAATAACATTGAAAAACTTAAAATTAATTTAAAACATAATTTTCCAATTACTAAATATATTGTTAGAATTTAAAAACAAAACTTTATTTATTTATTAAATTCCAAACCAAAGATAATCTATAATATATATACACAAATATATATACATTATAATTTAAAACATTTATTTTAGCTTTTAAAAGATAACAATCACAAATTAAATATTTATTTAATCTGATTATTAAACCAAATCATATTTTATTAATCAATATTGTCAATATCAATTTAATTTTATATAAAGATTATTAAATTGATATTGTCAAAAATTCCGGGGTATCACAGTTTTGATTATTTTTATTTTTTTTTAAAACAAGCATGAATTAGAACTTGAGTTTTTCTGAAAAACTTGTTTAGCTTTGCTTTTTAAAAGTTAAGAACTGTTTTTAAAATTAGAAGCTTAATCACTTTTAAATGAAGAAGCAGAAGACATTCTGATGCCAATTCACTTCCTGGAACAGATTTGCATCAGCATCATGAATCTGGTGAGTTTGCTTCCCTTCTTTGCTTAGATTTGTAGATGATTTTAAATGAAGAAAATCCTAGCCTTAATGCATGCAGCTGACCCCTATCTTCATTACTCAGATTAGAAGTTGATCTTCATACAGGTTTTAATTTTGCAGATTTGGGTTTAAATTTGTTTGTAGATTTCAGATGGTATTTGTTTGCAAAATTTTTGATTGAATTTGGTTTTGATTTTTTACTTAAAATCTGATTTTCAGATTTCATTTGAAGATTATGGTTTTAACAAAATGCATTTGCAAGGTTTTCTTATCTAAAATAATTATTTCAAAAATAATTTAACAAGCCACTTGTTACATAAAGTTTGTAATGTGATTACAAGTGTCCTCTCTAAGATTTAAAAGCTTAACACATATGCCTTTTAATATAAAATAAATTTCTTAGTTTATGAATGTATTTAAATTCTTCTAAAACCATTTCTAATTTAATTTAACATGTTCTAAATGTTTATCAATATTTAGCCTTACATGTTTACATATAAACCTTCTTTATAAAATCACCTACTCAAAGTTTATTTGAATATTTTTAAATAAATATTTTTAAAACTAATTTTCAAAAGAGAAAATTTTAAAAAGATAAGAATATTGAATTCAATTTTATTCAAATGTTTCAAACCAAAATACTACACTCTAATATTTAAGAACTAAATCTTATTTCAAAAGAAAAATAATTTTTAAAATAAAACAAAATAAACTTTTATTATAAAATACTATTTAAACTATTATATTTATAAACAAATAAATATTTACTTATATTTTTTTAAATATAAGATAAGTTTTTAAACAAGCTTTTGAAAGGTTTCAATAATAATTTTAAATCAATTTAATCAATTCATAATTTATACACATACATAAATAACAAATTTGAAAATATTCTTATTAAATTTAAACTAAAATTAAAATCAAATTCTCTACTTACAGTGTATACACATATATACATTATAAATAAAATATTCTTTAAATAAGCTTCGAAAGATCATTTTATGATTTAAATATTTTTAGCTTTTGAAAACAATAAAATTCTCAAATATAAAGTTGTCATAATCATTATTATAAATTTTGAAAAGAATATCTTTGACAAACTAGATAATTATTAATCTTCAAAAGAAAATTTCTGTTTGAATTTGATTATTAAATCAATATTTCACATTTTAAAATAATTATTAATGGAAATTATTAAATAAATATTGCCCAAATTTCCGGGACATCACAACATCCAAATAGAAATTTTACCTGTGAGCATGACCTTATGGAAGTCGATGCTATAATTTAGACAACCAGATCAACCTAGACTTATGAGTAATTTTAATTTTTAAGCAAACATATTGTAATGACCCGTAGATTTTGATAAATAAATTGGTTAGTGTAATTTAATTTTTGAAATTAAATTTAGGAAGAAAGATGAATTAAATATTAAATTAAATTAAATCAATGTTCTATAGTAATTGAAATTTTGTTTGGGAATGCAAACTTATAAAGGTAAGCATTTAATTATCCAATGCAATAATTTATTTAAAGTAACTGCATGTAAATTTAGGCAATAAGGTTAGTCAAAAGCTGAATTTGTATAAGTGAATGAAAATTTAATAGAAACAATGAAAATTTAAGATTAATGATTTATGAACTTGAAGAAAATTCCAATTTTAGAATATAATCTAAATGTATGTTTGACTATAAATTGTACACAAGTAAATAAATGGATTGAGAATATAATCATAATTTACGTATATACTTGGAAAGGTATATTAAATGGAAATATGATAGTAAATAACAAAGGAGTTAGAAATTTGAATAAAGTCAATAATTGATGTAAATGTTATATTAAGCTATAAATCAAATGGAAGAAAACGAGCGTAGAATTTGAATTAATTTATGAAATAAAATAAATTGAATATAACATAAACTTAAGTGAAAATTTTAAGGGTATGATAAGAATTATTATAAATTACCTTATTAAGTGGTCAATGAATTTATTGGGAATAAAGTTTATTTAAAAGTTAAGTAATTATAATGTTGATATTGATAATAAACGTTACTTTAATGATTTTTAATATAGTAACGGAAGTGTGAATATAAATTAATAGAAGCGTAAATTTATTTTAAGAAGTAATTGGTGGATTGGGAAATAAGTTCAAATTATATTTATTGGGTAATTACTACGTAAAGTATATAAAGTAATTAATAGAACGTAAATTTAATGTTGTAATTTAATAGAATGTAAAGTATTTAAAATCCTTAATTTATGTGTTCAAATTAATAGGAACTACACATGTAAAAATATAATATTCATTCAAATTAAAATGTAAATAGGCATATATTAATGTAATGAAAAAATTAGCGTTGGATATGAAATTTTAAATCTGGTTTGATAAGTAACGAACTTATAAATGCAATTAATATAGGTTGCTTGTTTAATTAATGTATCAAATAAATTTTTGGTAATCGATTACAATAAATCTTAATTTAACATTTGGTTAACGTAAATTAAAGTAACAATTGATGTAATAAAGAATGGAGCCCAGGTAAATTAATTATTGGATTTAAAATCTAGATTTATGGGTGAAATTGACAAATTTCAATAGGATTGAATTTTTCAGTTATTACACAGTTAGTGGAAATAAAATATTTAATACGAATAAAGGTGAAACATAAAGTATCAGGGTAATGTAACGTAACCAAATGTTAAATATGTTTATAGGATAACTATTTGTTTGAATAATAAGAATGGTAATCAAGATTTGTTTATTTACTTGAATAAATTAGGGTAATGGGGTTTATTGCAATAAATTGAAATTAAATATTGAAATTTTATGTTAAAGGAGTTTAAGATGAAAATTGAGAATAACAATATAATAAACCATAAAAAAATGTTAATTTATTTATTTTGAGATAATGGAGTAATTAACAAGATTTAAAAACCAAATAAATGAATTTCTTGGAATTTAAGTTAATTTGTAGATAAATTGAAATTTAAACTTATTATTGTAAATTGGGAATTTTCAATGATAAATTGATGTAGAAATTTTAAAAAGGATTCTAAATTTTCTAAGTAATCCAAACTGATAAAAATTGTAAATAATTAAAGTAAATTTACAAAATTTGATTTAATTAACCTATTTTTAATTTATTTAATTAATATAAAAATAGCCATTTTGGCCACTGACTCAGATTTCGACGAAACCAGTTTCATCAGATCCGTAATGGTGAATTATTGTAGGATTTCAAGTTTCGTAGCGATCGGGCTTGTCGTTTGATCGTACGGACTCGAAACGCCTTGAAATCGATTTAATTGAAATCAATTTGAAAAATATTAATTTTAGCATAACTTCTTCATACGATGCAATTTGAACCTGAAACCTTTTCCATCGCGTGTAAAATATTTTTAAACATTTATTTTGATATATGGGTTTCTAATTTCGTTCCGGGAACAGAACGGGCTTTTTGGGCCACTTTGTCGTTAGCGCGTACATCTATCTTACCCGATCCATCCTATTTCAACTTTGTCTACAAAATCCCCTGCTAAAACCTAGCCTACGCCTATTCTCATTTGTCTGCACGTAAAACTTCATCAGCTCCTCCTCTTCCTCAATGAATGCAAACCCTAGATCAATTGCAAATTCAAAGATCTAATGAAAATCCAAAGTCCTTAGAAAAATTTGAAAAAAATATATGTTGAAGCTCTCGACTAGCGTAATTCACTGGTGGTTTTCATTTTTCGTTTTGGATTGTCGTTTGAGCAGTAAAAATTAAGGAATTTTCGGCCATCCATTGACCGTTGATGAACTTTGATGGATCGACAAATCATTGGTACCATGGCGTAGAGGGGACCGAGGGCTGCTCATCGGAGTTGTTGATTCGTCGAATCAACGGCTAGATCGTCGTGCTGAATTCAATTAGGGTTAGTTATGGGCGGCGGCCGGTAGGGTTTTCTATCGTGTTCGTCGAGGCGGTTGGGGAAGGAGGGTGCGGCGCTCGCCTGGAGCTCGCGCAGGCCGTGGATGGCCACTGACGATCGGGCGGCGTTGACCGAGGTGTGGCATCGCATCAATTTTTCTCCTGTGCGTGAATTAGGGTTTTAGCGTGCGAACAACGGCCTGGGGAAGAGAGTTAGGTGACTTTTTTTTATTTAATTCTTATTATTTGTTTAATTTTGTTTTGTAACGTACTAATATCAATAACTTTTACGTGCGTGGTCCGTTCCATGCGCGATTTTCTCCGCAAGGTTCGTATTGGGATTCCAAACATTTTGACGCTGGTTTGGACGAATTTGGAGACTGTTAAATTTTTGGGTTTAAATTGGATTTAAATTCAATTTAAATTCAAAAGGTGAGTGTTTTAACCCACTCACAACTTCTAAAATTTCTTATGTTTGTTGAATTGATATATGAAGTGATTTAAAATTTATTTATGGTTGTTTGGCATATTTTTAATCATCATCTCAGTTAATTTCATTTATTTAAATTAAATTGTCAATTAATTATTCATTGCATTTAAACTGCCAGTTAAATTGTTAATTTATTCTTCATTTCATACAAACTGCCAGTTAAACAGTTAATTAATTTATTATTGA
This sequence comes from Allium cepa, assembly GCA_030765085.1. NCBI lineage: Eukaryota > Viridiplantae > Streptophyta > Magnoliopsida > Asparagales > Amaryllidaceae > Allium > Allium cepa. The sequence continues at coordinate 470,946,756 of CM060929.1, read as the reverse complement.
ATATAAACTTCTATTTATTTTTTCGTTCTATATTGATGCAATTGTTTGAATTTGGTGATGGTTGCGATAAATGGTTGATGGTTGATATTGGATGAATGGATGTTGTATTGTATATAGTTATAAACTGCAAGTTATCATGCATTTCATCTCATTCGGGATTTCGGTTTGAAATGATATACAACCTTATTTATATTTTTAAATTGCGGATTGAAATGATAAATATCTGTATCACTTGACCATAGGATAGAAAATTTTATACAAGCACCGCGGTATATATATATATATATATAATTATTTTTGAAATAATTCTCCTATGGTTTTGTAAAGAAATATATATATATATATGTTTTTATGAAATATTGATGACGGATATTTGATAAAGGTTATTTTATATATGGTTAAATTCTTGGTTTTGAACTATGCATAAAATTGTTTTAAAGTATGAAGTAAGTTTAATAATAAAGTGGATTTTATTAAAATATATTATGCATAAGCATTTACTAAGATTATATTCTAATATAGAGTTTATATTGATTTTTATAAATCAAAGTTGAGGAGATAGTTTGAAATTAATTTGAGATTTCATTTAATTAAAATCTTATTGAAATTTAGATTTAAAAAGAATATGGTGTTATAACTAAATTTGAGTTTAAGATGATTTATGTGAATATATCTAGTCTAAATAAATTGGGGAATATTCTATTTTTGAATTTGGAAGTTTTATTTAAAGGAAACTGTATTTATTAAGCATGTATTTCAAACTAAATAATAGTAAAAGGTGTTCAACACGTATATATGAATTAAAAATTTTGTTTTGAAATTGTAGAATATTTGAAACTTTGAAATGTATGGAAATTTAAATGGTTTATTTGGGAATTCAAATACGTATTTGAAAATTGATTTAAGAAATTAAAAGGCTAATTTTACTATATAAAGTAACTTATTATTAAACCATTTAAGTATTGAAAATTATGTTTTGAAGCTATGGGTTTACAGTACATATATTTGAAAGTACTATGATTTTGAAAAATATATATTTGAAATAAAAATGATATCATATTGGTTTGGGTTTTAAAATAGAAATGATATCGTATTTATATGGTTTGAAATGAATATTTTATTCTGGTTTTAAATTATAAACTATTTTGAAAGACCGCGGTGTTATAATAACGTTTGGTTGTTGAAGAGACCGGGATCGAAAGTTGTCATACTCTCTGCCAACTCCGAAAACCACTTTAACAACCGTGTACGCGGTGGAGATTCCAAAATGAAGTAGGATGGTGGCGGCGTTTCCTTTAAGGTAAACACGTGGACCCAACTCCCGTGAGTTGGCATAAGGTGGCTAAAACATGAGCGATTCTCGGGCCAATTGAGGTAACACCTTTGATCGGACACATCCCTTCGATTTTATACTGACTTTTGGATTGATTCAGTGGCCACTTTTGATTTTTATTTTGGGGGTGTGGCTCGAGGTGGGCGGTAGCTGCGGCTACGCGTTACCCCCAGCCCAGATGCGTAATTGGTATATCTACTCTGGCATTGCCTAGTTGTGCCGTGTCACCTACCCTATCGCGCCTTGTACGAGTTTTGTTTTCTCCCGTAGCCCGTGGAATATTTAGGGTAGTCTCCCGATCTGGAGATGCGCTGATATTAGATGGACTACTGGGACTATTATTGTGTTAAGGGGGAGATTGGGTAACTCCTTAATGCTATTTAAAAGTAAGTTTATTTTACGATAGACACTATTATAATAGAGAAATATACTACATATTAAATAGTTTAAAGGATCCTTAAGAGATGTGAATCCCGAGCATCTCTTGAGTTACTGCATTCATATTTATTTCTATTGATTTAACTTACATAAGATCTTTTTGTTCTGACTCGAGTGTTTTGTCTTTTCAATTCGCTCGGGTCGGTCCGAGCATTTCAGGATCGAAGGCTTTAGCTCTGGAGGACGAGGAGGAAGATTTATTTTACTATTATCTATTATATTATTCCACTACACCATTTTATTCCACTGCATTATTGATATTCTGTGGTATGTATAACTCTGATATATTATAAGTAAAATTAAATATTTTGAAAAACAGCTTCATGGACTGTATATTTGATTATTATATTTTATCTTTCCGCTGTGAGATTCTGGTAAAGGGTGGTATCATGGTATGGAGCCCAGATACTTACTCATGTGGTTGGTCCAATCTCATTTACTGTGTGGTTGTTGCTTTGAGGCGCCTCGGATAAAGGTCCCAAAGGACCGAGGGATGGCATATTCGTGTAGTAGTTACCTAGTTACAGAGGTAACCCGACCTTGTGTTGACAGAGATCTAACCGTAACGTTAGTTCTCGGGACGTCCCGCCAGAGGCGATCCCATGTGGCAGTAGGAAGTTCCTTAGCCTGACCATTTGTTGGAAATCCATTCATCCAATACGTGCCTTGTACGGTTTTAGTTGTAGAACCTGCCATTTACTTATGGTGGTCACCACTGTTTAGATGGTAGCTATAGTAGGCATAGTTCGGAATGTCTATGCTGGCTAGGATTTATATTATACTTTCGAAATGGTTTTCCACACTTTGCACTTATAATAATAATATCAAAGAAATTTTCTCGTATCAAGCATATTTGACTATCATAAGGAGAAATCTCCTCCAATTCTGCGTTTGCATTGTGTGTGTGGCGGGAGGCCTTATGGTAGTTTCATTTTCTAAAAAGCATTGCGGATTTCAAATTTAAATTCTGTTGTTTGTTCTAAAAGACCAAATGTTTTTGTTTGCTCATACCAGTCTCATGACTGACCTGGAGTTTATTGTTCCTTTCCTAAACTCTGGGTGCCCATTATTTTCCCACACGGGCAGTCTAGAGTTGGGTTTTTCAGATAGTCACGTTTAGTAGATTATCTGGAGCTAGTTCCGTCTTTGGATCGGGACTACACTTGCTTAGCTTTGTGTATCGTTATTGAGAGTTCGAGCTATCGCTGGATTGGTGATTTGGAGATGGAGATTACCGATGCTGGAGTTCTTTCTTGAAGACCATATTAGAGATTTTTGTTCCGCTGCTGTGTTATCTTTTCTTTTCCGCTGCTGTTATCTTGTATCATATCTCTGATGTATAATGATATCTATTGTGTCATCTGTTATCTTGTATCATATTGTATCATATATTGTATCAATGTTGTATATTGATATGTATTATTCTTTTTCTTCCGCTGTGTTGTTATACTTAATGTGTTATAAGCTCCGGCGAACCAGATTCGACGTTTGGATCTGCGGCATTTGAATACGAATGTCGTATTCGGTGCCGATTTTCGAAGGTCGAGTTAGGGTCGCTACATTTGGTATCAGAGTATCACTAATTGTCTTTACTTACACTATTTTTTAAAATTCAATCTATAATGTTTCAGACATTTTCAAATTAGAGATCAATGTTTAAATTGTATGGCAGTAAAAGTTTAGTTTTAAGGGAACTGGAACTTATATATGAACAACAGAATAATATGTCTATTATATTGACATGCACAAGCCATAAAAAAAACAAGTGTTCACACATTCAGGCATGCTCATTCACAACATACAAGCAACTTCAAGTGTATATAAATGACAAAAGGTTTGCTCACCTTGGAGTTTAGAAAGAACAGAGAAAGGCAGAGGCATGTTTGACAGTTTCAAAGAAGGAAACCTGAATCTTTTTTTCTTCTTCTTTAGATCGTAGAGTTTAGATCTATAAGTTATAAATACAGATCTTTATTATTCGTTGTTGTACTTAATCCATTAAATACAAACAATTTGAATTACTTACAGGTTAATGACAGAAAAAATTTCTTTTCCTTCCGTATGGTTTGAATTGGAATGTGTGTCGATTTAAAGCGTGCGAAAAGGCGGGATGTTACATTCTGGTATCAAAGCTTTGGTTTAGCGATAAACCTTAGCTTTGTGGGGTCTGACTCTTCATTAATAGGGTTGTAATACCCTATGGGAGTCGCTGAGCGTATATATATGAGAGAGCGTATTTGTTAGTGTTATACAAAGGTCTTAATATTTTGTTAATCTATTTCGTTTTGTACTTATAAACTCTGGTTGGTGCATGGGAAGCTGTGACATCAATAGGGATTTCTAAACACTTAATAGGACATACCGACATAATATTTGTTTTAATATAGGCGAATGAAATAATTTTACCTATTATATTTTCTATATATAAAATAAAATTTTAAATTGTATATATATATATATATATATATATATATATATATATATATTTGGTTGCAATATATTGGTTGTTAGGTAATAAATTTATAATTAATAGTCGAAATAAGATTGAAAATAAGATAAATGAAAATTGGAAATTTTAGGACTTAAGTTCCGGGGTTTTGAAAATTTCTTTTGAATGATTTTGGAATATAATAATAATATTATTAGAAGTATTTTCTGATATAAGTATTTCAATATAATTTGAAAGAAATGTTTTAAAAAGAAATTTTGGAAAGAAATAAGTTTTGTACTCCCCTCTCTGTCGCTGGAAAAAAAATTCGGTGACTCATCATCGACATTCATTTTCGAGTTTCAAAGTGGGAAGGCCACTGTAATAGTTTTACTACAGTTTTACTTTTGAAAAAAAACAAGAATTTCAATTGTTTTAAATATAATTGGATATATAAAGTGGAAGTATATACATTTATCTGTTATTTTAAATGATTTTGAATAAAATCCGGTATTTAATTCTTAAGTTTCCATTAATTAATAGTTTCAGTTATTGTAGTGAAATGGAATGTAACCAATTTATAATTGGAACCATTAATTAAAATAAGAAATTCAATGCAAGGTTTTAAATGAAATTAAAAGGAATTTGGAATTCGTAACCTATAAAGCCAAGGATATGGTCATTGAACATTAAATTGTAACCTATGAAACGAAGAATATTATTATTGAATATAACAAAAGAGATGATTATTTAATATTAAGTCAAATTAAAAGAATTGAGGAAAACTTGTATAACTCTCAATTACATTCTTAAAGGCATATATATAACTTACCAAAAGATATTAAAAGTTACAATGTTGATAAGAAAATGAAATACATATTGTACAAGTAAAAACATGTAGTGAAAGTGTTCAATAAATTGCTTTCAATTATAAGAATTGATGTTGTAGGGTTATAAACTTAAGTATAAGTGAAAATGCTACTAAATTAAATATAATGGAAAGTAGAAACTAAAAGCAGTAGCAATTGCTTCCATAATCTGTATTTTACTTATAAAATCTGATAAGAGTTAGCAATTTTATATAGAATGAAATATTTAAGTTGTTCAACCATAGACAAACAATCAATTCAACAACCAATTGCAACAAACAGCATACGACCTTCAAACAGAATCAACACAATTCAATCATTCATTCAAACAAAACAAACAGTTGTTTGGGTTCAAATCTTCAAATTATACAGAATGAAAAATAAACTACTAAGTGCATCATTTACTCAATAGTCTTTGATGAAACTAAATAGATGATTCATTCATCCAGACACTTTTCAAGTATCCTTACCCAAACAACCATAAACCAAAACAACAACAACCATTTCAAACAACAGATTTAGTTTATTCCTATTAATTTCATCCATACATTTGTTGTTTGATTTTTTTTTCATTCATATAATAGTTTATCTTGTTAATTTTTACATTATTTCTTACAACTATTCTTTTTCATTTAATTATATCATTCAAGTTTAGTTCAATTTCTTTGTATAATAATTCATTCAATCACCCCTAATTAAATTATTTCATTAGTTAATACACTATTCACATTTGTTCGATGTTATTTCAATTTTCATTCGTTACTTATTCATATTAAATCAAATTTCTTAGCAGGTAAATTTATTAACTTAAGTAATTTCTGTCTATTTACTTAAGTTTATGATAACTTACTTACAATAATTAAGCGAAAATTGCCCGACAAATAGGTACGTTTTCGGATTACGGTTTAATAGGACTATTTTATATATTTTCCTGTGTTGGGATATATTATTTTAGAAAATATATGTTGTATATTGTTATTTTTGATATTTTATTTTCTCCCGAGCCTCTCCGTACAAAGGAGACTCTGTCGAAATTTTTCCGTAAATTTTGGACTTAGAAAATTTTGAAATGTTTTTCAAACTTTATTAGTTTGAGTATAAAAGCTTAAATAGTTATAAATTTGTATATTTTATTTTAAGTAATTAATTTTGTAAATTTAGTTGTTTATAAAGTAAATATTTTGAATAAGATACGTTGATTTCTTAATCCTTCTTTTCCCTTCTTTTTCTTTTCGGGGACGAAAAGTTTTGAGTGGGGGAGAGTGTAACGACTCGTAAATTTTGATAAATAAATTGGTTAGTTTAATTTAATTTTTGAAATTAAATTTAGTAAGAAAGATGAATTAAATAGTAAATTGAATTAAATCAATGTTCTGTAGTAATTGAAATATTGTTTGGGAATGTAAACTTATAAAGGTAAGCATTTAATTATCCAATGCAATAATTTATTTAAAGTAACTGCATGTAAATTTAGGCAATAAGGTTAGTCAAAATCTGAATTTGTATAAGTGAATGACAATTTAATAGAAACAATGAAAATTTAGGATTAATGATTTATGAATTTGCAGAAAATTCCAATTTTAGAATATAATCTAAATGTATGTTTGACTATAAATTGTACACAAGTAAATAAATGGATAGAGAATATAATCATAATTTATGTATATACTTGGCAAAGGTATATTAAATGGAAATATGATAGTAAATAACAGAGGAGTTAGAAATTTGAATAAAGTCAATAATTAATGTAAATGTTATATTAGGCTATAAATCAAATGGAAGAAAACGAGCGTAGAATTTGAATTAATTTATGAAATAAAATAAATTGAATATAACATAAACTTAAGTGAAAATTTTAAGGGTATGATAACAAGTATTATAAATTACCTAATTAAGTGGTCAATGAATTTATTGGGAATAAAGTTCATTTAAAAGTTAAGTAATTATAATATTGATATTGATAATAAACGTTACTTTAATGATTTTTAATATAGTAACGAAAGTGTGAATATAAATTAATAAAAGCGTAAATTTATTTTAAGAAGTAATTGGTGGATTGGGAAATAAGTTCAAATTATGTTAATTGGGTAATTAATACGTAAAGCACGTAAAGTAATTAATAGAATGTAAATTTAATGTTGTAGATTTAATAGAATGTAAAGTATTTAAAAACCTTAATTTATGTGTTCAAATTGATAGGAAGTATACATGTAAAAATACAATATTCATTCAAACTAAAATGTAAATAGGCATATATTAATGTAATGAAAAATTAGCATTGGGTATGAAATTTTAAATCTGGTTTGATAAGTAACGAACCTATAAATGCAATTAATATTGGTTGCTTGCTTAATTAATGTACCAAATAGATTTTTGGTAATCGATTACAATAAATCTTAATTTAACATTTGGTTAATGTAAATTAAAGTAACAATTGATGTAATAAAGAATGGAGCCCAGGTAAATTAATTATTGGATTTAAAATCTAGATTTATGGGTGAAATTGACAAATTTCAATAGGATTGAATTTTTCAGTTATTACAAGTTAGTGGAAATAAAATAGTTAATACGAATAAAGGTGAAACGGAAAGTATCAAGGTAATGTAACATAACCAAATGTTAAATATGTTTATAGGATAATGATTTGTTTGAATAATAAGAACGGTAATCAAGATTTTTTTATTTATTTGAATAAATTAGGGTAATTGGGTTTATTGCAATAAATTGAAATTAAATGTTTAAATATTACGTTAAAGGAGTTTAAGATGAAAATTGAGAATAACAATATAATAAACCATGAAAAAAAGTTAATTTATTTACTTAGAGATAATGGAGTAATTAACAGGATTTAAAAACCAAATAAATGAATTTCTTGGAATTTAAGTTAATTTCTGGATAAATTGAAATTTAAACTTAATATCGTAAATTGGGAATTTTCAATGATAAATTGATGTAGAAATTTTAAAAAAGGATTCTAAATTTTCCAAGTAATCCAAACTGATAAAAATTGTAAATAATTAACTAAATTTGTAAAATTCGAATTAATTAACTTATTTTTAATTTATTTAATTAATATAAAAATAGTCATTTTGGCCACTGACTCGGATTTCGACGAAACCAGTTTCATCGGATCCGTAACGATGAATTATTGTAGGATTTCAAGTTTCGTAGCGATTGGGCTTGTCTTTTGATCGTACGGACTCGAAATGCCTTGAAATCGATTTAATTGAAATCAATTTGAAAAATATTGATTTTAGAATAACTTCTTCATACGATGCAATTTGAACCTAAAACATTTTCCATCGCGTTTAAAATATTTTTAAACATCTATTTTGATATATGGGTTTCACATTTCGTTCCGGGGACAGAACGGGCTTTTTGGGCCACTTTGTCATTAGCGCGTACATCTATCTAACCTGATCCATCCTATTTCAACTTTGTCTATAAATACCCTGCTAAACCCTAGCCTACGCCTATTCTCATTTGTCTGTGCATAAATATTCATCAGCTCCTCCTCTTCCTCAATGAATGCAAACCCTAGATCCAATTGTAAATTCAAAAATCTAATGAAAATCCAAAGTCCTCAAAAAAATTTGAAAAAGTATATGTTGAAGCTCTCGACTAGTGTAATTCACTGGTGGTGTTCGTTTTATGTTTTGGATTGTCGATTGAGCAGTAAAAGTTGAGGAATTTTCGACCGTCCATTGACCGTTGATGAACTTTGATGGATCGACAAATCGTTGGTACCATGGCGTAGAGGGGACCGAGTGCTGCTCATCGGAGTTGTTGATTCGTCGAATCAACGGCTAGATCGTCGTGCATAATTCAATTAGGGTTAGTTATGGGACGCGGCCGGTAGGGTTTTCTGGCGTGTTCGACGAGGCGGTGGGGGCAGGAGGGTGCGGCGCTCGCCTGGAGCTCGCGCAGGCCGTGGATGGCCACTGATGATCGGGCGGCGTTGAACGAGGTGTGGCGGCGCGTTAATTTTTATCCTATGCGTGAATTAGGGTTTAACCGTGCGAACAACGGCCTGGGGAAGAGAGTTAGGTGACGTGTTTTTTTATTCAATTCTTATTATTTGTTTAATTTTGTTTTGTAACGTTCTAATATCAATAACTTTTACGTACGTGGTCCGTTCCACACGCGGTTTTCTCCGCTAGGTTCGTATTGGGATTCCAGACATTTTGACGCGGGTTTGGACGAATTTGGAGACTATCAAATTTTTGGGTTTAAATTGGATTTAAATTCAAAAGGTGAGTGTTTTAACCCACTCACAACTTCTAAAATTTCTTATGTTTGTTGAATTGATATATGAAGTGATTTAAAATTTATTTATGGTTATTTGGCATATTTTTAATCATCATCTTAGTTAATTTCATTTATTTAAATTAAATTGTTAATTAATTCTTCATTGCATTTAAACTGCCAGTTAAATTGTTAATTTATTTTTCATTTCATACAAACTGCCAGTTAAACAGTTAATTAATTTATTATTGAATATAAACTGCTATTTATTACCTGTTGTTTATTTTTCCGATCTATATTGATGCTATTGTTTGAATTTGATGATGGTTGCGATAAATGGTTGATGGTTGAGATTGGATGAATGGATGCTGTATTGTATATTGTTATAAACTGCAAATTATTATGCATTTCACCTCATTCGGGATTATGGTTTGAAATGATATACAACCGCATTTTTATTTTTAAATTGCGGATTGAGATGATAAATATCCGTATCATTTGACCATAGGATAGAAAATTTTATACAGGCACCACGGTGTGTGTCTGTGTGTGTATATATAATTATTTTTGAAATAATTCTCCTATGGTTTTGTAAAGAAATATATATATGGTTTTATGAAATATTGATGATGGATATTTGATAAAGGTTATTTTATATATGGTTAAATTTTTGGTTTTAAACTGTGTATAAAATTGTTTTAAAGTATGAAGTAAGTTTAATAATAATGTGGATTTTATCAAAATATATTATGCATAAGTATTTACTAAGATTATATTCTAAATAGAGTTTATATTGATTTTTATAAATCAAAGTTGAGGAGATAGTTTGAAATTGATTTGAGATTTCATTTAGTTAAAATCTTATTGAAATTTAGATTTAAAAAGAATATGGTGTTATAACTAAATTCGGGTTTAAGATGATTTAGGTAAATATATACAGTCTAAATAAATTGAGGAATATTCAACTTTTGAATTTGGAAGTTTTATTTAAAGGATACTGTATTTATTAAGCAAGTATTTCAAACTAAATAATAGTAAAAGATATTCGACATATATATACGAATTAAAAATTTAGTTTTGAAATTGTGGAATATTTGAAACTTTGAAATATATGGAAATTTAAATGGTTTATTTGGGAATTCAAATCCGTATTTGAAAATTGATTTAAGAAATTTAAAAGCTAATTTTACTGTATAAAGTAACTTATTATTAAACCATTTAAGTATTGAAAATTATATTTCGAAGCTATGGGTTTACAGTACATATATTTGAAAGTACTATGATTTTGAAAAAAAAATTTGAAAAAAAATGATATCATATTGATTTGGGTTTTAAAATAGAAATGATATCGTATTTATATGGTTTGAAATGAATATTTTATTCTAGTTTTAAAGTATAAACTATTTTGAAAGACCGCGGTGTTATAATAACGTTTGGTTGTTGAAGAGACCGGGATCGGAAGTTGTCATACTCTCTGCCAACTCCGAAAACAACTTTAACAACCGTGTACGCGGTGGAGATTCCAGAATGAAGTAGGATGGTGGCGGCGTTTCCTGTAAGGTAAATAGTGGACCCAACTTCCATGAGTTGGCATAAGGTGGCTAAAACAGGAGCGATTCTCGGTCCAATTGAGGTAGCACCTTTGATCGGACACATCCCTTCGATTTTATACTTTGACTTTTGGATTGATTCAGTGGCTACTTTTGATTTTTATTTTGGGGGTGTGGCTCGAGGTGGGCGGTAGTTGCGGCTACGCATTACCCCCAGCCCGGATGCGTAATTGGTATATCTACCCTGGCATTGCCTAGTTGTGTCGTGTCACCTACCCTATCGCGCCTTGTACGAGTTTGGTTTTCTCCCGTAGCCCGTGGAATATTTAGGGTAGTCTCCCGATCTGGAGATGCGCTGATATTGGATGGACTACTGGGACTATTATTGTGTTAAGAGGGAGATTGGGTAACTCCTTAAAGCTATTTAAAAGTAAGTTTATTTTACTATAGACACTATTATAATAGCGAAATATACTATATAGTAAATAGTTTAACAGATCCTTAAGAGATGTGAATCCCGATCATCTCTTGAGTTACTGCACTCATATTTATTTCTGTTGATTTAACTTACATAAGATCTTTTAGTTCTGACTCGAGTGTTTTGTCTTTTCAATTCGCTTGGGTCGGTCCGAGCATTTCAGGATCGAAGGCTTTAGCTCTGTAAGACGAGGACGAAGATTTATTTTACTATTATCTATTATATTATTCCACTACACCATTTTATTCCGCTGCATTATTGATATACTATGGTATGTATAACTCTGATATATATTGTAAGTAAAATTAAATATTTTAAAAAACAGCTTCGTGGACTGTATATTTGATTATTACATTTTATCCTTCCATTGTGAGATTCTGTTTGTTTTATTTCTTTCTTGTTTTTCTCATTTACCCCACAACAATCCGCCCTTCCGTATGGTTTGAATTGGCAAGTGTGTCGATTTAAAGCGTGCGAAAAGGCAGGATGTTACACATATTATGCCAAAATAATTTTTTCTGATCAACATATTATGCCAAAAAACATTTAATCAATATGACATGTTGATCAAAGAGACAATGTATAATTTTTTCTGATGCTCTAAGTGCCCGCATTTTATTATTTTTCTAAATCTAAGATCATTTTACAAATAGCTGACCTTATTCACATAATCACGTTAGAAAAAATTATAATTAAACTAGTTCAATCACTCACCTTGCAAAAGCAGTTGCAAAGTGTTTACATTCCACCCTCATTAGGCTAGAATTTACAATATCACGATAGGTGTGCATAAATTGAAGGTTTCTTCATAGCCAAACAGATTTTCCCTTTGTGACCATATCATTTTTTATGAAAACTAATATATGACATCTTTTGTATGTCACTTGCTCATTGATGCTGGTTTTACACATCTGTGAGTAATTATTTGTTATGGATTATACAATTATTGTTAGCTTAATCTGAAGCTGCTTAGCTGTTGACACCTGTCCAAACTCTAACAAAGAAAGAAATGCTCTTATTTGCTCAATTATACTTGTATTATTTCCAATTACTTGAATTTGAATTGAATTACTATAAGTTCATCTTCTATCTTAAATTGAGCTTCTGATTCAACTCCTAAAAACCATCCTCTAGTTTCAATATCTCGAAGAAGATGAAGTGGATAGACCCTATGTAAAATAAGCATTATGTAGGAAAAAGCCTACAATATGGACTAAAATAACACAACACATTGTAAAATCTGTTACGTGAGTGACTTGGTAATAGTGCCACTTAGATTAAGGTACATGCAGAGGTAGCCTAGTTTTTTATGAACATTTTTAATAAAAACAGACATAAATGGTCTAGTAAGTCTTTATCTCGTTTTCATAGTTAGAGATGGAGAAATAATTAACCAGGTGATATTTGATCTCTCAGAATTCTCAACTAGAAGTTGAATCCTGGTTTATAAAAGAGACTAGGCAACCAAAATGGACGTGGATAGGACATTAACTCATCATTTTTATTATATAAAAAAGTCATATGATAGAATACTAAAGAAACTTGCAATGTTAGCTTCTTCCATAAATAAAATTGTAAAGCTTAGAAACAAAACCTAGTCAAAAACACTTCCAATAATCAGTTCTTCTTCAGTACTCAAATTTAATCAAGTTGAACATTTCTCAAATATGAATCCGAAGGCTGATGATGATGAACAAGAAGAATAATGTGCTATTTGGCTAGATGGCTTTTTAGATTGTGGAGATGAAGAAAGAGATTCCCTAAAATTACCTTATATGGTAGACTGATCATTTCTCAAAAATGACCTTACATGTAGTATGAGACTATGAGTTCTAAACATTTTATTCAAGTAGTATGGCAACACTTATCAATAAGAGTAGTGGACGTTGAGTTTCACTTACCTAACCATTATGCTGTGTTGTGTTCAACTCGCAGATTAAAATTCCAACAGAAGTAGACTTCACATTCATACTAAGCATCTTCAAGTACAGTACACAACCAACAATAAGAAAATGAGGTGAATGTAGTTTTAATGCCTTAACCAAGACTTTTGATTTGCCCATAACTTTTACAACTTCGCCGACATAGGATCCAGGCTCTTGAAGAAGTTGCAATTCCTCACGCAAGGCTCTCACTAAACTGGAATCATAAATACAATATTAAATTTCTCAAAAGAAAATAAAGAATGACAGTCCTAAACCTTCTTATTTACCAATCAAACTAAAGTTAGGTAATTATTTAACAATAACGTACTGCTATCAGAAGCAATGTCTAGTAAAATGCTACTGCAGATAATGACTAGTAAAATACTATCCATAAATGTTTGCACGTTTTCATTTTTTACCTTCAACCACAAATTATAATTTTTCAAACAAGTTACAAATTGCCAGCAATTGGCATTTGAGGAAAATATATATGTACTGAAAAATAATAAAGAGATGCACGGACAAAAATGGATTTGGATCACCTGCTCTTGTTGAAAACTAAATCAAAGATTTAGGGATCCAGTTAGATTACTTGGTTTTTTATAGCATATTAAAGTGCTAATAAAACACATTAATTGACACAGGTCAGTGGATCATTGATATAGAGGTTCAGATCAATTGGTGAACCCTGGCAAGCAATGCAAATCAAGTTAAAATAGTATTTTTGGCCTAACATTGACCTAGGGAAGGTTAGTGGATATTTTAGTTTATTTTTGTGGTGATTAATAAGTGTCATAACACATAATCTTTTTTATTGGAGGTATGATATGTATGCATTACCTCAATGCAACCTTTATGATCTGAATCAAGCTCCTTCATTATGAGTGATGCATATGTTGCTGCATTCCCTTCAACTTCAAGTTTGTTGGCCGAGGCGCTTAATAATAAGAAGAATAGGTAGATAATAACTACTGAATTTACAACCTATTTCACTTCATCCGCTGATAACATACCATCACCATTCTTGTCACACCTGAAATACAAGGTATTAAAAAATGAGAAACAAACCATGTTCATGTTTCACATATTCTATGTCCTGTGAAAATTATTTTTGTTTTAATATATATTTTACATGTCAAAGAACATATAAAGACGGGAATCAAAATTTTGATCAGTAAATTCTTCCAAAACTCTTGCTTTCTTCTTTTATTACCCCAAAATCAGGTTCTCTGCCTCGTCTTCTTGCCATCACTACAAATAGCTCTTCTGCGAACTCCTTCGACTCTACCATGCCTATAAAAGAAGTAGGATAATAGTATTTAGATAATATTTTTTATGGATAAATCAAACATTCCTGATAAAATATGCCTGAAGCACCCGCACTTTGGGCTTTACTGTATATGAGGACACTTTTTTTCAAATTTAAGATTAGGTCCACATATCTTATTTCAATAAAATGATTGAACAGGTTCCATTACAAGTTATAAAGTACTGGACATTATATTTCTGAATATGTCTCAAGTCTAGGTATACTTTATCTATATAAGTTTGCTAGTTTTGGATGTTATTTATAACAAGTAATACATGAAGCCCATTGTAGAAGACCTTAATTTTGCTATTGATGAAAACATATTAGTTGTGTGACAATGATATATAGAACCCTTCTTCTACATATAACTGTATTTTAGTATAACTCAATTACAATCATTGACTACTATTGTATAGAGTTTCATATGGACAAGGAAAGCATATACTATTCCTCTTGCTCAGCACAACAATTCATTCATATTCATTAATGTGTGTTACTATTTTCATTCAAAGCCAAGAAAAAAATGGCATAAGCATGTGCTTATTGTTGCCTGTTATAAAAGCAATTCTGTGACAGAAAATTGCATTGTTCATGTTAAATTAGTAGAAAAGGCACAAAAAAATTCAACATTTTCATCAATTGCAACCCAGTTAGTTATCAGTTAGAAAGTTTTTTTTGCCAGATTCCAAAATCCTAATGAATAACAGTACGATAAATGAACTAATGTTAAGCAAAGCTAATATCATCAAAGTCAAAAAGCCAGAAGGAAATAACAATAGCATTTTCACCCAAATTTCGTAAGGCAGCTAAGGAACGAATGTCTAAAAAATTAAGATTTCATTATATAAACTTAATAGAACTCAATTTTAATCGCTCACCATTTGTTTGTCCCCAATCTATGTCAGTATCCTGAAACACTTTAAAATCGAGGGAATTGCCATACAATATCTTCTGAAAACGAAGGTATGAGGGTCTGCAGATTAGGTTTGGAGTCGCAAAAGATGTAAGCAAGGGGGAATTATACGATTCGTACCTAAATCAAAATAGAATCACAAAGTCGAATCACAAAATCGATTTAGACGATTCGTACCTAAATATACCTAAGCGATTGCTGGCTACCGCGAGGATGTTGAGTAATGCCGCGTGGACGTTGAGCAAGGACGGAGTGGACGATGAAAAGGGGACTTGATCTTCAGTTTATTAAATTTGAGCGATTGCTGGCTACCGCGAGGATTGAAAAGGAGAAAAAAAAATTTCTACAGAAGTAGGTCGAAATGGGAAGAGAGTTTTCTAAGAATACGTGAGATGGAAAATAATGACTGGTCATGTTTATTTTTGGCTAGGCGGAAAAAGTTTTCTAAGGAGCCGGAACAAAATTTTTTTTATCACGAAACATATTTTGGGAAAAATATTTTTGGTTGCATTTATGATAAAAACGCTACAGTCTTTTGCAACCGTAAATGGTTTTTCTTGTAGTGAGAATGTCATAATTCTTCACTCATAGTACATCCTAGAGTTCCTATGATGTATAGAGATATGAAGAAGACTTCCTGGTAGGGTGGTATAAAGAGAGACATTTCCAACCATGCCAGAAGATGCACAAATTGTCGGCAAATCAAGAGTGATCAGCAAAAGGTTGCCGGACTACTCCAACCACTTGAGATTCCAAAGTGGAAATGGGACCAAATATCCAAAGATTTCATCGATGGCTTGCCTCAATCAAGGAAAGGGAATGAAGGCATATGGGTTGTCATTGATAGACTGACTAAAAGCACACACTTCATCCCAATAAAAGCCCATAAGAACAGCCTCAAGCTTAGTTGAGATATATATGAGGGAGATCGTTCGACTACATGGAGTTCAAACCAACATCATAAGAGATCAAGATCCAATATTTACCAATCAGACTAGGAAGCCTTACAGATAGCTTTGAGAATGAAGCTGGATATAAGCATCGCATATCATCCCCAGACTGATTGGGAGACTGAAAATTAAATAGAATGTTGGAGGATCTTCTGAGAGCATATGTATTAGACTTTGGAGGTTAATGGGAGACCTACCTCCATTTGATAAAATTTTCTTATAATAACATTTGTCAGGCTAGTATTAATATGACACCTTATATATGAAGCCTGTATTGTCACCCGTGTAGATCCCTAACATGTTGGATCAAAACCGGAGATCACTTAATACTTGGTCCTGATATTATTCGAGAAGCTTCAGGGAAAGTGGATATGATCATAAAGAAACTGAAGGAAGCAAAAAATAGACAGAAGAGTGAAGATGAATCAAAGGCATAGAAATTTAGGATTCTCAGTTGGAGATAAGGTATGTCTGAAGATCTCTCCGATGAGGGGAGTCATGAGATTTGGAAGAACAAGTAAGCTTGCTCCTCGATATATTGGACCTTTTCCCATTCTACAGTGGATTGACCAATTAGCCTATCGTGTAGAACTACTAGAGAGGTTGTCTATTATACACAATGTGTTTCACATATCTCAGTTACATAAGTATTTGTATGATTTGGAACAAATCATAGAGACAGCTGCCTAGGATGATTTAGAAGTGGAGCCTAATTTAATAATTATCAAATAACCTAATAAAATCATGGATCGTTATGAGAAGCGATTATGGAAAAGGTCGCGTAATTAGATAAAGTTCAGTGGAGTAGTGATGCTAATGACTATACATGGGAAACAAATGATAGGACAAGGAAGGCATATCCAAAGTTTAGGATGGATGTATGAATTGTGTCGAGATAGTCTACTCACCACCTGCGGTGTAGTTACTTATTATAGCATTGTATATATTTCATCATGTATGATATATTCCTTTTGAGTTATATTCTTCTCATCTTTACTTTCGAGGACAAAATTCTTTTATGGAGGGAAGTCTGTAACGACCCGCAAACTCATCACTTCGAAGAATTTTAAAGTATCCAAATATAAGATTTTTTATCACAAATGATAATGTTTTGAACAGTAAATAATATCAATAATCTTCTTTTGAATAAATATTTACAAAAATATATACTTTGGAATATATATCGATAAAATGATCGAAAATAGTTTTACCAATAAACAGCTCTTAGACCATCTGACAACGTGCATGGAGCTCGATACACACACTCATTTATATATACAAATAAGAGTATGTAATAAAATTATTTATTTTATTTTTTATAATAAAATCTCTTTATGAAATCATCAATGATATCTCTATTTTGGAATAAATGATTTTTGAATTTAAATCTAGTTTAGATGATTTAATAATTAATTATTAAACAATCCCTTTTAATTATTATATAATGATAAAATATTATTATCAAGCTTTACGTATATACACACATTACATAAGAAGTGAAAATGTGACCGGAAATTGAAATCTATAACGATTCTACGTAGAAAAGTTGTGCAACGTTATGAACCATTTGAGATATACATATGCACACATACATGTACATATACACGAACATGTTTACATTCACATGAATACATATACACATAAAAATATATTTATACATACATACAAACATATATATATATATATATATATATATATATATATATCAAGAAATTTTCCATAAATTTCACCCTTAAGTAAGACCAAAGTCAACATCTTACAACCAAAGTACAAGCCCAAGACCACGCATATGTGGGGGATGTTCGATCGAACATGATGAGGGTATAAGGGGATGTGGTGCTCCATTATTATGCAATAACTTTAAATTTTCATCCTTTGGCAGCTTATTTTTTCATCACGCAACGACCCTTTAGACTCAACCTTCGAAGGCTCTTTTAATCATCATTTGACGGCTTGTATGAACCATCCTTTGATGGCTTTTGGACTCATTATGCGATAGCTTTCAAGAATCATCATTTAATGGCTTTTATATTCATCACGTGATAGCTCTGATCAGTCATCCTTCATTGGCTTCTATTATTCACCTTTTAATAGCTTCGAGAATCATTCTTTGATGGCTCTCATAGTCACCATGCGACAACATGTATGAGTTGACCTTCGATGACATTCATTTTCATCACTCAATGGCTCTTATTCTTCACTGCTCTAATAGTCATCATGTAATAGCTTGGATGTGTCGATCTTTAATAGTCTTTATATTCATCATTAGTCGGCTCTCATCAAACATTCTTCGATGGCCCTTATCAATCATTGCTCGATGACTCTCATAGTTAATGTGCGACAACTTGTATGAGTTGACTTTAATAGCCTTCATATTCATCATTTGATGGCTCTCCTAAATGACTCTTATCAATCATTCCTTGATGGCTCTCATAGTCAACATGCGACCACTTGTATAAATCTACTTTCAAAATCCTTCATATTCATCAATTGATGGCTCTCATCAATCATTGTTCGATGGCTCTTATCGAACATTCTTTGATGGCTCTCATAGACACCATGTGATAGCTTTTATGAGTTGGCCTTCGATAGCCTTTACGTTCATCATTCAGTGACACTCACCAATCAATCTTTGATGGCTATTATCAATCATTCTTCAATGGCTCTCATTGTCAGCATGCGATATCTTGCATGAGTTTATCTTCATTAGCCTTCATATTCATCATTCGATGGCTCTCATAAATCCGTAATGGCTCAAAAAATTATCATGCGGTGGATTAAATAACATATCTTTTGATGACTTCAAAGGCCACCATTTAATGGCCCATATTCTTCAACCTACGATGGCTTTGGAAGAATCACCATGTGATGGTTCATCTTTATCCTTTGATAGCTTTAATTTGTCATCCTTTGATGGCCTATATTTGTCGACTTCTAATAGCTTTATATTTCACCGTCCAGTGACACCGCATTATACTTCTCCTTAAAAATTTCTGTGTAGATCTTATCCCCTCCCTAGGAAGTATAATTTTGCTTTAGCTTAGGTAAGCGTCTACCTTTGTTTTTATCGCCATACCCTTCCATCATCGGGTTACTGCACTCCCTTTTTTGTAACTTTGGTTTATTAAAGAATGAATTTTTTATTAACTTGAAAGTCATTTTCACGTAACGATAATATATATAGACATACACACACAAATATATATATATTCATGAAAGTATGATTTTGGAAAACAGAGCTTGTAAAAATGAGGAAATCCCCTTGAAATCATTTAAAAATAGTTTTGCAAAAATTAAATATTGCTATTGTAAGTTGGAAATTTCCTATATCCTCGAAAAAAATTTCCTTGTTTTTTTTTGCTTGCTTTGAGTTTGATCATCGTAATTTCTATTATTTTTCTTCTTTACGTGAATGCTCTAATCGTATCTGGCAATGATACCAAAGGCCTGCTTGATTACCATTCTTCTTGAGGTTGATTTGACTGGGCTTTTTTGTGGAATCAAAAGGCTCAATCAACCATCATATTTCGAATGGTTGCTTTAGTTAGGCCTTGCAACAGAATCGAAGGCTTATCATCCATCTCCCTTAGAAGGGTGCTTTGATCAGGCCTAGTGGGGGGATCAAAGGCTTAAGTGACCATTGCTTTTTAGATGATTGCTTTGGGCAGGCCTTGCGGTGAGACTAAAGGCTTCTCGTACATCTCTCTTAGATAATTTTTTAACTAGGCCAATGGTGGGATCAAAGGCTTAACAAACTACCACTCTTTGGATGGTATCTTTGGCTAGGCCTTGCGGTAGGACCAAAGGCATCTCATCCATCTCCTTTGGATGGGTGCTTTAACCTGACCCAGTAGCAGGATCAAA
Source organism: Allium cepa (assembly GCA_030765085.1). NCBI lineage: Eukaryota > Viridiplantae > Streptophyta > Magnoliopsida > Asparagales > Amaryllidaceae > Allium > Allium cepa. The sequence continues at coordinate 470,926,454 of CM060929.1, read as the reverse complement.
TGCTTAGGTGACCATCACTCTTGGATGGTTGCTTTGACTAGGCCTTGCAGTAGGACTAAAGGCTTATCGTCCATCTCCTTTGGATAAGTTATTTGACTAAGTGCAACGGTGGGATGAAAGGCTTAGCTAACAACCACTCTTTGGATGGTTGCTTTGGCCAAGCTTTGTGACAGGATCAAAGACTTAAATTTCCTCTTCTAGATATGGGGTGTGCTTCTACCTAATAAATCACACTAAGCTCATCGGATTGGGCCCAAGTTAGATTATAGTGTCTCATTCTTTGGGTAGTTATTTAGGGAAATAAAATCATTTTTATAGTTCAATTTATTTGTCTAATGCTTTGAAATATGGCCTTAAGTGCTTGGCATTCCATGTTCTCGATATTACATTCCCATTTGGTCTGCTTAATCTATAAGTTCCTGGAGGGACAACCTCATGAATAACTATTGTCCTTCCCAAGTTGGTCCTAGTGGGCCATCTCTTGGATCCTTTATATTGGCCTTTACTCTTCTGACGACTAGGTCTCCTTTCTTGAATGTTCTTCCTGTTACTTTTGAATTATAATGCTTGGTGATTCTTCATTGGTATTCGATGGTTCGTATGGTAGCTTGGTCTCTTAATACGTTAAGCAAATCGAGTGACTATTTCTTTATTCTTGATTTATTTCAAAAATATAGACAATTCTTTGACATGAAGATGCTTTGATCTCTACCAATAACATTGCTTCAAATCAATACATTAAAGAGCATGGAGTATGTCCAATGGTCGTTCTTGTGGAAGTTATGTATGACCATAAGCAAGAGGAAGTTCTTCAATCTAATTTCTTTTGGCTTTACCAAATCGCCTTTTTAAGATATTATTAATGGTTTTGTTTGCTGCCTCTGCTGCTCCATTGGCTTTCAGGTAAGCTATTAATGAAAAGCTTTTGATTATTTTTTCTCACGAAAAAGAGTAAATTCTTTACTTTCAAACTGAGTCTGTTATCAAAGATAATCATATTTGGAAGTCCAAATCTGGTGACTATATTTTTAATGACAAAACTTTAAAACTTTCCGTGCAGTAATGTTTGGTAACGATTTGCCTCCACCTAATTGGTGAAGTAGTCAATGGTGTAGCCACTGTGAGCTTTGCCCTTACTTTTAAGACTGGAAGTGGCCCAATCAAGTTAACCCCCTATACATCAAAGGGCCATGAACTAGCAATTATGATTATATCTCTAAGTGGTAATTATGGAATCCTAGAAAATTTTGGCATTTGGCATATCTTTTAACGTAAGTTAAAGCATCTTCTATCATGTCGGGCCAATAATATCCCTGTCTCATTAACTTCTTTGCTTATTTCACCACATTGAAATGATTCCCACGAAACCCTTAATGGCTTCCTTTAGTAGCTTAGCACCCATTTTTGGGTTGACACTTCTTAGGTTAGGTGTTGAGTATCCTTTTCTATGTAATATTCCATCAAATATGTTATAAGAAGAAGCTAGATGCCTTAATTTTGGCAATTCATTTCTTTTTTGGGCAGTGTACACTCCTATAAATATTTGATTAAGGGAATATTGGTCCTTATAATCATTTGTCCTTATCTCGTTGGAGGCTACCCTACAGTTATTATTCTTTCTGGTGTTGCCCTTGTCAAATATCGATTTTGGACTTAAGATCAAGTTAAGGCTTCATTATTTAATTACTCCTTTCCTGACTCAATATTAGGGTTTTGCTAAAATCCAATATGAATGATTTTTACTTCGAGTACTCCCTATAAACTTGCTAACTTTGCCAAAGATTCCGCTTGGGCGTTCTTCTCCCTTATATTTGATGTTTGGAAAAGTCCTCAAATCGCATCAACATTTCATGAATTCTCTTTACATATTGAGCTAATCAAACATCCTTGGTTTGAAATGTTTTCTTTATTTAGTTCATAACCAATTGCGAATCACAAAAAATATCAGTTCCTGGAATCTCTAGCTGCTAGGCTATGGTTACCGCTATCATGGACTCGTAATCAGCTACATTATTAGTAGCAGAAAATCTTAACTTCATTGTGTAGTGTAGCATATGCCCATAGAGGGTAATTATTATGTAACTTGCCTATTCCTTGCTCATTTGAAGCTCCATCCACATATAATTGACACTTTGGTTCAAGCTTCGTCTCTCTTTCTAGTTGCTTCTCAATAAACCTTGTATGTTCTATTATAGAATCAGCCGAGGCTTGTCCTTTGATCAATACTCGTGGACGATACACGATATTGTATTGGCTTAGCTCCTTTCCTTACTTTATTAACCTTCCTAATGTTTCGGGTTTACTAAGAATCAGTCTTAATGGATAGTTGGTGACAACCTTGACTGGGTGTGCTTGAATATACGACCTTAACTTTCATGTTGATAATAACAAATAATATGCTAATTTCTTAAAGATGAGATATTTACTTTCGATTTATTTTATGCTCTTACTCACGTAATATAATAGAAATTATAAATCTTGCTTTCTACTCTGATCAAGGCCGAACTAATTGTATATTCTGACACTGCCATGTATAAGAATAAATCCTCCTTTTCCATAGGGATAGAAAGTATTGATGGCTTTTCCAAATGGTCTTTTGACTCTTCAAAATCTTTTGACATTCCCCTTTCCATTCAAAGTTCTTCCACATTTTGATCGCATCGAAGAATGGGATACATCTATTTGTAGCTTTAGATATGAATCAATTAAGTGCTACAACTCTCATATTCAATACTATTGCCTCTTTGCTTATTTTTGGTTGTGCCATATTTCGAATTGCCTTGATTTGATTGGGATTTGCTTCTATTCCTCATGCACTCATGATGTATCCCTGGAATTTTCTAGATTGAATTCCAAATGAGCACTATTATGGATTAATGTTAATCTTATATTTTCTCAATATCCCAAACATTTCATTTGATTCTTCCATATGGTTATTTTATTCTTTAGATTTCGCTAACGTATCATCCGTATAAACTTCCATATTCCTTCCAATTTGGTCTTGGAACATCCTATTCACCAATCTTTGGTATGTAGCCCCTGCATTTTTCAAAACAAATGGCATCACCGTGTAACAAAACATTCTCTAATCGGCCACAAAACTGGTATGTTCTTCATCAAGCTTGAACATAGGAATCTGATTATACTCTGAATATGCATCCATGAAAGACTGCAATTTATGATGGTATGTTGTGACTATTGGTTGATCGATTCTCTAGAGTGGGTAATAGTATTTACGGTGAGCTTTTTTCAAATCTATATAATCAGTGCATGTTCTCCATTTTCAGTTAGACTTCTGAGCTAAAACTAGATTTGCAAGCCGTTTTGGATAAAGCACTTCCCTAATAAATCTGTTTTCTAGCAATTTCTTCACTTCTTCTTGAATGCAATAGTATGAACTTTGTCAAATTGCGTCTTCTTTTTCCTTATTGGAGTAATTTTGGATTAATATAAGTGCATAGCATATTATTTTTGAGTCAATTCCGTCAATATTAGCATGGGTCCATACAAAGATATCTTTGTTCAATTATAGGAATAAAACCAGCTTTCCTTTCATGCTTTGATTCATTTTCATTCCCATTTTTACTATTTTTGTTGAATCTTAGGAGTCTAAGCTTACTTCTTTGGAGTCTTCCATAGATTTTATTTTCTCTTGCCTAACTCTAGAATATATATCTAGCACTATTTCTCACAAAGTCTTGCTTTTACCATGACTGACTTGGTTCAACTCTATATATTTTCTCTTCTTTTCATTTAATTTGATTCTTCTGCTCGTTACTTGAAGCATTTCTGATGGAAAATTCTATTTGTTTTCCTTAGATATTAGTTCTTGAGGACTGATATGCAAGGGCTTAAAAGTTTTTGTTTGGTCGTATTTATTTAACATAGGCTTGTAACAAGATTCTTCTTCTTTATTTATTGTTCAAGAGTGGCAAAATATATATCGCATGAACTGAATTGCTCTCAATGGATGGTTCACCACCTAGCTTCGCATAAGAATTACACTAATATGACTTTGTGAGATGAAAGTATCAATTTTCCTCAAGTGTAGGTCGCCCAAAGAATCCATTATAGTAGGGTGGTTGATTCACCACCATAAATAATGTTTCAAACATCCTTGAGCATGGTGGGGTACCACTTTGGACAAAAAGTCTTATTTGGCTGATTGGCATGGAGCCTTTATCATTGAACCAAAAAATTGGTTCCAAACTTGGCTCGAGCTTTTCTTTCGAAATTCCCATTTGGTCAAAAGCACTTTTAAAAATGACATTCATTGCACTATCGGTAAATAAAATTTTCTATACAAGCAAGAGTCCAATTTAGGCTACTATGGTGAGCGAGTCATTATGAAGGTACCTCATTCACCTCAATTCTCTTATTGTTACAACTAAATATGGAATTTGAGCATAGCTTACGAAAGACTTTAGGGGTGGCTATTCACTTATCAAATATTATACCCTCCTTGGCTTCTTTAATATACATGCTCCTTGCTCCTTGCCCCTTTTACTCATGCCGACGGTATGTGGTCCTTCATGGATGGCAACAATACAATTAATTGACTGCAACAAGTCTCAAGGGAGATCGCCATCCAAGATTTTTGTGTTATCGATTGGCATTTTCTACCAGAGAAGATTATTGGTCAGTCTTAATAAACTCATTGAGTATTCGTATTCTAATCGTATTTTGAATAATCCTAGCTAAAATTCTAGATTCATCCATCTTATGTCCATTTACTTTATGAAAGGTACAATAATCTCCACCAATGTTTGGCTTAGGATTTGTTCTTGAATTAAGTGAAGTAGGATAAAACAAAGTTGGCCATGGTGAATACATTTCATCTTCCCTTCTTATTTGATCTTTCTCTTTCGCTTCTCTTGTTATGGAAAATCTCACCCATCCGAAAAAATTTCTCTACTTGAAAATGAAAGTCTTACGGATCCTTACATCTAAGGATATATAGCTCTTTCCAAAATGGAGTATTCCTAATTAGACCAGATTTCACAGTCATTAACTTTTCACGATCGCTAACAATTTCTTCTTTATTTGCTTCAGCATTGAATCATTTCAAGTAATCCCTTAGTAATTCACTAAAGCTTTTGCTTTATATCGGCCAATACACTGGCATCGATGGTTAATTCTTTCGAAGTGCATAATTGAACTGATAATTCATAAGAGAATTGTTCCCATGAGTGAATAGTCTTTTCTTAGTAGTGTCGTTACCATTTCCTGCTACCTCAAAGAAGGTGGTTCGAAATAATCTGCATCTTACCATCCATGGTGTGTCATATAGATCCATCTGACTTTCAAACACCATTAAACGGTCATCTAGATTAGTTGCGCCATCATGCCTTATTAATGGAATCTTGATATAAGGTGGTAGTGGTATTTCCATGATTTCTTCTATTAATGGTGCTCCCCTAAAGTTATTGTTGACTCTTGGATCCATCGTCCTCTTTCCCTTCAATTTTGATATGTCTTTTTTGATCTTTTGAGCCATGTCTGTTAAATATGCCTCATCATTGTTATAATTTTTCGACTTTGTCTTATATTCCTTTTGTGAAGCAAAGCTTGTAGATTCTATGAGTGGTGACTTTGAACCCTTACTCAGCTTTTACACAAGATAATTCTCCTCTTTCTTTTATGGCCTCAATGTACTTTTTCCCATGCCTTTGCTTCTTATGTTGGATTTCCAAATTTTCTGTATAGGGATTCAACTTCTTTTACTCCTTTTCTTTCTTCGTGCTAACTTTGAGGATTTCTAGGAGACAAGTGCTAGATTAATTCGTGCATCACCTGTAGTTTGCTTTTCATGGATTGGATATCATTTTCATCTTATATTGCTTCCTTTAGTGTCAACGTTTGTCCGACCTCAACATTCTCTATGTTAAACTGCAGAGTTATATTCTCTTTAAAAAAATTATGGTGAGATACTTCATCTTGGACTTGCACGTTCACTTTCTTAATAGATTTTCCTATTTTGCTAGCATAGCTGCTAGAAGGTTTAGAGCCTGAGTTTGACTCTCTCAATGAAAGCACTACTTTATGTCAGGTAAAACTTTAGGCCTTATTCTAATTCAAGCATTCAAGTCAAAAGGATTCCATGGTCCATTATTCAATTCAACATTCATGTTAATAAGATTTATTGTCAACACCCTATGTAATTCCAAGAAGAACGGATAGACTTGTTTGAATGAAGGGCATGATACCTTAAAAATTGTCTTTAAATTAAACCTCAATGGTTTTTGAATCTCTGGCCAGACCTTACGACATCGTCGAAAGGTTTAGTCCTTGGATTAGATAACCTTTTGCCTCAGTTGATCTAATACGAAGTCCGTTGCATAGGTTTTACCTTTTGGTTAGGTTGAAACTCCCATAGTTTGTCCTTTTATGGTTGATTTTAATCTTGTAGAAAGGTTAGAGTGATTGCCTTATTTGGGTTCAAGTAGGATAACAAATTCCTTGGTGGATATGTAGTAGCATTCGACCTTGACGAAAGGTATGATCACTTATATCAAGTAGGTTTTAACCTTGTCAAAAGGTATGGTAATGTCCTCCTTTTGATTAAACTTTACTAATCCAGATTTTGACCTTGTGGAAAGGTTAGATCACTTAGTATGTTGCTTCAGAAGGTACAGGTGTTGGTTGAGTATAGAGAACTGCCAACCTTGTCAAAAGGTTTAGACTATAGAGCCAATGATTTCAGAAGGTTTTAGTGAATATTGAATCAATTAAGTTGTCAAACTTGTCGAAGGGACAAATTGCAGAGTTGTAGGCTTTGAAGGGTTGCAGTGGTTGTTTATGCAGGAGTGCTGTTAACCTTGTCGATAAGAACCTTTTGATGAGGTTGAACTTGAAAATAGGAGTTAAACCAGCAAAGATTTAATTAAACAGTAAAGTAATTAACAAAGCTTAGGACTTCCCTCTTTTTCCAATAAAAAGCTTTATTTTATTAAAATCCTTAACTCAACACCCAAATAGGGTTACAATGCTTTGATTAAAAAGTTGGAGGATTAGAATGAGAGAAATCGGATCCCCAAATCATGACCCCATGGGTCTTATTTATAGATGCATGCGACCCTCCTTTAGACACCGTGCTCTGGGTTGGGATGGAAGGTCTCCCTTTTATATGCATCTGTGAACCTTTCGACTTTGTCAAAAAGTTTGCCTTTCATCTGCTATTATGGACCTTTCGACATTGTCGAAAGATCTACTTTTCTTTATGCCTTCATGAACCTTTTGACTTTGTCGAAGGGTTTGCCTTCTTTATAATGTTGTGAACCCTTCGACCTTGTCGGAAGGTTGCTCTTCACTTGATTGTTGTGAACCCTTTGACCTTGTCGGAAGTTTGTGAACCCTTTAACCTTATTGTAAGGTTGCTCTTCACTTGATTGTTGTCGAGATCTATGCTTCCCTTCAATGTTGTCGAAAGGTTGTCCTCCATTCTTTGCTGATTTATGAGTGTTGCTTTCTTCATAAAACTTTCGACACTGTCGAACGGTAGCTTGATGTGCTTCAACCGATTCAAAAGGCTTGCTATGCTTTCGAAAAGGTCACCACAAAGTTTCTCACACTTGCTTTGACTTCTCCATCTTCCTCAAAATGTAAGAAACCCCTGGATGAAACCTCTCAAACCCTTCGAAAGTTTTGAAGCCATTAAATTCTGATGACTGCATCCCTTCGACCCCTTCGACTACTTCGAAAGGTTTGGTTTGAGCTTCTTCTCCTTTGTCTTTGTCGAAAGACCTTTCGACTTAGTCGAAAGCTGAATTTTTTGAGTAACATTTACCCCTCCCCCATTCGAAGGGATGCTCTTGACTTTCCAAGTCATCGTTGTTGAAAATTATAAAACTTACTGTCTCTTGGCCTTCCCGCATTAATTTGGGACGTTTATTTAAATTTGATCCAATGGTTGAAAATTTGGGTGACTTTTCTTATATAGTATGCTTCTTCTCCTTCATCCTCTTTTACCTGAAATCAAAATTATTACATACAAGTAATAGAATTCTCCAAAACTTCCACAATTTACTTTCATACGACAAGTTAATTTCTCAAATTCGACCGATAATTGTTTGATTAATCTCTGCTCTTATCAGCTTTCAATCAACTTTCCAGTTTTCAAACCCCAAAGTTGAAATTCAATTCTAGCTTGATTTTCTGAAAAAATTTCCCTCCTAAACCAATTTTTTTATCTAACAAAATTCATCTTTGGCTTTGGATTTTAAGGTTGATTGGGTTTGGTAAAGAGAATTTCCCTATTGGTTTTAGCTTTTAATCCAAAGTTCTTGCGTTTTGTTGTTTAACCTGAGCTTTTGATTTACTGAAAACCTTTATTCTTCTATTAAAATCTAGTTGAAGCAATTTCAATTTAGATCTATTTTGTTAATTATTTTGATTTACTTGTTCTTCAAGAAAAATTTGAAAACTGTATTTATAATCGCGATTGGGTTTGGTTAAATCCGATATGATAACCTGGAAGCCTCTCGTGTACAAATTAGCAACACAAAACGACCCCTTCAAAAGAGATTGAGGCGACAATAATGGAATCTCCCTCTTTGTACCTTTCGATGGGGTCGAAAGGTATTGTGAAGCCAACTTTACCATTATTGTTGAAGGGTTAGATAATTAAATGATGTGACCTTTCGACAACGAGCTCGTGGCAAGGTTGAAGAATTTCAAACCTTTCGACTACTAGCTTTCGACAAGGTTGAAATTCTTTGACCTTACAGTTGTCTCTGCCCATCTTTATCAAAATGTTTCAAGCACACATGAGTTAAACCTGACACCTTTCGACTTGAATGGGTATGACATGTTTTGACAACTTTGACCAGACCGTTCGACAACATCAATAATATAAATATTTTTAACTTAGTAATTTTAAGGTTTTGGTTTTGACCACGTCGAAAGACTTGCCACCCAGCTTATATCACACTTGAAGTGTTTTCAGGCTTCCATAGAACTTTCGACATTGTCGAAAGGTATTGGATGGGTTAGTATTTCATCTCTTTCCTTCGACTTTGTCGATAACTTAAGGAATTTATACTATTATTTGTTCACTTTCTAGGTTTTCAACAATATTTAAGTATGATGGTTAAGATTGATGCCATTGTCCTTTCGACGTTGTCAAAAGTTGAGTTACTAATCTTTCGACATTGTCGAAAGCTTGACCTATAAACCTTTCAACTTTGTCGAAAGTCTTTATTATAAACCTTTTGACTTCGCCACAAGCTTTTTCTATAAACGTTTCGACTTTGTCGAAAGCTTTTATTATAAACCTTTCAACTTTGTCGAAAGCTTAAACTATCAAGTTTTTGACTTAAAACTTTTCACACTATTCTTAAACCTTTGTGTATGTTTTCACATTTAAGCTATCTAAGTAAACTTATTTGCTTTTGAATTCTTGATTTCTTTCTAAACTCATAACTAGATAAAAAGTTTAACTATAATGTTTTCACCTGGCAGAATCATAAGCTTTCCAAAGGTTGAAGCCATTATCAAGCACTCCTTCATCGAAAGTCGGAGTAACGTTAATGCTATTCTCAAAGACTTCGGCTTCACTAGGATCGAAGCTATCCTTCCTCAACCAACTGACACCATTGACAATTCTCTTGATAGGTACTTTGTATACATATCCATCCACATACGACATGGTGGATTTCTTCCATTTCCCATGTTCTTGCTTTCCTACTTGTTTTATGTCGGAGTTGCTCCCATACAACTATCCCCAAATGTTTGCACTCATCTTCTATCTTTCGAAATGCTATCATTGGAATCTGGAATTCCTTCGCTTAATGCTGAAGTTCTGAACACCTTGACCAAGTTGGTAAGGTTAAGTAACCTTAATACGCAAATTTACAGAGTAAATGTGTATACAAAGCTTATATCAGATGGCATCAACAAGTTCAAGGATTGGGAAAATCAAATTTTCTTTTTCAAATGATTTGTTGATGTTCATAGGACTTTTACCTCCCCTATAAGTCAACTTTAATGTTGTCTTTGCTTTGCTCTACGTTTTCTGTTAGCTAATCTCTGATTTTTTCCAAGTGAATCTTCTAAGAAACTTAGTGATGCTGATAAGAAAACCGTTGACTCTTTAACCGCAGCTTCAAAGCAACTTGGGAGCAGGATGAGGCTTTTAACTCCTTCGAATTAAGAAAACATTCTTTGCCGCTTCCTGGCTAGAGGATTCTAGGAACTCCTCCTGCAATTATGTACACTTCTCATGGAAAGCGCTTCTTTTCTTTAGGCGATGCTGAGCACTTCACTTCAATGTTGGCTATATGTGCTGATACTTCTCGTATACTATTAGTTTAGAAACTTCTTTCTTTGTCTTTGGAATTCTTTAAATTACTTTGACTGATTTTATACCCGTTTGAATTTGTTTTAGCTCCTCCAAGCCCATTGCCTCTTCAAGGGTGCTACCCCTACTTCATCATCTTCTGAGGTGACATCAATCTTAAAGTCTTTTGCTAGATCAAAAATATCTCTCAAGGGAAAATTAACAGTGCCTTCTAAAGACGCTCCTTCGGAAAAAATGGCAAAAATTACTGATGTGATGGAAGAATAGGAATGTATATCTTCCGATTGCTAAAGAGCCCGTCGTTGACGCCTCTAAAGACCAAATGGAGCAAACTCCTCCTACTCTGGCACCACTTCCTCATATTACTGTCTCTAACTCCCTAAGTGAACTTGAGCAAATGCAGCTTGCTCTTCTAGAGACTCCTTCTAAGACACAAATTCCACCGGAGCCATCATCTTATGTTCCTTCATCGACCAATTTTGACGAACTGGTCAAGCTTATTATCCATTCAGAATTTTTCACTTCTTCTTCCCTTCCATCATTCAATTCAGACTTGGTAGAAAATTATTGCTATTTGATGTAGAAACAACTTTTGGTAAGTCCTCACCCAATTAATCCTACCATTACTGGATCTTTCTAATTGCTAACTTGTGTTTCTCTTCTTTTTGTTGCAAATTTCTAAGAACTGGATTTCTTTAAATGAACATGTCTCCAAACTCTTTGTTGGATCCTCCAAGATACAAGAGGAAAATGCCGAACTCAAGAATCAACTATCGTCTTTAACTATCGCTCAAAATGACACTTCCTCTGAGTTGGAGCGAGTTAAGGCTTCCTTTACTAGGGTTGGAGTCGATCTAGAAGCGGAGAGGCAAACTCATTAACTTACCACCGATGGAAAATTTGCAATGGAGCTAGCTTTAAAAGACTAGGAAGATGAGAAAGCTTGCTTGGTCTCCAAAAATACTCTGCTGAAAGAAAATTCAAAAGGACCAAAGCTTCGCTCAAACTTGTTGTCCAAATCCTCTTCGATTTTAAAAAGCAAGTATTTGATTTTTCTGAATCCACCATGGTTCCCATGATGCTGAAACACTACAAAGAAGCCCTCATGCTTGATTATTCCAACAATCATGCAAAATGACCTGAGTTTAGCTTTTCATCTCTTAATCCAGCTTGAGCTAAAAGAGTTATGGATAAAATCAACCAAATTAGGTAGGGTACCGGGCCTGAAGGCGAGGAGGAGACACTTAATATATCGAAAGCTCTTTCTTTCGATATTCCCTCCTTCGACATTGAATTTGATTCTGAAGAGGAGGGCAAAAAAGAAAATGATCCCTATGAGAAAGACGATGATGATGAAATTGATTGGGATAGCGACGATAATGATGATAACCCCTTAAGAGCTCAGGCCTTGGTGAAGACGAAGTGGGCCTCCTGGTGACTCAAGGATGAAACGTGGTTGATCGAACCGAAGCTCTTGAAACAGAACAACCCTAACCAAAAGATATGTCTCCATCATCCCCTGGTCCATCTGCCCTTCCAGAGGAGGAAATTGCTCCCACCATTTCGAGGATCTTCAAGAGAGAGAGAACAGGATCCCCAGGCTCCTAATCTAGTTTCACAGGTATAGGCTTCTCTGTTTAAATGTCTAACACTTCGAAGATAATAATTAATGATAAATCATTTGTCTTAGATATAGAAGAAGTCAAATTTTCCTTATAGATCAAAACTTAAGAGCAAATAGGAGGAAATTAAAAAGTTAAATAGGGAGTTAGATAAACTAATAAAGTAACACAATGCTTTATCTAATAAATATCACGATCTGGATAGGAGTACCTCCGTTTTAGCATCTTTAAAACATCATAGGGCGGCTCCTTTACTAAAGAAAGCACGTCTCCAGCATGACGCTTTCTTGAAGGAAAATAGAAAGTTAATACCTCTATTTTGGATGATGATGGAAGAGAGAGACATTTTAATTAATTTTTTGTATAAAGCATATCATAGACACGCTATCATAAATTTTTCTTACTTAGGCGAATTCAGTGGGGGTCTCCTAGACGTTTTTATAAAAGGTACTTAGATGAATTCAAATCTGACCTGCATCTTAGAGCCTGCCGGAATTTACCATGGGTCACATAGATTCCTCAAAATCTCCCCTTTGAAAAGCTTAAGCATTATAAGGATAAATTTGTTTTTGAGTTTTTCTCTAAGTCAGTTTTGTATGAACCAGATGAATAATTGTAGATATGTAACAAGTAATCAATTTATAAATACATGTTTTTGTTACGCTTTCTATACTTATCTTCTTTTTACTGTGCTATTTTAGAATGTCAGTTCTTTAGGCCGTGTCATCCCAAGAGATCACCATAGTCAATATATTAACTTGAGGAGATTTTACTCTAAAAATGCACCAATTTTAAAGATATCAAAGTTAGCAAGATATTGCTTTCTTCAGAATTTACAAAAATAATTTGTGGTCGCGATAGTCCACCAATTGGAAAATGGTTTTATAGTAAATGTATGTCGGTTATAACTCCTAAAGAAGTCACTATACTTTTTGACTCGACTGTCATTCTTTCAGCTAACACTTTAGACAAAGTTAGGAATGTGGTCTTTCAACTTTAGATGTGATGAAAGTGTTTTTGTGCCTTTTAACTTTTTGGTTATTTGAGTTGTAATCCATTACTGTAATAATAATGATATCTTTAATCCCAATTTTTATTTTCTTTCATTTCTTTTTTTTTAAATAGAAGCCACAGTCGTGTACAACCTCTCTCACTCAAAATTCAATATCCTACATCGATGCCATATGAGAGAGATTATTGATACCTAGTGGAGAGATTGTGGTTCATGATGAAATTCTATTAGAACACTTTGGTGGTAACATTGGAGCCGTAAAATGGCACAAAAGATACCTTATTCAAAAAACATCGACAGTAATCATAAGGATCGCATTGACTATCTTAAAGCTGAAATTAAGAAAAAAGATGAAGAGATTACTATGCTGAAATGACAAGTGAAGTCGAATCCCAAAATCCACTTTGATGAAAAGATGTCAGAACTCGTTCATCAAATAAGTGATTTATAGTTAAAATTGAAAGATAGTCAAGCTAAATTCGGCTCTTTAGAATTCATTTTGGGAGACAAGACTCCAAAGATTGAGCTTCTGGTCCCACAAGTAACCCCTTTAGCTGCGAAGCCTACTAGGTCGAACTCCTTGCTGCTCAGAAGTTTCCCACCAAGCTCAACCCTTCCCCACGTTTGGATGATAATATGGTTGGGAACTGGTGTCGGAGGGTAAAATTTGAGATCGCCAAATATTTTGATGAGCAATAAAAATTGAAGTATTCTCAGACCATCAATGAATATGCTGCCAAGAACCAAAAGCTAGAGCATATCAATTATTTCCTTAGTAAGTGGATTGCAGTGTTAGAAAGGGAAAACAAAACCCTTAGGTCCACAAATAGGGTTGTTAACCGTGCCCTAAAAACCAACATTGATGCTATTGATGATGAGAGCAGTATAAGGAGAAAAGAATAGAAGCTTAAGGAAGTTCACCGCGCAGCAATCACTCATGTCGTAAATTCTTCAGTGGCGGAGACTCTTAACAATGCAGATCAAGACTTGTAATTTATTTATGTATTTGAGCCATGTAGATCTATCTTGTACATAGTTTAGTTGTCTGTAAATGACTTCATAACTTATGTAAATAGCATAAATTTTGTAAATATCACCTGATTTGTTATCCTTTTTTGTAGTGTAACTTTTGATATGCCTTTGAACTGCTCAATCAACGACTTTTTGCTTGCCGAATCGTTCTAATTTTCCTGAGAAATAGGTAGCAAAAAATATTTTTAATTGTTAGCTTGAAACTGACATATTTATCTACATATATCATTTGCCTAAATTAGCAAATCATCTTGCCAATTGTGTAAAAGGTAATTTATTCAAAATGATAAGATCTCCCTTTAACCATGATGAGAAATGATCTAGGACTTAACTCCTTCCATTGGTTTAGAATGCATAAAATTTGTCGGTAATAAATTACGCCATATCATTTGGTCATAAATATTAGAATATAGCTTTTATTCAATAAAAACCTGATTTAGGAGTCTGTGCCTGAAATTTTAAAGCAGTAACTCTCTCACCCATTCCTTAACATTAATGGGATTTAAAAAGTTTGATCCCCGTAGTTCCCATTTGGAGGCTCTTAACAGTGATCTTTTTAATAATATTTTTTTGCACAGATTTAGGCATTTGAGATGAATAAAAGTCCAAAGATATTGTACCCAGATTAGGACCTTAATAAACAACAGTTTTAATCCCCAAATTCAGATGTAGTAAATGAGTGATTGATAATGACCCAAAACACAGATTCGGGTGTTATATAATGAAATCTTTATATGAAAGACTCGAAACACTAATTCAGGTATTGATAGCTGATGTTTAGAAATAAAAATCCTGAAACTAAGGTTTGAGTATTATATAGTGAAGTTCTGAAAAGGATATCCCGAAACCCAGATATGGGCACTAGATTTTTAAATTCATATATGAGAATCTCAAAGCCCAGATTCGGGCATTAATAGATGACATCAAGACGAAACCCAGATTTGGATAAAATCAATAGATATTCGTCTCACTCCTCTGCTTTTGTCCTTTCCAACATATAAGGACCCTTCAGGATTCACATAGAAATAATTTGATTGGCTGCCTCTTGAGCTTGGACATCTTAGTCCATAATTAGATGTGCCACCTTTATACGAAGGACATCTTAGTCCTTAGTTGATTGTGCCTCCTCTCGAGCCTGGACATTTTAGTCCATTATCCATTGATCCACTTCTTAGGCTTGGACATCTTAGTCCATCATTGAATATGCCACACTTGGGCTTGGATATCTTAATCTATTATCCTGTGCTCTTGATTAGCTCATCTTAAAGGCTGGAACCAAGGACTTACCCGACCATCTCTAGGAGGTGCCCTGCCCTAGCCCTTTTGGGCGTGACAGAGGCTTGTTTGGTGCTTTACCTTGGCCATCTTATGCACAGATAGAAACTTACTCCGTCTACCCTTCAGGAGGTGCCTTAATCTGGCTATAGCGTGGTGTGGATAAGGTCTTGTTCAGTGCTCCACCCTGGCCATCTTAGGCATGGATAGAGGCTTACTTCGTCCTCCCTCTAGTAGGCGCTTTTCCCTGACCATCTCAGTGCGAATAGAAGCTTTTCTACCATCTTAGGTAGATAACCATCTTAGGAAGTATTCAAATTTGAGGAGCATTTCACTCCCAACCATGTAGAATTTCTCTTTACAGAAAGTTGATCTTCATTATCTTTCTCGAGTTCTTTTTAAAAATTCATTGATCTTTCCTTGTCTAAAAAATTTGATTATTATCCCCTTCAGGGATTTGCAATGGTTGGTTTCATGACCATTCATTATATGATAGTGGTAGAAGAATTCTCCTAAGTTTCTTTCATATCTTGGCCTTTTCTTTTGTGATGGCAAATAGTTAAGTTCATCCTTTGTAAGCAAGTAGATGTTTTCCATTGATGTTGTTAAGCTGCACGCTTTTGCAAATCTAGACTTGAAACTTGACTTTTGAGGATGGCACTTTAACCTTTTTTTTGGCCTTATCATTTCATGCTCTTCAATTATCTTTCTTTTTTCTACCCTTTGAATCTCTTGAGTTGGAAGTGCTCTCGTTATAGTTAGTTTCCATTTGTGTGAAAAGGCGTTGTAATTATTTATTATCTCTTTCTCAAAGATTGTGCCCTTGGAATAATGTTGAATTGTTCTTCTCATTTGATTAAAGATATTATCACTTCCATTTTTTTCTCTTTCCAAGTGCAAAGATTGGGGTAAGTCCTACATGAAAGGTGTTTAGACTCAATTTTTTTGGATTGTAAGATTCTGTTTTCTTTTTTTTATAATCATTAAGGCTTCGTGCCTGAGTCTTTGCTCTTCATCTTCATTGAAGCTTTTGATGCCTACTTGGGAGAATCTTGTCAAATGTGGTTTAGAAGACACTTGTTTAGATCATTTAAATCTTCTAGCCATGATCAAACCAAAATGGATAAACTTGATGCAGGATTGATCAAAGGGGGGGTTAGAGAATAGTAGTGTTAAGGGGTTAACCAAGTTGGAGGTTCGGTCCCTCCTTCTAGCGCCAAAAATGTTAACAAGATTTTTTGTCAACACCCCAATGTTATTCCAAGAAAAATGGATAGACTTGTTTGAATGAAGGGAATGATATCCTTAAGAATTGTCTTTAAATTAAACCTCACTTGTTGTTTGATCTCGGGTCAGACCTTTCAACATCGTTGAAAGGTTTAATCCTTACATAAGATAACCTTTCACCATAGTTGATCTAATATGAGGTCCTTTGTATAGGTTTTACCTTTTGGTTAGGTTGAAATTCCTTGAATTTGTCCTTTTAAGGTTGATTTTAATCTTGTAGAAAGGTTAGAGTGATTGCCTTTTTTGGGCTTGAGAGGGATAACAAATTCGATGGTGGATATGTAGTAACTTTCAGCCTTGTCGAAAGGATTGATCACTTATATCAAGTAGGTTTAATCTTGTTGAAAGGTATAGGAATGTCTTCCCTTCGATTGAACCTTACTAATCCAGATTTTGATCTTGTCGAAAGGTTAGATCACTTAGTATATAGCTTCAGAAAGTATGGTTGAGTATAGAGAACTTCCAACCTTGTCGAAAGGTTTAAACCATAGAGCCAATGATTTCGGAAGGTTTTAGTGAATACTGAATCAATTAAGTTGTCGACTTGTCGAAGGGTACAGTTTGTAGAGTTTTGAGCTTTGAAGGGTTGCAGTAGTTGTTTATGAAGGAGTGTTGTCAAGCTTTTTAACAAGAACCTTCCGACGAGGTTGAACCTGAAAATAGGTGTTAAACATCAAAGATTTAAGTAAATAGTAAAGTAATTAACAAAGCTTAGGACTTTCCTCTTTTTCCAAGAAATAGCTTTATTTTATTAAAATCCCCAAATCAACACCCAGTTAGGATTACAATGCTTTGATTAAGAAGTTACAAGATTAGAATGAGAGAAATCAGATCCCCATATCATGACCCCTTGGGTCTTATTTATATATGCAAGCGGCCCTCCTTTCGACTCCATGCTCTTGACTAGGACAGAAGGTCTCCCTTTTTATATGCAACTGTGAACCCTTCGACTTTGTCAAAAGGTTTGCCTTTCATACGTTATTATGGACCTTTTGACATTGTCGAAAAGTCTTCTTTTCTTTATGCCTTCATAAACCTTTCGACTTTGTCAAAGGGTTTGCCTTCTTATACTGTTGTGAACCCTTCGACCTTGTCGGAAGGTTATGAACCCTCCGACCTTATGGGAAGGTTGCTCTTTACTTGATTGTTGTCGAGAGCTATGCATCCCTTCAATGTTGTCGAAAGGTTGTCCTCCATTCTATGCTAATTTATGAGTGTTTCTTTCTTCATAAAACCTTTCAACACTATTGAAAGGTATCCTGATGTGCTTCAACTGGTTTGAAATGCTTGCTATGTTTTCGAAAAGTCACCATAAAGTTGCTTATACTTGCTTTGACTTCTCCATCTTCTTGCAAAGTTAAGAACTCCCTAGATGAAATCTCTTGACCTCTTTGAATGGTTTGAAGCCATTAAATTCTAATGACCGCATCCCTTCGACTCCTTCGAAAGGTTTGGTTTGAGCATCTTCTCCTTTGTCTTTGTTGAAAGACCTTTCGACTTTGTCAAAAGGTGGATTTTTTGAGTAACATTTCATATGCGTGAGTCAAGAGTTTATGGAGATCGTATGCAAATTGATCAAAATTCAAGTCCTTAGTTACTAAGTTTTGATTTCAATTTTGACCTAATGTCTATGGAAATCACAATTTTAATTTTTTTTCTTACATACTTGAAAAATAAAAAATTGGAAGGAGAGAATCCAAAATTCAGCATCTTTCTATGTGAGGATTCATCTCACTTATAAAAGCCTTGAGCCACTAGATTCTTAACACGTGGCACGCTATTAAAATTGATGGTCACAATCTTCTAATGTAGAACACGTTCGAAGTGGAATGTGGCATATCTTTACTTTCATGGTTGAGATGTTATGGTGTTGATGACCCAATAATGGCTTGGCATTTAACTAGTGGAACATTGTTCTTATGCAGATTAATCAACATGCGACAACATAGAAATATCTCCATTCGACAACTAAACTCATCACTATGTGATAGCTTTAAATTATTACCCTTTGATAGCTTTCTTTGTTAACACACGATAGCCTTAAGTTGTCATCCCTTGGTAGCTTATTTTTCTATCATTCAACAACCTTTTTAGACTCTGTAACAGTCGACTTTTCGTCGCTCGAAAACCGACATCAATACGTCCACTGTATCAACTGCCGAGCAATCGAATGCCGAAAAACCGTACCGTTATGGTTAAATAAAAAGAAATAGGTAGAAGAAGAGAGAAAAAGATAGAACATAACAGAAAGAAACTACAGAACAATATCAGAATCTCACAATCGCAGCGGAACAACATATAATAGATAAATGAATAATCTTTAAAACAAAGAACTATATCAGTTATTACATTACATCATATTACATTTCATTACATCATCAGAGTGTACAACAACAAACAGCGCAAAAGAAATACTATGTGTACTAGTTCATACGCCATGCCATCCAGCTTGCCTCCAGCAACTCCTGAATTCCAGAATATCCTGATAAACCTGACTCTTGACTGCCCATGTGGAAATTGGTGGGCACCCAGAGTTTAGGAAGGAAAACAATAAACTCCGAGTCAGTCATGGGACTGGTGTGAGAACTAAAACAGTTTTTTTAAAAAAAAAACAAAGGACATGATAATTTTAAAATAGATTCGCAATGCTTTTTAGAAAATGAGACTACCATAAGGCCTTCCGCACACACACACAATGCAAACGCAGAATCGGAGGAGATTTCTCCTTATGATAGTCAAAGATGCTTGATACGCATTAAAAAGAAGCATTTGATATTATTACTAGTGCATAGTGTAGGAAAACATTTCGAAAGTAAAGATATAAATCTTAGCCAGTATAGGCATGTAGGATCTAGATTAACCCTAGAGGGGGGGGGGTGAATAGGGTTATAGCAAATTTTCTCGATTTAAACACAGAAACAAACTGCAGAAATAAATATGCTGAAAAGTAAATCACATACAAAATTTACCCAGCTTCGGCAACCCCTGCCTACTGCTGCAT
Organism: Allium cepa; assembly: GCA_030765085.1. Classification (NCBI taxonomy): domain Eukaryota; kingdom Viridiplantae; phylum Streptophyta; class Magnoliopsida; order Asparagales; family Amaryllidaceae; genus Allium; species Allium cepa. The sequence continues at coordinate 470,906,928 of CM060929.1, read as the reverse complement.
TCTCAGATTTCTATTAGAATTAAACAGTATCCCGCTTACAAACACTCTAACAGACTCGCAAACCCTGCTCCCTCTTACAAACACTCTAATAGACTCGCACTCCCTGCTCCGCCTATAGAGTTTTGCAAACTCGCAAACCCTTGCTCTCGCCTATAGAGTTTTGCAAACTCGCACACCCTGCTCACTGAACTAATTCTAACTAGACAATCTGACACTACCTACAACCTAGGTGGTGATTTACTTGATTCGAAAAGAAAATAAAACTAAAACAAATTAAACAAAATACCCTTTTAAAATAAACCCCAAATAAAAAACCCCTTTAAAAACAAAGGCCGGCCCAATTTTCTTTCACCCGATCCTCCTTTTGTCTTGTGAAGAAAATGTCGGCCGATCCCTTACTGAATTAGGGCTTCGTTCTTCGATCCAAATTGGGGCTTTGTGCTTTGATTCTTTGTTTGATCTGACTTGTGTTCCTCTGGCTCGCTGCTTCGCTTATGATTGATTCTCTGGTTGCGTTGCTCCTCTATTGATCGATTTCGTTGTTGCTTCGGTATGTAATCTGTGCTTTTGCTTCTTCTGATTTTTCGTACTTGAACTCGATCGTTCTTTTTTGCACACGATGTCGATGATGAATTTGGATTTTAATACTTCGACTTGGTACCAATTGCCGATGATGACGTTTGGGTTTATATTTGGATTTGATTGAATTTTCTGCACTCCTGATGATGATTTGCGGGTTGGTATTTATATGAATTCCTATACCCTAATCAAATCGATACTTTCCTAAAATTTGATTTCCTGTTATAGCTACAACTTGATACGCATGGCCTTGTTTGTGCAGCGTTCGATTTAACTTGATTCATACGGCAAAGAACTTTCCTCTTTTAATTTCTGACTTTTTCAAAGATACACACACTTGATTTCTGACTTTGATTTTGCGTCTTGATCGTCACGGCACTGTTTTGATTTCATGAATCATATCCACGGCTCTGCATTACTTCGGCCATGATCTTTGACGTTGAACACTGATGATTTATTTTTGACTTTGGCTTGAATTTGTTTCGAACTTGCATTCTTCTTGCGGCTGTTGTTCATTCTACTGCGCCTCGGCTTGCTTTTATTGTTCTGTGTTTGGTTACTGATGCATACATGAACTGTTGCTCGAAATGTCATTGATGTATCATTACTTGTGTCTGAATTATCATCATTGCTACCTGGTCGACATTTGATGTTTGTAACTTGTGATTGCCACTGTGTTGCATTGTTGTTGACACTATTGCATTATATTGTGATATTGAGTTGGGCATTGTTTTGTCTCTGTTCTTTCTGAAGCTCGAGTTGCACACTGCTGTTTTGAGTCACTTCCATACTTGGGCATTGTTCCATGTTGTTACCTCTCTTGTATCATCAGTGTTTGTAGCTTGCCACTGACTTGTGTTTTTCACTATTGCATAATTGATTCTGTTGCTCGACCCTTGACTTTGTTTGTTGCATTTGTATAACTGCAACATTCTTGATGCACTTTGGGTTGTATTTGGACTTGTTCAATCTTTCATGTATTGCATTTTTCTGGTGCACTTGATTTAGTACTGTGTCTTGTTTCACTGTTGCATTTGTGTACTTCAGTTCGCCTTGGCTTCATTGACTTCGGCCATATGTGTTCATCTGCACTTGCACACTCCTGCTTGTTGTTGTATACTTGTGGTCTTCATTTGGTTTATTTGAGTTTGCACTTGCACTTAATGTTGTAGTCTCTGGCCTTGCATCATGATGCAGTCTTCATTAGCTCGTGTACCTGAACTTGATTCACTTGGTTATCTGTAGTTGTATTCATGTACACTACTGCCTTGAACTTCTGGTTGGTCACTGTTGCATTTTTCATTTGAGTAGCTGAACTTGTTATTGTACATGTCTTCTTCGAGTTGCTGTGTTGATTCAGCTTGCTACTTTTTGGTCTTTGTTTGCTTGGTGGCATTTCTTTGTGGCTGGTCTTTGCATCCATTCATGTTGATTTTTGAAATTTCACTTGAGTTGAATCCAGTTTCAAAACTCGGGTTTGACCTTGTGCTCGTGTCGTGATTTTAAATATATTTCACGTGAGTTGAACTTGGTTTTTCATTTGGGTTTGACCTATGCTCACCTATCCCTGTAGCAGTATCAAGTGTACATTGATGTGCACGGCCTTATGGCATGTACAGTGATACACTATGCATGTCACATTGTTCGTGTATGATGAATTCAAATGTGAATGATGACGAACAACCCAAATAACTGAGGCAAATAATATTTTCAAAAATCATATTTCATTTTAAATTGCAAAAATATTTCTTTTTCAATTTTACTGCGTTTGAGAATATTTTTGCAGATTACTCGGATGCTGGAATCAGACTGGAATGCAGTTGAAGACAAAATACGAGTGTGAGTGATATGTAGTGAGGTTATTAATGTAAAAATAATTGTGATGTAATCAAAATTGTATATGTATAGTGAGAGCTTGAATTTGTACTATTCAAGATTGTAATAAATATTTGTTTGAATAAAATTTCTGTTTGAATTCAAATTCCATTCAAATACTGTGTAATTTATTTTATTCAACAAATATTTATTTAATCTATGAAAATAAAATAGTGCATTAACAAATACATTTAAATGAATATATATATGTTTATTATCATCAAACAAAAATCATATACTTGCATATTCCACAAGGCATTCCGCACTTATGCCTACTATAGCTACCATGTTCAATAGCAGGTTACCGCCACATTCCATGGCAGGTTATACAACTAAAACCGTACAAGGATCGTATTGTTTCTTTAGATTTCCAACAAATGGTCAGGCTAAGGAACTTCCTACTGCCACATGGGATCGCCTCTGGCAGGACGTCCCGAGAACTTAACCAGCTCTCTACCAACACAAGGCCGGGTTACCTTTGTCACTAGGTAACTACTACACGACTATGCCATCCCCGGGTCCCTTTGTATCTTTATCCGAGCGCTTGATAACCAACATCACACAGTAATAAATATAGTGTGTCAACATGAGTAAGTATCGGGGCTCCATACCATGATACCACCCTTTCCAGAAGGAAATGACATACCCTAAAGGGCGCGACCCTCATAACCTTGCCGCATATTCCTGTTTTGACCATTTCCGGGGAGTGAGGTCCTCGTCCATAAAGCTAGGCACAAAGCCACGATTTGATCAATAAATAATCATCACACAGCAACACTAAGCATGCCACATTACCAAATTGGGAATATATCGCTGATAACTTTCAACTACATTAGCTCTGAGTGCATACGTCTCAGAGAAGGGTGTTAAGCTAAAGAATAAATTCTCCGCCACCAATAGAAATGTATGTGAAAGAAATCTGCTTTATATCTCAAAATGTAATGTCAGACACGTAACCATACAAGTCTGTTCCGGGTTCGAACAGAACCGAAGGCACTTCAAAAGAAGCCCTTGCAAATCCGGGTATTCACAATCCCGATAAAATTTCCCACCCACAAAGGAAATCTCCATACCGTAGCTAACGGTGCAGAGACAATCGATAGGTCATCCTATCATTTTCACAAATACCCAGTCTTTAACACCGGCCTTCAATGCTATCCATTACGTCGTATCACTAATCGGAATGGGTAATCCGAATAACGAGCGCAATAATTTAAAAATAAGTGTAGCATTTCAATTTCAACCAATTCTCAACAAATACCTATTCAAAGGTCAATATTTGATAGTCGGTTATTTAACTATCAATCAACATTCACAACATCACCCGATTTCAAATAATTTCCTAAATTATTTATTTTCAAAAATATCTTTATAAGATATATATCCCACACTTCAACTATTTGAAAACCAATTTCAAATCAATTTACACCCTTACAACTTTCATTTCAAAATGGTTCATTTAAACCAATTAAATAAATCCTTACCGATTTATTAAATTTACGTTCCAAATCCGTAAATTAATCCCCACACTTCAAAATAAATTAACGTTTATTTTTAACTAATTTCCCTTTCTTTTATAAATTCCATAGTGAATTTACAATTCCAAAATATCTACGAATATACGATATTTAAATCGATTTCTAATATTCATTTTCAATTTATCTTTAAAAGATAAAACTCTCAAAACATTCACTTCGTATTGGAAAAAACATTTCCATACTTATTTAATAATAAGTAATTCACCAATCTATTTATTTTCAACATTTTGAGAATATTCAATATGCTTAAATCTAAATTAAGGATATATTTTATTTTATAAGGAAAACATTCTCTTAAACACATTTATTTGGGTCAAAACGAACGTTACGTAAAACATCGTTACGACAATCCAAAATCACTAGTATAGGGATTGAAAATTAAGATAGATATATAAATCCCAATACTACATAAAACATTTCCTTTCGGAAATCATTTACTATAACAAAAATGTTATAGTCCACCATTTCCTTATATTCCTCGAAAAAGTCTATTTCAACAATAAATGTTGAAATCTATGATTTCGATATTTAACACATTTTAAAACGTTTTTGAATCGTTTAAATTCTATTTAAAATATCTCTTTTTTCCAAAATATTTCTTTAATATATTATTCACTGTCCAAAATCGTGAATATATTTGCTTATCCAAACTCAACATTTCTACATGTTCTATTTAAAAGATTATCCACTGTCCAAAATCGTGGATATATTTCCTTTAATAAGATATAATAATTAACTTATCAAAATAAGTCATTTTCGGATTTATAAGACAACGTTTATAAATTCCATTTATATTTTATAACAATTTCAACTTATAAAATCACTTTATTAACAAATTCTATCCATATTCCATTTATACGCAAAAATCCAATTTATAAGTTAATTACTTATAAATCTTTTATTTTATAAAATCTATTCATTTTATAACTTCACAATTCATAAATATATAGATTTCATTCACTTATAAAATCCACTTATATTCCATTTTAACACTTATAAAAACTTGTTTTATAATTCCAATATTTTATTTTATAAACCTCAATTTTATAAATCTTTTATATAAACCGTTTATAATAATTCAAAAATCCCAATTCAAATATCATTTTTATAATTATAAAAATTATAACGTTTATTTATTTAAAATGAATAAATTCCAAAATTTAATTTTATTCTGAATTCTCAACTTAAGTTTTCAAAAATTCAATTTTATTATTTTTCGGCATCTAACGTTACCAAAATATATTCGGCTAAAATTTAGCCTTTAACAATCTCAATCACAAAGATAATCATGCAGATTATAAATAGATCAACAAATAGATCAACACACAACATTGAAACCAATTCAAATGTTTGAGGAATCCAGTTGGATCCCTCCAACCTGTTTCCCTGCATCCAAAGATGTTAGCACAATACCAATTTCGCTTCAAGACGAAATATTGCAGTATATGGGATTTATAAAATACTATCCGCTATTATGCGGCGCAATAGGGTCTCATCCGCTATATAATGCGGGAAATCAACTCCAGGTACATATATAATACCAATTTCACTATACGGTGAAATATTCGCTGTATATGTTTTTAATAAATAACCTCCGCTTACTAACGGCGCATAATGTCCATTTTAGCAATCAATAGATAACAATTTATCATTCAACAAACAATCAATAATTTTAAATCTAACTATTTAAAATTTAAATCGAAACAATTCGATTGAGTGAGAAGTTTTCACCTTGATTTTCCGATAATAGTTGTAGCGTTTTATTTTGAATAAAATTAAACGTGCGTTTAATTTTACCCGAAATTCTCACTAGCTCCAAACGACTCCAAACTAGCTCCATTGCGCAGTGCTCGTCAAAACGAAGCCAACGCAATAGGTTTCGTGCAATTCCGACCTCGTACGAAAAAGTTATCGCGGTTTAAAGATTATATGAATTATAAATATAAATAAATCACATTTCTTTTATATTTTTTTAACCTAGCCATCATCTGCCATCCATCTCCCTAGAGCAAATCGTGGCCGTCCCTTTTCTTTTCCTTCTTCTCGTTCACGCTCGGCTACAGGAATCATATGCACGGCCGAACCCATCTTTCCCTAATCACGCGACCAACCACGCCGAGCTACACGACGATCAGGTGACGCCATATGGAAGCTCATCTCTCCCTCTACCTTCGGCATGAGCACGGCCAAGCTCGGCCCCCCCAGCGCCTCGAAATTTGTGCCGATCGCATGGCCTTTGAATAGAAATTGCCGATGATCCGTCACACAATATACGATCTTGACCGTTGGATTCGTAGTACATATTGACCTCTACAAGTTTCTAGTTGATGACTTTGCGTGGATGTCGACGGATTTGATGAAAAATGAGGAAGAAGGAAGTTGATTTCTGGCAATTGGAGTATAAACATGGCGGCTGAAGCTTTAGATTAGGGTTTTGTGAAATTGTTGAAGTTAGGGGGCCTTTTATAGAAAATTGGCAAATTACTATTCATCCCGGATTTTTCGAACTCCAAACGAAGCGTGCCGGTTGGCGTCTCTCAGGTTTACCCCGCGTTCCGAACACAATGGAATGTGTTTCGGGAGCTAATTCGATCATCTGTGCGAGTTACAGCAATAAACGTTTGATTTTAAATTAAATCGATTTAAACTAATTTCTATGCGTTTTGGCTTACTCCGGACAAACGGTAAATCTGATTGACACGAAATTTGAAACCATACAATATCATCACATTACGGATCCGATGAAACTGTTTTCGTCGAAATCCAAGACTGTTTGAAAAATGACTATTTCAACTCGCCAAATTAATATTAAAACAATTTCAATGCGTTTCGAGCTGCCACGGTCAAACGAAAACTCCAATTGCTACGAAAATTGAAATCCGACAATAACAAACCGTTACGAATCCAATGGAACTAGTTTCGTCCAATTCTGAGACTGTTCGAAAATTGGCTATTTTTCAGTCGATAATTAAATATTAAAATATTCAATTTTCACGAATAAACTTTTAATTCAATTTTAAAAGTTCTATAACATCTCTATAACTTCAATATGATTAAATAAAATTTTACAAATCATTTTCAATTATTTAAACTCGATTTTCAATTATTTCTGTAATTTCAACTATTAATTTATCGATTTAATTATCCAATTAAATCCAATTATTCAAAATAAAATTATTCGACATATAAATTTCACTTATTAATATTTAAAATCAATTAAATAAATGAATTTTAATTAATATAAATTCTAGGTCATTACAGACTTCCCCCTTAAAAGAATTTCGTCCTCGAAATTACCAAGTAAGGAAAAATTTCGAAATCCATTAACTTTTCAAAACAAACCGTTCAATTTAGATTTTTCAAATCTCTTAAGTGTTTAACTTTTCCAAAATTCATAGTTAAACTTCTTACAGAATCTTTACTAAGTTTTCAAATCATACTTAGTTTTCAAAATTTCCAATTTTCTCAAAAATATTCTAACGCCTTAAATTTTCGGAAAAATTCGCTATAGTCTCCTTTGCGCGGCTCGATCCAAAAAAAATGACAGTATATGTATCACAAATATACATCTCATCAAGTGATGAGGCATCCCGTAGGGAAAAAGTGTAAAAGTACGATATTTAATCCGAGATATGTACCTTATTTATTATTAGCGAGCATATACGGCTAATATAGCGCGAAAGCGAGCTCCAAATGCGAAGCATAAGCCATCCGCACCTACTAGACACTCAACATCAACATGAGAATCACGCATATATGAAAATAGTATCAATATACCTCATATAGCAACATAACAACTACATATGCCACATAGCAAATGCAACAAAAGCAACAAATGCAACCATCAATAACTATCATCCAATAATCATCCAACAAATCAATAACCAAATCAATATTCTTTCATTTCTCATTAACATTCAATGAATTGGTTTTTTTCTATTTTTATCACATTTGATTTGTTAACATTGGGCTTTACAAATATTCATTTATTCATTTCCAATTAGTATACATTCACTAACTTAAATTCACATTAATTCACTTCCAAATTGAATCAAATTCTATTCTATTCAAATTCATTTATTTCCAATTTGAATTCAATTACATAGCTCTAAATTTTGCTAATTTATTTTCATTAACACTTAATGAATTTATATACAATCAACTAATCAATCAAATAACAACCATTGTGTATTCAACATAACCAAATTTATTCAATTTACATTCAACATTCAATTTGGTTCAACTCTTTTAATTTCAATTGGTTTAACATTTAATTGATTTTCATTCAATTATTCAACTTCCAATAATATTAGCTTTTAATGAATTAACACTTCATTCATTATTTCATATCAACTTATTTACATTCGACTGATTAACATTCAATTCATTCATATTAGATTGATTAATATTCAATCCGTTTATTAATTCAATTGCTAATTCATTTTACATTTCAAGTTGAATTTCATTTATATAACTCAAGCTCATATCCTTAATGACTTCATTTTATTAATTCACTTATTAATTTACTTTGACACCAAAATCAACTTTATTCAATTTTACTTAAGTTATATTTCCTTTAAACATCATTTGTTTAACTTCACTTAAATTTCCACTTATAAGTTCAATTCAGATTTCAATTTTAATTAACTTTTACCAAAGTCAAATTTTCATATCACTATCAAATTCATATTTCATTTTACTTAACAAAATTGTTTAACCATTTTAACTATTGGTTTCACTTACATTTTCTCATTTCCTAAGTTATACAACTTATATATTTAAACTTCCAAATTCATTTACCTATCCAAAGCCAAATTTATTATCTCATACCATAAGTTCAAAATTCATTTCACTTATATTCATCAATTTCAACTTGGATTTTTAAATTTTTAAATTTTTTTATCACAACAAAACTTCAATTTCAATTTACTATGGTAGCAAATCCATCACACAGAAACTCGAAAATGATACTGATGATGCTGCAGTCATCTCCCTTATTATTTCCCAGCAACAATAGTGAATTCAGTGCTTTAAATTCTTTCAAAAATTTTCTTTTTATCTTATAAATCACATTTATAAATCTTTCCTTATAAAATTTCATTATTTTACAGTTGTTGTTTTATTTAACTTATTCAACAACCAAACAATCAATTCATATACACTTTAATAATTCTGAAAAATTATTCCTTTATATATAAAATATGCTCAAGGTAAAATTATTTCATTTACCCAATTTAAAATAATATCGTGTCGAATTGTTCTGTATAAGTGTTTAGAAACACCTATCGATAGAGTTGTACAGACTATACCGACCAGAATCCATATACCACTCAACAAACCAATCATCACAATATAAAATAATTTTATATTCACTAACAAATACGCGCTCATAGCTATTATTACACTCAAACTCATTCTAGAGTACTACTGACTCTATCTCTAATGAGTAATTCCCAACAGAGCCATAGTTGTCGCTTAACCATATGCTCTGATACCAAATGTAGCAGCCGACTTTTCGTCGCTCGAAAACTGACATCAATACGCCCACTGTATCAACTGCCGAGCAATCGAATGCCGGATAACCGTATCGTTATGGTTAAAGAAAAAGAAAGAGGTAGAAGAAGAGAGAAAAAGATAGAACGGAATAGAAAGAAACTATAGAACAATATCAGAATCTCACAATCGCACCGGAACAGCATATAATAGATAAATGAATAATCTTTAAAGCAAAGAAATATATCAGTTATTACATTACATCATATTACATTTCTTTACATCATCAGAGTGTACAACAACAAACAGTGCAAAAGAAATACTATGTGTACTAGTTCATACGCCATGCCATCCCGCTTGCCTCCAGCAACTCCTGAATTCTAGAATATCCTGATAAACCTGACTCTTGACTGCCCGTGTGGAAATTGGTGGGCACCCAGAGTTTAGGAAGGAAAACAATAAACTCCGAGTCAGTCATGAGACTGGTATAGGAACTAAAACAGTTTTTTTTTAAAAAAACAAAGGACAACATAATTTTAAAATAGATTCGCAATGCTTTTTAGAAAATGAGACTACCATAAGGCCTCCCGCACACACACACAATGCAAACGCAGAATCGGAGGAGTCTTCTCCTTATGATAGTCAAAGATGCTTGATACGCATTAAAAAAAAGCATTTGATATTATTACTAGTGCATAGTGTAGGAAAACATTTCGAAAGTAAAGATATAAATCTTAGCCAGCATAGGCATTCCGCACTTATGCCTACTATAGCTACCATGTTCAATAGCAGGTTACCGCCACATTTCATGGCAGGTTATACAACTAAAACCGTACAAGGATCGTATTGTTTCTTTGGATTTCCAACAAATGGTCAGGCTAAGGAACTTCCTACTGCCACATGGGATCGCCTCTGGCGGGACGTCCCGAGAACTTAACCAGCTCTCTGCCAACACAAGGCTGGGTTACCTTTGTCACTAGGTAACTACTACATGACTATGCCATCCCCCGGTCCCTTTGGACCTTTATCCGAGCGCTCGATAACCAACATCACACAGTAATAAATATAGTGTGTCAACATGAGTAAGTATCTGGGCTCCATACCATGATACCACCCTTTCCAGAAGGAAATGACATACCCTAAAGGGCGCGACCCTCATAACCTCGCCGCATATTCCTGTTTTGACCATTTCCGGGGAGTGAGGTCTGACGAAGTCTCGTCCACAAAGCTAGGAACAAAGCCACGCTTTGATCAACAAATGATCAATAAATTGTCATCACAGAGCAACACTAAGCATGCCACATTACCAAATTGGGAATATATCGCTGATAACCTTCAACTACATAACCCCTGAGTGCGTACGTCTCAGAGAAGGGTGTTAAGCTAGAGAATAAATTCTCTGCCACCAACAGAAATGTATTTGAAAGAAATCTGCTTTATATCTCAAAATGTAATGTCAGACACGTAACCATACAAGTTTGTTCCGGGTTCGAACAGAACCGAAGGCACTTCAAAAGAAGCCCTTGCAAATCCGGGTATTCACAATCCCGATAAAATTTCCCATCACAAAGGAAATCTCCATACCGTAGCTAACGGTGCAGAGACAATCGATAGGTCATCCCATCGTTTTCACAAATACCCGGTCTTCAACACCGATCTTCAATGCTATCCATTACGTCGTATCACTATTCGGAATGGGTAATCCGAATAACGAGCGTAATAATTTAAAAATAAGTGTAGCATTTCAATTTCAACCAATTCTCAACAAATATCTATTCAAAGGTCAATATTTGATAGTCGGTTATTTAACTATCAATCAACATGCACAACATCACCCGATTTCAAATAATTTCCCAAATTATTTATTTTCAAAAATATCTTTATAAGATATATATCCCAAACTTCAACCATTTGAAAACCAATTTCAAATCAATTTACACCCTTACAACTTTCATTTCAAAATCGTTCATTTAAACCAATTAAATAAATACTTACCGATTTATTAAATTTACGTTCCAAATCTGTAAATTAATCTCCACACTTCAAAATAAATTAACATTTATTTTTAACTAATTTCCCTTTCTTTTATAAATTCCATAGTGAATTTACAATTCCAAAATATCTATGAATATACGATTTTTAAATCGATTTCTAATATTCATTTTCAATTTATCTTTAAAAGATAAAACTCTCAAAACATTCACTTCGTATTGGAAAAAACATTTCCATACTTATTTAACAATAAGTAATTCACCAATCTATTTATTTTCAACATTTTGAGAATATTCAATATGCTTAAATCTAAATTAAGTATATATTTTATTTTATAAGGAAAACATTTTCTTAAACATATTTATTTGGGTCAAAACGAACGTTACGTAAAACATCGTTACGACAACCCAAAATCACTAGTATAGGGATTCAAAATTAAGATAGATATATAAATCCCAATACTACATAAAACATTTCCTTTCGGAAATCATTTACTATAACAACAGTGTTATAGTCTACCATTTCCTTATATTCCTCGAAAACGTCTATTTCAACTATAAATGTTGAAATCTATGATTTCGATACTTAACACATTTTAAAACGTTTTTGAATCATTTAAATTCTATTTAAAATATCTCTTTTTTCCAAAATATTTCTTTAATATATTATTCACTGTCCAAAATCGTGAATATATTTACTTATCCAAACTCAACATTTCTACATATTCTATTTAAAAGATTATCCACTGTCCAAAATCGTGGATATATTTCCTTTAATAAGCTATAATAATTAACTTATCAAAATAAGTCGTTTTCGGATTTATAAGACAACGTTTATAAATTCCGTTTATATTTTATAACAATTTCAACTTATAAAATCACTTTATTAACAAATTCTATCCATATTCCATTTATACGCAAAAATCCAATTTATAAGTTAATTACTTATAAATCTTTTATTTTATAAAATCTATTCATTTTATAACTTCACAATTCATAAATATATAGAATTCGTTCACTTATAAAATCCATTTGTATTCCATTTTAACACTTATAAAAACTTGTTTTATAATTCCAATATTTTATTTTATAAACCTCAATTTTATAAATCTTTTATATAAACCGTTTTTAATAATTCAAAAATTCCAATTCAAATATCATTTTTATAATTATAAAAATTATAACGTTTATTTATTTAAAATGAATAAATTCCAAAATTTAATTTTATTCTGAATTCTCAACTTAAGTTTTCAAAAATCCAATTTTATTAAATTTCGGCATCTAACGATACCAAAATATATTCGTCTAAAATTTAGCCTTTAACAATCTCAATCACAAAGATAATCATGCAGATTATAAATAGATCAACAAATTGATCAACACACAACATTGAAACCAATTCAAACGTTTGAGGAATCCAGTTGGATCCCTCCAACCTGTTTTCCTGCATCCAAAGATGTTCGCACAATATCAATTTCGCTTCAAGACGAAATATCGCGGTATATGGGATTTATAAAATACTATCCGCTATTATGCGGCGCAATAGGGTCTCATCCGCTATATAATGCGGGAAATCAACTCCAAGTACATATATAATACCAATTTCACTATACGGTGAAATATTCGCGGTATATGTTTTTAATAAATAACCTCCGCTTACTAACGGCGCATAATGTCTATTTTAGCAATCAATAGATAACAATTTATCATTCAACAAACAATCAATAATTTTAAATCTAACTATTTAAATTTTAAATCGAAACAATTCGATCGAGTGAGAAGTTTTCACCTTGATTTTCCGATAATAGTTGTAGCGTTTTATTTCGAATAAAATTAAACGTGCGTTTAATTTTACTCGAAATTCTCACTAGCTCTAAACGACTCCATACCAGCTCCGTAGTGTAGTGCTCGTCAAAACGAAGCCAACGCAACTGGTTTCGTGCAATTCCGACCTCGTACGAAAAAGTTATCGTGGTTTAAAAATTATACGAATTATATATATAAATAAATCACATTTCTTTTATATTTTTTTAACCTAGCCATCATTTGCCATCCATCTCCCCAGAGAAAATCGTGGCCGTCCCTTTTCGTTTCCTTCTTCTCGTTCACGCTCGGCTACAGGAATCATACGCACGGCCGTACCCATCTTGCCCTAATCACGCGACCAACCACGCCGAGCTACACGACGATCAGGTGACGCCATATGGAAGCTCATCTCCCCCTCTACCTTCGGCATGAGCACGGCCAAGCTCGGGTCCCCCAGTGCCTTGAAATTCGTGCCGATCGCATGGTCTTTGAATAGAAATTGCCGATGATCCGTCACACAATATACAATCTTGACAGTTGGATTCGTAGTACACATTGGCCTCTACAAGTTTCTAGTTGATGACTTTGCGTGGATGTCGACGGATTTGATGAAAAATGAGGAAGAAGGAAGTTGATTTCTGTCCATTGGAGTATAAACATGGCGGCTGAAGCTTTAGATTAGGGTTTTGTGAAATTGTTGAAGTTAGGGGGCCTTTTATAGAAAATTGGCGAATTACTATTCATCCCGGATTTTCCGAACTCCAAACGAAGTGTGCCGGTTGGCGTCGCTAAGGTTTAGCCCACGTTCCGAACACAATGAATGTGTTTCGGGAGATAATTCGATCATCTGTGCAAGTTACAGCAATAAACATTCGATTTTAAATTAAATCGATTTAAACTAATTTCTATGTGTTTTGGCTTGCCTCGGACAAACGGTAAATCCGATTGACACGAAATTTGAAACCATACAATAATATCATATTACGGATCTGATGAAACTTGTTTCGTTGAAATCCGAGGATTGTTTGAAAAATGACTATTGTAACTCGCCAAATTAATATTAAAACAATTTCGATGCGTTTCGAGCTGCCACGGTCAAACGAAAACTCCAATTGCTACAAAAATTGAAATCCGATAATAATAAACTATTACGGATCCAATGGAACTAGGTTCGTCCAATTCTGTGACTGTTCGAAAATTGGCTATTTTTCAGTCGATAATTAAATATTAAAATATTCAATTTTCACAAATAAACTTTTAATTCAATTTTAAAAGTTCTATAACATCTCTATAACTTCAATATGATTAAATAAAATTTTACAAATCATTTTCAATCGTATTAAACTCGATTTTCAATTATTTCTGTAATTTCAACTATTAATTTATCGATTTAATTATCCAATTAAATCCAATTATTCGAAATAAAATTATTCGACTTATAAATTTCACTTATTAATATTTAAATTAAATTAAATAAATGAATTTTAATTAATATAAATTCTAGGTCGTTACAGACTTCCCCTCTTAAAAGAATTTCGTCCTCGAAATTACCAAGTAAGGAAAAATTTCGAAATCCATTAACTTTTCGAAACAAACCGTTCAATTTAGATTTTTCAAATCTCTTATGTGTTTAACTTTTCCAAAATTCATAGTTAAACTTCTTACAGAATCTTTACTAAGTTTTCAAATCATACTTAGTTTTCAAAATTTCCAATTTTCTCAAAAATATTCTAACGCCTTAAATTTTCGGAAAAATTCGCCATGGTCTCCTTTGCGCGGCTCGATCCGAAAAAAAAATGACAGTATATATATCACAAATATACATCTCATCAAGTGATGAGGCATCCCGCAGGGAAAAGAGTGTAAAAGTACGATATTTAATCCGAGATATGTACCTTATTTATTATTAGCGAGCATATACGGCTAATATAGCGCGAAAGCGAGCTCCAAATGCGAAGCATAAGCCATCCGCACCTACTAAACACTCAACATCAACATGAGAATCACGCATATATGAAAATAGTATCAATATACGTCATATAGCAAATAACAACTACATATGCCACATAGCAAATGCAACAAAAGCAACAAATGCAACCATCAACAACTATCATCCAATAATCATCCAACAAATCAATATTCTTTCATTTCTCATTAACATTCAATGAATTGGTTTTTTCAGTTTTAATCACATTTGATTTGTTAACATTGGGCTTTACAAATATTCATTTATTCGTTTCCAATTAGTATACATTCACTAACTTAAATTCACATTAGTTCACTTCCAAATTGAATCAAATTCAATTCTATTCAAATTCATTTATTTCCAATTTGAATTCAATTACATAGCTCTAAATTTTGCTAATTTATTTTCATTTACACTTAATGAATTTATATACAATCAACTAATCAATCAAATAACAACCAATGTATATTCAACATAACCAAATTTATTCAATTTACATTCAACATTCAATTTGGTTCAACTCTTTTAATTTCAATTGGTTTAACATTTAATTGATTTTCATTCAATTATTCAACTTCCAATAACATTAACTTTTAATGAATTAACACTTCATTCATTATTTCATATCAACTTATTTACATTCGACTGATTAACGTTCAATTCATTCATATTAGATTGATTAATATTCAATTCGTTTATTAATTCAATTGCTAATTCATTTTACATTTCAAGTTGAATTTCATTTATATAACTCAAGCTCATATTCTTAATGACTTAATTTTATTAATTCACTTATTAATTTACTTTGACACCAAAATCAACTTTATTCAATTTTACTTAAGTTATATTTCCTTTAAACATCATTTGTTTAACTTCACTTAAATTTCCACTTATAAGTTCAATTCAGATTTCAATTTTAATTAACTTTTACCAAAGTCAAATTTTCATATCACTATCAAATTCATATTTCATTTTACTTAACAAAATTGTTTAACCATTTTAACTATTGGTTTCACTTACATTTTCTCATTTCCTAAGTTATACAACTTATATATTTAAACTTCCAAATTCATTTACCTATCCAAAGCTAAATTTATTATCTCATACCATAAGTTCAAAATTCATTTCACTTATATTCATAAATTTCAACTTGGATTTTTAAATTTTTAAATTTGTTTATCACAACAAAACTTCAATTTCAATTTACTGTGCTAGCAAATCCATCACACAGAAACTCGAAAATGATACTGATGATGCTTCAGTCATCACCCTTATTATTTCCCAGCAACAATAGTGAATTCAGTGCTTTATATTCTTTCAAAAAATTTCTTTTTATCTTATAAATCACATTTATAAATCTTTCCTTATAAAATTTCATTATTTTACAGCTGTTGTTTTATTTAACTTATTCAACAACCAAACAATCAATTCATATACACTTTAATAATTCTGAAAAATTATTCCTTTATATATAAAATATACTCAAGGTAAAATTATTTCATTTACCCAATTTAAAACAATATCGTGTCGAATTGTTCTGTATAAGTGTTTAGAGACACCTATCGATAGAGTTGTACAGACTATACCGACCAGAATCCATATACCACTCAACAAACCAATCATCACAATATAAAATAATTTTATATTTACTAACAAATACGATCTCATAGCTATTATTACACTCAAACTCATTCTAGAGTACTACTGACTCTATCTCTAATGAGTAATTCCCAACAGAGCCATGGTTGTCGCTTAACCATATGCTCTGATACCAAATGTAACAGTCGACTTTTCGTCGCTCGAAAACCGACATCAAACGTCCACTGTATCAACTGCCAAGCCATCGAATGCCAGAAAACTGTACCGTTATGGTTAAAGAAAAAGAAAGAGGTAGAAGAAGAGAGAAAAAGATAGAACAAAACAGAAAGTAACTACAGAACAATATCAGAATCTCACAATCGCAGCGGAACAACATATAGTAGATAAATGAATAATCTTTAAAACAAAGAACTATATCAGTTATTACATTACATCATATTACATTTCATTACATCATCAGAGTGTACAACAACAAATAGCGCAAAAGAAATACTATGTGTACTAGTTCATACGCCATGCCATCCAGCTTGCCTCCAGCAACTCCTGAATTCCAGAATATCCTGATAAACCTAACTCTTGACTGCCCGTGTTGAAATTGGTGGGCACCCAGAGTTTAGGAAGGAAAACAATAAACTCCGAGTCAGTCATGGGACTGGTGTGAGAACTAAAACAATTTTTTTTTAAAAAAAAGGACATGATAATTTTAAAATAGATTTGCAATGCTTTTTAGAAAATGAGACTACCAAAAGAAATACTATGTGTACTAGTTCATACGCCATGCCATCCAGCTTGCCTCCAGCAAATCTTGAATTCTAGAATATCCTGATAAACCTAACTCTTGACTGCCCGTGTTGAAATTGGTAGGCACCCAGAGTTTAGGAAGGAAAACAATAAACTCCGAGTCAGTCATGGGACTGGTGTGAGAACTAAAACAGTTTTTTTTTTAAAAAAAAACAAAGGACGTGATAATTTTAAAATAGATTCGCAATGCTTTTTAGAAAATGAGACTACCATAAGGCCTCCCGCACACACACACAATGCAAACGCAGAATCGGAGGAGATTTCTCCTTATGATAGTCAAAGATGCTTGATACGCATTAAAAAGAAACATTTGATATTATTACTAGTGCATAGTGTAGGAAAACATTTCGAAAGTAAAGATATAAATCTTAGCCAGCATAGGCATTCCGCACTTATGCCTACTATAGCTACCATGCTCAATAGCAGGTTACCGTCACATTCCATGGCAGGTTATACAACTAAAACCGTACAAGGATCGTATTGTTTCTTTGGATTTCCAACAAATGGTCAGGCTAAGGAACTTCCTACTGCCATATGGTATCGCCTCTGGCGGGACGTCTCGAGAACTTAACCAGCTCTCTGCCAACACAAGGCTGGGTTACCTTTGTCACTAGGTAACTACTACACGACTATGCCATCCCCCGGTCCCTTTGGACCTTTATCCGAACGCCCGATAACCAACATCACACAGTAATAAATATAGCGTGTCAGCATGAGTAAGTATCTGGCTCCATACCTTGATACCACCCTTTCCAGAAGGAAATGACATACCCTAAAGGGCGCGACCCTCATAACCTTGCCGCATATTCCTGTTTTGACCATTTCCGGGGAGTGAGGTCTGACGAAGTCTCGTCCACAAAGCTAGGCACAAAGCCACGCTTTGATCAACAAATGATCAATAAATAATCATCACACAGCAACACTAAGCATGCCACATTACCAAATTGGGAATATATCGCTGATAACCTTCAACTACATAACCTCTGAGCGCGTACGTCTCAGAGAAGGGTGTTAAGCTAGAGAATAAATTCTCCGCCACCAACAGAAATGTATTTGAAAGAAATCTGCTTTATATCTCAAAATGTAATGTCATACACGTAACCATACAAGTCTGTTCCGGGTTCGAACAGAACCGAAGGCACTTCAAAAGAAGCCCTTGCAAATCCGGGTATTCACAATCCCGATAAAATTTCCCATCACAAAGGAAATCTCCATACCGTAGCTAACGGTGCAGAGACAATCGATAGGTCATCCTATCGTTTTCACAAATACCCGATCTTCAACACCGGTCTTCAATGCTATCCATTACATCGTATCACTATTCGGAATGGGTAATCCGAATAACGAGCACAATAATTTGAAAATAAGTGTAGCATTTCAATTTCAACCAATTCTCAAAAATACCTATTCAAAGGTCAATATTTGATAGTCGGTTATTTAACTATCAATCAACATTCACAACATCACCCGATTTCAAATAATTTCCCAAATTATTTATTTTCAAAAATATCTTTATAAGATATATATCCCACACTTCAACCATTTGAAAACCAATTTCAAATCAATTTATTTTCAACATTTTGAGAATATTCAATATACTTAAATCTAAATTAAGTATATATTTTATTTTATAAGGAAAACATTCTCTTAAACACATTTATTTGGGTCAAAACGAACGTTACGTAAAACATCGTTTCGACAACCCAAAATCACTAGTATAGGGATTCAAAATTTAGATAGATATATAAATCCCACTACTACATAAAACATTTCCTTTCGGAAATCATTTACTATAGCAACAGTGTTGTAGTCCACCATTTCCTTATATTCCTCGAAAACGTCTATTTCAATAATAAATGTTGAAATCTATGATTTCGATACTTAACACATTTTAAAACGTTTTTGAATCGTTTAAATTCTATTTAAAATATCTCTTTTTTCCAAAATATTTCTTTAATATATTATTCACTGTCCAAAATCGTGAATATATTTACTTATCCAAACTCAGCATTTCTACATATTCTATTTAAAAGATTATCCACTGTCCAAAATCGTGGATATATTTCCTTTAATAAGCTATAATAATTAACTTATCAAAATAAGTCATTTTCGGATTTATAAGACAACGCTTATAAATTCCATTTATATTTTATAACAATTTCAACTTATAAAATCACTTTATTAACAAATTCAATCCATATTCCATTTATACGCAAAAATCCATTTTATAAGTTAATTACTTATAAATCTTTTATTTTATAAAATATATTTATTTTATAACTTCACAATTCATAAATATATAGATTTCATTCACTTATATAATCCATTTATATTCCATTTTAACACTTATAAAAACTTGTTTTATAATTCCAATATTTTATTTTATAAACCTCAATTTTATAAATCTTTTATATAAACCATTTATAATAATTCAAAAATCCCAATTCAAATATCATTTTTATAATTATAAAAATTATAACGTTTATTTATTTAAAATGAATAAATTCCAAAATTTTATTTTATTCTGAATTCTTAACTTAAGTTTTCAAAAATCCAATTTTATTGAATATCGGCATTTAACGATACCAAAATATATTCAGCTAAAATTTAGCCTTTAACAATCTCAATCACAAAGATAATCATGCAGATTATAAATAGATCAACACACAACATTGAAACCAATTCAAATGTTTGAGGAATCCAGTTGGATCCCTCCAACATGTTTCCCTGCATCCAAAGATGTTAGCACAATACCAATTTCGCTTCAAGACGAAATATCGCGGTATATGGGATTTATAAAATACTATCCGCTATTATGCGGTGCAATAGGGTCTCATCCGCTATATAATGCGGGAAATCAACTCCAAGTACATATATAATACCAATTTCACTATACGGTGAAATATTCGCGTTATATGTTTTTAATAAATATCCTCCGCTTACTAACGGCGCATAATGTCTATTTTAGCAATCAATAGATAACAATTTATCATTCAACAAACAATCAATAATTTTTAATCTAACTATTTAAAATTTAAATCGAAACAATTCGATTGAGTGAGAAGTTCTCACCTTGATTTTCCGATAATAGTTGTAGCGTTTTATTTCGAATAAAATTAAACGTGTGTTTAATTTTACCCAAAATTCTCACTAGCTCCAAACCAGCTCCATTGCTTAGTGCTCATCAAAACGAAGCCAACGCAAATGGTTTCGCGCAATTCCGACCTCGTACGAAAAAGTTATCGCGGTTTAAACATTATACGAATTATAAATATAAATAAATCACATTTCTTTTATATTTTTTTAACCTAGCCATCATCTGCTATCCATCTCCCCAGAAAAAATCACGGCCATCCCTTTTCTTTTCCTTCTTCTCGTTCACGCTCGGCTATAGGAATCATACGCACGGCCGAACCCGTCTTGCCCTAATCACGCGACCAACCACGCCGAGCTGCACGACGATCAGGTGACGCCATATGGAAGCTCATCTCCCCCTCTACCTTCGGCATGAGCACGACCAAGCTCGCCCCCCCCAGCGCCTTGAAATTCGTGCCGACCGCATGGCCTTTGAATAGAAATTGCAGATGATCCGTCACACAATATACGATCTTGACCGTTGGATTCGTAGTACACATTGGCCTCTACAAGTTTCTAGTTGATGACTTTGCGTGGATGTCGACGTATTTGATGAAAAATGAGGAAGAAGGAAGTTGATTTCTGGCCATTGGAGTATAAACATGGCGGCTGAAGCTTTAGATTAGGGTTTTGTGAAATTGTTGAAGTTAGGGGGCCTTTTACAGAAAATTGGCGAATTACTATTCATCCCGGATTTTCCGAACTCCAAACGAAGCATGCCGGTTGGCGTCTCTAAGGTTTACCCCGCATTCCAAACACAATGGAACGTGTTTCAGGAGCTAATTCGATCATCTGTGCGAGTTACAGCAATAAACGTTCGATTTTAAATTAAATCGATTTAAACTAATTTCTATGCGTTTTGGCTTGCCCCGGACAAACGGTAAATCCGATTGACACGAAATTTGAAACCATACAATAACATCACATTACGGATCCGATGAAATTGGTTTCGTCGAAATCCGAGACTGTTTGAAAAATGACTATTTTAACTCGCCAAATTAATATTAAAACAATTTCGATGCGTTTCGAGCTGCCACGGTCAAACGAAAACTCCAATTGCTACGAAAATTGAAATCCGCTAATAACAAACTATTACGGATCCAATGGAACTAGTTTCGTCCAATTCTGGGACTGTTCGAAAATTGGCTATTTTTCAGTCGATAATTAAATATTAAAATATTCAATTTTCACGAATAAACTTTTAATTCAATTTTAAAAGTTCTATAACATCTCTATAACTTCAATATGATTAAATAACATTTTACAAATCATTTTCAATCATATTAAACTCGATTTTCAATTATTTCTGTAATTTCAACTATTAATTTATCAATTTAATTATCCAATTAAATCCAATTATTCGAAATAAAACTATTCGACTTATAAATTTCACTTATTAATATTTAAAATCAATTAAATAAATGAATTTTAATTAATATAAATTCTGGGTCGTTACAGAATCAAACTTCGAAGGCTCTTTTAATCATCATTTGATAGCTCATAAGAATCATCCTTTGATGGCTTTTGGACTCATTAGGCGATAACTTTTAAAACTCATTATTCGATGGATCTTATATCCATCATGCAATAACTCTGAAAAATCATCCTTCGATGGCTTCTATTATTCAATTTTTGATAGCTCTAAGAACATTTTTCAATGGCCTTCATGCTCATCATGTGATAGCGTATATTAGTCAACCTTTAATAGCCTTCATATTCATTATTTGATGACTCTTATCGATCACTCTTCAAGGTCTTTTATAGTCACCATGTGACAATTTGTATGTTTCAACCATCGGTAGCCTTCATATTCATCATTCAATAGCTCTCATCTATCATTCTTCGATGGCTCTTATCAATCATTCTTTGATGGCTCTCATAGTCACCATGTAATAGCTTGTATGAGTCAACCTTCGATAGCCTTCATATTCATCATTTGATGGATCTCATCAATCATTATTCAATGACTCTTATCAATCATTCTTCGGTGGTTTGCATAGTCACCACACGACAGCTTGTATGAGTCAACCTTCGATAGCCTATATATTCATCATTCGACGGCTCTTATCAATCGTTCTCCGATGGCAACTTATCAATCATTCTTTGATGGCTATCATAATTACCATGTGGTAGCTTATATGAGTTGACCTTTGATAGCCTTCATATTCATCATTCAATGGATCTCATCAATCATTCTTCGACGGCTCTTATCAATCATTCTTCGATGTCTCTCATAGTCACCATGCAATGACTTATATGAATCGATCTTCGATATCCTTCATATTCATCATTTGACGGCTCTTGTCAATCCATGATGGCTTGAAAAATTGTCATGCTATGACTTGAATACCTTATCTTTTGATGACTTCAAAGGCCACCATTTAAAGGCTCATGTTCTTCACCTTATGACGACTATGGAAGAATCATCATGTGATGGTTCATCTTTATCCTTTGATAGCTTTACTTCATAACTCATTGATGGCTATATTTGTCAACTTCTAATATCTTTATATTTCATCCTCCAATGACATAATATTATACTTCTCCTTAAAAACTTGGGTGTAACATCAATATTTTATGATAAACTGGTAAATACACTAAGTAAAATCAAAAGTGGAATATTTGCCTCATAAGCTTTATGAGATCTTCGCTTTGTTTCTTTGCTTTAAATTTATATTTTGTTCTATGCATAATGCTCTTTTTTGTTTTTCTTGAAGTTTAAATCTAGATGTTTTATTTTCCATGCTTAGTTCAGTTGTCGAAAATTAATATTTTTTTCCAATATCTGCTTTTATCATTTCTTTTTTCAACATGTACTTGGCATGGTCTACCCGTTTATTGTTAGAAATTTTGCTTGTGTTTATTTGAGAAGTTAGGTCATGTGTTTACAACCTCTTATTCATGTGTGTGGTTTTTTCTGTTGGTTTAGTTCATCTAATTTCTTCAAGTCCAATGCAGTTTTTATTGAAAAGCTTAGTTATTTACATATTACTCTAATTTTGTGTACAAGAAATAATATTGACATATGGATTATTATAAAAATTTGGGCAGTTTAATATCCCTACATTCGGTTTATTATTTTATTTCTCTCTTATAATTACAATTTTGTATAGTACACCACAGTACAAAAGAACCATTATATGTAGCATGATCAAAAGTGCTCTAAATTCCATGTTCTCAGCATGAAATTTCCATTTGGTCTGGATAGGTTGTATAGGTCGTTCGCTAGTGTGTCCGCGATGATTGTTGGCCCTTCCTAGTTATTTCACAGTGCATCATCAATTGGGGCTTTTGTGTTGGGCATTATTTTTCCTTTGATTAAATCTTCCTTGTGAAATTTTCTCTCCTCAAGTCTTGAATTACAACTCTTTGCAATTTATTGATGATAGACTGTGGACCTATTTGACGCCCCACCTCTATACTTACACTAACCAAGGACATTACAGGGCAACGCCGTCAATTAGTACGGAGAATAAGGCCATTGAGGAGCGACAACTGTGTAATTGATTTGAGTGAAAACCGATATGTCAGATAGTATGCCATGCATTTCATTTCAAGAGGGAATCCGACAGATCCATTCCAAACTTAAAACTACTACACAGTGGCTATGTGGCCTTCGGAAACAAATATAAAATAAGCATAACATAAATCAGTCATATATATTCAAATCACTAAGGAGGAAACAGAAACACATAAAAGTGAACATCAAGTAATGGTCATACAAGATCCACTACATCAAAAAAGAATAAGTACAAATGCTAGACAAAATAATATGTATACATCATGGAGTCTTTATCTCGAATGTATAAAAACAAAAACTGCTAAACTAAAGTAGTTAGCCAATAGTTAGAAGCTAATCCCTGCTAAGAAGTCAAAAGGAAGCACCTGAAACACCTCGGTCCGGCCCGAGTATTATTTAAGAAGAAAAATAATAAACGGATCAGTCTAGCTATAATTATCATGTAAGATGAGATAGGGTAAGAGATATGACATATATATATATATATATATGTATGTATGTATGTATGTGTGTGTGTGTGTATATATATATATATATATGATAACGACAAAAATCATACAATATCTCAAATTTTTTCAAACACCAAAAAGAATATCATATTCTTTATCTTATTCACCAAACCTCAAACACTGACAAAACATATCAATGCAAATTGCAAAAATTAGTGAAACACAAATTCCAAAAATTAGTAATTAGAAATTCAAAAAACACAAAGGGGGAGGCCTATCGAAACGGGAGCATGAAAACTCACAAACACGAATATTACAAACGGAACGCTATTCCATGGTCGCTAACCAATCAAATTTGAGCCGAAGCTCCACAAACAGCCCGAAGACCATGGATGGATACTCCACCAATTTGAGCCGAAGCTCCACCAAAACGGGGTTCAGCTCCCCACGCAAACAAAACATCGCCCATTGCTAGTCTAAATCACAAAATGATCATCATTGATCGATAAGTGTAAATTACGTTAAGCTAGTAAATAAATCAGTTTAGCTCCATGTCCCATTACCACTAACTTAACTTAAATATTTACGAACAGATTGCAGATTTCCACTCGAAAATTGTCACCATAATTCAATCGAACAAGTCCAAGAATTAATAGACGAAGTAAACGCAAGCATTTCATACCACTTGTTTTGCTAAGTCGTTTAATTGGATCTCTCATACGAATGAGGCAGAGGTCTGTATATACTAATAGATTGGAAAACGGTTTCAAAAAGAGTTTTATATTAGTGGCTTTGAAATCATTTTTCTAAAAGAGTTTTGGTATTTACTACTGGTATAAAAACCTTTGTATTTTAAAGTGACAAATCATAGAAACGATTGTAAAAACAATCTATCACCAAAAATCCACATTCCAATAACGTGAATCAAAACCATGAAATCAATAGCAAATCATTCAAATGGATATTCCCAAAAATCAAGAAAAGAAGTCATCAAAGTCGATAATAAATGACAACAACTAACCGGATCAATAAAAATCGATAAAATGGAAACCCACTTAAAAGTAGCAAAATTGGTTGAATTTAACTGCGCCAGACGTCTGGTGGATTTCCCAAACGTCGAAGCTGAAGGTCTAGAAATTTTCTTCTTGATCGACCAGATGTCTAGGAATAGCCTCCGACATTTGAGTAGTAGGTCTGGAACTTTTATTCCTTTGCATCAGATGTCTGAGTGTTTTCCTAAACGTCTGAGCTGAAGCTCAGGGCAAAATTTTCCTGGGCCATTGATGGCCAAATCAACTCGGAAGCGATCAAACGAGCGATGGTGGCTTGGGATTTATGCCAAGCAATAAACCAGCCTTCTAGGCTCTTCAATACACTCCAAAAAACATTTCCAAACATCCATAGTAGGATTTTCATAGATTTTGACTTCAAAATACCAAAAGTGGAAAATTCATCAAACCAATTCAATTCAAAAGCAATTGATCATGAAATAGATGTTAGGAATTCATACCTAATAACAAATGAAAGCTATAGACATAGATGTGAGTTCAAGAACCCACCTTAAAATTCAAAAATAAGGAATGAGTAGCTCTAAAAAAAAGCAAGATCAATTCCTCCACAACTACACCTCTAAGGTCTTCAATCTATTATTACATGCAAAGATTTCCTAAGTTAGGTTATAAGAAATTCTGAAAATTGAAGAGAGATTGAGATGGAGAAGATGAAGAGGATGCTTACCTAAGCTTCTCTTTTATTTATAAATTGAATTTGAATTCCTAAGAAAATCTAGGGATTAGAAGTTTTAATTTCCTTTCTTTTCCTCCGTTTTTCCTTTTGCTTGAGAGTGTTAGTAAATTATGAAAGGAATGAATGAAGAGTAGTGGAGTTTGGTTATTTTGTAGAGGAGCTTGGGTTATCTTATTGGGTTGGTGGGCTAGAACCAAACCCAAAGCCCAAATTAAAATACCAAAATCCTAATCAACTCCAAACATATCAATGTTATACTTAAACAAGTTGTAAACGTCGTTTTGAAATCAATAAAAGTGGTCTCGAGTTCGGATTCGACTGTTTACAAAAAGTCACATTTCGGACTTCTAAATTAAATCAATGACGCTATATTAAATAAAATATTTGAATATGAAATCATAAAATATGTGGGTTGTTACAACCTAACTGTATGTTCATCCTTCCTTTCCCTGTATGAATTCTAACATAGTTTCTTTAAGGTCCAGATTTCGCTTAGTTCTGTATGACATGCATCGGTGCGATGAAAAATCTACATCCACTGGGAGCATGGCTTCATTATCATATGTTAAGGAGAACATGGTATATCATGTAGGAGATCTAGTGAAGGTTCTATATAACCATATGATAAAGGTAACTCTTCCCTCCATTTCCCCTTACCCTTCATAAGTGTTTACTTGATCGGTTTTTGAATCATTTTGTATGCTACTTTAACTTAGGCAATTTCATATGGGTGAGCTACTGAAAAGCTTTTGACTATGCCATTTTTCTCATAACGGTCAGTATACTCCTTACTTTGAAACTACGTACGGTATCAGAAAGTATTTTATATAGGATTTTGAACCAAGTAATGATATTTCTGACTATGAATAACTAATTTCTTTGAGGTTATAATTGCTAGCGGCTCGGCTTCTACCTACTTTTTGAAATAATCTATTAAAATTATTGCATACCTTGCCCCCTCATTATACATTAAAGTGGATCTATTAGGTCTATGCTCAATATGTCAAACGGTTAAGAGAAGATCTAAGGTGTGAGTTCATGTGAATCTTGGGATACTAGCAAATCTTTGGCACCGATCACACCTACTGATGAACTCCTATGCATCATATAGTGCAATATGCCAATAATATCCTTGTTTTAATATTTTTTCATGTAATTCTATTACTCAATAGAGATCTCTACAGTATCCCTCATGGACATTTCTCATTGACTTTGACTCCTTTAGGGATATATCTCGAGTAGGGGGTTGAGTATCCTCTATTGTATACATTGCATCAACGAATGTAAAGTAAGGGTTCTGATACCTGATTTTCCTTGTTAAGTTCTTGTCTAGAATTAAATTTCCTTCTAATAAAAATAACTTGATAGGAGTCATCCAAGATTCCATTTTGCTTGGTTGTAGTAATGGTGCAATTTGGTAATCTCAAGGCGTGTTTGGTTCGACTTGGTTTGTTGCAGTTTGATCTTTTTCTCACTAGGCTCGTGTTAGAACTAAAATTTGAGTTGCCTTTGAAATGTAAGGTTCAACTAGGTACCCCAATGGAATTGCTTTCAAAACTTGGTAGATTTAGTGCTTACAGGCATGGCTAGAGATTTTGCATGAGAATTTTCTTCTCTAGGAATTTGCCCTATACTAAACTATTCAAATTATGTTAAAAATTTCTTTGTCTCAACATATTCGGCTAAGGTTGGCTCTTTGATTTGATGATTTTCCTGCACTTGATTTACAACAAGCAGGAAATCTCTGTGAACTTCTACATTTGGTA
Organism: Allium cepa; assembly: GCA_030765085.1. Taxonomy (NCBI): domain Eukaryota; kingdom Viridiplantae; phylum Streptophyta; class Magnoliopsida; order Asparagales; family Amaryllidaceae; genus Allium; species Allium cepa. The sequence continues at coordinate 470,878,664 of CM060929.1, read as the reverse complement.
CGTTCATTACTTGTGCCATTTTGAACCCTATAATGAGTGCCTCATATTCTGCGACATTATTCCTTGCTTTGAACCCAAGTTGGGCTATGCCATATAAGTTTTTCTTTTTTGGGGAAACTAGTACTTATCCAGTGCTTGCCACTTACTCATTTGATTCACCATCCACGTATAGTTGCCTAAACTGCAGAGATTTTGCTATATTTTGATTTTTTTTGTCAGCCGCTGCAACGCGTTCCATAAAGAATTTAGCTAAGGCATGCCCTTTTATCACATTTCATGGGCAGCAAGAGATGTCGTATTGGCTGAGTTCGATAGCCCATCTTAACAAACAAACCAATGTCTCTAGTTTTTGCAGTATATTCTTTAGTGGTCTATTTATTAGCAATTTGATGGAATTCTCTTAGAAATGAGGTCGTCATTTCCAAAAAGTGAGCAGGAGATTATAGGCCAACTTTTCTACCATTGAATAATTCAATTTTGCTCCAGGTAGGCATTTACTTATGAAGTATATTCTCCTTTGCACTCCTTTCTTATTCTCGGACTATAGCTACACTGATAGACTGATTAGTTATAACTAAATAAACAAACAAGTCCTCAACTTCATTGGTTTTGAATGTATGGGCGGATTGAATATGTGATCATCTAAAGATTGGAGGGCATCTCTACATTCCTCCGTAAAATCAAAGATTTGGCCTTTCTTAGCTTGATTAAAAAAGGGATACACTTTTCAGTAGCCTTCGAGATGAATCCGCTTAAAGAATTAATTTTCTCATTCAATCACTTGACATCTTTAGGTTTTTTTCCTTTCAAAATCTTTGTTTTTCTAATGGCGTCAATTTTCTTTGAGTTTGCCTCTATTCCTCTTATGCTTACTATATAGCCAAGGAACTTTCCTAATTAGACAGCAAAGGTGCATTTTAGTGTGATCAATTTCATGACATACTATCTTAATATTGCAAAGGCCTCCTACAGATCGTGCATATAATTGGAAGACAGCGTTGACTTTACAAGCATATCATTAACACAAGCTTCGACATTCTTCCCAATCTGCTTGGAATATATCAAACTAACCAGCCTTTAATATATCGCCCCCATATTTTTTTAACCTGAATGGCATAATCCTGTAGCGGTACAACCCATTGCCTATAATGAAACTCTTGTGTTCTTGATCTAGTTTGTACATAGCTATATGGTTGTAACCTAAGCAGACATCCATGAACATAAGCAGTTCATGGCAGCAAATTACATCGACAAGTTGGTTAATCTAGGGTAAGGGAAATCTATCATTAAGGCAGGCATTATTGAGGTTGGCAAAGTCAATGCATGTTCCCCACTTCTCATTGGGCTTCTTAACCAATGTTGGATTCGCTATCCACTTTGGGTAGTATACCTCTTTGATGAAGTCATTCTCCTTCAGCTTTCTGACTTCCTCTAATGCATTGTATCTTTTTCGATCCATGGTGCGATGCTTTAACCTTACTGGATGTCCATTTGGATTATTGTTGAGATCACGGTAGATGATGGTTAGGTCCATCCCCATCGTATCTAAATGGTTCCAAGAAAATAAATGGGTGGATCTCTTTATGAAATTTATCAATCCTGAACATAGTTTGCTATAGGTTCTTTCAAATCTTCACTACTTTCGCAGGGTCTGAGGGAGTCTAATTGAACGTTTTCTAAGTCATCTATTAGCTTTGAACATTTCTCCCTTAGTCTTAGTCTAGGATCCACCTCATCTTCTACTTTACATGGCCTTTATGAAGCAATGCTTCCTTGATTTTGGGCGGTATTAGAAAAATACTTATCATAAACTGAATCATACTCATTTGTCCCTTTCATATGCAGATAGTCTCTTTTTCTTCTTTACGAATATAGTGGTCTTAGATTCCCATGTTTCAGTATCGGCCTTGGCACTAAATACCGATATAGTTTTTCGACCTAGTATTTCCATTATAACAAGAGTTAAGGAGACAATAGTATAATTTTGAACAATTTTATTAGTAGAATTTAACTTTACATTATATATTTCTCTAACAAAAAATTGTTCTCCCCTTACACTACCTACTCTTGTTGATAATGGAGGAGAATTTGAAAATGAATTTTTTAGATGTTTTTTTAATAAGAATGGTATTAATCATAATTTCTCCTTTCCACAAACACCATAGAAAAATGGTGTAGTAGGAAGAAAAAATTATACCTTAAAGAGTGTGCAAGAACATTGCTAAGTAGTAAGAACTTACCTAAAGAATTTTGGGTCGAAGCCATTGCTATTACTTGCTATGTACTTAATCGTGTATCTCTATAATGACTAAGCACACTTCTTATGAAACATACTGAAGAACATCTAGGTAAATTTGATTCGAAAGCCGATGCTGGCATTTTTATTGGTTATCTGAAATGAAGTAAATCCTATAGAGTTTTCAATATATTTACTAACATAATTGAAGAAAGTTTACATGTTTCTTTCGAAGAAAATTTCAAAAATAAAAATAAAGAAGAAGAATTTTGAGACATCAACCAACCATGTGTTATAGAAAATAATATTGATACCAAAAACAAAAATGATATTAAAAATAATATGGATTCTAATGATAATTCCTTAAGATCCCCTCCTAGAATTTTAAAAGATCATCCCATAGATAATATAATAGGATATGTAAACACTCGAGTTTCAATAAAAAGTCAATTAAATCAGATAGGGCATGTAGCCTTTATTTCAAATATTGAACCTAAGTATTACAAGGAAGCCACGGAATAAGATTTTTGTATATTAGCAATGCAAGAAGATCTTAATTAATTTGAACGAAACAATGTTTAGGAACTCGTGCCATGACCCAATGAGCAATCCATTAATGGAATAAGATGGGTATGTAAAACAAAACCGACGAAAATGTTAATAAAATCCATAATAAGGCTAGATTAATTGCTCAAGGGTATAATCAAGAGGAAGGAATAGACTATAAGGAAATATTTGCACCTGTTGCACTCATTGCACGACTAGAAGCAATCTAAATATTACTCACAGTTGCGTGTCATCATAATTTTTAACCTTTTTAAATGGATGTCAAGAGTGCCTTCTTAAACAGTTTTATTAAAGAAAATATTTATGTTGAACTAGCACTTTATTTGTTCATGAAAAGTTTCCAAATAATGTTTTCACACAAAAAGGCGCTTTATGGTCTTAAACAAGCAACCTGTGCTTCGGATGATAAGATCAAAAGCCATCTATTAAACTCTAATTTTCAGATTAGTAAAATCGATTCTACATTATTTATCAAAAAACAAAATGATGATATTTAATCGTTTAGATTTATGTTGACGATATAATTTTTGGATATACGAATGAAAATCTATGCAACAATTTTGCAGCTATTATGAAAAATTAATTTGAAATGTCTTATAGGAGAACTGATTTTCCTTTTGAGTTTACAAATCAAACAATTATAAAATGGAATTTCCATTTATCAAAAATAATATTGTAGAGAGTTAATAAACAATTTTGGAGCAGAAGACGCTTCAGGTAAACCCACTCCCATGAGTACTAGTTTATATTTAGACAAGGATCAAAATGGTAAGGATTTTGATTAACAACTTCATAGAAGTATGTCAGGCTCCTTATTTTAACTAACCGCTAGTAGGCCCGATATTATGATGGGTGTTTGCTTGTGTGCACGATTTCAAGTAGTTCCCAAGGAATCACATTATCGGGTTGTGAAATGAATTTTACGATATTTAACCAACATCAAAGATTATATCCAAAAGATAGCTCCTTTGAATTGGTTTCATCTTGTCATGCCGATTTTGAGAGTTGCAAGATGGATCGAAAGAATACTAGTGGAACTTGTCACTTGATTGGTCAATCTTTAGTCTAGTGGTTTAGTAAGAAAAAAGATAGTGTTTCATCATCGACATGTGAGGCCGATTATATCTTAGATGCTTTGGTTTGTGCTCAAGTTAGTTATATGCTACAAACACTTAAAGATTTAAGGAGAGATATTAAGAAATCACTTATTTATTGTGATAATACTGGTGCAATTAATCTCTCAAAAAAAATCCTGTCAATCATTTTAGAACAAAGTGTATTGATATACGTCATCATTTTCGACGAGATAATGTGAAAAAGAATCCATTTCTGTAGAATTTATTAATATGGAAAATCAAACAGCATATACTTTAAATAAACCATTTTGCGAAATGACCTTTATAAAATTATGTAGAAAATTAGGGATTTTCCTTTCAAATGAGTTAGCTGAATAATTTTTACATATAAGACAATTAATTTATTAAAATATTTTCATACCTGGGATCTCATTCTCCTCACTATAGATTATTTTCGTTACTATTTAAATGAATTCCTACCTTAAAATAGTATTTGGTATTGTTGGTTCAAGGTAAATTATAAAAACCTATCGTATGAATACTTTATCTATTTTAGGCAATCTTTTAGTATTCAAACATCTCCTTTATAAAAAATTTGCACTAAAACATGATAACCTCTGAAAATAATTCCTCATCTCATTTTAAGATTGTCTCTTCCCTTTCTTGGAAAACTGGTTTTTCTCCTAAAGGGAAGAAAATTAAACAATCATTTAAATTCAAAGGTCACTTAACTTCCACTCAAGATGATCATATCGATAATATAGAACACTATCAAAGAGAAGTGACGAGATTGCAAAAAGAAATATGTCACGAGCAACATCGATGCGATGAACATCTAAATTCTATAGAAAGGACTTTATTGTCTTTCCACTGGAAATTGCCAACTAAAATTGCATTTGTTCCAATCGAACTCCATCTAGACAATCAGTGGCAACTATCAAAATATATGAGCCAAAACAAGCCAACTCTTGAGAACAAGAACCATTTAAAGAAGAAACTAAGCCATCAGAAGATAAAATAACATTTTGATAGGTTTCTGTTTGATTATATAATTTTTAAAATTGTCATATATATATATATATATATATATATATATATATATATATATATATATATAACATAATAAGCCTTATTTACCTTCATATTTTGTAAAAATATCTACTGCAACTTACAGAAGGAAAATAGATAATAAATATATATACATATATAAGACTAAAATATTTCCATATTTTAAAAATTCATTCGAGTAAAATATAATCTCAGTTGATTGAATTCTATGGTTGTCTATAAAAAACAACTAAAAACAATTTAGTCAACTGCCTAACCCAACTTAGTCTAACAAAATAAAGGTCATTTCTTAAGAAGGAATTTTCATTTAACTCTGTCGATTGCCCCTTCTTTCAGTCGACTGAAATTATGGTATTCAGTTGACTAAAATATTGCTTTTAGTAGATTAACTATAAATTTCTCTTGGGAATAAAATTCCTTTGCATTTAGTCAAATGGATGCCCATTTTCAGTAGATTGAATCTAAAGTTACCTATGTTTAAAAATTGTCCCTTTTCATTGAAAACAAAGGTTCTCTTCACTCTCTTTTCACTATTCCAATTTCAAATTCTAAACTAGATCTAAAACTTCAAAACTTTAATGGCTCTAAGAGAAATTGTGGCAAAAAGAAAGAAGCTTTCCGCTCAACAAGAAAAGGCCTCTTCCTCAACTCCATCACATCTTGAATTTGCTTCTGATGAACAAATTATTGAATGGATCGGTAATAGCTAAACAACCTTGAAGAGATTTAATGAACTAAATGACCAAATGATTTTTCAAGAGATCTCCTACAAGATGTCAGATTTTTCTAACTTCGGGAGGAGATAGCTCGTGAAAATGAATTTTTGTGCCTAACTAACAGTAGCATAAATCAAGTGAAAATTTATACCTTTCTTGTTCGAATGTTCTATGCAAATCTTTGTGGAAGCTATTATAGCCTTGAAAATGAAGAAGGTTTATTTTAGAGTCGAATCTTAGGTGTCGATATTCGATTTTTTGTTAAGGACTTGGGAATAATATTGGGTTTTTCTTCATCAAAAGATGATTTAGATGATATAGACCACGATAATTTTGCCTATAATTCAACTAGTTATTTATTTCGAACGAAATTCGAACAGCATTTTTGTTAACCTTCGTCCTCAAGCTAGAATTATTCGTAAGATGGTTCTCCATACAATTCTTGTAAGGACGGGTAGCTATGGAAAATGTATAACAATAATTATAAAATCTTTTATGCAATTTACACGAAAGGAAAATTAAATTCGGCAAAAATCATACATGATGAGATTATAAGTTTCAATGCTCGATCTCAACAAACAATGTTCTATAGTTCTTTTTAACCCAGGTCTTCATTCACAATGGAATCAATGTTAAATCCTTATCTGACTTCATCACTCCCAAAATTATGGATCAAAAGTCAATATCATTAATGAAACTTCCTTCGACCATGGAGCCGCTTCTTCCTTATAATGCGTATCTTGCGAAAATAGTGGCTAAGAATATTGGACAATCGTCGTCTTAGCCATAACCATCATCGCAGCCATCGTCTCATCAAGAAGAAGAGTCTTAGTCAATGGATAGTGCTAAGAGCATTTCTTTAGTTCAACCTTCAAAGAATATTCCTACTCAGGCTACTATTCTTTTAAACCAATAAATTATTTCTGATAATGGAAAACAATTGGCAAGAGAATGAAATTTTTTAAGAAATCAACCATGGTCCTTTTTGAGAAAATTCAGTAGAAATCTCTTCTTGTTCAAGGTCTCCTTCTCCGTCTCGCTTTCATGCCTCTTTCATAAATGAGCAGGATTGAGAAATATTTTTAAGCTACTCTCCATCTACTTAGTTTTTTAATTTATTGCTTTTAAAACATTGCATTTGGTTTGTATGTTTAAACTTCAATTGTTTGAGTTTATATACTGTTATTGTCATTGCACTTTATAATTTCCTTATGCATCATGTGTTTTGTGTTATCTTATATGAGTTACTTGTGTCCATATTTTCCTTGCTTTCACAACACTTTCACTTACCCTTGTCGATGACAAAGGGGGAGAAAATACGATGAAAAGGGAAGCTTTTACTAAGTGGGAGATCATATATGTACACACATATATAGTTGTCATCATCAAAAAGCAGGAGAACGTTAGAATCTTTTTGTATGGTTGTTTTAATTATGCAACTATATAAATATCTGTCCTAGCATCTCTTATGTAGGACTTTGAAAGTAGTAATGATTCAAAGAGAAGCGAAGTAGAAGGAACAAGAAATAGTTGTCAACAAGTGAAAAGTATGTTTCTCTCCTTATAAAATATTTGTAAAATCTCATAGATAATTCATATGCATGTACACTTATACACACGATTTCCAATACAAAAGCCAAAATAATTTACAAATAAACTTTTACATGGTTACATATAAAAAAATTAATCTACGAAGGCTTGTTCGAATAAATACAAATTCCCTCGATTGAGGGCAGTCGATTGAATTTGCATTTAGTGGACTTAAGATGGTCAACTAAATGTATACTTCAGTCTTCTTATTCTTATCTTCCTCTCTGCAATATTTGATTGTCTTATTCAGTAGGCTTGTGATCATTTCCAGTTGACTAAATGAACGGTAACGACTATATTTTTTGGAAGAACACTTCGAAGAGTTAGGATTGTTCAATGCTTCTTCTTCAAAAAGGAATGTCTTTCTAAAAGACTACGACTTTTCTAAAGAAACTAGTGATTACTATAAATAGAGCTTAAGTCTACAAGTTCATTTTATCTTACTATCTTAAATTCTATACTTTCTTGAATCTATTTTCTCTCAAATAAAATATTGATCATTCACTCAAAGATCTTTCCTTGCACTTCCATGATCATATTGCATGCATCATTGAATCATGAAAGGAGATTGTAGGAAGCTTTATAAAAAAAAAGTCAAAATTCATGTTAACAGAACACAAATTTATCAAGTTAGTAAACTCTCGTAATGCCTATTCCTCCGGGCATAGTATGGGTGTTTGATTAGCGGAAACTCAATGGGGAGCATGGGAACGGAATGTTGGATGAGAGGTCCAAACTAGTATAAAAACTCTAGTGAAATCATTTTTATTTACTTTACTTTACCTTATTAATATTTATCTAGATTATAGTTATTTGAACAACTACAATAATTAGCCATATTGGAGGTTCATTATACTCTCATGGAATTTCATAAGTAAATCATTTTGAGAGATAGTAGTTCCTTATCTATCAATGCAGGTCTTTCTATAAAAGCACTCTACGGAGAATGTTGTTCTATTTTCAGGTTGCCTTCATAAAAGAATTTATGCAATGGTGCAGCTCCTATTATGACAAGGAGCTCGACCATGCCAGTAGGTATAATTGATGTGTTGTTAAAACCATATATCGGTTCCGGGCTAGTGTTCGCACCGGCTAAATGTCCACCGGATTGGAAAATAGCCCATCGAATTTATATTAAAAATAACTGCAAGCACACGGTGTACAATTCTAATATGTGGAGAGTACGAGTTGATACACAGGGAATTGTTAGATTTTGAAATTAAATTCAATCAAATTAAACCAATATTTGAACGTGTGATTAGCCAAGAAAAATGTAGAAAACTAACAAAAGAAAATGGATAAAAATATTATCGTAGAAGGCAATTTATTGGTAATTTCACTCTCTTGATCACATAAATCAACACAACATGAAATTATGATCTCTTTTTTTGATCATTCGTGAATTTAATTGATGTGTTTATCATAATTATGGAATATTTATGCTATTAATTAGCCTAATAAAACCCATTAAACTATTACATACCCCTTAAACCACTTGCGAATTCTCATGAAAAATGACAATAATGTTGAAAGTAAAAGCTGTTTTAAGTATGGCCTATTAACTATTGATTAGAAATATAAATCATTGAATTTTGATTTCAAAATTCACTTCATTACTATAATCATATGTAGAAGAAGAGGCAATCTGTATTTGTTTGTTTAAGCATAGCCTATTTGGTGCCAACAATATAGGCTATCAAATTCAAAGCTAAAACAACAAGTTAACCCATTCAAACATTTCCATTAAGCGCAAAAAGAGATCAAAAATGAGCAAGTTATGTTGAATCTATATAATTAGAGAGCTTCCTTACCACTAAATTGAAGGGGTTTAGCCTCTTATATTTGGTATCATATCAACAAATATAGATTGCAACATGAAATGGAAACAAAAGGAAAATGAGAGCAAAGTAAATAAAAACTAAGCTAATTGCATAAAGTAAAGATACACGCTACTGAATGAAAGGAAGAAGCATGTAAATAAAAGGAGAATGAACTAAAATTGCGTAAAAAAAATTACATGAAAGGAAATGACTAATTAGCCCTGAAAAGAAAGAAAAGAGAGCTTCTAATTTTATTTTTTTAGCCTAAACTAAACTAAAGAGGCTAAGAGGAAGAGAGACTAATTACATGAACATAAGAGGTATTTATACAAGTTTGAAACCCTAATCCATATTTTTGGGAACTACCCAAACTACCCTCTTAGGATGTGTGGCCACCAAGTTATCATTAGCATGAAATAATCCTCCATTAAGTGCGCATGTAACTTTAATGGCCCTTAGCATGTGCATTAGCTCCTAATTTGTACATCATGGTAAGTGAGTAGGTAGGATCCTCCATGTTGCATGGTTTGAATTATTTCCATCTTCATTTCTTCATATTCTCTTATGCATGCATATTTTCCATGAAAACCTCTTCCATTTGAATCCAAATTCCTATAAAAAATCATAAATATTTCAAGCAAAAATTCTCAAATTAATATATGCACAAAAATGACCATTTTACCCTCATATGAAGATGAATATATGATGATTTAAAAATAATTTGATTTTTTGGTTTAAACAAGTTAAAACACCCTATATGATCAATTTATTTAATTTAATAAGATTAAATATGGAAGTAAAAATATACACATTTACACGTACATCAAATACCCTCGCGCTTATCTTTTTATTCGTCCTCGAATAAAGAGAAACTAAGATAAATCCGTTTTCATAGGAAACATGATTGCATTGAGAATATACAACAAGCCGTTAAACCTCTAAGTGTCCCTAGTAGGACGAGTGTTGTCTCGTAAGGGTTTTCAACGGATACTGCCCACAAAATCCAAATACGAAATGAGAAATTTCCTAAGTGCATGGTTTATTTACAGTGATATGGATGCAAGTTTTCAAAAATATATACAAACAAAGGATTTACATTTAAATTAACAAAAATAAGTCAAATATAAATTTTGGTCATTATCTTGAAAATTTAAGTCATTTACTCGTCAAAATTTCCAATAAAAACAAAGTTATAGTAATAAATAAACTATAGTTAAATCGTTGTTTCGGTTGATATTATTGTGTAACTATGAAATGGATCCTTAGTTGATTATCAAAGTTTATCAAAGATGTATTTCTTATACTTTTGAATAAGAAATCAAATCAAATAAGTAAAAATAATGCTTGGATTTCAATTGCTTAATATTTCTATTTTTGAAAATTTTATCGATGTTAACAAAATTTACATATGCCTAACTCAGATAAACTGAGGCTAGATATGTTACCCATGCACTGCCTTTCGGGCTTATGTGAGGAGAACATAGAGCGTGGCGAGTGAACACACAAATATGTACACCTATCGACTATAGGCATTATTAAAAATAATTTTTATACACATACACCTAACTCAGATAAACCAAGGCCAGATATACCGATCGTGAATTGTTTTTCGGGCTTACGTAAGAAGGGTACAGAGCATGGCGAGTGAACATACAAGTGTGAACACATGACTCTAGATATTAATAAAATACACACACACACACACAAATATTTTTTTATTTTGATTCTTTTTTGTTTTTTTATATTCTTCTAAAGAGAGAGTTTTGTAGAATCATCTTAGCACCATTTAACTTAGAAGATAAAAAATATTATACCCTTTTATTTAAATTGATCTCTTTTAAAATAGAGGTTTTCATTTAGGATATGTTTCATAATTAACACGTATGAGCCTTCTTATATACTAGTTAAACCACAGTTATTTGTAACTAAACTTTATTTTTATTTTTGTTGAGATAAATAACTTTTCAAAAAATTTCAATTTAATAACCAAAACCATATATTTATACTATAGTTTTTCTTCAAAAGTAATTAAAAAAAGATAATTTCTTTTGGGATTCCTTTTATTTTTTTTTTGAGTTTTTGAAAGAAAATGCAAAACGATAAACCATAAAAAATATATGAAGATGAGATTCACCCCCCTTCCCCACACTTGATTTTGACAGTGTCCCCACAGTCAACACAAGTGAAAGGAGAAAAATAAAATCAAAACAAGACCTATATTTACACGAAAAAGATTATTATTTACACAACATCAGAAAATATATCGTTAAAAAGTATATGAAATGATTTTCCAAATACCAATTCATTTGTCTCGTCAAGTATTAGAGACACAGCTTAAACATGGAAAACTAAGCCATAAAAGATTTCGAAATTGAATGTTGATTTAGAAAAATGAATGTCATATTATTAAAAATTGTACGAGTAGTTTTATTTTCAATGATTTTCTGGGTTGATAGAATAATTAGTTGAAGTTCAAGTTTATTTTCACCAAATTGAAATTCAAACTTATCATTGAAAAATTCTACAGAATTGTTGATTACAAAATGAAAATGGCGATTTAAATCCACCCCTTCGGAATTAAACAAGTCATCATCGAAAATTCCAAAAAATTCATGTTCATTAAATTTGTCTTTCTTTGTTGGATTATCAACAATATCGTCGCATAAATCAAGTTCAAAATCCAAAGTTGTTGTGTTCAAATTTTTAAAATTGGAAAAAGGACGACCAATTTTAAAACGAGTTTCGCACCCTTAAAAGAATTTAAATCCAACTCAATTACCGTATTTTCAACAACTTCATTAAGATTGTCACTTTGAATTTCAAAAGCTGTTATTTGAAAATCGTCGATTTGGGTAAAAGGTGGATTATTACTTGACTCGTCACACATTGCGATTTGATTTTTTTTTCACGTTGTTTTATATATGCTTCAAGTAACAAATCCATGTGATCATTGTAAATTTCATTCATTTGCTCAACAAAATCCAAATTATAATTATGAACTTGTTGACAACAAAATTTTTCACTCGCATCGTAGTCGAAATTATTCCCTTTCCAAAACTGTTTAATTTCCATTTTGATTTTTAATTTCATTTTGGAGTTCGGAAATGAATTGGCACGGGTTACACTCGAAATCATTTGAATTTTGAAGTGGATTCAAATTTTGAAACCCTTGACTTAAGTTATTGCGCAAATTTCAATTACATAATTCATTTGTCGTTTGATTTTGTTGTGTAGAGAGTTGAAATAAAGATGAAATCGTTTCAATGCTATTTTTGAAATTCGAGGGTTGTTCATCATTTTGAATATCATATTGTTCCAAAATCGAATTGTTTGTGCAATAGTTGTTAAAATATCCTTAAATATTTGGAGTGAAGTTATATGGATTATATTGATTTTCATAACTACTGTAAAATTCTAATAAATAGGGAAATTCAGACATTTTCAAAAGATTTTTTGGACCTTTTTGGAAATTTTTTTATAAAGGAAAACTATTTACAAAACGATTTTTTTTTCAAAATGAAATTTGATTTTGGTTTTGTTTTTGGATTTTCAATTTTTTTCTATTTTTGGAAAGATTATATATATTTTTTTTGAATTTTTGTTCTTCTAAAAAAACTAACTCAAAAGTTTTTTTTGGAATTTTTTTATTTTGTTTGAATTTTTTTAAAAGAAAGGATTTTAAAACAAAGTTAAGGAATATTCATAATTTTTTTAGTTTTGGATTTTGGATTTTTTTTTAATATGCATGAATTAATGCAACTAAACGAATGCAGGGATTAAATTACAAATTTTCTATTCTAATTAACTCATAATCCAAAATTGTATAATCACACTTTGTCTTAAATCAACAAGATAGTTCTCAACCAGGTAACAGAAAGGATTTATAGGTGCACTACGAATTACCGTAGCAATGAGGCCAATGGTTTAAGCATCTTCAGAGAAACAACCGCTATAATATTTACGAATCGCCGCAATGTTTATAAATGGTTATTGCTCTACCATAGCCTAGACACCAGGAAAATAAATTGTTCAAAGTAGACAACTTGTCAATATACAATTAAGTGTTATTGAAGTCTAACCATTATTATTAATCAAAATTCTAAAATGAAATGCAAAATAGAAATTAAATGTGTATTAATAATGTAAATACGAATGGATTTTTGTTTTTATTTTTGAAATTTTTTTGAAATTTTTTATATTTAAATGTAAATGCAAGCAACCAATAATGCAGAGTAAAACTAGAGATTAGAACACAACACTAGAGCGTCTAGAATTTATTAGCAATTTATTATTCTTTTAGCGGCGATTATTTTTTTAAGCGCAATTAGCAAGTAAGTAGTTTTAGCAAGCAGTTCTTCTTTTATTTCCTACAACCTAAAAATTAAAAACAATATATATATATATATACATATTTTTTTATTATATATATACACATATATATTTTTTAAGAAAGAAACTAAGAAAAACGCGAAACCAAAACAATTTGGCTATTTTTTTAAGGAAGAAGCAAACCAAACCAAAACAAATGAAAACCAAACAAATTGAAAAAAATGAAATAAAATAAATTGAAAAACTTAAAGCTTGAAAAAATTGAAAAGAAGAAAAGGACAAATATAATAATAATAAAAAAGAAAGAAAAACCCAAATCACAACCCGGCCCAGCAAACGATCTTCCCTAATTAAATTAAAACGAACAGGCTAACTTCTCTGACCAACATTTACCAAACTTAATTTCTCAAAAAATTGCAACTCCCTTAAGTCCAATTTCACAACTCAACACAATCAAAATTCCTCAATTAAATTAAAAGTTTCTCAATCAAATTTTTGAAAATTCACGGTGGTTGATTTGGCTAGAAGTGGATTTTGTGGGTCTTGCGATTTAAATGATGATTAGTGCTTTGTTTCCTATTTGGTAAGGGTTGGAGTTTGTAGGTGTTGCAATCGATGTTAGTTGTGTATTTGGGTTGGATTTGAAGAGGGTGTATACGCAATTGTTCGGTGATTGGGAGCAAGGTTGCTGTTGTGAGGGTGTTGCTGCTGAAGGAGTTTATCAAGTTGCATATTTGTTGAAGTTTGGATGAATAGGCAAGTAGTGGCAGCATTATGTATCTTTTGTTAAATGATCGGTCGTATGGCTATTGTATGAGGCTGCACGGACATTTGGTGGTTCAGGCAAGTGGTTTGAATTGCGGTGATTGTTGTATTTGACAAAGGTGGTTAAGGCAGAGGAGGGTGATTGGTTGTAGTAGCGGTTTTTGGATTGAATGGCTAGTTGATGATGTACAGGTGGTAGAAGGAAGTTTTATGTGTTGTGGATGACTAAAGTTATCGAGCAGCAGAGGTTGTGTTGTTTCTGGTGGTACTGGTTGCAGTCGATGATATGGCAGTTGTATCTGGAACAGGGCAGTTTATTGGCTTGTGGATATATGGTGGTGTGGGTTGTAGACATATGAAGTGGTATGGCCGATATGTGGTGATGAATACGAGTATGGTGAAGTGGTGATGTTCAGATATGTCAGGGGAGTTTTAGAGAATCATCAATAAAACGACAACTCTTCAAAGTGGTCGTAAGCTACAGTGCCTAACCACTATAAATCTTGTCTTTCTACTGCTTTCCTTTTAATTTTTTGAGTAATTCTACTAAATACAATCTATCTATGATCTATGACCGTGATCTGGTGCTTTCATCTGCAATTGGGTGTTTGTGACCATTTTTGGTGCAAACATTTTGGTGCTTTCACTGAGAAGGCTAGCATTCAGGGGTTCTACAACTTGGACTTTGGATCTGAAGGCTTGAAGACTTGGATTTGGAAAGCTATGACGAAGCAATCAACAGGAAGACAAAGAGCGGAAAAGAGTCTGCACGAAGGGAGTCAGGAGGCTTCCTCCGAAGCAAATCAGGCCTCGATTTCATCACCAGAGATGAGATGGAGATGATGATGGGAGCTATGCATGAAGAACTATTGAAAAGGCAGAGGAAATAATGCAGAACATTCTCAGACAATTTGGAAAGGCAGGAACAACAGGAGCTGCTGGAGTTTAGATCCATAGAGCTGGACCAGAAGGACCTAATAGGAAATCGGATAGAGCATGACCATCGGGAGAAGCCCCTGGGCTAGGGGACACTCCCTAGGAGCATGTTGATCCAATCTCAGGCAGGATACCAGGAGGAACTGTTCAACATGGCGTTGGTAGAGGAATGGATGCTCGTCCCAAGGAAAAGATTCTATGATTCCATCGTGAACTCAAGGGGCAGATCGGAGGCAATGAACAAGGACTACAGCTTGGCGAAAGTGATAGGTTAGTGGAAATGGTCAGACAAACCATGGGAGGTGGATTAATGAATAAAGATCTGGAAGATGTGAACAGAAGCCCCTTCGCTCCTGCAATTAGGCAGTCCAGGAATCCTCCAGAATCCATGCTACCAATACTGGAGATGTACGATGGGAGGACGGATCCTGCAGTTCTTCTAACGAGGTATGTGAGGCACATGGAGGTACTGGAGGCATCGGAGGAGGTCATGGCCCAGTGCTTCCCATTGTATTTGACAAACAAAGTAGCACCGTGGTTCAGACAATTAGAAAGCGGCTCCATTAGAACATGCACCGAGTTGATCGAGAAGTTTATGAGGCAGTTCAGAGTTCACATTTCTTGGTCCAAGAACGTGATGAGTTTGACAGCACTAAAGCAAAGAACCAAAGAATCTTTGAGGAGTTTTCTGACACGATTCAATGTAGCTACAACATCAGTGGATCGACTAGATCCATTCATGGTTCTGATGGCAGTTGTATCTGGCATATCTGATGGCATGAAATTTAAGAATTCGTTGACAAGGGACCCACTTATGGATCTAGGAGAGTTTTACCATGAGGCAGAAAGGTTTCTACGACAAGAGGATGCAAATGCTGAGAGAGAGGAAGGAGATGGAGTTGATGTCTATGAAGTTAGAAGTGAAGATCCATCCGGAAAGGATTCAAGAAAGGATAAAGGGAAACAAAAAGCAAAGGATAGTTGCGATGAGCCAAAGAGACCGCAAAAGGAGCCAAAATTCACCTTTTATTTAGAGCTGAGGAAGGCATAAGAGTGAATCTACCAAGACACCGGGGGTGGGTTCCTTACCGGAGGCCAATGAGGAGGGATTCGACCAATAATGAGAGGAAATCAGACAAGTACTACTTATTCCATGAGCTAAGCTGCCATAGTATGAATGATTGTGGCACTTGAGGGATGAGATTGAAGGGCATATCCAGAATGGCATGCTATTAGAATACGTGAGGAGTCGAGTAGCGACAGTGGAGCAAGATTGACCACCATCTGCATCAAATGAGGATGACTCCAGGCTGAGGCGACATCTTATCATCAACTAATTAGAATAATGATGAATAAGTGGTAAACTCCACGCCAACATGGTTAAGTCGCTTACATGTGTTCAGGATCACGAACGGTCCCAGGCATGCTCTTAAACGACTATCAATAGCATCAGTGTAGGTGTTTGTACTTTGACATCTCTGTTTTACTTTTGTTTTCTAATTTTTTACATATGGACTTGATTTGGTTGGGCATTTTTGTTGTAAGACTCATTTGAATGTAAATCTGGCTTTTACAATTTCATAACGGCCAAGCCACTTACACATGCACAGGATTACGAACGGTCCACAGGCATGCTCTAGGATAGCGATGAACCGCCATAACAAACATTTTTGAAACACACTCGATCGTGAAATCTAACATTAATGATACTAAGTCCCCCCGGGCATACACAATTCGCCTCAAATGGCACCAGATCGTGAACGGTCACAATTCGCTACGAACGGCACCTGACCGCGAATGGTCATAATTCACCACGAACGGCATCCTACCATGGACGGTCACAATTCGTCTCGAATGGCAGCTGACCGCGAATGGTCACAATTCGCCTCGAACAATCCCGGACCGCGAACGGCCACAATTCATCACGAACGAGACACGACCTCGAACGGTCAACATTCGCCTCGAATGGCATCTGACCACGAGCGGTCACATACCGCCCCGAACAGCATACAATCTCAAACGATCGCTATTCATAGTCAGGTAAGATTATCAATCTCTTTACGGGTAATTAACACAATATGAACATCTAGCTTATCGAATTACAAAACACTTCTTCCTATCGCAAGGCATGTTTTGGCGGGCAAGTGTTATCCCGCCTTTTTGCAAGGCCGTGACACTAAATAATTGACTAGAAACCGAAGGCAATCAATCCCAAAGATTAGTTATACACAGGTTCGCTATGGATACTGACAAATTTTGCCTAAGTATGGATCGAGCTACTATTGATATGGTACGACAAGTAAAGCTACAAAAGTTGACGTTTCAAATTTCAAGTCAATCAATGTTCGTATGCTTAATATATGGATTGATCGAAATAAAGAGAAGAACTATCGGTTCGTATCCATCAAAGTTTACTCCAGTTTGTATCCATGAACATTTGCTCTATTTCTTATCCGTCATGTTCGATCCTCTTCATATCCATTGGCAGTTGATGTTTCATATCGATTCCATTCGTACGCGCATCGTATCGATCTACCCAGCTACCTTGTTTGTATCGATCATCTAATATTAGAACGATACGAAACTAATACTTTCCATCGATACAAAGTGGCCCACTATAATCGAAACGAATCCATTAAGTTCCATCGATATGAAGCAGTATCTAGGCATCGATGCGTAGTACTCTGAATTGTTTGATTCATATCGATTCCATATCTGTACATTTCGTATCGATCAGTTAGATGATCAGTACGAAACAACGGCTACGATCAATACGAAGAGGATAGCCATACATCGATACAAAGCATGCCATTAAAACAACTGACACAAAGAGTGTGTGGGGTGATCAATATGAAACCGCATCACGAAAAGACTTTAGTACGTATCCATCGCCCACCAACTTTCTTCGTATCCAGCGAAATCCGGCTGCTTTGTGTCCATAAAAAAATTATCATTTCATGTCGACCCACCCATGCAGATTATTCGTATCGATCGACAAGTGATTGATGTGAATAATACATGATGGATTGATACAAACAGCTAACTAGATGAAATATATGAAGCAACTTCGTGAGAACAATATGAAGGAAACAAATTCAAGTGGAAGACTCAGTCTCTTGGCATGAAAGGTGGATCGACCCTGGAATGTAACACCACGTCATCGATCTGGATATGATCGACACAAATGGCAGCAACACAAAGATGCCAGCTTTTGCAAATTTAAGCTTGGATCGATCATAACTCGGGATCTACTACTCCAAATGCCTTAAAATTTTCACAGAAGCTTTCGTACCACCACTACTTGGTCTCTGATCGATCTCAGCCCATATGAGGTCGTTTTATATCGACACGAAGTGCATACATATCGATCATGGATCAATCCCAAACATCCAGGGACCAATCACGTGGGCCCACCCGCATGTGAGAACGAGTCTTCTGAGATCTGAGAAAGATATTTCCATGCCACGCTTATAAATAGCAGCCCAATTCCTCCAGAAAAGAGATCCTTTTGGCTCTTCTACATTGTTACTCTGTTGAACACCTTGTAACTCTGATACTATCAAGTGTACTCTTGTAGATCAATAGAGAGTCATCAATAAACAACAACTCTTCAACGTGGACGCAGGCTACAAGGCCGAACCACTATAAATCTTGTCTTTCTACTACTTTCCTTTTAATTTTTTGAGTATTCTTCATATTTAATTCTACTACATACAATCTATCTGTGATCTGTGATTGTGATTTGGTGCATTCATCTGTAATTGGGTGTTTGTGACCATTTTGGCGCAAACAGAGACCTCCTATCTTGTCAAAGCCAGTAGATCATGAGGACTTGTTCGTTTATTTGGCTATATCAGCACACGCTATAAGTGCCGCCTTGATTTGTGAGGAGAATCGGATCTAGAAGCCAGTGTACAATGTCGGTAAATAATTAACGGGGGTAGAAAGGAACTATACAAAAATAGATAAATTAGTGTACCGCCTACAAATTGTGTCATGGAATCTTCTTTTGTACTTCCAGGCAAATCCGATCAATGTTTACACCAATTAGCCATTATGACAGGTCGTACAACGACCTATGACATCTAGAAGGTCACTCAAATGGAACATTAAGCTCAGCCAATTCGACATTACTTATCTCCCTCGAAGAGCTATTTAGGGTCAGGCATTGACATACTTTATAATAGAGTTTACTATGCAAGATGATCTTCCAAAAGGTAGTGAAATCCGAATTGGACGATGGAAATTGTATACCGATGGTGCATCTGTTAGTCATTGTTCTAGAGCAAGGAATGTGCATGTAACCCTTGAAAACTGGTAAGTTTGTTATGCTTTGAAGCTTGATTTCCCAGCAACAGACAACAAGGCTTAGTATGAAGCTTAATTGTTGGACTTAAACTCGCTAGAGAACTTGAAGTTAAATCTCTTGAAATCTTTTGCGATTCGCAGTTGGCGGTGTATCAAGTTAGGGGAGATTATCAGGCTATAGGACAATGGCTTATCCCTTACCTAACCAGAGTTCAAGAGTTTTTAGCTAAATTTAAATACTATGACACTTCACATATTCAACACGATCAAAACAGAGAGGTTGATTCATTGGCAAAGTTTGCTACTACCGGCGATGCACAGCAAATGGGCTTGGTTTCGCTCGAAGTATTGAATACCCCAAGTATAAACATGATGATGATCAACCAGACACTGGAAGTTGAATCCTAAAGGGGATCGTGGATGTCTCCAATTAAAGACTATTTACTATTTACTACGTGGAGTCCTGCTTGATAAAAGAAAACAAAAGTGACAAGTCCTTCGTAAAGCTTCACGGCATATTATGGAAGAAGGAATTATGTACAGGAAAGGTTTCTCAGTCCTTCTACTCCGATGTATCGCTCATAATGAGATAAAGCATGTTCTCGAAAAAGTTCATGAAGGAGAATGCGGCGATCACACTAGTAGGCAAACTCCGAAAAAGAAAATACTCTGTTATGGGTATTATTGGCCAAACATAAATCGAGACACCACTGATTATGTGGGGTATATACACTATCATTTCTTTACCGGTCTCTAAAGGTGGCGCGTAGTACGCTAACATTGCAGTTGGTTACTTTACCAAATGGGCCGTGGAAGAACCTTTAGCCACAATCACAGCCAAGAAAGTAATCAACTTTATTGTTTGAAACATCATATGTCACGTCGGTCTTCCATGGACTATTGTAACTGAAAATGGGACTTAATTCATTAGCATTGAATTTAAAGACTTTTGTCGAAGATATCGTATTGAAAAGGGGTTTGCAGCGATCGTTCACCCTCAAGCAAATGGATAGGTTTAAGCTATAAATAAAATCAACAAGTCTATTCTGAAGGAGCGGTTGGAGAAGGTTAGAGGCAAGTGGGTGGGTGAATTCTTTACAGCACTTTAGACTTATAGGACCACACACATGTCCATGACTGGTTATAATCCATTCACCCTTTCCTACGGTTCCAAAGACGTTATTGCTGTTGAACTCGAAGTCCATTCTTACGGAGTAACTTACTATGATCCAAAAACAAATAAAGATCTCCTCTTGTAATCTCTGGACTTTATAGGAAAGAAGTGCGAAGAAGCCGATCTGAGGGAGGCTGCATATCGGCATCGAGTCGCTCGGTATTACACTTTTAATTTAGGAAACGAGTTTTTTCTATACCATTTGCACATGAATCCAATTTAGAAAGGACCATGTGTCATTGAATTGAGTCCTGGAGAAGGAACTTTCAAGCTAGCAACTGTTGATGGCACTACACTTCCATGAGCGTGGAATAGTGAACATTTTCGATGTTATTTCACTTAGTATTTCCTTTATATTTCTGTTATATTTACTTTCAGAATTTTCTTTATATTTCCTTTGATTTAATGAATAAAGTTTCAGGCTTCCTTTGTATATATGTTTGCTGTTGCATTGTATGCTAATCACATTGCAAAATTGATTGATGCCAATATGTGTTATAGGCCCTCAGAGTTTGAAATCGATCAACCATACTAACTTCCAATGGGATCACACAAGATGAGCTTAATCAGCTTGTTCATTTAACTCTCATTCAGAATCCAGAGGATGGGATACATAATAAGGAATGAATATGGCCGATAATATGCTGATTGAATAACTCCTTCCTGAACTGTGAAACTGAAACAAAGTTAAAGCGATCGAGATATGACCGATCGCTTGGCAAATCAACCAGCAAATCCTAGAGGGCAAATTATCAATCAAAAAAGTACGATTTGACCACTCTTTGAAGTAACTCTAACTCCTTAGAGTGCAGACTTGAGTATAAACATAATTCGGGTGTGAACCAAACACCCTCAAAATAACTCTAAGTACCCAGAGTGCATATTAGAGTACAAACATAATTTGGGTGCGATCTGACCGCCCGCAAAATAAATCTAAGTCCCTAAAGTGTAGACTGGAGTATAAAAGTAAATTGGGCATGAACCGACTGCTTGTAAGATAAATCTAAGTCCCCATAGTGTGGACTATAGTATAAAAATAAACTAGGTGCGATCCAACCACCCATTAACTAAATCTTATCCCTTAAGTGTGGATACAATCATGAATGAGTGGAGTTCGACCACTCTCTATTCCACAAACTCCGGCCTAAAACCAACAGGAGGAGTATAAAATCGTTATGGATGGAATTCGATCATCCGACTTCTAGCCTCGCTAAATCAAAACCGAGAGCAGAAGCATAGTTTCTTAAAAAACCGCTGAATCCAACAGTGCAACACTAAGGCTCGAGCCTAATGTTGGATATGAATCGAGGCAATGACCACTTAGAGGCCATGGGATGGAGTTGGTGAATTTTTATCAGAATTTAGAAATAACAAATTACAAGTACATTGAATGGAAAGTAATAGTTCAACTACTTAAATAACAATTCACAAGAAAGCTCAATAGAAAACAAAAACTTTTATTCACATAACTGGTTTTGAGATCTCAGCACAAGTTATTCCAAAAAAATCAAGATTCACACCCGTATAACCACAACTAGTGAAAGAAACGACTATGCAAACTATATACATTGAGTCGAAGCTGCAGTTATTTCTTTGACTTCCTCTCTTTTTTGGATTTCTCAAGAGTAGAGCAACTTGTGCTTCTCTTTCTGGACCCTTTACCGCCTTTAGCAGGAGTGCTTGTAGAGCTAAGAGGAAGTTCATCGAGAACCGACCCACTAGGTGGAATAATTTGAAGTGGCACAAGATGAGGATCATCAATGTCCACCTTGGAGGGTTCAGTTTTAACTTTTCTTTTCAACAACTCCTTCTTTCAATCTACTCTTTCAACTAACCTTGGAGGTGTATTTGGAGGCACAAATAATCAATACGTTGTCAGACTCGTTTGTTGGAAGCAACATTTCGGTCTTGTCGTCATTAAGAGCCCCGAAGACTTAAGCATCAAGCCCTAGTACATCAACAGCTGCTAGAACCTCAGCTGGTTTCTCCTATTGTTCTATAGTAGCACTACTTTTAGGTAGCTGACTAGGGCCCGTAAGACCTGAAAAATTTGTTAGAATGGGGAGATTAGCCCAAAACCATTGTGCGTGATGAACAAAACTTTTCATATACAAAGGGGTAAAGTGCGATACCGGCATCTAGTTACCTCTCCGTGGTTGCTGGTGTACCTCCTTTTAAGATAGGGGATAACATCTTGGTTGGTAGCCAGACTTGTATAGATCATGACCAACGTCCTACTTCCTATCGAGAGGGGTTGATGTTTCGCTACTTGCAATAAAGAGGGACCCTTAGAATCAATCCTTGATGACCTGGCAATATGTTCAACTCCCTTGGTATATGCAAAAGCATTGAAGTAATGAAGCTTTATGGCATCTAAATCAAAGGGTTCATTTCCATAATGAATTTCGCTCACTAATTCTTCTTCATTGAGCTCGACTTCACCTAGTTCTTTTTCTTCATCTCGATAATATGCTCCCAAGCTTTAATGAATGATTCGAGAAAACCTTCATCAAGAAAACTTAAGTCACGTTGGGTAAGGACTTTTGCATTATGTTCAATGATTAACGGGTCGAACAAGTCCTTAATCTCATTTCTATCGGACTATATAGCAGCTTCCACTTGGGAGTTAACTTGTTAAATCATCTCTTTTCAGCCTTCTTTTCGAGCTTCCACTTTATGAGCTTCGATTTAGCAAGCTGCTCGTCGAGTTTAGCTTTCCGGCTCCTGACCTCAACAACTTCCTTGTAGTACTTATATGATTCTTCTCAAGCTTCAATTTTCTCATCCTATTCCTTCTTTCAAAATACTTCAAGTTCCTCAATGCGATGAGCCAACGCATCTTTTTCCTTCTATAAGGAGTCTTTTTCTAAAGCAAGTGCCCTGCTATAATAAAGTGCTGCATCGAGTTCCTATTTATGAGAAACTTTCAAACAGCTTACTACCTCTGTTGTTTCCTTAACGATTTAAAACACCCCTAACTTTTGATAACATTATACAGAAGATTTAATTATAATAAATTAAATAGAAAAATGTAGAGCGATAAGGGGATTGAAGTTGGTAAATAAATGTAATGACCAAGCTTATTTAAAATGAACGGGCTTATAAAAGGTTAAATGTTAATTAATTAATCATAAGGGCATTAGGGTCATTGCCGCCCACATTCTCCACCCTTATACTATTGTCCCTTACCCATTCACTTTCATTATTCATAAGAAAAATAAACACGAGAAAGAAAAGGTGTTGGCCATTAGGAAGACGAGAAAACCAAAGTAAAAGCTTAAGATTAAGCTAGAAGAAATCAATCTCAACCAATCTCTAATTTTCTTATCCAATCTAAGGTTTGTATTTTCAGATTTAATGGTAAATTCGTTTTTACGATATAGTGGATGATGATATGTTTGATCTACAATTTGTTTGGTCTAAACAAAATTGTTTAAAAGGGTCATACATGGTTTTAGGGAAAAATTGAGATTTAATGATGTTAAATGCCATGGTTATATGTTATGGAAAACGTGATTTTTGAATTAGGTTTCAATTTTTATAATTCTCCAAGTTGTGGAGAATTAATTATGAATTTTTAAAGAAAAATATGGTTACTTGAGTTTATAAATTTATTTCAAAAATTATATTGAGAGTTTGGATCTGAAATTATGATATGTTAGATAATATGATAAAAGTGAATTTTTGAATTTTTGCTAAGTGATTTAATATGGAAATTAAATTATTTTGAAACGAGGACCTAAATGATTTAATCTCTTAATTACTTGGAAGGGCTTATTTATAAAAGTTATTTAATTTTTAGATCTGAGAAAATATGGTAATATTAGCAAAATAATTTGAAAGATTAAGATGGCCAATCAAGTGTTTACAAGTGGGAAAATTATTTACAAAAAGTATACTTTAGTTGGTAAAAGCAACCTTTTGCTCAGAAAAGTAGGTTCCACCTCCTTTGGAAGGAGCTTTCGACTCAGAGCTTCCGCCTCCAACCTAGTCGAAACCTTCTAAGTCGAAACCGTTAAACCAATATACATGGTATACTTTAGATGGTATGTAGTGGACTGGAGAAAAGTGGAAGGTAGGATGTCGAAGCATAGCTTCCGAAGATGTTGATACCTTTGTTTGGTTCTTAAAAGAAAAAGTGCTTGTCTGTTTACAAAAGGATTTCGAAGCAGTCAAAACCAACAGTTGCAAAAGGGTATTTCAAAGAATTTTTCAGAATAGAGCTACGACCTTTTTAAAGTAGTATCTTCCGAAGGAGTTACTTAGTCTTTAATTGAAGCTTTCGGAAAGGATAGTTTCGACCAAGTTGAAACCCTTCTATAACTTGATGCCTTTCAATAGTATAAAAGATATCAATGCCATCGAAAGGTGTTGTTTGTTTTTATAAATATAAGCCACTTCATATTATTTTCGAAAATAATGCTTTCAAAAGGGGTTTCGAAGCCAACCTTCAACTGTTTAACCAAATGTTTTAAATGCATTCTAAAGGATAGTTTCGGCACCATCAAGTTTTCCCAATTCTGATATGAAATAAAGAATTGTTTCGAAAGAGATGCTTTCGCTTATGTTCACTTTGACCCAAAATGATAATTTAAATATAAACCCAATGATTTCGAAAGGGGAACTTTCATTGATTTCGAAAGGGGGGCATTCAATGATTTCGAAAGAGGGACTTTCAATGGTTTCGAAGGGTAACCTTCAATGAATTCGAAAGGGCAGCATTCAATGATTTCGAAGGGTAATCTTCAATGGTTTCAAAAAGGGTACTTTCAAACAGTATCAAAGCTATGCTTCTATACTTATATGATAATACTTCAAAGCAGTCGAAAGGTTTTGAAAGAGAGGTTTTAAAGTATTTGAAATGTAGAAGCCTAATGTTTTGAAGATAGATATTAATGCTTTCAAAGGAGGTCATCCTATGAGGTCGAATGCAAGGTTTCGAAGGAGCCGAAAGGTTTTATAATCCTAAGTCATTTTAAAGGAAAAAACCCATGGCAAAATAAAGGAGTTTTGAAAGGATTTCAAGTATGTGAATTGCAAAAGTATTTCCTTGATAAAAATATTGGTAAAAGGGATTAACTATGAAAAGTATTTCAAGGACCATAAACCCACAATAGTGGTATTATTTTGTTATTACGTTTGCTTCTTCAAATCTAAATATATTCACATGATAAAGGACCCATAACTGCATTTTGGGGATAAAGGAGTAGGAGAGCTAGTTAGGTTAACCCTGTAGTGAATATAAATTGATTAAACTCCTAAATGAGTTGAATTGCACCCAGGGAGTCAGGTAGACCAGAATATATGATGCCAAAACCTTGAAGTTGTCCAGGAGTTAAATTCGTAGTAAACCCATGAAAACTATGATTTGAAAGTTAATAGGGCAACCAATAGGTTCATAGCGATCCCATGAAAACTACATACTAAGGATGGTTGGCAAGGGCCAATTGGTTTGTGGTGGACGCATGAAAACTATATTTGGATTAAATATGGACATCAGTCAATAGGTTCCTAGTCAACACATGAAAACTAGGATAAGGTAGAAGTTATCGAAAGCAACAGTAAGTTCCTAGTCAACCCATGAAAACTGGAATAAGAATAGAGTTATTGGAATGACCAATAGGTTTAGGGGAACCCATGAATTAATTAAGTTAATTGGCAGTGGCCAATAGGTTCTTAGTGATACCATGAAAACTATGAAATAGGACATGGTGTCCATGTATTATGAAAAGGTTATTAGTACCCCCATGAAAACTAATAGGTTAATGGTGAAATTATAATTATGATAGGGCGTCAATTAAACCGGGCTGGGAAATTCAAAAAGATTATATGTATGCATATCATCATAATATTTGAAATATTATGTTTTAACCATTGTGGATGCAGGAGCAAAATATGTGGTTTTGAAAAGGTTTTAGAATACTAGTAAAGGAAAAACCTGTTCCGTTAAGCGGCGTGGTCTCACTAGATATCTAAATGGATTGAGGTATTAGATTATTATTCATACCAGGCTTTATGTCTAACTTTAAGTTTTCGTTCTTCCCTTAAATTCTCGGGTACTCGACTGATTCTGAGTAGTTAGAGGTTTAGTGTTTTCAGGTTCTCTTCTTAGATGAATAAAGCTTTCAGAGGCGTGTAAGAGGCAGTTAGTTATTTAGAGTTTTCTTTCCACTATGTGTTTTGGTTGTAAGGCAGATTTAGCCTTATTGTATACTATGATCAACTAAGGAGGCATCCTCATATACCGCTCCTAGTGTATGTGTAGTAATTATATTTATCCGAACGTGGTTAACGCTTATGGGATTATGTAATGAACAAGAAATGTTTTGAATGGAATGTGGAAATGTGTTTTGAATTGTTAACTTTTTTCCATATTCTTGTGATCTGTGTCAGTGTATGAATGTATCTAGCACCGCTGTAATTAGTCGTCGAGGATTATGGATGGCTACAGTATCCATAGCCGTTAGTTTTGGGCCTCCAAGTATGGGATGTTACAAGTTGGTGTCAGAGCATAGGTTTATGAAACTTTAAAAGATAAAGTTAAATCTAAAAGATTTTGTTTGAAACATAATCCAATGAATTAGAAATATGATCGGGGTTTGGGTTAACGCTAAAGTAATGTACTTATATTTGATATATAAGTATATACCTAAGTACGTGTTCCCTTCTCTTTTAGACCATTCTCTTTCAACTTACTAAGGCTCATATGCAGATTTACGTGAAAGAGGATATGGAAGATGGAAACGGAAGAAGAAATCTAGGTAGAGGAAGCAACAAAATCAACAAAAATGCTCAACCTAATACCTGAAACCAAGGTCAACAAGCTAATACTAACCCAAATGTTGAAGCCAATATAGGTGCTGGAAATCCGCCAGTAGATACGGGGATGATGTATCAGTTATTGGCAATTTTCAAGCTATAGTAGCTGGTAATGTGGGAGGTGTTAATCTAGTAGCTCCGGTTGATATAATTATCCTAAACTAAGCAGAGACTACACCATTCTAGGTGGAAAATCGTTTGTTGAAACGGAGGATGATGTTGATGTTGGAATAAATTAAATAGAATAATGTAGAGTGATAAGGGGATTGAGGTTGGCAAATAAATGTAGTGGTCATGCTTATTTAAATGAATGGGCTTATAAATGGATAAATGTTAATTAATTAGTCATAAGGCATTAGGGTCATTACCGCCCATATTCTCCACCCTTATACTATTATCCCTTGGCCATTCATGTTCATTATTCATGAGCAAAGAAATGCAAGAAAGAAAAGGTGTCGACCATTAGGAAGAAGAGAAAACCAATGTAAAAGCTTAGGATCAGGCTAGAAGAAATCAATCTCAACCAATCTCCAATTTCCTTATCCAATCTGAGGTAAATAATAATCATAATAGCTTTATTTTATTTTCATTATTTTTGGATTTAAAGGCAAGTTCATTTTTATAATATATTGGATGATGATATGCTTGTTATATAATTTGTTTGGTTTAAACAAGATTGTTTAAAAGGGGTTATACACGGTTTTAGGGCAAAACCGAGATTAATGATGTTTAAATGCCATAGAAAAATTATATGTTATGGAAATATGGTTCTGGAATTGGGTTCAATTTTTATAATTTTCCAAGACGGTGAGAATTAATTATGAATTTTTAAAGGAAAATATGGTTGTTTGGGTTATAAATTTATTTCGAAAATTATATTGAGAATTCGGGTCTAAAATTATGATATGTTAGATAACATAATTAAACGAATTTCTAGAATTTTTAGGATTTCTACTAAGTGATTTAGTATGGAAATTAAATTATTTTGAAAAGAGAACCTAAATGATTTAATTGTTTAGTTACTTAGAAGGACTTATTCGAAAAGGTTGCTCAATTTTTAGATCTGAGAAAATGCGGAAAATATTAAAAAAAAATATAAAAGTTTAAGATAGCCAATCAAGTGTTTACAAGTGGGCAAGTTAGTTGCAAAAAGTATACTTTAATTGGTAAAAACAGCCTTTTGCTCAGAATAGTAGGTTCCGCCTCCTTTGGAAGAAGCTTTCAAACCAGAGTTTCCACCTCCAACCTATTCAAAACTTTTAAGGTTGAACCAATTTAGGTATCATTTGGATGGTACGTAGTGAATCGGAGAAAGACGAAAGGTAGGGTGTCTAAGCACGGCTTTCAAAGGTGTCGATACCTTTGTTTTGTTTTTAAAAGAAAAAGTGCTTACCTATTTAGCAATGGGTTTCGAAGTAATCGAAAACAATGGTTGCGGAAGAGTATTTCAAAGACGCTTTCGAAAGAGAGTTACTGCCTTTTTAAAGTAGTAGCTTCCGAAGGAGCTGCTTAGTTTTTAATTGAAGCTTCCGGAAGGGGTAGTTTTGACCAAGTCGAAACCTTTCTATAACTTGATGCCTTTCGATGGTATTAAAAACATCCATGCTGTCGAAAGATACTATTTTCTTTTATACATATAATTCACTTCCTACTTCTTTCGAAAGGGGTTAGGGGTTTCAAAAGTAATGCTTTTGAAAGGGCTTTCGAAGCCAACCTTCAATTATTTTATCCTAAAATTTTAAATGCTTTCGAAAGGATGGTTTTGAGACCATAGATTTCCCCGAATTCTGTTATGAAATAAAGAATGGTTTCAAAAGTGATACCTTTGCTAATGTTCACTTTGACCCAAAATGATATTTTAAATATAAACCTAATGATTTAGAAAGGGAGAATTTCCATGATTTTGAAAAGGGGTCTTTCAATGATTTCGAAAGGGGGGCTTTCAAGTGTGTCAAAAGGTAACCTTCAATGATTTCGAAAGGGGGATTTTCAATGGTTTCGAATGGTAACCTTCGATGGTTTCGTAAGGTGTACTTTCAAATGATTTTGAAGCTATTATTCTACACCTATATGATATACTATAACAAAGTCGAAAGGTTTCGAAAGAGTGGTTTTAAAATATTCAAAAGGCAAGAGCCTAATGTTTTGAAGACAGATTTTAGTGCTTTCGAAGAAGGTCATCCTATAAGGTCGGAAGCAAGGTTTCAAAGGAGTCAAAAGGTTTAATAACCATAACTCATTTTAAAGAAAAAGCCCATGGCTAAATAAAGAATTTTTGATAGGATTTTAAGTATATAAGTTTGAAGAAATATTTCCTTGATAAAAATATAAGTAAAAGAGATTAACAATGGAAAATATTTCAAGGAGCTTAAACCCATAGGAGTGGTATTGTTTTGTTATTATGTTTGCTTCTTCAAATATGAATATATTCACATGATAAAGGACCCATAACTGCATTTTGGGGATAAAGGGATAGAAGAACCGGTTAGGTTAACCCAGTAGTGAATATAAATTAATTAAACTCCGGAGTGAGTAGAATTGCACCCAGGGAGTTAGGGAGACCAGAATATAGGATACTAAAACCTATAAGTTGTCCAGGAGATAGGTTCATAGTAAACCCATGAAAACTATGATTTGGAAGTTGTTAGGGCAACCAATAGATTCATAGTTACCCCATGAAAACTATGCATTAAGGATGGTTGGCAGAGGCCAATTGGTTTGTAGTGAAAGCATGAAAACTATATCTGGATTAAGTATTAACATCAGTCAATAGGTTCCAAGTCATCCCACAAAAACTAGGATAAGGAAAAAGTTATTGCAGGCAACAGTAGCTTCCAAGTCATCAATGAGAACTAGGATAAGAATGGAGTTATTGGAATGACCAATAGATTTAGGAAACCCATGAATTAATTAAGTTAATTGGCAGGCGCCCAAAGGTTCTTACTGATCCCATGAAAACTATGAAATAGGACAGCGTGTCCATGTATAATGAAAAGATTATTGGTAAACCCATGAAAACTAATAGGTTAATAGTGAACCAAGAAACTATAATTATGACAGGGCGTCAATTAAACTGGGGAAGGGAAATCCAAAAAGTTTATATGTATGCATATCATCATAATATTTTGAAATGTTTTGTTTTAACCATTGTAGATGTAGGTGCACGATATATAATTTTGAAAAGGTTTTAGAATAGTAATGATGGGAAAACCCGTTCTGCTAAAGGGCATGGTCTCACTAGATATCTCAAAGAATCGAGATGTTAGATTATTATTCATACCAGCCTTTATGTCTGACTCGTAATTTTTTCCCTTTAAACTCTCAGGTACTCAATTGATTTTGAGTATCTTGAGATTTAGGGTTTTTAGGTTCTTTTCTTAGACGAATAAAGCTTTCGAAGGTGTGCAGGAGGCAGCTAGTTATTTAGAGATTTCTTTTTCCGCTATGTGTTTTGATTGTAAAGGCAGATTTAGCCTTATTATATACTCAGATCTACTAAGGGGGCATCTTCATGTGTCGCTCCTGGCATATGTGTAATAATTATATATTTATCTGAATGTGGTTAGGATTATGTAATGAACAAGAAATGGTTTGAATGAAATGTGGAAATGTGTTTTAAATTGTTAATTTTTTTCCACATTCTTGTGATCTGTATGTTAATGTATCTAGCACCACCATATTGTTGAGGATTAATAACTGTTGATGACCGCACCATTCGTATTCGTTAGTTTTTGGCCTTTAAGTAGGGGATGTTATAGTTTTTATCCGCTTCAACGAGTTGAGTTTTTAATCCTAACAATTCAGCATCCTAAAATTTGATTATGTCCTTATCATGTATAGCTTCCAATTTGAGGTAGTCTATTTCATGTTGTCGCTCAATGGATACTTCAGAGACATTTTCCGTCAAATGTATAAATGATTCGTGTTACATGAACATATCATTAATGTAGCGAGAGAAGTCTCCTTGACATGTCTCCGAATAATATGAATGAAAGAAAGGAATTTGTGCCCATCAAAGAAAAAAATGGCCTTGAGCTCGGCCAACTTCTCTGCTGTAGAAATATCGGAAGGAGTAGCCAGTAAAGGTGGATCAGAGGTAGCAAACGGATGTTTTCCTGATCGACGTTCACGAGATTGTTTAGAGCTCGAGGTGCCAGAATGTTGCTCATGAGATGCAACGATATGAGGGCCACGGTAGGAAGGACGGTCTTTACTCTATGAAGGAAAGTCGGACTATTCACCTTGATGTGATGTTGGGACTGGAATTTGCGTTTAAAAGAGCAAGAATATTTCCTTGTGTGATAATTCTTATCCCGTCTCTTATCTTTCTCCCTGTGCTGAGTAGACTCAGAATCCCAGCTAGATCGATGGTATAATAAAGAACTTATGACGAGATCAAAGGCTATGGATTGAGATATTACACCGCAAGGACCAAATAAGAGCGTATTAGTAATTGTGCATGAAAGATTAACAAAGAGTGTATAATGAAGTGTATGTAGTTATGAGTATCCAGGTGTTTCCCCCAATAGACCGTTGGCTGTAGCCTTGCTCATCAGTATTTTCTCTCCTTTATAAGGAGGTTGGATGCCTTTGCCACTTCTAGTGGGAGAGTTGAGTCCTTTAATGTTGATATTCGGAAAGTCATAGGTCATGATGTCGTTTGAAATTTGACAATTTGAAAATTCCATTAGCAAAATTTTCAGGTGTTGAGAAGATGATTCCTCTTTAACATGAGTAATAATGAATTTTGGATCTGCGATGGTTTTTCTTTTATGATGCCAGTATGCCAGCCTTTTCTTTCTTTCATTAGGTGTCTGGGATTGTCTTCCTTACGATGGTTCGACCATTGCATTTTTCTCTGACCTACATTAATGTCTCCCAGCTCGTCAGACTGAGAATCCTTAATCTCACACTCTTTGGTATCATCTTGAGTCCCCTCGGTAGAGGGCATGACTAGGTTGACGGTATCCCTTCTTTGCTCTACAATATTCCCTGACAATCCTGCACTTTCAGGGAGCCTAATACTTTGGCCATCTGTAACATCCCCTATCTACAGGCCCAAAACTAAGTGCTTCATATGCTGCAGTTATCTATAGTATTAGCTTTCGGCGACTAAATACAGCTATGTTAATAGTATCACTAATATCAGAAGCACTTGAATATGAAACAATATACAAATTTCCAAAAACCGTAGTTACTTCATTACATTTCAAAATCAAATGTTTCACATTCAAAACACGTAATCCTAAATTGTTCTCAAGCACAGATCAAATATAATTATTACAAATTATGCCAAGAATAGTATATGAATATTATTCTTGCTTGATCAGAGTCATATGGTCATAATAGACCTAATACAAGCAACACAGCAAAAAATCCATCAAAACATAACAAGTACTTCAATTCCTAAGTAGCTATTCGTTTCCTTATGCATGCCTCCGGTAGCTTATTCGTCAATTTCTAAAACCTGAAAAAGAATCTTAACCCCTTAGCCTACTCAAATAAATTTTGAGCACCCGAGAGTTTAAAGGGAAAACATAAACTTCGAGTTAGATATAAAGCCTGGTGTGAATAATATAATACATTCCGGAATAATTATGTTAAGTGAGACCATACTTCTTAGCGGAATGGGTTTCCCCTCACTAACATCCTTTTAAAACATATATTTCCAAGACCTTTCAAAAAACCATATATGTCACGACCCGACTTTCTACTCCCAGAAAATCGCATCATGAATTAAGAAAGAAAGGGATAGAAGAAGAAAAGAAAGAAGAGAAAGAAGAAACAACACAAGAATCTCAACAGCGGAACGAATAAATTATATTAATGACATAAGTATTACATAGTTTACAACCATATCAGAGGTACACAGCATACACATCACATATACTAGACAGTTATAAACACCTGTGTAGTATTTACAACTCAATACAATCCAGAGACAACACAGAACACACAGCGGAATACTAATATCTGCGCAAAAGCCTCCTACTCCATTTGCTCCCCCACAATTCGTCAAAGCAAACCTGAATCCTAACCTGAATCCCTTGACTACTCATAAAAATTTGAGTACCCAAGAGTTTATGAAAAACAAAAATAAACTCCGGGTCAGACATGGGTCTGGTGTGAGTAACAGGTTAAAGTTGCTTAACTTTTAAAAACCTTTTGAAAAGAAAGGTATCACGTAAGACTTCCCACACATAAACATGGAAAAGTTTTTACCTTACGCTAACCAAAACATTTGATAGGAAATCCGATGATATTATAATAGTGTCTAGGGTTTTCAAATAAATAAGAAATAGCCGAAATTGTTACATCTATTAAATTCCAGCTACTAGCCACAAAAGTGGGTAATACAATCAAAACCGTTGGCACTTGTTGGATTTTGGATTCCATACAATGGCAGGGCTACTGGGGTACCGCCCGTCACAGTACGTGGCCTAGATCACCATACCGAGGAGCCACCCTAACTCCCCTGCAACACAAGGCGGACCCATTCCTTACTGAATAGTTCCGAACAAGACAACCCCGACGGTTGGAGCTCAAAAACCGTCCACACAGCCGAAATAAAAGGGACCTCTAGACAGGGATCAACCTTGCTCTCCAGTGGGTGCGACCCACGGAGCCTTGCTGCACCTTCCCTGTTTTAGCATTCCCGGTGGATAAGGCTTAAGGTTACGATTACCTTTATAGGACATATCATCTTAGAATGCTCATCGTCCGCCTGAAGATGTTCTGAAAGCATTCAATCCATACAAGTTCGTTCCGGGTTCGAACGAAACCGAAGGCATTATCTCGTTACACTCATTTTGGAATCACCCTCAGAGTTAACGACAATAACCCTTGCACTCTGATTCACTATCTCGAATCTATAAGTACTATTCCGTCAAACTCATTACGGAATCACCCACAGAGTCATACTGACGTATAGCCCTTACACCTCGAGTCTTCACTCGCTCTACTTGGATTCACGACCTAGCGTTATTTGGAATCAATGTGGTTTTCGGATATCCAAATATGGAAACCCGATCCTGGTCTCATCGAAAACCAAAGCGTGTCTTTTAAGGTCCAAGTTGTTTTAAAGGTTTAAAACAATTCAATACAGTATCTATATACACACAGATAGATAACTTATAAATCATAACTGATAATCAACATTATCACATAACAGGTAATCTATAATCATCAATATCAAATAGATATTCCATATGCTATCATCACCATAGATAACCTATGTTATCATCACAACACAATCAAACATCCATACCACATAATATCATTTATCTCATTACTGAGATCACAAAGCATCTAAGTCAAACAATGACATCCATTTATACATAAGCAAAGATTCACTCATACCACAAAATAATTAATTTAAAATGAATTAAATTAACTATCTCTATCTCTAATTAATTTAAAGTGAATTAAATTAATTACCCAACTTTAATTAATTTAGAATAAATTAATTACTTCATCTTTAATTTAAAATAAATTAAATTAATTTCTTCACCAATATATATCTTGCTTACTCAAACATTTAATTGATTACAATCAATTAATTATTCAAAATAAATCATCCTAATTAATCACTCTTGATTAATTGCTCTTAATTACATTAATGTAATTATACTTAATTAATTCCACAAATTAATTATTCTCAAACAAACAGTAATTAACTTTTAATTACTTTAATTAATTAATTAATCATAATTAATTACTTTAATCCTTAATTAATTATATTAATTAAGTACCCTTAATTACCTATTATTGATTAATTAATCATAATTAATCAAC
This sequence comes from Allium cepa, assembly GCA_030765085.1. NCBI lineage: Eukaryota > Viridiplantae > Streptophyta > Magnoliopsida > Asparagales > Amaryllidaceae > Allium > Allium cepa. Next base: position 470,843,466 of record CM060929.1, on the reverse strand, counting down.
TTAATTACATCATTAATTAAATAATTAATGATCCTTAATTATTCCTTAAATTAGTTACCTTAAGTAATTATCAAATTTAATTACTATATTAAACCAAATTAATTATCCTTTAATTAATTTCTTAATTAATTATTTGATTAATTACTAAATAATTAATCCAAATTATCTCATACTTAAACATCTCCTTAATTACAATCTGTAATTTATTAATCAATTACTTAACTGAGTGATTCCCAAATCATTAATTACATAAAGTAATTATTTATAAACCCAAATGTTTAAAATTAATTAAACTTAATTAATTAAATTAAACAATCCCATTAAACTAAATTAATTACATTTAGTAATTAATTTCTTAATTACTTTATTAAGTAATTATACTCAAACCATTTACAATTGATTATTAATAAATTAATTAATCTAATTAATTATAAAAATTAATCAAATTAATTAATTATTTAGATAATCCTGGTTAATGACCATCATTAACCCTTCTCTAATTATTTTATAAAGTAATTAACTTAAATTAATTACAAATTTAATTATCTTTAATTATCTATAATTTAAAGTCTAATTATTAAGATAAATTAAACGTGATTAAAACTTAATTACTTATTTAATAATTTATTTATCATTAATTAGTAATCTAATTAATGATCTAAATTTCAAATTGATTAACCCCTAAATCAATATGATTAAACCTTAATAATTAATTAAATTAATTAATTAATTATTTCTTAATTACCCTTTTAATAAATTAATTTCAAACATAAATTCTTCACTTAATAAAATATTCTAAATTATGTTTAAAACAAATTTTATTTTAAACAAAGTACTTTTGAACTTGTTTCCAAATTTCATTTTAAATACAGATTTTAAAATGAAAATAATTTAAACTTATCAAAGTTAAACAATTTATAACTTTTAACCTTTCAATAACTGCAATTTATATTTAATTTAAATCTTTCAACTCTAAGTTTTCTTTCAATTTCAAAAACTGAAATACAAATTCCACTTTGATTCCAGTTTTAAGCTTAAGATTCAAATTAGCTTTGAATCCAGATTTAAATTTAAATTTTAAACTCTGTTTAAACCTTAAACTTCAGATTTTTAAACATTTTATAAAACACTTTAACAAATTTCAAGGTTGTTAAAACCGTCTATCTTTATAAATCTTACATATTTTTAAATCTTATAATTCAAACTCATTTTGAATTAAGATTTTAAACTGATTTTTAAACTTTGTTTAAAACTTGATCTACACTTTTTAAATTCAGTTTAAATTTTAAAAAAAAACTTAAATTCTTTCAGATTTATAAAACAGTTTTTGATAAAACAAGTTCAGGTTTATTAAACCTGTAAAAATTCTTTTCCTTTAAACTTTATTTATTTAAACTGGAATGTTAAATTAACTTGAATTCAAATAAATTCAAACTTGAATTCAGATATGTTTTAAATTTTCTTAATCATTTAAAAGATTCAGGGTTTTTCTAAAAAAACAGAGGTTACAGGTTTATAAAACCTGTAAAACAAAAACCCCACAATTACTTCGAGTTTGCAGCACCCCATCCCCGAGTCTAACACACTTCTGCTTCGGGCAACTCACCATCATTACTCGAGCAACCCAACACAGGCCAACCCACAAAACAATTTCCCCTGAATTCAACTGCACGGTGCACGTGCACCGTGGCTCCGGCCATCACCGACCATCCTCCAACACCTTATCTCAACAGAGACAGTCACCCAACTCGAACATGAACTCCAGTATCCACCACAGTAACTCAAATCACAATTGAGCTATACACCCAAGCCTGGAAATAGCAAACCAAGATTTCCCAAAACCTGTCAACGCCTATATCTCGCTGCTCCGACCACCTGAGAGTCGACCCCTCCGGCCTCGACTTCGTCCATGACCAAACTATCGAAACCCAAAATATCTCAACGCTCGATGAATTGTATTCATCGTAATGATCGATTCTAGAGTAACAGTAAAAACTAGGGTTCTGAAAGGAAAACCACCACCGCTACTTCTCTGATGAATACCATCACCATCCACTATTTTTCTAAGCAACTCCTAACTCTCCTCCATCAACATGAATAATCTTACGGCCTTAAAATTCACATATCACCAGAGAAACCAAATAAATTATATTTAGTTCAAAACAAAACTGCTCCTTCCTTACTTTTCTAAAAACAACGATTCTTGATTTAAAAATCATGTTATAGCTAATTCTTTGGATTTATAATGCTGAATTACTAAATTTACTTGCTTGGACCTTTGGTTAAAACTAATATGCAGTGCTATTTTTTTTCCTGTTAAATCTTATTTGCAGAGGCAACAGACTCTGTTTAGTTTGATTTAATTTTTTTTTTCAAATCAATGATAAGCAAACTTTTTTGGTTAAAAATTCAGGTACTATCACAAATTTAAATCAAGTGTAGAGGGTTCTTAAATGGAAAGGTGGATCAGGGTACAAAGAAGAGCACATAACATCATGCACAAACATATTTACAACAGACTTATACATACACAAACAATACTTATTTATTAAAACATTTTAGCTTGCAACCTAAATAAAATTTTAGATTTTAGAGTTACTCACCTTTTAGAAGAAAACAGAGCCTGATTTTATGAAAAGCTTTGAACTTGTGGAAGAAAACATTTGAAAAAGCTTTGACACTTTCAACTGAGATGCTCCAGATTTTGAAAACAGCCCCTCTTTGATACTTTGAACCTCTTTAAAAACTGAATTGCTTCAAATATTTAAAACTGCATTGCATGCTTTATGGTTGTAGAAAAATGAATGATGCAGATGCCTTTTACTCCCAGGCTTTAAATAGAATGCAGAGAAAAATGCAGGCTCTTTTGATTTTTTTTTTTTTTTTTTTTGCAGATTTGAACATAGTTTGGACATGCAGATGTTGGATTTGAGGATGCAGGTTTATGGAGGATTTAGTTTTGATGAGGAGTTACAGGAATTTGCAGATTTGTGAATTTGAATATGCAGATTTGCATGAAATTTGAGGTATGCAGATCTTAGGATTTTGATAAATTTGTATATGCAGGTTTTATCTTTGATTTAAGAAGTTGAAGATTTTCTTTGGTTAAGGAAAAAAATGAACATGCAATATGAAATGAAGTTGCAAACTTAAACAAATGAATTTTTTTCAGATTTTATACAAGAAAAGAAGAATAAAAACTTAAATTAACACTTGTCATATTGTTAGACACTTGTCAACTTGAAATGTTAATTTTTAAACATATGTTAAATAGATGAAACACTTGTTTATATGTTGTTAGTTTATTTTTAAAATATGTTTATAAATTTACAAAAGAAGTAAAAACAAATAATGTTTTACAATTTGAAACTTATACATATTAAAAATTAAAACAAATAAGATTTTATAACTTTGAACTTAAATTCAAACTAAATTCAAAATAAAACAATATCAAATCAAGTTAAGAATGTAAATTCAATTTTGATATAAAAATTTCAAATCTTATTCAAAGCTTATTTAAAAAGTCAATAAAATATTAATATTGCTTTTATAAATCTCTTTTATTAAATTTAAAATCATTTTACAAGAAATTATACTTTTATTAAATAAATAATCCATTTTATTAAGTCATGAAATCATTTGTTGAATTTATTCTAAATTTTAAACTCAATCCAATTTAATTTAAAACATTTCAATATTTTCTTATCAATTTATAAATCATATTTTTACTTATGAAATAGTCTTTGAAAACTCAGTACTAATTAAAATCAAAATTTCCAATTTATAATGTATATATTAGAATTTTAAAATATGATTCATTTATTAATTTTAAACCAAAATCATTTATTAAATTTTGAAAAGCTTAAATATTAAATAAAACAAATTTTCCAAAATTACTACAAATATCAAAACTAGAAAATATGCTTTATTTATTGAAATTAAAACAAAACCAATCTATTTAAAATACAAACCAATTATTTATAGAAATCAATTTATATCATTTAAAAGATAAAATAACCAATTTAAATATTTACTGAAGAAGATTATTAAATTTGTTTGAATAATTATTAACAAGTTATCAATATCAATTTAATTTCACTTACAGATTATTAAATTGATATTGTTAAAAAATCCGGGATATTACAATCCTTTCCCCTTAAAAGAATTTCGTCCTCGAAATTTAAAACAAAGGTAATTTAATAATCTTATTAAATTTAAAATTTTAAAACACAAGCATATATCAAACATATGCTAACAACCAAAAACAACCAATCAAACAAATCTAATTATCCAGACAAATTCTGGATAAAATTTTATCGAGTTTCCCCAGGTATATATATACCGGGATACTCGCTCTAGAGAATCCAAACGAACAATACTATGAAGCTATAAAGCTCCTATACAACTATATCTATAGCACTAGACAAGATATCAGACTACAAACGAGTCTGACTCAACAACCAAAACTCCAGAACTGCTGGTTCCACAACCAGAGATAAATCATACACGTACCCCCTCAGAGATACGTGAAACTCCTCGAATTCCAGTTATCCAAACTGGCAATTCAATCCTGTAGATCAATCACTTATCCTCCTAGATACAGAAAAGATCCAAAACACTTTAGAGCTAGCTTCTCAGACTTACCCAAGCTTGTAGCTCACTTTTGATCGGAGAAAACTTATCCAAAATTAAATCTCCAACTGCAGAGTCCAAATTCCTTCAACTCTTAACCACAAAACTCTCCAGACGATCCTGGGCTGCCCACAACCTTACTAATCAGCTCAACCTTGCTGATACTTCTAGAAACGAACTAGACCAATCAACACAACAAAATGATCTCCTCAAGATCAACCAAAACCAACAACTCAAACTCTACTCCTCAACATCAGAAGATAACAACTTCTTCTGTCCAGAAAAAGAAAAGCAGATACACTTCCAAACTGCTTCCGCTGCTCAACTCTGATCTGAAGTAGAAAAGAATGCTGAAGAAGAACACAAGCATAACCCAACAACATACCCTAGAGATATGGTTCAACAAATCCATAAGAATCATTCATAAGTTCCTCCAAAACTCCGAGCTGCTACACTAACTCAATCTCCTAGAGTCATTCTCCTACAAAGCTGAATCACCGGTACCACTCCTGGAATTCCCGTCGATAAGAAAACTCAATCTTCAGATACGGACAAAACTCTGACTTCTTGAAGACACCCAGAAAACTCAAATAACCCAAGAGAACACTCAAACAATCGCAAGTCACTTTTGCGATCCACCAAACCAAATCCAAAGAAAACTGTTCTTCCTTAACCAAACAGAACAGCTTTAACTTAATTAGCCCACCCATTGAAGGAACGGGTCCACTCAACTGCTTCTGAACTCCATTTCAGAAAAACTACCAAGCCAGAAAATCTCCTCCCAATACTGAGAACACTCCAAGCTGCACCGCTGCCACAGATGCCAAAGAATTCCAAAACAAAGCTCTTCGAGAAACTCGGACTTCAAAGCAAACAGAAACTCAAGCTGAACACAGCCACAACACCGAAGCAGACTTACCTCCTTAACTTGTTCCAAAGAAAACATCTTCGGGAACATCCATAGTCAATGCATCTCATCACGCAGCTACTACTTCCTTAAGGTAGCAAAATACCATTACTTGCTTCTGCCCAACCAACCGATCCAAACACTACTTATCCAACTTCAGAAATGAACTTCGAACCTTAACAGGTTTCCTTCAGAGATCAATGAAGTCCTTCATTGCTACAGAACTCACTCGAGACGGTAGGTCTACAGTCTCGACAAAACACTTCCAACTTCAAATATTCAAACTCCAACAAATGGTAGTCATGTTACACACACTACTACCCCATCTACCTTTATAACTTATATTGGAAAACCCGAACGGGTAACCCAACAGATAGGTAGAAATAAATATATATATATATATATATATATATTTAAAATTACGAATGCGCTCCCTCAAGGAAGACACTACTACAGAGCCAGGGTATTCACTCAACCTAATGCTCTGATACCAACTGTCATGACCCAACTTTCTACTCCCAGAAAATCGCATCATGAATTAAGAAAGAAAGGGATAGAAGAAGAAAAGAAAGAAGAGAAAGAAGAAACAACACAAGAATCTCAACAGCGGAACGAATAAATTATATTAATAACATAAGTATTACATAGTTTACAACCATATCAGAGGTACACAGCATACACATCACATATACTAGACAGTTATAAACACCTCTGTAGTATTTACAACTCAATACAATCCAGAGACAACACAGAACACACAGCGGAATACTAATATCTACGCAGAAGCCTCGTACTCCATTTGCTCCCCCACAATTCGTCAAAGCAAACCTGAATCCTAACCTGAATCCCTTGACTACTCATAAAAATTTGAGCACCCAAGAGTTTATGAAAAACAAAAATAAACTCCGGGTCAGACATGGGTCTGGCGTGAGTAACAGGTTAAAGTTGCTTAACTTTTAAAAACCTTTTGAAAAGAAAGGTATCACGTAAGACTTCCCACACATAAACATGGAAAAGTTTTACCTTACGCTAACCAAAACATTTGATAGGAAATCTGATGATATTATAATAGTGTCTAGGGTTTTCAAATAAATAAGAAATAGCCGAAATTGTTACATCTATTAAATTCCAGCTACTAGCCACAAAAGTGGGTAATACAATCAAAACCGTTGGCACTTATTGGACTTTGGATTCCATACAATGGCAGGGCTACTGGGGTACCGCCCGTCACAGTACGTGGCCTAGATCACCGTACCGAGGAGCCGCCCTAACTCCCCTGCAACACAAGGCCGGACCCATTTCTTACTGAATAGTTCCGAACAAGACAACCCTGATGGTTGGAGCTCAAAAACCGTCCACACAGCCGAAATAAAAGGGACGTCTAGACAGGGATCAATCTTGCTCTCCAGTGGGTGCGACCCACGAAGCCTTGCTGCACCTCCCCTGTTTTAGCCATTTCCGGTTGATGAGGCTTGAGGTTACGATTACCTTTATAGGACATATCATCTTAGAATGCTCATCGTCCGCCTGACGATGTTCTGAAAGCATTCAATCCATAGAAGTTCGTTTTGGGTTCGAACGAAACCGAAGGAATTATCTCGTTACACTCATTTTGGAATCACCCTCAGAGTTAACGACGATAACCCTTGCACTCTGATTCACCATCTCGAATCTATAAGTACTATTCCGTCAAACTCATTACGAAATCACCCACAGAGTTATACTGACGTATAGCCCTTACACCTCGAGTCTTCACTCGCTCTACTTGGATTCACGACCTAGCGTTATTTAGAATCAATGTGGTTTTCGGATATCCAAATATGGAAACCCGATCCCGGTCTCATCGAAAACCAAAGCGTGTCTTTTAAGGTCCAAGTTGTTTTAAAGGTTTAAAACAATTCAATACAGTATATACACACACACACAGATAGATAACTTATAAATCATAACTGATAATCAACATTATCACATAACAGGTAATCTACAATCATCAATATCAAATAGATATTCCATATGCTATCATCACCATAGATAACCTATGTTATCATCACAACACAATCAAACATCCATACCACATAATATCATTTATCTCATACTGAGATCACAAAGCATCCAAGTCAAACAATGACATCCATTTATACATAAGCAAAGATTCACTCATACCATAATATAATTAATTTAAAATGAATTAAATTAACTATCTCTATCTCTAATTAATTTAAAGTGAATTAAATTAATTACCCAAATTTAATTAATTTACAATAAATTAATAACTTCATCTTTAATTTAAAATAAATTAAATTAATTTCTTTACCAATATATATCTTGCTTACTCAAACATTTAATTGATTACAATCAATTAATTATTCAAAATAAATCATCCTAATTAATCACTCTTGATTAATTGCTCTTAATTACATTCATGTAATTATACTCTTAATTACATTCATGTAATTATACTTAATTAATTCCACAAATTAATTATTCTCAAACAAACAGTAATTAAGCTTTAATTACTTCAATTAATTAATTAATCATAATTAATTACTTTAATCCTTAATTAATTATATTAATTAAGTACCCTTAATTACCTATTATTGATTAATTAATCATAATTAATCAACTTAATTACATCATTAATTAAATAATTAATGATCCTTAATTATTCCTTTAATTAATTACCTTAAGTAATTATCAAATTTAATTACTATATTAAACCAAATTAATTATCCTTTAATTAATTTCTTAATTAATTATTTGATTAATTACTAAATAATTAATCCAAATTATCTCATACTTAAACATCTCCTTAATTACAATCTGTAATTTATTAATCAATTACTTAACTAAGTGATTCCCAAATCATTAATTACATAAAGTAATTATTTATAAACCCAAATGTTTAAAATTAATTAAACTTAATTAATTAAATTAAACAATCCCATTAAACTGAATTAATTACATTTAGTAATTAATTTCTTAATTACTTTATTAAGTAATTATACTCAAACCATTTACAATTGATTATTAATAAATTAATTAATCTAATTAATTATAAAAATTAATCACATTAATTAATTATTTAAATAATCCTGGTTAATGACCATCATTAACCCTTCTCTAATTATTTTATAAAGTAATTAACTTAAATTAATTACAAATTTAATTATCTTTAATTATATATAATTTAAAATCTAATTATTAAGATAAATTAAACTTGATTAAAACTTAATTACTTAATTAATAATTTATTTATCATTAATTAATAATCTAATTAATGATCTAAATTTCAAATTGATTAACCCCTAAATCAATATGCATTAAACCTTAATAATTAATTAAATAAATTAATTAATTATTTCTTAATTACCCTTTTAATAAATTAATTTCAAACATAAATTCTTCACTTAATAAAATATTCTAAATTATGTTTAAAATAAATTTTATTTTAAACAAAGTACTTTTGAACTTGTTTCCAAATTTCATTTTAAATACAGATTTTAAAATGAAAATAATTTAAACTTATCAAAGTTAAACAATTTATAACTTTTAACCTTTCAATAACTTCAATTTATATTTAATTTAAATCTTTCAACTCCAAGTTTTCTTTCAATTTCAAAAACTGAAATACAAATTCTGCTTTGATTCCAGTTTTAAGCTTAAGATTCAAATTAGCTTTGAATCCAGATTTAAATTTAAATTTTAAACTCTGTTTAAACCTTAAACTTCAGATTTTTAAACATTTTATTAAACACTTTAACAAATTTCAAGGTTGTTAAAACCGTCTATCTTTACAAATCTTACATATTTTTACATCTTATAATTCAAACTCATTTTGAATTAAGATTTTAAACTTATTTTTAAACTTTGTTTAAAACTTGATCTACACTATTTAAATTCAGTTTAAATTTTTAAAAAAAACTTAAATACTTTCAGGTTTATAAAACAGTTTTTGATAAAACAAGTTCAGGTTTATTAAACCTGTAAAAATTCTTTTCCTTTAAACTTTATTTATTTAAACTGGAATTTTAAATTAACTTGAATTCAAATAAATTCAAACTTGAATTCAGATATGTTTTAAATTTTCTTAATCATTTAAAAGATTCAGGGTTTTTCTAAAATAACAGAGGTTACAGGTTTATAAAACCTGTAAAACAAAAACCCCACAATTACTTCGAGTTTGCAGCACCCCATCCTCGAGTCTAACACACTTCTGCTTCGGGCAACTCACCATCGTTACTCGAGCAACCCAACACAGGCCAACCCACAAAACAATTTCCCCTGAATTCAACTGCACGATGCACGTGCACCGTGGCTCCGGTCATCACCGGCCATCCTCCAACACCTCATCTCAACAGAGACAATCACCCAAGTCGAACATGAACTCCAGTATCCACCACAGTTACTCAAATCACAATTGAGCTATACACCCAAGCCTGGAAACAACAAACCAAGATTTCCCAAAACCTGTCAACGCCTATATCTCGCCGCTCCGACCACCTGAGAGTCGACCCCTCCGGGCTCGACTTCATCCACGACCAAACTATCGAAACCCAAAATATCTCAACGCTCGATGAATTGTATTCACCGCAATGATCGATTCTAGAGTAACAGTAAAAACTAGGGTTCTGAAAGGAAAACCACCACCGCTACTTCTCTAATGAATACCATCACCATCCACTATTTTTCTAAGCAACTCCTAACTCTCCTCCATCAACATGAATAATCTTACGGCCTCAAAATTCACATATCACCAGAGAAACCAAATAGTTTATATTTAGTTCAAAACAAAACTGCTCCTTCCTTACTTTTCAAAAAACAATGATTCTTGATTTAAAAATCATGTTATAGCTAATTCTTTGGATTTATAATGTTGAATTACTAAATTTACTTGCTTGGATCTTTGTTTAAAACTAATATGCAGTGCTATTTTTTTTTCCTGCTAAATCTTATTTCCAGAGGCAACAGACTCTGTTTAGTTTGATTTAATTTATTTTTTTAAATCAATGATAAGCAAACTTCTTTGGTTAAAAATTCAGGTACTATCACAAATTTAAATCAAGTGTAGAGGGTTTTTAAATGGAAAGGTGGATCAGGATGCAAAGAAGAGCACATAACAGCATGCACAAACATATTAACAACAGACTTATACATACACAAACAATACTTATTTATCAAAACATTTTAGCTTGCAACCTAAATAAAATTTTAGATTTTAGAGTTACTCACCTTTTAGAAGAAAACAGAGCCTGATTTTATGAAAAGCTTTGAACTTGTGGAAGAAAACATTTGAAAAAGCTTTGACACTTTCAACTGAGATGCTCCAGATTTTGAAAACAGCCCCTCTTTGATACTTTGAACCTCTTTAAAAACTGAATTGCTTCAAATATTTAAAACTGCATTGCATGCTTTATGATTGCAGAAAAATGAATGATGCAGATGCTTTTACTCCCAGGCTTTAAACAGAATGCAGAGAAAAATGCAGGCTCTTTTGATTATTATTTTTTTTGCAGATTTGAACATAGTTTGGACATGCAGATGTTGGATTTGAGGATGCAGGTTTATGGAGGATTTAGTTTTGATGAGGAGTTACATGAATTTGCAGATTTGTGAATTTGAATATGCAGATTTGCATGAAATTTGAGGTATGCAGATCTTAGGATTTTGATAAATTTGTATATGCAGGTTTTATCTTTGATTTAAGAAGTTGAAGATTTTCTTTGGTTAAGGAAAAAAATGAACATGCAATATGAAATGAAGTTGCAAACTTAAACAAATGAATTTTTTCAGATTTTATACCAGAAAAGAAGAATAAAAACTTAAATTAACACTTGTCATATTGTTAGGCACTTGTCAACTTAAAATGTTAATTTTTAAACATTTGTTAAATGGATGAAACACTTGTTTATATGTTGTTAGTTTATTTTTAAAATATGTTTATAAATTTACAAAAGAAGTAAAAACAAACAATGTTTTACAATTTGAAACTTATACATATTAAAAATTAAAACAAATAAGATTTTATAACTTTGAACTTAAATTCAAACTAAATTCAAAATAAAACAATATCAAATTAAGTTAAGAATGTAAATTCAATTTTGATATAAAAATTTCAAATCTTATTCAAAGCTTATTTAAAAAGTCAATACAATATTAATATTGCTTTTATAAATCTCTTTTATTAAATTTAAAATCATTTTACAAGAAATTATACTTTTATTAAATAAATAATCCATTTTATTAAGTCATGAAATCATTTGTTGAATTTATTCTAAATTTTAAACTCAATCCAATTTAATTTAAAACATTTCAATATTTTCTTATCAATTTATAAATCATATTTTTACTTATGAAATAGTCTTTGAAAACTCAATACTAATTAAAATCAAAATTTCCAATTTATAATGTATATATTAGAATTTTAAAATTTGATTCATTTATTAATTTTAAACCAAAATCATTTATTAAATTTTGAAAATCTTAAATATTAAATAAATAAAAATTTCCAAAATTACTACAAATATCAAAACTAGAAAATATGCTTTATTTATTGAAATTAAAACAAAACAAATCTATTTAAAATATAAACCAATTATTTATAGAAATCAATTTATATCATTTAAAAGATAAAATAACCAATTTAAATATTTACTGAAGAAGATTATTAAATTTATTTGAATAATTATTAACAAATTATCAATATCAATTTAATTTCACTTACAGATTATTAAATTGATATTGTTAAAAAATCTGGGATATTACAATATACTATGCTCCTGCATCCACAATGGTTAAATATTGTAAAGCAATCATTATATAAACATACTTAAATATCAGGTAACAATGAACTATCTGTTCATACACACAAGTTTTATTTAGATAATTTTTAACCTTTGGCTGACTTGGGCCTACCGAACAATATAATCAAATTAACCTAACACCTATTAGATATTCTTCTTCTGGATTATCTATCTTGAACTATCTATTAAACATTTCCCATCTGGACGGTATGTCCTTAACTATCTGCTATATACTTCACTTCTAGACATTTATTCCTAACTTAAACATCTCCCAGGTCTTCCCGATTCTAATGGTTTTTCGGGCTTACCAATAACCTATCTGTATACAACCATATATTTCTTTTGGTATGTAACCATAATTTTAATCTACTTATGACAAAGCCTTACGCATTGGAATTTTGGACAACAATTAGCTGAGCCTATTAGCTAATGTATATGGCACGACTCCATACTAGTCCCATCTCGTTTTCTAATATCTAAGTCATTTTCACTTAAGGATCCCCTTCCATAATTTTCCTTGAAAACAATTTCGAAATTAATTAAAACATTTAAATCAAACTTAAACAAGGAAAATTATATAATCTTTATACTTCACTCAAAATCATATCAGCATGTCATATATATATATATATATATATATATATATATATATATATATATATATATTCGTCACTCAAAATTTAGTTAATTAAAACATTTAACCATTTGAAAGAACCTCTTTCTCAAATTTTGAAATCTTCTCTTTTATAATCAAACATTCAACGAAACTATTCCCTAAACCTTTCGAAACCATTAAAAAGTAAGCCTTCCGAAAGCTATAAAACTTTGGACATCCTTCTTTAAAATAACTGTAAAACATTACCTTAGAAAAACCTTAGATAACCTTCCATTTAAACCATTCGAATCCATTGAACTAAACCTATAGAAATCATTCAAAACAAAACTTCAAAACCATTCAATATAAACCTTATGAAATCATTGGATTCAAAGCTTTCGAAATCATTCAACAAACAAATCTTTCGAGACCATTAAATATAAACCTTTCAAAACCACTCAGTATAAACCTTTCGAAACCATTCAACATAAACCTTTCGAAATCATTCACTTAAACCTTTTGAAGTCATTCTACTAAAACCTTTCTAAATCATTCACTTAAACAAACCTATCGAAATCATTAGAAGCAAACTTTCGACTAAGTCAAAAGCACTGCTTTGAAAGCTTTAAACATATCCTTTAAAACAACTCTTTCGATAGCTTTGGGTTTACTTCAATTTGTAAAACAAGGATGAATCACCTAAGTCGAAAGCTTCCTTTCAAAAGCATGGAGAAGCGGCTAGTTGTTAGGACAAGTAAACCTCTCATCTTTGTCAAAAGGTTCAAAACAAAACATTTATAAAGCGGCAGTAACCCATCGACTGTGTTAAAAGGTTTCAAAACAGAATAGTATTAAAACAGCAGTAAACTTTTGATTGTATCAAAAGGTTTAAAACCCTTACTTTAAACATTTGACCTGGTCGAAAGCAAAGCAGGTAAAAGCTTTTGGTTTATAAAACAAACATACCCCAATTCTTTGGCCGTCAATCGTTTGACTTAGAACCCTTCGACTCTGTCCAATTCATTACGTACCAAGTAGCTGGATACCATATGCATTATTTTAACTTTTCGAAAGATTTGAACCTCTCGACCTTGTTGGAAGGTCTAGGTCGGAAGGTTTATTGCCGTAAAGGCTGAAACATATAAAAAATGTGACTTCTTTTTTTAACTCAAAAAGGAAATCTTTTTAACTGACCTGCCTTTATTTGTCAAATTCTCATTGGTTAACAATTACTTTTCAAAAATGTGCTGCCACTGTTTTTAAAATTAAATAATCATTTTATTTTACAAAATGCCCCTTCTCCATAATTAAATATATAAAACATTTAAGTCTCATACCTTAAATAATTTTATATTTTCATCAAAACACTTAGGAAAAATCTGGAAGAATCATGAAAAATATATTTTAATTTGTTGCCAAACATATAAAAATTTCAACCCGAAGTAATTATTATTTTAGCCAAAAATAATTTATAACCCAATAAACAATTTCCTTCACTAGAAAATTAATAGAATATCCATATTAGTTCAGAAAATTATGAAAATCGAAACCCATCTCTAAAATATCGTATCTCACCTATATTTAAATTTTCAAGGCTTTTGGACGTAATTAAATAGTGTTTCATGTCAAACATATTATAAAACTGACATGAACATATATAATTCATCAACAACATATATATAATTTTAATCATCAAAACATGGCATATACTTGCAAAATATTTTTGGGTCTAATCTTAAAACCAAATACTAAAAGAAATTGGGATGTAATAATTATTCACCTTAGTTTTGAGATTATGGATGTGAGATTTGATGTTGATTGCTACCATTCCCTTGAATCCTAGCTTTATTCTTCTTCTTGAGAATGATAATGGTGACCAGCCTTAGTATTTTTAGTTTGAGTAAAATGAAATGAACTTGAGCATTCTATCTCCTAAGGGTTTAGGGTATAAGCTCCACCTATTTTCCATATTGCCCTTCTCATATCCTAACACACTAGCCTAGATTATTTCATTTTACTTTGCAAATTAACATGGCACACCTACGCTTAGCTAATCAATTATCAACTTATTAATCTCCATATTTTTTATTTAATTTACCCAATTAATTATTCTAAATAGTGCTATAAAAGTATGGGGTGTCAGAGACTCCTCACCTTATAGAATTTCGTCCTTGAAATTACGATAAGGTGCACAACAAACCAATCAAAGGTAGATTATACCATCAAAGAAATCAGGGTAAGAGTCTCTAATCCTACTCCCCGTCTCCCAAGTATAGTCTCTAGCATTGTTGCTCCACTAAACCTATTAATTGATTGTCTTGTTTGTCGATTTCTTGTCATCTCTAGCCACAATTTGAATCGGCTTTCTAACTATTGTCAAATTTGGTTCAACTGCTAAATCTTTTAACACTGTAGATGCTATGGAAGTCTACGGGTCTCAACACATTTCGTAAGATGAGAAACATGGAAAACATCACGAAATTTAGCCAAACTACTCGGTAACTCTACTCCATTAGCGAGTTTCTTGATCCTCTTAACAACATGGAAAGGTCCAACGAATCTTGGTGCTAACTTCCCTGACTTCCCGAATCTCATCACACCCTTCATCGGTGAAACCTTAATGAACACATAATCTTCGACAAAAAATTCCAAATATTTCCTTCTTCTATCAGGATAACTTTTCTGCCTAGATTGAGCTTCCTTCATCCTAACTCAAATCAACTCAATCTTCTTCGTTGCTTCCTTCACCAAATCCGAACCAAGAACCAATCTATCCTCGATCTCTAACCAACATACGGGAGATTTGCATGGTCTTCCATTCAAATCTTGAAACGGTGCCATCCCAATACAAGTATGATAACTATTGTTATACAAGAACTAGACTAGATAAAGATGGTCCTCCTATGATTCCTCGAAATCAATACATAAGCTTTTAACAAATCCTCCAAGATTTTGTTAACTTTTTCCGTTTTCCCATCAGTTTGTGGATGGTAAGCGATACTCATGTTGAGCTTGGTTCCTAATACTTCCTATAGAATTTTCCAAAACTCACTAGTAATTAAAGAATCTCTATCACTGACAATACTGCTAGGAATCCCATACAGTCTAACTATATTCTTCGTAAATAACTTCGCCAAAATAGGTGTCGTCCTAGTTGACTTTACCGAAATGAAATGGGAACTCTTAGTCAGTCTATCTAATATGACCCATACGCTTTCATTTCCTCTACTAGACCTTGGCAAAACATCAATAAAATCCATAGAGACGGAATTCCATTTCCACAACAGAACTTCTTATGGTTGAAGCAATCCACTAGGCTTCTGGTGTTCAGCCTTTGCCTGTTGGCAATTCAAGCACTGCTTAACCCACGAACCAATGTCCCGTTTCATACCTTCAAAAAGAAAATTATTTTCATACCTTGATACATCTTCTTTCTTCCTGGACGAATAGTGAACTTCGAATGAGGGCACTCGTCCAAAACTTCCTTCCTCATGTCTTTCACATTCGAAACACACAACCTTCCTTTCATCTTGAACCACCCATTTTGGTCAAGACTGAAATCCTTTAGGTCGTAGCTCTCCATTCCTTCCCTCAACCTTCTGATCCGTTTAGCCAAAACTCGATCCTCCTTCTATTTAGAAGCTATCTTCTCAATCATTACTGGTCGAACTCCTAAATAAGATAACATAGCACTTCTTGCACTTGAACCTACCTCGGATCTAAATTGCACACTACAAGCTGATAATGCTTCCAAATCTTTCCACTCAGCAATCATAGCCAAACCGCATTTTGATGTTTTCAACTGAGTACATCCACCACCTTATTTCCTTTTTTAGGGGTGTATTCAATTCCAATGTCATAAGCAGCAATAAACTCCAACCATCTTTGTTGTCTCATGTTCAATGCCGTTTGAGGGAACAAACTTCAATGACTTATGATTAGTATAAAGCTCAAATTGCTCTCCCAAAAGATAATGCGTGCACGCCTTCAAAGCGAATATGGAAGCTAACTCCAAATCATGCATAGGATACCTAACTTTATGTGGCCTGAGCTGTCTAGAAGCATAAGCAATCACATTACCTTTACATCAACACAGCTCCAAATCCAGTTCCACACGCATCAGTATAAACAACCAAATCTTGATTCCCCTCCGGAACCACTAATACCGGTGCATGGGTCAATAAGTGTTTCAAGCTCTGAAATGCTTCCTTATACTTATGATTCCATACAAACTTTACGTCTTTTTGCATAAATTTAGTCATCGGTGCATCCATCCGCATAAAATCCTTTATAAACCTCCAGTAATATCCGGCCAATCCAAGAAAGCTCTTAATCTCGGTCACCATCTCGGGTCTCTTCCAGTTATTCACCGCTCAATCTTGGTCGGATCTAAAGACAATCCTTTCTCTGAGAGGACATGACCAAGGAAATTCACTTCCTTCTTCCAAAAATGGCATTTCGAATACTTAGCCTTCAACTGATGCTCCCTTAACCTTTCGATCACAACTCTAAAATGAACATCATGCTCTTTCTCATCCTTAGAGTATATCAAAATGTCATCTATGAATACTAAAACAAATCTATTCAAGTGCTTTTGGAAAATTCTATTCATCAGATCCATAAAGAATGTCGGCGCATTAGTTAGTTCGAACGTCATAACTAACCATTCGTACGATCCATATCTTTTCCTAAACGCCTTCAAAGGAATGTTATCCTCTGCCACTCTAAGATGATGAAATCTCGTCGCCAAATCCAGCTGATAGAATACCTTGGCTCCACTTAACTGATCGAACAAATCGTCAATTCTTGGCAACGGATATCGGTTCTTTACCATCTTCTCATTCAACTTACAATAACCGATACATATCCTCAAAAACATATCTGGCTTCTTCGCAAACATTGCGGTAGCCCCCATGGTGAACTATTTGATCGGATAAAACTCTTGCCTTCCAAATCGACCAAATGCACCTTCAACTCTCTCATCTCAATGGGTGTCATCTTGCTCTGTTTAGAAAGAACAGATACATTGCTCCCATGTCCATCTGGGAAATTCTTGCACCAACAGTTTCGGCATGTGCCTGACCCTCTCCTTGTATTTGGTCGAGCATTTCGATTAGTGGTGGTGCTATCTCCTCCAAGATTTACCCTACCTCTTCTTCTCTCCATATCTATATTCAAAACTCATGAGGTACAGATGAAAGTCTAATTAAGATAGGAATCTAGAGAGATAGCATATACTTATATAAATTACAAATACAAGTACGTTACTATAACGTTATCCCATACCCCAACTTAACTCTAATTTCTAAGGATTATGTTTTCAAAAATCATTTTTAGTTAAAGTATTTCATAAACCATGCTCTGATACCAAGCTGTAACATCTCCTCTGTAGAGGCCCAAAACTAAGCACTACAGATGTTGCGGTCATCTATAGTATTAGCTTCTGGCAACTAAATACGACTATGTTAATGGTGTCACTAATATCAGAAATACTTGAATATGAAACAAAACACAGAATTCCAAAAACCACATTTACTATATTACATTCGAAATCAAATGTTTCACATTCACAACACATAATCCTCAAATTGTTCCCAAGCACAGATCAAATATAATTATTATAAATTATGCCAAGAGCGGTATGTGAAGATACCTCCTTGGTTGATCAGCGTCATATTGTCATAATAGACAACACAATGGAAAATCCATCAAAACATAAAAAGAACTGCAATTCCTAAGTAGCTATCTGTTACCTCCTGCATGCCTCCGGTAGCTTATTCATTAACATTCCAATACATGAAAAAGAACCTTAACCCCTCAGCCTACTCAAATTAATCTTGAGCACCCGAGAGTTTAAGGGCAAAACATAAACTTCGAGTCAGACATAAAGCCTGGTGTGAATAATATAATACATCTAGAAGCATGCCTCTGGTAGCTTATTCGTTAACATTCTAAAACCTAAAAAATAACCTTAACCCCTCAGCCTACTCAAATCAATTTTGAGCACCCGAGAGTTTAAGGTCAAAACATAAACTTCGAGACAGACATAAAGCTTAATGTGAATAATATAATACATCCTGGAATAATTATGTTAAGTGAGACCACATTGCTTAGCAGAATGGGTTTCCCCTCACTAACATCCTTTAAAAACATATCTTTGCAAAACCTTTCATAAAACCATATACTATGCGCTTGCATCCAAAATGGTTAAATATTGTGAAGTAGTCATTATGTAAAAAAACATAAATATTAGGTAATAATGAACTATCTATTCAAACACACAAGTTTTGCTTAGATAACTTTTAACCTTTGGCTGACTCGGGTCTACCAGACAATAATCAAAATTAACCTAACACCTGTTAGATATTCTTCTTCTGGATTATCTATCCTTAACTATCTATTAAATGTTTCCTATACGGATGGTCTGTCCTTAACTATATATTTAATATTTCACTTTGGACAGTCTGTCCCTACTTAATCATCTCCTAGGTCTTCTCGATCCTAATGCTTTTTCGGGCTTATCAATAACCTATCTGTATATAAACATATATTCCTTTCGATGTGTCACCATAATATTAGTCTACCTGTGACAAAGCCCTATACACTGCAATTTTGTACAACAATTAGCGTGGGCTATTAGCTAATTTATAGGACGTGAACCCATACTAGTCCCATCTGGTTTTCTAATATCTGAGTCATTTTCACTTAAGGACCCCCTCGCATAATTTTCCTTGAGAACATTTTAAAATTGATTTAAAACATTTAAATCAAACTTAAACAAGGAAAAGTATATAATCTTTATACTTTACTCAAAATCACCATGTCATATATATATATATATATAATATTTTACTCAAAATTTGGTTGATGAAAAAGTTTAACCATTTGAAAGAACCTCTTTCTAAACTTTTGAAATCCTCTCTTTCAAAATCAAACATTGAACCTTTTGAAACCATTCACTAAACCTTTCGAAACCATTAAAAAGCAAAGCTTTCGAAAGCTATAAAACTTTAGTCATCCTTTTTTAAAAATCACTTCAAAACATTGCCTTAGAAAAACCTTGGAAACCCTTCCATTTAAACCATTCTAATCCATTGAACTAAGCCTTTCGAAATCATTCAAAACAAACCTTTCAAAACCATTCAATATATACCTTTTGAAATCATTAGATTCAGACCATTCGAAATTGTTCAATAAACAAATCTTTCGAAACCATTCAATATAAACCTTTCGAAATCATTCAGTATAAACCTTTTGAAACCATTTAATATAAACCTTTTGAAGTCATTCAACTAAAATCTTTCGAAATCATTCACTCTAAGAAACATTTCGAAATCATTGGAAGCAACCTTCGAAAGCTTTAGACATATCATTTAAAACTACTCTTTCGAAAGCTTTGGGTTTTACTTCAATTTATAAAACAAGGGTGTATCACCTAAGTCGAAAGATTCCTTTCGAAAGCGTGGAGAAGCGGCTAGTTTTTAAAACAAGCAAACCGTTTGTCTTTGTCGAAAGTTCAAAATAAAACATTTATAAAGCGGCGGTAACCCTTCGACCGTGTCGAAAGGTTTCAAAACAGAATAGTGTTAAAACAGCAGTAACCTTTGGACCGTGTCGAAAGGTTTAAACCCTTACTTTAAACATTTGACACGGTCGAAAGCAACCAAGCTGATAGCTTTTATTCGAAAGCAAAGCAGATGAAAGCTTTTCGTTTACAAAACAAACATATCCCAACCTCTTTATCCATCAACCCTTCGATTTAGAACCCTTCGATTATGTCCAACTCATTACGTACCAAGCAGCTTAATACCATATGCATTGGTTTGACCTTATCGAAAGCTTTGAACCTCTCAACCTTGTTGAAAGGTCTGGGTTGGAAGGTTTATTGCCGTAAAGGCTGAAACATGTAAAAAATGTGATTTCATTATTTTTAACTTAAAAAAATCTTTTCAACTTTAACCTACCTTTGTTTGTCAAATTCTCACTGGTTAACAATTAGTTTTCAAAAATGTGCTGCCACTCCTCTAAAAATTAAATAATCATTTTATTTTCTAAAATGCACTGCCTCTTTAATTAAATATGTTAAACATTTAAGTCCCACACCTTAAATAGTTTATATATTCATCAAAATACTTAGGAAAAATATAGAAAAATCCTAGAAAATCTATTTTAATATGTTTCCAAATATATTAAAATTTCAACCCTAAATAACTACTATTTTAGCCAAAAATAATTTATAACCCAATAAACAATTTCCTTCACTAGAAAATTAATATAAAACCCATATTAATTCAAAAAATTAAGAAAATCAAAACCATCCCTAAAATATCATTTCTGACCTATATTTAAATTTTCAAGGCATTTGGATGTCATTAAATAGGGTTTTCATGTCAAACATATCATAAAACTAATATGAACATATATAATCCGTCAACAACATATATATATATATATGTATATATATATATAATTTTAATCGTCAAAACATAGCATATACTTGCAAAATCATTTTGGGTCTAATCTTAAAACCAAAAACTAAAAGAAATTGGGATGTAATAATGATTCACCTTAGCTTTGAAATTATAGATGTGAGATTTGATGTTGATTTAGTTGATTGTTTCCCTTCCCTTAAATCCTAGCTTTAATCTTCATCTTGAGTACGATAATAGTGGCCGGCCTCAGTATTTTTAGTTTGAGTAAAAGGAAATGGATGTGAGAATTCTATCTTCGAAGGGTTTAGGGTATAAGCTCCACCTATTCCCCATATTTCCCTTCTCATATCCTAACACAATAAGCCTAGGTTATTTCATTTTAGTTGCACATTAACATGGCACGGGTACCCTTAGCTGATAAATTATCAACTTATTAATCTCCATATGATTTATTTAATTTACCCAATTAATTATTCTAAATAATGTTATAAAAATATAGGGTGTTACACTATCTTCCAACAGCTTGAACAAGGATAGTAACTCATCGGCTACAAGAAGTTTGATGTCCCTGTCCTCAGTCAAGGTAGCACGAATGGCACCGATGGCTCTTGAAATATCGGTGCCTTCAGGACATGGGCCAACATCTAAAAGAACTTCAGATGTTAGTTGACTTAAAGGAAAGTTTATGAATTAGATTAGTGAACTTGAGAGAGAGGTAAAGGTAATGCTTACGTCCTTCTAACCATCGTCTAACAAAGCTAGAAGGACATCGCACGTAAAACCATCTATGCTTAAATAAAGAAATTATGTTCCAAGTGCCCGTCAAAACTTGACGATTTATCGAGGGATTAATAAAAACATAAGAAGGGATTCTCGACCACTGTTTAAAGTTGTAAATAAATCTTGCATCTTAAGGAGTTGGAGAAGAAATAAAATAATCATAAAAAAAGAAGATTCCATGTATAAAAGCGTAACTATTTGGATGAAGTGTAGTGGGGGTTATCCTAAAATATCTTAGCATTTCTCGGGTAAATGAGTTGATGGGCATATGCATCTTGCCCAACACATAAACTTATTGCACGATGTTTACCCTGCCAAGGGTAAGCGAGGCTTGTCATTTCCTCAAGGAACTAAGACGTCCTCAAACGGGATTCCATGAATAGAGCATAGCCAGCGGAGCAGCCTCGCTAATTTGGGAGGCTTATATGTTAATTGGGTTATCTAGAAGAATAGCGCCATCTTCAGCATCAGAAGCATGGCTTATGTTCTCCCCTGGGAGGACCAAAATATCTGAGAAAAGATCGACCCATGGGTTAGAAAGCTTGGTTTGTTCTGCACGATGGTTGGGAGAAAGTAGGTTGGACATGGTTGTAGAACTTGACCTTGCTTCAGAATTGATGTATTGCATTGCCGGATCAAAAGACATATCAGCTGAACGCTTCGGGTATCTGAGATCTATATTAGCCATACTCAATAGATAATCGATGTTAGAAAAGGTAACTTGTTCCCCCCATGTTAAGTGTGAACAAGTGTGGTGTAGTATATAATAGATATAAACAGTAAGAAATCAGAAGAAGGAAATAAAACGATGAGACTCGAAGTTCGACCAAAGAAACTGTTATCGCTGACTATATCATCCCGACAAGAAGATTGATTGGTTATGAATGTTTTGGATCGATTATCGGCACATCGAAGTGTGAAGTTTATCGATTAAGTTCGTTTGCAAGTTTTTAGTCCATATTGAAAGTTTCAGGAATTTGATTGCTCAATCTTAAGTTCAACAGTGGATATGCATGTTATACATTCATCATCATCACATATCCAAGGTCTTTAGGGCAAGTTAATAGTGTTTGTTCAAATAAATCAAGTTAGATTAGTCTGCGAGTCCGAGAAACCAATTATTGACTCCATGTCGATCCCGCAAGTAGAAATTTAATATAAAATCCATATTATTTCAAAAATTTATGAAAATAAAAACCATCTCTAAAATATCATTTCTGACATATATTTATATTTTCAAGGCATTTGGAAGTAACTAAATAGGTTTTTCATGTCAAACGTATCATAAAACTAATATGAACATATATAATCCATCAATAACATATATATATATATATGTATGTATATATATATATATGTATATACACACAATTTTAATCATCAAAACATGGCATATTTGCTTGCAAAATAATTTTGGGTCTAATCTTAAAACAAAAAGCTAAAAGAAATTGGGATGTAATAATTATTCACCATAGCTTTAGGATTATAGATGTGAGATTTGATGTTGATTTAGTTGATTGTTTCCCTTCCCTTAAATCCTAGCTTTAATCTTCTTCTTGAGTATGATAATAGTGGCTGGCCTTAGTATTTTTAGTTTGAGTAGAATGAAATGAACGTGAGAATTCTATCTCCTAAGGGATTAGGGTATAAGCTCCCCATATTCCCCATATTTCCCTTCTCATATCCTAATACAATAGCCTAGGTTATTTCATTTTTGTTTGCATATTAACATGGCACGGGTACCCTTAGCTATGATCAACTTATTAATCTCCATATGATTTATTTAATTTACCAATTTAATTATTCTAAATAATGTTATAAAAATATAGGGATTTACACTATCTTCCAACAGCCTGAGTAAGGATTGTAACTGATCGACTACAAGAAGTTTGATGTCCCTGTCCTCAACCGGGGTAGCGTGAATGGCAGCGATGGGTCTGGAAATATCGGTGCCTTCAGGACATAGGCCAAGATCTGAAAGAACTTCGGGTGTTAGTTGATTTAAAGGAAAGGTTATGAATTAGATTAGTGAACTTGAGAGAGAGGTAAAGGTAATGCTTATGTCCTTTTAACCATCGTCTGACAAAGCTGGAAGGACATCGCACGTAAAACCATCCATGCTTAAATAAAGAAATTATGTTCGAAGTGTCCGTCAGAACTTGGCAATTTGTTGAGAGTTTAAGAAAAACATAAGAAGGGCTTCTCGACCGCTGTTTAAAGTTGTAAATAAATCTTACATCTAAAGGAGTTGGTGGACGAAATAAAACGCTCATGAAAAATAATAAGATTCCATGTATAAAAGCGTAATTATCTGGATGAAGTTGAGTGGGGATTATCCCAAAATATCTTAGCATTTAGCTGGTAAACGAGTTGAAGGCATACGCATCTTGCCCAACACATCAACTTATTGCACGTCGTTTACTCTGCCAAGGGTAAGTGAGGCTTTTAATTTCTTGAAAGAACTAAGACGACCTCAAACGGGATTCCATGAATAGAGCATAGCCAACGGAGAGCAGCCTCGCCAATTTGGGGGGCTCGTAAGTTAATTGGGTTATCTAGAATAATAACGCCATCTTCAGCATCAAGAGCATGGCTTATGTTCTCCCATAGAAGGATCGAAATATCTGAGAAAAGATTGACCCATGGGTTAGAAAGCTTGGTTTGTTCTACACGATGGCTGGTAGAAAGTAGGTTGGACATAGCTGTAGAACTTGACTTTGCTTCAGAACCTATGTGTTGCATTGCCGGATCAAAAGACATATCAGCTGAGTGCTTCGGGCATTTGATATCTATATTAGCTATATTCAGTAGATAATCGAGGTTAGAAAAGGTAACCTATTCCTTCCATGTTAAGTGTGAACTAGTGTGGTGTAGTATATAACAGATATAAACAGTAAGAAATCAGAAGAACGAAATAAAACGACGAGATTCGAAGTTCGACCAAAGAAACCATTATCGCTGACCGTCTCAATCGACAAGAAGATTGACAGGTTATGAATGTTTTGGATCGATTATTGGCATATCGAAGTGTGAAGTTTATCAGTTAAGTTCGTTTGCAAGTTTTTTGTCCATATAGAAAGTTTCAGGAATTTGATTGCTCAATTTTAAGTTCAATAGTGGATATGCATGTTATACATTCATCATCATCACCTGTCCAAGGTCATTAAGGAAACTTAATAGTGATTGTTCAAATAAATCAAGTTAGATTAGTCTATGAGTCCAAGAAACCAACTATTGACTCCATGTCGATCCCGTGACTAGAAAATTAATATAAAATCCATGTTAATTCAAAAAATTATGAAAATCAAAACCATCTCAAAAATATCATTTCTGACCTATATTTAAATTTTCAAGGCATTTGGATGTCATTAAATAGGGTTTTCATGTCAAACATATCATAAAACTAATATGGCATATATGATCCATCAACAACATATACACACACACAAAAAAAAATTAATCATCAAAACATGGCATATACTTGCAAAATCATTTTGGGTCTAATCTTAAAACCAAAAACTAAAAGAAATGGGGATGTAATAATTATTCACCTTAGCTTTGAGATTATAGATGTGAGATTTGATGTTGATTTATTGATTGTTTCCCTTCCCTTTAATCCTAGCTTTAATCTTTTTCTTGAGTATGATAATAGTGGCCAGCCTTAGTATTTTTAGTTTGAGTAAAATGAAATGAACGTTAGCATTCTGTCTCCTAAGAGTTCAGGGTATAAGCTCCACCTAATCCCCATATTTCCCTTCTCATATTTTAACATAATAGCCTAGGTTATTTCGTTTTAGTTTGCACATTAACATGGCATGGGTACCCTTAGCTAATCAATTATCAACTTATTAATCTCTATATGATTTATTTAATTTACCCAATTAATTATTATAAATAATGTTACAAAAATATAGGGTGTTACACTATCTTCCAACAACCTGAACAAGGATAGTAACTCATCGGCTACAAGAAGTTTGATGTCCCTGTCCTCAATCGGGGTAGCGCGAATAGTAGTGATGGCTCTTGAAATAACGGTGCCTTCAGGACATGGGCCAACATCTGAAAGAACTTCGGATGTTAGTTGATTTAAAGGAAAGGTTATGAATTAGATTAGTAAACTTGAGAGAGAGTTAAAGGTAATGCTTACGTCCTTCTGACCATCGTCTGATAAAGCTGGAAGGACATCGCACGTAAATCCATCCATGCTTAAATAAAGAAATTACGTTCCAAGCGCCTGTCAGAACTTGGCAATTTGTCAAGGGTTTAAGAAAAACATAAGAAGGGCTTCTCGACCGCTGTTTAAAGTTGTAAATAAATCTTACATCTTAAGAAGTTGGTGGACGAAATAAAATACTCATGAAAACAAGAAGATTCCATGTATAAAAGCGTAACTATTTGGATGAAGTTGAGTGGGGGTTATCCCAAGATATCTTAGCATTTCTCGGGTAAATGAGTTGAAGGGCATACGCATCTGCCCTAACAAATAAACTTATTGCACGCTGTTTAACCTGCCAAGGGTAAGTGAGACTTGTCATTTCTTGTAGGAATTAAGACGTCCTCAAACGGGATTCCATGAATAGGGCATAGCCAGCAAAGAGCAGCCTTGCCAATTCGGGAGGCCTATGTGTTAATTGGTTTATATAGAAGAATTGGGCCATCTTCAGCATCAGGAGCATGCCTTATGTTCTCCCCTAGGAGGACCGAAATATCTGAGAAAAGATCGACCCATGGGTTAGAAAGCTTGGTTTGTTCTGCACGGTGGATGGAAGAAACTAGGTTGGACATAGTTGCAGAACTTTACTTTGCTTCAAAATCGATGTGTTGCATTGTCGGATCAAAAGATATATCAGCTGAACGCTTCGGTCATCTATGATCTATATTAGCTATACTCAGTAGATAATCGAGGTTAGAAAAGGTAACATGTTCCCCATGTTAAGTGTGAACTAGTTTGGTGTAGTATATAACAGATATAAACAGTCAGAAATCAGAAGAACGAAATAAAATGACGAGACTCGAAGTTCGACCAAAGAAACCGTCATCGCTGACCGTCTCAACCGGCAAGAAGATTTATTGGTAAAGTTTTGGATTGATTATCGGCACATCGAAGTGTGAAGTTTATCTGTTAAGTTCGTTTGCAAGTTTTTAGTCTATTTTGAAATTTTCAGGAATTTGATTGCTCAATCTTAAGTTCAGCAGTGGATATGCATGTTATATATTCATCATCATCACATGTCCAAGGTCGTTAAGGTAAGTTATAGTGATTTTTCAAATAAATCAAGTTAGATTAGTCTGCGAGTTCGAGAAACCAATTATTGACTCCATGTCAATCCCAAAGGGAATACCAATTATAACGATACGCCCTTTCTATCACCAAGAAGACGCATCATTATTTAAGAAAGAAAGGGATAGAAGAAGAAAAGAAAGAGAAGAAAGAACAACAACACATCAGAATCTCACAGCGGAACAAATGAAATACAATACATAACATATACAAAGTATCATATACATCAGAATACACAACTTATACAACTCAAATTAGACAGTTATACATTTCTGTCTAATATACAACACAAGAACATCAATACAATATCACAGTAGAAACTCTAAATATCTATACGCTGAAGCCTCCTGCTCCAAAGCTCCTCCAGAATTCGTCAAGGCTAACCTGAATCACTTGACTACTCATAGATAATATGAGTACCCAAGAGTTTAATAAAACGGAAAATAAACACTTGGGTCAAACATGGGTCTCGTGTGAGTAAACGGTTTAAAGTTGCTTAACTTTTGAAAATCCTTTGAAAAGAAAAGTATCACATAAGACTCCCCACACATAAACATGGGTAAGTTTTTACCTTACGCTAACCAAAACATTTGACAGAAAATCCAGTGGTATTATAATAGTATCTAGTGTTTTCAAGTAAAATATAAAATAGCCAAAATTATTACATTTATTAAATTCCAGCATACATAGGTATACAAACAAAATCGTAAGGTCTCGTAGGGAAAATGGGTTTCCATCAATGGCAGGGCTACTGGGGTACCACCCGACCAAGGATCCACCCTAAATCCCCTGCGACACAAGGCCGGAACCATCCTTACTGGACAATCCCGAACAAGACAACCCCACAGTTGGCTGTAGATCCAACTTCCCACACAGCCGAATAAAAAGGGACATCTAGACAGGGGTCATTCTCGTCCTACTTAAGCGCGACTCACTTAGCCTTGTTGCACCTCCCCTGTTTTAGCCATTCTCGGTTGATGAGGCTTGAGGCTACGATTACCTTTGTAGGACACATCTATCTTAGAATCCTCATCATCCACCTGATGATGTTCTGAAAGCATTCAATCCATACAAGTCCGTTCCGGGTTCGAACTGAACCGAAGGCACTATCTCGTTAGACTCATTTTGGAATCACCCTTAGAGTTAACGACCATAGCCCTTGCACTCTGAATCTTCATCTCAAATTTGAAAGTAGTATCTTCGTTAAACTCATTCTGGAAGCACCCTCGGAGTTATAACGATACACAGTTCTTCCACCTCGAGTTTTCACTTCACTTCGCTTGAGATTCACGACCTATCGTTAATTTGGATCGATGTGGTTTTCGGATATAAAATCTGATCCCGATCTCACCGAATCCAAAATGCCATTTTAATGTCCAAGTTGTTCTTAAGGGTTTAAGCAGTAGATATTCAAAATATCACTTAACATAAATAGATGATTCATAAGACACGGATAGATACTCCACTATTATTTAATTCATCCACACATATCACAAAGCAGCATATGTATCACATCTAAGATATATCACATTCATATCATCAAATATCATCCAATGACATCCAATATCATCCAATATCATTTACCCATTCATACACAAAGTTTGATCCAAACTAAATTAATTTAATTGATCCTTAATTAAATTAATTCCTTACTTAATCACTAGGATTATCATTAATCCACCTAACTTACCATTAATTAATTACAAATTAATTAATTAATCATCACTTAATTTTCCACTTTAATTAATCTCCCTTGATTAATTATTCTTAATTAATTTAAGTAATTATTCCTTAATTACAATTTTAATTAATCATCTTGATTAATTACTTCTTAATTATACCAAGTAACTATTCCTTAATTATCTCTTTTAAATTGATCACACTTGATTAATTACTCTTTAATTACATTTAGTAAATAAATCTTAATTATAGATTAATTATCCTTTAATCATTTATTACTAATTAATTATTTTCATTAATTAATGATTACTTTCATTAATTAATTTCCTTTTTAATTAATTACCTAACAGGTAATTAATCACTTTATTAATTACTCTTAATCCTTTCACTAGTTAATTAGTCTTTAATTAATTAATTAATTTAAACCTTTAATTAATTATATTAATTAATTCTTTTAATTAATTACTAAGTGATTTACCTTTAATCACTTCCACTTAATTACTTTCATAAAGTAATTAACCTCTAATTACTTTATTAAATAATAACTTCTTTCTTAATTACATCTAGTAATTATTCCTTAGTTACTTCACCAAGTAATTAAACTTAATTAAATCATAAGTAATTATCTTTAATCAGTTACTAATTAATTATTTAGTTAATTATTTAAACAATTATTTAAATTTAATTAAATAATTCCTCAACTTCTTATATTTGAAAAATCCTTAATTAAGAAAAACATTAACTTCAATAAATTATTTATTGACCATCTTTTCTTGAATTATCCTTATTATTTTCACCTATGAAATATCTTTAATAAATCATAATCTCTTAATTATTTAAAATAAATCTTTATTATAATTGGTTACTAAATCTTAATCATTAAACTTTGTTTAAAATAAAATACTTTAGAGATCAATTATAATTAAAACAATTTGAACATTCAAATTTATATCTTTAAAACATCTCTAAGTTTTTGAATAAATTTTGATATAAAAATCATTTTGAAAATTTTACTTTTCTATGTTTTAAAAAAAATCTTTATTTTTTTCAATATATAAAACTTATCAAAACTTATTCTTGGGAACAAATAAATGTTATAAGAAAGTCTTGTTTTACTTTTGTTTTAAGAATTTGAAAACAATTTAAAAATCAAATTACTTTGTTTTAAAAACTCAAGCATCCTGAACAATCTAAAGCCTGTACAACAAAACCCTGCACATCACAGCACACCCGAGCAAATCATTCAATTACTTGAGCGAAACCCGAGGTTCCCTAACCTCTCCCTGCTTCGAGTAAAACTCGAATTTCCCTGAACAAAACCTGAGCTGGCACTTCCTTTCCCAAACCAGATTCCCAGAAACACGAAAGTCGTGCACGTTCTTGTGCACGCTACCACCGATTGCCGATGAACTCCACCCTGACCTCTGACGAGTCGACAATAACCACGGCAACTCCAAGAGATCGACCAATCATCTCGCTTCACTGTAGAATCGAATTCGACTCTAAACTCACA
Organism: Allium cepa; assembly: GCA_030765085.1. Taxonomy (NCBI): domain Eukaryota; kingdom Viridiplantae; phylum Streptophyta; class Magnoliopsida; order Asparagales; family Amaryllidaceae; genus Allium; species Allium cepa. The sequence goes on along the minus strand of CM060929.1, from coordinate 470,812,846 downwards.
CAACCCGGAAATGACATCGCCAAAAGATCGACCAATTCCGACGATCCCTGATCTGCGACACCACGCCACCTTCACGGAAGCTCCGCCGCACCTTCCAGCACCCACGAAACCATTCGCGATCGACTCCGATCGCCACTAGGCATCGCGAAATCCATCTAAACATCATCGACGCAACCCAGCAGTTAAACCCTATTCCTCCTTCTCGTATGCACGCTGAGCATCTAAAAATCCCAACTCCATTTTTCTGATGAACTCCTACTTCCCCTCGACCTTCAGGTCCAATCACTCCGGCCATCTCGTCGTCGATCCACGTAATTTGACCAATTCGTCCAAAATGAACACTCGAGAATGCACCCAGTATATACATTAAAAATCATGATTTTTTATATTGAAATAAATTATGTAATCAAAACTTAAAATTGAATTAATAAATTTTGGACCCATTTTAATTTTTACTGTAAATTTAAAAATCCTGAGCCAATTATTCATTTTAAATACCTGCAATTATTTGTAGGTGAGATATTACATGATTTCAAACATCTTACATTTATAAATCATAAGCTAATTTGAATTCTAAAATGAGTTATTGAATTTATTAAGAAATCAAAGCTTGTTAGTATCACACAGAGACAATTTTGTAACTACACATGCATTCAAACATTCATAATACAAACATGCATTTAATTCAATTCAAGAACACATGCAAACATCTTGATTTCCATATATATATATATATATATATATATATATATCAAAGAGAAGAACAATATTTAAACTGTTTCTAAAATCTTCTTACTCACCTAGAAATGTAGAGACACAGGACAGATTTGTTTCCAGACTTGAATTTCTCTTGCTTGATGAATTTAACATTAAATTGTTGATCTTTATCTTTAGTTGCTTGTTGGTTGATTATACCTAAAGAATTTGAAACAAATGTGGAATCTGATTTTCGATTCCCTTTTCAGACTTGAGTTTCCAGATTTGAACTTCCAGCTTTTAATTTTCTTTGATCCTTGATTGCAGATTTTTATCTCCTTTTAATTCTTGGAATTTCAGGTTTTTCTTCTTCTTTTGATTTGTTTTAGATTTTAGTTGAAAAGATGAATGCAGCTGAAAAGTAAAAGTAAATCTCTTCTTCATATTTTTATTTTATTTTTTAAAATTTTAAAATAAATTATCAAAGAGAAAATGTTGACATTTGTCCCCTAAGATGTTAATTAGCTTACACCTATGCTTATATTTTTACAAATGTCTCTAACCCAATTTAATATACTTACAAGTGCTATTATCATTTATTTTTCTATAAATTTATTTAAGCCTTATATGTATAATTATGTAATATTTACATGTATGTAATGTGTATTTTTTTAAGCTTTTAGATTTTATATAAATATACAATGTGAATTCATGTAAACATTTATTTATAAATAACTTATGCTTTGATCAAGCAATTGCATCATATATTTATAAGCTTGAGAATTTTATTTTAAATTTATATGTATTTTTACAAACCATTTTGTCTTATGTTTGAATTTAAAAATGATAGAATATTACAAACAAATGAACTTTAAATTTAAATCTTATTTTAAATTCAAGCTAAAATATATATTTAAAATAAATAAGAAATTATCCTTATTATTAAAGATTTTAAATTTCAAAAATCACTTTAAAAGTATTAAGTTAAATTGTAATTTCCAAATTACAAACTATATATATATTTAAAGTTTGAAAATACTTTAATTAAATTCAAAACAATATTTTTCCATTTCCAATATATATATAAATATGTACATTTTAAATGGAAAACATTTTAACATTAGTTTTGAAAATTATCATATAAAATTTTGAGACACAATTTCAAATCACAATATATATACACATATATATTACAATTTGAAAACATAGCTTTTATTACATTAGAGACTTCCTATTTACAATATATATCAATATATATGTAAATTATAAACATAGAAAATATTTTGATTAGCTTTGAAAGATAAATCTTACCAGTTTTTAATTGCTAGAAAAAGATATTAATAAGTATTGCCAAATTAAATATTATTAGCTTTTAAAAGAATTTAACTTGTCAATTTATAATATAAAATTATCAAATCAATTTAATTTTTATTAAAGATTATTAAATTCATATTGCTCAAAATTTCGGGTCATCACACCAATCCTTATCCAAATGCCTTATACCGAACTCTCAGCTAAACCAGGGAATACTGATGCATATTCCACCACCATGACAGATCCCTTAACTAAACACCCTCTGCTAATCCCTCTCGCATATGATAGCCTAACCTTAAAATTAGCGAACCCTTTCCTTTTAGTCAACTTTGCTGGACACTTCACGTCATTCAATACCATCGATCCCTACCTAACCGACCTCTGTCACTGCCATATTGTCATATACCGATCCCTACATTCTTCTACTCTTGATCTTTCTTCCATCAAAATTCCTTGCCGAACCCTCATCTTTCCTCCTCCTTTCCTCTTTCTACACCAAACACAATCTACCGAGCCCTTAATTTATTAATCATCAACCTCTCTAAAGCCGCTCACCATCACGGCCTCGAACACTCTCACGATTACCAACCACTTAAAACCCAGAGTCTCATCTAACAATTGAAGGAGTGCTTCAGAATTTTACCTATATGGATATTCATATTCAAGCGGAGGCGAATGTTGGATATATGTGAATCTAAAGGGAAGGCAAAGTAAGTTAATTGATAGGGTGGAAGGTTAGGAGAATCTAGTTTGAGTAGGAGTAAACTTTTTTTGGTTTCGCGTGTTAGAAATAGAGGTTTACGGCAAAAGGCAAGGAAATGAAGTAAATGGAGAAGGAAAGGAAGGACGGTGGGTATATATATACATATACATACATACATACATACATACATATATATATAGAGAGAGAGAGAGAGGAGGGTTCGACCCAGAACATGGAGCGTGTAATGGGGAGAGAGAGATTGGCATAGAAGCTTGTCGATCCTCATTAGCGTGGTTAGAAAGAAGGATCGACATAATGAATGCCGACCCTTATAGATTTAAAAAAAAAAGGAAAATAAACAAAAATAGTTATAAAGATTGGGCAATGAGCATGAACATACAAAATGTTATAAAAATTGACAACTACCCATAAGTATTTGAATGCGTTGGGAGCCGACAACAGAAATGTGCATGCGAATGTGCATGTGAATGACTTAAAAGTTCAAATTTTGAAATTAACTGAAACTGAAATCAAAATTGAAACCTTCAAGTTTAAGGCTGGAATAGATAATGAAAGCTTATAGATCTCGCAGTGTTGAATATGCTGTTATATGATTTTTGTTTGATGATTATAAACATATATCTTATCTTATATATAAAGCAAATAGTTGAGTAAGTGAAGCCTTTCTCATACTCTCAAAACTGCCCTACATTCCTATTTGGAAATAATAATTCGCATCAGGAATTGAAGGACATATATGTCTTTTTACGTTCTCCACGTTTCATCCAGTTTCCGTTCCACGTTTTAACTCCTCTTTCTCTCTCCAGCCTGTTTCTTCAATTCTTCATCTAAATTTTTCGTCCTCTCATTTTCTAACCCAAAAAAAACCCAAAATTGAATCAAACTTGAAATACATTTAGATTCAAAAGCAATACATCATTTGTGATTGATTTTAGAGTTGTTGCCTTATGCCGTTCGGATCAAGCTACAGCAGCAAAGCATTTAGGCTAAGGTGACTTCTGCCATCTTTCATTTAAGTTTTAGTTTACTATGATTTTCCTTTGGGTTTGTTAATATTTTTCATTTAATTGACTGTTAAATGGTTGTTATCTATTGATTCATTTAATTATTTAATGGTATTACTACTGTACTTATGGTACTATTACACAGTTTAATGTCTAATCAGGTTCCTGTCTTGAGCGGTGGCTGGACAGAAAACATGGTTGAAACAATAGTTGTGCAAGTGATGAAGATATCAATGGTATTATATGAAAGCATGATTGATTATTTAATAGGTAATTTATCGAATACCTTCATAATATTTATTTGTTTAAGTGTGGATAACCAGTTCAGAATATTGCTAGGTTTCATTATATATTTTTATTTAATGGATCTCAATACTTATTAGCCTCCTCGACTTATTACCTTCACTGTAGCGACGCTAAAAACCCTCTATATTGGTCCTTTCACTATTGGTATTGCAACCTCATCATAATACTAAAATTAAGATAAGGTGCAAAGAAGTATATACATTACTGCCAATATTGGTGTTACAAATCATTTCCTTTTCATTGAGATACAAGGATTTTAATGATGGAAAATTGTAGCAGTGGATTATAAACTAAGGAAGGCATGCTCCCATTATATTTGGCTTTGACAAAGTTTAGAGGACCTGTAGAAACAGAAAAATATATAATAACTGAATGAATATGATACAAAAGAATATATGATATCAGTACTCATCACTGTTATATTTGTTGAAAACTTCAATTTTCTTGCTCTCAATTTTTTTTTCCGTTTTTTACTTTACTTTTCTTTTTAGTGCATCATGGAGGTAGATAACTAAAACCAGCACCTATAGTAACTGTTCTTACAATTTATTGAATTTTAAAATTGCTGAACTTGAGTCTATATGCTAAAACATGAAAGTTCAAACCTGTTTGATTTGGGTGTACCTTTTTTGCCTTTATCAGGTTGAGTAGGCTTAACCCTGACCTATTTGACCCTCACAGGCTTTACCCACAGTCCAAATAAACTTAGCCCACAGCTCACAATAATGTTGTCAGTAAGTTAGAGTCTATGTACCACTAGAACTCCTTTTGAGTTATGACTATGCACTCATTCATGTCCTCACACTGATCACTTCTTTAAACTCAGGCTGAACATTTATTTCAGAATATTACCAAAATCTAGATGTTAGTTATGGGATCTCCTGCATTGGATATTTGTTGCTTATATCTATTATATGTTTCCTAATGCATACTCTGAATTTGAGAATCGCTTATTTTCTTTAGTAACTGAATGCTAAACTATTAAAAGGGATGATGCACTTTCATGGAATAAATTATCAACGTAATTAAATGCAAATAGAATACATGGGAACTGGATTGTCTTTACTATGTGAAAACTGTTCCTAAAGGATATAAATGCTTCACCTATTAAAATTTCAAATGGTGAAAACAACGTTATTGTATCATACAACAATTATAAAGATAAAAAATGACCATAAAAGTAGTAATGTCTTTTAACATACCATTAAAAGCATGAGCGTGACATTCAACAATCAGTTATTTTGATAATCCAATCTTTCATACAATTTATTCATTTATGGAGGTCATCTTTTTGTGTAGTTATATATTGGCACCTGCAATTTTTTGGGATTTTTTTAGCATTTTGACTAAGATGTCTTCTGTCATCTTCCATTTGATTTTTAGTTTACATATGATTTTCTTTTGGGTTTGTTAATATTTTTCATTTATTTCACTATTAAATGGTGTGTTGTTATATATTGATTCATTTGATCATTCATTGCTATTACTGCTGTGCTTATGGTATTATTCTCAGTTTAATGTCTAATCAAATTCCTATCTTAGCATGTCGCTGGACGAAAAATGGTTGAAACAGTAGCTTTGCAAGCGGCGAAGATATTAAGGCCAGCAATTATGTGAAAATAGTGACGATTGATTATCTAATAGGTAATTTACCAAATACCTACAGAATTTTTTTTGTTGAAGTGTGGATAACCAGTTATGGCATTAGAAATATATTTTCCTAAGTTCTCCCAACACGTCCACTGTGATGGTATAAGAAAAGCAGTGTCCATGATTCATGAAAATTGATGAAAATTGCTTTTTTCGATGCTATTGTTTAACATTTAGGGTACATGATTAGTTGGTAAAATATATACATATAGATATGTATATATGCTTCAATTTAATTGATTCTATTAGTGACAAGAATGAATTTAGTTTTCGAGTCTCATATCAAATCATAAATCTGAGTTATTGTAGAATATGTTCATAATCTTTTATTGTTAGATTGATAGAAATTGCACTTGATTTTTGTATGTTTATTTTGCACAAAGAAAAAATATATATTCGACGATTGGTTTATGGTGCAATTAAACCATGCATGAATACAATTTGTATTAAATAACATTTAATTTGTAATTTAAGTTTTAATATGCAGTTACCATTTAGCACAAATATATCAGTGATAAACTTAGTTGTTTGCATAAATTAAATATATTGTCCTCAATACTATATTAGCAGTTATCTATTTAGCATAAATATCTTTCCTTTTTTGATGCTAAATGCTTTTACGCCTTTACTCAAATGATGTTATTCTATCTGTTAATAAGTAAAATCTACTAACATAATTAGTCAGTTACTACTCTATTAGTAAAAAGGTATATCTATTGCTTTGTTGTCTGTTAAGACTGTACATTCAATGTCCACTAATATATTTACTAATAATAAAACAATTTTCTTTTTACTTGATCAACCTTTTATTAGTTTCTCAAACTACCATCATCTTACTGTAGTAAATATTAATGAAAGATATATAAGGCATGACTTTCAGCAAAACTGAATGAAACCTACTAAACCTTAAAATACCTAATGATCAAACAATATGAAGCTTTATTTGTTTCTTACTAATAAAAATATAATAATAAAAGGAGGAAATGCAACTTCACTTTCCATAGTAATAACAATATGCAATACGGAATCATAGTCAAACAATAAAAGCTTTTATATTTAATGTTATTTAATAATTAAACAATATAAACCAAAAAAGATGAATAAAACCACCTTTATATTTTACTAATCAAACGGTACATAAATAAGAAAGACAACTTCATCATTTTCCATAGTTTTATCTAAAACCGGGTAACAACTTAACATTCTTAATGTTAATGTTATTCGTCAAATTTCACCTTTATATTCTAAAATTTCACCTTTATATTTTAAAAATCATAGAATGTAAAAATAAGATAGATAACTTTATTTTCCATAGTTTTCTCTAAAACAATTAAAAACTTTGTACTTTTAATATTATTTGTTTGGTTATTGTACTGTCGGTTAAGTAATTAATAAAGGATGTGAATGCTCTCAACTTTTGTAAGTAGACATAAGTTGTCATTATGATTTTTTGGATACAAACTATTTGCATGATCAGTATAACACATGATTAGTTGATAAAATATATACATATAGATATGTATGCATGCTTTAATTTAATTGGTTCGATAAGAATGAATTTAGTTTTGAGCGTCCTATCAAATCATAAATCTGAGTTATTGTAGAGGTTCATAATCTTTTATGGTTGGATTGACAGAAATAGCACTTGATTTTTGTATCTTCATTTGGCACAAAGAAAAATATATATTTATAGGTTGATTTATGGTGGAATTAAACTATACATAAATACTATTTGTATTAAATGACATCATTTGTAATTTAAGCTTTAATATGCAGTTAACATTTATCATAAATATATCAGTAATAGACTTAGTTGTTTGCATAAATTAAGCATATTGTCATCATTACTATATTAGCAGTTGTCTATTTAGCATAAATATCTTTATTTTTCAGATGCTAAACGCTTTTACGGATTTACTCAAATGATGATATTATATTTGGTACTAAGTAAAAGCTACTAAAATATTTAATCAACTACTACTATATTTAGTAAAGGTATATTTTTTGCTTCAATGCCTATTATGACCTTACATTCAATGTCCATTAATATATATTACTAAAATAATTTTCTTTTTACTTAATCGACGTCTTATTTGTTTCTCAAACTGCCATCATCTCACTATAGTAAATATTAATGAAAGATTTATATGGCATGGCTTTAAGCAAAACTACAGAAAACCTACTAAACCTTACAAATACCTAATTACAAATACCTAATGATCAAGCAATATGAAGTTTTATTTGTTTCTTACTTATAAAAATAAAATAATAAAAGATGGAAATGCAACTTCATTTCCATAGTAATAACAGTATACAATACTGAACTATAGTCAAACAGTAAAAGCTTTTATATTTAATGTTATTTAATAATTAAACAATATAAACGTAAGAGAACATAACCAAAGAAAGATGAATAAAATTCACCTTTATATTTTTACTAATCAAACGGTACAACAATAAAAAAATGACAACTTCATTTTCCATAGTTTTATCTAAAACAGGTAAAACTTAATATTCTTAATGTTATTTGTTAGATTTCACCTTTATATTTTAAAATTTCACCTTTATATTTTAATAATCAAAGAACATAAAAACAAGAAGATAATTTCATTTTTCATAGTTTTCTCTAAAACAAGTAAAAACTTTGTACTTTACTCTTATTTGTTCAGTTATTGTATTGTTGATGGTTAAATAATTAATAAAGGAAAATGGTGTTTTAATTTATGCAATGATAAAAAGTTCTCAATTGAACCTATCTTTTATGATTATCCTTTAACTCGACAAATTAATTTTGTGGTATTTGTTGTGCAAAGGTTGTACATGGCTCTACCCTTGCAATTCAGTGAGTAGACCATTAAAATAAACAAGAGTCAAATTGTAGCTTAAAATGCAGAAAAATATGTGTAGAAAACATATCACAGCAAGAACAAAGGAAATAGGAATGGCGCGGCTGCTGAAGATGCTAAAAATAAGTGGAATATTAAAGTAAATAAGGGCATGATAGTGAGAAATGTCAAATTTGAAAACTCATATATAAATGTCCTGCATTGAGAATAACTTATTTCTTTTATAAAAAATTCTTTCATGGATTGAATACAATACTAAATTTGACATAAATCATCGTAAACACTCATGTGTGTGTATGTGTTAGAAAAACCATGGTTGTGGACCAACTGATTCTAAGTTAAATAGTTTTGTTGAGATTACACAAGTACTTGCAATGTTGTCTTTTTCTTACCAACATACAAATACAAAAAATTAATGGTTACGTTCTTATTGTAAAGATGTTCATGCTGTATTGTTAATGGTATTGATGAGTTGTTGTCTAACTCACCTAAATTGAATATTTCCTATTTCAGAATTCATTACCCAAGGCTTTTATAGTGGAACCTTAGTGTTGATTTTTCAAAGCTGCTGCTTCCTATATCAAAAATGTATTATTGATTTGTCCCCTTTGTTAGGAGTTGGAATGGAGATAGACTGCATTGGAGAACACAAGAAGACACATAAAAGAACCAGTTATTTGTTGAACAAATCTCACACCAGATATTAACTAAAATGTACATCATTTTGTACTGAATTTTTTACGTGTCCTCAGTATATGACATTGATATAGTGTGGGAATATGTTCTGAGTGATGTATTTACCATTTAACAACGTTAAAAGGAATGGTGAAATATAATTGGAGTTCGAGAATGTTCGTGTATACATGTACATTAAAATTTGATACAAAAAGATTACCTTTTCATATGTATCGCTTCCGTTCGTTAATTTTTTTCATAGTAGCACAAATTTTGATGTACAATTTGTACGGAATCCAAATATCGGCTCACGCAAAAACAAACTAATTGAATTATTACAGTTCGCATAATTTGTTGGTCAGAACTTACAAAGTTGAAGAGCAATGTATAGTTATTTTGTCTATTTCACTTAAAAGCTATATGCAGGCAACCACAACACCCATGTATCTATCATAACTTATAATCATATACCATGTAAAGAAAGGTTATGATGTGATTGTACATTATATGATCTTATGCACTCTGTAATGATGCTTAGCATAATTTTCAAAGCTACGTGATACGTCAGTTTCTTCCACACTATAGATAGCTATGTTGTTTGTCAGTATATTTTTTTTTGAAACTGGGTACTTATATTTACAAAGTAGGCAGCACACAAGTCTGCAAGAATCATCATGGCGCACAGTTTAATATGCCAAAGGCAGGGATCGAACTGCCGACCTTGTCGTCAACAGCCTGGCGTTTTACCACTGCACCAAGGCCTCGGACTGTTTGTCAGTATATTAGGCAAGGAGAAGAGAATAAATAAAAACAAATTTGAAAGGCTAGGCAAGAAAAAGAAGAAAAAAAAAACAAGTCAGTAATATGATGTTTCCAGGTAGCAAATATGTCTAATATTCATTTGACAAAGTCGAAGATTATACAAATAATCTATATCAGGCAAAATTCTTGAACTCACTTGCTTCAGGTGGTTTGCCACCACATAAGTTAACACTTAAAGTAGGAGCACCGATCATGTTGCTTAGGAATATTGATTTAAGAATTGGATTATGCAATGGAACCATATTATTATGTCGTGTCTTTCATAGAAATCTCATGTGAAAATCATAGTTGGACAATTTCGTGGTGCAAGGGTATTTATCCTACGTATGCCACTAAAGCCTTCTGAGAACATTTGCATGTCTTTCAACCTAATACGTAAACAGTTTCCTATTAAATATTAGCATTTTTCTTAACAATGAATAAATCACACTACTTACGCACTACCGCTGTTGACATCAACCTTGAGGTGGATAAGAAAATTTCTAATTCACGTTTTGATAAATGGTTGATTTGTGCATATACACACATAAAAAAATGCAATATTACATACACATCAAAGTCATTTTGTAGGATCCAAAAAACCTTGCAAACAGTGTTTTCAATATTAATTCCTTATAAGCACGTGCATCGCACGTGCCAAAGTACTCGTATATATATATATATTCATTTATATGTATTCGTTGTTATACTATTTTATTTTCACATAATTAAATAAATATTTGCTGAACAAAATAAATAACGTAAAATTTAAATTCAAACAAATATTTTATTCAAACAAATATTTTATTACAATTTTGAATAGTACAAATTTGTGCTTTCACTACATATACAAAATTTCAATTACAATACAGTTCAATTTACACAAATATCCTCACTACATATTGCTCAGTCACTCGTATTTATCTTCAACTCTATTCCAGATTTAATCTAGCATCTGAGTTATCTACAAAATAAACACCAACTTGGTAAAATTGAAAAAGAAATACTTTTGTAGTGTAAAATAAAATGTGTATTTTGAAAATGTTATTTGCCTTAGTTATTTGGGTTGTTCGTCATCATATTCATTTTTGAATTCATCATACACGAACAACTTGTGACATGCACAGTGTATGACTGTACATGCCACAAGGCCGTGCACACCAATATACACTAGACAAAACTGCAGGGACGGGTGAGCACAAGGTCAAACCCAATCAAAAGCTAGGTTCAACTCAAGTGCAATAAAAATGAAGTTACGACATGAGCATAAGGTCAAAACCAAGTTATAAGCTGGATTCAAATCAGATGCAATACGAAAAACAAATCTAGATGAAAGTGTACACAAAAATTCAAATTGTAAACAACACGGGTATAAAGTGATGTACACATGAATGCTATGATCAAAGACATCAACATCAACAAAGGTCAAGACAAGACCCAAGTCAACCAGAATTCAACTCAGGTTTGGCAACAAGTGAAACAAGTTCAGCTACCACATGAAAGCAAGCAGTCGAAGTAACAACGATGTAGTTCACATATTTATAGTGAATGCAACCGTACAACTCAACAGTTCAATGGAAATGGGTCAGGCAAAAAGAGCACATGTTCAACCAAGTGTCTTAACAACTCAATATACAAACAAATGCAATGCATCACTAAGACATTAGTATAGGATACAAATGCAATATGAAGACTGCAAATATATGAAGATCAGTATAAATAAATCAGACCAGAGGCAATCAAGAGCATAAGAACACAAAATACATAGTGCAAACATATACAACAAAACATGGAAGCATGTATGATATGATAACTCAACCAAATTGTCAAGTGAAAGGAATGGTCAAAGCAGTGTGAACATATCATAACCCATGAAGACCACAAAAAAAAAGCTTTAAGACTCCAAGCAACAGACTACAAAATGTTAAACAGCAAAATGAATATGGTCAAGCAATAGAGTATCAAGTCGAGCAAAGCTTCACAAGTGTCAAGTATACATATATACATGCGCAAACACACACGTGTGTGTGTGTATATATATATATACAGTAGGCAATATGAAAACATCGACTAGACCGGAGGCATTTTTACTGGAGTGTAGACCAACAGGAAATGTACAACAAAATATAAATCCCGACATTTGTTTTCATTAATCAACCAAGTAGATCAACATCTCAAGTACAAAGCACAGTCAAGTCCAACAAACACGCATATGTAATCAAGTGTGGACAAGCTACATGAAGACCAGCAAGATGTTCAGTTATAAAAGGACCATAATATAGAAATGAACTTCAAATGGAAATATACAATGCATAGCAACTATACAGTGCAAACTCAAGTGAAGTCAAAGCAACCATACATATATACATGTGTGAAACATCATGTATACATATATGTAGTGTGCAATTCAAGTGACAATTGATCCATAAAATAGTGCATCAATAATTTTTACTCATACACACACATGCATACATATATACTTATATATGTATACACAGAACCAGCTGTAGTAAAATTCAAATTGATCGAGCCAAAAAAGGTAGTAGGAATTTCTATTTGAAGAAGTTAGAGTAAAAGCAAGGTGTTAACAAGATTCAAACAAGTCAATATTATCACAAAACCTAAGTAGCCAATGTCAACAGAGAAAAGAACAGAACCAACTTCCATGTCAAAATCGAAGTCATGTCAAACAAGCAACGATAATATACAAATTGAAATGGTCAGAAATCCTCACAAGCATCCAAACGAAAATCAGTGGCCAAGCAAGAATTCAAACAATATATACGAACAAAATTATAGGAATTCTAATCCTATATAACCTATATCATCATTGGCATGGAAATTCATTCGAGTTCAAGCAATATCACAAAGCAAAGCGTCAATCCAGAACTTGAATCAAGTCGAGTATATTATAAATCGAAAAGGGGACAAACATACCAATTCAAAGCATCATTCAATCTCGACAAATTGAAGTAGCCGAAAGAAAATCAGAGATAGTGAGTCGATTGTTGAAGCAAATCAAGCCAATAGCCACTGTAATCGACCAACATTCAAGAAACAACTTCAAATTATCATAAAGCCCTAATTGAGGAACGAAGCAGCTGTAATTGCAAACAAAAGAGATATGGCTGAAGAAATAAATGTTTTGAAAAAGGGGGATGCTCTTTTAGTTTTATATTGGTTTGGAATCTCTAGATACTTTGGGCTTTTTATTTTAAACTAGGTTTTCTTGTTTTTATATTGTTTTCATTTCGTAATTTACTTTTAATTGTTTATTTCTAATCGTGTGACTAAGGGACGAACTACGGTGGTGTAGTTCGAGAATTCGCAACTTAGTGGCAGAGTTGTAGCAGAGTTTTGAGCGTAGAATTAGGTTAGTCGATAGGGGTGTCGCGAGTTTACGTGTGTAAGCATCCGACTACTTAATTTCTAGTAGAAACCTTAGGGGTAGCACGTAGCAGGGTTTTGCCAAAGCTGGGTAAATCTGTGTTGTTCTATCTCTGCTTTTTGTATTCTGCTATTATTTATGCTGCTATTATTCTGCTATTATAAGTGCTACTATTATTTTATATTCTTCCACAATAAATTTTTATAATTGATAGTATCACCCTATTCACCCCCTTCTAGGGTGAATCGATCCTACAAGTGGTATCAGAGTTGGGAAAAAATCCATTTTTGTTTTAAATTTTGATTTTTAAAGAACCAATTTTTACAAATTTTAATTTTTAAAATGGCTTCTTTTAATAATGCTTTTGCCGTGGGTCGGTCCAATATTATTCCTCCTGTTTTTGATGGAAAAGATTTTTTGAATTGAAAATTAAAAATGGAATTTTATTTAAAGTCTGTTGGTGTTAAATGTTGGGATATTATTGAAATTGGGTGTGATATAATAGATGAGAAAAATACTTCGATTAATGCTCTTGCTATGCATATACTATATTCTCATATTAATCAAGATAATTTTAATTTTATCTCTCATTGTGAAAATGCACAGGAAATCTGGAATACTTTTGATGCAATATATGGTGCAAAAGTCGACAATGATGAGAAATCTTCCATAATCGACTTGGTTAAAGGAACGTGCTTAACAGGATTGGCAAAAGGCAGCAGCGATGAAGATTCAATAGCCGATAAGATAAGTGATTTTCCATTCAATGATTTAGTTCTCTTGTGCTAAAAATTAATTAAAAATAATAAAGCTCTTAAGTTGAAAAATAATAAGTTGGAAAGGGAACAAGCTAAACTTCACCAGAAAAATAATGATTGGAAAATAAGCTTAAAAATATTAGGAGAAATAAAAGTTTTAACTGGAAAAGGTGTTTGGATCATGAAAAAGAATTTTTCCCATTTTCATTAAAACTTTCAAAAGTTAAAAAACGAAATATTAATGAAGGAGAAAAATAAAACTGAGTTGATTTGTAAAAACAAAATTTTGCAAAAAGAGTTGGATAGCTTTAAGAAGTCAGAAATTTCTAAATGTGCGATTTTTGAAAAGAAATTAAACGAGATTAACGAAAATTTCAAAACTCTTGAAAAAGAAAACGTGATTTGAGCAAATCTGAAATTATTCGATTAAGTCACGAGTTTGAATAGGAAACTGAAAAAATTAAGGATTTTGAAAAAATTGAATTTAAACAACTCCAACTCTTTGAAACTGAGATGCTTGAAATTGAGAATAAAATTAGAGAGCTTCAATATGAAAATATGCAATTAGAAATGAATAGTTTTGAAAAGAGAGACTGTACCATTAGTTGTTGTTAGAAGCTAATAAGTGAAAACAAACTTTTAAATTCCAAAGTTAATAAACTAGATTTGGTTACTCGGAAATTTTTCACTAGATATAAATCATTTAATATACACTTAGAAAATCAACTCTTCAAGAATAAAAAGAATGCATTTGGAGTCAAAATATGAACAAAAACTAATAACAGTGTTAAGAAGAAAAATGTGAGACCCAAACATGAGAAAACCATTCCAATTTGGGTTCCAAAAGACACAAATATAAAATCTCTCAAAGTCAAACAAATCTGGGTGCCGAAAGGAGCATATGTAAATAGTTTTGGTTGTACAGAAACATATTTTTCAAAATCAGTTGCCACTACTAAAACCATGGACCTATAAAAACAAGTAGGTCACAAAATTATATTCTCATGTAGGTGTGGTGGCAAGCTAAGGAAGAACAATAGTGTTACCTAGATTCTGGCTGTTCCAGGCACGCAATTGGGCGACAAATCGTAGTTCCTTAGCCTAGTACAAAGGTGGCAGAATCATAGTGGGCAACATCGAAAAATTATCGTGAAGGTAAAATAGGTAACGATATATTTATATTGAATTATTTATTAAATGTGATAATTTGTACCATAATTTGAATTAAATCATCCAGTTATATGATACAGAAATGAATGTTGATTTTGATTCTGACTTATTAAAAATTGTTGGCCCATTAAAACTTTATGTCGAGAACTCTACATGTACATCTAAAGTCTTTGAACTACTTCATATATATTTGTTTGGACTAATGATGGTATTTTATTGGTTGATGATTACTCATGATACACGTGGATATATTTGCTTCTAGATCTGTCACTATGTTCATTATTTGTTTATTCGCATGGCTTCAATTCAATTTCATTTGAAAGTTGTTAAAAATGATTTTAAGATATTTTGTTGCACACTTCACACTCTGGTGCATGACACAATAACCTTGAGTCAAAGGGAAATTCGGATGTAGATAACATTGGTAATCTAGTTGATAGAAAAATTACTAGTGAAACGTGATTTATGTCGAGACATTCCGTAGTTGCATCATTTTCAAAGAAAATATCAGTATATTTTTCATTTCAACTGATTTTCAAATTAGTAGACATTTTTTTAAACCCCTTTAGAATATAATTAACCTTGTTTCGGATTAGACATTTTAGAAAATTTGTCTTTATAATTATTTTTGGATTTGATTTTAAATGACTAAATTAACTAATCTGACTCCCAACTGATTATCAAAAAAACAAATAGTGATTGAAAAAGTGATGAGTGTTGATATTGATCATATATTATAAATTGAGACAATATATTTAGTAAATTTCTTTAGAAATTTAAACAAGAGTTATAAAAAAAATTGTTAGTAAAAATTCCATGACCGTTTCTATTTTTATCATATTTCTATCGACCATCACTCATCAAAATCCAATATATTATATCAATATGTGGTATTTTAAATGGAAAATTATTCGCTTTCATTTTTTTAGCAATAAAAACATCCAAAGTATTCACTCTCATTTAAAAGACCTCACAGTTATGCATGGGTGAAATACTTGGAATTTTTTATTATGCGCTATCTTGCTCATTTAAAAGTCCTCATGGTTATGCATATATGGAACACATATCAAAATTGAATAATTAAATAAACAAGTTGATTCTAATCTCATTTAAAAGTCCTCATGGTTATGCGTAGTTAGAGGATACTTGAATTCATTTTTTAATAAAAATTTGGAATACTTCTAGTCTCATTTAAAAGTCCTATGGTTATGTCTGCTTAGTAGATATTCAAATTCCTGATATAAATATACCACAAATAGAAACAACTATATGATTTTGTATACCGACATCATCCCTATCGCTCTAAAGTGATATGCGTCAAACAGAGTATTTATGACTTTTGTTTGATTTTTTATTGATATTTAATATTTTTGCTCGATTGGGTATTAATGTTGTATTAATGTCTATCACTTTATCTCTATTTTTCAAGCACCAGTCCTCTTTTGTTGATAACAAAAGGGGGAGAGAAAAGTTAAGATTTTGGAAACTAAAGGTCAAATATTTAATTTTGTATTTTCTATTTTCATCTAGATTCATTTGCATATTTTTATTTAATTTTCATGCATATATGAAGGGGGAGCTTTGTGTAGAGAGGAAGCATTCAAATACGGGGAGCAAATTGAAGGATCAAATACTTTTAATAAATTCAAAATCATAAATATATGTTTGTTATCATCAAAAGGGAGGATTGTTGAATATGCTAGTATATGATTTTTATTTGATGATAATAAACATATATATGTATATATTCATTTAAACGTATTTGTTATTGTACTATTTTATTTTCACATAATTAAATAAATATTTGTTGAATAAAATAAATAATACAGAATTGAAATTCAAACGAATATTTTATTATAATTTTGAATAGTATAAATTTGTGCTCTCACTATATATACAAAATTTCAATTACAATACAGTTCAGTTTACACATATGTCCTCACTCCATATCGCTCTTTTACTCGTATTTATCTTCAACTCTTTTCCAGATTTAATCCAGCATCTGAGTTATTTGCAAAATAAACACTGACCCGGTAAAATTGAAAAAGAAATATTTTTGCAGTGTAAAATGAAATATGTGTTTTGAAAATGTTATTTGCCTCAATTATTTGGGTTGTTCGTCATCATATTCATTTTTGAATTCATCATACACGAACAGCTTGTGACATGCACAGTTTATCACTGTACATGCCACAAGGCCGTGCATACTAATACATTTGATAAAACTGTAGGGACAGGTGAGCGCAAGGTCAAACCCAATCAAAATCTAGGTTCAACTCAAGAGCAATAAAAATAAAGTTACGACATGAAAACAAGGTCAAAACCGAGCTATAAGCTGGATTCAACTCAGGTGCAATACGAAAAACAAATCTAGATGAAAGTGTACATAAAACTTCAAGCCATAAACAACATGGGTATAAAGTGATGTACTAATGAATGCTATGATCAAAGACAACAACATCAACCAAGGTGAAGACCAGACTAAAGTCAACCGAAATTCAACTCAGATTTGGCAACAAGTGAAACAAGTTCAGCTACCGTATAAAAGCAAGAAGCCGAAGTAACATCAACGCAGTTCACATATGTATAGTGAATGAAACCATACAACTCAACTATTTGGTGGAAATAGGTCAAGCAAAAAGAGCAATGTTTAAAAAAGTGGCTCAACAACTCAATATGCAAACAAATGCAATGCATTACTGAAACACGTGTATGGGATACAAATGCAACATGAAGATTGCAAATATATGAAGATCAGTATATAACAAATCAGACCAGAGGCTGTTACCCGACACTTTGGCCGGGCTACATGGCGATGGTCGCAGAACCTACGGTTGAACTTGGACGAGACTAAAGCTTAGAAAGAGGTGAAAGTATAAGCGACCGGTGTAACTAAAGTTTGGTTCGGCCAATACATGGCTCAATATATCATTACCACTGGCTCGGCCAAGGCAGCTCGGCACCGGAGTGAAGTCTGGGAAGTTCGGCCAAGATGGGAAAGAGAAAGTGGTTTGGTCGAAATGATTTCAGACATAGTGGATTGGTGTAAATTTGGTTAGGTCTTGGTTACTCGATTGGTTGTGGTTCGGCTTCAAAAGCATTAAGGCAGTTGTCGCCCGGTCAAGGAAGGGAGATCAAGATGGTTCGGTCAAGATGTCCTTGGAGGGATAGCTCGGCAAGGGTGGCTCAGCATGTGATGGACCAGCCCCAGAAGAATTGGTTCATTTGGTTTGGTATTTAGTGGCTCGGCTTTGGGGCGTTCGGCACGAATGCCTCAGCCATGTCGGCTTGGCTATGTTGGTTCGGCCCTGTTGGATTAGACAAGGTAGTTGCTGTTGAAGTGGTGCATTCGGCCTTCCTTTGCTACAACTCGTACCGCAACTTCCCTCGAGTTAAGTGAGGAC
The DNA here is from genome assembly GCA_030765085.1 of Allium cepa. NCBI lineage: Eukaryota > Viridiplantae > Streptophyta > Magnoliopsida > Asparagales > Amaryllidaceae > Allium > Allium cepa. The sequence goes on along the minus strand of CM060929.1, from coordinate 470,794,110 downwards.
ATGCTTCGAGTCACAAAAAAAAAAGACCCGAGGTTAGTTAGGATCGTTCGGCAACCATTGTTCTGTAACCATCATTCAACAAACGTCGTTCGACAACCATCGTTTGACATTAGTGGCTCAGAATGCCTGGTTCGGTGAACGTGAGTTTGCTATTGTGGGTGAAGTATCTTGGTCATGGGCCTACGTTGGTGGACCAGCCTATCTTCGTTTTTAAATAGAGGGGCAGGGGTGCAGTGAAAGGGACCTTTTTTAGGAGAACTCCAAGGAAACTTTGCCATTGTTTATGTACACTTTTTGACTCAAACTTGCATTCAAGCTAGTTGTTTATGGATTGTATCTATAATCAAGTTAGAAAAAGCAATAAAGATCACGTTAAAAGTGGATGTAGGCAGTTACGCCGAACCACTATAATTCTGGTGTTCTTGTTTCCTTTGTTTGTTTTGCATATTTTCCTCTGTTTTAATTTACTACCTTCATTAATCTCTCTATATAAATCTATTCTTGGTTGTTCGTGACCAATTCTGGTGCTAAAATTTTGGTGCTTTCATTAAGAACGGTGCATTCTCAGTCTGTTAGGATCTACTTTCATGCTACTGGATTGAAGAAATCCCTCGAAGGAGATCCAAGTTCATTCTCAGGTGTTCATAGATTCTATTCAGAGTTCAGATTGATAACTACAAAATGGGAAAACCACGTACCAGATCAGCCTCCCATAATGCAATGTTAATGAGACCGCCAGCGTCCAGCAAGTGGGACCCAACAATCAACAAGCTAATCCACGTGCAGATGCTGCCCTCGTCTTAACCCAATTATAAGTTGTCACCAGAGCAGAGTTCAATGAGCCGATGAGAGAACTCGTGGAAAGCAGGGGACAACTTAATAAGCAAATTCAAGCCATAGCCAATCTCATGACCCAGACTACTCAACAATAGCATCAGAATGCGGGAGGAAGCCCTGCTTCATAATCATCATCCGACAGCTCCACTTCGTCTGATGGGCATCACAGGCATAGACGCCTTATAATTGAATCAGCGCAAACAGGTGCAGTAGAACAATCCAACAGGAATGGTCCGTGTTCCTTACTCGAAACCATGTCCCCGTTCCTACACTTGGGAAATCGCACTCAAGTTGGGATGGGAAACTTAGGATCTAGAACATGAGTGGAAGCTAATCGACCGGCTCACCAGGAACGCAATGAAGCGGGTCCCTAGGACACTCGTTTGGGAGATCACCAATCAAGGAGGCACCAGCTGGAACAGTCATGCAGGACAGAGTCCAACTTGCCACCACCCATCCAGAACCCGGAGTCATCAGCTATCGTCAGATAGCTGATGAAGGAAAATCAGGGCTTATCCAATGATGATTGAGGCACAGCAACGAGTCATATTCCATTCACAGATGCCATCCTACAAGCCGAGTACCCCCGAAAGTTCAACATGCCGACTATTCCAGCCCACAAAGGGAAAACTGATCCTCGATAGCGTGTAACGAGATACAAATGGATGATGGACTTAGCTAGGGAAAATGATGCGACTAAATGTAGATGTTTCCTAATAACTCTATTTGGAATCGCTACCATGTGGTTCACCAGATTTCCTCTACAATCGATCCCTAAGTTTGATGAGTTAGCAATGAAATTTGTGAAGCAATTCAGAATTCATACCACTCGCCCAAAGGATGTGATGTCTTTATCTTGTGTAATCCAGGCTCCAGGGGAGTCATTAAAGGAATATTTGCAAATATTTCACATTGTTGCAACCGAAGTTAGCAACCTGAATGACCACGCCATTCTTATGGCCGTGATGCAAGGAGTAAATCTTGATTCGGAGTTTGTTAATTGGCTAGCAGGAAAACCTCCAACTACCTTGGATGTTTTTATTCGAAGGCACACCAATTCATTGAAAGGGAGGAAGCCAGGTGGACGAGGCGAGGCAGTGCGCTAAGGCTTGGCAAGGAGACGGTGCAAAGAAACATTGCGGTAAAACAAGCCGGCAATAACTCTGGAAAGATCAAGGTCAATGTTCAAAACAAGCCCAAGCAGTCTAAAGGATCCGGAGAAGGAAATTTCGGAAGAAAGAGGGAACCAAGAAAATGGAAACCGCGGATCCCAACCAATAATGAATACACTCCTCTGAACACGTATTTAAGCAATATTTATTTATCAACTTGTAATACCTTCCAATACCGAAAGCCGTGCCCAATGGATCCACTGAGGAACAAAAACAAACTGGGATGTACTACCAGTTTCACGAGACCTACGGGCACAACACTAAGGAATGTAGACACCTCCGTGATGCTATAGAAAAATTGATTCGGCTAAAGAAGTTACATTAGCATTTTAAAAATCCAGAGGAAGGCGGACATAGGACATCCGACCCCAGTCACGGGCAGGCTCCACGTCAAACTGAGGAACCCATTCAGACCGTAAGTAGACTGTTTATAATCACAATAGTCGGTGGGCCTCATCCAGCAATCAAGAGTTGGCAGGAAATGGAAAGCTATGCTAATTCCCTAAAGCATGCAGATTTCGAATACTGCTTGCACTTGGAAGACGAGACTCCAACGAAACAACAACGAATGATGACGGGTGATATAATATTTAGGAGCGGGGATGCTGATTGGGTAAAGGCACCTACCGTCGATTTGATGTTCATTTCAGCCACGATTGGACCAGCTTTTTGTGAGAAGGATACTGATTGATTGTGGGAGTTATGTTAATATTATTTTCAAAAGGGCGTATGACCAAATGAAGATGGAGGCGAAGGATCTAAAACCATCAAAAGCATGCATTCATGGTTTTAATGGTGCAACCACTGATGCGATTAGTTTTGTAGAGTTTCCAGTTGAGTTTGGAGAAGGTGAACGGAGGAGGGTACGGGTCCTACCGTTCATTATTTTGGATGTTGATTCCCTGTATAATGTGTTTTTGGGCCGAACGGCCCTGGCGGAGTTTAGAGCAGCTTTGGTCCCATGGTGTTTAACCTTGAAATTTCCGACGGATAGAGGAGTTGGTATTGTGCATGGCAATCATGCGACTAGTCATGCATGTTATGTGGCTGAGCTAAGAGGGCTCAGGGAAGAGAGAAGGGTAAGGTTGTGGACAACTCTATCTGCATCCATGTTGCTGAAAATTAACAAGTAATGTTCGAGCCTTGGCTCGCAGCAGGCTCGGATCTACAGAGACATATATTCGAGAGGCAATGATGAATAACCCAAGGAGTCTAAAGCAGCATCGGCTGAACTGACGATTGACATTACAGTCAGCCATGATGACCCATCACGCGTGCTTAATATTGGATCAATACTCACCACCTCGATGACTGAGAATCTTACCGATTTCCTCCAAGTGAATCTAGATGTTTTCGCTTGGAACCACTCTGATATGTGCGGGATTTCTCCAACCATCTCAAGTCATATGTTGAACATTGACCCAAAGTATGTGCCGGTGAAACAAAAAAGGAGAGGTATGGACCGAAAGAGGTCCGCTGCTCTCAGAGAGGAGGTGGAAAAACTCAAAGCAAATGGATTCGTCTGCGACGCCTTCTACCCTGAATGGGTATCCAACCCTATAGTAGTGAGAAAGCAAAATGGTAAATTAAGGACCTGTGTTGGTTACTCAGACCTAAACAAGGCGTGCTCTAAGGATAGTTTCCCTTTACCCAGAATTGATCAGTTGGTCGACTCAACAGCAAGGCATGAATTATTATTATTCATGGATGCGCATTCGGGGTGCAATCAAATCTCAATGCACATTCCAGATCAGGAACACACTAGTTTTGTCACGAATGTTGGATTGTATTGTTATGTAGTGACTTCCTTTGGGTTAAAGAACGTAGAAGCGACTTATCAACGTTTGGTACATTAGATGTTTAAAGACCAAATTTGTAGAACAATGGAAGTCTATTTGGATGACATGTTCATGAAGTCACGGCAGTCAAATGACCACATTCAAGACTTAGCGGAGATGTTTGATATACTCAGATATTATGGAATGAAAATCAATCCACTGAAGTGTTCCTTTGGTGTTGTGTCGGGAAAGTATTTGGGTCTTATTGTTAACGCGCGGGGAATCGAAGCTAATCTAGAAAAGATTCAGGCTTTTCGTGACATACAACCGCCCAGAACTATAAAGAAAGCACAAAGCCTGAAAGGAAAAGTCGCTGCATTGACTCGATTCAAATCCGGAGCGACCGACAAGTGTGTTCCTTTCTTCGATGTGATAAGGAAAGGGAAGATAAATTTTAAATGGAAGTCGGACTGTGAGGATGTGTTCCGAGCTCTGGTGAGACACTTGGAGAGCCCCTCTGTTCTGTGAAAGCCTATAGACCATGAAGAGTTATATGTTTACTTGGCCGTATCCCAATATGCCGTCAGTGCAGCATTGGTTTGTGAGGAGGATCGAATTCAGAAGCTAGTGTACTATGTCAATAAACGTTTAACGAGGGGAGAAAGAAATTATCCTAAGATTGAAAAGCTAGCCTACTACTTGGTGATTGCATCACGCAAGCTCCGTCCGTACTTTCAGGAACACCCGATCAATGTTTATACCGATCAACCTTTACGACAAGTGCTCCAACGACCAGAAACCTCTGGGAGGTTACTCAAGTGGAACATTGAGTTAAGTCAATTCGATATCACTTACTTGCTCCAGAGGGCAATTCAAAGGCAAGCGCTAACAAACTTCATTGTAGAGTTTACCATATTAGATGAGCCAAGTGGTAGTGATGTAATCCCCCCCACTCGATGGAAGCTATACACCTACGGGGCATCCAACGACCGTTATTCTAGGGCTGGTGTTATTCTTGTAACTCTCGAAAACCGATCAATTTGTTATGCTTTGAAACTCAACTTTCCATCTATAAATAACGAAGCTGAATATGAAGCATTGATTGCTGGTCTAAAACTCACCAGGGAACTCGGAGTAAAATCGGTTGAAATCTTTAGTGACTCACAATTGGTGGTATATCAAGTACGGGGAGACTATCAAGCAAAGGGGCAGAGACTTGCCACTTACCATGCTCGGGTCCAAGAACTACTGGCAAACCTTGAATACTATGGTATTTCACATATCCCGTGTGAACAAAATGGGGAAGCCGATTCATTGGCAAATTCGCAAGTTCTGGTGACGCACAGCAGATGGGCTTAGTTCCCGTCGAAATCTTACATTCCTCGAGCATAAACGGAATGGAAGTGGATGTTGCATTTGGGACAAAAACTGAAAGGGCATCGTGGATGACCCCTTTCAAAGAATATATGTTATGTGGAACTTTGCCTGAGTGAAAGAACGAAAGACCGCAAGTCATTCGCAAGGCCTCTCGGTATATAATGCAAGTAGAGTAATGTATCGAAAAGGACTCTCGGTTCCCTTACTTTGGTGCATCATCAATGATGAGACAAAGCGGGCCTTGAAAGAGGTTCACGAAGGAGAATGTAGTGACCATACTACAGGGCGGATTTTAGCCAAAAAGATCCTCCTTTATGGACACTATTAGCCAACCGTGAATCGAGATGCCACAGACTATGTAAGAAGTTACGAAAAATGTCAAATGTCAAAAGTATGTGAAGATCCCGAGAGCTCCTTGCCGATCTCCAAAGGTGGTGCAAAATATGTAATTGTTGCGGTTGATTATTTCACCAAGCGGGCGGAAGCAGAGCCCTTAGCTACGATCACCACTAAGAAGTCATCAATTTCGTTGTACGAAACATTATATGCCGTTTTGGCCTCCCACAAACTATCATCAGGGGCAACGGAACTCAGTTTGAGAGTAGGGAGTTCAAAGAATTCTGCTAAAAATATTGCATTGAAAAAAGGTTTGCGGCGGTCGCTCGCCCATATGCCAATGGACAAGTTGAAGCCGTAAATAAAATAATCAAGTCCATATTGAAAAAACATTTGAAGAAAGCTAGAGGTTGGTGGGTGGATGAGCTTCCGACGGCACTCTGGGCTTACAAAACCACCTACAAGTCTACGACAAGCCACACTCCATTCACCTTGGCATACGGTACTGAAGCTGTTATAGCCATGGAACTTAAAGTTCCCTCTCACTGGGTGACTCATTATGATCCTAAGACGAACCGGGATCTCTTACTGGAATCACTGCACTTTGTCGACGAAAAACGTGAAGAAGCTGATTTAATGGCGGCTGCATATAGGCACCAAGTCGCTCGATATTATAATGAAAAAGTTCGACCGAGGTTCTTTGATGTGGGTGATCTTGTTTTGAAGCAATTTTTTCCAATCCCATCACATATGAATCCCACATGGAAAGGTCCGTACGCCATCGAACGGAAGCTTGGAGAAGGAACCTTCAAGCTAGCGACTATTGATGGCGTGACACTCCCCAGAGCATGGAATAGCGAGCATTTGCGTCGTTGTTACACAGTCTATTTCCTTTTCATTTTAGTAGCAGTTGTTTCCAGTGTATGTTTCCTTTTGTTGTTCTTTATTTCCAACATGTAATAGGACAATTCAGCTTGTTCCTATTTTTTATAATAATTAATAAAGGCTTGAAGCCATTTTTTCTGTGAACAATTGATGTCTTATATGTTACAATTCCATGGTAAAAAGTTAAGTTGCGTTATTCTTTCTGACGTATGAACACATATACAAAATTAGAAGTCAATAAACGATTCAAAAAATCTCTAAGTCCCTGGAGCATGGACTAGAGCACTCTGAGTCCCTGGAGTGTGGACTATAGTATAAATGATTTAAAAAAATCTCTAAGTCCCTGGAGCGTGGACTAGAGTACTCTGAGTCCTCGGAGTGCGGACTTGAGTATAAACGATTCAAAAAATCTCTAAGTCTCTGGAGCGCAAACTAGAGTACTCTGAGTCCTCGAAGTGCGGACTGGAGTATAAACAATTCAAAAAATCTCTAAGTCCCCGGAGCATGGACTAGAGTATTCTGAGTCCCTGGAGTGTGGACTAGAGTATAAACGATTCAAAAAGTCTCTAAGTCCCCAGAGCGGGGACTAGAGTACTCTAAGTCCCCATAGTGCGGACTGGAGCACAAACGATTCAAAAAATCTCTAAGTCCCTGGAGCGCGGGCTAGAGTACTCTGAGTCCCCGAAGTGCGAACTGGAGTATAAAAGATTCAAAAAATCTCTAAGTCCTCGAAGTGCGGACTAGAGTATTCTGAGTCCCTAGAGTGCGGACTGGAGTATAAACGATTTAAAAAATCTCTAAGTCCCTGGAAATTGGACTAGAGTACTCCGAGTCCTCGGAGTACAGACTGGAATATAAACGGTTCAAAAAATCTCTAAGTCCCCAGAACATGGACTAGAGTACTCTGAGTCCCCGGAGTGCGGACTAGAGTATAAATAATTCAAAAAATCTCTAAGTCCCCGGAGCGCGTACTAGAGTACTCTAAGTCCCAGGAGTGAAGACTAGAGTATAAACAATTCAAAAGATCTCTAATTCCTCGGAGCACGGTCTAGAGTAATCTGAGTCCCCGGGGTGTGGACAAGAATATAAACGATTCAAAAAATTTCCAAGTCATGTGGAAGCGGACTGGAGCTTATGTAACCCACAAGATTTCAAATTTCAACTACAAGTTAGATAATAAGTTAAACAATGAAAATCGTGGAAGATATGGAAACCAAATTTTATTTACTACTCCAAAATTAATTTCCATTACAATTTTTTTGGAGTTTGGAGCAAAAGACTATTCATAATGACTATAAAAATAAACAGAAACAACTACATGATTCAGGTTTATTCGAGTTGAATGAGGCATGGCCAGATAGCTACCTTTTTTATTTTTTCTCCTTCTTCGATTTCTCCGAAGGCTCCTTACCCGAGCGTTTTCTCTTAGACGCCTTCCTTCCTAATGAGATGGTATCCGGGGAAGGAAGAGGGACCTCTAGAGGTATGGTTCTACCCGAGAGAATTACCTCCAAGGGTCTATTTAGAGGATCATCAAGTTCCATCACCCGAGGTTCAATCTTAATTTCGGCCTTCTTTTTCTCCTCCTCCACAATTCATTCCCCCATGCTTTGTTTTGAAGTAGATTCGGAGGAGCCCGTGATTTCAACCTCGTCATGTTCGTCCACAGGCAAGGGATTCTCGGGTTTGTCCACATCGAGCGCTCCGATTACTTTGGCATCGAGTCCAGGAGTATCCCCGATGTTTCTTCCGCTATTTTTCTTCCTTCTCCGTGGCGACATTTCTCCTTGGAGTTGGTTCGGGATTAGAATTACCTACATGGACACGTTAAGGATAAGTGTTAGAATACATCTATTATTCATCAAAAGCGATGGTTCTTTGGACCCTAGAAGGAAAAATTACATACTGACTTCCGGCTGACTCTCAGCTGTTTTGGAAGTCTCACCCTCTGGAATAGGGGATAGGACGTGAACATCAAGTTTGGGCTTCTCTGGGTTATAGACAACATGCTTCTTAAAAGGATCGAGTGATGAGCGACCAACCGGTTGAGTGGAAGAAGGAACTGGAGATTTAGTTATGGATGGGCCAGCAATGTCGCCTTTCCCCTTTGATGAGGAGGAGTCTCTTCCGAAAAGAGCTTCGCTGCAGACAAGTCGGAGGCTCGTTTCCTCAAAGTACTTCCTTCACAACAGCATCTTCGTCAACCTCTTCGGTGCCCAGCTCAACTCTTTTAATTTTTATTAAAGTATCTCATGGTTCGACCAATGATTCGAGGTAACCCTCGCCTAGAAAAGATAGATCTTGGTGCATGAGAACTCAAGCATTGTATTCAGCGATAAGCTGATCAAACAAGCATTTAATTTCTTCTCTGCCGGCTTTAGTAGCTGCCTCGAGGCGAGAATCGATTTCTGTCAGTGCCATTCTTTTAACCTCCTCACAGGCTACGTCCTTTAATGCTTCAGCTTTAGAAAGTTCCTCGTCGAGCTTCCTCTTTAAGAGTCATGTTGTGACGATTTCATCACAATATCATTGTGACTCTTCCTGTGCAGCAATTTCCCTTCTTTCTCTTTAAGGAGCAGCTCCTCCAGTTCTTAAACTCATCGAGCGAGGATATCTTTTTCTTTCTGAATGGAATCTTTCTCCAAGGCTAGAGCACCACTATATTGGATTGCCTCATCAACTTCCTTTTTGTGAGTGGCCTCCAAGTGACTAACTGCTTCGGCTATATCCTTGGTGGTTTTCCGTGCGGCCTCAAGTTGAGATTTGAACGAGAATAGTTCGTCATCCTAGGCCTTAATGATATCTTTATCGCGAATAGCATCAAATTTCGGGCGATCGATTTCGTATTGACGCTCCATAGAAAGCTCTAAAACTTTCTCTGTCAAATGAACAAAAGCATTATGTTGGACATAGACATCATTATTGCAGGTGTTGGCACTCTATTTGACATGCCCTGGAATAGGATGAATCGCAGGAAGAAACTTTAATCCGTCGAAGCATATCTTTTGAAAAATTGCCTTAAGCTTGGCTAATTTTTCTGCTGTCGACGGATCGTGTGTAGAGACTGTGGGAGTTTGCTTAGCCGAAATCACGGACTTTTTATAGGGACTCACGAGATTGCTCGGTGTTGAACGAGATAGAGTGTTTGTCATGGGGTGCTTCAAATTAAGATCCCTTCTAAGCAGATTTCTCCCTACTGTGCGTAGAATTAGGTGGAAGATCGTTGGGATATGAAGAATGGCTATAAGTTTTTCTTCGAGAAGACGACGAATCTCTGGGCTGTAGTCCCTATCACTGCTGTCATCCCTGTCGTGGCGTCTACCTAATCCTGAATCACGACTGGAGTGGTGGAAGATAGAGGACCAGCGATGGCGGTCGAAGCCGTGAGTGCGCCCCATGTCACCTGCACAGAAACCAAGTGAGGACGAGTTAGTGAGAATTGTATGATGGCTAAAATCTAAGTGTATGGTGAAGTGTGAGTGTTCATATGTGTCCTAGTGTTTCCCCCCGACGGACCATTTTTTGGCTCTACTTATTGGGTTTTCTCTCCTTGATGACGAGCCTGATCGCCCTCATCGCCTCTCGCGGGTGAATTAAGCCCCATGGACTCTGGGTCATTGAAGTAACAATTTAGCAAGTCTTTGGGGATGGTCAGGTCTGATAGACCTTTTAGTGAACCCACTAGATGTGCCGGAGATGACTCTTTTTCAACTGGAGTAATTGTGACTTTTGAAGTTCTGCCCACCGTTTTGTTTCTTAGTTTGTAAGCTAGGCCCTTATTCCTCTTTGAAGGAAGAGGAGGCTCATCAATGTCGGGTGAGCCAGTTACTAGCGCTAAGTCGGGACTTATATTCTCGTCAAACGCTCCTGGAACCCCGGCCTTTTTAATTTCACCTTCTTCAGATGTATCGGGAGCCCCATTTGTAAAAGGCATCGAAGGCCCGACCTGCTCTTTGCCTTTCTCCGCCATAGATTCGGTTGTAGTAGCACCAATAGGGAGGCTAGTTCGACGACCCTCCACCAACAATCCAAACTTCGAAAGTAATCCATTGGAAATAATGGATTTGATCTCCCAGTCTTTCATTGGAATAGCATGAATGGCCTCGACGGCCTCGAGATATCCAGTGCCTTCAGGACGTGGGCGGATACCGATAAAAGTTGAAGGAAATTTAGAAAGAATGCATCTCGAGCCTCAAACAAACGTTAGTCAAGGAATAAAACTTACTCCCTTCTAGCCATCTCCTCGCAAAACCGAGGGGCAACATAGATAGAACCACTCTGCTTGTACTGGGAAAATTTGCTCCATGCCCCCGTTAGGATTTGACATTTAGAATTTGGTTCGAGAAATATGAAGGATGGACTGTCAGACCGCCTTTTGAAGCAGTAGATATAGCAGATATCCTCAAGAGTAGGGAGTCTGAATAAGGTGCTCATAAAGAGAATACTAGTGCCATAAAGAAACGCGTGACTATTGTGATGTAGCTATGCCGAAGCAATCCCGATATACCGTAACACTTCACGGAGAAAAGTTGGCATGATACCAACCCAGCACATGAATTTATTCCATATTGTATACCTGGCTGGGGGTAGGTGAGGCTGATCTTGTCCTGACGAAACTAAAATGTCGTCAAAAGGGATTCCATGAATTGAGAACAACCAATGAAGAGCGGCTTCGTTGATTTTTGAATCTTATGAATCAATAGGATTATCTAGAATAACTGCTCCATCTATAACATCAGGAGCTGGGCATATAACCACAGCAGATGGATCCGGAATACCCTGTGTAGAGGTTGTCGGTGGATTCGAAGTTCCTACTACCTCCTGTTGAGAACTTGGCTCAGGCTTATCAGAAACTGTAGCGGAGATGGATCTTTTGGACATCTTCAACGAGCGTTTAATATGAGTAAATACCTGTTTAAACTATACTTGAAAGATAATTGATATCAGATATAATGACAATAATATATTTCCCTCGTGTGATGTGTGGACTAGTGCAATCATTCAAGCATGAGTATAAAAGAATTAAAGATTTAAAGACCGATGAAGTGTGATTGAGCATTGAACTATCATCTTCGGGGATCGTTATCGCTGACCGTCTCCGAGAGCTTGTCCTATGTTCGGTAATGGGGGTCTCGGAATCGGACATTGGCATCATATGTTGAGGGCTGTTAATTGCTTTTGTTGAGTTTAATTCGCGTTTATAATTGTTAAAACTATGGAGTTATTAGTCCGTACCTGTTTTATATGCTCATATGCTTAAGTTCTTATCATTATTCATTGTTATATGATTAAGGAATATGTGATCTTGAATATGCTGTGTTTAAACATAGGTGAATTTGATTATCAATGCCGATCCTAAGGCCTAAAGTCGATCGTCTCTCTAAGCCTATGTACCGACCCACTCATCTACAAGCTACCGAACGACAGTCTAGACCAACACCACCAACCCACTCACTCTCCTCTCCATCACTCTCTCATCACCAAATGGCCCACTGGGACTATACTGAACCACACATACTCTTGGATCACTGAACCCCTCTTCTCCTTATCTTTCTTCACCGAGCGATGTCCTCCATCCTCCTCCTAAGTCTTGACGTCCGAGTTAAGAGACGACAACTACTCCTCCTAGGCGATTTATGTTATCGTCCATCAGAGTCAGGTCGAGGCCCTAACCTAAATCACACTCTTATTCCTAATTCATCTCTTTCCCTCTTCTAAATCATGTTCTACCTATTCTTATAAAAAAATAAGAAGGGGAACCATCCACCTAAGCACTGAAACTTCATATGACTCCAGGTTTGGAAAGAATTTCGTACCTATAGGGAGAGCTCGTGGTATGCAGTGGATTCGAGGTGTTGGGTTGGGGATTTGTTCGAATTCATGAGCAATTAGAGTCATGAGGTAGGCAATCTGGGTTCGACGGAAGGCTAAATAATGAGTAAAGCTCAGAAAGGAGTGAATTGATGACTTTGGGAAAGTAGAGAAGAAGTGAAAAGAAGGAGAAGGAACGAAGGTTGGGATTTATATATGGGAGAGGGGAGATGAACGGGCTGTCTCCTATAGACCCGATCATTATGCTTTGGGAAGTCGGCTACTAGGCATGGTAACCCCATCTCAAGTAAACCAACCACGTGGATCAGGCTCCGTATGCCGACCAACCCCTTGTTCTTGAGAAAAGAAAGAGAAAATAAAATAAAATAAGTATATATATGATGGAAAAGTGACAACAATTATAATAAATAAAATGATAATAATAATAATAAATAAAATAATGAGTAAATGAAAATGATATTAAAATGAAATGTGTATATGTATATGCATGTAATAATAATTAAAGATGATAATGCAATGGAAAGTTGGATTTCACCTAATAGATGGAGAACATGGGTTTGAGAAACTGTGATTCAACCTTCGAAAGGTTACATACATTCAGCTTTTGGAGGGTTAAAACAGGATTTTAATAATCTCCCAAAGACTGAGTTGATACGTTCAGAAGACATGAAACTTCAACGGAGGCCAATGAAGCAGCAGTAGTTCATTATCATTTTGAATGAACTAGTTTCTTATAGCAGAAGCTACTCGCTGGTTCAAAGCACGCCATGTTAATTCACAAGATGCATTTTTGGGGGAAAATGTTACCTGGCACTTTAGCCCGGCTGCATGGCAATGGTCGCAGAACCTACGGTTGAACTTAGACGAGACTCAAGCTAAGAAAGAGGTGGAAGTATAAGGGACCAGTGTAACTAAAGTTTGGTTCGGTTAATACATGGCTCAGTATGTTTAGCACTGGCTTGGCCAAGGTAACTCGGTGCCGGAGTAAAGTTAGGGCAGTTCGTCAAAGATGGGAAAGAGCAAGTGGTTCGGTCGAAATGATTTCAGACATAGTGGATCGGTGTAAATTTGGTTCGGCCTTGGTTGCTCGATTGGCTGTGGTCCGGCTTCAGAAGCATTAGGGCAGTTGTCGCTCGGTTAAGGAAGGGAGATCAAGATGGTTCGGTCAAGATGTCCTGGGAGGGATCGCATTGCAAGGGTGGCTCAGCACTTGATGGATCGGCCCCAGAAGAATTGGTTCACTCGGTTTGGTATTTATGGGCTCGGCCTAGGGGCATTAGGAACAAATGCCTCGGCCATGTCGGCCCGGCTATGTTGGTTCGGCCCTGTTGGATTAAACAAGGTAGTTGCTGTTGAAGTGGTGCATTCAGCCTTCCTTTGCTAAAACTCATACCGTAACTTCCCTCGAGTTATGTGAGGACACGCTTCGAGTTACTAACGTAAAGATCCGAGGTCAGTTAGGATTGTTCGGCAACCATCGTTCGACAACCATCGTTTGGCATTGGTGGCTCGGAATGCCCAATTCACTCAACGTGAGTTACATACTGTGGTCCGAAGTATCTTAGTTATGGGCCTACGCAGGTGGACCGGCCTATCTTCGTCTATAAATAGGGGGGCAAGGGTGTAGTAAAAGGGACCTTTTTTAGGAGAACTCCAGGGAGACTCTGCCATTGTTTATATATTCTTCTTTTTGACCTAAACTTGTATTCAAGCTGTTTGTTTATAGATTGTATCTGTATTCAAGTAATTGGAAAAATCAACACGTTGAAAGTGGACGTAGGCAGTTACACCAAACCATTATAATTCTGGTGTTCTTGTTTCCTTTGTTAGTTTTGCATATTTTCCTTTGTTTTAATTTACTACCTTCATTAGTCTCCCTACATAAATATATTCTTGGGTGTTAATGACCAATTCTGGTGCTACCAGAGGCAATCAAGAGCATAAGCACACAAAATACACAGTGCATACATATACAACTAAACATGGCAACATGTACGACATGATAACTCAACCAAATTGTCATGTGAAAGGAATGATCAAAGCAGTGTGAACATATCATAACCCATGAAGACCACATAATCAAATGCTTTCAGAATTTAAGAAACAGACTATAAAATGTTAAACAACAAAATGTATATGGTCAAGAAACAGAGTATCAAGTCGATCAAAGCTTCATAAGTATACGTACATACGTGCGCAAACACACATGTATACATATATATATATATATATATATATATATATATATATATATATATATACAGTAGGCAATATGAGCACATCAACTAGACCAGAGGCATTTTTATGAAAGTGCAGACCAATAGGAAATGTGTAACAAAATATAGATCCCAACATTTGTTTTCATCACTCAACCATGTAGATTAACATCTCAAGTACAAATCGCAGTCAAGTCCAACAAATAAGCATATGTAATCAAGTGCAGACAAGCTACATGAAGACCAACAAGATGTGAAGTTACAAAAGGACCAGAATATAGCAATGAACTTCAAATGGAAATATATAGTGCACATCAACTATCCAGTGCAAACTCAAGTGAAGTCAAAGCAACCATACATATGTACATGTGTGAAACATCATGTATACATATATATAGTGTGCAATTCAAGTGACAATCGATCCACAAAATAGCGCAACAATAATTTTTACTCACAAACACACATGTATACATATATACTTATATATGTATACACAGAACCAGCTGCAGTAAAATCCAAATTGATCAAGCCGAAAAAAGGTGGTAGGAATTTCTATTTGAACAAGTCAGAGTAAAAGCCAGGTGTTAACAAGAATCAAACAAGTCAATATTATAAAAAACCAAAGTGGCCGATGTCAATAGAGAAAAGAACAGAACCAACTTCCATGTCAAAATCGAAGCCGTGTTAAACAAGCAACGATAATAAACAAATTGAAAAGGTCAGAAATCATCACAAGCATCCAAACGAAAATCAATGGCCAAGCAAGAATTCAAACAGTATATACGAACGAAATTATAGGAATTCGAGTCCTATATAACCCATATCATCATCGGCATGGAAATTCAATCGAGTTCAAGCAATATCATAGAGCAAAGCATCAATCTAGAACTCAAATCAAGTCGAATATAATATAAATCGAAAAGTGGACAAATGTACCTATTCAAAGCATCATTCAATCCCAACAAACTGAAGTAGCCGAAAGAAAATCGAAGATAGTGAGTCGATTGTTGAAGCAAATCAAAGAAATAGCCACTGTAATCGACCAACATTCAAGCGGTGACTTCAAATTATCACGAAACCCTAATTGAGAAACGAAGCAGCCATAATTGCAAACAAAAGAGATACGGGCCAAAGAAATAAATGTTTTGAAAAAGGGAGATGCTCTTTTAATTTTAAATTGGGCCTACATCTCTAAATACTTTGGGCTTTTTATTTTAAACTAGGGTTTCTTCTTTTTATATTGTTTTCATTTCAAAATTTACTTTTAATCGTTTATTTCTAGTCATGTGACTAGGGGACGAACTACGGTGGTGCAGTCGAGAATTCGAAAATAAGTGGCTGAGTTTTGGTAGGGTTTTGAGTGTGGAGTTAGGTTAGTCAATGGCGGGTGTTATGAGTTTATGTGTAAGTGTTTGAATACTTAATTTGTAGTAGAAACCATTTGGGAAGCACCTAGGCAGGGTTTTGCCCAATCTGGGTAAATCTGTGTTGTTCTTTTTCTGCTTTTTATATTTTGCTATTATCTGTGCTGCTATTGTCACCCAATTCACCCCCCTCTAGGGTGAAATCGATCCTACATGCAGAACCGGATTCATATATATATATATATATATATATATATATTGACGAAATATGGCATTGGATTTATATTATTGGAAATCCACCAAGTGTCATAGCAATCAATGAAAAATTCAACGACTTGAAAAAGCGATTTGACAATGGAATAGCAATCATTAAGAAGCTAAAGGGACCTTTTTCGATAATTTAGACTTGTTTCGATTCAAAGCACATCATGTTACTCACAATACGTACTTGTGGGCAAGTATTACCCGGTATCCTAACCCGACTATATTAAGATGAATGCAAAAATATATCCACATGTTATCAAGCTCGATGACCCTAAAATAATGATTGTGGGATGGAGTAAAAGCACATATAGTTATATAAAGCCAAATTGAACGGAATTGGTAGATAAACAATGTAGGATGCTTGAAATATGGGATATAGCTTAGATAGGTAAAGTGATCGGCATGGCTTGGTAACTTCATAGGAATCGACATAATTGAATTAACAAGGCATCGTCATAGTTGAATTACGATGGATCAACATGGTCGAGCAAGAAAGGGAACGACGTGTTTTGTTGACTTGGCATTCATTAGCTCAAAAAGGAGGGCTCGATGTCGATATTTAAGTACAAGTTGGCATGATTGTGCAAGTAAGGAGTCGACATGATTAAATGAGTGAGGGATCGGAGGATTCAAGTGAGTATAGTTCGGCATAGATTATTGACTTGGAAAGTCATACTTCAACTCATAAAGGAGGGATCTGCATATCTTATGAAAGGAGATGGATCGGCATACTTATGTCAACCAAAGAGGGATTGGCATGTTTAATTTAGAGGGTTCGGCAGAAAGCAGTTCACGTTGGGGTTAAATTAAAGATCAATCAATAACTTGAGCTCTAGTGGTCCAAATGACATGATATTATAAGAGGTAATATACTTAAGCATACAGAAACCTCCGTAGGGATCGCTGTCAAAAAATTAACCAATGAAGGGATCGATACTGATCCCTCTTCATTAGGATTTAGGCCAAGCGACCCCTCTAGTGGGCCTATATGGGCTAGAAAGCCTATAGCTGAAGTTTTAGAGAGATTAGTAGTCATTTAACCTATAAGCACTAGCCTAAGTGGTCATTCTGAGGATCTTTACGCTACTGGTTACTTTAGTCTTTATTGTAATTAAGTTTTTTCTATTCATTACTATTATAATATGATTATTAGTGGATCAACAAAGATAATCTTCAAAGTGGACGTAGGCATACAATACTAAACCACTATAAAATTTTCTATTCTTGATTATTGCTTCTGTTAGTATGTTAGTTTTATTCAATTCCTTAGTTTTAATTTTGCTTCCTTTATTTACTTCTCTTTATAGATCTACTCTTGGGTGCTTGTGACTAATTTGGTTGCCACATTTTGGTGCTTTCGCTGAGAAACTTGATTCTCAGCTTGCTAAGATCCCCTTTATTGCTATTGGATTAGGAAAATCTCCCAAAGGAGATCCTTAGTTACCGTCATAAAGTTTCTTATACTACTCAGATTTTCTGAAATCTAAGTAAGGGGATTAATAATGGTGAGACATACTGGATCTACTTTTCAGAATGTGGATGGAAATGAGACTACTAGCATTCAGCAAGGAGGCCCAAGCAATCAACCTACAAATTTGAATGTTGATCCGGTTGAAATTCAGAACCCTGCTAATTCCATAATCAGAAATGAATTTCATAATGTAATAAAAGAGGAAAATCCATCAACACCTAAGTCGGTAAATTCAGACTAATATCAACCCGATGAACCCGATTACCCAGCAATAGCATGAAAAGGACAGAAGGGATCCCACTCCTTACTCGGCATAAGAAAGTTCAAGCTCATCGGACGAATATCACAGGCATAGAAATCGCAGAGTTAAAGGAGATCGTGCAGAAACTTCAGAGCATCTCTTGGTAGGACATTATGGTCTGCCCAGACCAATCGATGTCATTCTCTCCCTAACGATTGGTTTGATCCCTTCTCTAAAGGAGGGTTCCATCCTTACACTTAGGGAATCATGCTGGAATGATTCTGGAGGCTGGGATGGTGGAGTTCGATTGAATGCTGACCAGGTACCCTTCGGAATGACGACAAGATAAATGTTTAGGATGCGCAACAAGAAGATGGTGAACTAAGAAGGCATGAAACAGTCCATAGACATCGACCAAACTATTGATGTGTGGTGGGGTGCAACCACTGCTTGGCACCACCCATCTAGATGCTGGACTTATCAGTAATGGTTAGACAATTAGTAAGAGAGAGCCAAGGCTTGATTAATGATGACCGGGGAATTTTGAGAAGCCATTCTTCGTTTACCAACTGTGTTCTGCATGTACAGTATTCGAGAAGGTTCAGCATGCCATTAATGCTTGCCTACGAGGGAAAAACCGACCGTATGCAGCATATTACGAGATACGAATGGCGGATGGATTTTTGAGAGCCAATGATGCGACTAAGTGCTAATGTTTTTTAATAACTCTTTCTAGAATAGCGACGATGTGGTTCACGAGGCTACGCCCGCGATCAATTTCTAGACTCGATGAGTTGGCAACCAGGTTTGTGGAGCAATTCCGAATGCACGTGACTCGACCTAAAGACGTGATGTCCCTTTGCACCATGATCCTGGCTGTAGGGAAATCGTTGAAGGATTGTTTGGAGAGATTTCATATAGCCGCCATGGAGGTCAATAAACCAAATGATCATGCTATACTTATGGCTATGTCGAGAGGGATTGATCAGGAGTCTGAGTTTTGCAATTGGCTAGCTGGAAAACCGCATGCTATGTTGGAGCACTTCTATTCAAAGGCTGATCAATTTCTAAGAAATAAGGAAGCTATGTCCTCCAGAAAAAAGAATGTTGCGGGACTGAGTGGAGAAGCAGTAGAGAGGAATACTACAATAAAACAGTCTGACGATAGTTTCGGAAAAATCTAGGTGAACAATCAGAATAAGCCTAATCGGCAAAACAGAGATGGTGAAAGAAATCGAAAGCAAAACAGAGATTCTATAAGATTAAAGCCTAGGATTCCAATGTATGACAACTACACGCCCCTAAACACGTCCTTGGATAATATCTATCTACTTGTAATACCATGCAATGCAAGAAACCCCCTTCGAAGGAGTCAATAGAGAAGCAAAAGTAGATCGAAAAATATTATCGGTTTCATGAGTGTTATAGGCACAATACAAATGAATGCAGGCTCCCCAAAGATGTTATAGAAAAGCTAATTCAGGAAAGGAAATTGCAACAGTTTGTGAAAATCTCACAGGATAGCGGAAGGGACATTTGACCCAAATAGAGGATAACCTCTGCATAGGGATGAGGAGACTGCACGGACTGGTGGAAGAATGATAAATACGATAGTTGGACGACCGCACCCGATAGATAGGAGTTGGAAAGAGATGGAGTGCTATGCTAGTGCGATTAGGCATGTAAATTTTGAATGTTGTTTGAATACAGAAGATGGAGCTTCGGTAAAACAGCAACGCACAATAGCGGGTATTACCGTATTTAGGAACATGGATGCTGTAACGACCCAAAATTTAACCACTTCAAAATATAATATTTAAAGTGATTTAAATATAAAATATAAATGGTGATTTGGAAATAGAAATATACATAAAGATAATAACATTTTCTTATATCGAAAAAAATGACAAAATCCTGATTTCAGAAAAGTAAGTTTCAATGGTTAAATAAATTATTTTAATTTATTTATGAGTGTTTATATTTTCAAATGAAATTATAAAAATTTATTATTTAATTTGGTTTACATAAATAAATACTTAAATAAAACGTCAAAATATGACCATAAAACATTTTGTCAAAAAATCAACGTTTTGTTGATTTAAAGTTGTCGCAACGTTGTTGCACCTTTATGTATACAATTTAATAAATATGATAACGTATAAAGATAGTTAACAATTAACTAAACAAGGTTACTTTTAGTAATCACACTTATAAAATTCTAGAAAGTAATTAGCAAAAATAAACTAAAAAGATAAAACACATGTCACATCAAAAGTGACATAAAGTAAAGAAAAGTGACATAAAGTAAACAAATATGACATAAAGTAAAGTAATCATTCTTATTCCTTACTTAACTCTAAAGTATTTGAATTTTAAAAGTGTGATGTGTTGTGGATGGTAAGTTTTGAATTAAATAAGTTTACTTAATTCTTAAGGAAGATTATTTAAGTAAAAACATAAATCTATATTTTATTCTCAAATATATTCTATAAATACATACCCACTTTCGCACTTCATTTCACACTTCTTCTTTTCAAAATTTCAAGCTTCTTCTTACCTCCTTTAATGGCTTCCAACCTTAACAAAGTTATGAAAAAATATTTTCAAAAATAAAATAAAGAAAATATCAACAAAACACCGTCCGAATCACTTTAGACTGCTCCTCCTTCCTCACATTGCTCACGCCTCCCTCTTTCTCCATTTGGCCGAGTACTCCTAGCCTTCCACAGGCCAAGGCGAGCCATCTAAGTCGAAGCAGTCAAGGGATCGCAAGCTAAAAACGTCAAGTAGCCAAGCTATAGCCGATTTTACGTTCGTCAAAACCAAACAATGTGAGAACTCTAAATTGTTAAGTAGGAAATATTTATATGATGTTTTGCATGTTATAAATGTTATTTGGATGTTAATAATGATTCTTGATAAGTGTTTGAAAAAGAAAGCAATCACCTTTAAGTCATTTGCAAAAGTTTGTAACCAAATATGTACATAAATGAGAATTATATGACATTGTAATAAAAATGTTGTTAAATTGAAATGAAAGTTCACATGACATATTAGAATATGTTAAAATGATTATAATTATTGTTTTGGATGTTTATTAGTTTTATATTGAATATATATATTGAAACAAGTCACGGATTTACACGACATATAATCACATGGAAATCACTTTCCAAAAGAAATGAAATGTGATATGGAATCATTTATACCTTTGAAAAATATTTGAAAATACTTTGAAAATGATTCCTAAGTGTTTAAACTTGTTTCGACAAAGTTTGGATATGAATCTCAAAATACGCCAAAAATTTGACGCGTCCCGTAACGGTAGTTCGCGTTTTCGCGTCAAAAGTTCAAATGAACATACGAAGCGGAATATAGTTCGGAATTCTTCGAAGTAAGAATTTTCCGAATCCTTATACCCATATCTTTCATTAAAAAAAATCAAGATTTCATCTTGTATATTTGGAAATATGGCAAAATCTATTTTCGAGAAAAATCCCATTTTTGCACTAAATGACCAAAGTTGGAAATTGATAAAATAGTCGTTTTAAAAATAAAAAATAAATTCTAAAAATCATTTAAAGTGTCTTAAAAGTGATTTAAGTTGAAAAAATGGTTTTATAAATGACATAAAAGTCGTTTTGAAGAATATAGCTTTTAAAGCATTTTTTGCAACACTTTTCGCAACGCTTTTCAATAACCTTTGGAATAAAGGTGAAAACTTAACAATTCTTTTCCAAATCCTTAGTAAATGTTTTTAAGTAAATAATAACGCATTTCCAAAGAAATTTTAAAAATTTAACATCAGTTCAAAGATGGTTAAACAAGAAGTTAAGTGATTTAAAAAGGAAAAATGAGTATGCGGAAACGACAGTACATTTGTCCCACTTATGAGATCTAAAAGTAAAAACAAGGTTTGTAACTAAAGTTAGAGATGGAGCAACCAGTGCCCTGAACATACCTGGCCTAATTTTTCTCTTTTAGGCGAGGGGTGGAACATATCGAAAGGAAAGCCCGGATGCTCAACTTAGATTTTATAGAAATAATCTTCTTAGAATCATTATTAAAATTCGAAGAGGGAACTTGTCCTATTCGTGGAATTTAAAAGGTGATCTCACCGTTATTCCACCCATAGCACTTGTTGAATACGGAAGTTGATTTTGGATAAAGGTAGAATGATTTCTATAATCCAATTTTCTCAAAAAGATACTCTTTAAAAATGATTTAAGAAATATTCAAAAAGAGGTTTAAATTACTCCATGTTCATTAAAAGAATATTTTGAAAATATATATCTCTCAAAGATATTTTGGTAAAGGAAATGAATGAATCGAAAAACAACCATCTAATTACATCATTTTTATCGATGATTGGATTTCGAAGAAACCAGGGTCGGATTTGGTTGATTCCTATCCGAAAACCACTTCGAACCAGTTTACGTGTTTGAAGAATGAAGATGTTTGAAGATGAAGATATTGAGATGAATAATAACATGGACTACTTGTTGATTAATTGGGGATAAAATCCCGATGCACTATATTGTAGCAATGGTCTCTTTGTTATGAAAAACCTCAAAACCACGAGGGCTTCTCGCCTATTAATGGCCGAGGAAAGTGCCTTCGGTTTCGTACGGCCCCAGAACGAACTTATATGGATGAATGTCTGACCTTGCATTCCAAATCATAATGAGTGGTTTCTATATAAGTATATCTGTCAGTGGCGGAGAAGACACCTTCTCTTACCTTAACACCCTTTCCTAAGACATACGAGCTCAGGAAGGTATATGTTTGTAGAAATTAGTCATGTGAATGTGGAATGGCAATGTGGCATTCAAAGTGAAAGAAGATGTGCTATGTGAAAAGGTAACCGTAGCCTTAAGCCTCATCAACCGAAAATGACCAAAACAGGGTTAGATGCAGCAAGGCTAAGTGGGTCATTCCCAATTAGGGTATGATCATTCCCTTCTAGATATATTTCATCCCGTTATGACGTTCGTAATGTAAATTAATGTGGATGTATGCGAAGAGAGCTCTTGGATAAAGGTCCGTTACGGCCGGGGATGACATATTCGGTACTATTTAGTTAGAGATAGGTCGGTCTTGTGTTGGTAGAGGAGCTTTGTGATGGTTCGTCGAGGCATCCATCTAGAGATGTACCCATCGGAAGGTAGTCCCTTAACCTGGTCATTTGTATGGAAATCCATTCTCCAATAAGAACGTGTGGTTTTGTTTGTAGAACCTAGTATGCTGTAAGAATTTCGGCTAAGATTTATAAGTTTATTTGCAAATGTTTTCAAAGAAAGTCATTACGAATAATATCCCTAAATTTTGCGTAATAAAGAGTTTTGGTTATCATAAGGTAAAAACCCGTTCTGTGTTTATGTGCGGCATGGTCTTATGAGATACCTTTTTGTTTTCAAAAACATCATACTTTGAGTTTTCACACCAGTCCCATAACTGACCCGGAGATTGTTTTTCCATTTAAACTTTGGGTGCCCTATTTTTCGCATGTAGTCAGGATACCTTGGGAGCATTTTGGAGTATGTTGGGGAGCATTTTGAACAAGTCTTTTGGAGCTATGAAGCTGAAGCACCTTATATAGTTATCTACCCATTTTCTGCTGTGTTATGTAGTATGTAATTCTAGCGTATGTACGAATGGACAGTTATAACTATCCCGCTAGATTTGTATTTGACTCCGATCATTATGTATAATTATAAATGTTGAATGCGATATGAGATTCTATTATTCTGTTATCTTCTATCTTTATTTTCATACCCCTGATAATCTGCCTCCCTGGTACTTGGATTTACGGCACGTTAATACCGTGGATGTATTAGTGTCAATTTCTGAGGGTCAAGCAGATGGGTCATCACATTTGGTATCAGAGCTGAAGGTTAAGAGAGAACCTTGGCTTTGTTGGGGTATGACTCAATAGAGAAAGGGTTAGTAATGCCCTAGAACGAGTTTAGTTTGAGAGAGCGCATAATTGAAACTTTTAAATTAAATGAGTATATTCATACTGTATAGCATTCCCTAAGATATCTCGTCTATATATCCTAAAGATATTTTCCTACTATATACAGATAGTAGAAAATGAGTGGAAGAAGAGTATGAGGTAGGGGAGGTAGTGATGCCACAAATGGTCAAACTCCCGCAGCTACAGTAGTCGAGGAAGTAGTAATTCCGGTACCCGCCCCAAATTAACTTTGCAATTTTATGCAAGAACTATACCAACCTTGGTGGTAAACCTTTCAAAGGAACATAAACCATCTTTGAAGTACAATCTTGGATCCGCTCGTGTGAAAGAATTTTCAAAGGACTGAATATTGGAGATGATTAGAAGAGATTCTTAGCTTCTTGGCAACTACAAGATGGAGCTCTAGTTTGGTGAGAATCTATTACTCAGAATGAGTTAGAGGATGATTTTCCAAGGGAACGATTCAAGAAAGTTCTAGAGGAGCAGTATATGCCGGAAGCAGGAAAATCCCGTCTTTACCGAAATTTTATGGATTTTAAACAAAACGAGGAGATGTCTTTTGAGGAGTATGCTAATAAGTTTAACGAATTATCTCGTTTTGGGCCTGGATTGATAGATACACCCCTAAAAAAGAATGAAAAGTTTATTTCTGGAATGAAGAAGCAATACCTTGTCAGGATGACTAGGCATGTGAAAGAACCATTTGTAGACTTAATAGACATGGGATACAGATATGAAGCTTTGGATAAGATAGATCCACCTGTAGTATGAGAAAGCAATAACAATAACTGGAAGAAGAGGAAGTTCAATGGCAAGAGAAATGGCAGGGAAAACCCAAAGGAGGATCTTAGGATGACCGCTTTAAAAATGTCACTTGCTACAATTGCCAACAAAAGGGCCACCTATCAATTCATTGTAGAAAACCCAGAACTCAAGGATCAATACCCAGAAGCAGCTTTAATTTTCATCAATCAGGACACCTGATTAAGGATTGTCCCTTAATGAAGAAAGGAGAACGAGCCAAAGTTTACGCTATCAAGGATGAGCCTTCAACCTCCAAAGATGTGAAGGGCAAATGAGTGTTGGAAGGTAATATTTTTATCAAAGATGTTTTAGTTAGAGTATTATTTGATAGAGAAGCTTCTCATAGTTTTATTTCTAAAACAACTATAGAAGAATTGGAGCTTAAACCTAAAATTATTGACGACCCTATCTGCATAAAAAATCCTATAGGATGTTCCACTAATCTTTGTATGCACTGTGAAAATGTCCCAATTTCCTATCCTCCCCATCACTTTCCTTTTGATCTTTTCATCTTAGATTTTATTCGATTCGAAATTTTACTTGGTATGGATTGGTTAACTAAAAAGGAAGCTATTCTAGATTTTTTGAAAAGAATAGTTGTAGTGAAGACAAAGTTAGGAAAACTCATAGAAATACCTTGTGAAGGTCCTAGTCCAAGAAGGGATAGTTTTCTTTATGCTTTAGATACATCCCAGACAGGATTAGAAACAATATCCGTTGTTAAAGAATTGACAGATGTCTTTGAGAAAGTAAAAAAAATTCCCCCACACCGAGAAATCGATTTCCGTATCGATTTGGTTCCTGGTCGGATGCCAATTAAACAACAAGATAGAAGGATGGCTCCGAAAGAAAGAGATGAGTTGAATAACCAAACCCAAGGGATATTAAAGAAAGGAGTGATAAGACCCAGCCGTTCAAGTTGGGGATCGGCCGTAGTTTTTGTTGCTAAGTTAGATAGATCTTTCGAGATTGTGTGTAGACTATCAAGATCTAAATAAGAAAACCATTAAGAACAAGTATCCTCTACACCGAGTAGACGACTTGTTTGACCAGTTACATGGAGCTCGAGTTTTCTCTAAAATGGACCTAGCTACAGGATTCCATCAGTTAAGGATCGCAAACGATTGTACCCATTTAACTGCATTCAAAGGTCCGAATACTTTCTATGAGTGGTTGGTTATACCTTTTGGGCTAACTAATGCACCCGCTTATTTTGTTGACCTTATGAATAGAGTGTTTAGAGATGTGCTAAACAAATTCGTGTTAGTCTTTATCAATGATATCCTCATCTACTCAAAGACAGAAGAAGAACGCGCAAGGCACCTAAAAGCTGTGTTCGAAATATTGAGAAATAATGTGCTAAAAGCCAAATTCTTAAAATACCATTTTTGGAAGAAGGAGGTAAGATTCCTTGGACATATAATACCAAGAATGGAATTTCAGTAGATCCAGGGAAAGTTGCAGCTATTCAAGATTGGAAGCAGCCGCAAACTCCTAAAGTGATTCGTAGCTTCTTAGGTTTGGCAGGATATAACATAAGATTCGCTCAAGACTTCTCTAAGATTTCCTATCACCTAACGAAGTTTACAATGAAGGATTCTAAATTTATCTGGACTCCAAAAATGTGAAGAAGCATTCCAAGAACTAAAGAAGAGATCGACAACTGCTCTAGTTTTAGCAATTATACATGGAAATAGTGGATTGACCGTTTATACCGTAGCTTGTGGAGAAGGAGTTGGTGCAGTTTTAATGCAAGATGGGAAGGTGATTGCTTATGCAAGTAGACAGCTGAAGATGCATGAAAAGAATTATGCAACACACGACTTAGAGTTATTAGCCGTTGTGTTCGCTTTAAAATTATGGAGACATTATTTGCTGGGTAAGAATCTTTCATAGATTATTTCGATACAACTTTGAATTGACCTTAGTAAATAATATTACATCTTTTAGGTGAAAAATTTGAACTCTTCATGAACCATAAATCTTTGAAGTATCTTTTCACCCAGAAGGATCTGAACATGAGACAGCAACGCTGGCTAGAATTTCTCGTGTCATATGATCTAGATATTCTATATACACCAGGGAAAGCCAACGTAGTAGCTGATGCATTGAGTAGAAAGTTAGCTACTATTTCGTATTTGGTAGTAACTCCAACTCTTCTGGAAATAATTGCCAATAAATAGGGAGAAGATAAACGGTTTGAGAAATACATTAAAGCAGCTGAAGGAAGAAATTCAAGCTTTAAAATAGATAACCATGAAGTATTGCGGTTAAATGGAAGAATTTGTGTTCTAGATGTTGAAAATCTTAGGCAAGATGTACTAGTTGAATGCCACATAGCCAAACTTAGCAATCCTACAGGGATTCATAAGATGTATAAGGACATGAAGAGTACATTTTGGTGGAGAAGCATAAAGAGGGACATATCTATCTATGTCAGCCGTTGTGAAAATTGCCAAAGAATCAAAAGTGACCAACAGAAGACGGCAGGATTACTTCAACCTTTGGAGATTCCAGCTTGGACGTGGGATCAAATATCCACGGATTTCATTGATGGCTTACCCTGACAAGGAAAGGAAATTAAGGCATTTGGGTTATCATTGGCCGATTGACCAAAAATGCACACTTTACTCCAGTTAAGCCAATAAGAACTGCAACACGCCTTGTAGATATATATATATATATATATATATATATATGTATGTATGTATGTATATGTATATATAGGAGATTGTCCGATTGCATGGAGTTCCAAGCGGTATAGTAAGTGATCGTGATCCAATCTTCATTAGTCGGTTTTGGTAAGCACTACAGACAGCTTTGGGAACCAAGCTGAGTATAAGTACTGCATATCACCCTCAAACTGATGGACAGACGGAAAGAGTTAACAGTGTTTTGGATGATCTTTTGAGGGCCTGTATTCTATACTATGGAGGCTCGTGGGAGAATCATTTACATTTAGTAGAGTTCTCTTATAATAAAAGCTATCAAGCTAGTATCGACATGGCACCGTATGAAGCTTTGTATGGTTGTCCATGTAAATTGCTAACATGTTGGATAGAAACCGGAGATTGGTTAGTGCTTGGCCCAAATATGATAAGAGAAGCTTCAGAGAAAGTTGATATGATTAGGAAGAAGCTAAAAGAAGCCCAAAGTAGACAAAAAAGTTATGCAGATCGATGGCGTAGAAATATGAAATTCTCAGTTGGGGATACAATATTTTTGAAAGTCTCTCCAATGAGAGGAGTAGTAAGATTTGGAAGAGCTGGAAAATTAGCACCTCGATATATTGGACATTTTCCTATTCTCGAACGAATTGGCCCACTAGCTTATCGAGTACAATTGCCTGAAAGATTGTCTGGTGTACATAAAGTTTTTCACGTATCACATTTGCGGAAGCATATATATGACCCAGAACAAATCATAGAAACAGCTGCTCAGGATGACTTGGAGATAGAACCAAACTTAACGGTTATTAGAAGACCCGTTTGAGTCATGGATCAAGATGAGTAACGATTAAGAAGGAAGGTTGTAAGGTTGGTAAAAGTTCAGTGGAGCGGGGATGTTGATGATTGCACATGGAAAACAGAAGATAGAATGAGAAAAGCATATCTCGAGTTTAGGATCGATGCATAGACTTTATCTATCATTTGGGTCTACTCACCGCATGTGGTGTAATCACTTATTGTATATTTTCCATCTTATTGAATATATATTTCCTTTTGAGCTATTTTCTTCTTATCTAATTTCGAGGACGAAATTCTTTTAAGTATGGGAGAATGTAACGACCAAAAATTTAACCACTTCAAAATATAATATTTAAAGTGATTTTAAATATAAAATATAAATGATTTTATGTTTCAAATATTATTAGATAGGATTTGAAAATAGAAATATACATAAAGATAACAACATTTGCTTATATCGACAAAAGTGACAAAATCCTGATTTCAGAAAAGTAAGTTTCAATGGTCAAATAAATTATTTTAATTTATTTATGAGTGTTTATATTTTTAAATGACATTATACAAATTTATTATTTAATTTGGTTTACATAAATAAATCGCTTGAATAAAACGTCAAAATATGACCGTAAAACATTTTGTCAAAAAATCAACGTTTTGTTGATTTAAAGTTGTCGCAAAGTTATTGTACCTTTAAGTATACAATTGAATAAATATGATAACATATAAAGATACTTAACAATTAACAAAACAAGGTTACTTTTAGTAATCACACTTAGAAATTTCTAGAAAGTATTTAGCAAAAGTAAACTAAAAAAGACAAAACACATGTCACATCAAAAGTGACATAAAGTAAAGAAAAGTGACATAAAGTAAAGAAATATGGCATAAAGTAAAGTAATCATTCTTATTCTTTACTTAACTCTAAAGTATTTTAATTTTAAAAGTGTGATGTTATGTGGATGGTAAGTTTTGAATTAAATAAGTTTACTTAATTCTTAAGGAATGTTATTTAAGTAAAACACAAATCTATATTTTATCCTCAAATATTTTCTATAAATACATACCCACTTTCTCACTTCCTTTAATACTTCTTCTTCTCAAAATTTCAAGCTTCTTCTTACCTCCTTTAATGGCTTCCAATCTTAACAAAGTTATGCCAAAATATTTCCAAAAATAAAATAAAGAAAATATCGACAAAACACCGTCCGAACCATTTCAAACTCCTCCTCCTTCCTCACATTGCGCACGTCACCCTCTTTCTCCATTTGACTGAGCACTCCTAGCCTTCCATAAGCCAAGGCGAGCCATCTAAGTCGAAGCGTTCAAGGGATCGTAAGTTAGAAATGTGAATTAGTGATATAGCCGATTTTACGTTTGCCAAAACCAAACAATGAGAGAACTCTAAATTGTTAAATAGGAAATATTATATGACGTTTTTCAAGATATAAATGTTATTTGGATGTTAATAATGATGTTTGATAAATGTTTTAAAAAGAAAGCAACCACATTTAAGTCATTTGCAAAAGTTAGTGAGCAAATATGTACATAAATGAGAATTATGTGACATTGTAATAAAAATGTTGTTAAATTGATATCCAAGTTCATATGACATATTAGAATATGTTAAAATGATTATAAATATTGTTTTGGATGTTTATTAGTTGTATATTGAATTATATGTTGAAACATGTCACGAATTTACACGACCTATAATCACATGGAAATCACTTTCCAAAAGAAATCAAATGTGATATGGAATCATTTATACCTTTGAAAAATATTTGAAAATACTTTATAAATTATTCCTAAGTGTTTAAACTTGTTTCGACAAAGTTTGGATATGAATCTCAAAATACGTCAAAAATTTGACGCGTCACGTAACGGTAGTTCGCATTTTCGCGTCAAAAGTTCAAACGAACATACGAAGTGGAATATAGTTTGGAATTCTTCGAAGTAAGAATTTTCCGAATCCTTATATCCATGTCTTTCATAAAAAAATCAAGATTTCATCTTGTATATTTGGAAATATGGCAAAATCAATTTTCAGGAAAAATCCCGTTTTTGCACTAAATGACCGAAGTTGGAAATTGATAAAATAATCGTTTTAAAAATATGAAATAAAGTCTCAAATTCTTTTAAAATGTCTTAAAAGTGATTTAAGTTGAAAAATGGTTTTATAAATAATATAAAAGTCGTTTGGAAGAATATAGCTTTTAAAGCACTTTTTGCAATACTTTTCGCAACGCTTTTCAATAACTTTTGGAATAATTGTGAAAACTTAACAATTCTTTCCTAAATCCTTAGTAAATGTTTTTAAGTAAATAATAAAGCATTTTCAAAGAAATTTGAACAATTTAACATTATTTCAAAGATGGTTAAACAAGAAGTTAAGTGATTTAAAATGGAAAAATGAGTATGTAGAAACGACTAGTATATTTGTCCTGCCTTTGAGATCTAAAAGTGAAAACAAGGTGTGTAACTAAGGTTAGGGATGGAGCAACCAGTGACCTGAACTTACTTGGCCTAAGTTTTCTCTTTTAGGCGAGGGGTGGAACATATCGGAAGGAAGGCCCAGATGCTCAACTTGGATTTTATAGAAATAATCTTCTTAGACTCATTACTAAAATCCGAAGAGGGAATTTGTCCTATTCGTGGAATTTAAAAGGTGATCTCACCATTATTCCGCCCATAACACTTGTTGAATACGGAAGTTGATTTTGGATAAAGGTAGAATGATTTCTATAATCCTATTTTCTGAAAAAATACTCTTTAAAAATGATTTAAGAAATATTCGAAAAGAGGTTTAAATGACTCCGTATTCACTAAAAGAATATTTTGAAAATATATATCACTCGAAGATATTTTGGTAAAGGAAATGAATGAATCGAAAAACAATCACATAATTACATCAATTTTATCGATGATTGGATTTCGAAGGAACCAGGGTCGGATTTGGTTGATTCCTATCCGAAAATGTGACATCCCGGAATTTTGACCCTATTATTATAATAAGTTTTTAATCAAATTTAAATAAAATACAAGATTTTCATTTTGAAATAAATAAGATGTTGGATATTATTAGTGTATATGTATTATAAAGGAATTTATAATTTCAAATTATAAAATAGACTCTTTTAACAATATTTAAAATTAAATCTGTTTTATTCAATTAAATTAAAAATTATATACTAATGACATTTAATATCAAAAGTATAAATGTAGTTAATAATGATGAGTATAATGATACAATTCTATTCATATTAAATATAAATATAAAATATACAAATATAAATACATTACAAATTAAATATTGGAAAGATTAAACTTTAAATAAAAACAAGATTTAAGAAGTGTTTCAAACAATAGCTTTTATAATTAAAATATAATAAGCTTATAAATATTTAACATAAGTATAACATAAAAATATGGATATTAATAACATCTAAATAGAAATGTTAACTATGTAAAGTTTTTTACTTAAGAATACATGACATATAGGGGTTATTCATGCAATAAAGACAATATAAAAATCTGCAAGCAAACAAACATAATTAGTCAAAACCAGTGTATATAACTTTGTTTTTAAGTTAAAGGATGATAAAGAAAAACTATTGTACAAACATACACTAGACAAAACAAGGATCTGCTAGTATCTTTATAAAGTTTGTCAGCAAACATTATTTATATGTTAACATAAGAGAGCAAGAATACACATCAAATAAAACATTTTTTTTGTACAAACCAAAATCTGCAAGTAAACTGTATATGCATAAGAAAACAAAACCTACAAATATCTTATACAAATAATGTGTCAGCAAACATTAATAAGATGTTAGCATAAATGAAAACATTTTAGTACAAACCCAAATCTGCAAATATCTTTATATATATATTAAAGTGCCAGCAAATACTAATTAGTGTATACAAAAAAAAAACAGTTGTACAAAATGTTTGTGTCAGCAAACATTATGATATGTTAACATATATGTTAACACAAACATTAATTAGCACACTTTCTGCCAGGAGAAAAATATCTTCTAGCCGAAATACTTGATTTACCTCTGGCCTTAGTACATAGAAAATAAAGCAAGATATTATGCCAAGCTAAAGCTTGTTCAATAAGACATCATTGTTGAAAGTTATATATATGTATGTTCATTATTCTATCTGTTCTTATCACTTAGTTCATTCCATAACTTAAGAAAAAATCTGGAAAGCAAAAGAAATATAAACAAAACTTTATATTCTCAAGCTTAAATAAAATTCAGAAAGCAAAAGAGTTACAGCAATTCAAAATATCAACTGCAGTATCTTGCATCATCCTATACTTCTCTGTTTCAACAGTAGAGTGGTGAGTAAACTTCTTTAAAATCCAACTTTTTAATTATTACTTCTGGAAGAATTTTTATGATGATGTTTAATGTTCTTGAATGTTTGCTACTTACTGTGAGTTCTGCATATTTTGTTCTTCCAGGATTCAACTTCTGTTGAGGCAAAGAAATTAGAGAATATATCATACTTTTATAACAATTCATTGACTTTAAGTAGTAACTTAATTAAATAAATTTGTTTAAGTTTAAGATTAAGGTTTGGGAAATTTTTCTATATAGCAGTAAATTGTAAAACACTGTAAACTAAATTTTTACAGTAAAAATAACATAAAGATCAAAATTTGAACAACACGAATTGTAAACTTGAATTGATATATTGCAACTACATAAGAAAATATGATTTGTAAGACAATATTTTTAATTTTTAGTTAACTATGTTTAGAGCAGTTTGACAGTTAACCATATATGCTCTTCTATGAAATTCTGATGATTTCTTCAATTTTTATTGTTGTAATTCGACATGGAGCTTGAGCATTTATTCAAGATAACCAGAAAAATGTTAGAAATTTTTTTATTGCAAGATTATTTGGGCATGATGGAAAATAGGGTTTATGGGTTCTGTACTGTTGGGTTGGGTTCGTTGATGAACGCGATGCCATGGCATAACCGAGTGTCGTGAAACTTAGAAGGGTGCTCGAGGGTGATGTCGGCAAGGTTTGGCCGAAGTCTTGTCGTCTCTGGCGGTCGCGATTGTGAGAACGAGGTGGATTTGTCCATCGTGTTCGTGGAACAGTTCGACCTTTCAGGAATTATTTTGATTCCGAGTTGTACGTGTATATCTGGGTTTCGATTTCGTGTGAGGGGATGCCGTGGGGTTTGTCGGTGGGGTCGAGGTGCGATGGCGCGGTGGCGAACCGCCGTGCACGTGCACGGCGACGGGGAAGATTCTGGACATTGTCGACTCGAGTGAAACTCGAGTCAGTGTGCTTGCTGCTTCGGGTTTGTTCCTGGTCGAGATTGAGAAGGCGCGTGTGTTAATTAGTTTTTAACATTTTTAAACTTAAGCCCTTTTAAAAAAAAAGAAACAGAAGAGTAAAAACAGGGAAGAAGAAGAGAGGCCGAGAGGGAACGCGAGAGAAGCTCTGGGAATCTCGAGTTTGACCCGTGTTAGATGCGAGGTTTACTTCGGGGTTTAATTCTAGTGTTTGCGAACTATAAAGTTAAAGTATAAAGATATATAAGCTAAGTATCAATTAAGTATTAATGTTGTTCAATTGTTTAGGCTGTAATTAAATTTATTAAGGAAGTTTTGCAGAAAACAAAACGAGTAATTAATTTAAAGCCAAGTTAATTTAGAATGTAATAAACTTTATAATTGTAATTTAATAATAGTTCAAAATGTAATCAAATTTGTAATTAAAGATTTTAACGATAATCTTGTATAAAAATCATTTGTAATTAAGAATTTAATTAATCATTTGAAGTTGATTAATTAACAAAATGTAGTTAACGAATTAATTAAATAATTAATGATTAAACGATTAAGTTAATTAATAATCAATGATTAATTAAGCAATTAATAATAATTAATTATGCATTTGAGTTTTATAAATCAATAATTAAGGCTATTGATTAATAGTTAAGAATAATTAATTAATTAAGAGAATGATTAAATAAGTAATTAATAAATTTGAAGTAAGATAATTAATTAAGCAAGAATAAAATATAGTTTACTCTTAAGTATGCAATTAAGTTTAAAATAAATCAAATGACATGTTGATATGAATCAATGATTCTATTTGATTGCCTCTGATGTTTATTTCTATCCTGTGATGTTCTGTGATATTCTGGATATATCTGATTGTGTATGATTTATCTGTATTAAATTACAATATGATTTATCTGATGTTATTTATCTGTGTTAAATTGCTATATGAATTCAATTGTTGAATTTAAACTGTATAAGTTAATTAGACAACTTGACCTTTAAAATGGCGTTTGGATTTCGATGAGACCGGGACCCGTGTATCAATTTTGATATTCCGAAAACCACATCGATCCAAATTAAACGTTAGGTCGTGTAATCTCAAGTGAAGATCGAGATGGTGTTTTCAGAATGCAAGGGTTATCGTCGTTAACTCTGAGGGTGATTCCAAAACGAGTGTAACGAGATAATGCCTTCGGTTTCGTTCGAACCCGAAACGAACTTGTATGGATTGAATGCTTTCAGCACATCGTCAGGTTGACGATGAGCATTCTAAGAGATATGTTCTAAAAAGGTAAACGCAGCCTCAAGCCTCATCAACCGAGAATGGCTAAAACAGGGGATGTGCAGCAAGGTTAGGTGGGTCATGCCCAAGCAGGACGAGGTATACCCCTGTCTAGATGTCCCTTTTATTCGGCTGTGTGGGCGGTTGGTCTGCAGCCAACTGCGGGGTTATCTTGTTCGGGACTGTTCAGTAAGGAATGGTTCTGGCCTTGTGTTGCAGGGGAGTTAGGGTGGCTCCCCGGTACTGCGATCTAGGCCACGTACTGTGACGGGCGGTACCCCAGTAGCCCTGCCATTGTATGGTATCCAATTTCCAATAAGCGCCGTACGTTTTGATTGTGCCCAACTACGTTGGAATGTGAGATGTAAGCATTTCAGCTATTTCTGTATTTTACTTGAAAACCCTAGACATTATTATAATATCACTGAATTTCCTATAAAATGTTTTGGTTAGCGTAAGGTAAAAACTTATCCATATTTATGTGTGGAAAGTCTTACGTGATACCTTTATTTTAAATGATTTTCAAAGTTAAACAACTTTAACCCGTTTACTCATACCAGACCCATGTCTGACCCGGAGTTTATATTTTGTTTTTTCATAAACTCTTGGGTACTCAAATTTTTATGAGTAGCCAAGTGATAGGTAATCGGAGTATAGAGTTTTCTGGAGGAGTTGGAGCAGAAGACCAGACGTATGTAGCTATCTATAGTTCCGCTGTGTTAGTTAGTTTATGATATTTGAGATGTGTGTTCTGACAGATATGTATATGATAGTCATGTTGTATGATATTGTATAACTCTGATGTATATATAACTATGTAATATTTATGTTGATAGTTATATTTTATTCCATTCCGCTGTGAGATTCTGATGTTGTTATTCTTTCTTTCTATTCTTTTCTATTTCTATCCCTTTCTTTCTTATTGATGACACGTCTTTCTGGAGTTAGAAAGTCGGGTCGTCACAGCTGGTATCAGAGCATTTGGTTGAGCGAGTACCTAGGCTCTGGAGTAATATTTATCTTGAGAGTGCGTTTATTTGTATTTTTATATTAAATTTTTATTTGATTCGGGTGCATCTTTGAGTTTCATATCTCTAGATTCGGTAGAAAATTTTTTCTCTCAACCCTAGTACCGTGGATCGTCCCATTATTGCATCTAATCCTATTGGTGGAGCAACAAAATTGGATACGATCTGTAAGGACTTGAAGCTTTCTTATTTGTCCCACAGTTTCTCTTGTGACCCATATGTGTTAAATTTCAAGGGATTTGATCTTATTTTGGCAATGGATTGGCTCGATAAGTATAAAGCAATCCTAAATTGTGATGAGAGGACAGTTTCATTGGAGACTGATTTGGGTAGGATTGCCAAAGTGTCGTGCGATAGTTCTGGATTTCACTTGAGTAGTCTTTTACTAGGAGTTGAGACTTCTCAAGAGAAAGTTGAGGAAATTGATGTGGTTCAAGATTTTCCTGATGTCTTTGAAGAAGTTAAGTGTCTACCGCCACATCGAGAGATTGAATTTCGTATTGATTTGATTCCAGGAGCAGTGTCGGTGATTCAACCCAGTAGGAGAATGCCCCCTAGAGAGAGAGAGAAGAGTTGATTAAGAAGACGCAAGATCTTTTGGAGAAGGGTTTGATTAGACCCAGTTTTTCTTGTTGGGGCTCTGCTGCGGTGTCTGTTACCAAATCGGATGGTTCACTAAGGTTCTGTGTTGATTATAGAGAATTGAACAAAGTGACCATTCGAAATAAATATCCTTTTCCTCGCATCGATGATCTTTTTGACCAGCTGCATGGAGCTTCTATCTTTTCTCAACTGGATCTAGCTTCAGGATTCCACCAATTAAGAGTAGCTGAAGATAGTATTCCCTTGACAGCATTTAGGGGACAGAATTGTTTTTATGAATGGTTGGTTATGCCTTTCGGATTAACCAACGCTCCTTCCTATTTTGTTGACCTCATGAACCGTGTCTTTAGAGATGTG
This sequence comes from Allium cepa, assembly GCA_030765085.1. Lineage (NCBI taxonomy): Eukaryota > Viridiplantae > Streptophyta > Magnoliopsida > Asparagales > Amaryllidaceae > Allium > Allium cepa. The sequence goes on along the minus strand of CM060929.1, from coordinate 470,757,500 downwards.
TTGAATAAGTTTGTGCTAGTATTCATTGATGACATCTTGGTCTACTCCAAATCGGAAGAGGAGCACAGACAGCATTTGAGAATTGTATTGGAGACTCTGAGGAAGCATGTGTTGAAGGCAAAATTTTCAAAGTGCCATTTTTGGAAATTAGAAGTTAAATTTTTAGGGGACATTGTTTCTGGTGAAGGCATTCAGTAGATCCAGCAAAGGTTGAAACTATTTTGCAATGGAAACAGCCGGAGACACCGACTGAAGTTTGCCGTTTTCTAGGTTTGGCTGGCTACTACAGAAAATTCATTAAGGATTATTCCAAAATTTCTTCACATCTGACCAAGCTGACTAGGAAAGGAGCTACATTCAAGTGGACACCTCAGTGTAAAGAAGCTTTTCAGGAATTGAAGACAAGGCTAACTAGTGCACAAGTACTTGCTATTCCGGATGGGAAGAGAAAATTTGAAGTATATACGGATGCATGTTTAGTTGGACTGGGAGCAGTTCTGATGTAGAATAGCAGGGTTATTGCGTATGCTAGTTGACAATTGAAGTCCCATGAGAAGAACTATGCTACGCATGATCTAGAACTGTTAGCTATTGTTTTTGCTTTGAAGATCTGGAGACATTATCTTTTGGGAGAAAAGTTTGAGTTATTCACGGATCACAAACCGTTGAAATATATTTTCTCTCAGAAAGATCTTAATTTGAGACAACAGAGATGGGTCGAATTTTTGGCATCTTATGATTTGGATATTTTGTATACTCCGGGGAAAGCAAATGTCGTGGCTGATGCTCTTAGTAGAAATGCGGTTTTATCTCTTTTGGAAGTCGTTCCATCTCTCCAAGAAAAGATCGTTAGTAAGCAAACGGAGGATAAATCTTTTGAGGAAATAATTCTTGGGACTAAGGACGGTCGATATACGGATTTCAAGATAGACGATCAAGGTGCTTTAAGGATTAATGGTCGTTTGTGTGTGCCTAATATAGATGGATTAAGACAAGAAGTCTTAGTTGAGTGTCATCGTTCCAAATTGAATATTCACCCGGGTATTTCGAAGATGTATAAAGATATGAGGAGAGTTTTCTGGTGGCCGAATATGAAGAAGGATGTAGCTGCTTTTGTAAATAGTTGTACCATTTGCCAGCAAGTGAAGGGAGATCAACAAAAGTCTGCAGGACTATTGCAACCTTTGGAAATTCCAGATTGGAAGTGGGAGATGATATCGATGGACTTCATCGACGGTTTTCCTAGAACGAGGAAAGGAAATGAAGGAATATGGGTTATTGTTGATCGTTTAATGAAGAGTGCCCATTTTATTCCAGTTAAGGCGACTCGTAATGCAGTTTCCTTGGCAGAGATTTTCTTGAAGGAGATAGTCAGATTGCATGGTGTTCCTGTTAGCATAGTAAGTGACCGTGATCCTATTTTCACTAGCAAATTCTGGGAAGCTCTGCAATCAGCAGTGGGATCAAGTTTGAGATTAAGTACAGCCTATCATCCTCAGAGGGATGGACAGACGGAAAGGATTAATCGTATTTTGGAAGATATGCTGCGAGCTTGTGTATTAGATTTTGGTGGATCATGGGAAGACCATCTTCATCTAGTGGAATTTTCCTATAATAACAGTTACCAAGCGAGTATTAAGATGGCTCCTTATAATGCTTTGTAAGGAAGACCGTGTAGATCCCCATCTTATTGGATTGAATCAAATGATCGACTTGTGCTTGGACCCTATCTTATTCGTGAAGCTTCTGCGAAGGTTGAGCTTATCAAGAAAAGGATGAAAGCTGCTCAAGATCGTCAGAAGAAATATGCATATAAGAGACGAAGACCATTGGAATTTGAGATCGGAGATTTAGTTTTTATCAAAGTTTCCCCAATCAAAGGTGCTATAAGATTCGAAAAGACCGGAAAACTTGCTCCGAGATATATTGGTCCATTCCGAGTGCTGGAAAGAATTGGAACTGTATCCTACAGGATTGAATTGCCAGAACGGATGTCTGGGATTCACAATGTATTCCATGTGTCTCATTTGAGGAAATATATTCATGACCCATCATTGGTGGTATAACCAGTTGTTTAGGAAGATTTAGAAGTAGAACCCAACCTGACTGTGGTTAGAGATCCTGTTCAGATTGTAGATCAAGACAAGAAGCAACTCAGGAACAAAGTGGTGAAATTCGTCAAGGTGCAATAGAGTGAGGATCCCAGAGATTGTACCTGGGAAACTCTTGATAGTTTTAGAAAAGCTTATCCAAATTTATGTCCGGATAGCTAGTAATGTTGTTAGAATTGACTGTTTGATTGTTTGTTTTTGGATGGATGATATGTATGTTTAGATTGTTAATATTAAACTTTGGAATTAACTGTTGTTTAAATTTCGGGGACGAAATTCTTTTAAGGGGGGAGGAACGTGACATCCCGGAATTTTGACCCTATTATTATAATAAGTTTTTAATCAAATTTAAATAAAATACAAGATTTTCATTTTGAAATGAATAAGATGTTGGATATTATTAGTGTATATGTATTACAAAGGAATTTATAATTTCAAATTATAAAATAGACTCTTTCAACAATATTTAAAATTAAATCTGTTTTATTCAATTAAATTAAAAATTATATACTAATGACATTTAATATCAAAAGTATAAATGTAGTTAATAATGATGAGTATAATAATACAATTCTATTCATATTAAATATAAATATAAAATATACAATTATAAATACATTACAAATTAAATATTGGAAAGAATAAACTTTAAATAAAACCAAGATTTAAGAAGTGTTTCAAACAATAGCTTTTATAATTAAAATATAATAAGCTTATAAATATTTAACATAAGTATAACATAAAAATATGGATATTAATAGGATCTAAATAGAAATGTTAACTATGTAAAGTTTTGTACTTAAGAATACATGACATATAGGGGTTATTCACGCAATAAAGACAATATAAAAATTTGCAAGCAAACATACATAATTAGTCAAAACCAGTGTATAAAACTTTGTGTTTAAGTTAAAGGATGATAAAGCAAAACTATTGTACAAACATACACTAGACAAAACAAGGATCTGCTAGTATCTTTATAAAGTTTGTCAGCAAACATTATTTATATGTTAACATAAGAGAGCAAGAATACACATCAAATAAAACATTTTTTTGTACAAACCAAAATCTGCAAGTAAACTGTATATGCATAAGAAAATAAAACTGTAAATATCTTATACAAATAATGTGTCAGCAAACATTAATAAGATGTTAGCATAAATGAAAAAATTTTAGTACAAACCCAAATCTGCAAATATCTATATATATATTAAAGTGCCAGCAAATACTAATTAGTGTATACAAAAAAAAAACAATTGTACAAAATGTTTGTGTCAGCAAACATTATGATATGTTAACATATAAGTTGACACAAACATTAATTAGCACACTTTCTGCCTGGAGAAAAATATCTTCTAGCCGAAATACTTGATTTACCTCTGGCCTTAGTACATAGAAAATAAAGCAAGATATTATGCCATGCTAAAGCTTGTTCAAGAAGACATCATTGTTGAAAGTTATATATATGTATGTTCATTATTCTATCTGTTCTTATCACTTAGTTCATTCCATAACTTAAGCAAAAATCTGGAAAGCAAAAGAAATATAAACAAAACTTTATATTCTCAAGCTTAAATAAAATTCAGAAAGCAAAAGAGTTACAGCAATTCAAAACTTCAACTGCAGTATTCTTGCATCATCCTATACTTCTCTGTTTCAACAGTAGAGTGGTGAGTAAACTTCTTTAAAATCTAACTTTTTAATAATTACTTCTGGAAGAATTGATATGATGATGTTTAATGTTCTTGAATGTTTGCTACTTACTGTGAGTTCTGCATATTTTGTTCTTCCAGGATTCAACTTCTGTTGAGGCAAAGAAATTAGAGAATATATCATACTTTTATAACAATTCATTGACTTTAAGTAGTAACTTAATTAAATAAATTTGTTTAAGTTTAAGATTAAGGTTTGGGAAAATTTTCTATATACCAGTAAATTGTAAAACACTGTAAACTAAATTTTTACAGTAAAAATAACATAAAGATCAAAATTTGAACAACACTAATTGTAAACTTGAATTGATATATTGCAACTACATAAGAAAATATGATTTTTAAGACAAAATTTATAATTTTTAGTTAACTATGTTTAGAGCAGTTTGACAGTTAACCATATATGCTCTTCTATGAAATTCTGATGATTTCTTCAATTTTTATTGTTGTAATTCGACATGGAGCTTGAGCATTTATTCAAGATAACCAGAAAAATGTTAGAAATTTTTTTTACTGCAAGATTATTTGGGCATGATGGAAAATAGGGTTTATGGGTTTTGTACTGTTGGGTTGGGTTCGTTGATGAACGCGACACCATGGCATAACCGAGTGTCGTAAAACTTGGGAGGGTGCTCGAGGGTGATGTCGGCAAGGTTTGGCCGAAGTCTTGTCGTCTCTGGCGGTCGCGATAGTGAGAACGAGATGGATTTGTCCATCGTGTTCGTGGAACAGTTCGACCTTTCAGGCATTATTTTGATTCTGAGTCGTACGTGTATATCTGGGTTTCGATTTCGTGTGAGGGGATGCCGTGGGGTTTGTCGGTGGGGTCGAGGTGCGATGGCCCGGCGGCGAACCGCCGTGCCCGGCGGCGAGGAAGATTCTGGACATTGTCGACTCGAGTGAAACTCGAGTCAGTGTGCTTGCTGCTTCGGGTTTGTTCCTGGTCGAGATTGAGAAGGAGCGTGTGTTAATTAGTTTTTAACATTTTTAAACTTAAGCCCTTTTAAAAAAAACAGAAGAGTAAAAACAGGGAAGAAGAAGAGAGGCCGAGAGGGAACGCGAGAGAAGCTCTGGAAATCTCGAGTTTGACCCGTGTTAGATGCGAGGTTTACTACAGGGTTTAATTCCAGTGTTTTCCAACTATAAAGTTAAAGTATAAAGATATTTATGCTAAGTATCAATTAAGTATTAATGTCGTTCAATTGTTTAGGCTGTAATTAAATTTATTAAGGAAGTTTTGCAGAAAACAAAACGAGTAATTAATTTAAAGCCAAGTTAATTTAGAATGTAATAAACTTTATAATTGTAATTTAATAATAGTTCAAAATGTAATCAAATTTGTAATTAAAGATTTTAATGATAATCTTGTATAAAAATCATTTGTAATTAAGAATTTAATTAATCAATTGAAGTTGATTAATCAACAAAATGTAGTTAATGAATTAATTAAATAATTAATGATTAAACGATTAAGTTAATTAATAATTAATGATTAATTAAGCAATTAATAATAATTAATTATGCAATTGAGTTTTATAAATCAATAATTAAGGCTATTGATTATTATTAAGAATAATTAATTAATTAAGAGAATGATTAAATAAGTAATTAATAAATTTGAAGTAAGATAATTAATTAATAATTAATTAAGCAAGAATAAAATATAGTTTACTCTTAAGTATGCAATTAAGTTTAAAATAAATCAAATGACATGTTGATATGAATCAATGGTTCTATTGATTGCCTCTGATGTTTATTTCTATCCTGTGATGTCCTGTGATATTCTGGATATATCTGATTATGTATGATTTATCTGTATTAAATTACTATATGATTTATCTGATGTTATTTATCTGTGTTAAATTGCTATATGAATTCAATTGTTGAATTTAAACTGTATAAGTTAATTAGACAACTTGACCTTTAAAATGGCATTTGGATTTCGATGAGACCGGGATCGGGTATCGATTTGATATTTCGAAAACCACATCGATCCAAATTAAACGTTAGGTCATGTAATCTCAAGTGAAGATCGAGATGGTGTTTTCAGAATGCAAGGGTTATCGTCGTTAACTCTGAGGGTGATTCCATAACGAGTGTAATGAGATAATGCCTTCGGTTTCGTTCGAACCCGGAACGAACTTGTATGGATTGAATGCTTTCAGCACATCGTCAGGTAGACGATGAGCATTCTAAGAGATATGTTCTAAAAAGGTAAATGCAGCCTCAAGCCTCATCAACCGGGAATGGATAAAACAGGGGATGTGCAGCAAGGTTAGGTGGGTCATGCCCAAGCAGGACGAGGTATACCCCTGTCTAGATGTCCCTTTTATTCGGCTGTGTGGGCGGTTGGTCTGCAGCCAACTACGGGGTTATCTTGTTCGGGACTGTTCTGTAAGGAATGGTTCTGGCCTTGTGTTGCAGGGGAGTTAGGGTGGCTCCTCGGTACTTTGATCTAGGCCACGTACTGTGACGGGCGGTGCCCTAGTAGCCCTGCCATTGTGTGCGATCCAATTTCCAATAAGCGCCGTACGTTTTGATTGTGCCCAACTACGTTGGAATGTTAGATGTAAGCATTTTAGCTTTTTCTGTATTTTACTTGAAAACCCTAGACACTATTATAATATCACTAAATTTCCTATCAAATGTTTTGGTTAGCGTAAGGTAAAAACTTATCCATATTTATGTGTGGGAAGTCTTACGTGATACCTTTATTTTAAATGATTTTCAAAGTTAAACAACTTTAACCCGTTTACTCATACTAGACCCATGTCTGACCCGGAGTTTATATTTTTTTTTCATAAACTCTTGGGTACTCAAATTTTTATGAGTAGCCAAGTGATAGGTAATCGGAGTATAGAGTTTTCTGGAGGAGTTGGAGCAGAAGACCAGACGTATGTAGCTATCTATAGTTCCGTTGTGTTAGTTAGTTTATGATATTTGAGATGTATGTTCTGACAGATATGTATATGATAGTCATGTTGTATGAAATTGTATAACTCTGATGTATATATAACTATGTAATATTTATGTTGATATATTATATTTTATTCCATTCCGCTGTGAGATTCTGATGTTGTTATTCTTTCTTTCTATTCTTTTCTATTTCTATCCCTTTATTTCTTATTGATGACACATCTTTCTGGAGTTAGGAAGTCGGGTCGTCACAAAGAACTACTTCAAACCAGTTTACGTGTTCAAAGAATGAAGATGTTTGAAGACAGAGATATTGAGATGAATAATAACGAGGGACTACTTGTTGATTAATTGGGGATAAACTCCCGATGCACTACATTGTAGCAGTGGTCTCTTTGTTATGAAAAACCTCAAAATCACAAGGGCTTCTCGCCTAGTAATAGCCGGGAAAGTGCCTTCGGTTTCGTTCGGTTCAAGAACGAACTTGTATGGATGAATATCTGACCTTGCATTACAAATCATAGTAAGTGGTTTCTATAAAAGTATATCAGTCGGTGGCGGAGAAGACACCTTCTCTTAACTTAACACCCTTTCCCGAGACATACAAGCTCAGGAAGGTATATGTTTGTAGAAATCAGTCATGTGAATGTGTAATGACAATGTGGCATTCAAAGTGAAAGAAGATGTGCTATGTGAAAAGGTAATCGTAGCCTCGAGCCTCATCAACCAAAAATGACCGAAACAGGATTAGATGCAGCAAGGCTAAGTTGGTCATTCCCAATTAGGGCATGATCATTCCCTTCTAGATATATTTCTTCCCGCTATGACGTTCGGGATGTAAATTAATGTGCATGTATGCGAAGAGAGCTCTCGGACAAAGGTCGGTAACGACCGGGGGATGACATATTCGGTACTATCTTGTTATAGAGATAGGCCAGTCTTGTGTTGGTAGAGGAGCTTTGTGATGGTTCCCCGGGGCATCCATCTAGAGGTGTACCCATCGGAAGGTAGTCCCTTCACTTGGTCATTTGTATGGAAATCCATTCTCAAATTGAGAACTTGCGGTTTTGTTTGTAGAACCTGTATGCTGGAATTTAATAATGGTAACAATTTCGGCTAAGATTTATAAGTTTATTTGCAAATATTTTCAAAGAAAGTCATTAAGAATAATATCCCTAAATTTTGCGTAATAAAGAGTTTTGGTTATCATAAGGTAAAAACCTGTTCCGTGTTTATGTGCGGCGTGGTCTTATGAGATAAGTTTTTGTTTTCAAAAAAATCGTACTTTGAGTTCTCACACTAGTCCCATGACTGACCCGGAGTTTGTTTTTCCCTTTAAACTCTGGGTGCCCTATTTTTCAAGTAGCCATGTAGTCAGGATACCTTTGGAGCATTTTGGAGTATGTTGGGGATAATTTAGATAAGTCTTTTGGAGCTATGAAGCCGAAGCCCTTATATAGTTATCTTCCCATTTTCCACTATGTTATGTAGTATGCATTTCTAGCATATGTACGGATAGACAGTTATAACTATTCCGCTAGATTTGTATTTGACTCTGATCATTATGTATAATTATAAATGTTGAATGCGATATGAGATTCTATTATTCTGTTATCTTCTATCTTTATTTTCACACCCTTAACAATCTGCCTCCCCGACACTTGGATTTACGGCACGTGAATACCGTGGATGTATTAGTGTTAATTTCTAAGGGTCGAGGAGATGGATCACCATAGACAAAGACAAAGTAGAGGCTCCAACAATTGACCCACGGTTATTTTAGCTATGATTGGCCCTGCATTGGTGAGAATGATTTTGATTGATTGTGTATGTTCGATCAATATAATCTTCAAAAAGGCATATGATAAGATAAGGATGGAAGCTAAAGATTTAAAACCATCTAAGCTTGTATTCATGGTTTTAATGGCATTACGACTGAGGCTGTTGGTTATGTTGAATTACCTATTGAATTGGGAGAAGGTGAACAATGGACAGTGCAAATCTACCATTTATTGTTTTGGATGTTGACTCTCAGTACAATGTTTTTCTAGGCCGACCAGCCGTGGCTGAATTCAGGGCAGCTCTTACTCCATGGTGTTTAACTTTGAGATTTTCGATAGATAATGGTGTAAGAGTACTCAAGGCGATCAAGCGATTGGACGTGCATGTTATGTAGCTAAAAGTAGAGGGATGCTCAGTGCAAAGAAAAAAGAATGGGGTGGACAAGATTATCCACATCCAAGATACCAAAGATTGACTACCAGCACCTAAGCCTTTGCTCGAGCACCACAGACGTTTTTATAGAGATATAGATCTAAGAGATGACGATGAGGAGCCCAAAGAGACCAAGGCTACACTAGCTGAGTTAACGATTCATATCATGGTCAAACACGACGGCCCTTCATGAGTTCTGAAGATTTGGTCACAGCTCAACCCCCCGGTGATGAAAGAACTTACTAGTTTTTTCCAACAAAATCTAGATGTATTTGCTTGGACTCACTCTAGCATGTGTGGAATCTTGCCTGCCATTGTGAGCCATGCATTGAATATTGAACCGATGTAAGTTCCAGTGGAACAACAAAGATGCGGCATGGATCTAGATAGATATGCTGCTCTCAAAGAGGAGGTAGATAAACTAAAAGTCAATGAGTTTATTCATGACGCCCTCTACCATGAATAGATATCTAAACCTTTACTTGTGAAGAAGGTGAATGGAAAATAAAGAACATGCATTGATTATTCAAATTTGAATAAAGCTTTTCCAAAAGGTAGTTTTCCCCTTCCAAGGATTAACCAGCTAGTTGATTCAACCACAAGACATGAATCGCTATCTTTTATGGATGCGTACTCGGGATATGACTAAATCCCAATGCATATCCCCGATTAGGTGCATGCTAGTTCTGTTACGGATGTTGGCTTGTACTATTACAGTAGTAATTCTATTTAGATTGAAGAATGCGGAGCAACATATTAGTACTTATTTAATAGGATGTTTAAAGATTAGATTAGAAAAATAATAGAAGTGTATGTGGATGAACTGCTTGTGAAGTCATGACGATCAAGCAACCACATTGAGGACTTGGTAGAAATGTTTGACATCTTTCGATATTACAAGATGAAAATCAATCCTTCAAAAGGTTCATTTGGTGTTGATCAAGAAAATTCTTGGGCTTTATTGTCTATGCTCCTGGAATAGAAGCTAATCCCAAGAAGATTCAGGCCATCCGTGATATCCAAGCGCCAAAACTATTAAACAATTGCAGAGTCTGAAAGGGGAGGTCACTGTCTTAAGTCGTTATCTCCATAGCTACCAACAAATGCATTCCTTTCTATGATTGATTAGGAAAGTAAAAAGAAACTTTAAATGGGTGTAGGAATTTAAAGACACATTCCAAGATCTGGTGAATCATTTGGAGAGACTCCCTATCTTGTCAAAGCCGGTAGATCATGATAAATTGTACATTTATTTGGCTATATTAGCACATGCTATAAGTGCCACCTTGATTCGTGAGGAGAATAGGGTCCATATGCCAGTGTATTATGTCAGTAAACGATTAAAGAGAGCAGAAAGGAACTGTTCGAAAATAGAGAAATTAGCATACTACTTACTAACTACATTATAGATGCTTCGTTCGTAGTTCCAAACACATTTGATCAATGTTTATGCCAACCAGCCTTTATGACAGGTCCTACAGTGACCTGAGACATTTGAAAGGTTACTCAAATGGAACATTGAGCTCAGCCCATTGGACATTACTTGTATCCCTCGAAGTATTATCGGGGATAGGCATTGGCGGACTTTATAGTAGAGTTTACTATGCAAGGTGATCTTTAAGAAGGTAGTGAAATCCCTACAATATGATGAAAATTGTACACTCATGGAGCATCTAATGATCATCATTCTAGAGCTGGGATTGTGCTTGTAACCCCTGAGAATCGGTCAATTTTTTATGCTTTGAAGCTTGATTTCCCAGCAACAAACAACAAGGTTGAGTATGAAGCTTTAACTGCTAGACATAAAGTCACTAGAGAACTTAGAGTTAAATCTCTTGAAATCTTTTGCAATTCATAGTTGGTGGTGCATTAAGTTAGGGGAGATTATCAGACCAAGAGGCAATGGCTTGCCCCATACCTTACCCAAGTTCAGAGTTGTTGATAGAATTGGACTACTATGACATTTCACATATTCAACATGATCAAAATAGAGAGGCTGATTCATTGGCAAAGTTTGCTTGTACCGACGATGCACAACAGATGGGCTTGGTCCCGGTCGATGTAATGAATACCCCAAGTATAAACATGATGGAGATCGACTATACACAGGAAGTGGAATCTAAAAAGGAATCGTGGATGATTCCAATTAAAGACTATTTACTGCATAGAGTCCTGCCTAATAAAATAAATGAAAAGCGAAAATTCCTTCATAAAACTTCATGGTATATTATGCAAGAAGGAGTTTTTTATACGAAAGGTCTCTCAGTCCCTCTACCTCACTAAATCGCTTATGACGAGATAAAACGTAGTCTAAATGAAGTTCATGAAGGAGAATGCGGTAATCACACTGGAGGGCAAAGTTTGGCAAAGGAAATACTTTGTTATGGGTATTGCTGGCCAACCTTAAATCGAGACGTTGTTGATTATGTAAGAAGATGTGATAAATGTCAGATACATGTTAAAATCCTAAGAGCTCTACAAACAGAAATCACGCAAACGGTCAGCCCAAGGCCATTCGCTATGTGAGGTATATACATTATCGGTTCTTTACCGATCTCTAAAGGTGGCGCGAAGTACACTATCATTGCAGTTGATTACTTTATCAAATGGGCCAAGGTAGAACCTTCAGCCACAATCACAACCAAGAAAGTAATCAACAATATTTTCTGAAACATCATATGTCACTTCGGTCTTCCAGGGTCTATTATAATCATTAATTGGACTCAATTCGATAGTGCTGAATTTGAAGAATTTTGTCGAAAATATAGTATTGAAAAGAGATTTACAGCGATCACTCATCCTTAGGAAAATGGAAAAGTTGAAGGTGTAAATAAAATCATCAATTCTATTCTAAAGAAGCATTTGGAGAAGGCTAGACGCAAGTGGATAGATGAACTCCCTACAGCCCTTTGGGCTTATAGGACCGCACATAAGTCCACGGCTAGCCATACTCAATTTGCCTTTGCCTACTGTTCCAAAGGCATTATTCCTTTTAAACTCGAAGTCCCTTCTCATCGGGTGGCTTACTACGATCCCAAAACAAATAAAGATCTCCTCATGGAATCTCAGGACTTTATAGGCAAGAAGCACGAAGAAGCCGATCTGAGGGTGGCTACACATCGACATCGAGTCTCCCGGTATTACAACACTAAAGTTCGACTGAGAACCTTCAAAATTGGCAATCTTGTCCTGAAACGGGTTTTTCCTACCCAATCACAAATGGTCCTGTTTGGGAAGAACCATATGTCATTGAACGGAGGCTTGAAGAAGGAACTTTCAAGCTAGCGACTATCGATGGCATTACACTTCCAAGAGCATGAAATAGAGAACATTTATGACGCTATTTTACTTAGTTTATTTCCTTTATATTTCAGCTGTATTTACTTTTAGAATTTACTTTAGCATTTGATTTTCCAAATACGTAATAAGACAGTTTATCTTATTTCCTTCCATTTGATGAATAAAGTTTCAGGCTTCCTTTGTATTTATGTTTGTTATTGCATTGTATGCAAATTACATTGCGAAACTGATTAATGTAAATATGTACGACAGGCTATTAGAGTTTGAAATCAATCAATCATGCTAACTCCTAATAGGATCAAACAAGATGAGATCAATCAACTTATTCATTTAACGACTCTCATTCACAATCCAAAGGATGGGTTACACAATAAGGAATGAATGTGGCCGATAATATGATGATTGAATTACTCCTGCCTAAATTGTGGAACAGAAACAAAATTAAAGCGACCAAGAGACAACCAATCGCTCATTAAATCAAACACGAAATCCTAAGGGCCAAATTTATCAATCAAAAGGAGTACGATCTGACCTCTCTTCGAAATAATTCTAAGTCCCTATAGTGCAGACTGGAGTATCAACAAAATTCGGGTGTGAACCGACCATCCATAAAGTAACTCTAAGTCCCTATAGTGCGGACTAGAGTATAAACATAATTCGGGTTTGATCTGACCACCCACAAAATAACTCTAAGTCCCCATAGTGTGGATTGGAGTATAACCGTAAATCGGTCATAACCGACTGCTCGTGTGGTAACTTTGAGTCCTAGGAGTGCAAACTATAGTACAAACATAGATTGGGTGCAATCTTCTCACCCATCAACCAAATCTTATGATAGAGTGTGATACAAACATGAATGAATAGATAACTGGAGTTCGACTGTTCTCTATTTCACAAACTCCGACCTGAAACCGACAGGAGGAGAATAAACTCACTAAGGATGGAACTCGACTGTCTGACTTCTAGCCACACCAAATCAAAACCGATGGCGGGAGCATGGTTGCTTAAAAAACTACCGAATTTGACAGCATAGCACTAAGGCTCGAGCCTAGTGTTTGATACGACTCAAGGCCACACGACCACTTGGAGGCCTTGGGATGGAGTTAGAGAATTTGTGCCTGAATTTAAAACAATTAATTACAAGTACATTGAATGGAAAGTAATAGTACAACTACTTAAATAAAAACTCACATGAAAGCTCAACAGAAAACAACATAACAGGTTTTGAGATCTCAGTACAACTTATTCCAAAAAATGGGGATTGATACCCGTACAACTACAATTAGTGAAAGAAATGACTATGAAAACTATATACATTGACCTGAAGTTGCAGTTATTTCTTCGACTTCCTCTCTTTTTAGATATCTCAGAAGTAGTGCCACTTGTGCTGCTCTTTCTGGACCCTCTACCGCCTTTAGCAGGAGAGCTTGTAGAGCTAAGAGAAAGTTCACCGGGAATCGACCTACCAGGTGGAATAATTTGTAGTGGCACAGGAGGAGGATCATTTATGTCCACTTCGGTGGGTTCAGTTTTAACTTTTCTTTTCAACAACGCCTCCCTTCCAATTTTCTCTTTCGAACTAACCTTGGCGATGTGTTCGAAGGCACCGATAATCATTACGTCATCTGTAACAACCCTAGTTTGGACGTTACCTATCAATATTAAATTATAATGGTAATTATAATTTAATATTGTGAATTAAATTAAAATTGGAGAAATTAAATTGTTTATTTGAAATAAACAATGAAAATTGGAATTTAAAATAAGAAAATAAAATTCCAAGCTTTATTTTATTTTGTTGGTGTGATAATAAATGGAATATGGGCTTTAAATAAAGAAAATGTCTTTATTTAGAGAAAGTGCAATAATTATATTAATTATTGCCTATTTACTTCTTTTAATAATTTTTGAGGTAAGTATTTTATTTTTAAAGGTGGTATATTGAAATAAAAAGGTAGAAATTGGTTTAAAAATAATTTTTGGCTATAAATAATGTTTTGAAACGGTTTGAAATATTTTCCTAAGTAAGAAAATAAATTTTGTGGAAATTTAGAAGTTGAAAACATGGATTTATTTATTTATTTGAGTAAAAAGTGCATTTTTGTTAAATTAAGGAATTTAATAATAAAAGTATTTTAAAAACATAAATTAGTCTTTTTATATGATAGAAAATGTCTTATTTTGGATAGGTAATATCCAAACCAAGGTTGTTACATCGTCAGACTCATTTGTCGGAAGCGACTCTTCAGCCTTGTTGTCGTCAAGAGCCCCGATGACTTGAGCATCGGGCCCCGGTACATTAATAACTGTCGGATCCTCAGCTGGTTCTCCTGTTGCTCTACATCAACACCATTTTACGAGTCTGACTAGGGTCCAGAAGACCTGCAAAATTTGTTAAAACAGGGAGATTAGCTCAAAAATATTACGCGTGAAGAACAAAACTTATCATATACTAAGGAATAAAGTGTGATACCTACATCCATTAGGCTCTTCGTGGTTTTTGGTGTACCTCCTTCTAAGATAGGGGATAACATCTTGGATTGGTAGCCGAGCTTGTCCAGATCATGGCCAAGTCCTACTCAATATTGAGAGAGATTGATGTTTTGGCTACTTGGAATGAAGATGGGCCTTTAGGATCAGCCCTTGAAGATTCGACAAAATGTTCTCCTCACTCGGTAAGTGAGGTAAGCATTGAACTATCGAAGCTTTGCAATAGCTAAATCCAAGAGTTCATTTCCATGAAGAAATTCCCTCACCAATTCTTCTTTATTGAGCTAGACTTCACCGAGTTCTTTTTGCTTCATCTTGATAATATGCTCCCAAGCTTTAGCAAGTGATTCAAGATAACCCTCAATGAGAAAACTTAAGTCACGGTGGATAAAGACTTTTGCATTATATTCAATGATCAATGGATCAAGCAAGTTTTGAATCTCATTTCTACAGATCTCTATAGCAGCTTCCACTTGGGAGTTAACTTGTTCAATCATTTCTTTTCGGCCCTCTTCTCGAGCTTCCTATTTAAGAGCTTTCATTTTAGCAAGCTACCTGTCGAGTTTACCTTTCAGGCTCCTGGTCTCAGCAACTTCCTCGCAGTACTTGTATGATCCTTCTTGGGCTTCGATTTTGTCCACCCTTCTTGCAAAGTTCTTAATGTTCCTCAACGCGGTATGCTAGAGCATCTTTTTTCTTTTACAAGGAGTCTTTTTCTAAAGCAAGTGCCCCACCACGATGAAGCGCTACATTGAGTTCCTTTTTATGAGAAACTTCCAAATGGCTTAGTTCCTCTGCCATTTCCTTATCACTTTTCTCCGCTTCAGCAAGTTGAGTTTTTAATTCTAACAATTCAGCATCATGATGTTTGATTACGTCCTTATCTTGTATAGCTTGCAAATTGAGGCGGTCCATTTCATGTTGTCAATCAATGGATACTTTGGAGACTTTTTCCACCAAGTGTATAAACGATTCGTGCTACACAAATAAATCAGACGCACATGGGAGAACCTTGGCATGCCCCAGAACTATATGAATGGAAGAAAGAAATTTGAGCCCATCAAAGCAAATTTTTGGAAAAGTTGCCTCGAGCACAGCCAACTTCTCTACTATAGAAACATCAAGAACAGTAGACAGTAAGGGTGGACCAGAGGTAGCTATTGGATGTTTGTCTGATCGACATTCACAAGATTATTTAGATCTCGAGGAGTCGGAATGTTGCTTGGGAGATGCAGCGATATGAGGGCCATGGTAGGAAGGCTGGTCTCTACTCTTGGTGGGAAAGTCTGACTATTTACCTTGACGTGATCTTTGGGATTAGGATTTGTATTTAGTAGAGGAAGAAGATTCCCTTAAGTGTTAACTCTTACCCCATCCTTCATCTTTCTCCCTATGCTGGGTAGCCTCTGAATTCCAGCTAGATCGGTGGTATGATGAAGAACTTCTGAGGAGATCGAAGGCTCTGGATTGAGACATTACACCTGTAAGGACCAAATAAGAGTGTACTAGTAATTGTTGCATGAAGTATTAACAAAGACTGCATAGTGAAGTGTATGTAGTTGTGAATGTCCTAGTGTTTCCCCCAACAGACCAGTGGCTGTTACCTTGCTCATCGGCGTTTTCTCTCCTTTATAAGAAGGTCGGATGCCTTCACCACTTCTAGTAGGAGAGTTGAGTCCTTTAATATTGATATTCGAAAAGTTGTAGGTCATGATGTACGAAATTCAAAGATATGAAAATCCCTTTAGCGAACTTTCCAAGTGTTGAGAAGACGATTCGTCTTCAACAGGAGTAATAACGTCCTCCAGATCTACGGTGGTTTTTCTTCTACGAAGCTTGTACGTCGGCCTTTTCTTTCTTTTTCTGGGTGTTTGGGATTGTGCATCTTGCAATGGTTTGACTATTGGAACTTTCTTTAGACCTGCATCATTGTCTCTTGGCTTATCGGCCGGAGAATCCTTAATCCCACCCTCTTCAGTATCGTCCCGAGTCCCCTTGGCAGGGGATACGACAGGGTTAATGGTATCCCGTCTTTACTCTGCAACATTCCATGGTAATGCTACAATTTCAAGGAGCCTGATACAGCGACCGACATTCAATATCCCGAACATGGATAGTAACTCATTGGTTAGAAGAAGTTTGATGTCCCTATCCTTAACCAAGGTAGCACGAATGGCAGCGATAGCTATTAAAAAATCTACACCTTCAGAATAGGGGAGAATAGTCGAAAAAACTCCGGATGTTAGTAGATTCAAAGGAAAATTTATAACGTGGATTACTAAACATGAGAGAAAGGTAAAGGTAATGTTTACTTCCTTATAACCATCATCTCGGAAAGCCAGGGTACATCACATGTAAAACAATTCATGCTTAAACAAAGAGAGTTTGTTCCAAGCGCCCGTCAAAACCTTGCAATTTGGCAAGTGTTCATGAAAACATAAGAAGGGCTTCCCGACCACCATTTGAAGTTGTAAATAAATCTTATATCTTCAAGTGTAGGTGGATGAAATAAAACACTAATGAACATCAAAAGGTTCCATGCGTAAAAGCATAAATATTTGGATGAAATAGAGTGGGGGCTATCTTAAGATATCTCGGCATTTCTTGGACAAACAAGTTAAAGGGCGGTATGCATCCAGCCCAACTCATAAACTTATTACATGCGGTGTATTCTACAGGGGGAAAGTGAGGCCTATCATTTCTTGAGGGAAATAAGATGTCCTTAAATAGGATTCCATGAATAGAGCATAGTCGTGGTGAGCAGCCTCGCTAATCAGGGAGGCCTATAAGTCCTTTGGGTTATCTCGAAGAATAGCGCCCTCTACAACATCAGGAGCAGGGCTTGTGTTATCTGCTGGAAGGGCCGAAATATCTGAGAAAGGATTGACCCATGGATTAGAACCTCTGTTTGTTTCAAACGATGGATGGGAGAAATTCTAGCTGACATAGTTGCGGAGCTTGACTATGTTTCAGAACCGACATGTTGCATTCCTTGATCAAAAGACCTATCGGCTGAATGCTTTGGGCGTCTCGAATCTACAATAACTATACTCAGTAGATAATCGAGGTTAGAAAAAGTAACCTATTCTCTCATATTAGGTGCGAACTAGTGTAGTGCAGTGCAGTGCAGTGCGGTATATAACAGATATAAATAGTTAGAAATTATAAGAATGAAATAAAACGACGAGGCTCTTCGACCAGAGAGACCGTCATCGCTGACCATCTCAACCGGCAAGGAGATTGATTGGTAAAGGAAGTTTTGGGATCGACAATCGATATATCAAAGTGTGAAGTTTACCAGTTATGTTCATTTGCAAGTTTTTAGTCCATATTGAAATTTTCAGAAATTTGATTGCTCAATCTTAAATTCAACAGTGGATATGCATGTTATATAATTCGTCATCATCACATGTCCAAGGTCATTAAGCCAAGTTAATAGTGATTGCTCAAATAAACCATGTTAAAGTAGTTTTCAACACCAAGAAACCAATTATTGTCTCCATGTCGATCCAAAAGGGAATACCGATCCATATCCAAAACCTTATACCGAACCCTCAACTAAACCACAAAATACCGATCCCTACTGGACCACCGTGACTGATCCCTCAACTAAACACCCTGTACCGATCCCTCTCACAAATGATAGCCTAATCCTTAAAATACCGATCCCTTGCCATTTAGCCAAGTTTGCTGTACCCTTCGCACCATTCAATACCACCGGCCCCGACCTAATCGACCCCTACCACTACCATATTGTCATATACAATCTCTACATTCTTCTACTCTTGACCTTTCTTCCATCAAAATTCCTTGTCGAACCCTCGTCTTTCCTCCTCCCCTCCTCTTCCTACACCGAACTTAATCTACTGAGCCCTAAATTCATGAATGATCAATCTCTCCAAAGCCATTCATCATCACGGTCTCAAACACTCTCACGATTACCAACCACTTAAAACCCAGAGTCTCATCTAACGACTGAAGGAGTGCTTTAGAATTTTACCTATATGGATGTTCGAATTCAAGTCGAGGCAAACGTTGGGTACACGAGAATCTGATGGGAAGGATAAGTAAGTTAATGGAAAAGGTGGAGGGTCAGGAGAATCGAGTGTGAGTAGGAATGAGATTTTATTGGTTTTGTTTGTTAGAAACAAGGGTTCAGAGCAAAAGGCAAGGAAATGAAGTAAGTGGAGAAGGAATGAAAGGAAGGTGGATACATAAATAGGGGAGGATTTGGCGCAGAACATAGAGCGTGCAATGAGAAGAGAGAGATCAATTTATAAGCTTGTCGATCCCTATTAGCGTGACTGGAAAACGGGATCGGCATAATAAATACAGACCCCTATAGATTAAAAAAAGGAAAAAAAACAAAAATAGTTGTAAAGATTAGGCTATGAGCATGAACATACAAAATGTTATAAAAATTGGCAATGGCCCGTAAGTGTTCAAACGCGTCCGAGAGCCAACAACAAAAACGTGCATATGAATGTGCACTTGAAAAAAATTAAAAATTCAATTTTTTGAAATCAACAGAAACTGAAATCAAACATGATACCTTCAAGTTCAGGCTAGACCAAATAATGAAAGCTTATAGGTCTCACAGAACCAGATTCATATATATATATATTGAAGAAATATGGAACTGGAACTATATAGTTGGAAATCGACCAAGCGTCATGGAAATCAATGAAGAATTAAACTCCTTGAAAAAACAATTTGACAAAGGAAGAGCAATCACTCAGGAAGCTAGAGGGACCTCTTTTGACTTGTTTCAATTCAAAGCACGTCATGTTACTTATAAGACATGCTTTGGAGGGAAAGTGTTACTTGATATCCTAACACAGCTATATTGAGCTGATCGCACAAAGATAGATCCGGCTATAATCAAGTTCGATGACCCTGAAGCAATGATTGCGTGACCCGAGAGTAAAAGCACAGATGGTTATATGAAGTAAGAATTGAATGGAATTGGTATATAAATAGTGCAAGATGCTTGGAATATGGAATATATCTTAGATAAGTGAAGGGATCGACATGGCTTGGTAACTTCATAGGGATCAGCATGATTGAATTAACGAGGGATCGACATAGTTGAATTAGGATGGATTAGCATGGTCGAGCAAGAAAGGGATCGGCATGGTTTGATGACTTGGGTAGGCATACGTTAGCTCATAAAAGAGAACTTAGCATAGATGATTGAATATGGATCGGCTTGGTTGAGCAAGTAAGGAGCTGGCTTGATTAAATAAATGAGGGATCGATTGAGTCAAGTGAGTATGGTTCAGCATAGATTATTGACTTGGAAAGTCATGCTTCAACTCATAAATGAGGGATTGGCATATCTTATGAAAGAAGATGGATCGACATACTTTGGTCAACTAAAGAGGCAGAAAGCAGCTCACATATGGGGTTAAATCAAAGATCAAACAATAACTTGAGTTGTAGTGGTCCAACTGACATGATCTTTGAAGAGCCAGTATATTTAAGCATGTAGAACCCACCATAAGGATCGCTGCCCAAAAATCGACCAATGAAGGGATCGGTATTAATCCCTCTTCATTGGGATTTGGGCCTAGCGACCCCACTAGTGGGCCCATATTGGTTAGAAGGTCCTATAGCTGAAGTTTCAGAGAGATTGGTGTTCATCTTCACCTATAAATGCTAGCCTAAGGGGTCATTCTAAGGATCTTTACGTTGCTGGTTACTTTAATCTTTATTGTAATCAAGTTTTTTCTATTCCTTGCTGCTGTAATCAGATTATTAGTGGATCAATAAAGATAACTTTCAAAGTGGATGTAGGCATACAATGCCTAGTCCCTATAAATTTTTGTGTTCTTGATTATTGCTTCTATTAGTTTGATAGTTTTATTCTAGTGGAAATTAGCCACAAGGGCCTCTTTAGCAAGTGCAATTTGTTTCTAGGACACATAATTGAAGTAATTACTTTTAAGGACAAAATGCAAAATAATTAGTTTCTAAGGCCTAAAAACCTATGAAATTATGTCCTTCAAAGTAATTGGACTGCTTACTTTGTCCTTAAAAGTAATTATTCTGCTGACTTTGGCCTTGAAATTAATTTCTAAGGACGTGTGTCCTAGAAACTAATTGAACTGCAAAGTTTGTCCTTCTAGTGAAATGCCCCATTATTCTATTCCTCGGTTTTAATTTTTCTTTCTTCATTTGCTTCTCTTCTTAGATCAATTCTTGGGTGTTTGTGACTAATTTGGTTGCAAATAGTGACTAATAATTGTACTCAGAAAATAACATGCTACATACTTATATTTGAACTCCGCACAAGTAGAAGCCGCTTTTTTTTGTTCAGGCTGCAATAACTTCTTCATATTATCTTGGAATCAGACGAGACTTCGACCGATGAACTCCTGGCTAAAATGCGAACAATATAGAACCCTCGGATACATCATTTTACGAATGCACATTGTAGTTCTCCATAGTGACTAACAGTTGAACTTAGAAAATAACAAGCTGCATCCTCAGAATTGAAATCCCTTAGGCAGAAGCCGTTATTTTTTCCTTCAGACTGCGGTAACTTCTTCATACTAACTCGAATCAAACGGGACTTCAATCGATGAAGTCCTACCTAAATTATGGATAATCTGGAACACTTGGATGCTTCATCTTATGAACGTATATTATAGTTCTCCATTAATTGTACTTAGAAAATAACATGGTACGTCTCCATATTTGAACTCTGCCTTGGCAGAAGACACTAATTTTTTTGTTCATACTACAATAACTTCTTCATACTAACTCGAAATCAGATGAGACTTCACCGATAAACTCCCACCTAATTTACAAACAATATGGAACAATATGATACTTCATCTCTTTAACGCACACTGTAGTTCTCCATGATGACAAACAGTTAGAAAATAATGGACTACATCCTAATATTTGAACTCTTCCTAGGCAGAAGCCACTATTTTTTGTTCATACTGCAATAACTACTTCATACTAACTCAGAATCAGGCGAGACTTCGATCGATAAAATCCTACCTAAATAATGAACAATATGGAACACTTGGATACTTCACCTCTTCAATGCATAATATACTTCTAATTGGTAACTAATAATTGTACTTAGAATATTACAGGCTACATCCTTATATTTAAACTCTCTCTAGGAAGAAGCCGCTATTGTTTTGTTCAGACTACAATAGCTTCATCATAAAAATTCAAAATCAGGCGAGACTTATATGCTACATCCTTATATCTGAACTCCACCTAGGCAGAAGTCACTATTATTTTGTTTATACTGCGATAACTTCTTCATAATAACTCGGAATTAGGCGAGCCTTCGATTGATGAACACCCGCCTAAATTACGGACAATATAATACACTTGGATGAATCATCTCTTGAATGAACACTAGTCTCTATGGCGAGTAACAATTATACATAGAAAATAATAGTCTACATCCTCATACCTTAACTCCACATAGGCAGAAGCCGCTATTTTTTTGTTTGCACCGCAATAACTTCTTCATAATAACTCGAAATCAAGCGAGACTTCGACCAATGGATTCCAACCAAAATTATGGACAATATGGAACACTCAGATACTTTATTTGTGAAGGCATGTTGTAGTTCTCCATGATGGCTAATAGTTGTACTCGAAAAATAACATGCTACATCCTTATATTTGAACTCCGTCTAGGTAGAAGCTACTATTTTTTTGTTTAGATTATAATAACCTCTTCATACTAACTCGAAATCAGGTGAAACTTCAACCGATAAATTTCGATCTAAATTACAGACAATATGGAACACTTAGATACTTTAGCTTATTAATATATACCGTAGTTATCCATGGTGATTAATAGTTTTACTTGGAAAATAACAGGATACATCCACATATTAGAACTCTACCTGGGCAGAAGCCGTATATTTTTTATCATACTGTAATAACTTCTGCATGCTAACTCGAAATTAGGAGAGACTTTGACCGATGAACTGCCACCTAATTTACGGACAATATGGAACACTTGGATACTTCATTTCTTGAACGCATACTAAATTCCTCCATGGTGACTAACAGTTGTACTTACAAAATAACAAACCACATCCTTGTATTTGAACTCTACCTAGGCAAAAGAGGCTATTTTTTGTTCAGAATACAATAACTTCTTCATATTAACTCGAAATCAGGCGAGTCTTTGACCGATGGGCTTCTATCTAAATTACGGACTGTTTGCGCCAAAGTTGGTCGCAAGCCCCAAAAGCCGTGAAAGCACTAATGTTTACACACAGATCCACAATATTCACACATAGATCTCAGATCCAGATAAAGTAGAGAATCAAAATGAAGAAACAGTAAAGTTAAAATGGAAGAAAGCAGGAATGAACACAAAATTTATAGTGGTTCGGCAATCCGGCCTACGTCCACTTTAAATCAATCCTTTTTATTGCCTTATGTACTGTAGTTATAATTACAAGCCTTTAGTATCAATTAAAAAAAAGGCAGAGTTTCAGCGCCAGAGAAGGAGAAGATCCCCTTTTTGGTTGCCATACGACTCCTATTTATAGGTGTAGAGCCGATAATATCCGCCTCAAAAACTGGAACACCTCTTCTTTTGCGCAAGTGGTCCCACCAGACCGATTCAGAGCGATTTGGGATCGATGTGTGTTCAATTCGTATTGATCCAAAAGTGGTCCAATCGAGCCAAGATCGATCATGGTGGTTCTTGAATGTATCAGGAAGCTCTTCTGAAAATTTCGTAATGTTTGGAATTTTATATTTTGAGTTATGATCGATGCAAGTTTGTGTTTATAAGTTGGATGTCGCGTTTGTATCGATCCAAAGCTCGGCATTCTCCTCTCTTCGCATCGATGTAGTTTGCATCTATGACGTGGCTTGAAAACCCAGGGCAGATCCATTTTCGATGCCGAGTTGAATGCTTCTCCAGCCTGACCATTCTCTTCGTATCCATCCTGTATCATTCCTCTCGTATTGATGCCGACGTGCACACTTCGTATCAATCAACTGGTGTCGGCTTTGTATCGACGAAAATTGATAGTTTCATATCGATCATCTGGGTGATCAATATGAAATATACATCCACACGATCGATCTGAAGTAGATAGCTGTGGGCTACTTTGTATCGATGGGAAAGGTCTGGTTACGTATCAATGATTTGGTCGATCGATACAAAACATATCATATTTTAACATGCATATATCGATACGGAGTGAACGACCTTAATCGGTCTGAGAGATGCAGTCATCCAATCAATATGAAGAGGAGAAAAAGATTTCCTTTATGGATACGAACAAAGCCAACCTTGATGGATACAAAGTGAAGTTACTTGGATCGATACGAACGTGATGGATACGACTAAGAATAGTGTTTAATTTGCATCGATCATATCTTGAGTAAACGACCGCCGATTGACTTGAAATCGGAAACGTAGCCTTTCCTAGCCTTATTCGTCTTTCCCAATCGATCCCGTCTTGATTAGAGCTCGGTCAAATTTTGACGATATCGATCATAGCCTTGTTTGCAATCGATCTCTAATGCCAGTTTCCATCCTTTTTAGCCTATTTGTTGATATCCCAGCCTTGACCAAAAGGCGGGATAACATTTTCCCCCCAAAATATGCCTTGTGGTAAGAAGGTGTGTTTTGAATAGCTTCGAATCCAACATCCAAAATCCATATTCCATTCATAGTCATTCTATCTGATCTATAATCCAATCTATTACTAAGCCATCCTATCCAAGTGCCATAGCTATATCCAAGTCCGCGACTGCTCCAGGTCGATGTCTAATTCAAAGTCCTGTAACCACATCCTTAGCCAATTCTGTAGCTATCTGAATCCATCAACCGAGCTTTAACCTATCCAATGACCAACAACGAAATCCATAACCTTTCTAGGTTGATATCCAAATTCGGGACCGCTTCGGGCCCTTTGCCAAATCCAGGACCTCGCCGGGTCCATTTATCCCAAGCCAAAATCCAAATCCAGGACCTCTCCGGGTCGCATTATCCTATTCTAGCCTCGACTCTCCGATCGAGTGCTTTTATGTTCTCCAGCCTTGGCTCTCCAACTAAGGACTTTTTATATTTTCCGGCTTGGCTCTCCGGCCAAGGACTTTTGTATTCTCCGGCCTCGACTCTCCGGCTAAGGACTTTTGGATTTTTATATTCTCCAGCCTCGGCTCTCCGGCCAAGGACTATTATATTATTCAGCCTCGGCTCTTCGACCAAGGACTTTTATATTCTCTAGCCTTGGCTCTCTGGCCAAGGACTTTTTACATTCTATTTTAGTCCATTCCATCGCACTCCGACGAAGGGACTCGTTATTTGCGATTACTGCCCCGTCTCTTCGGTCACGGCCGTAATCACGAGACCTGTATTATTTATTACATTGATCTAAATCCACTTGTTACAAATTCCAGTTAACAATTTGAAAGTCCGAATAAACAAGGAAAACTAAACAAATTTCTGTGCAATCAAAGAAAGAACCAAAATTTATAGGAAAATAGAAAGAAAACAGGATTCCGTAGACTCGAGCAATATGGTTCGTCATCGTCTCAGGGCATGCCTAAGGACCGTCCTCGATCTCATACATGTGTAAGTGACTTAGCCATATTACTTCTAGCACTATTAATTATTCAATGCCACCAATTTATTTAGTTAATGATGAGCCGGCGATTCCTAGATCTAGTGCAATCCTCGTTTGTGGTGGGTGGTGGTCACTCCTATTCCACTGCCATAGGTGGATTCTTTACATATTATTGCAGATGACCAATTCCTTATATGCTCCTCAATGATATCCTTCAAATATATGCAGTTATTCGTTTTGTGCCCATTTAGCTCATGGAATATGTAGTGCTTTCCCGATGCCCGCTCGTATTCAAAAGGTTCCCTTCTTACCGGCTTTCGATACTGGAGGTGCCCTCGAGTATCCAAGTAAAATATTTTTAGAGTTTCAGTTAGATCTGTGTAAAAAGAAAACTTTGAATCCCTTCGTGGCCTTTTTGAAGTGCTACCATTATCATTCATTTTCCATTTTCCTTTATCATCTTTGACTGGGTCATCCCTAGTTGGACCTCCACCCCTTACTGCACAAGCTTCAGCCTCTCTCCCTTCTCTCTTAGCCTGCACATTTTCTTTCCTCAAAAACCTTTCTGTCTCATGGTAGAACTCCCCGAGATCCCTTGGTGGGTCTCGTTCCAACGATATCTTGAAATCTGAATTATCTATAATTCCTGAAACTGCCGCCATCAAAACCATCGATGGATCAGGTCGATCCACCAAAGCCACTGCCGCATTAAATCCGGTTAAGAAATCGTTGAGCGACTCTCCATTCCATTGTTTCATCGATGTTAAAGTCATCACGTTCTTGGGTCGTCCTATGCGGACCCGAAACTACATCATAAATCTTTCAATTAGCTCTGTCCATGTGCTAATAGAGCACTTTCCAGCTGTCTGAACCATAATGCTGCAATATTTGTCAAATACAAAGGGAAACATCGTGCCATGACCTCCTTCGATGCCCCCAGCACTTCCATATGCCTCATGTACCTTGTCAAGGGAACGGTAGGATCCGTTCTCCCGTCATACATCTCCAGTGTCGGCAATTTGAAATCTGGCGGACTCCTAACTTGTATGATCATGCGAGAAAAAGGGCTCCTATTCACATCCTCAAAGTCTCTATTCACCAACCCACCTCTCATGGCTCTCCTAACCATCTCTACCAATCTATCGCTGTCACTAAGCTGTAGTCCTCCTTCGTTGCCTCTGATTTTCCCCTCCGAGTTAACGAGGGAATCCTGAAATCTACTCTCTTGAACGAGCATTCATTCCTCTATCAGTGCCATGTTGCTCGGCTCCACTTGATACTCTGCCCGGTATTGGATCATGCTCTGGGTGAGTGCCACCTAGTTCTGGTGTTGTGGATGATGGTCCTGTTCAATTCTGAACTCTGGTTGCTCCATGCTTCCGATCCCTATCTCCAACATCTTTTGTAGTTTCGTTAACTTGATTCTGCACTCTAATTGTTCCAACTTGTCGAAGTAGGTTCTGCATCATCTCCTATTGTCTCTACAGCATCGTTTCCATCTCGTCTCTGGTGATAAAGATCGACACCTAATTCGCTCCTGAAGAAGGCTCTTGACTCCCTTCATGCTGACTCTTTTCAGTCCTTTATCATCTAGCCGATTGCCTAACCATGATCCCTTTTAGATCTGGTCCTTTAGCTTTCCAAATCTGAACTTCAAATCCAAGATAGTGGGTGCTAGTCCTCCCAATGAAAGCACTAAAGTATTTGTGCCAAAATTGGTCACAAACCTCAAAAGCCGTGAAAGCACCAGTGTTTATACACAGATCCATAATATTCACACACAGATCTCAGATCCAGATAAAGTAGAGAATCAAAATGAAGAAACAGTAAAGTTAAAATGGAAGAAAGAAGGAATGAACACAAAATTTATAGTGGTTCGGCAATCCGGCCTACGTCCACTTTAAATCAATCCTTTTTATTGCCTTATGTACTGTTGTTATAATTACAAGCCTTTAGTATCAATTAAAAAAAATGGCAGAGTTTCAGCGTCAGAGAAGGAGAAGATCCCCTTTTTGGTTGCCATACGACTCCTATTTATAGGTGTAGATCCGATAATATCCGCCTCAAAACCTGTAACACCTCTTCTCTTGTGCAAATGGGCTCACCAGATCGATTAAAAGCGATTTGGAATCGATGCGTGTTCAATTTGTATTGATTCAAAAGTGGTCGAATAGAGTTGAAATCGATCATGGAGGTTCTTGAATGCATCAGGAAACTCTTCTGCAATTTCATAGCTTTTGGATTTGAAGATTTTGAGTTATGATCGATGCAAGTTTGTGTTTATAAGTTGGCTGTCGCGTTCATATCGATCCAAAGCTCCACATTCTCCTCTCTCTGTATCGATGTAGTTCGCATAGATGATGTGGCTTGTAAACCCAGGGTAGATCCATTTTTGATGCCGAGTTGAATGCTTCTCTTGCCTGACCATGCTCTTTGTATCCATCCTGCACCATTCCTTTCGTATCGGTGCCGGCGTGCACTCTTCGTATCGATCAACTGGTGTCGGCTTCGTATCGATAGACAATGATAGTTTCGCATCGATCATTTGGTTGATCGATATGAAATATACATCGACACGATCAGTACGAAGTAGATAGCTGTGGATTACTTTGCATCGATGGGAAAGGTTGGGTTTCGTATCGATGTTTGGTCGATCGATATGAAACATGTCATATATTAACATGCATGAGAGAGGATACATCCAAATATTGGAATATTATTGATTTCAAAATAACAAATATTGGAATATTATTGATTCCAAATATTGAAACATGTCATATATTAACATCGATGAGAGAGGTTGGGTTTCGTATCTGTTCCCATCGACGGTTGTACTAAGAAAATAACAAGCTACATCCCAATATTGGAATATTATTTCTCTATGAGATGTAAAAGAGTATATTTGGATTTCAAAAGGTCAACGAGTAAATCTATTCAATGAATGCTCTTTATTAGTAGTAAAGATAAAGGCACGCTTAAGTGAATTGTATATGTTACTTTGATTGATTATGTATAACTATTATGATTTAAATAAAAGCTCAAAGTGATAGCTTTGAGTTCTAATTTAATAGAAGTTGGAATAAAATCTTCAGTTATTTAATTAGTAGATAAACTATTGATGTTTGAATAAGTCAGTTTTGTTAATAAGAAATACTTCCTGTAAATATGGTTATATGTATGAAAAAACTTATTTTGAGAAGTTTAGCATTATGCAATTTTTGAATTTTAAGTCAAAAATTCAATTTGAAAAGAATTAGAAGTTAAACAAGGATAAGTTGTCATGATTCTCCTTGGGATAGAATAGTAAATCCCTAAAGAAATATAATTTTATGACAGAGCCTTTTAAATTATAAAGGCTTATAATATTTTAGAGAAGTCACTTTTTAAGTATTTCACATTCTTACTTATAAATCGGGTTATTAAAAAACTAAATGTTAACCCAAAAAATGGTTTAACACCTTGGACCGAGTGTGAAATCACGAGCCCTTTTCTTACATAGCAGTAATATAGAAATAAATGTAAAAGGAGCAGCAATGGTAAAAACACAAGAAGATAGTAGTTGTAATGAAGCCTACATCCACTTTATAACTTTCTACTAATTGACTGTTGTTACAAGTTGAATCAGATTACAATATGATTGAATCTTTTAAGTTATATCAAGTCACAAGTGCAAGAGTTCACTGGAGAATCACAGTAAAAACCTAGATGACTATTGTGCAGGAGGAAAAGAGTAAAGAATAATTTCAGTAGAGTTCCAACAGCGGGTCCTAATGATCCCCTTTATGTTGCAAGTAAGAATGTATTTATAGGGGTTGGAGAGCTGTTTGGCTAGGCTGCATTACTAAAAGCCTACACTCAATGATACAAAGGTGCTCTAAGAACATCATTGCTATCCAAATTAACTAATGGATCGCTAGGATCCATGTAATTAATGTATTTTTGAATCGTTTCCTTTGGGTTGTATTCCTTCCCTTATGTAGTTACTTTCCATGTAATTTTGCGCTTGCTGCCTTGTTTTGACGATGATTCATGTACAGGTTGGATTGAACTATGACTGGAATCAGATATATCTTTTCATCTCAAAATAGGTTGCTTGGAAGGCTATGAAATTTGGCATATACCCATAGAAAAGATACTGACTCATGATGCAAGAGGTTTGAATGACCCATGATAAATCCTTATGGATCGCTAGCAATCCATAGGTGATGGATCGCTAGTGATCCATCCCCTTAGTCTATTTTTGTGTTTTTCTTCTTTAGACTTTCTCGGCCTATTCTTATAGTCCTCTTTGTTGATTCTTAGGTTGTTTTGCCTTGGTCAAGATTTTCTAACTCCTATTGAATTTTGCTGGGTTAAAAAATTAGTTAACAATTGCACCCCAGAGTATGCCTTCTTTAGGAACAAATTGTGCTATGGAAGTAAGCACTTTTGAGTTTCCGTATCATGAGATCTAGTAATTGTATTAAGGTTTCCATTCAAATTCCGCTTTGGCTACTCGGCCGTCCATTTTGTTTTCGATGTGAATCGCATTGCTCGTAATAATAAATCAATTTCGATCCCACAATTTTTAAGATAATTTCAAACAACATATAGATCATACTTGGCAAGTTTAAAGAAGATTAATTGTAACCTGATCCATAAACTTAGCGAAATTTCAACAACCAGTCTCCTATTTATCTTTGCTCGAACAGCCTATTCTCATCATTCTCTGCTCACGTGCTCTTCTTGCGACCCGAGCTAATCCATGACCAAATCCTAAATTAGCCTTGACCGCCGTCATCGTCGATCCCCATCGCTGAGCCTTTTACCGCCAACCTTAACTACCTTCGCCATAACTTTGAGCCAAGCCCCAGTACCTGAATCGTTGCTTTCTTGGACCACCTCTGGTCTTATGTAGCATTGATCACCTTTAACTCAAAATGGAACACATATGGTTTTGATCTGAGGTTGGTAATGAGTGGTTACCGTGCTGGTGGTGATTGCCAACGAGTTTGGGACGATCGATGAGAATGGTGAACGAAGCGGGTTGATTACGATTTATTGGAGGTAGATAGTGGATTCTTTCCTTGCATTGATGTATTCTACTATCTTCATTCAATAAATCAAAATCGATTAGTGCATGGTCTTGTTGGCTACGTCAAAGAGGTTTGCTGTGGACTAGATCATCCTGGATTAGTTTTACTATCGCACACTTGGTGTACCTTAAAATAGAATGAGCTTTCTGTGTCGCTTTGGACAAGGTATGCATTATCGATCGTTTACCAATAATAGGTAAGTTAGGAGGATTAACTTCAATGAATGATATGAAATGTTTTTCCATTCTCTATTGTGGGTGAATTATCTAAACATGATAGAGCATTCATAGTGTTCAGGACACCAAGCCTATTCCACATAGATAACACATTGCACTTTCCCAGTCAATGCTTGGAATCTGACACGTTGGCACAAGTCAACGTCTTTTCGGAATTCAAGTGTTAAACATAGGGGGATTTCTAGTTATAAATAGAATTACCTAACCACGTTGGATACAAATTCTGTTATATAGAATGAAGCATCCATCATACTGACGTAAATCCAGTGAAGAAAGCCCGGTAGTCTCGAAAGCGGAATCATCATCAGTTATGCTTTCGCAAACAGTTCCAACAGCGCAAACTTCTTCGGCACCATGGGCTGAATATTGCAAATTGGTGCCGGTTGGTCCGGTTGCTGATCGGACCCCCTCTGAACTTTAGAGTTTTACTTAACCCTCTAGAGAGAGCTTTCATGTAATTTCTTCTAAAGTTCTGCACAATATTTGTATACAGCATGACATTTTGAATAATGTGCATCTTCCACTAAAAAACGAGTTTGCACACATGCCATCTTTGAGGTACACCGCCTACCATCGATAGATATGCTTGAATGGTGCAGTGTCCCCATTTAATCATTTCTTGGGAGCAACTCTTCTGAATTTTGGAATAGCCCCATTTCAAATTCATCCTAACGAATATGCCTTTTTTACTTGTCTTTACATTTTGTTTACGCAGACATTCAATTATTCCCCCAAGCTTCAATGAGTTGAGATATTTCCTCTCATTCAAGAAGAGAGATAAATGTCCGTCTCTTGTAACTATTGAGGCTCAAAGAAAATTCAAAATCATGCTGCAACTCCAAAGCAACTTGTCCCAGTTCAAGACCCAAAATCTCTCTGTTAGATGCCATCAAGGATTTAATCATCTTTGGATGACATAAGGTGAGTTTTCTCTTTACTTATTGAGATTTAGTACAATGATGCGTGGTTTAAATAGACCGAATGCTCCTTGCAGTTATTCCAAGGCCAAATATTGACCCATCACTTAATCCCATCTTTAATACTCTGAAGGCCATAGATGTTAGAGAGATATAAGTCAAAACTTTTCTAACGGATGAGGATTTCCATTGTTACAAATTGTTGCATCCTAGGAGATCTTCCATCTTCATTAAAGTTCCATCCCCTGCCCATTCTAGGATTCAAAAGTGCTCTAATTCTTCATCGCATGATTTAGAAGAGGGCGATCTGCCAGAAGAAGAAGGTCCATCCGGCGGATCAACTGAGGAAATCAGTGAAGGAAAAGGCGTTACGACTGGAACCAGTAGCCCGATTAGGATACCCTTAATCCCAAAGGAGGGGGAATAGGAGTTCAAATGGTAAGAAGGGAAGGCTGTGGTGATTGCAAAAAAGGAAGGTGAAATTCAGCACCGGAGTAGCTACGATTCCTCCTCTGGTGATGAGGAATTTGATGCAAGTTCTAGTGAAGGAAATTTCGAATCATATGATGAAACTCCAGGAATAAGTCCCATTCACCCAGATTCACCTCATCAAGAGATTATTTCTAAAGATGCTCCCCAATAGCCGAACGACTTCATGGCTCTCCACCTTAGGAAACCTATATCAACTTTGGGGACTTGAGAAATGTTTACGTATACATTGCAGAACTCATAGGAGATGATTTTAAGTTCGAGGGATTACCTTCTCACTTTGATCATGCTGTTTTTGGAGCTAGCCCGACGCCCACTATAGTCACTTCTCGATCCCGGTTTGTGAAGTCCTTTTAGACAGTCCACGACACATCACACACTCTATTGGGACCATGTACACTCATATATGCACTATTTAAGCTAATTTTCCATCGTTAAAGTTACTTTATTTTTTCCATTAGATACAATAGGAGGTCGTGGACTTTATAAAGACCTTGTATAATTTATAGATGCACAATGTAGGTCGAGATGGACTTCAAGCCACTGCCAGCCTTAAGAAACTAAGGAAGAATGGAGAAGAAGGAAAGACCGAGAAGTTGAAGCTCATCGCTGGGATGATAGGGACCGAGGCAGAATTTACAGGGTTGTATATGAGAAGAGGAAAACTCCTGATGAGTAGGAAGAGCTATACAAAAAGTCAAAAATAACCATGTTCCTCATCCTTTCAAGCACCATATATTTGCCCCAGCTCCAGTCTTTACCACAATTGAGGTACCAACTTCTATTATTCAAGTTGTTCCATCAACCCAGCCTCTATCAACTCATGTTGTGGCTACTTCTGGTTCTTCATGCCTTCGAAGGAAATCTGCTTATATTCTTCCGTCTGGTCCAAGCAAGCTTGAAGTCGTACTCCCTGGATGGTTCTGAAAGGGAGTTAAGTTCGATCATGACCTGCATCTGATTCTTAAGGATTCTTATATTCCCCATCTTCAGGCGATTCAGAGCGACTTGGATCAAGCTGAAGGATTGGAGGAATTATGTAAGTAGTTGAAGGACACAAACCACAACAACTATTAAGAGATCCTTTCTTTTGAGTTGGAAAACGATGATTAAAAGGATGCTAATAGATCGTGATGCCAGAATTTATCAGTTTACAAAGGAGATAGATGCTTCCATTCGAGAGAGTAAGGGAAACACTATTTTTCTAAAGGAATTGAAAGATGCTTACGCGAAAATTGAGATCATGTTGAGAGATGATATCAAGAAAGCCCATGCTGATGAAGTCAAACTGAAAAAGGAGCTTGAAACTCGAGTTGTGATCATCGAAGCTTAGAAGAGACTACTGTTGGCCATGATGAAATGGTCGAAGCTTATAAGAAGACAATTGTTGATTATGCAGGAATGGTGGAATCTTAAGATAAGACCATCTCTAACCAGGCTCAAGTGTTCACTTAGCTTGGAGAAAAATTTGCAGAACTTAACATTGAAAAGACCAAAGCCAAAGTCGAGAAGGCCGTTGTAATGGTGGATTACTTGGAGCTGCAAGATGCCTTCGAAAAGAAGATGGTTAAGATGGAGGACACCATCTTGAACTTCTATGTCAACTCCCTATTACATTTGAGCATGCTCTATTATCTAGATTCTAAATTACCGCGTACTCTTGTTTTGATTTAGGAAGAAGTCCAGGCCCATTTTCGAGAAGACAAGGATGCATATATTGAACAAGAGTTGGAGGATGTCAATCTTAATGAGGAATCAAAGAAGATTTTGGTAGAGAACTAAGAGATTATTCGGGTGGAAAGGAAGTGAGAAGCCACCAATGATGCCACGATTACGGCTGCTAAAGCACTATCGAAGCCTTTTAGTTCTAGGCCTAGCAAATCATCCAAGCTACCTCATCATCAGATAGGAATCATTCCAGCTTCGGGTGGTGGCGCTGTGTTGTCTGCACCCACCAGCAGGTATCTTTGAAGCTCCTTGAATCGACCTAAAACTTCACCTAAGATTGTGCAACCATACAGAGAAGGAAAACGATAAGGAGTATGAGGTTGAGATTAACAGTCACACTTCTGATGCCGGTAACTTTTTTTTTCCGAGTTTGAGTATTTTCAGCTCACACTGCAAGAACAAGATGAATTGAATGCTTTCCTTTTTGATCTTATAGGTTTGTCTTCTTTGCCCATCGAACTGCCAACTTCTCCAATCCCGGGGCGTACTACCATTTTGACTGCTTCAACGCTTGTTTCTGTTGGTGCTTTGATCACCATGTCCATGTCCGTTTTGCAACCAGGGCTGGAATTTGAGAAAATCACTGTGTTGCACATCCTGGAAAACTCTTCTGTATCTTTGGAGGGCAATCTAACAATAGCTGCACTCGTGAGCAGATAGATAAGCCAGCCAACTAAGTAAAACTGCACAGCAGATGGTGGCAGTTAAGAAGGAAAAGATTGAGGAGAGAAAGCCATCAAGGAGCTCCTGCAAGTCCAGAAAGCGCAAGACCAAGGGGGAGTCTTTCGAGGGAGTCGAAGAACAAGTAGGAGACATGGGCATGGAGCCTATAATTGATATCTTTGGCAGTGATACAACTCTTGGTGGTAATGCTAAGAGGAAGAAGAAACTTTTGACTAAAGGCTGGAAGGAAAGTAGTAGCAAGAAACACTGACAGGCTTGGGTGACAATGGACTGGATACTGGAACATTCTGATTTGTTTGACATGTATTTTGTACAAGTGCAAAGTCTACAATTATTACTTTTGTTTTTGTAGCATCTATACTTTTGCTTTTGTTGGCCCATATTGTATGGGTACGGCTCCCGTATTTTTACTTTGTACAGAAAATGTTATAAGGAATGAACAGATTAATGTTTCTACTATAATCTCTTCTATGTTCTTCCTTATTTTTCATGTACTTAGCTTGTTTGCATACCACTTATGTGCGTACATGACACGATTGCTTGTTCTGCAAGTTCCATATGCATTTTTCCAGTTTCATAACTAGATCTGTTGTGATTGCCAAAGTTCTTTATTTTGGGAAATAAGACTATGGAGTAGTTTTCCTTTCAACTAAATGTTGGCATGTATGCCCCCTACTTTACAGGGTTGTTTACTTCGAACACTTGATAAATGACCGGTTGATCCAAGTGATTCTTCAAATATCTATAGCCAAATCTACTTTGTGGTTCCTATCTTCGAGAACCTGTGACTTGAGCATCTCGACTCCAGAGATTTTGTCGGTCAACGATTGGAATTCTTTGCCGATTTCTAGTTGTGCGACATTGCTGGATTCATATCAATTACATTTGATGGTGATAGTGGACCCTTGTTAGTCCTACAATAGATGAGTTTCCCAATGTTGTTAGGATAATAGCAGTACATACAAGATCTTAATGGTTTGTTGATGGTGGTGGAGCAACATCTAGTAGTACTTGCGCGGAGTGCGCAGCTTTCAAAAGTGCAAGGCTTACAAAATGCATGGCTTTTAAGAGTGTGCAGGTTATGAAATGTTTGGCTTATTGAGAGTGCATGGCTTTAAGAGTATGCGTGGCTTTTCAGAGTGCACAGCTTACGAAATGCGAGGCATTTTGGGAGTGCATGGCTTATGAATGCATGGCTTTTGGAGAGCGCATGGCTTACGAGATTCATAGCTTTTTGAGAGTGCAAGTCTTACGAAATGTGCGTTTTTATAGTGCGCGGTGTGGCTTATGAAATGTGTGCTTTTAATTTCGGTTTGATTTACTTTCATCGACTTGCGAGTAGGCAGAGCATACTTGCATGTAGTTTCACTTCCTCAAGTAGCTAATAAATGATTTTTGAGTCACTTGACTTTCGTCGATCGAATGAGTAATTTATATGAACACGGTTTTATTGGTTAAAGAGATCTCATTGATAAAATTGAAAGTAAAGCAAATTTTTCCTATTTACAATGCCCCAAGTGTTGATGGGATGTTTATTGCGAAAATAGGAAATATGTACATAAAAGCTAAATAAATTAATGCCAGAGAAAGTCGTTGTTCCAAGCATGAGGAGTCTGAATACCATCGACTGTGGCCAGCTTGAAAGTGCCATCTTCGAGCTTTTTCTCGATTGAGTAAGGCCTTTCCCAGTTTGGTCCGAATATTCTTGTAATTGGATAGATCCTTTTATGATGAGATCTTCCACTTCGAAAGTATGGTTGCAGACCTTGGAGTTGAAGTGCCATGTTACACTTTTCTAGTGAGTCGTGGTCCTTAGCTCAACTTCCTCATATTTCTCATTGATCGGATCTAGTAACTTGAGAAAGAGCTGCTCATTCCCTTTTTGATTGAAATGTCATTTTCGATGAATGGGAATTCTAATTCAACCAGGATCATTACTTTAGATCTGTATGCTAGGGTGAATAGCTAGTGTCAAGTTGTTGACTTGTGCATGGTTCGGCAAGCCCATAGTGCAAGTGGGAGCTCATCAACCCAGTTTCTTTTGGATTTCATCTACCATTTTTTGATGGTGAACTCGATGAAGTTTACCCCTTAACTTGCCCATTTACTTGAGGGCGCACCACTATAGAGAAACTCCTTTTGATGCGGAAATGCTTGCAAAAGTCCTTGAATTCAGCGCTTTAGAGTTGAGTACCATAATCTGTGATGATTTTCTATGGCATTCCAAACCTACAAATAATATTTTAAGTGACAAAGTTAATCATTTTCTTAGTGCTAATAGTAGCCAGCGGTTTTGATTCGACCCATTTACTGAAGTAATCAATAGAGACAATAGCATATTTGGCCCCCCTTTAGCATTGGGAGCATGCCGATTTGGTAATTTCCTTGAACCACAAACGGCCATGGGCCAACCATTATCATAAGTTCTATGGTCGGAGTTCTCTATATTTTGGAAAAATTTTGGCATTGCACACATCGCTTGGAATAGTCTACTATGTCACGGTTTATGGATGGCCAGAAGTAAACGTATCGAAGGATCTTCTTCGCTAGAGTCTGCCCTACAATGTGGCTTCCGCATTCTCCTTCATGGACTTCCCTAAGAATCTTTTTGGCTTTGTTGTCGGTTACAAAACTGAGTAGGGGAGGGGGGAATCCCCATTTGTAAAGAATTCCATCCTGCAAGATGAACCATGATGCCTTTTGGAGCATCTTCTTTCGCTCGTTCTGATCCCTAGAGAGTGTACCTTCGATCGGTAATC
Organism: Allium cepa; assembly: GCA_030765085.1. Taxonomy (NCBI): domain Eukaryota; kingdom Viridiplantae; phylum Streptophyta; class Magnoliopsida; order Asparagales; family Amaryllidaceae; genus Allium; species Allium cepa. The sequence continues at coordinate 470,720,292 of CM060929.1, read as the reverse complement.
TTTGATCGACATCATACATGATTGTTTTTCCTCCACGGTTTCCATAATCCAATTGATATCTATATCATCTATGCTGGGTGACGTAAGCTTTTTGACTGAAGCCAATCTCATTGATTGAGCATCTCTAGAACTGGCTAGATTGGTTAGATGGTCCGCTTGCATATTCTGTTCCCTTGAAATGTGATTTAAAGTGTAGTGTTCAATGTCCCAAAATAATTCATATGCTTTTGACAAGTAGAAGGCGAGGTTCCCCTTTCCTAGTACTCTCCTTTCACTGGAAAGATGATTAGTTAAGAATCATTGTTGATATGCACAACTTTTATTCCTATTTCTTTAATAATTTTTAATCTTGTTATATATCAAAGCCTAATATTCTGACTCATGTTGGTGGCAGGAAATTCTAGTCTTAGTGCATAGCAAACTAATCATCCTTTGGGGCTTTGGAGTACCACCCCTACACCTAAACAGAACTCATTTGATGCACAATCGATAAACAGCTTCCACCATGGCATTACATCTGAAATGTTTTCTTCTTCACCATCCCGCTCGATGAATTTGACAATGAAATCTACTAGAGCTTGTCCTTTGATAGCTCTTCGTGGGTGACAAGTGATTTTGTATTAGCTTAACTCGATATTCCATTTCAGAAGTCCTCCTAATGTCTAAGTAATACAACACCTATTTTAAAGGTTGATTCGTCAACACCTTGACGGGATGAGCTTGGAAGTTCGGTTGTAGCTTCCTTGATGTTATTAGTAGGCAATATGCAAGTTTGTCCAATTTTGGGTAATTCTTTTCTGCTCTAATGAACCACTTACTAATATAATAGATGAGCCGTTGGATCCTAGCCTCTTCGCATGCCAATGCTGCACTAAGAGCATGAGTCGATACAACGAGTTAAACGAACAAATCTTCCCCGTTTATTGACTTAGATAAGACTGGAAGGATTCCCATATGATGGTGTAACTCTTCAAAGGCTATCCGGCGGGCTTCGTTCCATTTGAAACTCTTATTTCCCTATTTTAACATGTCGAAGAATGGTATTCATTTATCAGTCGCTCTGAAGATGAATCGGCTAAGTGATGTGATCTTAGACTTTGCAATTCCCTTTTGATCATGGGGGATTTGATGTTTCTTAAGGCAATAATCTATTCTAGATTAGCTTCAATTCCCCTTGCATTCGTAATGAAACCAAGGAATTTGCCAGAAGCGACGCCGAACGAGCATTTCAACGGGTTGAGCGTCATTCCATATTTTTGCAATATCTTGAACAATTCGGCTTGGTTGTCTAAGTGATTCGCTGATATGCATGATTTTATAAGCATGTCATTTATACATACTTCCATTGTCTTCCTGATCTGATCTTTGAACATTGTGTTTACTAGTTGTTGGTAGGTTGCCTCTGCGTCCTTTAGTCCGTAATGCATGACCCGATAATAGTATAATCCAAGGTTTGTCATGAAACTATTATTCTCTTGATCAGGTTCATGCATCATGATTTTGTTGTATCCTGAGCAGGTGTCCATAAATGATAGTAGCTCGTGGCCTACCATGGCATCAATAAGCTGATCGATCTTGTGCAATGGGACGATCTTGGGCAATGGGAAGCTATCCTTTGGGAAAGCTTTGTTCAAGTTAGAGTAATCAATGCAAGTCTGCTACTTTCCATTGGACTTCTTTACTAAAACCGAATTTGATACCTATATGGGGTAGGTTGCATCACGGATATAGCAGGTTTCCAATAGCTTATCCACTTCCTCACTTAGTGCAGTAGATCGTTCTAGTCCTAGGGTGCGCCTCTTTTGCCTTACTGGAGCATACTTAGGATCGATATTAAGTACATGACATGCTATCTTTGGTGATATCCCACACATATTAGAATGCATCCAAGCAAACTCATCCAGATTGGTGCGAAGAAACTTAGCTAATCCTTGTCGTGTCTTGGTTCCAAGATGTGATCCTATTTTAGTACATGTGTCGGATCATCTATATCTATAGGGACAGGCACTATAATCTTTATCGATGTTGCTCGTTCCTCCCTTGAACTTTTCTTTCTAGGTTCCATAGCCTTATCGAATCGGCTGCGGTGTGACGACCTGGTATTTTGGCCATTTTATTTTAATAAATATTTAATCCAATTAATTAAAATGTAAACTCATCATTTTAAAATGAATAAGTCTTTTGGAAATACTTACATTTATTTATATGGATTTGTATTTGAAAGGGGGAATTTGATTTTAAAATTTTAAAATAAAATCTCTTAATAATATTTATAATAGAAGTTATCTTATATAATCAAATTAAAATGCTTTATCCTATTTACATTTAGTATAAAATATATATGGATGATAATATTTGAGATAACATAAGAATCTGTCAATATAAAACATGAATATAAGTAAGTAAACTTATGGATATAATTTAAATATTGATATTTAGAATACAAATTGAAATAAGGTAAAAACAAGATGTCTTCATGCAAAAGCCAAATGAATAAGTATACATACAATATGACTTTAAATTTTTTAGGCAAAGTATAAAAATAAAAATAAACACAAGGTATAAAAAGTAATACCAGACAAATATGAACATGAGTTCAAGCTAGAAAATAACAAAAACAAATATCTTCATTCATAAGCCAATGTCTTCCTGCAAAGTACATATTTTTATACAAAATATCTTAGTACAAAATATGTTTAGCCGAAATAGGATGTAAATATCTTTGTACCAAATACAAGAATCAGCAAACATTAAATATATGTAAACTAATCTGAAGACATGCATTTATTTAGCACAACCATTTGTCATTTCAGGTTTACAAAGTAATCATCTCAGCCTAAAAACATGTTCAGCCTATTTGTGCAAGATCATTTCAATTTTTGCAGTAATTTAATATAAGTCATATTTGGTCAAACAAGTGAAACTTGTACCTGTATAACCTACAGCTGTTCAAAGTCTTTCTATTTATACACATCATGTTATTGTGTTCAAAACTTAATAGTAAACTTAGAAGTAAAACTGAGATAAGAAAGAAGAAAAAAAAACATCTCCATTTTTTTCAAAGCTTACACTCAAAACAGATTCAAGGCAGTTCCTACTACAGATTTTCAAAAAGGAAACATGAATTATTCTTTGTTCAGCAACTTTTCTGGTGACTAAATCATAAAATTTTCAAGTTTCAGTTTAATTAAAACAGTAAGGATGAATTCATTTACTACATGATGTTGTATATACTTTGATCTTGTACATATTTCTGGGATTGCTCTGTTCTTCTCTGTAAACTATTATAGGTTGCCTGTTTTGGTTCAAACTCAAACTTTCTCATCAAATCATTGTAAAACTTTCAATTTCGATCAAACAAGATGTATGAACCTTAACCCAGATTTTCCAAAAGCTGATTAAACCAAATAGTGAAATATTTCTACAGGAAATATTGTTTTACAGGAAATCAAAGGATACTTTGATAAACTCGATAGTCATAAAAAGTTAATTCAAGGTTATATCTTGAATTTTTACTGCAATCTATGATTTTTAAAACAAAAACTAAGATTTTTAGTTTGTTATTATAAGGGCAGTTTGTATTTAAATAAAATTTGTATTCCTCTCATTTTCAGGCAATTGAAACATTAGTAAATGTTGAAATTTGTCTTGGAGCTAGTATGTGTATCTATGATGTTAGGAAAATTACCGAATAATTTTTCAAATTCATGTATTCATCGAACGAATCTATTTTAGGGTTTAGGGTCAGTTTGTTAAGGGTTGAGAAAAGTGGTGCGTTCGACCTAAATACGCGATCGAGTTTCATGGAACTCTGGTGGAGGGTTGCTTAACGTGTCGGCATGGTGTGGCCGAAGATTGGGCATCTCTGATGGTCTATGTGGCGGTGGCGAGGTGGTAATGCGGATTGGGTGGGTTTCAGGCTCAGGCAAATGTTCTTTTTTTTGGTTTCGATTTTTTGAAGACGATTTGGGTTGGTTTTCAAATCTATGGGGAATTCGCAACTTGTCGATGATGATGGAGATCGCCAGAGCTCGATTTCGTAGCCGTGCACGTGTACGGCGAAGTGGATGTTATCGGTATCGTTGAGGTCATGCGACTCGATTCGCGCTCAAGCATATGAGTAGGTAGATTCGAGTGTTGATCGTGTGCGTGTATATGTTTCCTGTTGCTTGAATCCATATCTAAGTTTAACTAAATTTAAACTTACTAAAAAAAAAGAGAAGAAGATGAGCGTGGGTTAGTGTCTCGGGCAAGGTGGTGAGTAGCTTGAAGATTACTGGAGTTAGCAAGGGGGGTGCTCAGGTTTGCAAACTGCAGAATACTATAAAAGAAAAACAACAAAGTTAAGGAAATTGTTTCAACTAGACTAAACTCCTGAAAACTAAATAAAGGTTTAACAGTTTAAGTTGAAAATTTAATTCAGGTTTTAATTATTTAGTTAATGTTTAACAATACTTCTAAACTCGTAATTAATTATTCTAATTAAGTAATTAACTTAAGTATAAAATTGAGTTAACATTTAAGTTTTGTGGTTAATAATAAATTGATTTTTTCAAAATTTAAGGAAGACTTTAAAATGCTAATTAAGATGACTAACTATTATCAATTAACTAGTTTAGGAGGCAATTAAGAATGATAACCTTCAAATAGTGATTAGAAATTGGTTAATTAATGATTAATTGATAAATAATTTGTAATTAACTACTTAAAATTAATTAACGAACGATTAAGTAATTTAATTAATTAATGACTAATGATTAATTAACTGGTAGCTAAAGAACACTTAAATTGGTAATTAAGTTGTGTTAGTTAATAATTAAAGTTTATTAATTAATGGTTAAGGAATAATTAATTTACAATTAAGACTTATTAATTGGGTTTAAGGGTGATTAAGGGATGGATTACCCGATTTGAATTAGTTTGTTAATTAATTAAAGGTAATCTATTGGAAGTTAATTAAATATAAATACTTGATGAGATTTAGTGAAGTGATTCATAATAAATTAAAAGGAATTACTTAATGAGAAGTAATTAAGGATGAATTACTTGATGTAATTAACCAAATGAGATCAATAATTAAGTAAGGGGTTAATTACTTAAGTAAGTAATTACAGAGGGATAATTACTGATTATGAGTAATTGGGATTGATTAACGGATGCAATTATTAAGGATAATCATTCATGGAATGTGGATAATTATAATACGTAATCGAAGAAATTAGATAATGATGATAAAATTAATGTAAATAAAATGAATGATTATGGGATGATAAATCAATTGGGTTGTAATTAATTAATAAGCAGGATTTAAGGTAATTGATTTAATTCAATTATGGTTAATTAGATTTATTCAAGATGGTGTGATGATTATCTTGCTTATGTATGATACGTGATTGTTTAAATGCCCTGAATTGATTGATACCCCTGATATGAAATGGTTTGTGATATGATGTGATGGGTGGGCAATGATAATGAGGTTATGTATTAATAATAAATTACCGAGTAAAGGTGACATCTTTTATTTAAAGTTGAATTGCATCTCACTCGAATAATTTGTGTTTGGATGAACTGAATTCGAAAAGGCCGGAGTCGGGTATTAGTTAATACCCGAAACCACTTCGTTTCTTTAAAACTGCCATGTGGAATTAATAGGCTGAAATGGAATGATATATATGAATTAAATATAAGCTTTTATACTTAGAAATTGATGCGTGGAATAGTGATGTCTATAACAACTTTTGAAGTTGTAAATTGATATAAGTCACCCCGGGTTCATATAAGATGTATGCTTTTGTATTTCTTGTTAGATGGGTTTACTCACGCTGGTTTCCAGCCTGACCCGGGTGTTACTTTGACGTAATGTTCGGGTCAGACCGAGTATTATAGATTTTCAGGTAAGTACGTTAGCTCAGGAGGCGAGCAGGATGGCATTATCGCTTAGAAAATTTCTGCTGGAATTATATTATTATAATTCTGTGATAAATTGATTGTATATGACCAGCATTTGAATATATGTGAAACTCTGATGTATTGAAATGTAATCAACAGATATAGTATTCTTTTGTAAACTATTATTATTTATTATTATATTTTATCCGCTGCGATTGTGAGATGTTTGGTGTTTCTGTTCTTCTTCTTCTATCTTTTTTCTTCTTTTTCATAACTATCTGGAATTTTCGGGTTTGAAAATTTCGGGACGTTACATTTAGTATCAGAGCCGAAAGGTTAAGCGAGAACCTTGGCTCTATTGGGGATTACTCATTAATTAGAGTCTGTAGTACTCTAGAATGAGTAGAGTATATATATATGAGCGCGTACTTGTTATTTTCTTATATAAAGATTTTAAATGGTTTTATATAAAAATATATTTTTGATATATAAGCGATATTCCCTTCTAATAAATATTAAGGTGATTGGTTGTAAAATTATTAGAATTAAATTAAGAAGTAATATAATACAACCAAACTAAAATTAAATAAAGATAAGTTTGAAATGGATTCAAACTGAAATTGAAGTTTTGAATTGGAATTAAACTGAGTGGAGATAAAAATACAACCAAATTAAAATCTAATGGATTGGAATTAAAATTCTAAATCTGGTTCCAGAATTTGAAAATTTGTTCCAAGGTAATGAAAAATAATAAATAAGAATTATTTAGATAAGTGAGACTTGTTGAAAACAATGGGTTGTTTGAAGTTTGATTTGAATTTAAAACCAAGGATGGTTTAAAGTTTGAAATCATGGCTGGGAGGGCCAAGAAATAAATATGTATATATGTATGAATATACATGATATCAAAGATAATTTAAAATAATGAAGTAAACTCTAAGAGGTTGAGTTTTGATTTTTCCCTGAAATGTGATATAAAAACTCAAAGTGATATAAGTTTTGAACTTATAAGAGGGAAAGAATTTTGAAGTTTGAAGCGGGAATATGTGTGATCTCAAACGGGTTTGAGATTTAAAAATTGAAATGGATGGACGTCTTAAAATAAATCGGACGATATCATCCTATTGTTAATAAAAATCTTTAAATTGAGAATGGAAGTGTATAAATAAAATAAATTTAAATAATTGAATAGTACATTTAACTTGTTTAAGAACTGGCTTCAAACTGGAAGATAAAATTTAATAATAAATTAGAATTTTAAAATGGAATTTGAAATATATATTGTAAATGTAATTTATAAATTGAAATAAACTTCATAAATAAATGAGATCATAATTTGAAATAGAATTCCAGAGAATATTTGAAAATAAAGTAAGATGAAAATTCTAGAGTAATGTTTAAATATGAATTGGATGGATTGGGAATTTGGAATTTTTGGGAAAATTAAAAATTCCTTTGGATTGGGAAATGGTTTCCAAAGGTTTTGGAGAAATAATAGTATTATTTTAAAAATATATGGAAATGTTTTTAAAGAGATAAAAGCATTGAACTCTTTCGGTCACGGGAAAATAACATCGGCGATGACTGCAGCATCATCGATGTTTATTTTCGAGTTTCTAGAAGAGAAATTGCTACCAAATTGTTTTAAATTGGAAGTGTTTGTGAACTGGGTTTGGTTTTGAAATTCAAAGGGATAATTGAATTTGCCAAAGAATTATGGATATAGTTGAATTCTAAGGTGATATTGAAACTTTGGAAATTTGTTTAGACTCTGGAATCTTGATTAAAATGTTTATGGAATAATAAAAATATATTGGTTAAATAAAATGTATAACTCCAAGTTAAAAGCAAAATGTGAATGTAATTGGTTATAAATAGAAGATGTAAAATTGAAATTTATAATTAAAGTTGTACAAGTTTAAAGATCAAATGGAATTTGATTTGAAGTTGGAAGGAAATTGAGAATCAATTCAATTTGAATTGGGAATGAATCAAGTCCGATGGAAATTGGAGTTATTTAAATTGGAATTGGGTCAATTTAAATGGAGGTGGAAATTTAAATTGAATTGTTGAGGAATTGAACAGTTTTGACTCTGGACTATTTTCAATATAAATTGTTTTGATATAAACTCATTTTTTTTCAAGCTATTATATTAAATATATCCAACCTTTCTTTCTTAAAGCCAAACTATTTTATACTTGTTTAATAATTATTTTGAAGTTGTTTAACCATTTTTCAACTCTTTTATAAACTAATTACTATTTTTCAACCATTTCACAAATTAATTACTATTTTACAACTATTTTGCCATTATCTAAAATTTCTAAAACTAGTTAACTATTTCTCAGCTATACAATTAATTACTATTTTACAATCATTTTGCGAACTAATAATTATTTTTCAAATATTTATCTATTTTTAAATTTTCGAGCTATTTTTAAAATGAACTGGTCGGAGTTCAAACTGTTATTGATTAAATTCCCAACTGAGATATGAATTTAAGTGATAATTCAATGTAATTGAAGCAATTGTAAATATGTGAATTGAAATTAAAGGAAATGTGAATAGAAAGGAAATGGATTTGGCCAATAATCAATGAAGTTAAATACGTAGGATGTACGTATATTATTCTATTCGCATAGTGATTTGATCCAGATTCGAGCACAGAATTTCGAGATAGTTTATCGATCCGAGTCGAGATTTTTCACTTGATTTTCGACGGCGATCCTGGATATGGATTGTTGATTGATTCTAGATATTCTCTATCATAGTTATGACTATACAAGGAGAATAACGGTTTCTAATCAAGAAACCAGATCTGTGTCCGCACTAGGAAGTCGGGTGGACGATACTAGTTCGAAAGTGGAATTGTGTGATCGAGTGAGCGATCAGATTGGTATAGCGTACAGCTGATTGTGTACATCGTGCGGATTTGAATGAAATTTATATCGGAAATTTGTGAATAAGGAATGCGAAATGGTTCTTTTGAAATGAAAGGATATCTGGAGAAATATACAATGAATAAAGGTGGAAAATTGGATATTTCTATGGTTTTTGAAAATGTTTGGAGTATAAAAGGGAGTTTTATACAAGTTTGAAATGATCCAAAGTTTTAAAAAAATTATATATGTTTTTGGATATATATATATATAAAGGATCCTATGAGAATTTTGGAAAGGGTTTTGGGAAACTTTGGATTTGGAAAGGCTTTTGATTTTTTTTGGGTAAAATCAATATTGAAATATGAAAAGCCTAGTTTGAGAATTATCGATTTTGGGATAATCGATTTTGTAAAGAGCTTTGTAAGAGATCATACTAGGTGTATGACTTGAAAGATACTATTTGTGTATAGTATAAAAGTGTTTAGATGATGGCTCTGGGGAAAAAGGCGCTCCCTTGAAATGGACTTCTCAGGAGTTCCACCGAGTGGTGCTGCCTTGAGCCCGGGGGGGGGTTCTAAAGTTGATCCTGTGAGGAGTCCGGACAAAACTAGTTCCTGAAGATTATGAGTAGGGTACCATAGCGAAAGTCGTGTGTGCCGCTGAGAGCCAACAGTCTGCATTTGATTTTATATCGGTAGACTGCGACACCATGGTATACCACATAGCGAAAGTCGTGTGTGCTGCTGAGAGCCAACAGTCTGCGTTTGATTTTATATCGGTAGACTGCGACCTATGTAGGAGTGGAGAAGTTTCATTTCGACAGCGAAAATCAGAGGCCGTTGAGAGCCTACAGTTACATGGACTTTTGTTGTGATGGCAACGTAACCCTGGATGTAACTGTGATCTGTTGTGTGGGATCCATGGCGTAATCGAGAGGCCGCGGAGAGCCTGCAGTTACATGGACTTTTGTTGTGACTGCAACGTAACCCTGGTATGTAACTGTGACCATGGATGGGGGTGATGATTTTCAGAGCATTGTCACCAAAGATATTTCCTCTATTTTCAAAAAAAAAACTGCTTTCGATATTTTCAATTAAATTATATTCTAAATATTTTCACTGGATGTTGAAGACGGGTTTACCAAGTACTTATAGATTTTCAGTTCTACGCCTGATCAACGTATGACTGAATTTCTGTGAGAATAAGGATGGACTGGTTGAGACATCGAGTTATAAAAAATATATTTTTTAAAAAAGCTGTTCTAATAGTATGAGGTGGATCTAAAAGCATTTCTAAATTTTTAAAATAAAAGAGTTGAAATTTTTGGAAATGAAAGGAAATCCAAGTTGGAATTATGAAAGAAAAATTGAATTCAGGAAAATTTAATAAGGTGATCTTTAGTAATAAAATCAATTATTGATTTAAATATTGGAAGTAAGCTAATTAGCTGAATAATTATTTGATTGAGTCTGTTAATAAAATTTAACTCGGTTAACTAAAATGGATTGTAAGTTGATAATGGAGTTTGGAAATGAATTCGAATTAAAAATAGAATTCGACTTGGGTTTGATAATGGATTAAATAAAAGAAGGGATGTTGTAAAATAAAATAGAGTTGGATTGAAAAATGTGATGGTATGAATTACAAATAAAATTCAAGTGTGATTTGAATAATATTTAATGAAATTTCAAGTAAATTGGATATAAGGGAAGTGATGTCATATGAATATTATCTAATGGAAGTGTTGTTGAATGAAATGGTTTGGGTTTCAAACAAAACCCAGGTGAGTAGAAATGATTGAGAATGGCCTTGTATTAATAAAATAAATCTGATTTCGTTCCTTTTCGAGGACGAAAAGATTAAAAGGGGGAAGGAATGTGACGACCTGGTATTTTGGCCATTTTATTTTAATAAATATTTAATCCAATTAATTAAAATTTAAACTCATCATTTTAAAATGAATAAGTCTTTTGGAAATACTTACATTTATTTATATGGATTTGTATTTGAAAGGGGGGATTTGATTTTAAAATTTTAAAATAAAATCTCTTAATAATATTTATAATAGAACTTATCTTATATAATTAAATTAAAATGCTTTATCCTATTTACATTTAGTATAAAATATATATGGATGATAATATTTGAGATAACATTAGAATCTGTCAATATAAAACATGAATATAAGTAAGTAAACTTATGGATATAATTTAAATATTGATATTTAAAATACAAATTGAAATAAGGTAAAAACAAGATGTCTTCATGCAAAAGCCAAATGAATAAGTATACATACAATATGACTTTAAATTTTTTAGGCAAAGTATAAAAATAAAACTAAACACAAGGTATAAAAAGTAATACCAGACAAATATGAACATGAGTTCAAGCTAGAAAATAACAAAAACAAATATCTTCATTCATAAGCCAATGTCTTCCTGCAAAGTACATATTTTTATACAAAATATCTTAGTACAAAATATGTTTAGCCGAAATAGGATGTAAATATCTTTGTACCAAATACAAGAATCAACAAACATTAAATATATGTAAACTAATCTGAAGACATGCATTTATTTAGCACAACCATTTGTCATTTCAGGTTTACAAAGTAATCATCTCAGCCTAAAAACATGTTCAGCCGATTTGTGCAAGATCATTTCAATTTTTGCAGTAATTTAATATAAGTCATATTTGGTCAAACAAGTGAAACTTGTACCTGTATAACCTACAGCTGTTCAAAGTCTTTCTATTTATACACATAATGTTATTGTGTTCAAAACTTAATAGTAAACTTAGAAGTAAAACTGAGATAAGAAAGAAGAAAAAAAAAACATCTCCATTTTTTTCAAAGCGTACACTCAAAACAGATTCAAGGCAGTTCCTACTACAGATTTTCAAAAAGGAAACATGAATTATTCTTTGTTCAGCAACTTTTCTGGTGAGTAAATCATAAAATTTTCAAGTTTCAGTTTAATTAAAACAGTAAGGATGAATTCATTTACTACATGATGTTGTATATACTTTGATCTTGTACATATTTCTGGGATTGCTCTGTTCTTCTCTGTAAACTATTATAGGTTGCCTGTTTTGGTTCAAACTCAAACTTTCTCATCAAATCATTGTAAAACTCTCAATTTCGATCAAACAAGATGTATGAACCTTAACCCAGATTTTTCAAAAGCTGATTAAACCAAATACTGAAATATTTCTACAGGAAATATTGTTTTACAGGAAATCAAAGGATACTTTGATAAACTCGATAGTTATAAAAAGTTAATTCAAGGTTATATCTTGAATTCTTACTGCAATCTATGATTTTTAAAACAAAAACGAAGATTTTTAGTTTGTTATTATAAGGGCAGTTTGTATTTAAATAAAATTTGTATTCCTCTCATTTTCAGGCAATTGAAACATTAGTAAATGTTGAAATTTGTCTTGGATCTAGTATGTGTATCTATGATGTTAGGAAAATTACTGAATAATTTTTCAAATTCATGTATTCAACGAACGAATCTATTTTAGGGTTTAGGGTCAGTTTGTTAAGGGTTGAGAAAAGTGGCGCGTTCGACCTAAATACGCGATCGAGTTTCATGGAACTCTGGTGGAGGGTTGCTTAACGTGTCGGCATGGTGTGGCCAAAGATTGGGCATCTCTGATGGTCTATGTGGCGGTGGCGAGGTGGTAACGCCGATTGGGTGGGTTTCAGGCTCAGGCAAATGTTCTTTTTTTTTGTTTCGATTTTTTGAAGACGAATTGGGTTGGTTTTCAAATCTATGGGGAATTTGCAACTTGTCGGTGATGATGGAGATCGCCAGAGCTCGATTTCGTAGCCGTGCACGTGTACGGTGAAGTGGATGTTATCGGTATCATTGAGGTCATGCGACTCGATTCGCGCTCGAGCAGATGAGGAGGTAGATTCGATTATTGATCGTGTGCGTGTATATGTTTCCTGTTGCTTGAATCTATATCTAAGTTTAACTAAATTTACACTTACTAAAAAAAAGAGAAGAAGTTGAGCGCGGGTTAGTGTCTCGGGCAAGGTGGTGAGTAGCTTGAAGATTACTGGAGTTAGCAAGGGGGGGTGCTCAGGTTTGCAAACTGCAGAATACTATAAAAGAAAAACAACAAAGTTAAGGAAATTGTTTCAACTAGACTAAACTCCTGAAAACTAAATAAAGGTTTAACAGTTTAAGTTGAAAATTTAATTCAGGTTTTAATTATTTAGTTAATGTTTAACAATACTTCTAAACTCGTAATTAATTATTCTAATTAAGTAATTAACTTAAGTATAAAATTGAGTTAACATTTAAGTTTTGTGGTTAATAATAAATTGATTTTTTCAAAATTTAAGGAAGACTTTAAAATGCTAATTAAGATGACTAACTAATATCAATTAACTATTTAGGAGGCAATTAAGAATGATAATAGTGATTAGAAATTGGTTAATTAATGATTAATTGATAAATAATTTGTAATTAACTACTTAAAGTTAATTAACGAACGATTAAGTAATTTAATTAACTAATGACTAATGATTAATTAACTGGTAGCTAAAGAACACTTAAATTGGTAATTAAGTTGTGTTAGTTAATAATTAAAGTTTATTAATTAATGGTTAAGGAATAATTAATTTACAATTAAGACTTATTAATTGGGTTTAAGGGTGATTAAGGGATGGATTACCCGATTTGAATTAGTTTGTTAATTAATTAAAGGTAATCTCTTGGAAATTAATTAAATATAAATACTTGATGAGATTTAGTGAAGTAACTCATAATAAATTAAAAGGAATTACTTAATGAGAAGTAATTAAGGATGAATTACTTGATGTAATTAACCAAATGGGATTAATAATTAAGTAAGGGGTTAATTACTTAAGTAAGTAATTACAGAGGGATAATCACTGATTATGAGTAATTGGGATTGATTAACGGATGCAATTATTAAGGATAATCATTCATGGAATGTGGATAATTATAATACGTAATCGAAGAAATTAGATAATGATGATAAAATTAATGTAATTAAAATGAATGATTATGGGATGATAAATCAATTGGGTTGTAATTAATTATGTAACAGCCCGCTATTTTGGACCATTCAAATCGACAATAAAACCGTACATGTCCGACTTGAATAATTCAAAATACCGAATTGTTAATAAAAATTTGGCAAAACTTAAAATATACAGTAAATAAATCAATCATAGATCACTTACACAGAGTAATACAATGCAGCGGAATAGATAAAAATAGTAGTTCATGAAGCTACTATATACATTAAAGTTAGAAATAAAATACAACCGAATAGTTCAAATGCCATGAAGTCTCCAATGCAACAGATGGCTTCTCTGAACCAATCAACTGGATGACTGAAGGGATAGATAGCTGGATCTTCAAGCAAAGCTCCAACTTCGAAGATGAGTCTCAAATGCTGTATCTCTCAGTCTGACCCGAGCGTAAAGCAAAACACAAAACACTCGAGTCAGGATTAACATTCTTATATCTATAAATCTAACTCAAGTGAAATATCAACTAAAATATAATTAACTTAGAGGATGTTTGGGATAACCATCCTCTAAGGGTCCATGGAACTATCTATAAGATAGAAATATACACTATAACACCGTAGTCTTCCAACTTAATTTATACTTCAAAACCAACTATCATTTTCACTTCAAAAATCTCTATACTTCCCAAATAGTATTTATATATATTAAATAATTTATTCAGTAAAGAAATTTCAATTCCCTCAACTTAACCAATCGTTTAACATCAACACGACCTTCCCATTTAAATATTTTTCAATCTCAATTTATCAATTTAAATTCAACTCAATTTCTAAAATAACCATTTCAATTTTATTGATCTCAAGTTCGGATTTGAAATCACCAAATACCCTTTATATTTCAATATATTTCAAAACTTTAAGTAATCAACGTTTCAAACTAAACTTTATTCAATTTAGTTTTCTAAATAATAAATTCAACTTATATCGATTCAAATACAGATCTGAAACACCCATTTATATTCTAGTATAGTTCAAAGATTTAATATTCTACATTCCCAAAGTTCAATTTTACAGTTTCATAAGATCTTGATTTAATCAAATTATTATTTAGCCTTGAAATATTTCCTCCTTAGATTCAACATCATTTAAGTAAACCTGAAATTACCCTTTTACTCAATATTTTCTTTAATTTATTTAAACATGAAACATTCAATAAATCACTTAAAACAAAAATCCAGTTACAAAATCATACCCTTAAATTTCCCATTCAATAAATTCAAATTGATTTAATTAAATAAATCTTCATTTGAATACCATTTTTAATAAACCAAATTTATCTCCCAATCTTAATTATTAAAATTCTTTACACGGTAAAATTTGAAATATAAATCTTAAATAATACTTAAACATATTTTATGGATTAAATCAGTCTAAAATATTATTAAATTTATATATAAAGTTTCCATTTATATATAATATTTTAAGAACCAATATTTATTAATTCACATATGTTTCTTTTCAAACTGTAGAAATTTATCTTTAAATTATTTATATGGACCAACGGTGTCGGTATATATTTCCTATCATATAGTCAAATGCTACGGATATTTATCATTTCAATCCGTACACTAAATATATACGGGTGGATATCATTTCAACCCGTAATCCCAAATTCAATTTAAATGAAAATCGTTTGGGTTTATCATTTCAACCCATAACGATTTTCTCCTATTCTAAAGTCCGTTCGGGTATGTATCATTTCAACCCATAGTGATTTTTATACTAACAGGGAACTTGCAGAGTGATAGCAGATATGAAAATAATAATAATAACAACAGGTATATATCATCAAAATAAATATAAACAATAGGATATGGTGTCATATCCCATAAGTGAACTATTACAGATAATAGCATAAATATAACAATTTAAATAACTACAGCAGCATATTTCAATTGTCATTTCAATTGAAATCAAATTTAATAAATAAAAGAACGTTAATCGTGAGTGATTGCTCACCTTTCGAGACTAGAGATATATGATGATGAAATGAGCTATGAAATCCAAAGCAACGCTGGATGGACAAGATTTGATGTAGAAAATAGGCACGACGGACAAGGCTGATAATGGGAAATCGATGAGAATGAATCGAATCAATTTCGATATTACAGAAAAAAATATAAATTATTATGATATTAATTCTCCCAAAACCAATTTTCAAATTAAAAATGTATATTTAAAATCTATATATACCTATATGTAATTTAAACATAATTCGTCCAAAAAAACCATTATATTATATTTTATAGTCAATAATTATTATAAAAACAATATAACCACTTATTGTAATATATATTACTTAAAAACCCCATGAAAGCAACCTATATATGTTCATAATAAAAATGTATATATAGAAATTCCAAATGCATAGCCTATATTCGGTTATATATATATATTACGTAAGTCTGAAACAAACACCTAAACGCATATATATGTCTCGAGATTTATAAACAACAAAATACTTATAATGACACATGCACTCATATACTTATATAGACTGTGAACAAGTATACATACTATGCCGTATAAAATCCAACACAAAAAAAAAAGTAAACTCACACTGAAAACATTTTAGTCAATTATTAAATATATATATTAACTAGCGTATAAAACTAGCGTATCCTGTAACTTTATAATATATAAGATATATCAGATATGAAACTATCATTATATCAGATATATAAATAGTTAAACATTTTATACAAAACTATCATAACTTTATTAAATTAAACATACATTACACACTTACACAAATAGACCGTAAACTGTAAAACTTCACCCATTTTAAAGTGGTAACAATACGCTTGCTAAAAATATAACCCACATAGCTCGTACTTCCCTATAAAACTATATAAATATTTGTAAGCTAACCATTAATATAGTCTAATTCACAATATGCATACCTTTATAACTTTAAATCAAATGTGTATATATATACTTATAACCAGTTATTCACAAAATACATAGCTTTAAACATATCATATATTTAAATACATATACAATCGACTGATAAGATGAGTATGCTTTACGTTTTATATATGTACTAACTTTTTATATAATATTTATATATACACTTATCAAATTTTATAACATGCGAACAAAATTTTATATTATATAGAATCTGAAAACTGCAAACATTTCATACTTGGAACCATACTATATTTATAAGATGTATATATGATATCTTAAATCAAAAAAAAAAACTTACTTTGCTATAATACATACAATATTACTGCATAGATATACATTACTGACATATATTAAACTATATATTAACTAATATATAACCTTCAAACTTTTAAAATTGAATACCAACGTGACACATAAAGTATAAAACAATCAAGTTATCAAATCTCTATACATAGTATAATATCATACACACTATGAACGAAAAAAAAAAGAAAAAAAAAAGAAAAAAGAATACTGTTATGAACTCATATATATAATACCATATGATACATAACTAACATGAATTTAAAATCATGTAGGACAGATCACATATTCCAAATACAGACTTATAGAAAATATACAATAACACATATATATTATAAATATATGCTAACCTATTACTCAAAGATAACGTGTGGCATGATTGTTGATGGTGAAGGTTCTGAGGGTGGCTGAGCATGCAGGCGATGACAACACGTGTAGAGAGATATGTGCATGAGAGGAGGAGAGAAAAACGCGGTGGGAGAGGGATGAGTTGGATGTGGTGGGTGACGAAGCGATGGGAGGTGGAAGCACGGTAAAAGAAGGGAGAAAATAGGTGGATCTGTAGAAAGAAAAATGGAAGAAGGAGGAGGAAGAAAACTTAAAATGAGGAATGAGATTGGAAGTGACAGCAGTTTGCAATATGAAAGAAACGAAGTCAAACAAGGTTATAAAGGCAAAATAAATAAAGAAAAGAACCGTTGCATACGAAACGTATACAATAAATATGAATTGATTTGAATAGTAATGGTCAAATTCAGCTGAAAAGATTAAAGCGAATAAATACGGAGCATTGGTTATGGTAAAGTAACGCACAAAATTAGGGGAATAACAAAGGAAAGGACTGGTCAAAATAAATGAATGTAAACGTGCAACGAATATAAAAATCTATATAATTGAACCGATGGAAACGAAGGAAGCAAATAAAAGAAAGGGAACGAAGGAAAAAAATGAGCTGTGTCCCGAGCATAAATAAAGGTGGTAACGTATGAGAGGAATGAGAAAAACAAACGGGCACAATTTGAAATCAATGCAATAAAACGGCCAAAAGCTGATTTTTAGGAAAATTATTAAAGAAATATTCCTTGGGCTGCGCGTTTGAGATCCGAAAAGGCATGGAAATCAAAAAGTTATAATTTAGATTGGAATGAAAACGTACAGGAAATAATAAAGGAAAAAAAAATAAATGCGAAATAATCATATAGCATTTATTACGTTTCAAACTTTTGACATGGCATGGGATGGAAACAGCTGTACGCTAATTGAGAAGCTATTAAAGCAATTTATTATTAGTGGCATGTTATACGTTTTTATATTTATTTATTTCCTAGATCTCAATTCATATCTGATTATACTATGCAGATTTATCTTTATTATTAAACGTTCAAAAAGAATAAAACGTATACAAATTTTCTTGATTTTCGAAACAAAATTAACGGCTAAAAGATGATGAAGGGACAAAATATAAGAAAGGGAAAGAGATGAATGCGTACAATTATTTATAAGAAAAGAGAGAGAAAAGAAAAACCCACAATTAAAAATGAATGAATGAACGCTGAAAGTCAGTCAGGAATATAGAAGGTACAATATGAAATAATGGTAATCACAACTACTTTTTTTAATGCAGACCTTAAATCAACCCTTAAAACATATACTTCATATATGTAGTTAAATATAGTATATACTTCTCTTCTTCTTTGGTTCATATGATATATGAAACCCTTAACTATCGTATTTATAGCTGACGACATATGTATAGATATACTAAATATGCACTAAAATAAACTGGAAATGGTGACACAAAAACCCAAAATCAAATATATATATATATTTAACATGACTAGAAATCAAACTTCAGTAAAACTATATACTAGTATCAAGACTAACATATATATATATAGCTATTATAACACATATAAATTAAATAAAACTTGGTATAAATACGCTTTACTATATATACACTTCAAATAGACCATCATACATATACAGTGGTTTTCCAAAATAACTATATATGGAACGTACTCAACATACTTAAAATTTACACACCTTGCTGAAAAGCAAAAGGAGACCGTAAATTTATTACCCACGCTATTGATATTTATACCCAATAGAAATGAACTATGCTACCAAATTTACATCAAACTTAACTTATATTATAGTATAAATAATAGTTTATAAAGTTTTTGTACTAGATCTTATAGGTATAACCACAACCAAACTTTAAAATATATGTACACAGCTCGTACTACAAATCATTAATATACATAACATATTTTCTTTTTTTTTTCAAAATTTTATTATTAATAATTTCTCAAAATCCAATTCAATACGTTAAATACCAATTAAAAATTGCTAAAATTTTATGGGTCGTTACACTCTCCCCCACTCAAAACTTTTCGTCCCCGAAAAGGAATAAAGTAGGAGAATAGAAACAACCAGATGAAAAATTTAGACTTTGAAAAACAAATTAAAAAAATTTATTTAAAACCATATACTTTTTCTTTTGTTATTATTTAAATTGATTAATATTTAATAGATTACTCATTTTATCAAATCCATTCAATTAATTATGAGATCAATTATTTATAAAACACTAATTTTTCTCTCTTATTAAACCAGGTAGAATATAAATAAACAATGTTTTAAAGGATATATTCAAAAGAAGGAAAGAAGGAAAGAAGATAGATTCGGAAAAGAGAATATAGTTGAATAAATAAAGCAGGGCAGATAAGGTAGATTCAAAAGAATAGAATCGGGCAAGAATCGTACATTTCAAACCATGAGAGTTTCAATTTCAAATATTAACACAAAATTTCTTTGTTGGAAATACTTTTATAATAAATACCTTTTATATCGAAATAAATCTTTTCTTTCAAAAATATTTTTATAACTCGATGTTTCAACAAGTTTATCCTCGTTCTTGCAGACTCTGGCCATGCGTTGATCAGGCGCAAAGCTAGAATTCTTCAAGTACTTAGTAGACCTGTTTCAACAACCAGTGAAAATACTTGAAAAAAACTTTAAAAACAGATATGGAAAGTACAATCCAAACAAAACAACCAAACCAAAACCTTTGTCCGATCATGGTTCGCAGATACACAATGGTTACGCCTGGGTCCCCCAGGAAACAATCCATATCCGTAAGCTTTCTCAGCCCTGCGAGTTACGCCATGATGACTAGTAGAGTGCAGGATACACAATGGTTACGCCTGGATCCCCCAGGAAACAATCCGTACCCCTAGGCAAGACTCAGCCAGGCAATTGCGCTGTGCATTCACGAGAGAAAAAAACCATGGGTTACGCCACGGTGGGAAACACTCGAGTATTACATCCGGAAAATCGAAAATCAGAGAGAATAATATCGATAGAATGAATCCACGATGTGGCCACAAAGCGGATATCAAGCAGAAGGCACTTTCCATATCTTTACTTCGAAAATATATATCATATAGTACCTTTTCAAATCACTTTCAAATATTGTACTTATATAAAGTCCATATATATAGGATTCCTTTCTCAAATCGAATACTTTCCAAATCAATAGTAGATCAAATCATACTTATATAGATTTCGATTAAATAAAATCTCTTTCCAAATTGAGTACCTTTCAAATCAATAGATTTCAAATCAACCTCATACTTATACAATCCATTTTATATAAGTTCGACCACTCCCAAATCAAGTGCTTAGTAATCTAAGGTTCTCAATTTCAAATTATTTCAATACCAATTCAGTTTCAAAATCATATATGATTTCACCAAATTTTCTTCCAAATTAAATGTCTGAATTTCAAAGTTCCCAAAATAATAGGTGTAGAAAATTATCCCAGTTTCCAAATTAAAATAATTCAAGTCAAACAAATTCATTTCCAAAATCACCATATAAGTACTGGGTTTTTTTTTTCAATTTAATTTTCAAAACCAAATATTTTTCTCAAAATCAATTATATTCAAAATGGTTTCCAAATTTATAATTATCCCTTTAAAACCTTTAAACTATTTACTTCGATTTGAAATATCCAATTTACCTTTTTGAAAACCATTATTTAAAACTAAAATTCTTTCAAAACATTTAAAACTAAATTCCATATTAGTATAATTAAAATAGCCATATTCTCTTACTTAATAAAAGGTTTAACCTCATACAACAAAACTTGCATACTTTATCAAATATTTTATACCTTTCGAAATATCTTGGTTTTTAAACCTTTAAACCTTGATTTGGAAGTGCTCGAACCTTCAAAATAGTCGGTGAAAATCAATTTCAAATCCAAGAGATGGAAATCAATTTTTATAAATAGAGTTATTCTAAGTCAAATCAAAAACTCGAGGACTGAACACCGGTCTTACTTCAAATTGTTTCAAATATATACATATATCTTTCGAAAAT
Source organism: Allium cepa (assembly GCA_030765085.1). Classification (NCBI taxonomy): domain Eukaryota; kingdom Viridiplantae; phylum Streptophyta; class Magnoliopsida; order Asparagales; family Amaryllidaceae; genus Allium; species Allium cepa. Next base: position 470,698,848 of record CM060929.1, on the reverse strand, counting down.
ATCAAATTATACTTCGGAATTTGAAATCAAAAACGGTTTTACAAAATCACTCGCATAGCGAAGCTATTAAAGTGGCCTCTCCCTCACTCTGAAACTCGAAAATCAATGTCGATGATGCGTGCACTCATCACCGAAATTATTCTCCAGCGACATAAGTGAGTTCTGGACTTCTATTTTCTTGAAAACTTCTTTGAAATTTCTTCAAAATTATTGGAATTCATTTGAATTCATTTGAAATATTTCTTATTCGGAAAAATACTTTTAAATCGTATTATTTATATATAATTTCCAAAATCTTAAAACCAATTTCAAAATACCGGAATTCAATTCTCGAATTTCAAATTTAACACTTCAATTATAAATCATTTTTATATAAATCAATTTCTTATAATTTTTTCAAAATTTCAAATCCTTTCAAAACCCTTTTTATATAGAATAACATTTCTTATTTGCTTTATATATAGGTATATAATCTCTACCGAAAACATTTTCTTTATATATATAGAATAAAATCATAGTTATCAAAATAATAATTTCGGTATAAACAATTTCTAAAATACAAACAAAACCCGATTTTCAAAGGATGATTTAAGGATGGATTTCAAAACAAAGATAGAGATTTAATTTAAAGGAACTCTAATCAATAGAATCCTGATTCGAAGATAGACTCGATCGAAGATGAGATAATTAAGTTACAAAATAGAAGATGGATATACTTCTATAAATCGCGGGCGACCTTTACCTGTCAACCGTGATTCCAAAATTAGATCGGTGTAGAATTCTGAGGCAATTCGACATTCGATCGTCGGAGATATAGAATTCGGCATAACAAGATATATCAGCATCGTAAACTGAGGATACAGGAATCTTCGGTGAGTCAATGCCAATTGAAAAGGAGTTTTCACCCCCTTTACAAATCATTCAATGGAGTTATGGGATACTCCAGAATCAAACGAATATAAATAGGGAGAGACAGAATGAATTTCGAAACCGAGGGACATTCCAAAACTCAAAGGAAATTGAGTCAAAAAGGAAGAGATTCAACTCGAACGAAAGTGATTCTGTAAATAAATTTACCATATATGCTAAGTTTTGCCTAGAGCCAAAGCTCTGATACCAACTGTAACAGCCCGCTATTTTGGACCATTCAAATCGACAATAAAACCGTACATGTCCGACTTGAATAATTCAAAATACCGAATTGTTAATAAAAATTTGGCAAAACTTAAAATATACAGTAAATAAATCAATCATAGATCACTTACACAGAGTAATACAATGCAGCGGAATAGATAAAAATAGTAGTTCATGAAGCTACTATATACATTAAAGTTAGAAATAAAATACAACCGAATAGTTCAAATGCCATGAAGTCTCCAATTCAACAGATGGCTTCTCTGAACCAATCAACTGGATGACTGAAGGGATAGATAGCTGAATCTTCAAGCAAAGCTCCAACTTCGAAGATGAGTCTCAAATGTTGTATCTCTCAGTCTGACCCGAGCGTAAAGCAAAACACAAAACACTCGAGTCAGGATTAACATTCTTATATCTATAAATCTAACTCAAGTGAAATATCAACTAAAATATAATTAACTTAGAGGATGTTTGGGATAACCATCCTCTAAGGGTCCATGGAACTATCTATAAGATAGAAATATACACTATAACACCGTAGTCTTCCAACTTAATTTATACTTCAAAACCAACTATCATTTTCACTTCAAAAATCTCTATACTTCCCAAATAGTATTTATATATATTAAATAATTTATTCAGTAAAGAAATTTCAATTCCCTCAACTTAACCAATCGTTTAACATCAACACGACCTTCCCATTTAAATCTTTTTCAATCTCAATTTATCAATTTAAATTCAACTCAATTTCTAAAATAACCATTTCAATTTTATTGATCTCAAGTTCGGATTTGAAATCACCAAATACCCTTTATATTTCAATATATTTCAAAACTTTAAGTAATCAACGTTTCAAACTAAACTTTATTCAATTTAGTTTTCTAAATAATAAATTCAACTTATATCGATTCAAATACAGATCTGAAACACCCATTTATATTCTAGTATAGTTCAAAGATTTAATATTCTACATTCCCAAAGTTCAATTTTACAGTTTCATAGGATCTTGATTTAATCAAATTATTATTTAGCCTTGAAATATTTCTTCCTTAGATTCAACATCATTTAAGTAAACCTGAAATTACCCTTTTACTCAATATTTTCTTTAATTTATTTAAACATGAAACATTCAATAAATCACTTAAAACAAAAATCCAGTTACAAAATCATACCCTTAAATTTCCCATTCAATAAATTCAAATTGATTTAATTAAATAAATCTTCATTTGAATACCATTTTTAATAAACCAAATTTATCTCCCAATCTTAATTATTAAAATTCTTTACACGGTAAAATTTGAAATATAAATCTTAAATAATACTTAAACATATTTTATGGATTAAATCAGTCTAAAATATTATTAAATTTATATATAAAGTTTCCATTTATATATAATATTTTAAGAACCAATATTTATTAATTCACATATGTTTCTTTTCAAACTGTAGAAATTTATCTTTAAATTATTTATATGGACCAACGGTGTCGGTATATATTTCCTATCATATAGTCAAATGCTACGGATATTTATCATTTCAATCCGTACACTAAATATATACGGGTGGATATCATTTCAACCCGTAATCCCAAATTCAATTTAAATGAAAATCGTTTGGGTTTATCATTTCAACCCATAACGATTTTCTCCTATTCTAAAGTCCGTTCGGGTATGTATCATTTCAACCCATAGTGATTTTTATACTAACAGGGAACTTGCAGAGTGATAGCAGATATGAAAATAATAATAATAACAACAGGTATATAATCAAAATAAATATAAACAATAGGATATGGTGTCATATCCCA